>CM076261.1:44678899-46025155 GCA_038380795.1 Pyrocephalus nanus | reverse complement strand
ATTTTGGGTTCAGAAAAGGCAGTTGATCTATCTGTACCTCAGTTCTTTTTCAATAAAATAGGGGTGAAAACAATTCCTTTTTCAAAAAGACACTGAGAGTTGGGGTATAATACATTTTATCTGCATTTCCAGGGCAGCTGATCAGACCTGAGGCCCTTTTTTTCAGGCTTGCTGCTTGCAGAGTATGCAAGTGCAGTACCAAAGGCAGCACTGAGGTTGCAGTGTAGATATGTCAAAGCTTTCAGATCCCTGAAATGAGAGATGCTGCAGTACTAAGTAGAGTTAATTTCTCAGGTGAATCACCCTTTCCTCCTCTTCACGCATTGCTGCCTTATGAATCACACACTACTGCAAGATAGCACTGTGGTATCCTTCCTTCTTTCCAATTCCCCTCCTCCCACCTCTGTTTTGGTGCCTCCGCTTTACCATGTTTTATTGTCACTGTAGAAAGAGTTACATCGACCTTTTCTATTCTGCTCTGCATTCTTTGTCTCCTCCTCAGTTCATTTACTTTAGCAATAAAATAATATGGCCCTAGACAAGAGTTATTTACAACATCTGTTTGAAGGCAGTTTGACAAGGCTTGTGTAAATATAGATCTGGCGAAGTACCCCACACAGATTCTAAGTGATTGCTTTCCAGGCTTCAAAATCGGACCCATTCTTTCAAAACTGGATGTTTTCCACAGCTAATTGGGCCCAACTGTCAGTAAGAATCAAAAATGTGCTTTCATTTTGACCTATTGCTGGAGGTTATTCCATGTCAGATGTGATGAATCCATGGTACACTGTATTCTCTGTGATGTGATACATTGCATAACAGAATCTGCATTTATTCAACGCCATATTAAAATAAATAATGTATTAGTACAATGTTATATTTGAGAAATTAGCCCTGGCCATGATACACTTGCAGGCTTTTCTTCTGAACATTTTTTTTTTTTTTTACCTTAAATGTCCCATCCAAGAGGATTTTTGGTAAATGCAACCTGTACCCCCGGATTTTTTCCTTATCTGCCACGAGCAAGATTTTGTAGGTAAGGTGCTGAAATCAAGAGAAGACTCTGTGTGTTCTGGTAGCCATGGGAGTATGGACAGCAAGGAGAAAGACAGCAGAAACAGAACCTGACTGGCAACAGCTGGAGGAGACTATGCTAGTGTGATATGTACCGAAGATTGCTGGGGAAGATGGACCCAAGGCAGAGGTGTAAGAAGTGTAACAAATGGAGAACTCCATGATCCTAGCAGAAGGGAGATGGGTTGGTGTGGAGAGTGAGGGACCATAGCATGTGTTTATGAGAAAGGCAGGAAAGGAGGAGGCTTGAATAACAGATTTGGGTGCACGGACTCGGGGCACCGAGTGAGGAGTTGAGACATGGGAGAAGGAGTACTCTAGGGGATGGGGATGTGATGGGAGGAGTGGGGTGTGCAGCATATTGCACATCAAAAGTCAGTGTGGTTATTTAAAGGCAGTCTGTGTTCTTCCCACCTCGTAAACAGACAGAGATATGGAAGCACAGACATGAACAGTGTTGCTCCTCACTCACCCCTTTTAGGGCTGCTACAGAGATATTCTTCTCTCTCCCCTGCTCCACCTTTTTACCTTTTAGAAATGTAATAGCTCAAATTAAGTACCTTAAATTTAGGTAATTCAAAACCCTGGGGTAAATGGTTTATATCCCAGTGTTATCTGACACATCCTGTATATTTAGTCTGAGGAATCAACACACAAAAGTTTACTTCCAACAAGCAAGCATAATATTTTATTGGTTATATGCAGGAACTTCCTTTCATTAATCCATTGCATCTATTTTTCACTCTGATGACCAAAAAAAATGCAGGTGTTGCAGCCTTCAAATAATTAAAAGGAAGTCTACAGGAAAGATGGGGAGGGACTCTTTATCAGATGTAGTGATAGGATGAGGTGGAACTGTTTTAAATTGACAGAGAGTGAGTTTAGATAAGATATTAAGAAGAAGTTCTTTACTATGAGGGTGGTGAGGAACTGGAACAGGTTGCCCAGAGAAGCTGTGGATGCCCCATCCCTGGAAGTGTTCAAGGTCAGGTTGGATGGGGCTTTGAGCAACCTGGTCTAGTGGGGCTGTAACTAGATGATTTTTGAGGTCCCTTCCAATTCAAAGCATTCTGTGATTCTGTGACTACACAAATATCTTTGTAATGTATTCTGGCAAACTTTTCCTTTGTAAAAAATTGCTACAATGTAAATTCATCATTGAAGTGCATGTAAAATACTATCAGTCAGATGTTTATCTCAGTAATAGCGCTGTATTTCATTAGCAATGCTCCATAACTACACTGTCGTAACTGAAATGACAATTTGGTTCAAAATAGGAATAGAAACATTACATACATGAAAGACTGAAAAAACCCTTTAATATAAGTTAGTTCTTAATTCTCTCTTGTGCTTAGCTGGAAACAATTTGGTAATTACTTTCTTTGACTTACAAAAAGGGGGAGAAGAAAAACAATAGAACTATATTTCTTTGAAGAAACCTGAATAAAACTGAAATGCTTTGGGCCAGCTTTGCAGCTTGTGGAAAATCGATGTTGCTTCAATTACTGCATTGACTTCAATGTAGTGGTGTTGATTTACAGTAGTGGGGAGCTACATAATGATTAATAACATGAACACCTTGGACTTTCATAGTGATTTCTATCTTGAGATTCCTAATTGCTTGTCAAACTCTTTCTTTGTCCTATAATTTGTGAAGATGAAGTAATGTATTCTGGAGCTCATAAACACTTTTAGTTCAAGACAATTACAGATTTATTCAGAATAATGTCTTATTAAGAAGACTAATTTTCTTATTTTTATGTTCATGATATAAGCAAAAAGAAATGCCTGGAGGTAGTTAGAATTGTTGTTTTTGAACAGTCCTTTTGAACAGACCTTTCTGAAACTGAAATGCAGCTCAATCCTGCTGTCATATTGCAGACAAACTTAAGTCTGAAATCTTGTCAAGATGCCATACAAACTATCATCCCCTGAGATGATCCAGGTGACACAGCTCATGCTGTGTACCTTTCAGTTTGCTGCATAATCCATGTATGTGGTCCTGACATTTCTTTTCTCAAGTAGGATTGTTTTCTTGTCCCCATCAAGCTTTTCTTGGTTCTTTTGGGGAGACTCTATATCACTTTACTCATTACATAGTGATTTTTGCATGAACTTTAATGCATTGCAGACTCTAGAGTTAACTTTTCATGGCTATTTAATGAAAGAGAGTATAAGGATGACCCTCTGTAAGACCTTTCCAGAGATCATAGAAAATTATAGTTGTTAGAACCGGTGTACAAAATTCTCCAGCTAACAGCATTAAAGCTTCCAAAGGATGTCCTATGAAAAGCAGGGGCTGGCAAGGATACTTGTCTGGTGATGCCCTGCGACTGATCAGCACAGTCTGTCCTTGCTCCTGGTTGGACCTGGAGCCATAAAGTTGCAGCATGCCAGATTTGGGATATTTTCCTCTAATGTATAACTTCCTAAGTTATTGTAGTCTTTTTACTTAATTCTGATTTACTTAATTCTGGTGAAGGGATGAAAGCCACTTTGTCCTATGAATACCATTGAGGATAAATATTTTTTTTTATCCTTAGAGCCATGATAGCAAAAAATACTGACGAATCCGCTGGCTAACAAACAGCAACAACCCACATTATATTAAAGTAGTTGAAGAGTTTCAAGTACCTGTAAAGTTTCAAATACCTGTAAAGCACTCTGCACTCTCCAGGAGTAGAAACAGTGTTAAGCTTTAACCAAATGTGGGACTGTTGTCTATGTTTGTAGGTTACCACGGCTTAAGAAGAAGTTTCTGTTTTAAATGGATGATCTGACAGGTTAGGGATATCCATTTAAAATGCCTCCTGTTCTTAGACTGATGTCGACCCTTTTCAACATGGGATGAAAGCAGTTCTTATGATGGAGTACTCAATCATACCTATTGTACAAATATGAGAAGTGGAACCAGCACCTCCAATCACTTGAAGTATCTAAAGCATCGGGACTATGATCCATGCTGAAGATGACTAAATATTTTAGTACTTTAAATAACAAAGAACAATAGTATCAAGTACTTTAAAATCTGTAGGTGGTACTGCATGTCAAATTCCTAGCAAGTCATTAAAATTTGAAAAGCATGAAAGCCATTGAAATCTTAACTAAAAGTGTTTAAAATAAAACCTTATTTTCTTCAAATATGTCTGCAAGACATAAGCACAAAACTCCACACGCAAAATCCCTCCCTCCCTGTTCAATAATTAAGGGTTAGTCATGAGTATGAATGATGCAAATCTTCAAAAGCTGTAATTGCACATGTAAAGCGGGAGTACCTAGGCATTATTTCTACATCTTTGAGAACACAGAAAATAATTTAATGGAACTCAACTTCCAATAAAATCACATCCTGGTTTAGTAGCCATATTTGCAATTTGTTTCTTAACATTGGAACATTTTTGTCTTGTTTTGTAAATTAGTCTTCATAGATTAGCACAGCCATCTGGCTAAAGTGCTTTAGGAATCTGTTTTGCAGAATGCACCCTACAATATAATGTCTTTTTTATTATGGTTATTAGTTATGGCTGAATGTAGACTCATGCCATCAGAAACTGGCATGCCGGGGTTGGGACAGTCTTCAAAGGCTATGACTTTTGTGTTCTGGATCTTTCCCTGGATTTGCTTTGAAGAATATATTTGCATTCCTAGTACCAATATTTTGGAGACAGCCCTGTTTCTAAATAACTGTGTTTTTCAGGAAGCTGGGACATGAGCCAGCTGCAAGTGGACGCTGAGATTATTCAGAGACTTATGGCAGACAGGGATGACCAGTCAAGTCAGATGCTGAATGAAGCAGGGCTCTGGCAGATATTTGGCTCTGAAAGACATTTTAACTACAGGATGTGATACCAGGAGTAGTGGTACAAATTAAGAAAATAACTGCGGCAAAGGGATGGAGCAATTAAAAGCCCTGCAGGAGAGGTACAGTGCAAAGGACAACTGGGGAAGGTTAAATGAATGGATGCCAGTAAAAACAGGATGACTGGTCAGAAGGTAACTTTATTTTGGGTAACAGTATTGCGCTATTTGAATAGCTTCCAGTTAGCTCAAGCAGAAAAACTGTATAGAAAGGTAACATTAAAGCACCCAGAAAAAATGCAGAAAAATGAAGAAAATTGAGCATTTAGTTCTACTCGGGCTGCCTGTATTTGGTTTTATAAATTAGGTAGCTAAATTAGAGTAGTTTTCATATGTTATTAATGGGAAGAGAGAGAAAGGGGAAGGGCTGAGAGAAGGAGGCTCCTTAAAGAGTAATTGAGGGCCGAGTTTAAATGCAGCTGTCCTAGTAAGGAATTCCTTTGTCTCTTCACTGACTGTATAGGAAGCTGTAGAACACAAACCTTAGTTATCTAAAGTAAGGTAAGTAAATATCCACCAAAGAGTGCAGAAAATAAAACAGAGTCTGCAATCCGAAGGAGAAGAAACAAACTGATAATTTTGGGGGGCAATTCAACACCTAATAAAAGACCAAATTATCATGGGGATATGGAATGAAGATCTGAAAGGGTGCATAAGATCACAAGTGAACAGGCAGGCTAAAACTAGTCCATGACAAAGCAACCAGAATTTAATAACAAGAAATTATTATGTCCAGAGGAGCAGCTGTAGAGAAGAGACAAGGCTCAGATAATGCAGTTCCGATAAAAGAAGCTTGAGGCAGGAAGACATGTGGAGGTCGAAGTAAGCCTGCAAAAAAACATCACATGCTGTGGTAAATAACACAAGCTGAGCTTGGCTTGTTAGTCATAACATGAGACAGAGGAATTTCAGTGAACTGTATCACTCTGCAACAATTTGCTGGTACTAACAGAGAATGCTGGTGAACATACAGCAAAACAGCACCAAAACCAGCAGCACCTTCAGTTCTGAAAAAAATCACCATAATAGCAAAAGCCAATACTTGCAGTAGAAGATGATGGAGTCCTGACAGTAAATGGGATACTTCTTTGTCCATTTTAATTGGACAAGGATGTACAAGAAAGTATGGTGCTCCAAAAAGTAATGGACCAATGAAGAAAAGACTACCAGCAGTTCAAGAAACTACTTTGTCTCCATAAGACATAATTATTTGCAATCGTATTATAAGTAAAGTACCCATTACTGAATTAAAAATTATCATATAGAATCATAGAATGTTTGGGTTGGAAGGGTCCTTAAAGATCATCTAGGTCCAACTCCCTCTGTCTGGGCAGGAACACTTTCCACCAGATCCCAGCAAAAGCTCCTGGTAACGCATATTCTAAAATAATGTCTGAAATGCTTTTTCCTCAGGAAGTAATGGAACAAATAGAGGGAATAACTTTTCACATTTAAAGAAGAGATGAAGCATTTCACTGAAGTAACTCTTCACATAGAAAAACAAGTAAATATACAAAAGGGAATATTTTCTGCAGTTTCTACTGTTTCCACAGGAAGACATTCTAGATGAAATTATGTCAAATATTTTTCTCTCCTTTTTTTTATCTGCAGGTTTCTGCCGGGTTCTGTCGGCAAAACAGAATGCATATTAGTGTACACCTGTTTTATAAGATGTTCACCACACACTGCCACATTTGTTTTGTTTGGCATGAGGTGTTTCACCAGAAAGTGTCAAGGATTGTTTTTGATGTAGAGTAGGAACGTTTGCATAGAGGTTGGCTTTGATCTAAGAGATACTGTCTGAAAAGACTCGCATAAAAATTGGAGTAACAACGTGATTACTGGGCCAAAGCTGAACAAACACAAATATCAATACATTATAATAGAATTAGTATGCTATAATTAGCAAATGCCACAATATACAGAGAAATTCCCTAAGGTGTTGGTCTTTATTGGTAATTCTCTCCCAAAGAGAAGGGGTGCAAGTAGCCATCAGGAAAGCAATTGCTGTAGAACTCATGCCTAACCTAGTCTGTCTGCACAAGCAATCTGAGAGTAGTGCTCTGCCAGGCAGCCTGTACTACATGATGCCTGGAACAGAAAGTTTAAGGAATTTGTGACACTGAAGGATAATTACAGAGTCTGTCTTATGAGAAATGGCCATAGATAGTTCAAGGTTACCAACACCCTCCTCTTACAATTGTATAGCCAAACCCAGAGGCTGCTAGCTTATTCATCACCAGCAAAAGCTGATAGACATGCATAAACAAATTGACACAAAGCCTATGATCTCAGCTCCTGGCTGTAAAAATACCTGCAAAAAACAGCAAAGGAAACAGAACACTAAGCCTGGTTTCCTACGTAAATATGGTAACACTCTCCCTGCCGAGTCTTAATCCAGTAACTTCTGAAACTGTTGACCAGTCTCAGCTAAGTCTGAGAGAGAGGTAGTTGTCTCAAAAGACAGCAAATTATTATGTAAGTTTTGCAAAACTGGATACTTGTGTAAAGAAAAGAGACAATATCAGTCTCTTCACTAAAGAAAGATTGCAGCACGAACTCAGCCTTTATTAGACACCAGAGAAACCACAAGAGGGACATTATGAATGCTCCAGTTAAAGCAAAAGTCTCAGTGAGAGGCAGCAGGTTATTAAGCAGCTGGGAATCCAACCACAAGACAAATCCATAGGCTTCATTAGTTTTGATGCTCATGGAAATAGTTGTTATTTATGGGATGCCAGCACTCACTGAAATCTCCCATTAATGATTTCCTGCCATAGCCAAAAGCAGTTTCACAAACAGATCATTTTTTCACCTACCAAGATATGATTTACAAATAATGTATAAAAGTGGGAGTGGTTTGATGTTAAAAAAAAACCAAAACAAACCCAAACCACAACATTTTTGAAGATCTGAAGAAAAAGGGATAGCAGACCAAGGTCATGGGCTATGTTATCTGCATGCTAACAGCTTAAAAAGAGAACTGAGTTCTTACAAAATGTAGGTTTTGACTCACAGAGTTCCTGCTAAGAATGAGTTCCCACAACAGCAATTAAGACTAATGCACAGGACAACATATTTCCAGTCTCCAGTTAATTTGAAGACCTTGGTAATAAGAGGAAGGAGATATTAAAAGTCACAGGTTTAGTGATTCCAAAGACACAAGGTGGTAAAAAGAAACTTCTAAAAACTATCTGGAAGTAACTTAGGGATTTAAAAATCTATGGGAAGAGACAGAGGGTTTTATACTGGCCTTAAATGAACGTTGACATTAAAGTAGTTGTTAGAGCTCTGTGAAAAATGCAGAGCAAGTCAAGTGAAAGAGCCCATGTTGATGGCACATGAAAAATAGGTTTCCTCAAGCATGAGATTCAGTCCTGTGCTCTCTCATGGGCATATCACTTTACTTTTTTTCCAGTTTGCTTTAGTTTTCTCCTCAGTTTAAAATAATAATTAATATAAAGAGTATACGATCTTCTTTGTAAATGGAATTCCTGATTGCCTAAGACCTTCTGCAGAAACAGGGAAATGGCATTTTCTGCGCTGAAAGTTTGAGTTATGCATCTATTATTTTCTAGCCACAGTTCTTTCTTTTCTTTAAGTTTTTGTGAAAGCTACCATATGCAGACATAATATTTTAGCCAAGTGAGTCTGCAAAGAGATGCTGTGTAATGGATGTTGAATCTGGAAATTGCAAGGAATTATCAGCTCTCAAACACTTTTTTTTTTTTTTTCTGGTTAAAAGAATTTGTATAAAAGCTAGAAGAGTAAGGAGAATCATAAACCAGACATTTTCTCTTTAACCTTGGCCTACATAATTACGGTGGGTTTACAAAGGACAAGCTCTGACTTTCATGACTTGCACATGACTCACATAGGCTACAACAAAACACATTGTAATTCTTTCAGAGAAATACAGTTTTCCCACAAAAACTGCAGATGCAATAACAGTCCATGGAAATTTTTGTTTTTTCTTGCCAAACTGTAGACATACAAGGTAGCCTCTGAGAATAGGGATAATTTATGTGACTTCTACTTTTATAGTATATATTTTATAGAAAACTTTACAATTTGCTTTTTGTTCTCTTCCCAGTTATGGTCAACTTTAAATCAACCATAATTTCAAGATACTTTCATAGAGGATACCCATTTCTGCATATCCATCTCACCTTCTGAGAGCTGTGAATATTTTTTTTGGTTTCTAAAGTTAAAAGTACAATTCTGGGCCACTTTTCTTGGGTTTACCTTAATGTCTGACCAGTCTTACATGCATTCACCTGTGACATTAGAGGTTATTAGGATATTTTGCTTCCTACAGATAGGCATTCTCAAACAGTCATCAAACATGGAATCAAATTGAAAAGAAGGTAAATTCAGAAAAAAATAAATAATTGAAAATATTTTTCAATTTTTTTATGGTCCTGAATCAAGAGGTTATGATCTCTGTGAAGTATTGCATTCATTTTGCATTCTGTAGTTAATGTACAGAGGTCTCCCCACGGAGTTTCCAGATACCGTTTTCATACAGTTTTCTTCATATTTTAAGTTTTATTCACTTTCTTGCTCCAGTCTCTCACAACCAAAGAAAATCAAATTCTATTTATCTTCTTTCATTATCAAGGACATAACTATTTCATTGTTTCTTTCTATTCCTAAACTTGTTTATGTTATTTTGCTTGTGTATTTTCTCTCCCCTGCACTGCCTTGGTTTCTTGGAGCCCTAGATCTTTAGCTTGCCTCTGATTGCTCAGTCTAGATTCCCAAATTGCACCAGGCAAACAACCTCTTTCTACTCGTATAAAATGCACCTCCCCAAACCTTTGCTGTTCTTTTCACTGATGTTCTTTTCATGCTCCTCAGTATGTGTATCCTGTGCTACAGAAGCATGGCACTGCCCATCAGCTGGAGATGCAGCTATTGGAGCATCTCACATGCACCAACTATGTATCCTTCTATATATATGACATTTGTGACTTCTGTTTGGATTATTTCCTATACTAGTTTAATCAAATAACTTATCAAATTGTCTCTACCAACTCTGTTAGCCGTTTCATTATCTGCTGTAAAAGCAACTACAAGCTAAGTTTGGGGGTGGAGGTGGGTTGAGGGTGTTCTATGAATAAAGTACCTTTCTTCATGAGCTTATTAAAAATATTTTCAATATGCACTCTAATTACCAGATCACAGCTTTCAGAAAATGACTACTGTTTTTCTTTTGCATTCAAGACTACACTAAGCAAGTGTCAGTTTGGGGAGCCAATTCAGGCAAACAAATTCATTCATCACAGCCAATATCATGAGCTTTGCCTGTTGTCTAACAAGTTCCTGATGTTACTAAGAACGTATCATATAACTGTGAGACAAATGTGTCAGAAAATCAATTGTCACACTTCATCCATTTCTTGAAACTGGCAATATTTTCATTGAGTTCATGAAACAATTGGTATCACATATTTGGAGTAACAATTACAATGCAAGATAAATAACCTTTCACACTCAGACAGTATTAATCAGGGTACATGTGCAAGTATATACATATATATAAGTATACACATATATATAAGTATACATATACATGTGTATATATTTTCAGCAGGAACTATTTTTTTCTTTACCTAAATGACAAAAACCTTTTTTTTTTCTTTCTTTCTTCCCCCTGCCATTAAATATGCTGTCTTGGGTATAAATACACAGGCAAAGCAGCTAACCTGTGAGCCAATTTTCCTTCAGGGCTTTGAAACAAACCATTACCTACTCCATACCTCAGCACAGAAAAACACTCTGTGCCACCATGATGGCAGAATTCTGTGTCACTTAGATGTTCCCTTTTTTGTGGAAGTGATAAGTACTGGATCTGTCAAGTGACAAAATCATTGACTGTGACCTAAATTTTCCCTAAAACATGGTTTGTAGAGAGAACCCACACACATTGCATTAACTTCTCAATCCTACTCTATTGACAAAGTTGCTTACTTTGACCTTACTTAGGAAGAGATAAACTTATTCACAGAAAGGAATAATCAGCTCTTTAAAAGTCTTGTTCCCATTTTATGGCAGAGTTGGAAGTTTCTGACCTATCTTAATTTGCTCATTTTATTTCTACTTAACTGGAATTAACACAACTTGGTATATCTGTTACTCTTCTGTTTACAACAAAACCATATATGCTTCAAGCCTTTAAGAGGAACTTTTGACATGTTGTTAGATTAGAAGGAATTTTTCGTTAAAAGCAATGAGCAACATTTGAAAATTATGAAAGTATTAATTTCTCCAATTAGTTTATGAGTTCTTTACTGTGGTCATGAGAGCTGTAGACCCTAAACTTTATTCTAATTATGAAATGAGAATGCTGAAGTTATTGAGATAGTCTAGTTTGAAGAGATTGTAAGAGAAAAAATGACTAACAGTGGTGAGTTATGTTGTTTCTAGGAGCAACCAGCTTTGCTTCTGTTTTGTTGGCAATCTTGTTGGCTGACATTTAGAACAAAATGTAATTGTTTTGACTGCAAATACTTGCAATTGAAAGACAATAGTCCATGAAAATGCCTTTCTGAAAAATATGCTTATAAAATTGTGCAATCAGATGGCTTTTGTGTTTATGTGCCTTTGTTTCAGACATCCATTTGCTAAATTCGGGGACACTAATTCCTAGAGACTATATTTTTTGGAGTAAATACAACTGACAGCTATCAAATGCTATCTTCTCAAACAAGCTGTTTTAATAATAATACTTGGGGAACACAGTATTTAGCAGCAAACAGTATTGCTCAGTGTATATCAGAAGACAAAGATATAATAGCCCAGGTGTTTCTTACTTCTCCTTTTCAGGCTATAAGCAAATTATGTATTCAATTGCTTAGAAGAGTGATGTGAATTAAACTTATGCAAATTGTAACTGGGATATTAGGATGTAAAGAATAAAATAATATAATAAAATATTTTGAAGATACTAAACATTAAAAAATATTGCTAGGTTAAAGAAAATTCTTAGGTTTCTATAAACTCTAAGTGAAATAAAAATACAAACTAAATTGATAATAGTAAACATACTGGGTTTTTTTCCTCAGAATTACTATTCAAAAGAAGCCAGGGAAATACCTACTGTTAAATTCCTTGGTTTAAAATGGCCACTTCCCTTTCCAATTTTTTATATATGATTCATAGGTCAGGTAATTTTTTTTTAAACTTAAAATTTTTTGGTCTCAATGAAATCTGAGGAGTAGCTCTAAAATCAGAAGAAAAGGCCATTATTACAGGACAATAGAATTAGAAATAGATCCTTTTGTCCAATCAAAATTCTGCAAGAATTCATACACCACGTAATTTCAGTTTCTGCAATCAAATAACCACTGTGACATCATCTGAACTCTGAGTACTCTCAGAAGCCTGAATTTTCCAGTCATAAAAAGAAAACACAATTTTTTTGGGTAAAAAAATACTACTGCTATTAAAAATCTTGTTAGCTTCAGTTAGGCCAATGGGGTGAAGCTAATGTTTCTGTAGAATTTCCCACTAAGACTGTTTGATGATGCACAGTGCAACAAGGGAAAGAAGAAGAAAAATTTTTTTAAAACAGTATTATAATATAGTTTGTTGAATAGTTCACGTACTTGCAAAGTCATGAACTCCAACTTTTAAAAATTGTTACAATTAAAAGCATCTTTGTCATTAGTATTCACCCTGCTTATATATGTGCCCAATCATATATGTTTTGATTACCCAGATAGATACTTAAAAAGTGAGTATGGATCTGAACTCAAGACGTGGAGGGCCTGTGAATCGAGGGAAAATGTAAATGAATTCAAAATCAACCTAAAAAAAAAGAAAAAAAAACACAGGAAAAAATAGAAGAATTGATTATGCGAGTTTACATTATTTTACTATTTTATATTTTCCATTATCATATCAAGCTTTAATGACACTGTTGGATTTGTTTCAGTTTTTCCACCAGTAACAGTGTTTTGCATTCTCTGCAGAGAAAAAAAGTGATGGGTTTGCACTGGAGAAACAGTGGAAATTAATATAGGTAAAGTTAGGTCAAATGCACAGATCAACTCAATCAAAAACAGAGAAATAAGTATTTTGTCAAATCTCTTTGTTAGATGTTATTTCTTATAAAAGCACACTAGAAGGATTCTATTGACTGATTGACAGAATTAAAAACACAAGGGTTATATCACAAGGTTTTTAAAATCAGCGTTTGACATCTCTGATATAACAGACAGCAGAATAAAAAAATACCTTTGATAAGGCTTTTTTAAATTATATTCTTTTGTGTTTTGTGGAAATGACTATTATTATATGACAACATAAATCCTTCCTTGATACATGTAAAATTTTTTGAATTGTCGTTATTTGACACATAGAAAAAAAGCTATTATGCCAAGTCTTTCTTCATATTTTAATCTGTTTAAATTCCAACCCATTTTTATCAATGTCCTGGTGGTTTTAAAGGTGGTGTAAGGAAGGGCAAAGAGCTTTAATATATGAGCCTGTACTGACAGTAGTAGGGACAAACATTGGTAAGAATTTAATTTGTGAAAGCTTTGATTCCAGACCACAAGAGCATATTTTAACAACAGGAAAATAATCAATGATGACTCTATTCTACAAGCACTAAAGGAAGCAAAATGTTCAGAAATGGAATCAATGACCTGGAAAACAAGCTCAAATTCAAAGGTGATTTGATGTTTGGAGCTTCTGAAAAAGTGCAGATTGAGGAATTTCTTTCTGCTAGCAATTATAAATAAATTGGTTATTAACTGGAATTAGGAGATTTCATGAGCAGTTGATGTATGTCCCAAGAAGAATAATGGGATTTCTACAATGTCTGGTCTCAAACTGGGAAAGATTTGGAGCATGGCTCTAGACAAAATTATTTGTCTAACACAAAAACAGACTGCAAGTCCCTGAACTGCAAATCAGTGGAAGCTGGGAAGGGATTCTAGGGAGTAAGAATAAGAATTTCCTCTTATACTTTTTGGTTTAATATGAGGTATTTGTCTCGGTACTTTGCAGCATATAGGCATGTCATGGTTTGAACCCAGCCAGCAGCCAAACCTCACACAGCCACTCATTTACTCCCACACCAGCAGGATCAGGGAGAGAATTGGAAGGGTAAAAGCCAGAAAAATTGTGGGTTGAGATAAAGACAGTTCTAAAGGGAAAGCAAAAGTCATGCACACAAGCAAAGAAAACCAAGGAATTTACTGCTTCTCACAGGCCAGCAGTAGAGGAGCCACCTCCAGGGGAGCAGGGCCCCATCATGTGCAACGGCAACTTGGAAGACAAACACTGTCACTCCAAATGTCCCCTCCTTCTTCCTTCTTCCACCTACTTTATATGCTGAGTATGATGTCATATGGTGTGGAATATCCTTTTTGTCAGTTTGGGTCACCTGTCCTGGCTGTGTCTCCTCCCAGCCTCCCATTTACCCCAAACTTCCCTGACAGTGTATCAGCACGAAAAGTTGGCCTTGGCTGTGTGTAAGCACTGCTCAGCAATAACAAAAGTATCTCTATATTACCAACCCTGTGTTCAGCACAAATCCAAAACACAGTTCCATAGCAGATATTGAGAAGAAAATTAACACCAGCCAAGACCAGCAGGGACATTTTCGCTGGAGTAGAGTTAATGGAGGGACTCTGGGGAGTAAGAATAAGCATTTCTTCTTATATCCTTTGATATACCATAAGGTATTTGCAGTTTACAGCATGTAGTACCTCCTGCATGTTATGCACATGGTCTACCACTGGACGAAATCCCCAAGAAGCAGGATTCAGTGGTATGTGAAGCCTTGGCCTGATCTAGCAGAATAGTTTTTATTAAAAGTCTTGGGAATGGCCACCAGATAATGCTTCATAAAACAGTCAGCTTCTGGCCCGTTAGCTGCGTGGACAGTCTTAGCACATTATTCTGTGTTTATTATTTTGGTAAGGGTGAACCAATGCTGTGGGAAGCATTTTAATGACTGACACACTCTTTTTTCCATAGAAGCTGGTTACACACCACGAACAGTGTGGAGCAAAAGAATATTTTGCAAAAAGACAGAGGCATGCTACATATGAGAACACTAAAAGAATCTTTTAGGTAGAAAAAAAAATATTGAGTGTTTATGGATGGATTATGGTGTTTCCCCTAAGCAACCATCACTGTCAGAACAGCTCCTCAGTTTTATGCTTCTCTCTATGATTCTCAGTTGGAAGATCATCATCCATGTGAGTGATGTGCATTTGCAACATGACCAGCAGGCCTTGACAGTGACAAGAAGGAAGATAGACACTACTGTTGTGTTTATGCACAAAGCAATTTCACCCAGGGAAGAGACAGCAGAAGAGACTGACTACAGTCATATGATCCCACTCAGTTTCATTTTGAATCATCCTAAAATGCATTTGTGCTGACCTGGTCCTTGGTTACTCAGTTTGATACAGAATACAAAGAGACAGTCAGAAAATGTAACAGAAACAAAAAAAAAAAAACCCCACACACAAAAAAACCCCCAATGATGTGCTATGTGCTTTCCAGGGCTTTTCTCCAAGGATTTGTGTTAGTGGAAAATACCTATGTTGGCAGACCAAGAGAGATGAGACTGCTGCCACTCTATGTTCCCAGGTCCAACCACTAATGAGGCTGAACACATATTCCCAGTTGACACACACACATGGAGCACATGGATACAGCACAAAAATACATATATATACACTGCTGGTCATACAGATCATGAGCAGACACACAGATCACTCACACCAACACTGACAGCACCACCAGCCTCATCCTGCTCCCTGCAATAGCTGAGGAGGATGGAGGTCCATAAGTGGGAATATAAATACAAAGTGGAGTTCTCCAGTAGGAGGACTTTGTCCGGCAGCTGCTCCCGATCCCGGTCTCCCTAGTTATTGCCACCTGGACATACAAACTCTCAAAGCTGCAGCCCCACTCACGCTTCTGATACAGACCATCATCACACATATACACAGCCAGAGCTGCCCAGGACTCTCCTGTTCCAAATAGCCCCACTGACCAAGTCACCCTCAGCCTAGATGAGGCCCTCAAAGTATTCCACACCCATACTGGCCCCCAGCCCGCTTTATGAACCCACTGACTCATCTGACCTTATCTTTGTCAGCAATCACACCAATACTCATCCCACAGATGCACAGGCACCCTGCCATACACAGAGAGTAAAGACCCCCTTATGAGAAAACAGCTAAAGGTGGAGCTATTGAGGAGACATGGCAGACTGTGTGGTCAGGAGCAGGGCGTGGCCAGACAAGCACTCTGACCAGCCAGCTCTTTACACAGGTAAACCCTTTTATTCACTTGTTCCACACTTGTTACTGACCAAATATTTTAACCCCTCCTTTGTCCCACTTTTGGTTGCTCCCCTGAACATCCCATGACAAAAAAACCTCTTGTCCTGCACCACCTGATGTGTCCCACGTCTCCAGCTACCATCCCCCCTTAGTAACCTGGAGAGCTGCTCCCCATCACATCTCATGCTAGATTTCATACCTGGACACCGAAGCTGAGCCTCTACCGGGCCAGCCCTGGGAGGGAACCAGACAAGATCTCCTTTCCTCTTAGTCCTTAATTTGTGTTCCTGCCTGCCACTGTGCTCATTGTGCTCCCCTGGGCTCACAAAGATGGGCCTTTCATGGCTTTCCTGTCATGGGTGTGGAGTTAACCAATCAATCTGTCAATAGCCTAACAAACTATATATTTAAACTCCTTAATATCTCTTCTTTAAGCCAAACAAAATGAGAAAGCAATAAATCAGAACAGGAGAAAAGCACATACAAGGCACAAGAGTAGGGAAACAGAAAAGCCAAAGTCTACATCCTCATACTGCTTCTGTTTATTATATAAACTGACATTACAATTAAAAGTATTTTCTCATTAATCCATTCATTCTTGCTAGAACAAGAGACACCACACACAGCCAGCACTGTGAGAAGTCTGTTGGTGCTTAGTTTTCCTGGAGAAGTGTAAGCTGCTGTTCTGTGCAGGGCTACAGAAGCTCATAATTTGCTTGGGTTATTGTCTCCCTCACAGTTAGCAGAGCACAGCTTTGGTACCAAGAGCTGGGATAACACAGCACTTCCAGGCATGCCTTTAATGTTACTGCCACAAATGGATAGTAAAGATAAAAGATAGGTATTTCTAAATACTTAATGAAGCCTCATCCTGAGCACATGCAGCATTTTGCACCTTTTACCCTAGATTTCTGTAGCAGTAAAGTATCCTGAATTTGATCAGAGTCAGTACCATGGGCAACAAGGAACAACTGAGAATCTTAGATAAGATCTTGCATAAACATCGGGGTAAAGGCACCACAACTACACTACTGAATTCCTCACAAGCTGGAGTCTCATGGCAAATAGGTTGGAGGATGGGAAACCTTATGAACCAAAATCTGTACAATGAGAGGCATTAGTGTTCCTTGGAAATAATGATGAATATTGTCATGTTGGGGTCTAAATTTGGAGGTCTGGAAATTATTTCCCTTCTCCTAGCAATTGGGCTTTTCACAGGATTTCCATTCAAACGTCAGACAAGGAGGCACTAAAACTAACATTTGTCATTCGAAGCAGGATGTGACAAAGAATTAACCTTATCTCTATAAGGTTACACCAAGGAAAAGTGATCAAAAAGTGTTAGGCAAGGAAATGTAAATATATTAATGTGTATAAGATGAATTATTTATGCATTGACACTATAGCAAAAGGCTGACCCATCATAGAGATTATGCCATATGGCACGTATCATTTTGTGACATGCAGCACTGAGATGATGTGGATAAACACTGTTCCTTTATGAAACACAAAAGGTGAACATCTGTGCTATGAGCAGTTTGACAGTGTGCCTCACTGAGTGTTGATAATTCATCAAAGAGACCAGACAGGAGACTGTAAGATGCTTCAGTTTTTCCTCTCAGACAGAGCCCAAAGGCTTGCAACAGGCACTTGTCGCAGGAGCTGTCTCCTGTGTGCTAATGCAGGGCTTGGTCCTTTACTCTCTCCTATACAGCATGAATAAAATATCACAGAGAGACTGCGAAACGAAAAGTATTTCTGTGACAGCGGTGTCCAGATGACACCCTTGAAAAGACATGCTTGTTTTACACAGGGCTTAACCAATCTACGCAATTTTGTGCCACAAGCTATTTTTGTGGCTTACCGTTTAACAGATTTCAAAGTAGGATAACACTTTTACAGACATAATAAGAACACCTACATTTGCATTAAGTCAGATAAAAGGAAAACACAGGATGGATATTAATATGTAGAGAAAAGGTAGGTTTCTGTTTGTCAGGACAACACCTAGCCTAAGGTGAACTGATTCCTAGGATACAAGTAACGCGGATAAATAAGTAAAGGCTATTCCATTAGGTATAAGCAAGTTTTAACTGTTTAGTCTTAGAGAAACATATACAAGCACATTATCTCACAATTATATAAAGACTTCTTGCACCTTCCTCTGTAACATCTGATATGAGCTACTGTCAGGGAGAGGATATCAGAATACTAATGGCATGAGTCATCATGGCAGTTTTGCTGTTTCTTCTTCAAAATATCTCTAGGATTCTTTTGATTATGACAGAAATATCAAAACCACGCAAAATACCATAACACTGTAATAAATATAAGTAAAAGTAAAATAGAACTAAAATCTTATTTCCTGCATCCACTCCAACAGAAACTAAAGAAGTGGGGAATACAGGCTTTTTTCCATACTAAAATATAATGTGGTTTTTTTGTCAGTGGCTAATCCCCTCATAATGAAGTCCCTCCCAAAGAGTTTGGGGTTTTCTTCCCCCACAAAATCACGTACATGAAAATCTGAGCTAGTAAGTGTACGGGTAAAATGTAGCACCATTCGGGTTTGGCATCTCTTACTTACCTCCTGCTGTTCTACCTGGTTCAAAACTGAGCAGTTCTGAATTAGCAGTTCTAGTTACAGAGTTCACATGAACAAAATGGATACGGGATGGCACTGCGAGGAGGCTGGGGTACTGCTTGACCAATCCTTCTTAAAATTTCCATGTTTCCAGTGCTTTGCATGCTTCATAATGCACAGTTGGAGAAGGTCAGTTATTTGGATGTTATCTTCCCCTCCACGAAAAGGAGTGTTTGCAAAGCTGAGAGATGAGCCAAGGCTCAGGAGTGACCTCTACAACTGTCTCAAAGGAGGTTGTAACCAGATGAGGGTTGGCCTCTTCTCCCAGGCAGCTAACCTGGATGAGAGGAATAGTCTTGAGCTGCGCCAGGGGAGGTTTGAGTTGGACGTTAGCAAGGAGTTCTTCACAGAAAGTGTGATTAGACATTGGAATGGGCTGCCCAGGGAAGTGGTGGAGTCACTGTCCCTGAAGGTATTTAAGGAAAGACTAGACGTGGCATTTAGTGCCATGGTCTAGTTGACACGGTGGTGTTTGATCACAGGTTGGACTTGACGATCTCAGATCTTTTTCAGCATAATTGATTCCGCGAAGGCAACATTCGGCTGTCACACCCGCCCTCGCAAACGCTCACTTCTCACATTAGTTTCGCAGGCTGTCCCTGCCCAGTGGACAGCCTTGGCCTCCACCTGCGCTCGGGAGAACGCACACTTTGGTTGGCTTTGGTTTAAGCGGACGAAACTCCGGGCTGAGAGGCTCCGGGCTGAGGGGGCTGAGGGGGGCTGAGGGCGGCTGAGGGGGGCTGAGGGGGGCTGAGGGCAGCTGAGGGGGGCTGAGGGCAGCTGAGGGGGGCTGAGGGCGGGTCGGGGCTGCCGGGGCAGACGCACGCCCCGCGCGCCGGCTCCGCGAGCACGGCGGGGGGCGCCAGAGAGCGCGGAGAGCGGCCGCCCTTCCGCGGCCGGAGGCGCTCATTGGCGGCGGCGGCGGCCGCAGCGGTGAGCGGCGCCTCGCGATTGGCCCGCAGGTGCGGGCCGGGGAGGGGCGGGCCGGGCGGAGGGTACATAAGGAGGGAGCGGCGTCGCCGGAGCGCAGGCGGTGTGGGCGCGACGGGCACTAGCGGGCGTGGGCGGCGGCCGGGACGCGAGAGGGGCTCAGCCCGGAGCGACAGCGACGGCAGCGGCCGCTCCTCCGGTGTCCGTGGCAGCGGCGGCGCTGGCTGTCCCCAACCATGCTGTGCTATGTGACCAGGCCGGACGCGGTGGTGATGGAGGTGGAGGTGGAGGCGAAAGCCAACGGCGAGGACTGCCTCAACCAGGTGAGGGGTTTCTGGCCGCCGAGGCTCGGGGAGGGGGGCTGTGGCGGGTGTAGCGGTGGCCGCTGGGCAGCGGGGAGCTCTGGTGCCCCGCAGACGCGTGTGTCCCGCTTGCCAGCCTGCCGCCCCGCTCCCCAGGCGCCGCGCCCGCGGTGGGGGTCGGGCGGGCGATGCGGGGCTGGGCTGGGCCGTGCGGGGGCGGCCGCCGCGCCGGCGGTGGGGGCGGGGAGCGCCGAGCGCCGCAGTCTCCCCGCTTCCCTTCTGGTTCTGTGTTTTGGTATGTTTTTGTTTGGTTGTGGTTTCTTTGGTTGTTTGGGTTTTTTTTTTAATGTATTTTATTGTATTGTATTTTATTTTTTGTTTTCCCTTTTTTTTTTTTTTTTTTTTTTTCCAACCCCTCTCTCCATGTTGGTTGGAGGGGATGCTGAATCCCCCGCCTCGGGGCTCGCCGGTCCCTCTGCCGTGCCGTGGGAAGCGCAGGCCCGGGCCCCACCGCTGCGTCCCGCTGGAAGTGTTCTCGGGGAGGGAGAAGGAGCGGGACCCGAGGCGGGGGATGCAGCACCCTCTGCATCCAATCCTCTGTATCCGGGACCCAGCAGGCTGGAGCTGCTGTCCAGGTGCCTTCTCGCCCTTCCGTCGCCAGCGGGGGCGGCCGTGGGGATGCTGGAGGGATCTAGACGCAGGAGTCCGGTCTGCTGGTGGCATCTAAATAAAACTTGTTGGTGGCTGTACTTTTCACTCCTTCGTGCCCAGAAAGTGCTGCTGGCTGAGATGTTGAATAGCAGATTTTCTTCTTTTGGAAATCTGCTGGTCTTCTGAAGTGCCTGTCCTTGGGGTGAAATTTGACCATGGAAATTTAATCACGTGCTTTTCAGCTAGTGGAGAAATTCCTAGTTTATGCTTAGTGTTTCTCTCTCCATGATGTTTTGTATGCAACCTAAAATCCAGTAATTAAGTAATCCTTTGCATGAAGGTGTTGACAGCAGGATTTTTGTGTGTGTGTGTTTTAAGTAAGCAGTCTGAAACAGCACTTAAGGTGTTATTTTTCATTGTTATGTTGTAGCCTTATTATAAAGAAGCTCGTTCTTTCAGGTTTGCAGAAGGTTGGGGATTATAGAAGTTGATTATTTTGGACTGCAGTTCACTGGCAGCAAAGGGGAGAATCTATGGCTGAATTTGAGGAACAGGATCTCCCAGCAGATGGATGGTTTAGCCCCTTATCGATTGAAATTGAGAGTCAAGTTTTTTGTTGAGCCACATCTTATCTTACAGGAACAGACAAGGTAAAGTAAACATGGTTGTAAGTAGATTTAATGTAATACTTTCTTTTCAGTTTCTGTAACTTATGAAAGTGATAGTACATTCGATTTTTGTTTTTTATCTTCTGGTAACTTTGCTTGACTTTTCTGTGTAGTTTTACAATCTTAGTGTTGAGTTTGTTATTGTCTTTTTTTTTTAATAACTAAACTGGTAACATTAAGTATTGTGTAGCTATCAGTTAGTAATGACTGTGGGTAATTTTGTGAGCACTCACTGCTGGAAGTGGAAGAAACTAAGCTACTAGTAGCAGACTTTTTATATGGTATTTGTGTGTCCGATAGTAACCCCTGTTCTGTGGTGTTACTCTAGGTCATTCTGAACTGCTGGTACAGAAAGGCAGGAAACAATTCCTCCCACAGAGCAAAAAACTTGCTGAATTCCTTTTTGTCTGGTATTATGTTACAGTAACTTTCAAATAGCTACAGGCCCTCAGAGGCTACAAAAGAAACAGCTGTTTCACTTCTTCTCTGGCCAGTCCTCTTAACTAAATTGCTATACTGTTAGTAAATTAGTCTTCTAAGGTTAGTAGTGAATACCCACTTTTACTCCTTGAGTTTGATTACCACATGAATTGCAGTTGAATTATCTTGAAAGAAAGCTGTGCATGTATGTATTTAGTACAACTAATTTTTCTAGTTAGCCTTTGATAGTACAGTTAGTGTAAATTGGGCCAGTTGAAATCTAGCATCTGTATGGTAGTGCCAATCACATTTTTCACTGCTCACTTTAACTTGGTTCTTTCAGAATCCTAAACTTAGTACTTTCAGAATTAAGCCCGTGAATACAACATGGTGGCTTTGCACAGAATGTTTGTCGAAGGAATTTAGTCAAATGCTGATGGTCTTATTTGGTGTTTATTTCATAGGAAAAAGGTTTTGAGTTAAAACAATACATGCATGCTTCTGTTTTTTGATCTAATGTGCAGGGGCGAGGCTTTGGGGGAACAGTGATTTCAGCTCATCAATCCAGCTGAAGTTTTCAGAATGCCATACTGTTAGACCATGGTTGTCCTGCATAGTAGCTTCAGTTATGCAAATGCAGTCAGGCTAAATTCCAGTTTTGATGTACCTTATTTTGAAAAAAATAAATTCTTCAATCCATTGCATATCTTTGGGCAGGATTTGAATATTTTTCCTTAAAGAAACTTGTCCTATTTAAATATTCTCAGTAAGTATAAAACCAAATAACAAAGGGTTTTTATGTAGAACAAAAGGAGTCACACGACTTCGTACCTGATGAGGTGGAAGAGATAAAAGCATGTCGGATGTGCCTCCACTCAGAACAAATCACGGTGAAAATATGAGGAAACCCAAACCTGGTGTTTTTATGCTATCATTGATGAATGCTTGCTCAGGTTTACAAGGTTTTTATAGACATCTGTGTTCCTGCCTTCAACACTGTCAGTGCAAGACTTGGCAGGTGGTGCAAGTTAATAAAGAGCTTGAACTGATGAAACATGCCCTAAGGGCCTCAAAGACTGAGTTGTGGAGCTAAAATGTAACAGAGCTTATATACCTATATCAAAGTAGCAGGTATTTCTCCATTGTAAAGATGACTTTAAAAGGATGGTAGGTGGGACAAGCTTTCTTTTATGTCTTAATTATGACTGTTCTGAAACTAATACTTCTAACAAATTTTAAAATTGAATCTCAGTCATCAAAAGAGTCATATCATAAACAAATACAAGTTGTACATCAACTTGCAATAATTGCCTTTTAGTTGTGTGTGCCCAGTAGTCTACAAGTAGCATACCTAGAATTCCAGTGGTTAATGTCTATTCCTGTATTGTTGATCCTGAGCTTCAGTAGATTTACTCTTTTTCTACTCAGGTCTGCTTGAGGATTTACTTATGCATGTAACTAAATTCATACTTAGTTTGTGTGTAAACATATTTAGTATCAAGGAGAAGATACAAAACTTGTTAAACCTGTTGCTGAACTTAAAAATCAATAAATATACCACGGAATTGTAAGAATTAGCTGTACAGTTACAGCTGACACCTTGTTTCTTTTCTGTACCTGCAAAGTCAGCGTGCTGATTGAGGAAGAAAGCGATGAGTGTCCTTGGTTTCCTTTAGCAGTTGTGTCCACATCTGATGTAATAGGGTGTCTCTGGCAGAGCTGTTGCCTTCTGGTCCTGTGTGTGTGAAGAACAGTGGGGAAGTCTTCCAGCCTTTTGCTTGCTGCCTCTGCAGTTTTTACATATAAATTAGATGCGTGTTGGGACTGCTTTTGAAATCTGGGAAGCTGCAATTCTAAATTTTGTTGATATGCCTCATCGTGATTATAATAGCAAGTGTTGTGACTGAGATCTTACAAGGTCTTGTCTATATACTTTGGAAGCTTTGCCAGCCCCAGTTGCACTGCTTTGTTAGAGATTCTTGCTGTGCACTTCGATTTATAACTCAGGTGTGTGTTTGTTTGTAGCAATTTAATATTCAGGTTTCTACATGCTGTGAAAGCTGATCTGGCAACTGAACATCAACCTCTGCTTCTGTTATCTTTAATCAGCCAGTGGAAGATTGTAGCCTCATGCATTTTAATCTTCTTATGCAAGGGAGCCGTCTTGTCTCAAAGGTAGAGCAGGTTATAATTGCACCTCTGACCACTATGGCAACAAACCACCTTTACTAAGCACTTTGGGAATTGGAGAATTGCATGGAAAAACTTTCTTACTACACTTTTTTTTTCCTTCTACTGGGCTAAAAGTTTATTTCTATTCTTTGGATTGCAATATCTAATTTTTTATTTGACTGCCTGGTACTGAATTTTACCACATGATTTCATAGCTTAGAATTGTTTTCAATGGAATGAAAGTGCTTCACTGCAAGAATGTCACTCAAATTTAATTTGCTGCTGTCAGAGTTTTACAAACAAGCCTGAAATGTGAACAGTGTGCTGTTATAGAGAAGTTTGAATATCTACACATTTTCATTTGAATAGAAAATCACATTGGCTTTAAAAGGACTACACTTTGCTTTAAGATTCATGTGATAGTCCAAGATTGAGATCATAAGCTCTGGCTTGCGTCATGGTTTTTTTTTCCCACTATTTTCTGCATTTTTTGATAGGTCGTGCAACAGCTAGGAAAAAAAAAACCCTGCTTTTCCCTTCTTTTACTGAATGATTTGTGGGTGGTTCACGTATCAACTGTTATGAAGTGTTGAATTGCCGTAAGGAGCTGGGGCTTAGAGAAAGGATTATACTTCACACTAATCGGAATTTTCAGGAGACTTTTTGACTGGGGGCGGGCGAGATGCCTGGCAGCAGTGCCGGCCCTGCCGTGCCGGTTGCGGGGCATTCCTGGGGGTGCCGGAGCCCTCCTGGGGTTGCAGCTCCGGGCCAGTGACCGGCAGTAGCAGCTTTGGGGTCGGGGTTGGGCTTTCCCGGGGCAGAAAGCTCTGCGGCTCCGGCCACGAGCATTTTGGTGCAACGAGGATCAGAGGAGTCTTGGAATTTGCATCCGCCTTTTAACAGTGGGAGTGTTTGCCTAGCCGTGCAAGAGGCGAATTGTGCACAGCATCCGTCTGGGAGGACAGCTGGTTCTAGGCCTGGAAGGATCAAGTCTAACCTCGTGGCGATCGCAAAAAGTTTTTCAAGTGAATAACTTTTTGAGCACTGTAAAGTTTATCCAGATGTTCTTCAAAATGGGCAAAGTTATTTGTCTTGTGTAGTATGATTGGAAATCAAATATTCATATACAAACCACGATGATTTAAAGTAACATACCAAATTCAAGCGAGCCACACAGTATCACAAAGCATTCAAAAGAGCTGTGGTTTGCCAACCTTGAAAGGCTTGTTGTTTTGGAGGCTGTTGAAAAGTGTGTGATTTTTGGCGGTATTTGAATTATATTTACAAAGTACATTGTTTTTGCAGTGTTATCCAGTTGTACTGATGAATTAGTAGAAATCAAGAACTGGCTTGTAAAATATATTTAGCAATCGGATACATACAGTAGGTAGAAAATGAGGAGAAACATTCTATCATAGCATTGGCTAGCCAGAGCAGCAGTGACATGATAATTGTTCCAATGCAATAAAGGTCTGCTGTAATAGACAGGGTGAATTTAATGGATCTGTTTGTCTAAATCAAAGTTGAATTGCACTTGGTAACCTTTCACCCATTATGCTGAGAGCAAGTAAGAACAAAGATACTGAGGAGCATAACTGTACACTTTGCTTCCTCATGTGGGGTGGCCTTACATCTGCTTTTAAAAACAGAATTATATTCTATAGATTTTTAGATCTTTATAAATATATTTTTAGGGAGAACAATTATGCTTTTTAATTTTGATTCCTTTGGATTACAGAGAGTTGTAAATTTACTTCACAGTAGGAAAGAGCCTGAACCTGTGGTAAGTAGTGTCATATCCCAAAGAGAACAGCCAGTTCCTTGGGATATATGCTAAGATTCTTGCCAGTAGTCCGGCAAGAGAATGAGGTTTTTTTGGTTATGCTTCTAGTTCAGGAATCATTAGTCATATGCAGATACTTTTTTTGGTAAAGGATAGGGGTTTGTCACTTTTTCCACTGACAGCTAAGTTGAGAGCCTAAAATTTATAGCTTTCTATTTGTCCTGTTTTTCTTTGCTTGATTATAAAAAAAGTAGTAGAAACTACTACTAGTAGTGCAAAACTTCAATTCCTAATGTACATGATTGTCTTCAATGAATTACAAAAATTAATTTGGTATTATACTCACCACTTCATAGTACTTTTTTTGTGGAGTTATTGCCAGTTCAGTTGGATGAACACTAAGTAGGTGATTTGCTTGCTGTAGGAATTTCATTGTGGTGAAATACTGATGTCTGTTTTTGGTAGCAGTGTTCAGTATCTGCATAAATTGCTTCAGAGGGAGGCAAAAAGCAATTGATGTGATTGAATCTGGGTCTGTCACTTTGGTTTGTTAGCTATATTTTTTTGTGAAATGGACCATCTGTTTAAATCTCCTTCCAACCTCCCTTTTCTATAGTATTTGCATCAAATTACTTATGTCCAACAGTAATATATTATCTTACCATACATTTGATTTTATTGAGTGTTTTAATAAGCACATAAAACTTGAATTATATGAAAAACACAGATGCAAAATGAATATAAAATCACTATTGTAGCTAGTGCTTGAAGAAAGCCTGTGGTACTGTTCTAAAACTGCTTTTTGTTCTTTTGGAATGGAAAAAATCTGCCTGGACAATGACTTATGTAGTACAGCTTTGGAAAACTAATGTGTTGTCCTCTAATCAGTATTTCTATGTACTGTTTTGAGCTACCAGACTCAAAGGAAATGTTCCATAATTGAATACACAGGTACATCTAGGTACCATGAGGTTCAAAGGGGAAGGTAGGACTATTTGAGGTGACAAAGACTGTCTTTTGTACCAGTGCTGTCACATGTAGAGAACTAGACCTGCAAGTGCAATGGAAAATTCTGTTTGTCCTTAAAGCTGCCACTAGTTGTTCAATGTCCCAATATGTCTGGCAGGTGTTAGGATGACTACAAGCCACAACAATTGATGGGCAAAGTTCAGAGTTGTGAAGATTTAAAGATTAAATGAAGCTTTGGCAAGAGTAGTAAGAAGCTGCAGAATGTGCTAAGAGAACGTTGGTGCTTGTGGGGTGGGGTAGGAAACCTACCTCTTGTGTGATTGAGTTACTTCTCAAATTTGTAACAGGTAATATTAATGTATCAGGTGTAACTGAAGCGGTGAATGATGCAGAAATGAACAAAAACATTTAGTTTCTTATATGGTGGACAAATTAGGCATTTTACCTGCAATGTTGGAAATGTAACCTTAGAGAACTTAAAAACAGTTCAGTTTTCGCAGTTCATTGTTCTAAAGCTTGCTAGGTAAAAATTCCACTGAGTGTAAAATGTTAGTGCTGAAATAATTCCTTGAAAAAAGGAGTATCCTCTTACTGCACAACCTGACTATCTTTAGAGGTGGGAGAAGCTTTAACAATTTTTTTATTGTAACTAGAGAATCCAGGAGAGAGGAGGGATGGTGGATTAGGTTACAATCTAATCTACAAAAATTTGCGTAGATAGTTTCTATGTAACTAATAGAGTCTGTAATACAACCAGGTTTTCTACAGAGAATCTGTTGGGTCCTTTATAATTTGCAGAATTAGGTAGGGAACTGCCTCAAGGCTTCTAATGCTTTAGTTTTCCTTGACTACATTTAACAATAAGGACAGATTCTTATGCCTTTGTCTTTAAGGATCAAAAACCACCATTTAGTTTTGTATAAAAAAAGGAAAAGAACTATCTGCTTTTATCATCATACTCTGACTAGTTCATGTTTTGAACCTCTGAAGGGGGGGTGATTTTACAATGGATATTAATATAACTTTGGAGCAGTGCAATCTGAGTATGGTTGGATGGTCTAATCAAATCACTTTTTCAGGTGTATAAAATGTTCGCAGCCCTCGCTGTCCTGCAATTTCTAGATGTCTTTCCTTCCTCAGACACACTTAAGGACTCAAAATGAAAACAAACAAACAAAAACAACCCAAAAAAACCAACCAAACAAAAAAAAAAGAGCAGCGAATTTGCTGCCTGGACTTTAGTGCAGGGCAGCTGCTCTAGCAGATCAGTAAGAAGTCTTTCACTGACCTTTTAAGGGTGCAGTTTAAGTTACTTAAGTGCAGACCAATGACTTTGTGAGGTAGACTGTTGAATACAAGTGGTTTTGTCTGTTTTCTCTAACTTAATAAAATAGCTTATCATAGTGTAAGGTGGGACATGAGTTTGCACAGCTTTATTTACTTCTCAATAACTGTCGTTTATATGTGCTGTAACTTTTTTCCATTTATCAGAAAAATACAAAGTAACTGAGTCTCTGTGAGACGTTTTCCCTTGTGTGATATGAGCCAGTTATGTAAAGTTACTGCACATTAGCTAATGTAACACTATTTCACATTTTCCTTAAACTCATTTGTCTTCCTATGCCATTGCTGACTTTTTAGTAATGGAATGTGACAAGCCATGCATCTGCTCTAGCTGTTTCTGTAATGCATCTGTATTTGCAGGAGCAATATTTTGTTTTTCATCTTCCCTTGTGATGTTATTAAGGTCTTCCCCTGCAAGGGGAGAACTCTTGATTTTCCCCTGTGTAGTCAGAGCTGTTTCATGCATAAAAAACCTGAAGGTACAAGCATTTAGGTGTGGTAGTTGTAAATGTGTGTCAGCTAATGAGAATAAAATTGTCAGATCTTTCTTTGAAATACTGTATTTGTAATTAGTACTTAGTTAAAACGACTGAAAATCCTGTCTTTGTATTGTCAGAGGACTGAGTGCATGAGAAGCTGTTTATTTTATGAAGTGTTGATTGGAGTCAGGGAAATGCCTACTATTTGAATTTATTTTGGCCCTAGTTTTTTAGTAATTTATCAAGTACTTTGGGTTTATGGACTAAGCCCCAAAAGGAGTCTGTACAACCCAAGTATTTTACAAGGCCACAGATATGTATTTCTGTGGCCCAGGCTGAAAGAGCTGTGAATCAGCAGGGTAGGAGAAAGGGATTGGAGCAGAAGTTTGAGGTTTGCTTGGAAGAAAGAGCCCTAACAAGGAATAACCTGCTAACAATGGAGGCAGCTATACTGCCTGAAGTTATGGTCCTCTTGCCACCTAAACTTGTATCCTGCACAGCACGAGGATATTGGCTTGCACCAGACCCCCACTAGCACTGCTGAAGAATCCTTGATGTCTAGACAAGATCAAGAACCCTTGATGTCTAGACATCAGAGCAATGCAATTAAGCACTTGTGCTACAACTGCAGTGATACTCTAGCATGCCTCAAATAGCTTGCAAAGGGAGGTGTTGGAGCTGTGACTTGTTGCAGGAAATGGATTGTAGGATAATGGGGCATCTTTTGGGCTGCTGTCTTCTTAGTTGCAACATTTACCATAGTAGAGCTAAGCATGAACGTGAATTTTGCAAGTTCTGTAATTGCTCATAGTGCTGAAAAAAGTCGTTTTCCCTGTTGTACAAAAGAATTTTAGAATGCTGCAACAGAATATATGTAAGATATCCAATTCCCATTGGAAGGAAAGCTAATCATTTATTAGCATCTTCAGCTTCAGTGATGAGTGATTCAGTACAGCTTTTCTTAAGAATATCACAGTTAATTTTAGAAAAGAAAATGTCCCATTCCAGTGGAAGCCATGGCACATCACTGTCAGTGTAAGGCTTCATTTATAGAAATATTTTTTCAGTGATTTGTAACTGATATGTAATTCTGCATCTGGATTCCATAGGTACGTGGAGTCTTAAGAACAAATGGTAAGACATTTATATTTTGTCCCCTGAAGAGAGAAAAGGATGATTTTGTAGAAGTTAAAGTAGCCCATAGGGGAAACTAACATGCTGCTGTTAATTTTGGTGGAAGTGTTCATTTGTCTGTTAAATGACCTATTAGACAGTTAAAAGCAACTTTGTGATTTTTTTTTTTTTTGGCAAATTGTTGAATTTGCCTTGGCCCCAAGTGTAAAGGTTGGTCTGACAAATGCTTACACAGAAGATGTTTTTGTATTCTGTTCCACAATGCCTTTTCAGGTGTTTTAAGTTGTTCTGTTAATCATGTCACTCATCTTCCTTTAAATGTAATGGCAAAGGCATTTCCACTGTGTAGAGAAAGTATGGCTTCTCCTGTTGCATGACATAAGTGTCTATGCTGTTTTGAGTTGTTCTTCCCAAATTTGCTTTTGTGAACTGCAGGATAACTTGTAAATGGCAACCAAAAATTTAAACATAGGAAAGTAATTAAAATATATCATTGATATTTTGTTCACTAAATGGAAATGACTAAGTGGCATTAGGAGTTAAAGCAGTTCATATTCTTAAGAACATGATTAAAATGCTCATTTCTCTTAATAGTACTTTTAGATGCCATCTTCAGCTGTAGCCTTGTTTTTAAGGGTGATTAAGATGGAGACCTTTTTCTTGTGCCAGACTTCTTCTACTTGGTACAATCATCACAAATTCTCGATTACCAAACTAAAGGTTACCAAATATATCTGATATGTTATTTGATACCTCTTGATTACAAACATCTAACAATTTGTGTAAGCAACTGTTTCTGATTCTATTGTAGGCATATGTTTTTCTTGCATATAAAAGAAGATCTGCTCTCTGGTAATCTTCAGTGTTCTTCAGAGCATGCAATTGAACTTAGTGCGTTGTTGGCACAGATGAAGTTCGGAGATTATAACCAGAACACTGCCAAGTACAATTATGAAGAGTTGTGTGCAAAAGAACTCACTACTACCATATTGGAGAGGTAAAAAGAGCACAGTAATACAGACTCCTTTTTGGAGATCAACAGCAGAAGATTTTATGCCCTTAATTGCTGGTGCTATAGTGTAAAACAATTCAGATAGCTTTGGAGATCAGAATACAACCTGAATTTGATGTTCTGATTTCAGTTAATTTTTAAGCTCACTTAGGAGCGTTTTTTTCTTTTGTGAAAAGCAAAAGCTGCCTAAACTCTAGTACTTAGAGAAACATAGATATCTAAGCACCTGGAGCAGGGGAATAAATTGTAAATATGACTTAGACCTACACTGGTGAATGAAAGTAGCAAGAATTTATCTGGCTTAGTACTCCTTACTCTGAGATGTAAGCAAAATTCTCAGATACATTCCATAGTTCAATTCCAGAATATCAGGAAACTTTGTGTCCTACTTGTGTGCAGTTTTTTTTATTTATAATCTTAGTGGTGGTTCAGGGAAATATGTTAGGGGTCATGGTGTTCATTGGAAAGCCCTCATTACATGCAGTTTTTTCATTTCTAAGGCATTCTCAGGATGTTTTGGTAATTCTCAATTATTTCCACTTCACACTTACTGGAAATTTATAGGCAGTTAAAGCAGGTCAGGAGCATTTAATAATCTGTTTAACTAGGTCATCTAAAAACCCATGTTAAAGCTAGCTGCTGACAGTAACAGCACATATTTGAGTTATATCACCTATTCCTAATCTTTTTATCAACAGCATTATTGCAAAGCACAAAGAGCTAGAAGGTCTAAGTCAAGCATCTGCTGAATACCAGATTCTACAGATTGTTACAACACTGGAGAACTATGGGGTAGAGTGGCACTCAGTGAGAGACAGTGAAGGGCAAAAACTGCTTATTGGTGTTGGACCTGAAGGCATATCCATCTGTAAAGATGACCTAAGTCCAATCAACAGGTATGTGTTTTGTGAAACCAGTTGCATGATCCATTTTTCAGAAGTACTGAGCATGCCTCTAGTTTTTACAGAAATACACAACTGCTCTGAATTTCTAAAAGTGGCTATTGGAAAGTAGGGTCTTAAGACACTACCTGCTTATAATCAAGATAACAAGTGGCCATAATACTCTTAATTTTTGTGTGTTTTTGTGGTAGCATCTACTATCCAGCATTACTGACAGTAGAGATCATTGTAACTCCTGATAAAAGTGCAATGTAGTAGTTTGTGGAAAATATCCTTATCCTTACCAGCTAAATAAGCTTTCTCTTTTTTAATATTAATTTATAGGATTGCTTATCCTGTTGTTCAAATGGCAACTCAGTCTGGGAAGAATGTATATCTGACTGTTACCAAGGAGTCTGGTAATAGTGTAGTTCTCTTGTTTAAGATGATCAGTACAAGGGCAGCAAGTGGGCTCTACAGAGCAATTACGGAGACACATGCATTTTACAGGTCAGTATTGCCACTAGAGTCATCTGCTGCTACTGCTCTTCTCCAGTGTTGGAACTAAATGCTTAAACAACCAGTGGTCTGACTGCACTTTGGAAATACTCTGCAAAGTTCCATTGTCCTTGCAGCCCCTACTTTCCTCTTAAGTCCAACACTTAAGTCCAGAAGCTGAACAGATTCTTCTGTTTTCTGGGAAAGTAAGCAAGAAAAGTAAGCAAAATTTTCCCCCCATGAATAACAGCACTTGGGTATATAAACTTTTTATGTTCCTTGATACTTCATAAACAATATGTACAGTGTTTTGTCCCCATGTAAGAGGGAAAATGAGAGCAATGGAGAAGATTCTGTCATTCAGAATACATAGATCCTTTATTTGGCTCCTCCAGTTATATTATCTGTATGCCACCTTCCCATCCCATGTATTTAAATCTTCTTACAATTTCTCTGTCCTTGCTCACATGCCCAGGATTTTGTTTCATGACAGCAGCTGTATCCTATCCTATTGCTCTTTGATGCAGAGGTGCTATATTCATTTGTTAATGCTGATTTTTAAAACCCCCTTTCACTCCTACTGTGATGTCCAACACTGATCAGTAGAACTGGCTGTCAAAGACACTTAGCAGTGTTTTCTTAAAATTAACCACCATATATCAGTTTCAATTCCTTCTTGATCTGCGTCTCTGCTTTTAACTTCTGCTGTCCTTCACAGTTTCTGATTTTAATTTAAGCAGAATTTTAGTTTGGCAGTAGCATTTGGCCATAAGCTTAGATCTTGGACCTTAGGCCCTGTGAGGCTGTAGTCCTTATGTTCTGTTTGTTTTCTTTCCTGTGTTGCCTAGAGAAGTGATATGCCTTAATAGGCTTCTGCAGATTCAACTGTATCACTGAAGTATGTGACAGGCATGATTAGGGTAGCTGAAAATACTCAGTGGCAAATACATATGCTCTAATTTAATTCTCTGCACTGCATTCACACTGGTTCTATTCAGAATAATATAATACTAGTATGTAAAGTGCTGGGTGGAAATTTGGTTAAAAATATTACCTGACTCTGAGAGTCAAAATTGAGAGCCTCTCTAAAGAAAGATGTTATGCCAAAGACTCTTAATTGGACTTTTTTAAGGCAGTGTTTGGAAATTGCCATGCAAAGAGGCATTGCCATGCTGAACTGTGGATTAAGCGTTTGCTGTTTGTTAGCATAATACCTTAATTCTCTTCCATGGACTTGACTCATTTTACATCTTGAAGATGTGAAGTGTCTGTCACATTTTCACTTTGTACTTTTCAAAATAGAGTTGTCGTGCAAACAGCATTCAAGAGCTTAAATGCTACCTCTGACTGTTCTATTTGCTTTAATTTCAGTGCTGTCCTTCAACTTTGGTAACAAATTACTGTATGGATAGCTTTATTGGTATTAACTAATCAATTTTGGATTTGTCTTGTTGCTTTATAGGTGTGACACTGTCACCAGTGCTGTCATGATGCAGTATAGTCGAGACTTAAAGGGTCACCTAGCATCTCTGTTTCTGAATGAAAACATTAATCTTGGCAAAAAGTACGTCTTTGACATTAAAAGAACCTCAAAAGAAGTTTATGATCATGCCAGGCGAGCTCTTTATAATGCTGGTATTGTGGATCTTGTCTCAAGAAGTGACCAAACCCCACCAAGTTCCCCCCTTAAGTCTTCAGAAAGCAGCATGAACTGTGACAACTGTGAGGGTCTCAGCTGCCAACAAACAAAAGCCCTGCAAGAGAAGCTGCGGAAGCTAAAGGAGTCTATGCTTTGTATGGTGTGCTGTGAGGAGGAAATAAATTCAACCTTTTGTCCCTGTGGCCACACAGTTTGCTGCAAGTCCTGTGCTTCCCAGTTACAGGTAAATGCAATGCCATTAAGTTATGACTTACCAAGTTACGTGGAAAGTTTGGGGTTTTTAATATTTCATGATCATGGATTAATAAGTTGATGTTCTAGTAAAACTTATTTTTAAAATTTTGGTTTTCATAAACTAATTTCAAAGAACATTCTGCCTGGATGATGTGCTAACATAATTTGCAGTGAGGCAAAGAATGAGCTGCATGCTTTTCACAATACCCTGTCTTAAATATGGGATGGTGGAAAGTATTGTTATTGTGTGCATGGGGGGAAGTCTCTGGTAAGTGCAGATACTCAAAATATGAATTAAACTAACTTCCTAATGTTTTTCCTTTCCAGTCGTGTCCTGTTTGCAGATCCCGTGTAGAGCATGTCCAGCATGTGTACTTGCCAACCCACACCAGTCTTCTCAATCTGACTGTGATATGATCTACATATACACTTTAAACCCATCATGTACTCTTTAAACTGCACTAATACAAAATGCAACCATTGATTGTGAAGAAGGCAATCACTGGCACCTACCCACGATCAAAAGCAAAAATACTGCATTTTTTAACATAAATGTTCTTTGTTCAGCATGTCCAAAATGGTTTGGGACATCTTCTGAGAGCAGAAGTGTAACTGATTCATGTTACTTAAAAGGAGAATGATACGTAAGTTTGTAGCACGGCAGTGTTGCCACGAAGCTAGGTAACCCTGGAGAAATACGGTGTACACACACAGATGTACCCAGTGAAAGCAATGCAGCCTTTTCTTTTACATGCTCTAAATCCTTTTTAGTACAATCACACTGTTTATTTTAATAGTAAGACTAGCTTTTACAAATACCAGTTTAGTATGACTCATAGCTTCAGCTTTTAGTAAACTGCTTTAAAGAGGAGAGAACATTTTTTAAAAGTCAGTTCTTAAACTGAAGTTATAAGGCTTCCTCAAGTAGCTCTGTTTAACTCAGAATTCTATTAAATAGAAAAGAATTCTGAGAGAATAGCTTTGGAAAGGTAGGACAAGTTTGTTAATCTCCAAGTGTTGAGGGTGGATCAGGAAAGTCTTGTGGTTGGCAGCATCCTGTGGAAGCACTGTTGTGGGATTTCATTCATAGCTCTCAGTGGGCAGGCAGGGTACTCCCAGGTTTCCCACATCCAGTTTGGCTGGTGGTCTCAGGAGCTTCAGTCAGCTGCCCTTCAAGTTGGCTTTATTTTTGGAGACTGATTTTAAACTATTAAACCATTAATTTTTAAAATAAGGGTTGTGTATAATTTTAAATGCTTTCTTCAGTTAGCATCTTTATGGGATAGGTAATTTTCTGCTAAAATGTTTTTAATTTCCACCCCCCTACTTGGGCATTTTGGGCTCTGGTTTCCTAGTGTCTTCTCCAGGGTACAGAGGGAACTGGAGACCATGTTTGGGTGCAATACTGGCTTAATCAAAGCTAGAAAACTACACTGTCACTTTACTGAAATTTTCTGACTATACTTTTCATATTGCCTTAATGTAGCAGTAATGTGTGTTTATGCATCTGTTTCTTTGCACAGACATTTTGTCAAAATATTAAAACTCTACTTTTTTATGACACATTAGCATATAAACCTTACTCTAAGAGGGTATTTATTTTTTCACTTTGTAAAGAAAATTTTGTTTCCTCATGAAGCAAGAGCTTTGTCCTATATCGTAGGCAGCTTCTGTCTTTTTATATTCAGATTAATAAAGGACTTTAAAAATCTACTTTGTGTTATTGCTTAGACTAATTATGTTCTGAAATACATCTGAGGCGTTATTGAACGGAAAACACAGCACAAAGTATTTTCATGTTTACGGTCTTGCATGTTATGTCATATTCTAAGAGTGTAATGAAGCTTCCTCAGGTATGTGCCAGGGAGGGAAGAAAAGTAGCATGGCATAACCAAGTTTGTTCAGGCAGTGAGCTTTAAGACAGCTGACATATTCCAACTGTGATCTAGCCTTCAGAATTGATTTTGTGAAGAACCTGCCTGCAGTAAACTGCCCCAAATACACGGGGTATATTCCACTGGTCTGAGAGAAAGGAAAGTATGCAGCTTGAGACTAGAGAGTTGGTGTTTCAGCAGTCCTGTCTAGGAATTCCTTAATTGTGGATGTGTTGGTGTCTCTTCTTGACTGGAGCTATTCAGATTTCCTAACTTATGACTCTTACTTTCACATTATTGAAGAGATGGTGCTTGAACACTTCCCAGGTGGTGCCCTGTCATTGACAAGGAGGGGATGTGTAAGCAAGTGTGTTCAGAGAAGACTTTATCCGGCTCCTGTGGCAGCATATAATAGTGCTTGAGCAAACTTTCCTTGCATCCCAAGATTACAGCCAAATTATGTTAGTAACATTTAATCCATTATCTTATGGCAGCTGGCTGAAATGGATTTGTAAATCAATATAAATAGATGTTAATACAGGCATCTGATTTAAAGCATGCACCATGATCAAGCTGTTAAGATAGGCAAGCACGAACTACAGGTCCTTGTAATTAAATTGGCTGTGTAATGAGACATCCCTAATAAAAATAATTCCAGTAGTTAGAACTCTAATCAAGGTGTGGGGGTTGAGATAGGTTATATGGCATTGGTGGAATTTGGGCAGAGCCTTTGACTTCTGCAAACAATAACTGTTTAATCTTGAAAAGCTGGGCAGGGGATCAGCCACAACCAGTGAGGTATGAGTCTGGGCATGAGCATGGCTGCTGTGGGATGTGCCTGAGGCTGCTGGAAACCTGGTTCTGTATTGGCAAAGGACAGCATGGAACATGAGTGGAGCTGATATATTTTTCCAGTTAGGAGGGGTGACATCAGTGTGCTCCCCAAGCAGTGTGGCTTCTTTTGTGTTTTGTTTTTTAAATGAAATGCTGTTACCTATTCTGAGAACTGAGAGCAGATCACCTCTTCCAAGTGTTTTAAATAACCAAAAGCCTCACTTGGTTTGTATGTGAGAAGAAATAGGATGCAAAACAGCATAAGAATTGCTTTGATTTGTTCACAGGCAGCTTTATTCCAAAGCATGATCAACTACATTTCAAACAATGCTATGCTAGAGAAGTTTTGCTTAACCGTCTGAAACTGCTGTGATATGTATTGCTCAATGTTTGCAGGTCTAGTGCTTCTTATTACAAGAAATGCTGTGGCTGATACATGTGAGCTGCTGAGTGATATGAAGAGTGTAAAAGAAACAATAGAAAATCTTGAACTCCACATGCCATGTAGCCATGCTGCAGAAAAGGCCTTGTTTGCTGAAGTGCTGTTCATTCTCCTAAGATGCTTTGTCTGAATATTGTAATAGATGGCACTGGGAAAATTCCCACACTAGAAAATAACAGAACAGTTTGTGAGAGCAACTGGAGTTCGTGTCCTTTACGCTTCTTCCTCAGGAGCGGAAAGATTGATCACAAAGCTTCGTTTGGCACTTTTGCTAATATCTGCTACCCAAAGCTGACACAACTTGGCAGGAAAACTCATAGAAAATTCAGTTTTCATTTATCTTCAGAGCAGCAATGCAGCTGCTGTAATCCCATCAGGTGCATCACTTTAAAAGGCTATAGTCTCAAGCTTCTACCACACGTACTTAAAAAAGAAAAACTCACCTTCAGAGAGAGCACGGCTTGCTAGGTCAGTTCAAGAGCCAGAGCCCTATTAGTGACTTGCACTTCTGGGGATAGAACAGCATTCGAAAGCCTCCCTCTGGGGGAGAAAGTTGTAAGTTGTGTGTAGGCAAACAGTAGAAGATACATTCTCCTAAAATACCATCCCACTTAAGTATTATTAATAAAAGTAAGACAGGGCTGGGAACTCCCAGACTTTCACGGTATCTGCCTGGCTTTCATCTTTGCCTTGCTGCATTAAGGTCTCAGTTTATGGAGAGCTCAACCAGCAAGGGGCTTCAACGGTGGCACTTTGAGATGTTCCAAGCTCCAGCTGTTAAAAAGGCACAGCTCTATCCTCCAGCATGTAGTCGCTCATTTCAAGATGCATATGAATGTTCAAACGCCAAGACTGAAGGCTTCTGTATTTTTAAATTATTTTGATTTCTTCCCCGAGTGCCATAAAAGCATGTACACAGCAGCATTCATATATTTTGAGATTTATTTCCTTGCTAAATCAGCACTGTTGTGTTCCTAGGAGAATGCCCTGGGGGGAAAATTCTCATCCCTCAGCCTATGCTATTTCACTTCACAGCAGCACACTGGCATGTTGATCAAAGATGGGGAAAATTACAGCTCAGATTTCCTGTGTACGGTTTTAAACAACAAATTCCAAGGAGTGTGAAAATTATGAATTGACAAATTTTAGTTTCAGTAATGCCTGGTCAAATATCCTTCTGGAATCACCCACCCCATTTTCACTGAGAGCATGCTGTAGTGCCAGGCAAGTGCTTTGATCACCTCTGTGCCCTCAGACTCAGCCAGCTGGAGCCTGTTAAAACAGAAAATAGCAACTGGCAAATGACTTTAAAAGTAAGCAATTTTGGTAAAATTGTGGAGGTGAAAAAAACCACAACCAGGGCACACTGACAGAAGAAAGGTGGGCTCTCCACAGCAGGGCCTGAGCACCATTTTGCTGTAGGAGCCTGGGTGGGTGGCTCCTTGTGTGGGGTTCAGGGCTGGGGCTACCCCTGGGATAGGAGGCCTGGCAGGAGTGCCACTGACCCTTAGCAAGAAGGGCTGGGTGGGATGCCGTCTGGGAGAAGCAGGACAGGGGCAGGCAGGATACAAGGCATGCCAGGGCAGGCAAACTACTGCCAGGCCAGTAACTCCCCAGGGGAACTCCTGCTGGAGCATTCTCCAGGCAGTCCCTGTCTGCAACAAGCCCTGAGCATCACACAACTTCAAGGTAAACCACCAGCTGGAACTGCGTGGTTCAACACGACCTGCAACAGTACTGGGTGATAAAAGCTATCATGTTTTCTGCAAAGGGTGGTGTCAGCTAAGAGGCACTAGGAGTAATGTTGACAAGGGGCTCTCAGAGCTCCAGCTAAAGGAATCACAGGCTGGTGCTGTAGTAGGAAAATACAAATTGTGACAACTGTGGAAATTATGAATCTCTGCATGTGAGAGCGGGACCCAAGGGATCCAAAAGAGTGCATAGGGCTGGAAATCCCCTGTCCCCAGGCGTGGTAAGCAGGATTCAGTGTGACCTCTGGTTCCTGCCAGGATGAGGGACTTGTAGGGGCTGGCCAGTGGTGAACTTTCAAAACACTCATGCGTATGCCAAGTTCCTGAAAGAAAAAGGTCAAGCAAACAGACCATATCAGCTTTCCCAGAGCTTAAAAACAGGCCACTTGCTGATTTCTCATCAACTAAAATGCAGAATTCTTTTCAGCTACTTGGAGACCCAGGGGGAGGGTGAGACATGGATGGGAGGGGAATCAATCCACTCCTGAAAGCTCATGCCTTTCTTTGCCTTCACTTTGACCCTCTCCTAAATGACCTGATTTAGCCTGTCCACTATTTTCTGACCATTCCTTATTCCTGAAGACTCTTCTGTTTTCTCTCACCAGTCATTTCTGGAATCCAGGTTCTGAAGCCAACCTTCCTTCTTCTAGCTGCTGTCCACATAAACTCTGCCCAAGGAAACAATCTGTGACTTTATTTGGCCAACCCCATCAAATGATAATCACACACACCTCACCCCCCCACCTCTTTCTGTACCTTGTCAGGAGCGCAAAGGGCACCATCTCCACCTCCAGCAAGAAGAAAAAAATCAGTATAAATAAATCTTTCGGCTTACCATTGGGGTGCTAAACAAAATTGTTTGTCTATAGCTACCCTCTCAGAGTCACTTAGTGGTTACAATGGGAATAACTGGGCAGGGGGGGTGTGTATGAAGGTGTTTGCCAGCTCTGTTTTATCTGGTAGCAGTCTACCTTCCCTGCTTCTTCAAAGCAAACAAATGCAGGTAATGAGAGTCAGTAACACGGCAACTTTTTACATAAACAGGCTTGCCAGAACCAGATCTTCCTCTCTCCTGCCAGAAAGCTGTTTGTCTGAGGAATCCATGCATCTGGCATCAAATTCCAATCATAGCACTACAACTGTGGGAATTACAGAGACATTGGCACCTCATCTGAAGAGACAGTATTTGTTTTCCTTGTTTAGAACTATAAATAGTCAATAGAGTTCTCTCATTTAAGCAGTATTGATGATTGAAATAAACCAGACACAGAGACACAGCCAAAAATCGGACTTGTGCTCAAAAGCCAAACCAACTCTTGCTTCAGAAGCTGAAGTTCCAAACGGGCAGCGCAAAAAGCACGTGCCCAGCAAGGATACTGGCCCTGAAGGTACACTGACACACCAGGTGTCCCTGTTTAACCTTACAACTGTTTGCCCAGGTCATTGTTTGAATTGGAACTTTTTAAAATACCTTCAGCTCTGCCGTGGTTTGTGCAGCTGACTTCCTCCTTCCCTCCTCTGAGACCCACAAAGTGAAGTAATACTGAAGTGGCCTGAGAGCACCCTGCCTGAGCAAACTGCTAAGAACAGGTATGTACTCTTGAAAGGCAGGTGCAGGATCTTTATACTTAGCACACTGGAAGTGGTGCTTTACCACCTTGTCACTAGAGCTCTCCTGCCCTGGGGGAAACATGCATTTGAACCTCCCCTGGGGCTGAAGAAGTAAATGACCGAAGTTGTTCTATTCCCTGGGTGAACAGTGCCTTTGCTACAACAGCAGGAAAAACACTGTGTCTTTCTTCCCTGATCTTTTTAAAAAGAAGAGAGAGGGAGAGAGAAAAGACTGCATAGTTCCTGTTTTTAAGAATAATTGCTGGCCCGTTCTGGAGAAGACATTTGAGACTGATATAAATAAAAGGTGTAAAAAAGCTTTTGGAAGAAAAAAGGGAGACAGAAAGTTGTTGCCACAATGAACACTTTTGCCCAAAAGACCATGATGTTGGGTAGGCTCCCAAGTGCAAAAGTTATGGCATTTTCCCCTTTAAATCCTGTTCCTACCAGTAGAATTTCCCTCAAAATCAACTGCTATGTCCTGCAAGCCAAGGTCATAGAACCATAGATTTGTTTGGGTTGGAAGCAGTCTTAAAGACCACCTAGTTTCAATGCCCCTGCCTTCAGCAGGGACACCTTCCACTTGGCCAGGGTGCTCAAGGCCCCATCCTACCTGGCCTTGAACACTTCTAGGGATGGGACCTGCACAGCATCTTCCAGCAACCTGTTACAGTGCCTCACCACCCTCACAGTAAAGAGTTTCTCCCTAATATCTAATCTAAACCAACCTTTTTTCGGTTTAAAACCATTCCCCCTTGTCTTATCATTGCATTCCCTTCTCAAAAGCAGCTCTCCAGCTCTCTTGTAGGAATTGGATGGCTGCTCTAAGGTCTCCCTGGAGCCTTCTGTTCTCCAGGCTGAACAACCCCAGCTCCTTGTCTGCATAGGAGAGGTGCTCCAGCCCTCTGAGCATCTTTGTGGCCCCTTTGTGGTCATTACTTCATGGTCAAGAATTGCAAACAATAGATCCTCTCTCAGGCAGGGAGCTCTGTAGTGACAGAAAGAGGCAGAATAACAGCAGAAACCAAGCACAGTCTAGTTAGTGTAAAATCAGCAGCATAGCTGTAACTCGTGCTGAAAATCATGTCCTTGAGCTAGAGGGGAAACATGACTGGGGAGAAGAACTAACAAGGGTAAGGAGTAAGTGACAGGAAGATAAAGGGTAACTCACCCAAAACTGAATACCTTGCTGTGGTTTTTAATAATAAATTGCACCATATTGTGTTTCTTTCCTCACTCTTGGCTATGCAAATGTTAAATTGAGAACCCCAAGCTGCCAAAACTTTTTTTCTCTAATGCCATTCACAGCCACATAGAAACAATGTTGTTTTGGTGGCGTAGATAGAACAACCCTCTCGGCTAATCCATCCTCAGCTGAGTGTTGTCTGCCTGGATTTCTTCTAAATACTCGAGTCCTTTATGAGTGCACTGGGGCACATTTTTCCTTGGAGCCTGTCCTTGCACAGCCTGTTTGTGAAAGAGATACAGCACTGTTGTATGAAACACTCTGCAGCTTCACCATCACCTTACTGGATACCTACCAATTCCATGTGCGAGGTGATATTTCAGGTTTTTTAGGACTTTTCCCCTATTCTCCCACATGATTGCAAACTCCCTGTTCTATGACTAATGCATCCCTATCAAAATATATTTATCTTAAGGTTAATTTCCATGGTGCTGGATACCTTAGTGAAAGGACACTTTCATGAAAAATGTCTGAAAATGTAATGTTCTTGCTTCATCATGGTATTCTGCTCTCCACAGACACCAATTTCTTTACTTGTAATCTCTTTGTTCCCCCTCTCTCCACAAAACACTGCCCTGCTTGTCACTTCTTCCACAGTCTCATTTTTCCGAGTGCCCTTTTCTGTACTCTTTGTACTCTTCGATCCAAGCCATTGGAGCACATCAGCTTCCTCAACTCTGTATCACCTTCTGCCAGCATGATGCTTATATTCTTTGCTACATAGCAGTATTTTCCCTACTCTTAATTTAAGCCAAAGCCCCAGATCCTCACAGTTACCTCCACAATTTTGGTTCTTCCTACAAATTTCCTGTCCCCTCTGATCTTTTGCCTTTTTCACAAAGAACATCGATGCATTTTTTAAAACATGAGATGTCACAGTGTGGGCACTTGGATCTCTGATGAACTACACACCAAGAAGCAAAAGACAGCTGGTGTTCCAAAAATGGTGATGCTGCTATATCTTTTTGAGGAAAAAGCCAAATAGGGACAGTCAGTAATTCTGTGATTTTGCTAGTGATGTTCTTGAATCTACAAAGGCTTTGAAAGGAAGCACATCTGTAGCTAACTAACCCAAGATGAGAAAAAAATTGCAGCAGTGCTTCCTGCGCAGTCTCCAATAAATGAGAGTTGCTAATTGTTTTTGTTTCTCTTTGCTGCCACTGACTTAGCCTGCAGCAGACTCCAGTCTAGGCTGGAATTTTTGATTCTTCTCCATCTGCCTGAGAGTTTTTTGTCATACCTGTATTTCCTCTTAGTGATCTGCTTACAAGGTATGACAGTTTGGCACAAATACAGGCCCAAGTCCAAGGCCAGCATTTGAGCTCTCTAGACCTTGGTCATGGCTTTTATCTGTAAGGGGCACTGAAGTGAAACCAGATAAACCTGCAGCTTGGGAGTTCAAAGTTAAGACTGCCATCTGGATCAGGATCTCAGCTGCACAGTTCAGGCATATCTCCTGTTTTTGTTAAATACTGAGACATGTTCTTCGCCCCTGACACTCCTGCTTTCCCTATGGCTTTCACTTTGAAGAAACAGGTAATTTCTACCCTGGGCTTTCCATCTTCTGGAAAATGCTGTGCCTTCCTACAAAAGATAGGTTTTTCGGCTCAAAGAGAAGTGGGCGATTTATCTGCACTCCTTGTCTTGTGATTGTTTCTCGGAAAAATTAACATTTTTTTTCAGAGCTGCTTAGGGCTAAGGGAGGCGAGTCACAAGTCTCATTTTACTCTGTGAGCCTTTACATGGACATTAATTAGCACGGGATATCAGTTATTCTCTGACCTTCACTTCCCTTATGCCACCAAACCATACATTCCCATCCATGTTGCTATGACCAACAGGATTCCCAGTTTCTCCAGACTGATGTTAACCTGCCTGGACTGTGTAAAAGGGCCATACCTGAGGCCCTGTTGTGACAAGGCGACAGTGACGTAAGAGGACCTTCCTCTCAAGCATTAAGGATTGATCCAGTTATGTCTTTGTCTGGACATGGCCCCTGGTGGCATTTTCCTTGGCACAAATGCAGTGTAACACCAAACTGCTACAGGGATGGAGTGTGGCAGTCTCTGCTGCTCCACCTGGACTGTCAGGCTTCTTCAGCCATGCAATGGAATTGCATAAATAAATGGCTTGGCTTTATGAAAACTAAACCTCTCTGGTTGTTCATGGACTCCTTCCTTCATTGCTAATGTGGCTGTTGGCTGGGTAAAGCTTCAGTGAGGATCATCATCTCCTGGAGCAAAAAGTCCTCCTTTCCCTCCTGGCAAGTTTGCAGTGGGAAAAGAGCACTGGGAAGCTGCAGGGAAAGGACCTGGAACATTTTTGCCAGAGAGAGGCAAAAGCAAAGTGAGGCGCTTGGAAAAGGCCCACAAGATGCGAGTGCTCCAGCTCAGGATGGGTAATGTGCTGTGGGAGATGTACCCTAAACCATGGTCCCAAAGCTCAGAAGAAATATTCCAGATCAAGAAGGACATGGGGACACCAGTATCATCTTCCTTGGTAGTTTTATCAATAGATTGGTGAAAGCTGAAGTGACTAGAGAGTCTGTGTGTGCACAGGTACCAGACTGCGGCTGCTGGTGCTACACCTCTAGTTTTAAAACACTGTACATCTACTCTGACAATAATATTTGAGTGATTCCATCAGGTCCCTTTCCTTTTAAAAGAAAATTATTTAAAAAACCTAAAATGTATTTGACATCCTTGATTGCATCCCAAATCACCAGTCCAACGAGTTAAGAGTCTGAACAACAGCTCAAGGAAACCAAAGGAAATTCTGTGTTACTTGCGGACAACAACTGCCCAGAAAATGGAACACACACCAAGGAATAAGTGAGATGGAAAGAATCTGATCCTCCTCATTAAACTGCTCACTCTTCAACAACAGATGGTGTGTATGCGAGTGTTTGCTGTTAAGAAAGTTAGGGCCCTGGACCAAAGAGAAAATATAAGCCACATTTAACTACTTGCATATGTTGACTTTTGGAATCATTTCCAGCCAGATATAACGTCAGACATCTATACACTGCCCCTACAGTTTTGTTTGCCTGTGCTCTTTCATTTGTCTGTCACTACGTTTGTCCTGTGACCCCACACGACAGAAAAACGTTCAGTATTGTTTTACCATAAATAGCAAACAAGCTCAGACAACTACTTAAAAGAAAGGAGAACTGCAGCTCATGGAAGGTTTTTTATAGCAGAGATGTTTTAATATAGGCAGGAGGTAACAATTATTATGTCTGCCTCTAACACTATTCAAATAACTATGCCAATTTGCATCACTCAGAATTGATTTTACTGTGTTGCCTGTCTGTTTCAGACTGATGGAAGTGTTTTTAAACCTCAACTAAAATTTTCTAAGAATGATGCTAAGGAAAAATATGTTGTTTTGCAATCCTAAAAGATCATCCCTTGTGTGTGTGCCATCCAGATTATATAGATGCATGTATTCACATATATCTATGTATTTCTGCATTTATTTATTTATATTCTGTTGTGGTTATTTTTTTTCCTACCCTGCCTCATTCAAATGGCTCTGAGTTGGAGACATGCTAGTGTCAGTGAAGGAGAAGAAAAATGGTTTTATGCATAAAGCAGCAACTCTCAGTGCTGGAAAGCTGGATTTGAATTCTGCTTTTTCGTGGAGTTCCCACGCTGTGCCAGCTATGTGATGTAGGATGCTTTTCCCAGCTGGTTGTTAAAACACATTTACACTGCAGATGGTTGTCCAGAACCTGCAGGACAGCTTCTATACTCTCCCACGAGCACCTGGCAGGAGGCCAGTCCTGTGCTGCCTGGCACTTCCATCTAGCAGCCCTAGTTCCACCCCTGTATCTTCTTCTGCCCCAGACCCCTACTCTGTTGACATGCAGCACTAAGGGAAGAATGAAATTGCCTTTTGTTACTGGATTTTCAGTCAGATCTGACCAAAGTCAGACTATATGTGAAACAGTGTTCTAATCAGTGGGCTATTAGATTTAAGCATGTATGTAAAAATTAATTCCACCCCCACCCCCACAGTACCTTTTGTCTTATCTTTGCATCAGGCATTTCTTCTGCATGTTTTCTGCTGATCACATCAGATTATTCTGCCTATGCAACAATAGATTGAAATTAGTCTTGGATGCAGGAAAACATATTCTCTCTTCCACCTTGTACATAAGCCCTCCTAAGAAATGGACACAACATGCAAAATGTTCGTTACCTTGATTCCCTCAGATCCTGCTAGAGCACACCAGCAGGGCCTGTATCTCCTCTTCCAAGGGAAGCAGCACAGTAGGTCAAAGAGCATTCTTCCCTGGAAGAGATCTAGGGCTTTGCTTCACTGAGCTGAACTCCCTCTGCAAACCACCACCACTGGTGACAGAGGTTCTAATAGGCAAAACTGATATTCCTGGTTCCTTTGGCAAATCTGTGTTAGTACAATTTACTCCAGAGTTTGGACCATATACCACCTGCTGTCATCATCAAAACACATTTTTTTTTTATATTAGATGAATCCCAAAGGAATTGCTGAAAGAATAAAAAAAAAAATCACCAATTTACTTCTTTACTGGAAGCAGCAAAATTATTTCCATTAAAATACAGTATTAAATCTCATTCTTCTATTCTACTGTGAAGCAACAAGAAAGTTATCTCATAGGCAGGATTTTTCTAAGATTTTTTGAAGCAGCTTCACAGCTGTCACTGATAACTGTCAAACTGGCATACTGTATACTTTGAAATGCTGTGCACTGCACAGTCATAAATCCCACATGGATTTATCCAGCAGGCTTAGTGTCATTAGCCCCTGTTACAGACAAGCTGCAGTGCTGAATGAGCGCATAACTTGACAGAGGTCATCCAAGGTAGCAAAGACCTCGCAAGGGAGCACAGATTTCATAACAGCCTCTCATTTTCTGAGCGTTGCTGGGTAAGCAGCCTGGATGCGATGCACTCTTGCTATCATTTCCTTTTGCCTTCAACGGTTTCTATCAAGAATGCATCTGTGCGTCATTTAAAAAACCCCAAAAACAGCAAGAAACAAACCACAAACATTTCTCAGGCATTTTGTTGTCTGTTTTCTGACCCTAAAAAAAGCTACCTGTCATTTTCCAGACTCATTGCCAAATCTCAACGTGGCTGTTTTTAATATTCGTTGTAATTGTGCTAACATGTTTGCTGAGCGAGCACTCCTAGCCTGTGCTGACCGCTTGGAATTCAAAATTAGCACAGTAATTATATTTCACAGGCTACTGGTCGCTGGGAAATTTCACCTCGCTTGTGAATTTACATGTTCTGAAATAGGTCGGGGAAGCAGATGGCTTTGAAAGAAGAAGCGAAATAAAAAGGGCTGGGAGTCAAGTCTCCTGTTTTGCTTATTAGATTAAGCCCTTTACTACAGGGTGAGTGCTCACATCCAGTTAGGTGGTTCACTAGCACTGAGTGAATCATCAAGAGTGTCTCTGGAATTTTCCTGGAGGGTATTTTCTGGGTAGCTTCCAGGAGTATTTATGCATAGTGCATTGGGAAGCATGGAAGCACTGGTTTGTTATTCACCACAGTTCCATCAGGGAGTTGGAAAAGAGCAGCAGATGAGCCTGACATCTAAGAGCCTAAGAGCAGAAGATAAACAGTTTTCTATTACCGTGATGCTGAAATTGTAATTAAATATAGGCATTGCCAACTGCAAGATCTGTTAGATAACTGAGCAAATGTATCTCTGGGGAAGCAACCTTGGCCTGAGGTATTCTTCTCATTTCTGTGGACATATGGAAAAGTATCAACATCCTTATTCAAGCCCTTCTTTGGTTATAATTTCAATCCCAGTAATTAAAGACAGTCTCAGTCAGCTAAAGTCCCTCAAGGAAAAGGAACAGAAGCCCACTATATCCCTTCACTGTATCAGCACATTATGGTATTTTCCCACATATTATGGCAGGGTGAAAAATAAATAAAAACACTGCAGAGACACACAACCTACTTCTGCAAGTGCTTTCATGCTGTGTGCTGTCTGCGTTTGCCTCTTTCTTGCTTTCTGTTTTCTCTTTTACTTGCCTTCCTTCCTACATACCCACAAACACTTGATTTATTTCTCAGTTTAATAATATCAACAAAAAAAGAACAGAATTGCTTTAATGACCAGCTTTATTTTTGGAAGAAGCCAACAGTCGTGCATAGCCAACTCGCATGTGGAGTCTCTTGCTCAGTGAAGAGGCAGCACCATCTGGAAACCTGTCATGATGCCTCTCTCTATTACTTCTCCACTATGACATGTATCTGCAGAACCATCGCATGGCCACAGTATCTTTGCAGAAATACAACTGCACCACCAGTCATGGGTACCTGGAGACGATCGATGGGCTCCTGATATGAAGATGCAAGTCCTTTCCACATACGCTGAAGGAGAATTTCTGCTGGTTTTTGGCTGACCACACGCCATGCTCATTAGGTGGCTGACCATGTTGTTCAGAGGTACTAAAGTATCAAAACTAAGGATTTTAGTTTCCTATATGATAAATCTACCCGGATATGCCAAAGCTGTAATTCCCTCTTTTTCTTTCCTCAGAGTCTGCAGGAGAAAAGCAATACATGGACAACCTGATTGTTGTGCTCCTGTCTGTATGCAACAGAGTTCATGTGAACCACGTGTATGCAAAGAAGTTCCCAGGAAAATCCTAACCCAAGAACTGGGTTTTGTTTATCAGTCAGGAAGCAATTAGTAGTAACACTCTTTTCTTCTCTTAGGAAATGATATCCACCATCTAACTGACTACCTGAAACAGGTCTGAACACAATGCTTGCAGATCTCTGCCCATCAATAGCACTTCAGACCCACCAAAGCTCAGCCCAAAATAGTCAGACAGCTTTCCAGTACTTAAAGGGGGCTTATTAAAGAGAGAGAGAGAGACTATTTACATGGACAGATAGCAACAGGGCAAGAGGAAATGGTGTTAAACTAAAATAGGAGAGATTTAAATTAGATGTTTGGGAGAAATTCTTTACTGTGAGGGTCGTGAGGCATTGGAACAGGTTGCCCAGAGAAGCTGTAGATGCCCCATCTCTGGAAGTGTTCAAGTCCAGGCTGGATGGAGCTCTGAGCAACCTGGACTAGGGGAAAGAGTTCGTGCCCACGGCAGGGGTGTTAGATGGTCTTTAAGGTCTCTTCCAACCCAACCCATTCTAGGATTCTAAGATTCAATTAAAAGCCAGAGGCTGTTTTTATCTGTGCTCTAATTTTATGCTTAGCATTGCAAAAATTAAGAACTGATTGTTTATTTATAATTAATTGAGATTCTTTTCCTCAACATTAAGCAATGAATTTCTTAATGACATTCAAATCAAGTGTACATTGAGATGGAAATGGAGGATTATTTTAATAAATATATCTGTAATTCTTATTAGTAGAAGCCTGGAGTCTTGCCTTGCCTGACAATCCAATCACAGTGTATGTTTTCATGGTTTGCTATTTTGATTTCCATTGGGTTTATGTATAGAAAAAATAGTGTATCATTGTATAAAGAACGTATCCATGTCAAATAATTAAATCATGAGGTTGATATGAACGGCAGAACAATAGGATGCCTTGAGCAATTCATCTTATCATCAGCCTTGAAGTATGGCTAAAAACATCTTACAAAATTCACAACCAAAGTTATCTAGGAAAAATGTGGCATAATGCTGTCAGAAAAAATATATAAAGAAAAACTAAAAGACAGGGAAAAAAAAGAAGAAAAAAATCAAGGGCATTTGATGTTGCATCTCAGGTTCTTTTGACCTCATAATTGTTTTTTGTGGACTGTGACTACATTGTTCTTAAATATTTCAAAGAGATAAATTCTTCTACAGCAAAAAGGCAAATAAGACTATAATAATTATTCATGCTGTCCAATCATTTCAGTATATGTAACATGGTAGCTAGAGCAGATCAGAAAAAAATATAGCTCTGTTTTTGCCTTTTTCTTGGAGTCTATTTTTCATGGACAGTATTCTAGCCCAGTGATTTTTAGACAGAGGCCAGGTAGGTTTTGATCTGCTATCTTACCTACAGAACCAGTTTGCAGCAGACAACCTATCACAGCCCCAGCACCCCAAAGCCTCGTGTGGTTGTCATCCCATGAGAATGAAACAAGACCAGATGATTTGAAGTCATTTACATTCTCATGAAAACAAACAGAAGAGGCTTCAAATGAGATTACCTTGAAAGATACTTGGATGCTTTGACAGTATTAGAAAGTGTTAGGTATCACTGGCAGCCCTTATAAGACATTTCTTTGAGAAACCAGTAAGAACTGGAAGTAAGATGATTTGCAGAAATTTGCTATTTTAAGGGTTTGTGCAATCTGGAATGACTCTAGACCCACGGCAGGGCCTGCTGGTGTGGTCACCCAGACTTTTGCTACACGTCTGAGTCAAAACTCATGCCACTCCCTTATGGACCAGCTATAATCAGTTTCTTCAGGAGGTAAATCAGAAGCAGCTCGACATGGTTCTATCACACCTCTAGCTGTCAGCTGCAGAAACTGGCTCACCATGACCACTTGACCTGATGTGTCACTAATGTGCAGGATGTGCCTTTTCAATGCTGTCTGTGTTCAGAATAATGACAGGAAGACAGAGTAAGGAGAAGCTCTGATGCATGGAGCACAGAGCAATCATAAGCATACAAAAGTAATTTGTATAGCAAATAAATCCCCCAGTCTCATACTGCAGAGTGAGAGAAACACTGAGGATCTGAAGCATACCCAGCAGAGTGCTCAGCTCATGAGGAATGCTCTGGCCCTAAAAAGTATTTGAGGAATGGAGCATGTGCAAGACACAGGGCAATGAACATTTTTCCAGGAGAAATCCAATGCTTAACGCAGGCAAAGTAACAACAAATAGGAGGTACTTGCATTCAGCCTATTCCCCAAAATTGGAGCTACCTTTGCCAAATACTTTATGCGGCAAAACAGCTTGGTGAGGAAGTGGCAAAATTATGGTTTATTGATGGATATGAGAAGGCAGGGACACAGTCAGGCACAATTGTTTCTGCTAGGTATCAGAGTTCAAGCCACACTGACCTCTTGATTGCCTGGAGTTCAGCCCAAGCAAGGCTGGCATCAGTGGTCTGTGAAGGTAAAGGTCATGGCTGACCAGGCCTTGCTCTTCAGCAGCATAATTTCTAGGGCTTTTAGCCCAGATTTTACAGGCCTCCCTGCATAGCAGTAACAGTGCTAACTGCTAATTTATTTATAACAAATTCCTAATTTATTTTTGGCTCTCAAATGTCATAGAGAAAGCGGGAATCAGTCAGTCAGCAAGACTGACACACAGCAAGTATCTCCAGGGAAGAGAGCGATCTGTACCATTGCTATTGACTTTGCTTGGCACTCTAGACTGCTTTTCTCCCTCCTGTTTTTTGCACAAGTTGCATCTAGAGCTTGAATTCATCTGGTTTCATGCAGGATGCCAACTGATCATCCCCAAGCATGTGTTTTTGAGCTCTCTGATGGACAGGCCATACATCCAGAGCCTTATATCCTCATTGAGAGCAGGGGCATGTTTGATCTTTATCTGGAGCAGAGTTTTTGGTGCAATTTCTTTCAAAGGAAGCCAAGTAATTTTGTGGATCATAAATGAGAATGATCAGGGGGTTCATTTCAACACTATGCTACTGTGCCATATCAAAATGCAGCCACAGATAAGGCATTTCATGATACTAGCCATACCTACTAAGCATGTATGTGATCATATTGTTTCATCTTATCTATCTGAAACAAGAGGAAATAACAAAAAAGGACTCTGATTAAGGACTGTGCTCTTTGGAGATGTCTTTTCACCCTCAAAATAAAATCTGTGACATGGGTGATTTGGAAATACTGTGGAGAAGCCTGAAAGAATAAAATCCAGAAAAAGCATGGAAATCATCCTGGTAATAAAACATTAAATAATCTCTCCAGAGCTTCTTGTAGATAATGAATATTAAAGGCCTTTGTGAATTTCATTGTGTTTTACAATCTGCAGCCTTTTTGTGAGAATTGCTTGCTCTAGAGGGAGTTAGAGTTAGAGTTACAGACAAGTGAACAGGATATTCCCTTCAGTTGCAAAACTCATCCAGGCATGTTAAAGTTGCATGTTCCCAAACAACATAGGTATTTTCTCAGACAGAATGTGGACCAAAGACACACATCCACCCCCACTTTCTCAAAATGAAGCTACAGCCTCCTTCTCACATTCGTTCAGAATAACAAGTAAGTCCCCTACTTCCTTAGTTTGGGAGTGTTCAGAACCTGTAGGAGCTGAAGCACTAGAGAAATCAAATAGCCTTTTAAGATACTTTAATGATCACAGAATTTATACACTGAGGCTCTAAACTGATTCAAGAAACACTGTGCTCTTCAGTGGGTTGTCATTTCTAACAGGTTTTATTCAGCAGGTATAAGATCTTATGAGTCATTCTGCTGGCTCCTTATTCCCTGACCTAGGTCTGAAAATATTTCTCCAGCTCGCCACTTCAAGACAAAAGCTAGGAGTGCCACAGAACTTTCCAGCAATGTCTATCCACATCTCTGAGCAGTGGTTTTATGGGGTGGAGAAGGTCGATTGTCCTGTTTACTTTTTTCTTTGTTCTTACTACAACTGGCCATACTCTAAAATGGGTTTAGTTCAGCAGAAATCTTATTAAAAAAATGCAATCCTAAAGACTTCCATGCATTCCCCCCCCCCCCCCCCCACGTTTGGGATCTTTGATGAAAAGCGAAAAAAGAAGAAAAAAAAAAAGAGTAGAAAATAACTTTAGCTTTAATAGATGAACACAAAATTTCCACTTGACAAATCATTTGCCTTTCAGATTCTTTACAATCTCAGTACAAAATCTATCAATAACCATATGTTTTCTCCTTAAACTGCCCCTATTAGTGTTTTAAAAATGTTTATTTGTTTAACAAGAAACCATCTTTTGAATGACAATATCAACTGAGTATTTCATCACATTTTTACTTGTACCCCAACTCAGAAAAGCAGTTGGGTGAGCAGGATATTTCAATTCTGTTTCTGAGGTGGGATCTGATTTATTTTATTCCCCATGAGAATTCAGAAAGTTTGTTTTTTGAAACCTCAGTCATGATGTTCAAAAAATCAATATTTCCTCAGCCTGTTCCTCACCTAGGTGTCCAAGCAGATGGTTTCCCACCTGGCTGATTTCCTGCGCAACCCTCTTGGAAAGAGAGGAAAGTGTCTGTTTGGGAAAGAGAGGAGGAAGAGGGCAGGTATTGCACAAATAACTGAGATTTTGTTCCAGAATAAGAAGAGTTTTCAAAATCTCCACCTTTCTCATCACAGAGAAAATCCTGTCCCCTTCTAAGTTATTTATTAGAGATTCTCTGTAAAAGGGCCCCCTAATGGCTAACTGACCTCTGCAAAAAAAGCAATTTATTCTGTAGAGGGATTTTGTCCGTGTTGGTGTGTTAGCTTGGGGTCTCAGTCCTGCTAAGCCCAAAATCCCCGATGCCCATGCTGCTTACCCTGCTGGCTTATCACCTGCATCTAGCTAGACTTGAGTGAGCCGGTTGGCCTTTCAAGCAGAAACACAGTCCTATATTACACAGGCTCCTACATTACTGCAGAATACCTCTTTATAATTTAAGTGTTTCCTTTGGATGCAAAAGAAGCTGGCAGTACTGCTGAACAGGCACTATTTGGGGTGAGAGGTCTGAAGGAAATAGGGCAGGCTATGCTGGCACTCGGCAGGAGCTCTGCTTGCTGAGAACAGTCAGCACTTGATAACTGCCTTTGATCTTTCTTTGCAGGTAATTTATATGAGTGTTTCTGGCTTTTGTGTGCTCTTGAGCATGACACTTGTGGGCAAAGGAGCTCAGACTTCAGGCTGGATTTTTATGCCACAGAAGAGAGAGAAAGCTCCAAGAAAAGCTCCAGGTAAAACCATGTAATCCAGTATGTGGAAAAGGGGGAAGGATAAATGGCTGAAATCAATGACCTTTACAACTAGTTTCCAATGCTCAGCGGTTTCTGCTGTGTTTTGTTAAGAATAGATGACGACAGGCAGGAGTTTGGGCAGGAGCGAGCCATGATTCAAGGCTATAGTGAACACCATGTAAATCCTGTATCCCTGTGCCACCCCTAGCTAGATCAGTCCCTGGCACTCATAGCTGGGTCCTGAATCTGTAGGCAGCCTGAATTTCATCTCCACTCTTTCACAGCAAATAAATATACTTCTGTAACATTCGAGATCCCCCAATATCCATTTTAGAGCCAAATTTCTGAGGTCTCCTTTTCCTTTAGAGGGCCTAACATGCCACATTGTCTTCCCTAATAAAGGCAATTATGCTTTGCAAAATGAATATATCTTGCTGGTTCTGATACAGTTGTGGTTTATATACAGTAAGCATGATTGTTACTGGCATGATACTGAACTTTGAAGTTCTGGTTTTGCCATAATCTGTTCTTTTACTTCATGGCAATTCCTCCTCTCATCTTACTTTTTCACTTCTTCGGTTCTTCATTAGTTTCACTCCATTTGGACTAACAAGCTTTCAGGCAAATGCTGTCTCTTATATGTTTGTAATACCAGCCCCTCAGCTGAACTGCTGTCCTTTCGAGCTATTACAATTGCAATAAGAGTGAAAATTAGAATATTTGTCCATCATGGAAACACCAGTGGTAAATCCAGTTAATGGACTTTAATGCTTCTCACACCTACAGTTCCATGTTGCTTCAGTTTTCATGGAGTGACTACACCAAGACAGTTTTAACGTACCCATCCTAGCATAAACAGTTTTCTACCAAACTCACCAGTCACCAGCTCTTTTCCTGTCAGCATACACCCTACTGGTACCCTCAACATCTCCTGAGTTGCCGATGACATCAGCTGCCTGGGAACTAGAAAAAAATTCATCTCTCTAATCCTCAAAGCTTGCTTGAACAGATTTGCTGGCACCATGCCTGTGCTAGAGGACAGGAACATTTAAAAGCACATAATTTTTTGGCTCATTGAAATCATTCTGTTGCCCTGTTCTTTCATTGCCATTCAGCCTGATTTGCAAGCAATTTTCTCAATGGAGTACTTCACAGAGGTTGGGAGTGTGCTGTGCTCAATACTGCATTCTAGCCAGAAGCCTCATTGGTGTGTTGGTTTATTTTCTGGCACTGTCATCTTGCAAGTAACACTTACCTTCCCAGATTTTGGCACAAAACACTTCCTACTTAGTCATCAGGAGCCCAGTGAAGCTTACCTCATTCAGACAGATTCTCTACTTCTTTTTCAAAGCTCACTTTCAGAATTCATTTCTGCTTGTTAATGCAAGCCTCCGAGCATGCTGCCGCTGTGCATTTTTAAACACTTACCCAAATGTCATCTCTAGTATTTCCAAACTCTCAGACTCTTTGGGGATAGCTTAGATGCAAATGAGCTGTCAGAGAAAGATTACTTGAACCAACATTCAGAATGACAAAAGGCTTACAGACTGCATGCACAGCACACGGCTTCCAGCTTCCCAGTCAGCTGTTATTTGCCAAAAGCAAGGGTTTATACACAGTCCAAAAAACCGTTCAGCTTTCTTACAACGGGGCAGTTATTCTCCATTGAAAAATTTAAACCTCTTAGATCTAGGAAAACTCTGATTTCCAAAGCTTCTCAGATGTTGCTCAGCTACTCGCTCAACCCACACATTCTTTGTACCTAGAAAGGCACTACAGAGCCTCCTGTCCTCTGCAAGATGGAGCTGTTTCTCCCTGTCACACACTTTTTTGGGGATATTGCACAGGTGGATTAGAAGAAAAACTGCACTCACCCTACTCTGTGCAACAGTCTGAGAAACACTGAGTGTTGCTCTGACAGAACAAATCAGGACTGCTCTTTTAGAACAAACCAGGACTACTCTTTCAGAATGAAGACCCACATCCGTGGAGGCACATGGTGTGACTCCTGGGGCTGTCCTGTGCAGGAGCTGGACTTTGGTAATCCTTGTGGGTCCCTTCCAACTCAGAATATTCTGTGATTCTGTGATCCAAGAGGCTCCACAAGGAGATACAACGCAGTCACTGAAAGCAAAGGCACCATTTTTTGAAGCCCAGCTTTCTAACTGCAGATGGCACCCCTGATTTTGCTAAAGTGACATACATTTTGCTGAAGAGCTGATTTCTTCAGTGGGAAATAAGGGAGCACCAGCAACTGAGGAATTTAAACCAAAACCTGACCTGTTTTAGCACTGTCTCAGTGTTATACACAGGAGATACATACACTCATGCACTCATTAAAATGGGACAGCAAGCCAAATTCATCTCTCATACAACTACTGACATCAACAGACGGCCCACTGTGTTTGAACAGCAGCTGTCACAATTTGTTCCCTGAATAATATTTAGCCAAAATTAAACCTAGATAGAGATAGCAGGTACTTTGCAGATTTTCTGGTGTTGCAATAAGCACTGAGTAAATCCTGGAATAGCAGGGTTTGAGGGGTGCACAAGATATGCTTAGTTGTGATTTTCTATGTCCGCTGAGAACTCCTCCCTCCCCACACTGGCACTGGTCCAAGTTAGGCCTTTTTCAGCAAGATAGTCAAATACAGTTTTAAAAAGAAATACATACATTGCACTTTTCATCTCAAGAGCCTGGAAAGTGCAGCTGGGCATTAATTAATCAGAACAACATCTCTGCAAGTTAAAGGAGTATTTTTATCCCCTGTGTGGAAACTGAGGCACGAGGAACTAGAGTATCCTATAAAAGGTCAAAAAAGAAGTTCATCACAAGAGAAAAGAATTCGCCTAATTGGTGATAACTGTGGGCTAAGAAATACTCCGTGTAATTGATGATGATGAGTTCTGTGCTTTTCACGGTTTATTCCTGCTGAGAGATGCTCTTTGCCCACAAACTGCTGAACCAAGACTGCATGTTAATCAGTGTGTCATACCGTGTTGGTTCTCAGCCCAAATCACTGCAGTCTGTAACTATTGCCAGCCCTTTTTTTATCTCTATGGTATAAGGACTTCAGGTTTGAAAATAGCCAAGACTTCAGAGAAAACTGAAAAAATATTTCAGTGTGGTCAAATTTACATGCCATACACTGTTGTCTTGCAGGAAAGTATTACTCACTGGATAAAAGGGAGCCATGTGTCAACTGTTCCTGTGGCTGTTCACAGCATAGGGAAAGGGAAGAGTATTGTTTTCATACATATGCCACTATAGTTGAATGTCTGTAATGGGGGAACTTTTAATATTTTCAACACTATGGATTACTTCTCATGTCTGATACAGGACTAGACAAGGGTGTATACCAGAATTGCCCCTCTGCCTGGCACCTTACTTTGCAATCTGCCTGTCGTTTTGAGCAGTGTCTTCCTAGTGGTTCCTTGTGCCCTTACATCTACACCTCCTGACTCAGAATAAAACTGCTTTATTCTCTCCACTTATTCTGCATTTTTTCAGTGGTATGCCAGGGATGGGATCCCTAGAACCATTGCTAGCCTTGCTGTCACTAACAAAGCATCCTAAGAGGACAGGGAGGGGACAGGGACTGCATTTCCCTGGCTACACCATGTGCCATGAAAGCCTCTCCTTGGGCAGAGCTGTCGGGGAAGGGGGAGCGCAGAGTAGTTACAGTCCTCTCAATTTGTCTGGTTAAATTCTCTCCCTTAAGAATGATTCATGCTGACCTAGAAAATGTAACAGAAATGGATATGTTGGTTACCAGGTTACTGCTGTGCCTTGCAAAATCATGGCAAGCTCTTTCCCAAGGGATGAACTTTCACTTCCTGCCCCAAGTGATACTGTCCTCTGAAGCGCTGGGGTAACTGCAGTTTAAGTGGATTTAGTCACAGCACAGTTGACACTGCCTATAGGGTAGAAAAGGCATCTGTGGAAATAAAAAGACCCTTCTGCATGAAATTAAAAAAAAATTTTTGCAGGAGCTTAGGCTACACGTCTCCAGCTGAGCACTGGAGGAAAGTCACAGTGGGCTCTCAACACCCCCAGAAACCTCTTTAGCCACACTGCCAAATCTACAGACAACATTTTTATGTGTTGTGTTGAATAGAATAACAGAATTTTATCTTTAAAGACAGAGGAAATATGTTGGGCCCCATGGTAGTGATTGTTACTCACTTTAATATCAGACTGTCACCAGTGTAGAAGGCTCGGCCTGTATTCTCAGGCAATTTGAAGCAAAAGCGAGGAGGATTGTGATGTTTGCCCGTTTGCTTATGAAGTAGTGACAACTCTGAGACTCAAAAGGGACACTACAAATCCATGCACTGCCGCTCGGTCCATTGCCAGAGCTCCTAACCTTTTGTCCTGTATCTGTCATTTTCCAGGGGTGTGTGTTATTCTGGTTCAAAAGCACTGAAGCATAGAAGAAATAGAATATTTGAGAATTAGAAAAAAAGAAGAGGGAAGAATTTCTGATCTCAAATAAATAGCACTAGAGCTGCAACACCGGATATATTTTTTCTTTCCATACTTAATTCTAAAGAGGGATTTTCTAACTAATCTGCATTTGTTACAGAACTTGGTGAATTTCTACCAATGTGCTACAGGCCTAGGAGATCACGTGGCATAATTTAGGCTTCCCTCCCTACAGAGTATAGTAGTTCTTTGTTATGATGGTGATAGAAAAAAGGACAAAAAAAGGCTGAGTGGAGGCCAGGAAGGGCTATATACCCTGGTGTTGCAGAGAGTCATCTGTGGCACAGGTTTATTTGCCTTTATTCAGTTAACTTGCGTTAGCAAAAAAATTGCCAGGTCTGCAGGAGGTGAAGCAGCATCTAATTAAATGATTAACCACTCTACTAGTTGGACAAAACAAATACTATTCACCTGAATGGTGTGTGTCTCTCCAGTAAGCCTGGAGAGATTAGGGGGCTGAGCTTTAAAGGTGTAATACTTCTGATTTCAGGGTTGCCAAGTATGAAAATGACACAAATGATCTGTGTGCGGGAAATGTGGCAGCAAGGCATTGTACATGTGAGCATGGGGTTTTTTTTGGTTTTTTTGGGGGGTTTTCCCCCCCGTGTTTTTTGTTTGTTTGGTTTGTTTTTTGTTTGTTTGTTTGTTGTTTTGGTTTTATTTTTTTTCAGATGCTACTAAAAATATCCTTACACATCCTGACATCCTATCTAGGGGGAAAATTGCTGAAAAAATGCATAAGTATTAAACAAAAGGTATTTCACAGAACTGCTGGATATTTTTTCTCATCACTGTTGTTTTGGTTATGACTCAGAAGTAAGGCAACTTGGCATTTTGTTCACCAGAACCCTTCTTAGTGCTTTGGACAATGTCTGTACAATTATTTGAGAGCTGATTTAGTAGTAGTATGTACACTGCAAACAGCACATTTTCCATCACAGCTGGCGGTGTCCCAGATGTATTCAGAGTGTTCACACCATGGTTAGGAAGAGTTGAAACTGGAGTATTTGCAGGTGAACTGACCTGTGGCACGCTTGGCCTCGCACATCCCAACCTGTGCACAGCTTACTCATAAGAACATGGTCCTGCATGTGTGATCAGGCTGTTTCCTTGCAGAATGTATGCTTGCATCCAAATAGTACAGCTAAGCAGTAAATCCAGGTAGAACCACAGGGTCAGACTTGTATTTCCCAGCACAGCCTACGTATCACTTGAAATGTTGTCCTTCACCAAGAAACAGGGGGTACTCATGTTGTCTACGCTGAAAAACATCTAAGGCAACACCAGCACGCCAACTCTGGGCTTTGCAGATGCTCAGCACGTCTGAAAATCAGGCACTTTATTTTGGCACTTGTATACAACTGCCTTAGGGGTCTCATTTCAGAAATGCCATTTGCAAATTCAGTTCTAAATAATTTATTGTGTCTATTCCCCTCAGAAGGAGCTGCGCAGATTAAACACCAAATGCTTGTAGAGTCCTCAGATAAGATGCACTTCTGACACAGAACGTACTGTTAATCATGATTAATTACTATTATTCTGCTGGCTGACAGGCACCTGACTGACGGTTACTCTCTAATCCCTATTCTCTCCCCAGATTTTCTTCCTAATTAGTGTCCTCTAGAACCTTGTAATCACATGCCACGCAAATGAACTGCACGTTATTCAGCCGAATAGATGACAGTGGATTGGGTGACTTCCTCCGTCACCAGCAGGCTAGGAGAAAAGAGAGACGCTACAGGATGTAAACGGTGATTTTCCCCGGCGGGAACGGGGAATGGAAGCCGCGGGCACAGGGTGGGAGTGCAGCACCCTCTGCAGGCGGCCACTGCATCCACAGGGAGGAACGTTCAGGGAGGGATACGAGGAATAAATCGCCTCCTTCTGTGCTGCTAACAGATTATCTTAACGGGAGGGGGGGGGGGGGAACAGTTTAAAGAATAAATCAAACCCAACCAGTCTAAAAAAGAATATGGAAGACGTGGCATCACGTTGCACCAGCAGAGGTTCAGGTTAGGTATTAGGAAAAATTTCTTCTCGGAAAGGGTTGTCAAGGATTGGAACAGGCTGCCATGGGAAATGGTTGAGCCACCATCCCTAGAGGTGTTTAAAAGGGTTGTAGGTGTGGCACCTGGGTTTAGTGGTGGCCTTGGAAGTTTGGGGTTAATGGTTGGACTCAACGATCTAAAAGATCTTTTCCAATCTAAATGATTCCATGATTCTATGAAATATATTCAAGCACTGGCCCCAAGGCAAGGTCAAACGCAGAGTCCAGCTCTCACCCTTCCCAGCCTGTGGTGCAAGGAGGCTGTCTGGTTTGGTGTCCTCTGAGCCACATGAGCCCTGTGCCCATGAGTAGGGGTCTGTAGGCTGGTACACCCCTTCCTCCCAAGCCGTCTCAGCCCATGCTGAAATTCCAGACCTATATCCAGCCAAGATAGAGGGATCCAGAACGGCGCACAGACAGAGAGCACATTCTGTGCTTTCCAGAAACATTGGGTTTAGTCACTTCGTCTAGATGTAGAAATTAGCAAGAATTGAAAAGATGTTTGCAAGTAAGAGGAGATAAAATTCTAGACAAGCTATAATTGGCAAACCTGAATGAGAACAAGCAGTGAGCTAAGATCTCCTTCACCTGATTAAATGATGCCTAGGAGTGTTTCAGCGACATGGTAGGAATTTTTAAGTGCCAGCCATATATACTTGTCAAGATTGCTTCAAAAAACAATGCCAAGATTTCTGATCTAACTGCCACTGAAATAAAATTTGACTCATTCAAAGACAGTCAGTAAATTATAAATATAAGGTCTACATCCTCCAAAAGAGCTATACCAGCTGAGATTTAGCCTGTATTTCCCAGGACAAGAAGTTCCATTTTATCCTTTGAATAACTATCAGTTCCTAAAAATTTCCTCAGTCTTGTAGGTTTGCTGCAACAGGAGTGTTTGTGATGTGTAGTACTCTGTGCATGTCTCTGCCCCTATTGCTCTCTAAAACACAAATGTAAACACACATTACACCTCAGCATCAGAGGCATATATGGGAGGAAGGCTCCACCTGGAGCATAGACAAGCTAGACAAAGCCTTTAATGTATTTTCCCTCCAGAAAAGCCCACCACTACATATCCATCACGGTCCTGCAATGCCATGATGAGCCACCACTGGGCAAAGAAGTCAGTGGCAAGCTCTCTCCTGGAATGGGCTATTGTATGAGATGGCTTATTGGGAGCCAGGGGCATCTGAGAGTGTCCTGGCATCTTCCCTCACCTCCAACTTGCAGTCCTCATGGTAGCAAGGGCACAGTGCACCTCTCCAGCATGGTAGGTAACATGTGGCACAAAACCCATCATCCCTCCAGTACCCTTCTCTTCTGCCACACAACTCAACTCCCACATTCATCTAATCAACTGGTTTGATTATTTTAGTTAAACTGCACTTGAGCCAGCAAATTTAAACCTAGAGATTACTATTTGTTCATAGTCTGGAATGACGAGGGAGACAAATGAGCCTTCATAGTGTTGTCATTCAAGAGAGAATTAACATTGCACCCTGCACACCTTACAGCTGTGTGCAGACCTGCTCAGCCAAGATTCAGAAACAGACTTACTAAATAAGAAAATGATCGTCAACATTTTATCACAGTCTTTTCTCCAGACTTCCTATTAGTAGGCTACAAAAAAGATTCAGGGTGGGTGCAAGTGAGGTGGGATCTTAACATTGCAGGAGCAGAAACTGGCTCTCATAATGACATCTGATGGCCCAGTAATTGATACAGTCTCTTAATACATATGCTCACTTCATGGCAATTATATTTGTAGTCTAAGCATTTCTAGACTTTTTGCCAGGAAAGAATTGGGAAATTAATGAAGGCAAATTAATTATTTGCCCCCGTGGTTTCTGATGCAAGAATACAGCTGTTCTTTATCAGCATAATTCATTTTTAATGTCTCCCAAAGCTCAGCTCAGCTATATGCCCATGTTCTTCATATGCCACGCTTCTGTTCTGATTAAATATCAAATGGTTTTTAAATATCAAAATGGTTCTGTATTTCTGAGGTCTGTTATGGGAAAAGAAAAACAAGGACTCCTTTTGATCAAAGACACGTGGCTTTTACATGATGACACTATCACTGGCTCCTGTGGACATAGTCCCAGTTTACACTTAGCTAAGTGAAGGAAGCTAGATTGTCTGCCATGATATATAACAGTCTGCTACACTGGAGCCCAAGTGTTGGCTTAGGAGAGTAATCAGAAGTGAAGAAAGATGTCTTTTTACCAAATTGGGCACGAAACACAGTGATTCAAGTGGATCGCCTTCAAACATCAGAAATCTGAATGTTTACATTGATTTATTTATTCCTACCTTTTCCCTCACGTGACAGTGTAGCCTCACATACCTCATTTAACAAACTCCACAAGACTTGTTTGCCTGACCCCAAGGGGACACCGCAGCTCATTGATTTTCTTGACAAGTTCTTGCTCTGGTGAGCGATATATTACCACCTGACGGCAGCGTGTTCGGGGTGAAAAGCAGCCTGCAGATGAATGCAAGAGGGTTCAGAAACACGGCAGCAAAAATAACTGAGCTAAAATAATAAGGAGTGAAAAAGGGGTAGTGTGAGGAAGTGCCCCGCCACGCTCTGCTTTTGCAATCTGAGGTCTCCAAGGGCCGACTGTGCAGCTTTGGGTGGGTGCCACGGCGACAAGAGAAGGAGCGGGGAGCGGCAATGTGGACACAGCCGGGAGCAGCCCGCCTGCTCAGCTTTATTTACCGAGGGACCGGCTGCAGCTCTAATACAGGAGGGTCAAGTGAGGGGAGGGCAAGGAAGGCAAGGGGCTGCTGGCCCTGTAGCTTAACGAGGCTAATTATTCCCTTTCCCACAGAGCTGGGCAGAAGGGTTCACAAAGGCAATTGTGTTTTGCCTCCTTCTTTCTGAGAAGAGGTGCTGCTTAGGTAGCTTGGAGAAGCTGATTATTGCTTTCTTCACAGTGCTGCCTGAAGAGGATAGAGCCTTTGCCATCTAAATACAGTCAAAGGAAGACAGACAGACAGAGGACTCAGAAATATAAAGAAGTATCCCTCCACTGGTTCTTTTTGCCCAGGATACAGGATCAGCATAGTCATTACAATGTACTGCAGGTGAACTGACATGGCAAGCAGGAAATGGGACCTGAAATAGATACGGAGGATTAGACTGAAGGAAGGAAACTCAAGGGAAATTGTAAGAGAAGCTACTGAGAATGGTAAGAAGAGAAGGCATTTGGTAGTATGAGAGTCAGTTGTGTGCCTGGAGAATAGCCATCTTTTGTAAGGATGGAGCTAATAGAACAGTGATTATGACTGTGCCTGAAGCAAACGTTCATGGTACTACTGAGATGTTTGACAATTTAGTCAGGGGAGCTCAAGATGAAAGGAAAACATTAGCACAGTGTGTGCTGCAGAAAAAAAGGGAAGGAACGGTATCTTATATTTATATCACACCTTTCATCCTGAAGGATCCCAAAGCACTCCACAAACCACATATGGAAGTGACTTCCACTTTTGCTGAATACAGACAACAAGGGTGAAACATGCCAACTCTTTTAACATCAGAAACCAGCAGTGCTGCACAGCAGCTTAGGGAAAAAGGGAGAGATGGGTAGGCACAAATCAAAATGCAAAATAATAATTTGCTAGGCAAAGATGTGGGAGACCAGAGCAAAAACATGCAGTATTTTCAGAAGTCCTCATTATACTAATGCAAAAAGACTGTAATTGGGATCCATGCCTTACTGCCTCTGGGTGCTGCATATACAGTGCAACAAATAATGTTCTTGCTCCACAGATTTCCCTGTAGAGGCACTATATATGAGATTAAAATCCAAGTAAATAAGTGATCTTGAGTTTAGCCCCTTGTTCTCCTACCTGAACAAAATCTCTTAAATTCCTTTAAATTTTATTGACAGAATGCATACATCTATTTGCCACTATTAAGGACAGTATTTCATTTTAATAATTTTTTTTTTAACACGTGTGTTCACAGGAAGGTGAGAACAACTAAAAAAGGTCTGCTTTCTTCCTAAAAATGAGGAGGGTAGTTCGTGAGATTTGGTCCATCAGTTTCATGTCATATTTTTCCTATTCGATTACTGAAAGATCATGGACACCCAAACCACATGTTAGATGTAAGCCAACACAGCTACAGATGTGCAGCTACTTTGGCCTCACATGCTAATGATCTTCACTTTTTAAACAGCCTTGCAAAACTAGAGCTTATTTTACAAGCTCAGGCATTAAATTTTCCCTTCCCATTTTATCATAATGATACACGAGAATATTTAGCAGAGTTTTATTTGCTGTGGGAAAGGGAGGCAGCATTTTCTAGGTCATTTTAAGAATATCTTAAACTTTAGCCAGAGAGGAATCATGGGTAAAAAAGGCATAGTGGTGACAACTGAATTGATGTTAATCATAATCCCTATGTAGGTGTCTTTATGAAAAAGTGTGTGACAGCTGATAAGTGCAGCAGCTTTTATCTACATCCCATTAAACGCTTAAACTGCAATAAAGGATCAAGCCAATTTTTTTCTATTTCCTCATGATAAGAGAAGCAAAACTCCCTGGCCAAAGTGTATTTTAAATTGTGGGAAATGTAATTTTAAGCAGAAATTGAGGAAATGAAAGTCTTCTATCGTGGCTGGACATAGGCTGATTTATCAGACTTTTGTAAAAGACACTAGAGAAAATAGCAACATCAGTGAGGTAACAAAACTGCCTCAGTAAATAAGGAATTATATTTACAAATAAATAAATCCATATTAATTAAGATGAAAAATGGAAAATTCCAGGTTTACATATTAATTGCAATGATTAAAGTGTTTAAAATAGTTCTAACATTTTGTAACATTAACATAGGGGGTTTTGCCTGTAGATGGTGCCGCAGGGCAGCAAAGTTGTTAAGCTTTTCTAAAGATTAAATTGGGTTTGAAAGCTAGTTATTACCAGATGTTCACAGTTTAGAAACACTCCTCCAGTTTAAAATTTGTAGCAAGATTTTCACCCAACACAAAAATGTCAAGGAAAGGCCAGAAATTAAGAAAATTTGGTTATATAATGGGTTTGATATCTTTTAATTAATGTGCTTTTCATTTCTATCATACAGAAGGGGCAGGGTACTTACTCAAACAGGCTTTGAGCACCAAAGCAAAACAAAAAATACTATTGGCAGGGTTAAAATAGGCAATGTCCAGACTCCTCTTCATAGGTAGGACATGGACTTTCAGGACCGACAGACAGGTCTGTCTTATACTGGAGGGACTGACTTAATCAGTGGTGTTAAGTACAAGAGAACTACATATTATTTTATTTTCTGTGTTAATCTGTGTAAATCACAAAGTGGCTGAGGCTGGCAGGGACCTTTCAAGATTATGTAGTCCAACTTCTGTCTGAGCAGAGTCAGCCAAGGCAGGTTGCCCAGGACATCATCCAGTCAGGTTCTGAATATGTACAAGAACAGAGACTCCATAACCTTGCTGAGCAACTTCTGCCAGTTTTCTACCACCCTTACAGGAAAAAAAACAAACCGTATTTTGTGATGTTCAGGTAGAATTTCATGTGTTTCAGCTTGTGACCATTGCTCTTGTTCTCCCAGTGGGCACCAGTGAGGAGAGGCTAGGTCCACATACAAATCTATGCAGCAGCAACAGAATACCTGTTACATCCTGTAAGATGACTTAATATTTCCATTAAGATAATCTTTTACAGTATGTAGGACTATAGTTTTGTAATGTATGGAAATATCAGTTCACAATGCACAGTATACAACAGGTTTTGACCATTTAAATAAAACCTACAGACCTCTCTCATGGCAGTTAAGCCCTATAGTAAACCAAACTGGACCTGAGCATGGACCTGAGCGTGGACTTGGCCATAAACTCTACCATACAATGGTAGAATACTCTTGAATTAGAATCACACCCCCTTGAACAACCCAGACAGCTGCCACTCCTCCAGGTAGTCTGAGCACAGTTCAGGGAACAGCATCAGACTGTTTCCAATATGCAGTATAAGCAAAATCCCTTGAAGCTCACATATGGCATCTAAATGGCTGCATGTGAGCCACACTCTGTCCCTTGCCTTGCAAGGACAGATTGGTGTGGTTCATTTTATTTATCAGCACAGACAGACTCTAAGCACATTTCATAAGCCAATGAAGGTCAAAGCTTCATTTAATTACAAATTGATGTGATTACTTATAATTATCATTTGAAACCTGCTGAAATCAAATAGAAATGGGTAATGTCACTTACTCCTAAGTAAACTGTACCTTGAATGAGAAGTTGTTCTACTGAATTCTGTGTGGGCCTGAGATTCAGCTTATAATTAGTGATTATGATTATTATTACTCTAAGACCTTTGAATCCAATGAAAATACTTCTGGCATATGAGTTTCTTCATAACAAGTGCTCTTCATGCATGTAGCTGAAGTCTGCTTGGCACAGCTATGAAAGGCAGGAGTATCAGCCCCACTCCTCCCATTTCTGGTGGCTATCAGTGCCAGCAAAAGCCTCAGTGCAGATGCTGTAATAGGAGTGTCAGTTCAGCGAAACATGCTTATCTCTGCAACCCAAGGAAATCTGTTTGTGTTTATAGGGTTTGCTGAGTTGCCTTTCTTGATCCATCCACTGGGGAATTCTATGCAGTGTAGACAAGGCCCGAACTCAGACAGAATAATGCAAGTGATTTACATCTCTCATAAGAAAAACAAGGCTCTTTCCTCAAATGTACTGCTTCTCCTTAACAGTGAAAGATCTTCATCACACAAGTCCTGCAGCATGTTGTCCTTTCCAGATATGGGATTTTGCTGGGAAGTTGTGACACAAGTTGTGGGAGCACTTGCCAGCTGAGCAATGCTTTAACTACTCCTCACCACACTCCTTAAACAGGCATGCTAATTATGTTACAGGCTGTCTGTGTTACAGGTTAAGCTCTACGAAGCCATAGTATTTTCCTAGGAACCAGAGCAAGGAAGTCAGCATGGGCCTTCAGCCTTCAGTTGTGCTAGCTGTGCATCTGCTGTGACCAGAATTTCTACTGACAATGACAACCTCATTAAGCATTCACCCTAGAGGTGTTTCTGGTGCTCAGAAGTGCTCGTACTTCAAGGTTATCACTGAATGCTTTTTTCAATACCAAGGAGTCAGTGAGAAAGTGTTCTTATTTAAATTAGAAGAAAAGTAAGCATTGATAAAAAGAGGTATTTTTAATGTCATATACAATTAACCTGGTACACCACAAATAGCTGGCCCCCAGATGGACTTCCTGTCACTGATCACAACCCTTTGAGCCCAGAAGTTCAATCAGTTTTCAGTCCACTTCATTGTCCTTTTAGCTAGTCCACAAAACTTCATCGGTTTGCCTACAAAAATGTTATTGGGAGTCTGTCAAAAGCCTTGCCAAAGTCAAAATAAACAACATGCTTTACTCTCTCCTCATCTTAGTATTTTCATCTTAAAAGGTAATCAGGCGAGCTGATTTTATCTTCACAAACTCATGATGACTACTTTCAGTCATCTTCTTGTCCTTTGTCTGTTTGGAAATGGTTTCCAGTATTATTTGCTCCACGACTTCCCCAGGCATTAAAGTGACACTGACAGGCCCAGAGCCTCCCATCTTCTTGCTCTTCTCAAAGACAGGACTAATAATGGCTTTTCAGAGTTTTCAGGAACTTCCCCTTTCCCAACTTGATCCTGCTCTATTGATGGTAATTCTTTGCTGCTCTTGACTTTCTCATGGGTCTCAGGGGCCTGGAAATCCTGAGGTGAATCTTACCAGGGAAGACCAAGGCAAAGAAGCCAACAAGTCCCTCAGCCTTTTCCATGTCCTTTGTTACTACGTCCCATTTGCGAACTAATTTATATTATTAAATACAACAGTATTTACAATTGCAGTACAACGATGAAAACCACAAGGTCAATGATAACTCTTAGCTAATAACAGGTTTGAGACACAGTAATAATTATTTGCATTATAATGATCACTTTTTCCTCTTCTCAAAAACACCAAGTTTAGAAAACCTAAAAAGCTACACTGGCATTGGTCTTTTCAGCTACTCTGGCTGAGCAGTTCTCTTCTGAGTACATTGTTCCACCTGCTTTTAAGTATAAACATAAAACATTGAAGTAAACAAGAACTCTGAAGGAAAGTAACAAATAATTTACATGTGCTAACTTTTAAATCAGTGATGGCTCATTTGCAGTTGAAGGATAAATACTGAAACTGCATACAGCCTGGCTGAACAGCTCCTCCTCCCATAGCACAAAGAGATAATCTGGGATCACTGTGGGCATAAAGAGGAATAGCAAAGATATGTAAGAGGTGATCTGCATTTCTGGCTATGATATTAATGTGAATATTGATCATGTCCCTTCTGGTGTCCATACTTCAGAAAGGACATTGAAAAAGACAGAGGTGGCTCAGCAAGAAAGCAGAATTTTATTAGAGAAAACATATCTTGAAGTAACAAACTGGGCAATTTCGAACTTTGTAAACTTTTAAAGAACAGTCAAGCTGATCAGAGACACCTGACTAGTCTGTTTGTATGTGTATATGGGGAAATACTGGTTATTAGCAGATACTTTAAACTGCAGAAAAATAGCACTGTGAGAGGAAACTAAAAATACTAGAAATGATAAACAGCATCAGGCATGGATTTTCCGGGGCTTACATGTATCACTGCTGGCGTCAATCTCCTACTCTCCACAACAGTGCTGACCTTTTGAACCCATAGTGCAGTGCAGTGGCTTCTTTCTTCTCAGCATCACATGCCTGCCATGAGGGCAAAGAGAAGACGTGGTGCCAAGCACGGAGAGAAAACATTTGTTTTTTTTCCATTCTCAATCCTCTGCTACAGACATGCCACTTTCACAGGACCCATTCTCATCAGTACTCCTAGTATTTAACAGTAAGTGGTGGCACATGCATCTGGCTATGCGAAGAATATATTTTAGTAGTTCTATTATATTGTTAAAGCCAGTGGAGAAAACACTGAGTGAATGGCCTCAGTTATGGAGATGAGACTAATTATAAAGTGTTCTGTTTCATCTGAATATTTCTGTGGGAAATACAATTGCAAGGCTCTCCTGGAACATCATCTGGAGTTCCAAAGCCTCAAGGCTTCCTGGAAACAAGATTCAAGGCCTCTCAAACTGGACATTCAAAACTACAAGCACTCAAAGACCCTGCCTTCTGTGTAAAGCTCCAGGCTCATGCTTGGTCATACTAGAGCTCCGTAGGAGGCAGGGTGTTGACCAGACACGTGCAACTTTCAGATAAAGAAGAGAGCACTAACTGGTCCTGCAATGTGTCTGAGGAAGGGGAGCCAGTCATTATCCTCCCACGTTTCAGTTTCCAGTCATTAACAAGGCTTAGCTCATGTGTCTTCCAAAGAATTCCAAATCTTACAACCCACTAACTTCATAATTAAATAGACTTTAAGGCTCAAAGCTCCTGCGGAAGTCACCTCATGTGTTATCTGGTAACCTGTATTGATCTATGTGCCAGCCTTTACAGATGAACTCAGCACATGCAGTCCTGCTGCTATTAGGGGTTTCTGACTGCATGTTGAACTGTGACTAACTGCTGAAAAAGAAGCAAATAAAGCCACAAATCAGGCTTCTGTATCCTGGGGTGGAAAAAAAGAAGGGGTGCAAAAAAGCAAAGCTCCTTGTTGATTCTCTGAGTGCACTAAATAGGAAATTACTGTGCAGAGGCAGGTGCAGGTGGCTGGTGCTGTGACCACTCTTCCATGACCAACCAGCTGCACATTTCTCAACGTTTTAAGGCCAGAACCACACTGCGGCTCTTGCTCTGCTCTGCAGCCCCATGGGGAGCCAGCTGGAGAGCCCCAAAAGCTGAGCTCTGCCTCAGTTTTACCATGGCCAGGCAGGGGGCCAGCTTCGGGCTCAGAGCAAAGCACCCCGGGAAGTCGAATTCCCACCAGAGACCAGGAAGAGCAAGTACTGCCTTTTTATAAGCCTGGAGGCAGCACATTTTGGGCCGTGCTGCAGCAGCCCTGACAACGCCGCGGAGCGCCGCCAGCCCCCGCCCGGGGCGGTGGGAGTGGGGGGCGGCCAAGATGTCCGATCAGCGCCGCACCGGCATCAGCACCGCCGGGCTCCCACAGCCGGCACCAGCCGCCCGCTCGGTCACATGGAGGCGCCATTTCCTCTGCCCTTGCTTTGCCCTTAAGGCCGCCGCGGTGCCGCCGGTGCCTCGCCCCGCACGGGGCGGCTGCGGGCGGGCGCCGCGTCCCCGTGTGCCCCCCACCGCACACAGCCCGGCGGGGGGAGGGGGGGCTGCGGCGGGAGAAGGGGCAGGGGCCGGCCGGCTGCCCGGCTAAAAACAGCCCTCTCCTAATAAAGCGATGGGGCCCGGTGTCCGCGCCCTATAAATACGCTCGGTGCGGGAGCCGCGGGCTTTGGCCGGCTCGGCGCGGCTCTGCAGGGGCGCGGTGCAGCGGAGCGCAGCCAGCGCAGCGGGGCCGCCACTGCCGCCGCCTCTGCCGCCAGGAAAGCCCCGGCCCCCGCACCCCGCCACCCCAGCGAGATGCCCCGGGTAGACGCAGACATCAAGCTGGACTTTAAAGATGTCCTGCTCAGACCTAAAAGGAGCAGCCTCAAAAGCAGATCAGAGGTGGGGGCATCCAAACCCAGCATGCTTCTCTTCCCCCCCCCCCTCCCATTTTGAACGCCTAACTTCCTTAACCCGCCTTCTCTCCCTGCTTTATTTTTATTTCCCCGGTCTAACGTAGCAGTGCCCTCCCTGATCGAGACGCCCTTTGCGTGGCGCGGGGATGCCGCTGCTCCCGGGAGGATGGGAGGTCGGGGCCGGGCGTCTGTCGCCGCGGCCCCGGCGGAGCAGGGGGGGCGGCGGGCGCTGCAAGCCAGTGTCGCGCCGTCCTCCCCTCTTCCTCAAGTGGAAATGTAAGGGGAGTTGTGAGGGATTGTTTGCTCCTAACAGGTGCCTCTGCGGCGCTGAGCGGGGGGTGACCTCCCGTTTCGGAGGGGGCGGCCGTGGACTGGCGGCGCTCCAGGACAAGGGGTGTCCGGTTACCGGCACCGCAGAAGCGGGGGATGCGCCCGGCAAGGCAGCATTGCCTTCAGCTTCGGGGGCTGAGGGCAGTGCTGATACCGAGTAGCTGATGTGCTTGCTCTTTCTAAAAAATTGCAGTAAAATCACGCGAAGACGCTAGGATGCGCTTCCCAGAGCGCAGGATGCTACGGGGTGGGACCCTGTCATGGAGTGCTCCCATCAAGGGGAGTACTAAGGAAAACCCCATCAAACCTGGGGCGGTGGGATAGTTTCACCCTCGCTTGGGGTTAAGCCCAGAGTGATCTTCGTGGGCAGAGCCCGAGGGTCCCCCGCGGCTGAAGCTGCCCGGGGCTCTCTGTCCTTGCTAGCCCGGGGCCACTGTTAGCCAGAACAGTGCTGTAGTTATTTCTCAGCAGGGATCAGGAAAGACCCCAGGAAATCAATTCCATGAGGATCGATTGTCTCCACAAAAAAAAAATGTCTGCCTCAGGATCGAAGGTGCCTTCTCGTTTACCCCACATAACCCCAAGGTTAACAAAGGATTTACTTTGACTAAAGAAGGAATTATGTTGTGTTGGGGGATGAAAAGAGGATTAAGGTTTTCTCTAGGCGATGCAGAATTGTAAGAGAGAGAGACTGAGGTAGAAAGGGAAAGGGGAGCAGGGAGATGGTGATTATTAGAGGACTGTGGCCAGGGATTTTGAGGACAACAACTAAGCAAAACTTCTTTGCCATTACGAGGTGTAAGATCAGAGAGGCTCTTTAAGTTGAAAGGTAATCTCTGGTGAGTAATTTTTAGTTTACAAAGAACGGTGCCCCGGCTGAGTAACTAACTCCTTATCCTATGCTCATAAGGCCTGTGGGTGCTTTCCAGCCACTTGTTTGGGGACCCGTGGGTCTCCTTAAAATTCACTATGCTGGCTTGGCAAACAGGTGGAGCTGTGCTCCACCGAGTGAGTGGCACATGGCTCCTTCAAGTGCTGTGTTTTGTATATTTAGCTGTGTGCAGGCTGTGGAAAGAAGGGCTGCTGGGAAGGGAAAACGATAGGAGGAACATGAGCTGATATGGCAGGGTTGTAATGGGTGGCTATGATGAACTGCTAAAACATTTTAGATGAGAAAAAGTGTGTGTCATGAGGGGGTCAGTGAAAACCGATGAAGGTTAAGAAATTGGACACCATCACTGAGGCTGTGGCAACAGGGATAAACAGTCTCTGAGAGCCAGATCCGAAATGGACAGCCCCAGTCTGCTTCAAAACAAGAATATAAATAAATAGTTCTGGCAGAGGAACAGAGGCAGCACACTACAGTGCCTGTTACCCAGCAAGCTGCTGCTTTGAAGCTTATATCAGCAAGTGTCTGCTTCTCTGTTGTGAATGCTTCATTTTGCGCAAGGATAGCTTTTTAAGCAGTAGGATTAAGTCAGCTTCTTAGAGAGGCGATTTAAGATGTTTGCAAATCACGTAGGTTTGCTGTGTTGGTACTTGGTTTTGATTCCTTGCACAGTCTTCATTTTCCATGGTTGCTTTCTCCTTTTGAAAAGGTACCAGAAAATTTGATGCTTGGATTCAAGTGTCAAGGAGACAAAAAGACTATCAGAATTGCTATTAGTGGCACTAAAGAAAACCAGTTAGACTTGTTAGCTTTTGCGGAAAAACCTAAACATAGTGGGATTATTCAGTACGGAGCAGAAGCAGCTGTGGAGGATGTGCTGGAAGTTCATGAAGTGAGGAGTGGAATGGAAAAGGTGAAACTGAGCAATGGTTGTACATTGTCTCTCATAAAATGACTAAAAGCTCTAAATGCAATTATCAAGCAAAGGTCGTAGCTTTTATACAACAGATAACTCATCATTGGTATTTATTGCTATGGGTTCTGGGCAGGCTAAAGGTGTAAAGGACTAAAAAAATTACAAGGCACGTTTTTGCCTCATCTTGTGAGTATCTATTTTGCTGTCTAATTTGATGTCTTTTTTTTTTTTTAAACATGCTCTTACTTCTTTCTTTAAACGAGTCTGCTTCTTAAACATACTTTACTTTATTTAAACATAACTCTTCTCTAAAGTTCCTTTGAAAAAGATATTTTTCCTTTGCAAAACTGTAATGCAGTGGTTCTGCTACTGGTATCTGTGTGGAACTGGTTATGAGATACTCTTTTTTCAAACCTCGCTTGGTTCTAATTAACAAATTGCATTAAAAAGGAGTAAGATAAATTAAATTTTCATACTTATTTTATACCTACATTCTTTGTACTCTTTTCTAATGTTAGCTACAGCTGAAATTCCCATAAGAATCCATAATGGCTGGAGAATCGGACCTCTCTGATAGTAAATGGGAAGAAGGGAGAATCTCCATTAAGATAAATCTTAGCTAGTTTACCTCAATGACCCTTCCCTTAATGAGCTTATATAAAATGAGAACCTGATTTACAGTATATCACTGATGCACCACGTTCTCTGTCTTAAACAAAACAGTAGTATATCCTTCACTGTATTAATTAGAATGTAGCCTGCAATATAACAGTGCTTAAAATGTGTTGTAAATAAATAATCAGAGTCCTATAATTTTTATATTGCTTTCTTTCTGGTGATAGATTTCAGTTTAGTTCAGGTCTCCAAATGTTCCTGGCTTATAGCAGCAGTGAGGAGTATCAAAAACTGTGAAAGAGCTTTCATTTTCACTGTTACTAAAGAGACTAAACTAAAATGTTAAAGTTGTGCGTTTCTTTTCCCTTTTTTTTTCTTCTTCCCCCTCCCCCTCCCTTTACGTCTTTTTCCCCTTTTTGCAAGATGTGAAGTAGACCAGTGGGAACTGATCTAATCTGATAATACCTTTTGCAAATGTAAGGAACAAAATGCCTGATGTTATCACGATCATTTGAAGATGCTGAAGAAGAAATAACTTTGAAGGTGAAAGTGGATGCAGTTGTAAATCATTAACTTAGAAACTAGCAGCTTCGTGATTTAGTAAGACAAGGTATGATGGTTCATATTGTGTGGCAAGAGTGCTGGTAACTCTGACCAAAAGTAAGAGCATGCTTTATTATATAGTCATTTACATTCAAGACTGGGACAAAGTCCTCTGTGAGAGAGGGTGTTGTAGTGCTGACTTGTGTGGAGTTAGAACTTCAACTTGGGTTTCTCAGGCAGCCAAACAAACAGCTGATTTTACTTCTGCGTACAATAATCCACAGTCCTCATTGTCTTTCCTTTCAAAACACTTCTGCCTTGTTTCTTTTTTTATTATTTTATTCTGATTCTCTTCTTCCTAAGAAAGAACTCCGTTTAACAGAGGAAATATTTTCTATTTTCTTTCATATTTGGAAGGCAGAAGTTGTTAAAAAAATAAAGTGATGTAACAGTAGAATGAAGGGAACAGGAGATGTGAGGAAAATCAAGAAGCTGTGTCGAAACCTGCTGTATCTGAAATCTGTGACAAAACTCCTGTTAGATTGCAATCTGTTGCTTAAAACAACATGTGTCTGTTCACTGCAGGTTGACCTCACGCGCACCTTCACCTTCCGCAACTCCAAGCAGACATACACAGGAATTCCCATTATAGTGGCAAACATGGACACTGTGGGGACATTTGAAATGGCCGTGGTTATGGCAAAAGTAAGTCTTGACTCATTTCTGCAACAGTTGAGAAGCAGCTGGGTGACAGTGAACAGCCATTTTTAATTTTTAGCAAAGTTTGTTGGAGAAACAGGGGGGGACATGAGTTTAAAATTCAGAACAAGAAAAGGCAGCTGTGCTTTTACAACAACACAGTTACCACAAACAGAGCTCCTGCTATAAGATAGTTTCAGTGGAGATGCTTCCATACTGGGAAGCTTCCATCTTGGGTGTAGCTCAGCTTCAGGTGGATCTTTTAGAGCTTAATATCTGAGGTCTGTTTGTGCTACCTGCCAGAAAAAAAAAATAGCTGTCAGGTTTTGAAAGTATAGGTTATTGGATAAAGCTATAGCAGTTTCTAAGTTAATTAGCCTCTGGCATATTCAAAATAGTGATGATAGCTTCATGAAATGCATCATAAACCTGATTCTGAAAGGTTGGCCAAGTATGCCAAGTTACCTTTGAGAAGCTGTTTGGAGTTGTGTGGTCTGTTATTCACTCTTACTGTTTCTTTCAATCAGGATGAGCCTGTACTTAAAGGGGGAATTTCTAATGCCTTATTTTGCAGCTGAGGGAAAGATGAAACTTGGACATTAATATCAGTTTTCTTGTTTTTTGCTAGCATGCAATGTTCACTGCAATTCACAAGCATTATTCGCTGGAAGAATGGAAACTGTTTGCTGCCAATCACCCAGAATGCCTTGAGGTACATTTTTGTACTGTAAATTATTATGGTTTATTGCTTTGCTCTGAACTCACATACACTGGAGTCTCTTGGGAATACTCTTGTCAAGTGAGGTTTTGCAGAATGAAGATATTTGCTGTTCTTAAATTCGTGAAGGGAAGTGCCTTGTCCTGATTAAAAAAGAATAGCTGTGTTAGTCCATAGTGAAAGTGCTTATATTAAGATGCAAAAAAGCAAAGTTTATATATGCCTGGAATGGAAACAGAGAAGTATCCCAAACAAAGAAGAAGGAAATACTTGGGAGTAGGTCTAACTGCTGTGCTTCTGTTGCTGTTCGGAGCTGTGGTACTGCACAAATGTGGATAACCTTGAGTAACCCAGCCACAAGCTGGCCCTGCAAACCCTTGTGCTGGGCAGAATCTTTGCTATCAGGTGTGCAAATGAACCTGGACTGTGGGCTGGAGGGATCCAGGTGCTGGGCCCAAGCTGGGATGAGCAGTGAATGTTGTCAGAACATGCGTGTCTTCCACTTACCTCCTTGTGCTAGAGTTCACTCTGTGCTGCTACTGGCTGTGTTACCCCACTTGTTCACAGGGTCCTAGCCTAAGCTGTGAGGGAGAACAGGTAAATTTATTTACTATATTTAAATATTGACCTATAAAGTTTGGATTTTTTAATATACAGATTTCTTCTCTGTTCTTCTGGAAGGCCCCTGTACCAGGAGAGTCAATATAAGAGTATGCCTGGCTTTTTCTTCTTCTCCTCAGAATTCAGTGCAGTTTTGATTTTTTTTTTTTCTGTACTGAAAAGAATATCACACAGCTGTATTCTGTCTTTACCTGTGGAACATTTTAGAATTATATTATAAAGGCTATAGATAACAGGATTGCCTGAAAGCAAGCCTAGCACTTTGCTCAGTCTGGATTGCTTATATACCACTATAGGGTAGAAAGTGGTCCCACAAATGTCCTGTGTCTGAATGCTTTCGAACTTAACTTATTTGTGGTTCATAATGACTGGAGTAGGATCTCCTAGTGATTAAATATTGAGTGACCTTGGATTTCTGCAGAGGTTTTGTGGGCCAACAGCTGTGGAAACTATTCTTCTTTTGGAAAGGACTCATAGGAAGAAAAAGGAAGAAGCAATCTGCTTGTTTTCAATGGTAGCTGACTCTGCTTGAGAAAGGGGATTGGACTGCACAATCTCCAGAAGTCCCTTCCAAACAAAACTATTCGGTGATTCTGTAGATCGAAGGAGTGCTTGGTGAACTTAAAGACACAGATTTTAGTCTCTTGACAGTGCCCCAAATTTTGCCACTCTAATTTTCTCTAAATATACCAAGTTAGGGCTTCTTCTGTGTTTGTTTAATATGAGGATGGCTGAACCTTCATTGATTATATAACAATCCACTTTTTAATGAAAAGCTGATAAAATGCTACTTTCCCTTTATTTTATATAATTTAAACAAAACAGAAATAACACATTGCTATTCCCAGAAAGAAATTTATTTTGTATTATGTATTGTGATTTTCACTAGTTTGTATGACGATGCAGAAAAAGGCATATGAATTGTGTCTGTTTATCCCAGTTTTTGAAACCCACTACTCCATTTTGCTCTCCCTGTCTTTTTCCAGCATGTAGCAGCAAGCTCAGGTAGTGGAAAAGCTGATTTGGACAAATTAAAAAGTATTCTAGAGGCCATTCCACCTATCAGATACATCTGCCTGGATGTGGCAAATGGCTATTCAGAGCACTTTGTGGAGTTTGTGAAGTGTGTCCGTGCCCTGTTCCCACATCACACCATTATGGTAAGTGTGCAGAAGGGATGGAAAGGGGTGTGTGTGTGTTTGTGAATTCTGTCCAGGAACAGGACCCAGAGTTTGATTGGTAGGCATCAGAAGCTAGAAAAGGAAGGGAAGGAAGGAAGGAAGGATGTTTCATAACAAGTTCACATTGTCCGTCTTCCATTGCTGATGATACTTTTTGTGGGAATTATTAGTCTGTGCTCTGATACAGCAGTCTGATGTTGGCACGGCAGGCTAAGTGGATCCAGTTTTTTCCCTATTCGTGTCCTCCTTCACGCACCAGATGAGGCCTCCAATCAAAAAGTGTGTAGGTTTATTTTGGTGATTCCAAGCAGAGGTTTGCTGTGGGAATATGCCAGTGGTTCTGGCCAATTGAGGTCAATGATTGTTTTTGTCTGTTAGATCATTATGAAGACAGCTGAATGTAGACTGGTCCTTGCCCATGATAAGAGTCATAGGGGTGTTGTTCAGTTGTGAATGGCATCATCAGGGAGTAAAAGGGTCAGAGCTGGGGCTTTTCACGTGCTTTCTGTGACGTTATATCCCATCTCAGTGCTAATACCATGCTTTCTTCAGCCCTTTTGCGCTGGGAGTAGAATGTTTGCATTGACATGGAACTCCCTGTAGCAGAGTGCTACTGCTTCTTTCCCAGGGCCCTTGAAGAAATGTGCCTGAATTTGGTTTCATGAGAATAGCAGAAATTCTCAAACAAGCAGTAGATTCATAACGAGGCTACCAGCCTTTCTTCAAGCCAGTGCAGCAAAAAAATCATGTGTTCAGGCAACATTTTCTCGCTTTTCCATGCCAGACACAAAGCTGCATGTTAAGTAAATGTGAGGTAAAAATCATCATAAATGCCCATTCTGCCTTGGTTTAATAGGGAAGGACATGCTCAAGCAGACCATGTTCCTTTCTCCCATATTGGAGGAAGGCAGTGTTCTTGCCTCTGAATGATGGTGGCATTGGAAAATGGAAGTGGGCTGGAATGCCTGTTGGATTCTGGGTTATCATAGGCTAGTGAATAGGCATCCTTCAACAGTTATCAAGAGATGCATTTTGGTATGTGCCCATGGCTTTGGAAGTCCATTTTCCATGTCTTTGGAGAGAGGTTTTGGAACTATTAAGTGATAGATGTGGGCTTTTTGAGCTTCCTGCTTCATGTTCACTGCAGTGAGGCAAGAAGCTGTTTCCTTGCTTTGGATCTGAAGTATTTTCCTCTATGACATGATTAATCCAGTGTCTTTGACTTGAAAAGTTGTGGGAGGGAGCTTAAACCACATAGTTAAAGAAAAAGATCTTCCCTATGAGCAGTGGAAAGAAAATTGTGTGTCATGCCCTCCTCCACCTCCCCACGGACTGCTGACTTTGCTGACTGAGGACGGAATTCCACCAAAATGAATTGCCCAGAAGACACAGGAGGTCAAAGTCAGGTATCAAGCCCAGATTTTAGACCAGAGTTCTTAAGCCAGTCTCGTCCACCCCCCATGTCTCTTCAACTGCTTTCCTAGTGTCTCTGCTTCTGGGACTAAGGTTATTGATACTTCGGGTCTCACTGTCCTGAGAGCACCACCTGCTTGAACACATCCCTTTGTCTGATTGTAGCTCCTTTCTCTGAACATTATTTAATATGGCTTACCTTTTTCATCTGCATAGCAATAATTTCCATTCCTAAAAGCGTACTAACAAACTTGGGATGTTCAAAGAACCTTCAGTTTTTCAAAGCCACCAGAGTCTGTGCAGTCCCCGAAAGCCTGTGATTCAGCTAGGGATGGATGTCTCTACCCTGCTTCCAAATGAGTTTACTTTAAAAGCTATTCCTGGCTGAAATGCAGGAGCTGGTCCAGGCTCCTTTTTATGATACTCTGGAAGACATGCCCTGCTGCTACCTGTTCTGACTGCTTTGATGTCTCTGTGCTATGCCTGCAGTATGTTCTCTGCTGCTGTGGCTTTCAAACAAAAGGATTAGCAGTTAAATAGGAGGTATAAAAATAAAGAAGCTTTCTCATAGCTGAAAGTGATCTCCAGGACCTTGTAGGCTGTCTTGTTTGCTTTCCTCAGCATGACCATTCATTCCACAGTCAGCTGCAGTGCAATACATAACAGTAACCCAATCCTGGGTCTCAGGGAATGTGTGTTCCCAGGGGCCATGTAATGGGTTCAGCTCTGAGGTTGAAAGGTGATGTGCAAAGCAGCTGTGGTTAATGTGGCCAATACTCCAGTGCAAATGGAGGATGTCTCTTGTGTAACAACCTTTCAAATGCATGTTTTTGTCTTTTTAAAGACAAGGTTTTGATAATCACATTGCTTTATTTTCTTCTGCCTGGCTCTGACACAAATTTTTTTCATTCCTGCATTTTGTACTAATTTACAAAGAGGATCAGTTTCCCCATGGAACAGAAAGGGTAGGGAAGACAAACAGGGGAACAAAGGTACAACATGACTTGCCTTAAGTCACTCATTAGATTGAGAATGGAAGAAGAAGCAAGTCTTCTGACGACATGTCTCCCAAATGCAGGACTACCTCCAAGAATCAGGAGTAATGGTCCATTGGGGAGTTTTGCTGTTGCACATTATGGTGTGCATCACTTGTGCCTACTTGCTAAAGTCTAAAGAAGAATTTTATTTGACATTCATGATGGAGAATCAGAGCCTGTATATTACAGAAAACAGAGTCTTATTTAGGAGTGTAGTTGCAGATGTTAGGGTTATTCCATCTCACTGAAATTCAGTTTAGCAAGCTAAGATTTTTTTTGCCAGCAAGGTTTGCCAAGTTTTCTTCCAGAATTTTTTCTTTTTGTTGTGTTTTCTGTTCTTTATACAGAAGAAACCCCGAGGGGAGCAGGGAGTGTGGCAGGAAGAAGAAGGCTGGGGCAGGAGCATACTTGCAGATACAGTAGCACCAACAAGATATGGACCAGAGAAGGATGAAAGCAGAACTGCAAAGCAGCAGCAGAGGGAAACAGCAGGAGCCAGAAACTGTTGCTCCCCCCTTGGAGTCAGTAGAAGAACTTCTCAGGGCCTTAGTAGAGACAGAATTCAGTCAGAGTAGGCCATGCAGGCTGCTCCCACTTTCTCTCTGGAACATGCAGCAGAGTTAATCCAGCCATGGCATGTCCACCAGGGCTGGAGTCTCAAAACAGGGGCCAGGTGGGATCCCAGGGTAGGAGACAGTGATGCTGCTGAGCCTGTCTTGGGTCAGTTATAATACTGCGTGCGAACACCCACCCGGGATGGCTCAGCCTCGCAAAGGGCATCATCCCTCCATCTGATGGTAAAGCACCCCTTGCTCTGGGGATGGGAAGTGTCCTTTGGCCGTCTTCCTGATAGTGTGGAGCCACAGACTGTGCTTTCCTCTAGGATACAAGAAGAAAGTTTGAGAACTGTTGTCACAGACACTTCTCCCCAGCTTGATCCATTGCCATTTGCCAGCAGCTTTCAATCAGTGCAGCAGTGCTCCTGTCTTAGTCAGTATGAGTTGGTATTTATAGCAGGCTTTTATGAGGCACAGTAGCAAATGCCTGAGTGAAATTCAGAGGCTCTGCCCTACTGTGTTCACTGATTCTGTATCACTGTCAGAGAAGCCATAGTCTTAATAATCCTGTTAGGTGAAATCTTGATCTCATTAAAGTCAGTAGGGAAACTCCCTGTGACTTTTCAAAGGCCAGGATTTCCCTCAGGTCTGACCCACAGTTCAGTCATCCTGGATAGTGCTGGAATGATCCAGGGTGGCACTCACATGAAACCTCACACTGAGCGATGGTACATCTGAATGTCACCCTGATTGTATAGGAACAGGCCCACTGTCAGGGTAATTTGTTGTAGCCCTTAACAAGTGACCCCACTGAAGGCACGACGCTTCACCTGGCTTTTGGTTATTACTGGTGCTGTTATTTTACTGACAGGATAGCAAAGTTAGATTAGCAGTGAGGTAATTACTGGTAAATATCTCTTTCAAGAAAGCCAGTTCTGCAGCAGATTAGAAATGCATTGGTACATGGATGCATCATTAAAATGAGCATGGTTTTCTCTATATATATATACACAAAAAATATATATGCAATGGTTGCACCAATTGCTATGTTCCCTACTTGTGCAAATACACTACAAAATGCATTGTCTGTAGTGACGTCTTTGTACAAGTTCCAATTGCTTTACTTGTTTTAATTTCTTAGTTAATTTTAAGTTAATCTCTTTAGTCTAGCCTTTCTATATTGACCTTTTCAGATCTTTTTTCAGTTCAAGTATTCTGGCTTTACCTTGCAGGTGGGGCTTTCAAAAGCCCTTTTGCATCTATTCACTGTCATACTATCATGAGTGGTAAAGCAAGCATTGGTTTCAGTGAAAGCAGAGTTCAGCTGGATGTGAGAAAACAGCTTTCACTGTTCTTCAGCTGTGATACCAGGGCCTCTTCACAGATAGCCGTGCCTCTGTCGTAGTGGTCTTCCTGTGCTCTTTGAGGTCTGCAAAAGGTACTAAGAGAAGCAAGCCTGTCATTGGCAGGTTGAAGTCTGCTATGTAGAGCTCCATGTCTTGAAAATTTGTTAAGGATCTGCAGATTCAGAAAGACAGAAATCACTGATGTGTGTACTGATGCATTCCAGGAAAAAAAAGTATGCTGGGGACATAAGTGCTTTTCTCTGCTAGGATGAGCATTTTGAATCAACATATGCAGTTCCAGCATTCTCTAGCAGTAACTTAACAGTAAACGTCTGGTTAGCATTTCTAAAGAGACAGTTTGACAGCCCTCTACGCTCTGCTAATAAGAAGACACTGCTGTTTAAGTTAAATACATATTTGATCCCAAATCTCACGGAACCACCACATTTAATAGCTGCTCGTTCTTGTTTACGCATCGCTTTTGCACGTACTCCAGTACTTCACCAAGTTTTAATGTGCTGTTTGTGGTACAGCACAGGGAGTCATCTGCCTTCCAAGTGTAAACTGCTTCCTTAGTGCTGTAGGCGGCACGCTCTCCATCACCCCACCTTGGAGGGTACAGCACTTAGTATAACAAATTACCACTGAGCAGAAAGGAAGCAGCGCTTAGCTAGAAACGCTGTACCTATTTTATACTTTTTATTTCCTGACTCTTCTATTTTATTTTATTTTTAATCAATACCACGCTGGTTTGAGCAAAGTTAAGTGTTCCTGTGTCATAGACCACAAATTGCTGCTTTACGGTATCATTGTTTTTATAAGTGCTTCAGGTGGTGGCTTTTCAGCTGTTTCAGGCTAATAAAAGGGGGAAGTAAAATTCAGTAAAAATAAATAAGTGGTGAAATAGGAGTCAAAAATCAGTAAGTGGAGAATAATCCTCATCCAGCATTCCCTGGGTATCTCCTGTTGACTTCAGCAGGAGTTTTGTTTCAATAAAAACTAAGAAAATACTAAGTAAGGATTTTAGGATTTGCCTCCTACTCTGCCCATATCACTGCTGCTATGAACACTTGCTAAGTCCTGTAGTAACATTTCTAGATCCTAAATTCAGATCTCCACAAATGAATAGCCCATTTTGGTACAAGTGCAAAAGAGAAGATGTGAGCAACTGGACTCCTGTACCAGGCAGATTTATTTTGTGCAGTTTTTCTAGTTAGGAGCATGCTGTAGACATGAGACAAGCCACAGAGCTGAAATTCAAACCAAACTATTCTTGCACATGTCTGATGGGATGATGGACCTCATGAGATTCATCCCAGAGTACTGAAGGAGATAGGAGATATTTGAGCAGGACCCCTCTCAATCACCTACCAAAGGTCTTGGGAGTCTGGGGAGATTCCTGCTGACCAAGCATTCTTCCACTTTACAAGAGGAGTGTGAGGGAGGGCCTGGGAAGCAAACACTGAGAAGTATGGGGCACTGGCCATCTCCCTAGGAAGCCTATTCAGGTGTTTGTGCACTGTCTCAGTTAAGAACTGATTCCTCATGTCAAGTCTGAATCTCCCCTGAGGAACACAGCTTTGAGCCATTCACATGTATCCTGTCACTGGATCCCAGGGAGAAGTCAGCATCTCCCTCTGCCCTTCCCCTCCTCAGGAAGCTGTAGAGAGCAATGAGGTCACCCCTGAGGCACCTTCTCTCCAAGCTAGACAAACCCAATGTCCTCATCCACTCCTCACAGGACATGCTTTCCAGCCCTGTCACCAATTTTGTTACCTTTCTCTGGCACATGCAAAGCCTTTCACGTCCTTCTTAAGTTGTGGGGCGCAATTTACAGGATTGCATTCCCATACAGTGTTCCCTCAGAGTATGGGAATGCAGTTAGTACAGCTAGAGTGAGTCATTTCAGGATGTGCTATGTCAGCATTCATTTGCCTTATGCAGCCCTTTGCAGAGAGGAGAGCGTGGTTTGAAAATGTACTGGCTAACAGTTTGTTTTGAAGCATAACTCAAAGCATAGGTTTTAGCTCTTAAATCCTCTTTGAATAGGATTCAAATGTCATTTGAAATCTTTGCTCCTTGAAGACTGTCTTTTTTCCTGAAAGTCCTCTGGACAGAGGACACTCCTGGCAAGGGAATTAATCTTCAGCTTAACTCTGACTGCTGATCCATCAGATTCACGTTTGGACACATGCAAGGGCCTGTGTTGTCTCACTGTGCTTGCATCGAAATGTTTCTTTAACTGAATTGACATAGACTGGTAGCTTTCTGCACTTATTACAGTGTTTTGCAAGCCAATTACCAAGTGTGTGCTAGAAGGTTGTTTTATAGCTTCTCAGGAAAAAAAAGTTCCTTTGTATCTGAATAATGTCATCAGTAAATTCATTGCACTGACATTCTCAGGTGTTTTTAGGTGGGTGTATCAAAAGCAACATCCCCACAGGCATGTAGGTAGGGACTCTGAGAAAGAGACAGTTGCCTTTTACTATTGGCTACCTGGCCAGCCAGCTCCTTACTGACAACAGGACAATTAGTAACCTTCTTCTTTACTAAATACCTGCAGAGTTAATTTAAAATCTCAGTGACCTGTATTCACACTGCTGGAGAGTACGACAGCCACACAGGCAGCAGTGCCACGAACTGCATTGCACTGACCCACCAGTGTTTAGGCTCTTGAAGCTTTTTCAGTGTCTGGGCCGATTTGGCACTTTCACCAAGGAAGCATCCCAAATGGAAGCTTAGTTAATGCCAGTTGTGGTTATTTCCCTTCCTGAGAGGAAACACCCATTTCTACAGTCACCAGGTTGACATGATTAGCTTCATGTTCATGCAACTTATCCAGCCAGTGAAGGGCTAGATCTGCTGGTCGTGACTGTGAGGAGCTGGACTCCAGCAGTCTTCTGATGGGTGAAAGTCTCATTAACACATCTCTCAGGCTCGACCATTCATGCTTTGATGTCAGCAGATGTATGAAAGAGTGATATTCACAGTCAGGTCCTTTTGAATTTAGATTGCTGAAAAACATTGTTCAAGAAATGTAGGTTTCTTTGCTGTGACATCTTCATATTCTGGATTTCACAGCATCCATGGACCAGGAAGATCTGTATCTCATGGTATATTACTACATGATAGGTAACACAATGTCAGGTGAAGCGCCATGAGTTTCTGCTACAGTTTGGAAACATTGGAGTAGGTGAATGTTCCTGGAAGCATGTGTAGATCACGAGGTGACTATGACCCACCAGTGTGACACGGGCAAATGCATTCCTGTGTGTCAGGCAAGATACTTCCATAGAAAAGGCAAGCATCATGCAAAGCTCTGGTGAGAAATCATCTGTACCCCTGTGGACAGTTCTCATTGCTCAGGTCAATCTGGTATGAAGGCAAAGACTAAGCAGTTGATTAGGGACAGGGAGAGCCTGTAGAAGAAGAAGATTAGTAGAAGAAGAAAGACAAAGGCTGAGAGGGCTGCCATCTCTTTCAATAAATGTATCAAGGATGCAGGCCAAAGGAGGAAAAGAGCTATTGAAGTGCAAGGAAAATATATGGTAAAGAACACAAACCAATTCAGAACTTCTTTCAAAGAAGATGTCAGCCTAAACAGGATGCTTTCTGTATCTCTGCAAAGTTCATGCACAGGGAGCCAACCCCCTTTTTTTACTTCTGGCATCACCACAACCAAATGAATGTATGTGGTATAAATGCTATTATTTACATAGCCTCTATGTTTTGGCACTAATGTGCAAAATTCCAAGAGTAGTATCTTACTTACTCTTTCAGTAACAAAATACTGAATCCTAAAGGAAAAAGAGATTTTCCAGGATTTTAAACAAGATCTGAACATCTTCCCAGAAAGTGAGGTAGGCAAATGGCCTGGAGGGCTACAGGCTGTTCAGGGGAAATAGGCAGGGCAGGGGAGGTGGAGGGGTTCCACGTTATGTAAGGGAGAAGTATAGCCTATATGGCTGGTGATGTTGTGGCTGAGAGCCTCTCTGTGAGGATTAGGGGGATGGACGACAAAGTGCATATCCTGATTGGGTCCTAAGGATCAGGGTTTACCGGAGCAATCATTAAATTCATTTGACTTGAGAATTTACCTGTATGATTGATTTAATCTCTGTGGTGTGTGCAGTGAGCAGTATGGTGAACTATATTCTTCCTTACTCTATACAGTTAAACCTGTAAAAGCTGTGGATAAAACTTTATGTTATTGTCATTAATCTTTACTGCAGGAGTCCTGAAATCTCCCATACATGTCATATTGTTCCTTCTGTCTAGGCAGGCAATGTGGTGACAGGAGAGATGGTAGAAGAACTTATTCTTTCCGGAGCAGATATTATTAAAGTGGGTATTGGACCAGGTAAGTCAAATAAGCGTGATTTTTGGTAACAATTGGAGGAATTTTCCAGATGGAACCAGTGTATAAGACTGTTTTCTTGCTTGTTAGAATGCCTAGATCCACTCAGGTCAATAAAGTACCAGTGCCCTTGCACACAGTATATTTAAGAAATACATGGAGAGGGTGCTAGTGCTTTGTACTGCAAAGTGTTATATATTGCACCTTCAGTCAGCGAAGATGCTTGTTATTGGAAGCACTGAGCTGTCTGAGCTCCTGACATTATCACTGATAACATGTGTTGTGTTTAGGAACACTTTTCTTGCCTGTTGAAAAGAGGCTGAGTCATCCCAGCTAAAGCTCAAAGGATACTGTGTTCAGGTATCCACTTCTATCAAATAAAGATGGGTTTCTAAATAGTTTAGTGATTTGTGTTCTTTGAAGCTGAGGTTGCCCATCTTGTCAGTGTCTTCAAAGATGAAATGACATTAATTGTGAAGTATGGATAACATTGCCTCTACCTGTTACTGTTGCCTGGGAGCTAAAATTTATATTAATGCACTTATATGCTATCTATCACTCTGACATTCTCATGGGTTAATAAGGTGACCCTAAACTCCTTATAGTGTTTTTCCTATCTTGTCTTCCCTAATATCGTTTTCTGGCATACACTGCCATATTCTTTTCCTTGGGTTTTTTTCCCCTCCCTGTTCCTTTCTTCATGTGTTTCCTCATAGACTGCAGCTGGAGTCCCCATATGTGGGCTAGATTTTAAAGTGGCTAGCACAAATGCCACTGACAGTATAGCTGTGATCAGCCAGTGCAGTGCAGACAGATTGTTTACTCTTCAATGCCAAGTAGTTATGGTCCATGAATGGATAACCTGAGCAGAGAAAAATCATGTAATAAAGGTTGCAGTTTTGCCTGGGAAGACAGCAAACAATAAATACTGCAAAAGCACATGATGAATAAACAATGGAGATGTCATGGTGTAATTGTAACAGGCAAATTTAGATAGAAATATTTATTGGAAGAAATATTCAAGTATTAAATGTTGCTGCTGAGTCTCATGGGTTGTGACGCTGGTCCTTTTGCCCCCTTCCCCTACAGGCACCTCTGTCAGATTTACTTTCTTGTGATACAGTAATTCCCTCACCAAGAGGCATTACTGATGAGACCTAAACTGGGACTTGCCCTGGAGAAAAAAGGGGGATATTGGTCTCCTCAGTCACAGCTCCCATGAAGTGGTATTGATAGCATTTCAAAATTCAAGTTCCTGTGTGTTCCTTTTATCTGTGAGAAACCAGCATTGGCAACAGTGACTTCTTGAGAGAAAAACAATACCAGTAGAAACACATTTTTTCTGAACCTTTTCTGTCATCCTAATGGGCTGTGTTTATTTCTCTCATTCTCTTGTCAAGGTTCTGTGTGTACCACTCGCATTAAGACAGGGGTGGGCTATCCACAGCTAAGTGCTGTTATTGAGTGTGCAGACTCAGCACATGGCTTGAAAGGACATATCATCTCTGTAAGTAACTATCATCTACTCTCAGATTCCCACTGTGCAAATTGTTGTGGAGTAGGAGAATCAAACAGTCTAGGACCTTGCATGTTAAAGGCTATCCTGTCCAGTTGATCCCTGCATTAGCTCCTAGGATAGTCAGTGGAGATCCAGATGTAAGGAAACTGACTCCCTTTCATGTTAAAAAGATGTGGTCACCTCACTCCTGGTTTTGCCTTTGGAAATATGCTTCTTGCTGTCTGAACAGAGTAAACTGTTACGTGAACAAAATAGGAAGCTTGATATTGTTTTCACATTGAAGCAAACAGTAATTCCTGTGAAAGATTTCTGAAAAAGGAGTAAACATGGCTTTCCCCAGAGAGCAGGACTGAGGGGCAGGCAGGCAGGCAGGCAGGCAATAGAAGGGAGTACAAGGTAAAGTGATAGGAGCCCATCTGTGCCCTAGTTTGATTGATTCAGATTGCATCCTCACAGAGCTCTGTGTACAGGTACAGGAGTGTTTGTCGTGGTTCTTTTGAGCACAGCTGGCACGTGAGCCTCTTACGTTCTCACATAAGCTCTGGGGAAATAACAAGCCTGCAGAGAAAATAGAGCACTTACCCGTACTGCCTGCTAATGGCAGTTCCCACTCTACCAGCAATGCCAGATTCACCTCACACAGAAAAAAGTAAATCTGTGAGCATGGCTCTAGACTGAGCTGGACTGCAGTCTGCAGCACTCAGAATTCCTGTGTGCTTAGGCAGCCCCAGCCAGTCAATGTGGCCCTGGCCATGTGAGGCTTGCATGGTCTCTGCAGGCTGGCTGTAAGGCAGCTGGTCATCAGGAAGGCACAGAGGCTCACCTGTGTTCTGTGCTCACAGCTGCCCTCACAGTCAGCAGCCTCCCTCTGCGGCCCTAGAACAGACCATGCTGAATTTTAGATCTGCTGCCAAGTGAATTCGCTGGAAGGCCCTGGTTTGTTTGACCCAGTTGGAACTATTATCCATGTGAGGAAGGAGGTATGTTGTGTTGTTGAGGAAGGAGGGGAAAGGAGAGCAAACTGACTGGAGATTTGACTGTATCTCTTGGAGCTGGGGGTGTAATGGAACAGGAACACGTGTTACTCTTGCTCTTTATTGTTAATGTATGTACATTCCCTCCTCTCCATGGCTCCTCTATATGAATTTTTCAGAAAAAAAAGAAAAGCAGTCTGTGATTTTTATGACTTGGGCAGTATTACAAATGTTTATGTCTAAAGCAGAGAGCAGAACATGTGTGCAATAGAGCATGAAAGACTGACTCGTTTCTAATGAAGGCTGGATAAGTATAGGTGTCATTCTAGCAGTGGTGCTGAGAGACCCATCCTAGTTTCGCAATAAGCATTTTCTGCTAGCAGCCCTCAGAAGAATGCTATCCCGATTTTACAAGAAAACAGAGTGTGTTTTTAGACTGTTGAAAAAATAGATGGTTCTGTACTTCTTTCTAGCTTTGGGAATGGATCAGTTCCTGACCTGCTTAGGTCATGTTGGCTTGCATGAGCTCACAGCTATCAACCCCCTAGACACTGTGGAATTTAGGAGGGAGTATAGGAGGGAAGTTTTAATACCTGTCTCCTACAACGTCTGGGCCAAGAGAAGTACCTTCAGCTGCAGCTGAGGTCTCTAACAACACTGCAACTCAACTCTGTCACCCAAGCTGGGAGAGTAAAGCAAGGGTAGGGACATGCCTGAATTTTGGAGCGTTCAGATAGGTATTGGTGTGTTTATTGTGGAAAGAAAAGGCTGGACTGCATGTCTGTTGCCAGAGCTCTGGCAAGAATATCATGGAAGAGAGGTATCCTCATGAGGGAAAAACACCATATGGCAGCAATCCTAAGTATAGAATTGGGTCTAGTTGCAACAAGTATATATGGCATCCCTCAAAATGTCTCATTGCTGTCTTTCTGGGGGTTCAGGAAGGGGCATACCCTACCTGAGCCAAAGAGATCACTGCAGGCAGCTATCTATGTCAGTTTGTCAAGAGAAAATATGTCCAGTAGGTTTTTTTACATTGATATGGAAGTAGCAGGAAAGATGTGAAAAGATTCAAACCCTACCAGCTAGCTTCATGTAGATTATAGCCAGTGGTGTGATGTGGTCCCTTGGGGCACTTCCTTGTATCCACTTCTGTCTTGTCCAGTACCTTCCTTGAATTGTTCCTCTTTCTTGTTGTGTGGGCTCAACTTCCATATGAAGGAATAGAAGTCTCCCTCTTGGAATGAGAAAGTCATGGTGCTGAGCACAGTTCAGGCACTGCAAGGAAAATTACATGGTTGAACCCCATTCTTCAGTAGCTCTGATAGGATGGGATCACAGACTGGGATTTTAAACAGTCGTATTACTGAAGTGATCGTGTGTGATTTTTGGAACTGATACACTGACAAAAAAGGTGACAATTTTCAGGCAAACATGATAGTCCAAGTGAACGCCTGGTGTCTCTCTAGTCACTTACACAGAAAAGGGAGAGGTAAAATTGCACCGGTTACTTTCCTCATGCTAAATTATCTGTAAGACTCAAAGCTTACCTCAGAAATGAATCTTTCATGACTTGCTGAAAGCAGAGAGGAAACCCTGTCTAAGATACAGGCACTGTTTCTGTCCCATGCTGTTTGTCTGGGAGCCAGTAGTCTCAGTTTTCATTCTCACTAATCCATCGGCCTTGAGCAAGTGCAGCAGTGAGTTACAGTGGAGGGGCCACATAGCAGGAAAGCTCCCTCAGCAACACCCTGCTTGAGATAAAGTTTCTGTTTCTTGTAGGTCAGAGAGCTCTGCTGGATGGGAGAGGTAGTCATATATTCTAGTAAGCCAGTAATCTGGGCAATGGAAAGCAGCCTTGCATGTGTCCCCTCTCATTTGGCTATCGTTTGATAGAGATTCCTGTTTCCCCTTCATGCTGCCAGGGCCACCAGCATTCAGTGAAAAGAATGACTCACCCGGCCATACCATCTCTTCTTCCACACAGAAAACTTCCCACACAGAAGTATGCCCAGTATATGTAGTTCAGAATAAAGCATCATATGTATTCTTTCTGCTGCTGTATATGCCACATACTTCATATATCTTGTGCATAATAAAGAGCAATCTGTGTGCTGATACTGTAGAAAGCACTGGTTATACAGTTTATTATAATGGTTGCTTAAAACATAAATCATACTTATAATGTCATTATAAAATATAAATAATTATAATATAATATTATAAATAATATAATATTAAATGTTCAACCTGGTTTTCCATACCGTTTTTTTTTTTTTTTTTTTGTTCAGCCTAAATGTTCTTGCTGTAAAATGGCTTGCCTGTTTGGAGAACAAGCCTGGAGACAGGCTTTTAGTCACATTAAAATTATGCTGTTGACTGGAAAGGTGCTTTCAGCTTTCCTTCTTCCTAGCACCCGGTTGCCTCAGAATCATGCCCTCTGCTGGCATCATGACCACTCTTTCCAGTAGGCTTACTTCAGAATTTTACCAGTTCTTCTGAATTCAGAAGTGGATTTGTGCAGATAAACTTCCCCAGGGTTCTGAGGTAGAGGCTGAGCCTGCAATAAGCTCCATAACTGAAGCCCAGCAGTCTACAAGTCATTTTGAATCCAGACCAGGCCCCTGTTGGGACAGGCTGAATTGCAGGGGGAAGCTTCCCAGGCAATGCAGCAGCAGAACAGTCTTGCTTTCTAAACAGATTTCTCACACAGAATGAAGTGTTTTAATGCATGGAGCTATATTAAACAACACCTTCTGACATAACTGCTTAGCGTGTTCCCTTTTTGTTTCCCTTTTATGTGAATCACTAAATTTACCTGGTTATTCGTGAAGTAAGTGGAGACATCTACAGATAAAGAAGTGGTATGAATCATCATTGTCAGTTCCTTTTATCTTAAATGGTAATTCATGAGCTTTTGGGCAAGACTCTTAAGCTGCTCGGCATTCTGCAATTTGGCGACATTCAAAGTGATATTTTTTGAAGCCGATGATTAATGATTACACATTAAGGCCTCCATCCTTAGCATAAAGAGTAAAGCGTAAAACCTCCATCACTGCCACCTCTGGGTTAATTATAAAAGTCAGACACTGAGCCACCCAACAACAACAGACTGAAACCCATCTACCAGAGAGCATTCATAGCCAGCATCTCTCAGACAGTAGGAGTCAGGCAGATTCCTGACACTACTCTTTGAAGATTATTAGACCCTTCTTTCTACCTTGGCTCTTCTTCCCCTGACACATGCACATGCACTCACACCCTCCTCCAGGCTCTGGCAGACTTGTCAGAGGGAAAGAATTGCACAAGCAGAGCCCTTAACAGGAGAGAGAGATTCAGCTGTCAGCCCGGCATTTCTTTCTGGAGCTGACAGCAAGGGTGTCTAAGCTCAACAAAAGGCATAATGTGCTAGAGGTTATCAGCAAATGGAGTAAAAGCCTTTAAAGTCCTACCAGGTGCTGTTTGCAGTGCAATGCCCTTTGAAAAGCCACTCACTTTTGGATCCACCTGCTCAGTTTGTGTCTGAATCCTTTTCTGGGCACAGAAAGTACCTAACCTGCAGTGACACTGCCAGCTACCCACGAAAGACAGCCCTAATACGGCTGATGGTGGGGGTGTCTGGCTGTGCTCAGCTGCAGGTCTTACACAGGCATGCATTTCTGCCAACAGGGAGGTGAAATAAAATGAAGTAACCGTACAGGCTGGGGGGTAGCTTCAAAAGCAGGCAAGCTGTCAGCAGTCTGCAACAGATCCTGATCATCAAAGGAGCGGGGAGCCCTCCTGGTACAATGACTGTGTAGAGTAGAAGAATCTTTCATCTGGTGCTCAGACCTTTACAAAACCTAAAGAACCATGGCACCTGATGAGCTCTGCTATGTGCTGTTCCTTTTTTACAGCTCTGTCACACATACATAGTTTCCCTCCCCTGAACCGAAACCACTTCATCAGCCATTTCTTTGCTTTGCACTGAAACTGAAACGCGTAGGTATAAAATGCTAAAGATCTGAAGTTGCTTCTGTTTCCTTTCCAAACCCATAGCAAACAGTGAGGAGTAGGATGAGAGATTCATTTTCATTTACCAAAGATTAGATTAACCAGTTTCCTTAGATATTATCAGATAAAAATCCAGCATAGTTCATGGTAAGTTCCCTCACCCCTCCCTTTTAGTGGGACCTTTTAGTGTATTGTAAACTGCTGAGAAAGTAATTTTAAATGTCTTTGGTGGTTTAAGATAAAAACTTGTGGTACATCTGTATCCCCTAGCCTATCATGAAAATGGCAGGAGATGATTCAGGTCATTAGAAGAGGTTTTGTTTTCTGGTTTCTGGGATTTAGGAAGTTGCAGTCACGAATCTGCATTGCTGTTCTTAACGGTGGTATTATCGGTATATACGGTAGAGTAAGTGAGCCTAAAGGAGGAAAGCAGTGGAAAGGATCATATGGATTCCCTAAAAGCATAGCCAAGATGATATATACCAAGTGCACGGTCAGCTCTTGATAACACTGTTCCTGAGCAGGGGCCGTTGTGCCGCAGGTCACAGAGCTCTAGTGCTCACTGAGCTCACTCCCTGCCACTCACTGTCTCTTTTCTTTGTGCAGGACGGAGGATGCAGCTGCCCAGGAGATGTCGCCAAAGCGTTTGGTAAGGACGGCATGTCGTGACACCCATTTCACCCGTGCATCTCCAGCACCCCTGTCTGCAGGGATGCAGGGGTCAGTTTGGCCCTGAATGTGTATTCCATTAGCAGTAGGTTACATTCGTCCCTGCAGGTGAATCTAGTGAAATTAATGTATCAGATGTGAATTTGGTCTTTGGACCAGACAGTCCAGCTTCTGCACTGCAAAATGTAAGAGTGGGCGAAGCTCTGTTTAGAAATGATCTGCCAGGTCTGTATGAGATACAGCCACTGGGACACTCATACAAAGAAAACTGATAAGGGCTGCTTCTGAGTAGGGTTCAAAGATGCCTGTAACATTGCCAGATCTGGCTGACTTGAGCCTTGAGTAGAGGAAGAGCTGGTGGAATGTGTGTTGGACAGAAGAACAAAAAAAAAAGGCAGGCCGGATCCCTGGAGATGTTCTTGGGATCAGCTGTCCACTTGAAGAGATGAGATTTTATTTATACTGTATCCCCTAGAGCTAGGCAGATGTCTAAAACATCTAAGTTAATAATTAACAGATTTTGCTTTCACGCCAGTAGTTTCAATGAATTTCACTGGTGAATCTTGGTGATAGAATAGAGAATTTAATATGTGAGTGTTGTCTGCTGGGCATGAAAGTTACATTGTTTGGGGGTCAAACTCATGATTGTCACTTAGACATAACCTTATTATAGCAACATATGGGAACCAGGCACTCCCCCAAAATGCCAGACTCTTGGGAAACATCATTGTGGGGTAATACCTGGAATACAGTGAAACAGCAGAGTCTCTCATTGGGATTTCAGGGTGGTATGATAACAAGGGATAGCACGTTATGATACAGAACATCTGCTTTGCAGGAAGCTTTGCAGGTATGGAAAGTAGAGGCAGGCCTAAACTCGGATTACAGACCTGCCAAGAAAAACTCTGGACCTCCTGGAAAGGTTGAAACCAAAATCTGTCCTCTAAGTTTGCAGACAGCTTCTGTTTTGAGACAGGTCAGGTGACAGGCGAGACTTAATTAGAGAATTTTAAGCACAGCTCTGGAGTGATAGCTACCAGCAAGGAATGTGCTTGGTCAGAGGATTTGACATCACCCGTGTGTTACCCAGGGGTGATGTGATATGGGGAATAGATATTTCCAGTTGGGTGATTCCAGCATAGCTGAACAGCAGCATCCACCCCAACCTCTCCTAAGTCCAGCCCACTCTGATATGCTGCCTGCAGTGAGGTCTTTGTTCTGCCTGGCTTTCTCTGGCTCCACAGCTCAGCAGGTTCTTCCTGGTGGTGTTGGTGCTGGGAGCTTGTGAACTGAAAGTGTGACCTTGGTCCATTCCTAGCTGCCTGCACAGAAACCTGGCCTGTGGAAAAGATCTTTCTTCAATATGAGCATTTCCAGAAGTTAGAACAACAGGAAGCAACTTGAAAGTGTTTCAAATGTTTTTTCTTTGTGGTGTTCATAACAAGTCTGAAGGATCCATGTAATCTCTTCGGGCTAACTGAACCTAAACCTGCTTGAAAGCTGGAAAAGGGCAGATTCTGGCTTTGCTGATTTTCAGGAGGTGCTGGGATTCGTAGTGGTGCGTGTCTGAAGGCTACCATGGATTGGCCCTTGGACAGAAAAGCATCAGAAAGCTGAGATTATACAGGCAGTAGTTGTACTCTTGATAGTAGACCAGACAGATCAATCTGACTGTTTATCACAAGTGCAGGGCTGGAACTGATTGAGATGACCCTGAGGCAATACAGTTACTGTATCTGGTTATGTACAGCTGAGGTAGACACACTGTGGACATGTGACTAGCTGGAGCCAGGTGTGCATTTGTCAAAGGTGTGCAGCAAAATAAGCTTTGAGATAACATTATTACTGTCAGTGTTTACTGAGTGCTGGTGAGGTGATTGGCTATGTGAGTCTCGTAGAAGGTAGCTGCCATGCCCAGCATTTACAAGCCAAAGCCTTGATACTTAATTGTCTAGCAGAGACCTCTGCGCTTTCCAAGAGCCTCCCAAGGGGGAGGAGTTGCATAAATGTATTGGATAACAAAGACTGGGTGATAAAACATCATTTCACCTAGGGGCAAGGGCCTGGACAAAGCATGGGCAGGAGACCCAAAGAGGACTTTTGATTAAAGTGATTATGCTGTCTCTTTCTGGTGGATCGTTGCAAAATCATCATGAAACGTGATGATTCACTGTAAAGCAATGACAAAGCAACCATTTGAATCATGGGAAGTGTGAGGGAGTCCCAGATGTGAAGACTAGCATTGACAAATGGCTAAAGATGTGACTGGAGGGGGCAAGTTTGTGGAAACAGGAGGAATAGAGTGGATTGAGTGCAAGTGGAGAACGGTGAAGAAGCAGGAAGCAGATGTTGAGAAGCTTTACAAGTGGAAGGTGATACCATTCACTGGTGTCAGGAGTCAGAGGCAGATTAGGCATTTTGACAGAGGAGAAACAAGGTAGAAGCCTATTTAAAAAGGCAAGGAACAGGGAAGCACTGAAGGTGGGGACAAAGTTGCTGAGAGTAACAGATACTTTTAGGGACACTGCTGGAATTCTGGAACTTCTGGATGGGAACCTGGTATGGATTTGGTAAACTGAAGATTCCTACTGCCTCAGGGTATTAGAGATGATAATGGAAAGGATATAGATTAACAGGAAAGAAAAGAGCTGTTTTGATGCAGGAATGAGAAAAAGCATGAAAGAACTTTATGTTGAGCTCTCAGATGGTTCATATAACTGTACCCTTGGAAAGGCTGATAACATGAACACATTTCTCAGAATGCCCCAGGGAGGCACTACTGTCTCCTTTTTTAATCATGAGAAGTCAGAGCACAGAAATACTAAGTTCAGTTGCCTGAGGTCACATATATTTTTTGTGACACAGCCAGGAAAGAATGTGCCTTTTGAATCCTATGCCAGCATCTTTAACACATTACTGCTGTTCCTTGCAGAAGTGGTGAGAAGAGATGCAGGAGGAGAGAGGCAAAAGGAAGAAAAACTCATGCGGAAAAGTCAATTGGGGACATACTAGCTGCAAATTATACCTGACAGATCACCACGGACTGGCTTTCTTTCCTGTTTACGGTAGCTGTGTGTGTATACCTCCTGTTGCAAAGGCTTGCTGGCTCAGCTGGAGCACAGGTGAATGTTCATTCCAGGGCCAGCTCTAGTCTAGGAAAACGTACACTGCATCTGCCTGGAGGGCTGCCCAGCCTACAAATCCAGGCTGACTCCAGCTGCATTCGTGCAGAGCCAATCTTGTTATCAGTAACTTGTATAATCAGGCATACAAAAGACATCTGAGGGACTCTATCCAGATCCAGCAGAACTGTGTGAGTGCTGCAAGTTTGGGCTGGCATCAGCGCTCGTATTCTGTAATGGCTTGAAATATGAGGCATGGTGAAACGTGAATGAGTAAAATCAGCCCAGATACAGCATAGGCCTCAAGGGGGAACTCATGCAATAAAGTGGCATTGTGTAGAAACAGGACCAGTCAAGCAAACTCTGGGTGAGCTAGTGGGATGCTTGTGTGCATTATCCTGTATTATCTAGGATGTTGTTGCCAGGTATTCCCAGTCCCCTACAACCTAAAATAATAGCACGTTGTCAATCTGTCCTTGAAAGCAAAAGAATGCAGATGGATGTTGCAAATATCACCAGTACTTCTGGTGATTATACAAAAAAAAAAAAAAACACGCATAAGCTAAGAAAGACCATGCTAGAAACTACTACGGCTTCCTGCTCGAATATTAGCTGGTAGAAAAGTAGTGGAACAGACATGAAACTTTCAGATATCTTTGCAACACTGAAACATAGTGGAAGGTTCTGGAGAGCATTGGAAAAGTATATTTAGTATGGGCCTGTCATTTCTGGAGTGGCAGGGCAGCAAGCATGTGTCGTTTGTTTAGACGTGCTGCATCTGCTGTAACATAGCTCCTCTCTTCTGGAAGAGCTTGATGAATTATGTTGTAGTTTGCAAAAGTTACTCAAGTTGGATGAGTTTCAATCCTGTAATTCAGACATATTTGCTTTCCTCCCAAAATACGGAGTCAAAAGAGAAATAATAAATAGACACTGAAGTGCACAGGAACCAAAATTCTGTGATGCTGAAGTGTAGATTTCATGTGATGTTTGCATTAATGATTTGGAGGCTGTGAGACCCACATCCAGAGATGGCACTGGAATTGGGGATCAGGGGATAGTCCTGACAAGGCAGAGTCCAGAATGTCCTTTGGCAGGCTCTTGACTTCTTTAAACGCCCTCTTTGAAACCCTGACGTCAAATCTGTCCCTCCTTCCTTATGTTGTTTTCTTCCACCCATGAAGAAGACATAAACTAGATTTCCCAGGGTACTTATTTTTTATAAAGATGAATGAAGGTTGTGCCAGGTAGAAACAGGACTTTGCCCCCAGTAATTAAGAAGGTCTTAAAGGATGAGGGTTCCCTTTGGTTTTGGCAGGTTAATAGTACTATCAGACATGAGCCAAACTGAGGCTTTAAAACTCAGCCATCTGCAACAAGAGAGCTCAGGAGAAAGCTGCCAGGTAGCTGGCATGATGGGACACCTGAATGGGTGCCTAGCTATAAATATTGCTTGTGATGTGCTCAGCAGTTTTGTACAAGCCTCATTTTTAAAATCTCTTTTCCATGGACACAGTGTTCCTTTCAAGCAACAGCCAGGCATAGGGAGCTGAGATCAGCAGAGCAGCTGGATACTCCCCTCCCAGGCATTGCTCCCAGGTCTGCTCTTTGGCAAAAGGGTCAAGGGAGGGGAACTGGCACACTTCACAGTTGTCATGTGTTCTAAGATCAAAATATTCTTAAATTCAGGTTTGGCAGAAGCTGAGCAGATTTGATTGTGATTTCACCTACTTTTCAGATTTCAAGGTCCGGTGCTGTTGTCGGATAGTGACAGAGATCAGTGCAAATCCTAATGCCAGGCTGATCTAGCCTGGGATCTCCCCAGAGTTCAGATGTGTTCTTAACAGGGTGGGTTTAGTTCAGGCTCATCTGCTTTCTATGAAGTGAGGTTTATAGCTCTGTTCTTTTGCCAGTTCTGGGAAGAAGCTGAGCAGAGGGCAGACCTGTTCTGACACATACATGCTGAAGAAGCAGAGGTTACAAACGGGAAAATGCCTTGTTTCAGGGATGGGTCACCACAGGCTCATAAAAGACAAACTTTTCCAAGCAAGACTAGATATGCCTGAATATCACAGGAGGAGCTGCTGGTGGAATAGTTCCAGCCCAGCTGGAAATATTGGAAGTCACAGTAGAAAACCAAGAGTGATTCCGAAAACCTTCTTCCTGATCTTATTCCCAGTGGAACCAATAGCATGATTTATGAAGCCAGAGGAGATAGACATACTGAACAGTTATGATTGAGGATTCAGAGTTGTTATTCAGTATCTGGAACATATTTAACAGTTGTAGCTGTGGGTTAGACCTCCTTTGTGGTGCATGCTGAGAACCACAGAACCAGAGGTGGTGGTCCCTGGCCCAGAGTTTTTAAACAGGAACCAAATGAAGACCCATTCAGATCTCTTTGACAAGGGCTTGTCCAGAAGTACACTGAACACATATGGCTGGTGGACTTGAAAAATTCATAATTTCAGTAAAAAAAAAAAAAAAAACTGCTTGTTTTATGTCATTGTTGGGAGGAGTACATTACATTCATGAGTATGCCTTCCTTCAGGGTACATTCCCACTCACAGCTTGTGGCCTCAAAGGCTCTTCAAGTAGGAACCGTCCTCTTCTCTGTACAGCGTTGAGCTCAACAGATCCCAGCGCTGTGTTTAGGATTTGTGTGACTGTAGGCACAGTAGTATTTAGTAAGGAGCTGTGCTCAGATACTGTAATGAAGTAAAGAGTTAAAACTGAATTTGAAAATACAGAGTGTGGGGCGGAGTAGAATAATCTATGTCTTTGTTATCACAACAGAAAAGGACTTTTTCAGTTTAAAATACCAGAGAAATTCAATTCACCATGTGTCAGACTTTCAGTGAAGCTTTTCTTCCAAGTTCCCCATGTCTGTTACAGGAGGGGACTCTGTACCAAGCTACTTAGTGCTGGCTATGGTTTTTGGAGATCACTGTATTCTTGCTATGTCTTTCACCCTCTTCTTTCTCTGCCTTCCTACGTGTCACTTTGCTGATCACAGGAGCCGGTGCTGACTTTGTCATGCTTGGAGGAATGTTTGCAGGCCACGACCAGTGTGCTGGAGAGATTATGGAAAGGAATGGCAAGAAGGTGAAACTCTTCTATGGAATGAGCTCTGATACAGCCATGAAGAAGCATGCAGGAGGGGTTGCTGAATACAGGTATGAATTCCACACAGCAGCAATTGCAGTGAGCCATCAATTGCAGTGAGCCATCCATGCAGGAACTTCTGCAGCAGAATTGTGCATCGGGCATCTGTTAGAAACAGGCCCATACCTCTAATCGCATTAGGGAAGCTATTGCCTACACTTATGACAGCAGATCTGAGGGAGGGATGACATCAGGAGGGACACAGGGAGAAAGAGCTGGGCGTGGCTAGCTGAGAGCAGCGATGTTCACTCATTTGCAGCCAGTGTGGTGTTCTGTCACTTCAGCACTATCTGCAATTTCAGGGTAGTCATTAGGCATTGCTCTGATTTACAGGTCTCTTGGCATGTGTATGAACTAAATGCTGGAACATGGCATAACAGGCTGCAGTTTCCGTCCCTCTGCTTGTCCAGGTTGAGTGTCCTGTTGGTGTATGAGTTCCTGGCTAGCCCACATGCTCCCTTCTGTTTGCAGAAAGTGGGTGCCTGGTGAATTGGTGATCTTAGGCAGCACAAGGCTGCTGTACAGTTTTCCCACCCCTTTTTTGGGTAAGAGAGCACCAGAGTAGCCTCAAGTCATGCAGCATGCAGGAGCTTGGGTTTTGAATTTAAATCCTCAGGGGAGAGGAAAGGAAGACAGGCTTTGCAAAGGAATCTATTGTGCATTGCTGTTTGACTCTGGAAAGTGCTGAGAGTCTTGAGTCTTTGAAAAAGCAAATGACACCAGAAAACCTCTCTGTCTTTTCTCATATGAGTGGCAGGTTTAGTCACTGCCCTTGGACAACATGGTTCTTACGTACTTTGTTAGAGAATGTTTCCTGTCTTACTGCATACACTGGTTTATTTAGGGGTCCCTTATGATTCTTCTCTGCTGGCGTAGATTCAGGCTGTGGTCCCATCTGGTAAGCTGCTGTTTGCAAGAGTCTCAGAGACAGTGATTTTACCTGCTGTTCCAGTCAGACACTCAGGATTGATGGGTTTTGTTGGCAACTACTCCAGCATAGAGGTTTTTCCCAACGTGTCCAGCTGCTACCACGGGTAAGAGTTGCAGCACTGTAAAGGTGACAGCACAGAATCCCAAGGAGAATGGGGTCCACAAAACAAAACGGAATTCATGCTTTGGTAGAGAGACAAGCTGATAGGACCACAGCAATCCTAGATATCACGATAGATAGAAAGCTCTTTGATCCTACCTGCTGTTCTCTGCCCTAACATCAGCTCCTGTGGTGGTTTTTTACAATTGTACACTAGACCACCTAGGTCTTTGCAAAGTGGTTAGATACAGCCTCCTTCAGGGCATTTACACCGCTCTCCTTTGGCCTAAATCACAGAGTCATAGAATCATTTGGGTTAGAAAGGACCTTTAAAGGTCATCTAGTCCAACCCCCCTGCAGTGAGCAGGGAGACGTTCAACTAGATCAGGTTGCTCAGAGCCCTGTCCAACTTGGCTTTGAATGTTTTCAGGGATGGAGCACCCACCATGTCTCTGGGCAACCTGTTCAGTGTTTTTGCTTTCAAGCATAGCTGTTTATTTGCAGAAGAAAGAACTGCACAAGAGGCCATCTGCATCTGAGACAAGCTGAAATGTTGCACCAGAAAGATGTGCTTGCATATCTGTGAGCTTTGATTCACTCTGGGTTCATATACCACTTCCCAGAAGCAGTGTAGAGTTTTGGGGCTCTTTATTTTTTTTTTTGTCTCCCAGCAAATCTGCTTGTCATCAAAGCCTCTGAACAAATGGTCTGAGTGGACAGCATTAGTAAGCATCTCATAATTTAAAAGTGGCAGCTGCAGTTACGTAGTGGTGCTGGCAGCCTTTTATTCGAATGATAATTTCCTCTCCTTTGCTACCCTGTACTTCAGTCAGCTGGAATGTGGGAAAGGCCTGATGCTGGTCAGGCATGTATTTAATGGCAGCTCCCTGAGAGATCACAGAGCAGCCCAGGCATTCTGCACAGTCATTTAAGACCTGGCCTCTGCAGAGCTGGTGAAAGTTGCAAGAAAAGTTTGAGAAACCTGGCTGCACCATCGGGCCAAAGGACTAAGGCTCCACCCAGTTGGGTGTGTATGTGATCCCACAACAAAATTTATCGCCAGCGGAACTAATTTACACTTGTCCCCCTTAAAAATGAGATAAAGTGCAAGTATTCTGTCTTACAGGAGTAAGGGATGTACAGAAATGCGCTGTATGTGGCTCAGTCTAGACAGACCCTTTGAATTCATTATGGGCAGTGCTATGCAAATTCTGCTTGATCCATAGCTGTATTTTGATTTCCATCCTTGATTTGAGAGTTCCTGAGGGTCAAGATCTGAAACCCTCAAACCTTCTCAGCAACAAGGGAGAAGGAGCATAATCTGAAATTTTTAGTTCTTGGGTTTTTTGGTTTGTTGCCTTTTTTTTTTTAAACTGCATTTTTGTGCTACTACTAGGTAACGTAGAAGGAGTCTGAGTTTACTGCTAGCAGCAACAGCTCCAAACACTAAATCTGTAAACCCTGTAACCCTTGTTAACTGTGATGGTGACAATTCTTATCTTCTTCGTGTTGCAGCCATGACACAGAGCTGGCTACTCATACTAGCCTTGGTCTCGGTCTTGCTTGGCCTGTTCCCAACATGAGTGTCACCATGGTTTAAAAATAGCAACTGTTAGTTATCCAGCATTGTAAATGTGCTGAGCATTGAAGGGGTGATTTGAAACAGCACAAGGCTTTGCTTTGAACTGCTCTTACAGTAAAAGTTACAGGAAGTTTAGTCACTTACTAGTTTAGCTTATGGAAAACCCGAACCAAAAGGGTTCTTAGTCAGCATTTTAAATGCTGGATACCCCAGACTTGACTCAAATAGGTCAAGTCAGCGATGCTCCTTTATATGTATTTAAAAAGCCCAGCTGTAAATCTGCATCAGTGACCCAAATAAGCTGTTTTGTCTTTAAAAGAGCCTGAGCACTCACAGTGTTTTATTCAAGCACTGGGGAGCTCGGTGTGCTCAGCCCCCTGCAGAATCAAACTACCTGTCACTTCATTTTCTCAAAACTACACATGCTGGCTGGAGAACCTGAGCCTGCAGCAAACTGTTACATTAAAATTGACAGGTAAGGTGAGGTGACTGTAGCAGGGAATAAAGTCACGAGAGTAACTGTTTTTGTAATGAATATGTCAGCTGATCCTGTATAATTTTGTATGAAATCTGTGTACCCAGTTTCATTACTTTTATATCATTTACCTCTTGGTTTATTTTTACATTTTTGCCTTCTTTCCTGAGGAATATCGATCAGAGTTGGGAATTTCTGAAAGGCAGTTTTTACATTTCTTTTATGGGAGAAGAGAAGGAAGGCAGGAAGGGACTGAGGCAGTGTGCAGTATTGTTCAGTTAGAGCCAATTTGCTTTTATTAACCCCTTTGAGATTTCACAGGTTTTGTGTGAATGATGCAGTTTTATGGTGGTCACTCAGCAATTTACAGCTGCTGCTAAGCTGGGTTTGGGCACTTTATATTAACTGCAGGGTGAAACTTGGGCCACAGACACAGAACAGCCCCAGCACCTGGCTGCTACTTACCATCTCATTCCTTATCCTGAATGATAGCCTGGAAGACCTGCCTCCAGTTCCTGCATTTATTTAATGCCCCACTCGAAAGGTTGCAGGGCAGCCTGACCCCTTTATTGTGACACACATTTTGCTGGGCTGACAGGGCACCATCACATGTGCTTTATCCCATCCGCCCTGCCAGGATTCCCACCCCACCACGCACATCCCTCCATGCCACCAGTAGCCTTGAGCTGGCCAAGAGGCACACCACAGACTGGACCCTGTGCAAAAAGTCTGAAGCAAATAGTTCTCCCTTTTTTATTCACCATCCAGTGGCTGGCAAGACAGTGTCTGCTGAGAGCATCTGAGCACACCTTTCCCAGCCACTGGGAGCCTCAGTTGCTCTGTCTTCTCCTTGCTTTCTGCAAAGGGGGTTAGTTTTGGGTCACAACTCTGGGAGGCACGTCAGAGCTGCAAAACCCTCAGTAGTTCCTGCTGACTTGCTTATGCAGCTCTCTGCCAAGTGTGCCAACTTTTGTGGCAGTTGATGTAATCCCTTGTCATTGGTTTAACCTGGCAGGCAGCTAAACACCACACATCCACTTTCTCACTCCACCCCCCAGTGGGATGGAAGAAAAAACTGGGAAAAAAAACCAAGTAAAATAAGATAAAGACAGTTTAGTAGGACAGAAGAAGGATGGCATAATAATAATAAAAAACAACAATAATAATAACATACAAAACAAGTGATACAGACACAGTTGCTCACCACTTGCCAACCAATGCCCAGCCAATTCCTGAGCAGTGGCCCCAGCCAGCTTTCTCCCTAGTTCATATACTAAGCATACTGCCATATGGTGTGGAGTATGTCTTTGGGCCAGTTCAGATGAGCTATCTCAGCTGTGTCCCCTCCCAGCTTCTTGTGGCTCCCAGCCTGTTTGCTGGTGGGGTGGTGTGAGGAAAAGTCCTTGACTTAGAGTAAGCACTGCTTAGCAACAACTAAAACATCAGTGTGTTATCACTATATTGTCATCCTAAATCCAAAAGACAGCACTGTACCAGCTAGTAGGAAGAAAATAATCTGTATCACAGCTGAAGCCAGGACGTTCACGCATGGCCTTTGTGTAGGCATTTGTTGCTGGCAAAATAGTTTTAACTTGGGATTTTCTGCCTTTTTTTTTCATTTAATCCAAACTCACTCAAATTTCTAATCACTGTTGGGTAATTAACCAAACTGGTAAGTAAATAACTTTCCTTCCCCTTTTTCAGGCTCCATTTAGGCCAGACACATCTCTTCGCCGTGCCATGTCTCACCTCCCCTTACTTTTGCCACAGGCCACGCTCAGTTGTCTCAGCTCCTTCAGTGAGAAAAGGGGTGACACAGGACATTGTGGTCGTGTGTGTAATGGTTTCTGTCTGCTACTCCTCCTTTTTGTACCTGCTCCACTGTGAGTTGTCCGTAGGCCACATGGACGTGCCACATGCCATGCTCTGGCGTGGGTCACCCAGGGATTACAGTCCCATTGGGAATGCACACCTTTGGCACGGAGCCCCTCCTTTCGAGAGTGCATCTCCAGCTGCATGTCTCCTCAGGTGTGTCCAGCTGTGTCTCACCCCCCAGTGGCTGCTCCTGTTTTTTAAATACACTTGAGCAGAGGTGTCATGCCCTCCCCCTGACTGGCAGAAGGTTTGATGGCTCACACCACTTTTGGAGCCAGGTGGCACCATCTCAGTGACAGGCATGATGGAGGCCGTGGCCTTCTCCTGCACCAGCAGCACTTGCCACCTGAACTGTGTATGCCCAACACAACACCCATGAGGATGCTACTGTAAATTAACTGGGTGCTCGTGCATATTTGGCACTCATGCATGTACTAACAGGGTGTTTGGACAAGTAATTTGGGCATGCATGCATGAACTAATCGGATGCTTATGCAAAAATTACTGGGCATTCATGCATAAATTAATTGGGCACTCATGCATTAATTTATTCACTGCTTATGCATGAACTAATTTGGCACTCACACAAGAACGTAGCAAGCCCAGCAATTTATGGCCTGTACATCACTTCTCACCTCTGCAAGGCACGTGTCAAAGAACTCTTAGAATGTTAATCCACTATGAACTCCATCACACTCTTAGTGTACATGAGGTATAAACTCCACTCTCCCTTCCTTTGGATCAGATAATAGGGATTAATAGTGTAGCAGCACACTTGCTAAAATGTCTCTCCTCCATCCTGACCAGTGTGCTGGAGAGGTTAACATCACAGTTTGGTTATACATCTGTATATATACAGACCACATCCCTGGACCAGACTTCAGCAGTTAAGAGTGCAACAATGTGTGCATACACATGGTAAAATTCCCCCCACTCTTCCCTGGGAACCAGATGACTGGACTCATCTGCTGGGTCTGGGCAACATGTTATTTGTTAAAAAGCTCTTTCCTCTGGGGACTAGAGTATTAGGGTTAATGCTGACACACTTTGAATATGTATTCATCACAAACTTCACCCCCCCCCATCCCTGTGGACAAGGCTATGGAGGTAAATATGACAATGGTCTAAGCCCATGCTGATTCCAACCTTCTCACTTTGTTTCTGCAAAATACATTATCCAGAAAACACCAACAGTTCGAAGATATACCCCTTATAAACTCCACCCATCACCCCCTGTGGTGGTTATCTATCAGGGTCAGTGTATCATCATAATCTGAACACTTGCTACAAGTTTTAGGACTTAACTCTTCAAAACAGCCAACCAAGAATGGCAGTTCAGGTTATTTACTGTGCTTAGCATACAGAAGCATACAATTAAGAGTGCACAAGCAAAAATTACCACCACTGTTGAAGGTACAAATAGGGTCCTGAGCTTAGTAGCTATAGGGCTTCATTTACATTCAGTATGGGGAGGGGGAGTGAATGGCGTTGATGTGCAGCAGTGTGGGCATTTCCCCATTTAGGGAGAAAGGTAACACACCGAACAGCTTTGCTCTCGGTGCTTTCCTCCACAGCCGTAACAACATTAACTGAGTTATGACCTTTTTGCTGTGCTTTCAGTTGCTTAACTCACAGCTCTGGATTTCTGCCCCACTTCTATCCTATACACCTCCTTTTCCTGCTGGAATATCTGTTATTCCACCATGTAGGGTGGGAGCACCAAGATTTTTCAGTCGCCTGTGACACTTCTTTTTCAAGGATGAACATAAAACTGGACTCAAACATTTCCTGTGGAGCTAATCTCACACCTCTCTTCTAGCATGTTTTCCCCTGTACAGTATCTGTAGGTTACCCTTTGATCAACAGGACACCTCACCAACTCATCAGCTGATGCTAGAGGAGCAGTAGCAAGTGTTTAGCTGTCAGAGCTTTGGGACTGTGTAATTAGGTGTTCACCACTTTTATAGGTTTTAGTCTTCAAAGTCAAAAGTGGCATCCCACAAGCTCCACCCTCTTAACCCCACCATAGTTACTGCAGGGACATCTCTCCGGGGTAGTGGCTTTAAGTGTCCTGCATTTTTGTAATGAGAAAAGGACTGCCAAGTGCCTTTGTTTGCCATCAGCTCTCTGCCATCAAAACCCTGCAACTTATGCCCCACAGGATGGTCAAGCATGAATTAACAGGGCACTCATGTTTGAACTTATGGGGCATTCATACATCAGTTAATTGGCCTCCCATGTGTGAACTGAACGGGCAGTCATGCAGGAATGCAGTAGACCCTGCGCTTCTTGCCCAGTACAGCATGCAGAGCTCCTCAGATGGCAGGATCTGGTGTGCAGTGGTTTCCCCAAATCCCAGACATGCACTGTCTCTCACAATCCCAAAGGAAGCTCCCTATAGCCTGAGCTGCACCTCCCAAACTCAGCTGAAGAGATGGGCATGGCCAAAACCCAAGAATGGTGACATGAATACTTTTGTGTCATTTTGTGGGTCAGGCCTTTTCCAGCTGACAGTGGAGCTGAAAATAAAAGCCCGGGAACTCCCAGCAGCACAGGCCCTACAGCACATCCCTGAGCCCTGTGCAGTCTGTGAGAAGGCAGTGGTGTGTCCGTCTTCCACTGGTTGCTTACTGCAGTGTTTATTTAACAGTTTCAAGAAGTCAATTACTCATCAGATGTAGGGCGATTAATCATGGTTCTTTATTCACATGGCATATCAACACTTCTCCTATATTGCCTCCCTAGGGCTGCAACCTCACATTTAAACTAACAGGATGAAATATAGCCAGGCTCACACTGAAGTACCTCCACATAGCCGCTGTTGCTATTGTTAATGATTCACAAATGGAGCCTCCAAACAGGCGTGCCCTTTCTTTCTTGCCCTATCCCCTAGACAACTTGTTAAGGAAGAAGTAAATAAAGCCGCCACATTTACAACAATGACAGATCCCTGCCATGATTTCTGCCTCCGTTTTGTAGGACAGAAGGAGAGCATCCCCTTTTTTCTCCACATTTGTCTTAGACCCCCCCTTCCCAAAGCCTGCCTCTCCAGAGGAGCTGGTGTGCCATGCAGAACAAGCTTGCTCTAAAGCCTAGTGAGATCAGCTGCTGACTGGGAGTCTCCGCTGCAGGAGGAATTGCTGAGCGTGAGGCTGGAGAAAGCTGGAGGAGAAGGACTGAAAGTTATTTGCTTGATTCGTCCATCATGTAACTCTTCAGATGTGCCTTTTGGGAATAGTGCAGTCAGTGCTGACATGCAACAGTACTTGACAGTATTCACAGCACTGCTATTTTTCTGGCCTTTTTGTCTGGCTCTGAACTGTGCTAGATCACCTTTTAGCTTCAGGGGACAGCTCTGCAGCAGGTTTTTGTAACAGGTTTCCCACTCCATCTCTGTGGATCCTGGAGAACCAGACTGGTAGAAGACAGCCAGAACATTTCCATCTGTGTCTAATAAGTGACGTGGGACAGAGCCCAGGGGCTGTGAAGCCTCTGTAGAGCCACGCTGAGTGGTGCCTGCTGAGAACCAGCTCCAACATGTCCCTAAGTTGCCTGAGCCTGGCCATTCCTTACACTTTAAAGCTTGCAGCTCTCACAGTCAAATTTACCTTTAAATAAAGCTGGAAGTTTCACTTGCTTGTAGGCAGATGGTAGAGGTGAGGAAGGGGCAGATCTGTAAAACTCATGGGATGTTGGAGCATGTACAAAATCTGTCTGCTTCTAGTTCCCAGTGTTGCTGGCGAGAGGAGCTGAGGCATTTCAGTGCTTGAGAGCACCAAGCAGCAACAGGCAAGCAAGCAGTAAAGCTGGGGGCACGTTTGTAAACTGTGGCTTGCAGAGTATTAAGCTCCACAGTGCTCCAGTAAATACACTGTTGTGTTCTGCATCCGAATAATAAATGCAATAACTTCTCTTCTCCAGGGCTTCGGAGGGCAGAACTGTGGAGGTACCATACAGAGGGGATGTGGAAAACACCATCCTGGACATCCTCGGGGGGCTGCGCTCCACCTGCACCTACGTGGGAGCTGCCAAACTCAAGGAACTGAGCAGGAGAACAACGTTTATCCGGGTCACCCAGCAGCACAGCCAGGTCTTCTCTTAGCCTAGGACTAGGGGGCTGGAGAGAGGAGTGATGGAAAGGAGCAGGAAGGGCTGCTGTTTTCCTTTGCTTTCTCCTCCATGTTGTGTTAGTGGCAAATGTTCCTCTCTCTCAGAATGACAGTGTCATAGCCATTGGAGAGGCTATGGCTGGGATTTGGAAGGGGAAGGTCATGCTATTAACACAGTGCCATTGGTTTAAAATGCAATAGCCTCATCTTTTATTGTTGTGCCTATCTTATTTTTTAATCAACATTTCTTTACCTGTTTTTTCCCCCACTGATAAATAGCTGCTGAAACCTCAATTAACAAGGAATTGGCTTGTACAAACGTGGCTGTTAAACGCTCGCAGACATTCACACATTCCCATTTTTAAGACTGACCTGTCAGCTACCACCACTTCTGGCAGTGCACCCTCTAGAAAACGCAGGCTGTGAGAGAAAAAAATGCAAGGAATTCCACGGAGAAATAAAAAAACACATTCTCCTAATCTTTGTTCTGCCCAAAGAGCGGGTGTTAGTGGCACAGTTGCCAGCCTGCAGAGTGCCAGAGGTGGATGAGGCCTGGCTACTCGTGACTTCTTAATGTGATGGTAAAAATGTCAGATCTCTTTTCATTCCCAGTTCACAGGGCTAGTATTGCTAGTTTTACTTAAATCTCCCTATTCAATGGACTTGCCTCTTCAGAGAAGCTGGCACTGAATGTAGCAAACCCGTGCTGGCCCCCCCATCCCCATCTGAGGAGATCATTCAGGAGAACACTTTTCAGAGCTTGCCTGCTTTTTCGTGAGTGCAGTTATTGAATTACCTGGGTTTCTCCTTTTACCTGCTCTCTGTGGACAGATTTTTAAGACATTAAGACTCAGCAACTCTAACTCACCAAGGGGGAGTTTCTTGCACCCCTCCCTGTTCCCTTGCCTGTTCATATCCATTTAGCTAAGATATACAAATGCTGTGCCTGTGGCCAGGTGAAAGAGGCCAGAGGGATCAAACTGACTCTTGGTCATTTGGTACCACTCCTTTGCAGTCCTTGACACCATGGAAAGCAAAAGAGCTTTTGGCAGAACAGCCTGATTGATTGTGGGACACTGGCAGGCTGAGATGGAGTTAAAGCATTTGCTCCAAAGGCAGTAATGAATGTTTAAGACTCTGGGTAACACTTCAATAAAGTGTAATGGCCTGCTAATTAATTGATAAATCACAATGAAATTTCTTTGGAAATACATGTTGCATCCACATGAGTACCACAGTAGCTCGTTATGGTAAAATGATGTAAAAGTGAGCACCAATGAATTAATAATGCTTGGCCACTAACCTTAAACTGCTGCTGAGATCATAATGTGGCTGATGTTACTTCAGTACTTCAGAGTTTTACTTTCCCCTCCTATAGACATCTGTGGAAAGAGGCAGGCTTCTTTTGAAAAGCAAAAAAGTGATCTGTAGAAAAAGGAATAGCAAAGAGAAACTCTAGAATTAAACTCATACGCTGGACTGCTCAAAAAGCCATGCACAAGGATTGGTACAATTGACCATGCTGAGGAGCAAATCTAGGCCACAAGCTGATCCCTGGTGATTCTGAACTGTGTTCTGCACATTAGGAAAAGCACAGAATATCTTCTAAATTGCCTGGTATTTTAGATGTCTTCCATTTAACATGTAGGACATAATTCTTAGTTGGGGAATGACCCCTTCCTCTGCTTTGGAGGTGGATAAGGGCCTTGATGTGAGCACAGCTGTGAGCAGGGGTTACGCTTGTGCTGGCTTTAAGGACTGTTCGTCCTGCTCATGCATCATAAAGAAATGTGAATGCAGAAGAGAAGCAGGCCTTATGAATACAGGCCCTGATCTCTGTTCCCTCCAGCCTGGAAGCATCATGTTAAAAAGATGCCAGGCCTCGTTACCATAAACGCCGCCATGGGCCACATACTGCTCTTACCTGCACTAAGCCCATGGTACAGCCAGTATGACCTCTCTGCATCAGTATGGCTGTAAGACATCACTGTTCCTTTACTGATGTGATGTAAAGGGTAGGGGGTACAAAAGCAAGCAGACACCTCCTTCAGGAGTGGGGTTAGACCATCACGGTGCAGGCCTGACCACAGATGGGTCTCCACACTGGTGCCTTCATACATTGGAAGTGCAGCAGTCTGCTGGTCTCATGCCCACTCTCACTAGCGCTTTTCTACTTTTTTTTTAGCTACATTTCTAAGTGGATTTAAGAAATACATTTGCATATAAATATATATATATATTTGTAAACATTTTTTTAAAAGATCATATGCACACCAAACTGAGCAGGTTTGTGACATGTCTTCAGAACAGTTGCTTTTCTAAAGGGCAGGTGCTGAGGGCAAGGGGAGGCTGCCTCTCTACAGGTGTGGTAGATGTGGAGCTCCTGCCCTGGGGCCACTCTCACACCTTCTTTTCTTCCCCTCCTGCACATACCTCTGATCAGTGATCAATAGGAAAGGAGAGGCATAGGCTGATTTTAAGTTGTCCCTCGAATTCTTCAGGCTGTGAACAACACTTATGCCATGAATAGTGACTGATAAAGTTTTGACTTGGGGTATTTGGTTTTCTGAATAGCAGCTCTTACCATCCTTTTGATAAGCAGCACGTTTTCTTTCATTTTCTCCTCTCTTCGAAGTGAGCAGGAGAGAAAAACTGGCTGCAGAATGGCTGAGCTGGTGGCATGTCAGCATCTTGCCTAGTTGTATGAGTTTTGTTCAGGGATAACCCTCAGCTATGTCAGCGCTCACCATTGACTCCATACATGACATGGAAAATGGGGGAAGGGGGGGGAAAAGTCTCCTCCTTTTAACGCTCAATCCTGTGCTGCATTAGTTGCCCTTATCTTCACTTAGACCCAGGTCCTGTACCCTGCTCAAACTTGCTGCCACTCCCCCACGGAACTGAGGCAGAGGGAGCTGGGGGTACACTATGCCTGGCAGGATGGTCCGAGCCAAGACCACAATCACTGACAAATGCCCTGTGCCATTCGTGGATCTACCTCACCTGCACATCTTTGTTACTTGGTGTCCTTCTATGGGAAATGAAATTTGTAAGCGCTTAATAATGCTTAATGTTGAGTGATTCTGGATAACCAGGTCTTCTCTAACCCCACCACCCCAAACCCATCCTGTCTAGAGGAATGCTGTGAGTGTGATAGCCTGTGCTGTAGGCCAAAGTCATACCTGCTTCCCCCAGACAGGCAATTGTTGAGCACCCTAGAGCAGTGTTGAGGCATGGCTCACTGGCTCCACAATGATTTAGTTTAACACACCAAAGACCTACAAGCAGCGACGCTGAAAAGGGCAACATTACATCATTAAAGCAATGCCTGCTGAGTCTGTCCATCTCTGGTGTCTTGAAATACAAAGACACCTGTAACACCTCTGCTGCTCCCAGTCGTACTCTGGAGCTGCCTTGCTGCAGCATCTTTTGCAGGGTGGACTCCTGTGAACACAACCTGGCTTACCACAACTCTCCTTGGGGAGGAAGGGCTTGGCACAGCAGCAGCCTTGCTCACACCTGAGTGACTGTGTAATGGCCGTAAGGAGTGCACATGTAGCCCTCCTTCTAGGTGTGAGGCCAGCTGTTAGAGCAGTGGGCCCTGAGCCAGCAGCCTGACGGGTGCAAAACAAGCCACACAGGTCTCCATTCTCCGAAAGGAACACATGCCCATCTGCTCATTGGAACAGCCAGGCCCCATTGCCCATGGCATACAGGCTTTGGCTTTGCCTTGGTGCAGCTTTCTTTTCCCTTAGGGCATGGTGGGGTTTGAATGTAGGATGGGAACACCCTGTAAATATGCAGTGTCGTAAGCAGGGTCAGAAGACACCTCTGTTTGCATTTAGGGGAATTTTTCTCATACAAAATGTGCCTGTATCTTTCTTTCAGCTAGTCAATAGCGGGGCTAGAAAGAGTGGGGACAAGGAAGAAACAGCAGCTATTAGCCAAGCCCCTGTGTGTCGGGACAGTGGCTGGCGGTTCTCAGTCAAGGACACCATGAGAGTTTAAAACCTTTTCTGAACCAAGCACTCCATACTTTATGCCTATTTAACTCCACTCTCTTGTTGCTGCTACAGCTTGCTGCTACAGCTTGCTGCCTTGAGCTTGCTGCCGGTGTATGTACAGTGTCTGTCCATCACCTGGGGGATGGTGCTGTTTAGTTGCTAATACCAGTTTTATACCAAAAATTCTTTGTTGGAGCCAGGAGTGCTTTTGCAACCAGTGCCAGGTTTGGTCTTGTGATAAAGAGAGGGGAGGGAAGTAAAAAAAAAAAAGCCAAGGCCCCAGAACAGCAGCTTGCCTTCCACAGCAGCCAGATCCAGCAGGCGGGAGAGGGCTGGCCTTTCCCTGTGGGATGGGAGCTGAGCAGGGCAAAAGGGTCAAAGCATGTCTCTGCTAGATGCTGGCACAGCTCCACACCCCTAAACAGAGTATGGACCATCCCCCTGCAGCCTTCACTTTGGGTCACACAGATGTTTAAGCAAGCCCTCCCCAGCATCTCTTTGACACAGTGTTTACTGGTTGAAGTTTTCATACATAAACAAGTAAATCAGACTCCTTGGCTTTGCCTGCGATAACTGTGAAATGCTTCTGTGTAATTTCCCAAAAAGAGCTGATGAGCATTGAGTGTTCCCTGCCCTGCTTGGCCCTGCTGGGGCGGCAACGAGAGCACTGCCTCCCTGCCCTCTGCTGCGACACCCACGCGTGCACTGCGCAATCATTCAAACTGTTCGGAAGTTGTAAATGGAAAGTTTTTGTTATGCAATAAAGAGCTTCACTCTGATGGTCTGCAGAGGGTGTTATGGCCATGGATGGGTGGGTACCTGGGTGTTCTGGCATTGTCATGAATAAACACCATGAAATGCATCGCCAGGGTAGGGGATGAGGGAGGTGGGGGGGAATTAAACTGGGAAAATTATGTCCCTAGGAAAGCTCTCTCCCATTTAGTCATAACTCATAAAGACAAAACACACGTTTGCAATTGGCACTGTTATTTTATTAGTACGAGTATACTGAAACAATAAACTTGTACTGGTATACAGACAATTTCTTTAAAACAATTTTGTTCAAATTTTGAATCAAACATTGTTTTATTATAATAATGAAATAATTTCTACCTAGAAAACCTGCAAGCACCATCAAAGAAAGGGACCATAAAATTCAATAAACAGACGCGAGTGTATCCTACAAATAGACACACCACCATTAGAAAATAGAATATGAATTCTTCCATTTTTTTTAATATTTGTTTTAAAAAAGCTAGTGCAAGTACAATATTTTACACTGGAATTACAGAGTATGCACGCATATGGAAAAAAGTTCTCCTGTCACAATAAAAGCTCTTAACTATGTCTGTATGCACTTAAAATCTTCTCCTCTTTTCAATAAGGTGCAAAACGTTATTCCCTCCCTATTTCTCCTTTGTACTGGCCATGTCAGCTCAATTTCTCCCCAACACAAAGCTGCAATATCCCTTTTACTGGGCCTACACTAGGAACTACACTGGAAGTGTGATTTGCAACAACCCTCATTAGTAATACCAGACAATTTAAAAAAAAAAAAAATTACTTTAAAAACTACTGCTGTAGAATGGCTGGACCTGACTCCGGCACGGCCAAGTGCCACCACCAGCTGCTGCCGGGAGCGGTGACATAGCTAGTACAAAATGATTTTCAGTAGCTCACCCGAACTGAAAAAGGTTGGGAAATTCCCCCTCCCCCACTTTTGTAACACTGCGAAAAGAACAGTGTTCAACAAGTTAATATATTAAAAAAAAAAAAAAAAAAAAAAAAAAAAGGAGCAAATACATACATTAGTGAGTTTCAACATTAGCTGACTGTCGTGAAGAATTGTATCTATGCCTTAAGAGATTAGTAATTTCGCAAAGCATACAGCCCAGTGGCCAGGCTGAAGACACAGACTGAGCCACTCACAGCTGCCCCTGTCCCGTTTTTTCCTCAGCTGCCCAGATCCAAACCCAATGGACTGGGACAAGAATTCTGCAGAGCGTGTTCAAAGGAGAGTACCTGGGTCCTGGATTTTTTAAAGCAAACACCAGGGTGGGATCCCCTTGCCAGCAGGTGGGAAGGGGCAGAAGCAGTGCTGCCCAAAGAAGCTGGTGGTCCCAACCCAGCTCCACCCTGGCCGAGGATCTGGGCCCTGAAATTTCTGCCCATCAGCAATCCCACAGTACATCAGTGACAGCTTCAACGAGTGACTTGCACTCGCTGCAAACAACACTTCCAATGCATACCTACTGCGTGGTCAAGGGAAAGGGCAGAGGAGCTTTAACTGCTCAAAATAGAAACTAACAGAAAATTAACAACCTTGGATGAAGCCTCCATAAAATCCTCAGTGGAAGACTTGAGTCCTTTCACCTAACAACAAGAAAAAAAACTACAGAAACCTTAGAAACTGTTATTGTATAAATACTACCTGTTGGCTGAATGCACTTCACTGTAACACAGCTGGGGCTGGTTTCTGAGCACCCAGCAGTCACTTGGACAGGGCATTTCTGCCCCATGTGCCTGCGGGAGCTGAAGCTTGGGTTACCTCCGGGGAGGCGGATGGGAGCAGCCTAAAACTTCACCCACTCCGCCCTGCCATCGGCTCCCAGCTACCCAGCTCATTCTTTGGACAGGAAAAGGACCCCCTCCTCAGAAACTGCTTCAGGATCCTCTCCTTTTGGCTTCTGAAAAACATCAGTCTTGCCATCAGACAAGACCGTCACTGGAAACGTGCTCTGTGTGACCAACTGCTCCTGGCGGCTCTGACAGCAGTGGGGGGGGAGAGGGGCAGTGACTGGGGCTGGAAGGCCGGGTCGCCTTGGGTACCACTCTGCTGCTAGCGCTGGGCTAGGATCCCTTGTTACAAGCACTTCTCGCTCAGGGTTAAACTCTTTGGATTTCATCTGGAACAGGAAGTGCTGAAAAAAACGTGGAACAGCATCCCCAGAAAGAGGAAAAAAATGGGACCAAAGGGCTCCAGGTGGAAACTACACAGGTGGTGCTCAGCCAGCAACAGCTCTCCACCCCAGGGCTGGCCTGGCCATGCCGGCCAAGGGCACAGCCAAGGCCTCCCTCAAAACCGGCCTTGACCTCTGGGCTGCCAAGGGCTCCCTTGGCAAAGGCGGAAGAGACTTAAAGCCAAAATACAACTGGAGAGTGAGACTCTAGTTTTGCACAGTAGCCACCCTTCGAAGTGCCTGGTAGCTGCACTCAAGAATTGCTGCTCCAAGGTGTATTTTCAGCACAGGAATAAACAGCGTGAAGCATTGACTCCATTCCCCAGAAATGGGACCCATGTAATATGAACAGAAAATTAAGCACAGTTGTTCTTTAAGAGCCTTTTAAGTAATAATTCTTCCTGGCCAGAGCCAATACAAATCAGATCATCTAGACATGACATTTGCTATATACAAAAAACATGTAACTTTCAACCTTTCTCTGCTTTTGTATTTAAAAACATTTTTTTTTTTTTTTTACAAACAAGGTATGAAACTCACTGTTCAAACAGAGCCATCTCTTTTTCAAACACTGAATGAATCATTCCAACATTCATTTTTCTTTTGTGCAATTTTTTAAAACATTACCTGTACTCCTCAATGTGAGTGCTTCAAAAAAAGTTTCTATTTTTAATAAGCTTCTCAAATTAGGTTTACATCAAAAAATATTCCCACAAGGTATAGTGCTACAAGAAAAGATCCTATCAGTAAAGGTAACACATCTGAAGCGAGGTCGTCTATGTAAAAGAAATTGAACTCTGGAGTAGAGGTGTGCAATGTGTTTGGAATTTCCCTATGGACACAAAGCAAGGCTGTCCTCAGGACAGGGAATCAAGTGGACATGTAGGCATACACATAAAAAAAATATGCACATATACTTTATTTGTGTGCAGAGAGACACTTCTGCCTGGGGGTGTGTGTGCACGTGTGCATATCTGCATCAACAAATTCTCCTTTTGCTAGATATTACAAGATTTGGGGGAGTGGGACGGTTGGACAAACCAGAGGAAAGGAAATTACTGCTTCCACTCCGGTGGTGCATTCATTCCCCTTGCTTTTCACATCAGCACTGGCCAGAGCCCATAGTGGACTCAGCTGCTACCTGTGATGATGGGGAGGGAAGAAATGGAAACTGTTTGTAGGAGTGCATGTCCCATTTTGCCATTTGTCAAGTTTCTGGGACAGCAGAAGTGTTTCAACAGGCCAAATCCCCTCCACCTGCCCGAGGCTTCTGCCCTGGTGAACCTGGAGATTTTTTCAGCTGCCTGATTAAGGTCAAGATCTGGCCCTGACTGAACCACGCTTTAATTTCACAAAGATTTATACAGGTGCTTTACAGCAAGTCCTGAGCAGCCTTCGCTGGCCAGCCCAGACCTCCCATCGGAGGTTTTTTATTTTTTTTTTGTTTGCAGAACTGGGTCCCAGGTCATGTAGAACATTGTGCCAAGAGCCCCCTTCTTTGAAATAACACTATTAGTGTTTAAAAATATTGACAATAGAGACATTTTTTCTCTCCTTTTTTTTTTTTTTTTTCAGCTGTTGCAAGAATTAAGAGAATTTCAGCATTTCCTTTTTACTACTGGCAACACACTGTAAAGTAATATAAATCTCTGCAGACAGTGTATTTTCATGATAACCAACAGCTACAGTTTGTGCTGAGCCTGCTGCTTTTGTATTGCAATCTAAGTGAGATCTACGAAGTTTAAACCATGAGATGAAGGAAATCCAAACTTGTCTGTAACATTGTACATCCCTACTCCGGAGCAGTAAAAGTGCTGCTTCTGGTCACATCAGTGTACCACACATACGCCAGCCCCATCCCTGAGTAAAAGGTGTGAAAGGTTTCTAAATGTTCCTTGATTGAAGGGAAACGAGTAGTGATGTCACTTCCCCATGCCGAGAAAATGACAGGAACGACAAGTTGAACGATGCGACAGTGGGACGAAGGAATTAAAGGAATGAAAAAAGGAACGTGTGTCCCTCCCCTCCTCCCAACGTCTGTGTCTTCGAGGGAAAGCAAGCCTAAGGGCAACATACAAAATGGTAAAACAGGTCAACAGCGACACCAATTCGGGTCTTGACCAGAGGACTTGAGGTAAGTGACATCAAACTCAAATTCCCCACGATGTGGCCCAGACAAACTGAAACAATGCCTAAGTTAAACACTATAAGGAACAGTCATTTTATATATATAGATATATAGATAGATAGATTAGATAGATAGATAGATAAGACAGATAATTTTTTTAGAAATCCCTATAAAGAGGTTCTTGTTTTATTTTTCTTTGCCCTGACTAATTTCTTGGTGATTGTATGCGTTTCATTGTAAACTAAAGAGGCCTGCTACAAAAAGATAGAAAAAAAACAGACAAAAAGAAAACTACTGTTAGTTACTATTGCAAAGCGGCCGCCACGCAGAAGCAGAGGTTGAACTTCCTCCTTCGGCTTCCCCTCAGCATCCCTTTGCTTGCCAGTGGTATTTTGCAGTTACCCCGAGGATCAGTGGCACTTCCTGGGCCTGGGGACTCGCTGCAAGGGATGCTCAGTGCCGGAGGGAGAGGCAAAGCCCCGCCTTGCAGAGAACTTGGCCCCCAGGAGGACTTTTCTCTCCCAGGTGGGAGCCAGCTCTTGTCTGTGTGTTGTCCAGGCAGAGGGCAGCACTCGGCCTTACAGCTTAGTGCTGCTCTCTGCGTGGATGTCATGTAGACATGAATACATCTTTTTTTTTTTTTTTTTCTTTTTTTTTAATCCCTGGATCTTTTTCAACATCAAATACAAAGAGGGTTCGTTTTTCCTGGGGCAAGGGATCTTTTACCCTTAATCCGGTTTAGGGGTTTTTTTGAGGGGGGAGGACAGGGAGTTAGAAAAGAAAAAAAAAGGTAGAAAGAAAGAATTCAGAAGAGAACAAAACCAGGGGAAATCAGAAGTTGGTATGAGATCTAGCTACCACCACACGGGTGAGTCTAAGTTGGCACGTAAAGTATTGCACATCCTAAAAAGCCAAAGCATGGAAAGGGACAATTGTTTGGAAAGAACCAGTTATTTCAGAATTCCTCAGTCTGAAATACAAGCACAGAACTAATACATTCCTATTGCTCCAAATGTATTTATTTTTTTATTTTTTTTAGTGTTAGTTGAATAGATCCAGTCAGTTTAATAGCCCCTGCTTCCTTATAAACCACAAATGTGTATGCGTATGGTTTTACTTGAGATTTCTTTTTCTCCAAGTACACGTGAAGTACAGAAATAGTGGTACAACTGTGAACTAAAATCTGTAATTCTTTTTCTTCCTTTACCACCAAAGCTTAAAAACAAAACAGGAAACAAAACAAAACAATAAATTGCAAGTGCCCTGAGCAGAGTATATGGAAGATTAAGCAACTTCTCTGAGCAGAAATATTAACAAATAAGCACTAACTAAGCTGTGTGATTGTGAGAAGAAACCCACTCAGCTATTTGGTAGCCCGCCGAGAGGTTAATAAAATTCAAGGAAATTCAAAAAACGTTTCAAGCTATTTTAAAAGTATTTCAACTTTTTGGTGCACCCCAGAATATGGTATAAAAACAATTAGGTCTGGTGTGAGCTAAATTTCAAGTAACAAGTAACAAGAGTCAAAGCTGGGGTTTGGGGTTAACATTTCTTCTCTTAAAGAAAAGCACTGTATTTTAGGGGAGAGGGAAAACATGATTTTAAATACATTTTTCTCAGTTTAGGTTACTGCACTTTTATTTCCTTTTCTCCCTATGAGTACAGCTTCTTCAAAACTACCTGAAGGATGCGAACTCGCCAACCAAAAACGACGACATGAACGTTTGCTCACGGAGGGCCCAAGCGCAATCCCAGTGAAATCAACGGGATCTTTCTAGAGGCAGCAAGAGGCTTTAGCGCTCAGCCCCAACGTACTTCATACTTGCACCTCCCCGAGGCTCGTGCAGGAGGTTGGGTGCACAGCACCTCAAAGGATCCGGCCCTACCTGGGGAAAGAAGAGGCTGAACGGCATGAATCCTCCCCTCCTACTTGGTTTGTACCAAACTCTTGAAATGTCGCCTTTCCAATGGAAAATGATGCAATTAAAATAACAAATAATAATAATAATAAAATAACAATAGGTTTGTTTTCAAAACAAACAAACACCTTGCTTACTTATAGAAATGTTTCTTGTGGAAAACTCTCTCAGCAAGTCTGAAGAAAAATTCTCAGAGGTGTCCCGGTAGGACCTGGTTCTGTGTGGCAGATACGGTATAAAGACCAAAAATGAACTCTGAAAGGAACGTAACCCTATGAAATGGCCTAGAGCGTAGGCAGGTTAGTGAGTAATTGCTACATTTGTTTATGCTCTTTCAGACCCCCCCTCCCCACAACATTATTAGGTAAAAACTGCAGGAATACCACACAAATGATAAACTCAAGATGTGCAAATTGCAAGATTCTTTAAAGTCCATCTTTTTCAAAAACACTGGACAATGATTTTTTTTCCTCTTTCCTTTTTCCTTTCTCTTATTTTTTTTTTTTTATTATGTCAGCTCGCATATGCCTTTAACTCTTTCTCAAGCATTAAAGTTTAAAAAGTGCCTCCTATTAAGTAGTCCTTTGTGGACAATGACTGTCACATACTAGTTCAATAATTCACATTCATCCCTTTGAAACCACATTAAAACTTTCAGCATCTTGCCTGTGAGAAAACTTTACATAGTTGCATGTAGTTACAGTGTTGAAGAGATTTGTTTGTTTGTTGTTGTTGCTTTCCGAGCAGATTAAAGTGATATACAGTACATACTGAGTGTTAGACCAGGATGCTCAGCAATAAAGTGTGAACAGCATTTTAAGTGCTTAAAGACATTCTAGGTTCATCTTCAACAGCGGATTCCTGTGTCACACCGCAATTTGAAAAAAGTGGCACCAGTTGTCCATAACCATGAACTAAAACCAGTACTAGAGTTAAAGACAAAGATTTGCAACCTAACTGCAAACGATGGATGCCTGTGATCTCAAAGGGGCAGTATGCGTCTACCTTGTGGAAGCAAATGTCAATGGCGTAACCCGGTCGATTTGTCTAACACTGCACAGAAACAGGAGTGAGCCTGAGCCAGGCACATCCACAGAGCCAGAGGCCTCCTCGTGCACACCCACGCACACCCACGACACACGCACGCACCCACCCACCACCCCCACCGCCATGAAGGAAAAACTTGCAGGGCGACTGGTGCAAGAGTCCGTACAGCCTCCCCGTCTGCTGACTCTGGGCAATGGAACTGCACTGGCAAGCAGAAAGGAAATGTGGTGTGGCAGTTGCTTTAGGAATAAAAATCAGTGCAGTCAGACCCCATGGGGGGAAAAATATATATATACATATACACACACACAAATATATATATATATATATATAGTAGAGCCTTGAGTAAGAGTTGGCTTGTTGTTGAAAACATCAGAGACTGTCCGATCCTTTTCAGTAACACCCATGGGTTGTGTTCACCACCTGGGGTGAGGAAACCTCTTCACCAACCCTCCACAGAGCGGCTGTCCCGCCTTGAGGTTATCACGCACCCACCCATACACACACACACACATCCACGCACCCCGAGTGTGATATACACCTCTGCTACAGTTCCCTTCTCCTCACCTCCCACCCCCCCCCCAAAAAAAAAAAAAACTAGAACAGGAACCAAAACAACAAAACAAACAAATGAAAAAAAACAAACACAAAAAAACAGTGACAAAAAGAAAACAAAATCACAGCTGGACCCTGTCCTACACGAGGTGTTAGAAAACAGGAGCCATGACAACACATTCATTTCCACTAAGGGTGTGTGAAGCAGATACTGCCCCTTCTGTAGCTTTCGATAAACCTAGTCACTGACAAACACTTGTGGAAAAACATATGCACCAGTCTCCTGCATAATACCAGCTGCAACTATAACAACAAGGTTATAACATAAACCTAAAATAAGATGATAACATGTAAATACTGGGTTATTTAGTCTACAGTACAGTAATCTGGATAAAAATGACAAGGGATAGCCTAATTTCCTTTCCCCAAACAACTTTTACTTTCCTACGTTGGATCGACCTTCAATGCAAATCTTAACCTCCTGAGGAATAAAAGAAGGCTTGGGAAGAGTCAAAGGTGGCTCCTCTTCTGATTTCTCTAGTTTTCGTGTTTCGGGGGCTGACCACCTCCTCTTCCTCGTTGCCGGGGGCTTGCTGGGTTCTGTTTTGATGAGCAAAGGTGCTGCAGGCAATCCTATTTTGTCCGGAAACTTCAGTTCACCGTTCTCAGCTAACATCTGTGCGCTTCCCTGATTAATCCCATTTTCCTGCTCCGCATACCTGTGTCTACTTCCAGCTAGACTGTCATTCTTTGAATGCTTCAGCAAGATACTAGCTGAGTCCATGGGCTGGCCCTTTTTAATAGAGCCATTCTTCAGGTTCTTGAGCGTGAGCGATATGCAGACGTCCCCCACCGAGAGTTTGGAGCATGGCAAATCAAAGAGCTGGCTGGTTCTCTCAGGGCAGCAGGATGACCAGCCTTGTCCAAATACAAAAAAAGGATATTCTACCAAGACTTCCACGCTGACCTGCAGAAAGAGAGGGGACAACAGAGGGAGACAGAGGGAGAGAGAGGGGAAAGTGTGAGATCAACCCATGTGCCCTCACACATGTGCACAGTAGGCAGCGCTTGCCACAGGGGAGAGGGACAAAGCTGGAATCGCAAAGGTGCGGCTCAGTTTCTCCAAAGTCAGTACACTGGCCACCAGACTTCAGGCCTGTCCTTGTGACAAGAGTGTTAATGGTTTCTCTGAGCTCAGCATTTCTTAACGCAAGACCTCAGTGGAAATCAAGCTTTGCATCTATCCAGCCACTCAGAGAGGTGCAAGAGGCAAAACAGCTTCGGTGTCTGGCAAACTGTTCCCCACCATCCCTCTGTGGTACCTATAGCCTGTAATCCAAATCTAAAGATCCTTTCCAACCAGGGAAGCTCTCAGTTCTGACACACAATTTTCTGAATGATCACGGGAGTGTCATCCTCACCTCTGCCAGAGCAAGCATACACTTACCAGCGTGAAATAGCTGAAGGCACGCTGATTTCCAGGGAAAGGCTGTAAGTATGTACAGAGTTGTAGCCATAAGAGCAGCCAGCGTGAACCTGCCTTCCCCGAGCAGTCCTGTTACCAGTCCAGTTTCTTCCCTTCTCATATCCGGTCTTCCACTCTGCAGCTCAGTTCACTTCCTGCACTCCCTCAGGGAGAGGATCATCTCTCCTCCTACTCCAGTTCCTGCACTTTGTGTCCTTTTCTGCACTGTATCGCCTTTTCCCCACTTTAAAAAACACATTCGGTTAGGAATCCTATCTAACTATCTTACAAGGAGCTGCCATAGCCAAAACAGACCAAGGACAGGTGCCCACTCCTCCCTGACCTTGCAAGTGCTGGGCCTTGAGGTCCCAACATGATAAAACACCTAAATACTGACTTATGTGGCTTATGTGACTTATGTGGCAGCAGTCCAGCACTCACGTGTGTGTGGTGCTGCATCTGTAGGCTCAAACACTTGATGTGGGCTCATGTGATTCACAACCCACAGGGTCGAACCCCCACCCACAGCACACCACAAAAAGGGTAGGAAATTCTGACTAATACTTCTTTAAAATTTGGCACATTTTTAACTGCTGTGTGTAACACCAATGAGGTCTGCAACTGTACGAGGGTGGCTTATGCTGATAACAGATATCCCCTGCTCTGCTCCCAGGGGCCTCATGTCCTCTGTAGCTCTTCTCAGGCATGGGGGCAGGATGCCACTTGGATTCTATAACCCTTTTTTGGTAGGGGCGAAAGGGCAGAAGAACACCTGAACACATGTGCTCACCCCATTTCTGAGCCATTCAGGAGGCATGTAGTATACCAGCTGCCTGGAGACCCTTCCCTCTCCAGGATCACCGACTCACTGGAAAGGAACATCACACAAGGCTTGCGAAACCACCTCTCACCTTTGGAAATGAGTAACCCTGTCATACCCATGCCATGCACCAGCAGCCAAGTGCAGTTTATGAGTTGGTTGATTCTGTTGGAAAAAACCTTATTGAGTCTACAACTACATGCTATGTACTTCTGCAACTAGGCCAACAAACAACGCTGCATCTATTATTCTGCCACTCCACCTGCCCAACATAGTAAGCCACTGTAGAAGGAATTTCAAAAGGAGCAGTTTAGAGGTCTAAGATACCCCACACCTATCTGTATCAAATTTTGGCATATTACACCTTTTCTGACCAGACCTGTTTGACAACAATCAGCTAAACACGTGGCAACAGTGAAAAGGGACCCGACTGTAGGCCTGGTTTAAACTCTGAATTATGGAGGAAGTGGGAGAGGTAATCCTGAAAGCCCTATCTCTTTGTGATGCTACACAGAAATACTCCAGCATCAGGATGTGCAGAAGTATTTGCCCAGAGTTTGGGATCCTATTCCATATACATGCATCTCAGTCTAGCTGGGGTCTAACTTGGAGAAGTACTGACTATCCAGCATCTCACATGGACTTAAATGAAAACTTCTGTCTACACAAGAGGTGTAGGCTTTTCTCCAGGCATGGATTATCTGGTGGACATAGCTTTCTCCTTTATATTGCTATTTTTTGCCTCTTTCTTTATTCCTTCCCTCCTACCTGCTGTATTGTTTTTTCTTTCTTTTTCTACTTTCCCGTCCTTCTTAAACACTAGGTGTATCTGTGGGAATTATCCTCACCAGCACACAAGTTCCTCTTGATGTTCCTCACTGACACCCAAGTTCCTCTTGATGTGAACACACTTCATACCACACCGCACCGCACCATTATGCTTTGGGGATGTTTTAATGTAACATCCAAAACACTTGCCTGAACTGTCAATCACTGAAACAAATGCCAGAACTGGTGGTGGTAATCATGAGTAACACAAAAAAATAAAGATAGTGAAATGCCAGAATCTCCATGATCTGGTCATGGTGTGCACATACCATGACTGTTTTGAAATGGGCTCCCTCATGGATTATCAAGTCCCATTTTAACTGGCTGCTTCTGGATTCAGCTAATGAGGGATTTGAGGCAACCATTCTCTACAAGCAATAGTAGTCAAAGACCTTTTAAGTGTGACATTTCAGTAAAAACACCCCCACATAATTTTTTTCTGACGACTGCATTAAAACACAAAAAAATAATTTTAAAGGCTTCCTCTCCCCGTATCTTGTCATGATTATTGTAGGAAAGAAAGAAATTGGGAACTTGTTTACCCACTACTAAGATGATAAAGAAAGAGTTGGTCTTTCTTGAAGTACACTGAGACTCTACTGCAAGGTACATTTATTTTTCTCAGCAAAATTTATATTTTATTTCTCAGCCAAACTCACTAAGGCAAGGCAGGCAATTCAGACAGCTAGGTGCTGTAAGATCTAAGGCCCAGAAAATACCCTTCCCATCATTTAGAAACACCAACAACTTTAGTCTTGGGCCTCACTGCTGCCATCAAAATAACAAGAACTAAAGCAAAAGGTGCCTAATGAAAGTTGTTTCATGTGAACTGTATTTTAATAAATGTAAACATACATTTTCCAATTAGGTGTTTCTCTCCATAATATTATTAAAATGTGCTGAAACTAGGAGTGGCAGGATGGGAACAAAGAGAAGAAAGCGGCTCTGGAAACAATGTGCAATTAAGCAGTAGAGCTCTCTGCTTAAGGCCTTGCTGTGGGTGCTGAAAGACTCCTGAGGCCCAAAAAAGAACTGGGCAGATCCAGTTGTTTTGAATAGAAGCTCTCCTTGTCATAGAGAGGTCCCTGCAGCGCCATGCTCCCACACGACCTCCCCTATTCAGAAACCTTGGGACCGCTAATGTTCTCCTCACCCCCAAAAAACTTCCACTGCCTTCACAAGAGTAGATCTCCTGTGAGAGATTTATGGAGCTGCGGGCAGCACCTCGTGCCACAAGAACCACTCTCCATGACACCTGATCTGACTGGGCATCCCCCTGCAGTTGCACCTAGCCCCGCTTCAGTACACTGTTACTGTAACAGAGGCAGTCAGAGCTTCAGTTTTAGGGGCTACCGCTCTCCACAGTCTCGCAATCCCATCATTTCTCAAGAGAAGCCACCTCTTGTCCAGAAGGCCACGGGCTGTCAGCTTTATCACATGAGCTTTATCATCTGCTGCACTCCCAGAACTCAGTAACATTCATCTGAAGACAGACCACAGCCACCCCATCACTTAGAGACACAAGGACTTACTGTCCCATGACCAGGGGACACAGAGATCACATAATGGGAAGGCTGTGAGAGATCTCCATCTGCAGCAGAGAACTGAGTCAACATCTCTCTTTCTGTGTCTGCTACAGAGCCAAAGATAATGAAAAAGAGAGCTCAAAGAAAAAGTAATTGGTTTGTAAGCATGCAGGGACATAAGGGGATAACTAAACTAGATGACCGTCTAAAAAAATGCACACTAAAGTAAACTAAACTAGTTAGAGCTACTAACTACATGCTCAAATAGGATTTTTTGAGTGGCTAGGATTCTGTTGTTTGTTTGTTTGTTTTGTTTTTTTTTTAAGGAAAATTAAGAAGTGCATCTTCATATTTTCTTTTTAATCTATACTTTAGGAATTATTAGGAACTGAAATGCAGAATTCAGAGAACTTATTTTTCACTGCCTGTGTGTTTTGACCTTAACATCAATGGGGGTGAATTACCAGCTTCTGCTTGCTCCTGGCAGCCAAAGAAAGGACAGGTAATAATGATGAAAGTCTTATTACAATAATACTGTGTGGAATTGCAAAGAGATGTAGATACATGAGCCTTCTCTTTTAGGCATCTTGAATGCAGAGGAGTAACAGCTGAACTTTAGGTTCTGGCCAGCTGATACTTATTTGACTTCTTCCTAATCCCCTCTAGGGCCAGTTAGTTCAGTTACTAAGGCCTTTAGGTGGGTTAATTTTCCTCTAGGTTTTCATATCCAGGAAAGGGTTGGATTTGCCAGGTGACTGGAGGACTGGGAAAGGTGGGAGGGTGACCTCTTTCTGCCTAAGTGCCATGCTGGGGAGGGGCAGCTGGGGGCTTGCACTAATACCATACAACAGCAGCTGCATGGTGCCTCCCTGTTTACATTACAGTTGTATATGCTCAGCTGAAAATAACCTCCTACCTCTGTCCTTCAACTGGTGAGAAAATTAGCTACTGTTTGCACGGAGTCTGAAAATACAGATTCATCAGTATTATAATGACTTCCCAGAGATCCCTGGGAGGAGTAAGTGAGCCAAAGCTAATGATAACAACGCTATTTTTGTATGGCACTTACTCTTTACAACTTACACTCCCTTGATAATACCACTTGAAAAGCTCTCTTCTTCCAAAAGCATGTATGCAACTGAAACTTAATTGTAATAAAATACTTTGTGAAGGTACGCTACACACGCAGATATATCTCCCCGGCACTCTGGAGTCAAGACATATATTCAGTGCAGCAGCACCACAGTGCCGCTGCTCAGAGCAGCGTGACTAAACACTGTTCTTTTAGCAAGGAGACTGAGCCTTCTTCACTCAAGGCAATTTTCTACGAGCAACGACTGCTGCACACCTGCAAATAGTCTGAATGCTTTCACAGAGCCATGGGAGGCTGAGGGTGAGGTCACAGAGACTTTAAGCACATAGAAACTCTCGCTCTCTCTCCCTCTCTCTCAACCTAGGCAAGGGAAAACAAGCAGAGCCATCCTCGCTATGAAGGGACCCAGCTGATCTGGGAAGAGACCCAAGTCCTGGAATCAGCAGGAAACCTAAATTAAACCCCTGTTTCTAATCATATCTCTCCATGACTCGCCCTCCATTCTGGAAGCATCCCCAGTGGGAAATACAGCTGGGTAGTATTTTGGCTGCACTGATGTCAGCCAGCTCCTGATAGGCTTCTCTGTAAGGTGACACTTTGCTGGGTGAGACCTGTGTGCCAGGCCCTGGATTTGTACAGCCTCAGACTCGCTTGCTTTCTGCCAGAGGATGGCACTCCACCCCCTGCAAAGGCACAGCTCTTCCTGGTGCCCAGGACTACAGCACATCGCCTGCATTGACAGATCTGTGAACGACACATGGCACAAATACTACCTGCTAATTTGTACCTCTTCTGCTGGGTGCAGAGACCCGTGGCCTGACTGCAGGGGGAGAAATGTTAGCAAAATGAAAATTGCAGAATAGAGATTGCTACTTTTGAAATCTCATTATTCAAGGCACTGGGCAAATTATAGTAACTGGTCCTGATCCAAGCACAGTGCCTCAAATCATGAAGCCTGAGAAGAGCCAAAATACAGTTAAAAAGTGGGGGGGAAAAAATCAAGTCTTTATACTGAAAGCACCAGAGGCCCAACTTCTGTCAGCTGTGCAGATGCAAGCACATACATGAACAAACCCACACAGGGAATCTGTATGTTTGACATAAGAAAGAGGATCTGCCATATGTAGTAATTTACCATGTATATGCAACTGGGGAAGGACAAGCCGCAGACTGCTGGGACTGTAAGAAATCTTCCGTGTGATCTGCTCTGTGGTACCATCGCTGTTTGTTTTCCTGCTCCAAACTTGAGGTGTGTTACTACATGTCCATGTCCAGCTCCTCTCTCCCTCTCTCTTGTTCTGGTTCTCCTGTGCTGAGGGTGCAGCATCAATGGTGCAGATGCTGCAGTTCACAGCACTCAAACCACAAAAAGACTTGCAACAGGATTATTGGAACAGAGTACCTCTAGGAAGCAAAATGCTACACACAGTGTATCTGAATTTTCAAGTGTCTAAATCACTCAGAAAAAGGACAGCATTGGAATAATGCCTTAAGATCAATATGTACTCATTCTTAACCTCTGGAAAGTTACAGGTTTTCCTCCTGCATTGCAAACCAAGACACAAAGGTCAGAAGCACAGCCTACTCAGACACACAGGTGGTTTTTCTTTCCAAATTTCCCTTGACCACAGAATTTATGTGAGCCATGAGTGTTAAAACCACCTGCAACCAAAGCCTCAGTAATGCTCTGTAGTTCATTTCAGTAACTTACATATGAGACCATTCCCGGTCAGCTCCAAGTTTTCAAGCCATGGAAATTCACTGCCTTGCGCCCTACCTATCTCTCTAGGGTAGGATTTGAGGTGAGTCTAACCTGAACGCTCTGGTCTGGACAGTAAAAACCACCTACCAAAATGAAAAATGTAACCTCTCATACTGCTTATACCATTTTGTATTTAATCAAAAACCAAGATAATCATGTAAGTCTTCCTGTGGGTTCTCCAGCTATAAAAAAAGACCTATTTTATATCCAGAAGACCCCATTTATCATCAGTGTGACTCCGACGGCTCTCCCAGCAGGGTGAGTGCGATGATTTTTGGTCCACAGTTTGTCTCGGGGATGGATGAAGAACCAACCCCGAGTGGATCCAAAGCAAATGAGATGTGTTGTTGCCCAGGGGGCCACAGCACGCACCCCAGTCCAATGCCCCCACCCCACCATGCGCTGCCATTACCTGTGCTCGATGCTCCCCCACTGCGAACTGTATCACGGCAATGCCTGGGTTATGGCTCTCTTCAATCCTCTCCACAGTGCTGGAGTCTATTTTCAGGTCGTTGCTGATTTCCGCGCTCTGTATGAAGTCTTCTGTTTTCAAGTCCTCTACTTTCTTCAGCTCCCCGTTGGCCAGCTGAATGATCGACCCCTTCATGAAGTAAGGGGGCAGCGTGGGAGGTGCGGCAGCAGGGGAGGCGATGGACTGCACCACAGGCAGGTGGATCTGCGCCTGCACCATGGTGGCCTGGTAGGCAGGCTGGGTGGTGAGGGGCTCTGCGCTGAAGTTCTCGCTCTTGGGGACGGCGGTGGTGACGAACGTGTGAGGCACTGCTGCAAACTGAGGGGACGACGTGACGATCGCGGGCGTGACTCCTGACGGCTCGACGTCCGCGCTGCCGACCGGTATCAGCAGGGACTGGGCGCCAGGGATCACCAAGTGCTGCGGCAGGCTGCTGGGGTACCCGATGGCTTGCTGCTGACCGCTCAGGTAGCCGATCACCGGCGGCTGGGTCCCGGCATAGAAAGCCGTCGCCGGCAGCCCGACAGGGAGTTGCTCAGAGGCGCTGTGGGTGGTCTGAATGACGGTGTGAGGGGACAGTGTGGCCACCGCCTTCACCCCCTCGTGGCCCAGAGCCTGCTGTGGAGACAAGGCATAGGACCGGTGGGTTGGCTTTCCTAAGTGCAAGCTTCCCTTGTCATTGAGGGTTGAAGGAGAGGTCTCACGGTTGGAGGCCTGCTGCACCTCCATGTCTGCCGTGGGCGTGCTGCTGTTGGGGACCACCATGACGGAGGCTCGGACACCTGAGCAATCCCGCGCACCGTACTCAGCGGGGCTCGAGTGGACCACCACGTGCCTGGTCTCATAATGATGGGGAGCTGGTTTATTGCCTGCTTTAACTAGACCCAGGTCGGCAGAAGGCGAAATGCCATACCTCCGGCTCTTCTCTATCTCGCCGTTCAGTACCTCCTTGGCCTGCATCGCCTGCAGCCGGCTGCTCTCGGGTTTCTTGGGGGTGTCCCTGGTGACGAAGTGGCCCCCCGAGTCCGTGTACTGCACCACCACTTGGGAGGAAGGGCCGAGGGTGAGGGTGTGCGGGATCACTGTCTGATGCGGGTGCAGGGGGACCGGGATGGTTGGAGGAGAGACATTTCTGACAGTGCTCTGAGAAGAGCTGGAAATGTGGACATACTGGTTCTGCTGGGTGGGTGGAGGAGACCCGGCAGCAATCAGTCCAGGTGTCCTGACCAGGTGCGGCTCAACTTTGTGGCCCTGCTGGCTTAAGCCGCTCATGCTGGCCAGCAAAGTGGAATAAGCCTCCAGCTGGGAGCGCTGGGATGGAGTGGTTGCAACGGCTGTGGCGGCCGCCACTGTGCCGGTCGCAGAATTGGCTGTTGGGGAAATCAGCTGAGAGGGGATGAATCCGGTATACGATCCACTGTACTGGGGCCCGACGAATTGGAAGGTGTGTTGCAGGTGTGTGTACTGCACGGGGGAAACAGGGGTCCCTGACTGGGAGAGGGCGGGCGAGTACACCGTGGGAAGAGTGGTGGAAACTGGAACGGACCTGGGCGCACTGGGCGGGGAATAGTCCAGCCCTGCAGACAGCGACTTGTGCAAACCCTGCGGCAAGCCTGCCTCCACTGATGACGTCCCCGCAGGCCGGTGCCGGCTCCCCAGGACGCCCTGGCCACTGGGTGTTGTGGGGAGCCATGCTAGGTTATCTGCACGGTGGTTTTCGTTTGGCAGGACTGGCTTCACCTCCGAAGGCAGGCTGGTGGCAGGGATTTCTCGCTTCTTAGGTGGCAGGCATTCATTGCTCCGCTCTTGGTTGGATTTCATCTTTCGCCGTCCCCCCTCCACTGTGCTTGCTTCACTGTCTGGCTGGCTCTGATTTCAGTCTGATAAATGGAAAGTCACATTTGATTTCTGCAAGGGATCCAGTGACTTCATGAGGAATCATCTCCCTGTGAGCACGATCCTCCGACAGCTCCTCTGGATTCTGCAATGAGAGGGTGGGCAAGGGAGGGGGGAGTCACACTGTTAGCACTGAGAAATGAAAACAAATGAGCAGACACCCCAAAACAGCAAATGAGAAAAAAACCTCCAGAAAAAAAGAATCAAATGGTCAGGCATTACCATTCTTATGTCAAGGGGCAGTTGACAGCTGCTCTGTAAGAAGTAGCAAAAATACTGGGCATGGCTACTAATGCATCAGGAAAACGTTTAAAACCATAGGCAGAACAGAAACTCCCCGGCCATAATTGACTTATTTCCCAAGGCCCTTTCTCCTTCCTCTGGGAAAACCGTCCATGTGTCTGTGGTGCCTGGTTTGTTATTCCAGACTCTCCTTCCCCTCAAATGAGCACAATGCCTTCACCCTACTGTGTCCTAAAAAACACAGGAGTGAGGCAGGGAGCCCTGAGGAACAGCCACACACAAAATATTTACGTTAGCAACAAGTAGCTATTAGTGGTGCAGAGGGAAGGTGGCAGGTCACTGCTAAACACTTGAACGCCAGAGTCACCCACAGGGTGACTTCACATCACACCCTGTAGGGTTGTGGAGGCAGCAGCTGCCTCCCTGTCCCCCCGCCACACCACAGCTCATTACAGGCACACGTGCCCTTCATCCACCAGTCTGGCAATGAATCTCAGCCCTGTGATCTATTTACAGCAGCAGCACAGAGCCAGATATGGCTCTGAGCCAGGTTTTTGATGTGTGGGGTTTTTTTTTTTTGACCCAGTGCTTTGAACTCCCTCTGCTACTGACACCTCGCATCCAGGTATCCAGGCAGGACTCTGTATTGGGAAATGCTCCGTGTCACCTACAGGTTGGCCAGAGCCAGATGCTGGTACCATCTCCACCGCTGGCAGGATCCAATCCCCCTTTTTCTTAGTGACTGCCAGACCAGAGGGGCTGTGGGTACCACACTCACGGCCATGGCCACAGCTCCAAACGCTGAGCAAACCCAGCCCTGGGGCTGCCTCAAAAGCATACATGGGTTTCCTGATGCAAACCAGAAGCCCCCACCACTGTAAAAGCTCACAGTTTCATATTCGGCTGATTTTGCTATTAGAGCAAAACAGTTGCTCTGCATCCCCTAATTCACCCAAAGGCAACAAAGTCTTCCTAACTCTTCCACTCTCTGCTAAAGAACATACCGTATCTAAAACACATCATGCCTTGAAAAAAGGCAAAAGGAGCTGTCAGTCTCCCCTATCTTCCTGAAACCTACCTTGCCTTGTCCCATAACAAACGTCATGGAGAGTGAAACTTCTCTCCAGCCCCTGTCCAGCCATCACCTGTCATCTGCATTTCTGGCTGTTTTGAAAGTTATGCAAGAATGGGTGCTGAGAAACCTCTCATGACCGGCAGCTTAACAAGAAAAGTATGCATTACACGTAGGAAGAACGGAGAGAGAAAGAATTAAGAGTGGATGTGAAATAAGATGGAAGTAGGATATAGCCCACTTTAAAGGGAATGCTGAGCAGCAGTAATGATACTTATCTTATGGCAAGTAATATTCCTTTGGGAGATTTCTTTCCCTGCTGCCTCGCTTCTAATGAACAATAAGCCTGATGTTTATATGTGTATGAAGTACTTTGAAGACACACTAGACTAAGATTAAACCTATCTTTAAGAGCACTCTTTACGTTTATGGTCCTCCAAGCTGCTGTAAGCCTGCAGGAAAAGTCCAAACGTTCTAATGGTTTGATACAATCAGTCTTAAGTTAATTATCCCATTCTTTAAATATTGATAAACAGTAATGAAACACCAATAGCCAGAGCCAGGGGAGGGGAGTAAAGCACTGTTTCAGTGTGGATTCTCTGACTCTGAGGTGATAGGGAGGATAAAAGGACTTGTGGCAGCTTCAGATGAGCAAAGGCCGGTGATGCCTTCCTTGAGCATGGCAGCCCGGTGGCAGCAGTGCCCGCTGAGTGATGGCTGGGCACCACCGCTGTCCTGACCTGCCCCATCTGTCAGCACCACCCCCTCGGTACAGCGACGGCAGCCAGAGGAGGGCAGCCAGGAGACAGGGTCCCTGCTAAATCAGCATGGGTCTTCCCCCTCCTCCTAGCAGTTGCTCAGCGTGTCTTGGCAACAGCTAAAATTATTATATTACACATGACTTACAGATTTCTCTTTTTAAGTTTGACTAAAAATAAAATCACCGAGCTCACATTTGCGCAGTCATCCTTGGTTAACTTTAGCTCACTGTAACCTTCTGCCCTGGGCAATCAGCTTCGGTAGGTAAGTCAGCAGATCCTGACCGAGGCGGCTGCCCAGGATGCTGCCCTTAACATGGGGTGCTCATCCTGCTCCCCTCGCCACTGGGAGCTCGTGCTGGGCTTGGACCATCCTGCAGTCTCTCCTGGATATGGACATGAGCTGCACACCCAGAATTTAAATACACTCCCACGGGGAAAAGCTGGGAACAGAGGGCTGGCTTCTCTGCCTGCAACAGAGCAAGGAACTTGTACATGGAACCAAATAGTGCCAGTCTCTTTTCCTGTGATGGATAAACCAAGTTCCCCAAAGGTAGTGGTTCGAAAAGTCCGAGGCATCTGGGTTCAGCTTCTCCTCATCAAAAATACTACAATGAAGCTCAATGAAATGTGGCAAAGTTTCATTCTGCAGGAGCTGAAGCAAAGGTTTTGTTCTGCTAAATAGTATAGAACCACTGAGTTTTGGGTGGCCTCCAATATCAAAACTAGCATCCTTAAAAAATAGCAAATACTCAATCTTTTGGGTCTTTTTTTTTTTGCCCAAAACCTCCTGGAGAACACAGGAGAAATAAATTTAACAGAGACAAGGGATCAGACAGCCATAGAGCAGTGAATACTGCCCCACTTTTCCAAGCCCAAGCACTTCACAGTGAGACTTTGAACTCCTAACAGACACAGGACAGAATTTGCAAAAAATGCAAATGTGCAGCATAAAACAGCCTACTTCTTCTTCAAGACTTAAAAGTAAAATGGTAACTTTTCAGCATAATTCAAGTTCCAGCAACAGTAAAGATAAGACAGGACTGATTTTGCTCGGGAAGCAATGAAAGGGAGACAACCCAAACAAGAGTGTCTCAAAGGCAAGAGGTACAAGACCTGGTAAAACAGTTTTCTGCTGGCTGTCCTAGAAAGACAAACGCCTGCTTTCTGTGGTGTGCCGCAGGGTTTTTTTTTTGGATTCAAGTCATTTTTCCGACTCTGGAGATATCCTTTCTCTGTAACTTCAGAGCTGTCAATCACGATTTGCGATATATGCAAACAAGCAGCAAACACCAGGTGATTTTTTGCTCCTGCTTTGTATGTGTGTGTGTGTCACACAAGTGCGTGCGTGCGTGCAGGCATGTGTAATTATGGCTGGGAAGGTAAGGGGGACAAAGAGATCAGGGAGAGCAGCTGGACTTTGGTATCTCTGGCAGTGAGTACACATGGAACATTGCTAAAGTGTCTGGACAGCCAGTGTCCGCTGGCAGCCTGCCCACACTCCAATTCCTGGAAAGGCTTAAGGCAGAAAAATAATCACTTGGAGGAGTCACCATCTGGGCTTGCTCTGGTCCCAGAGGGATTGCTCACTGGAGCTCAGGATGTGCATTTTCATGCAAAACTACAGCGTCTCACTGTAAGGCACTTTAAATCTTACTATGTTTCTCCAAACAGTGTTTTTCTATTTATTTCATCTAATAAATTTAAGACCCCGGAGAGGATACTGGGTTATAGCTTGAGAAGCTGACCTCCTTTATTTATCTGGAGTTCACTGCAGCAAAGGTAAAACCAGCAATGCAAGCCTCCAAACACACAGTGGTGTGCACCCAGGACTGAGTCTTGGGGTGCAGAGAAGTTTGGGCCAGGCTTGCAAACCACAGCAGCTATGCAAATGGTGGGACCTTGACTGCCACCAAAAATCAGGCACTTTTTGCAGTCCCATGATGCAGCTAACATAATTTTTTGTGTCTCTAAAACTCCTTCAGAATCTGGTCCCTCATCCTCTCTGGTCCCTGACCTTCCTGCAGTTGCCAGCAAGCTCACACCAACATATGCCACCAGGAGAAGGGTTGGGGCCATCTGCCTGCTTGCCTCATTGCAAGGAGGGGCAGCCGTCAGTCTCCAACTTCAGCAATATTCAAATCAAACCAGTCACTTACTGTCAAAAGGCTCCCTTGATCCCAGGCTCTAATAACACATAGATAACTGTGCCTTTTCAACTTTCACCTTCCAGCTCCAGGTATTACCAGCAAATTCTCACATTTATCTGCCTGATAAAAAGATTGTGTCTCTCCTCCTTCAGACACCGCTGCCCTGCCCGGCATGTAGATGTTAATGCAGTATTCAAAGAGTTGAGCCTGATACACGGCTCTTTATGTCTGGGGTGTTACTGGGCAGAAGCAGCAGCACAATCTGATGCTCCCGCCTCAAAGCACCCGCCCATCGTATCATGATAGGATGACTGAGTAATTTCAGCAGCACTGGAAATCAGTGAGAAGGGAGGGCACTTCATCCCACCTCTCTCCTCCCCTCCAAGGAGGCTGGCATCTTGCAGGATCAGATTCAGAGAGGTGAAAAGACAAGACACATTGCAGAGGGCTCCACAGCAGCATTCTGGCTCTCAGATCTATATGCCAACTTTCTCCCCCTGCTCTACACGCTGCCCGCTGCCAGCTACATATTCATTGTTGTAACTGCTACAGATTCCATTAGCCTTGCCATGTGCAGCTCAGTGCACGCCAACAATAGCTATAGGAGTTTATTGTCCAATCTGACCAATTTCACAGCTCTCTGGCAGAATTCCCAGGAGGGCCAACTGCAGAGATCCATTAATAAGAAACATGAAAACCTCTAATAAAATTTGAAATTCTCCTCCCAAAATGAAAGGATTCCTGATCAGCACTCAGTCTGCAAGATAGATTGTCCATTGCAGTGTTAGCTCTTATTATACTTTTGGGAATCTGCCACAGCAAATTGCTACGGGTTTCGGCACAATGAGCAACGATTCTGCACGTCCTTCCTCTCCCTGGTCAGATCAGACAGACTCTAAGCAATATAAAAAGCAAGTGATACAAGCAAACCTCAGCAAGCACATCACTGGGGATGAGATGCCCAAAGGCTCAACTTTCCCATGGAATCTTATGGTGCAAGTATGTAAGTAACGAGAACTGAGAGAGGAAGATTTAGGAGTTTAAAACAGTGTAAGACACATTCCAAAAAGGACAGACAGATGATGGAGTTCCAGGACAGCCATTCACAAATGCATACGATACAAATTGATTACTAGAAAGCTACTCCAGTGGTTGGCTGTCTGTTTATGCTACTTAGCTCCTGAATTTTGAGGATAAGGAGAGATGTGCATGTCCTAAGCAGGGCACGTGCCTCCTGTTTTACTATGGTTACACTGTGGTTAGGGACACATACTTTTTGTGTGTGGTGGGTGCTCCTGAACTGCACAGGAATATGGCACTAGAATTAGCTTCCATTTTAGTTAAGCTAACTGCTGAATGAAGAGCTGGAATCAACTTTCAGAAGTCTGCAGGTTTCTGACATAAGTTCAACTGGGTGCCATCACCTCGTTCTGCAACAGGATAGATGCCCATATTTTCAGCATCTGAAGAAGTCATGCCATGCTCTGGATGTGCAGTAAACCTTTCTGTGTGCACATATAGCGGAGCAGCTACAAGTAAGCCTTGCAGGACTGCAGCATGGATGATCTAAACAGATTCACAGCTGCCTACATCCTTTGTTTGCACAAGAAAACCAGCCACTATTAGCTAAGGTGATCCTTCCTCCTCCAGCATGCTTTGCAGAGAGGTGGTACCACAGAAGCAGTACAAGATGCCAGGCAGGCTAGAAGCAAGGAAGCACTTCCTCTGAGAGCCACAAGCTGCCCCAGGACAAGGCTGCCATCGGAGTGCAGGGTGCACTGGCCATCTTGCCACCCTCCCAGTCCACCCCGTGGGCAGCACCCTCACTCCCTGGCCCAGAAATGCCCTGCTTTGCAGTGCCAAACATGGGTGCTCAAACACCATGAGTCAGACCTTGCTTCTTGCCCCTGAAACACATGATACTGGTTTACAAATAGAAGATTCGCTAAAATGATAAAGGCAAAGGGGTTTTTTATTACTATTATTGCTTCCTTTAACTTGTCCCTCTGCGGTGTGAGGCCTTTCAGGCTCGAGGTGTCAAGCTTTTCCCTGAAACCCACAAGATCAGAAACTTATCAGTTTAGCTAAGAGTGGAATTTCCCATCTTATCATTTGACAGCAGTGTCGTGTTTTGTGAAGTAGCATCGGATATCTACAGACTAGTGATAAAAATGCAAGAGCTGACAGTGCTGATTACAGCGAAGTTTTTTTTGAGGGTGAAGCGCTGGACTCCAGAGCTTTCGGCCTCTATGGAGGAAGGGGAAGGATGGAACTGCTAAGTAAGGGTCTAAGCCCTGGGGCAAAGCCATGTGAGCGTGCACAGCTTGATGCACGGCTTTCTCTCTCAGCTGCACAGCAGAAAGCACACCTCAGCTAACCTTATGAGAAGCACCTCTATCTGAAGCCACAAAAGAAAGTCCTGGGGCTGCTCGTGCCTGGGGTTTCAGCTTAGGCTGACTGCAAGGTGCTTAGTCCCACACGGAGAGCTGACCCACCCGTGATGCTGGAGCACATTCCAGCAGCATGATGATTTACCACCATGCTGCACTGAAGCTTTTACAACCTGACAGATGCCTGCCAAAGCCCTCCAAAGCCCTGCTCCCAAAGTCTCTGAGAGGCATCTGTGCCAGGAGCATGAGGACCACCAACCCAAGGTGCTAGGGAAGTCAGCAACCCCCTTCACACGTACCCAGAAGTCTGCGGTGGAAGCATGGAAGCTGTGGAGCAAAGACATGTATTACAGAGCTCCTTCAACCCCACTGACACCAGGACAGAAAGGTGGACTCCACCTATGCCACTCTGCAAGTGGCCAGTGCAGCACCTAACCTTTTAGCTCCTGCTCTGCACTGACTGCTGCCAGAGCAGGTCAGGTTGACAAGACCAGTTTGTCTGACAGGGCTCAGAGACATCCTTTACTCCTCTACCTGTCCCCTAGAGGTGCTTCTTCAGCTTAAATAAGTGAATAGAGTTCATTTATAAACAAGTCTAATACCGAAATTACTTTGTTGATGGTTTTCATTTATCTAAAATGTGCCTGGCTACAATGGGAGCTGCCTACACAATTTTCCATTGAAAATTTCACACGAGTGACTATAAACGTAGCGACACCCACTCGCCACTCATTTTAACTTGTGACAGAAACTGTCATGCCTGTATGAACACATTTGTACTGCAGATATGTCACACAGGTCTCCTTCCATGTGTCTGAAAACGCTCGCTAACATTCTCTCCTTCTGCAAAACAAATCAGACAGGCGCCTGGCTCTGATGCCAGCAGACATGAATAAGACCCCCACGAAAAATTACAGAAACCGGGGGTGTTTCACCCCTTTGAAGATCCAGCCCGTTACACCAGCAAGCAGCAGCCAAGTCAGAGCAGCCATTTTACAGATAAGCACGGGTGCTCAAGGGGAGGAGTGTGCCTTTAAGCCTGGCTGATAAGGGGACAGTGTGAGAGCATGGCTTTAGGGGCAGATTTGGAAAGGTCATCTGCAAGCTCAGTGCCTTTCCTTGGAAGTCCTCCCCACCGACTGCTTCTCTGGTAGATTCCACATGCTAGCAAATTAGACTATAATTAGTTCATCTGTAAAGTGTGAAACTGTAAAGTGCGATGTTGAATTCCCCTTGAAATGGATTCCAACACCTTGCCTTCTCTGAGGCTTCATTCAGCAAAGCTTTAACCTGAAGCGATTTTGCACAAGCCCTGGCTCACAGCCTCAGCACACACTCGGTGCCCTCCAAAATCAGGATCACTGACCATCACCACTGGCAAAACCAAAACACCAGCAATTAACTCTGGTCTCGAGGCATGCAGCACATTCTCCCAGCACTGCAGGGGGCCAAGAGAAAGTTCAGCATTCTCCTCAGCCACCTTTTTTCCTCTAATTCTTTAATTTTTTTCTTCTTCATTCAGGGTCCACTAGGTGTCTGCTATTAGCTACATTTGGATGCACCCTGCAGCACTGTCCACTCAGCCTGCAGAGACCCTCAAACTGACAATCTCAGCACAGGCAACGTGTTGGGTCAATGCAGGTATGAATACACATGGGCAACAAAAAAGCCAGATCAGCTCTTCTGCACCCCTTCTCCCAGTGAAATGCCTGCCCTGGCCCTGCAGCCCACAAAACCAAGTGACTAGTTATTCTTTCTGACTCAGCATTGTAGGGAGCCTCTCTCCTGCTTACTGGAAAGCATGGCAGGCAGATAAAACGGGCACAGAGCCCAAATCCATCACCAGTGTCACTTGACTGAGGCCAGCACAGCAAGGGTGAGATTGCCCCAACTGTTCTACCTGACTAGACAACACAAAAAACAATCAAGAGAAAATTAAATAATGCAGGATTATAACAACATAGCAGGCTCCACAGTCACAGGCTCCAGTTGTAATTAAAAAAAACACCCGTTCCAACTAAGAATGCAAAGCATCATTGTCATCGTTGCTCCCAAGCAGGGAACGTTGACAAATGAAGGCGGTGTGCTAACAGGCAGTGCCAGTACTCTTAATTTAAGTATGTGAGAAACAAAGGTATGTACCATCCAAGACTGCCAGAAAGAACTTGCTTTAAACAACAATCAAAAAGAACTCTGAGGATTTAAAAACTACTTTCCTTACAAAAAACAGATACAAGAAAACCTTCTTCTCCCCTGCTCCCAGCCAAGTGAAGAAAGAACAAGAAAACAAAACAAAAAAAAAAATCACACAGCTCTCATCAAGGTTATTTATATAGGAGTTCTGAACTCAGGAACTAAAAACATTCCTGCATTGAACCTGTGGGTTCAGTGAGTCACAGCTTGGAAATCTGAATGGACCTTTTGTAAAAGCCACTGAGCGACGAACATGCTTTCTCACCGCTGCAATCACTTCTGTGAAAGCATCTTACCCATCTGCCACTGGAAATCCACGGCGCAAGACAAGTGACTCCCCAACACCAGTGAAAAGGACAAAAGGATGACTAGCTACCTGCAGCTGGTTTCAATCGAAAAGCCGAGCAATTATTGCAGCCCTCTCCTGTGGCTCATATGGAGCACAGCATGGAGCTATAAAGCGTTATGCAAGTATCATGTGCTGCCAGATCTCTTAGAGCAGGCAGCAGCCAAGTTGCTCCCTCCCACCATTGGCTCAGCTTCATTAACTTAATCAGGTATTCATTCATTCATTCACTCGCTCATTCAAAAAAAAAAAAAAAATTACACTAAACCTGGCAAATAGCCAGTGCCAATGCATGCACGGAGCATGCTCAAATCAGTCACTGGGGCTGGAAGAAAAAGGGTAATCTAACAATCCTCAAGCTTTGAGAGGGGCTTTAGGTTTGCACACAGCCAGGGTGCAAATGCATCTTTGCCACAGCCTCCCAAAAACCACGAAGGGCTTGGGAGCTGTGGTGAGGTCAGATGCTGATGCTGAAGACCGAGAGCAGCCCTGTAAGACAGCACAGACAGCAGGAAGCAGAGTAGAGAACTTCCCCAGAGCAATGACTAATTAATTAATTTGATTATTTGGGAGTGGGGGGGGGGAAGGAGTTGTGGCAGGATCAACTCAACTCATTTTGCTGCAAGATTGCTACCCTTTCTTTTGCACATACCACATACACTGCATAGCTTAATCCCCACAGAAGGGACCAAAGCAGAACAGAAAGAGGGAAAAAAAAAAGAAATGAAAAAAGAAGGGAAGCACTACACAACCAGTGTTAAAAGCAATTGGTAATAGAAATCTCTGTTTGACCCCTACATCTATAAACATAAGAATTTCTACAGGCATATAGCACTCAGGCATCAGAGTCCCCTCCCTTACACAGTTCTTGCACTTATTTTTCTTGGTCTTTACATGTAAGTTTGCAAAGAACATTCATACTTCCCTCTAGCTGTCATCCGAATGACTTTCACTGCATTTTTTTTTTCAGCACGCTACAAGAAAGCTGCTTTATGACTGTTCCAAAAAGCAGGCCTTGAGAGTCAGCTTTGATTTTACTGTGAAGAATTTCATGCAGTGAGCCAGGCTGGGCATTAAGGAAAGGGGACAGGTGTTACATTTCCCACAGAGGAAGCTGAGCAACAGCATGGAAGCAGTCAGCATTTCTCCCCCCTTACCTCATTCTGCCCTGCATGAAAAAAATACCAGATGGCAGGTTACTCAGAGCGAGTCCATAAAAGTAACATGGAAACACAAAGCATTTAAGATTTTTTCAATACAGTGTTTATGGTTCTCTAACGAAAATGATATACCAGGGTGCAAATCCTCAGCCAAAGACCTGGCTGACATGCCTCAAGAGCATCCACACTCCCCACCTTTCTCCAGTGATGCTAATCAGATCTTAAAATCCTCCATCTTCTGTTATCATGGAAAACTGTAGGAACTTCAACTGCCTCTTCTCTAGACAGCCTACAAGTCACTATTTCTCTTCAGAAAAAAACCCAAAAACCTACTCTGACATCTTCTACAGCCACTGCCACAAACCACAATACAAATGGCAAATCAGACAGAGACTTTCAGAAGGGTTATTAATATAAAGCCAATACTTAGCTAAAGGTCTGCAGTTCAGATGCACTTAGCAAAAGCCTTTAAAATACCCCAAACCAACACCTGTTACTCTGATCCCAACTCTTCCTCTGACCATACCACAGAAGCCCATGGTTTAGTCCTGGATCCCCTCTTGAAGTTCTGTGTAGGTGAATGGTACTGAAAAGCACCCAAGTAACTAGCAGACAAGCAAACACACAACTTCTGGGGAACCAGCCGTTGACACATCTAAGGCTACAAGTGAAAGTTACACACTGCAGTGACTGAACATTGGTCCTTTGCTACATGACAGCACATAGGATTTGCTGGGAAAAGAAAAACTACTCAAGATGCTTTTACTGCATTAATAGAATTTAAAAAAAAGAGATACAAAGGTGTCTGAAGGCTACAGGTTTCTTAGTCCTTGGCCGCCTGTACTCCAAAGTGCGTTGGGCATCAGCCAAGCAGTCTCAAAGTACACTGAAGTCAGCTTCCTTCACCAGAAGTTCAGTCTCAAGCTGAGGGCCTTACAATTATCCAAGCACTTAAGCACTGTGCCTCTTTCATTACCTTTGTCCTCATCTTTAACCCTTCTCTAAATGGCATCCGAAACTTGGAGGCTCTTCCTTTTTGCTTCATCTCCCCTCTCTGGCATCCCTGACACAGGTATTTCATTCAAGGCACAATACAATCCCCTCCTCCTCTGCCTGTGGCTAACTTCCCCTCTCCTGCTAGAACAGTTGCTCAAGCCTTCCCCATAGCAGCAGACTCCTTTCTGGGCATCAGGGCAACAAATCACCCTGAAATTCCTCCTCCTGAGCCCCTCCTCCATACCTCATGCTCCGTACATGGGAACACCCGTCAAGATGTGATTTCTGATACCAGAACTAGTTTTAAAGCAGGCTATTGGAAGAAGGTCAAGAACACAAAGGTACAGGAGGTGAAAACCAGCCTGGGAAAACTATGAGAATTTTATTCCGAATGATCCAAACTTGGGCAGAAGTTCTAGTTTGGTCTAGTTAAAAAAAAGGGATGTGGTTTGAGCAATTCTGGTTCTTTATATGAATAATTTCATTTCCCTCCCTGAAATAATCATTAGAAGAATGTGGGGTTTCATGATTCAAGATAGGAGAATGAGAAAGCAATATTTCAGTGCTATGAAATGAGGCTTGCATGTCTAACCACACTACCAGCTCAGAGTTCACTTCTCACAAGTGTCAAGTATATTTTCCATTCTGTATTTCTGCAAGCCCCAGTTCTGTCTGTTGTCATCACTCATGGGGATTTACCTAATCCCTGAAAGGGCAGGGAAAAAAAAATCATCTTTTTTGCTAGAGAAACAGAATCACGTTCTTGAGCACACTGAGAAATTCAAATTGTACATATCATTTACTGTAGCTCCATTCATTCACCCTGTGTTGACAGTATAAATACAAATGATGCCCACAACCAAATGCTGAACTGCAGTCCAATGCATTAGTGGTATTTCTTAGAGATTTCCACTTGCTTTTGCTGTTTCTCTGCTCATATTCCTCACACTTCAGCATACTGAAGCAGCTGCCTGTTATACAAACAGAGCCTGAAAGAGAAATGTTGATTCCCCTTTTCGTCAAAAGCTGGTGGCTTTAGCTGTATCCACTGGTTGCAAAGGCAATCAAAAGTTAGTGGTTCATTTAAAATCTATTATCTTGCAACAGCTAAAAAGGAAGACTTCACAACTTTGTAAGGACAGAAATGCACCTTCCTGGAGTTTTATTTTAAACACTAGTGGACTTCAGTGTTGACCTTTTAAATTCATTATATCGCATTATACACGGTTGGTACACCTTGCTGTGCAGCTCCTTTCATACACAAATAAATGACAGTGCAGTTCCAGATTTCATTGGCACTCCTTGGACCCACGCCAGTGAATCCAGCCCAGGACTGTGTGTCCTCTGTTGACTAAGCTTTCCTACCAACTATGGCAGCCTCTTGCACAGCACCCAGCAAAACTGCGTTAGCCCTTTTGCAGTGACACACACACGTCCCACTGCAGTTGGCCAGTGAGTTTCAGTGGGTACTAACTATGGGGCTTTGGTGTGCTACCCCCAAACTGGGGCTAAAGACCCAGCATGAAAGCTTCTTCTCTAACCAAGGATGCCTCGCTAATGACAGCATTTCAGTTTCCACATCAGCTAAGGTCCTTTCAGAAGCTCTCTAACTGAATTAGGGAAAAGTAAAGAGACTCAGCCGGGGATCTGAGTGCTCAAAACTTTTTTGTGTTCCTCTTCAAGCCTGCATTTAAGTGCTCTTCTCCCAGAGAAAAAAGTAGTTAAAATAGGCTCAGGCCTTCCCATTGCAAAGCAGAACCCAACAGGGAAACTTTCTTGGGAGAAGAAAGCTCCCAGGGGAGTCCCTTGCACCTGAGTGAGAGAACACCTCATCTCACCCACCACTCCACAGCTTCCCCCACAGCTGCAATGGCATCACCCACCATCACTATTCCTACAGCAAAAAAGAAAAGGGATTTTTCCCTGGGTTTGTTTATAATTGTTTAGTTCTGGACAAAGTGATGCTCCAGCAACTAATCTGTTTACCACTCTCTCTCTCTCTCTGCCTACTCTGAGTTTTTTTTCCTGAATGTATAATGATTTTACATCTGTTAATCTGGTTTGGTTTCTTTTTCATATGTGGTTAGTAATTTGCACACTCCTTACGGTAAATATGAAATAAAATGCTGTTTCTTCTGCCTTTTGTTCTTGTGTTTATGAATGAATGTTACATTTTCTTAGAAACATGAAATAACTGCAGCAATGGATGATCCATAATCACTTTGGTACAATGGACATGTTAGAAAAATACGGAATAATCATGAGATCATACAACCAGGATGACTAAAACGACAACATAATTGGTCAGAATTTATTCAGCTCCTAAGGAAGAAAAACCCTGACAACACTGCTATAAGGCTAGTGAAACTAAAACTGAAACAAGGTGCACAGTCACTGTTGCTCTTGGGCTAAGATTAAGTAAGAGCTAATGGTGTCTAATAGAAATATCATTAATTCTTCAAAGAAGAATTTCATTGGGAAACATTTGTTTTGAAACCTGCATATGTTGGAAGCAAAAATATTTGAATATATTTACAGTTGGGGAAAACTCTTGGAACTTCTTTGTAAGTATTTTCCCAGTAATATTAAAAAATGCCATAACTACAAGAGAAATTTGGGTTGAAATGAAACTATCCTCTAACCAGAATACAGAGCTATAGGCTTTGATGTACAGTTTTGTGAACTATTTTTACCTATTACCTGATTTTCACTGTATCTCATCTTTTTATATTTTCCTCCCATTACAGCATGAAATGTTTTTTTTTTAAGATCTTGGAAATTTTCATGGGAGAAATATCATTTCCACTTAGCATTGATTTCTAATTAGATTTAAATCTTTCCTAGCTGGGGCAAGACCTACCCAAGCATTTTGAAACACTGCCAGCTTGATTACCCATACATATGAAAATTGTATGGGTAATTCACATTGTTGCTCTTGCCTGGCAAAATCATGAGCTGCACTGGAAAAACAGCCTTTCTTCTTCTGTGATGGCATCATTCAATTTGCCACCCAAAGGTCCAACTTTGGCTGCAAAATCCTTACTTTCAGCTCAAACCGCTGCCAAAACAGCACAGTATCTTCTCTGATGCACAACTGGGTTAAGGTGACAGCTACCACATTGGATTAATGACAAGGAAGAGAGAAGGTAACTGCTGGCCTGTCTGGTGAATTGGGGCTGAAGGAGCTGCAGCATCTCAGCAGAAGCTAGAGTTGCTGGGGGGAAGCAAGGAGAGAGGAGACATCTCTTATACATATATATGTTGCCTGAGCTGCTGTTGAAAGATGCCTGCATGGCTAACACAAGGGGCATCACAGAATGGGCTTATGATAATCTCTAAATAATAACCTTATAATAATGGGAGATAATAATCTCTCATGGGCTGCCTTGCTACAGCTCTATTAGTGAAACCTGGTACGATTTCAGTTCACTAGTGGGCTGCTGGCAAGGATGGGAATATGCTTGTTACACCTATCCACTGAAAATGTTGGAAGACTCTCAAAAATTAAAGATTTTAGCAGGTGATTTTGACAGCTACGCTTTGTGTCATCACTCAGCGTAATTGTGCTGAAACCATTCCAGTGAGGAGCTGCAAAGGTGGAGGCAACATAACTGAGTCACCTGTATCACTGAGGTCGAGACCTTGCCCAGGATCCCCACTGAGGTCCGTGATAGGTGCTACTCAAAGTGCACAATGTGTGAGAGCCCAGGGGAAAAAAGCACTCTGAAAATGCTGTAAATCCCAGCATGGCCACACCGTACCAGCGTATAATGGCTCTTCCCTGCAACTGCACTACCTACATCCATCAAAACCCCACAAGTGTCACAGATAAATTACCAGCTGACAGAAAACCAGCGAAAAACCACCTGCATACCACCTACCGCACAGACCTAATGCTCCAATTAGACTAGGTGCCTCCTCGCACAGCTTACTTCATTTAGGCAAATATTTCCAGTGGAACACTGACAAATCAGCCCTGGGATCACCAGCAGCAGCTGCTGCTTTCTGCACGCAGAGTGTTGAGCAAATCAACAGAGATGAGCTCCCGCTCACATCAAAATCTCAAAGATGTGGATGACAACCCTGGTTAATTAAAAGACACAGGATCAGACTAGAGGAAAATTGACGTTCAGCAGCTTAGACTGAAAATCAAGCTGGTTGGACAAGAAATAGCAGCTTTCCCAATTTTCAGTCTGGGGTCAAGTACTCTTTCTACAGTTCTGGTGTAAAATTATTTCTCCCCACACTCTGTTCTTTTCTGAACTACCATTTTAGCATTTTTCTTCTTTATTCTCCTCATCTTAGCATTTCTGTCATTCTTGCTTGCTCTTAAATGTTATTTTCTGTCCTTGCTTCGATATCAGTTAAAATGCCACTATCACTAACAGCATGAGACTGAGTCAGAACTGAGACTGCGCACTCACTCATTTCTGACATTAGGAAATAATTACTAAAAGCCAAAAAAAGGACTGTGAATTACATCCCCTCTCACTGATGCCCAGAACAGAAGAACTGCACTAGTACAGTACGTCATTATAAATGTACATGAGCGCTATGAAGCATTTATTGTGTCATTCTCTATAAAAATATTTTTCTCTGACCTGTTTATTCCCATTCCCTAACTTTAAGCCTCAGGAAGAAACGCTGAGAAGGTTGGCAGGCTCATATGGGCATTAATTTGTATCTTCAACATGTTCTTAAGGCTGGGGTTTTTTGCATCACTCCCATTTTAACAACATAAACCAGTGGTGCAGAAGCCTTCCTGAGGGGGCTTTCTGGTATCCTTGCAAGGAGGGTTTATTACATTCACATTCATTGCAGAGAATCCACACTTCATAGGCAGGTGAGTACAAAAATTCTGCAAAAACTACTCAAACAGAAGTTAAATAATGTTAAATATGCACATGAATTGCCATTTCTTTAGGATTTAATGGTAAAGACTATAATCTTTAAAGGGAAGAGCTGATGCAAGACAACCTTTCTGTTTTCCTCATTTCCTGAGGAAATACAGAATGTGGCCTGAAGACACTGGATGCAGAGGAGGTAACACAATCAGGATCATTCTGGGCAGATAATAAAACTAATAGAAGACTTTTTGATAGTTAATACCAAAGTTTTGCTCCTTTACTGCTAGGGTTTGTTTATGGCAATGAGAACAAGATCAGGACTTCCCTATACCAGGAATTTACCAATAAGCCAAATCACAACTAAATTAGCAGAAACAAACTTCGTCCATGAGCATAGGCTATGTCCATGCAGTGGCAGTGCTTGCAAAACATGTAAGACAAAGTCCTACGACATCAGAAGGAAAAAGCCAGGGAAGAACAACAATCTTTAAAAATCACAGTTATAGGAGATTATCTAATTAGCATAATATTTAACATTATATGGCTTTAATAAATCTCTGTTATCATCAAGCTGCTAGCACTAAAAGAAAATGGGAAATTGGCTCTGATACCAATTGATAATGAGAAGGAGAGGTTCTGCCCTCTGGGTCCTTGGTTTTGAGCCAGCTCAGGTTGGAAGTGGAAGTCATTCCTGCTGGGCACCTCTCTGAAGTGAGCTGATGTTGTTAGGCTTGGTCCAGTTCCACATTCATAGAATAAACCCAGTCATCACAGCAAGGGCTGCGCTGGAGATGGGAATTCTTGAAAATGTTTTGTCTCTGGCTTCTGTTAGCATGCAAATAGATCCTAGCCTGCAACAAGGACATTTATACAGGAATATTTACTCCAAAACAAATCTCATCAGTGGTGACTATATGAAACTTGCATGCATTTTATATTGCTTTAAAACTAGAATGACTTGCCCTGCAATAACAGGAGTGTTTTTACCACTGTGCAACCCCATTACTTTGGTGAGAGGTGGCAAACCTAGGGACCACGAGGTCTGCCAAGACCCTAGTAACACTGGTGGTTGAGTGTGCATCTCCGTAGTATTACTGCTCACTTTTTAAATATCTGAGCAAGGCTCAGCTTCAAGGTGCATCCTGGGTCAGGCTGAGTCTGGAGGACCTACACTGGCTGAAAACCCTATAGTGGGTCTGTGTTGCCCACCAGGCCACTTTAAATCCAGCTAAATGAACAGCTAAACCCAGTTAAATTAATGCAGGTCAAGAAAGAGCTGAACAACTTTTTTTTTTTTTCTTTGAGGCTGGACGCTGCAAAGTGTAAAGCTAATATCGCATCCCTCTGGACTACCCCTTTCTCAGCAAAAGCTACAGCACATTAACAGTGCAGAGCAGGCTGCATTGTAACTACTGTGCTGGCTTGGTGGATTAATGGAGACTTCGTCCTCTGGGGCTGTCAGCCCCAAACCTTTCAGGAGAAATGAAATCTCCAAGGGAAAAAAAAAAAAAAAAGGAAACCAGTAGTGGAATTACAAATAGGTGTCTTTCTGACTTTCAAATGAGATGTGAAGCAACTTCATTTACAATTTAATATTTCAGTAAGCACTTTATTGGAAAAGACTATGTAATGGGTTAATTTCCAAATGTCATTTATCTTTACTCACTGGGGATGACTTCCTGTAATTCACTTGAGGCTTCAACACTCATAGATTAATACATCACCCTCCAACTTGAGAAGATAAAAGCCTAACAAGCTCTAACCTGCTACACGGGCTATATTTAAGCAGTACAGGGTAATGATAAATATCTCCCATGAAATGTGTTCTCTTCACACTTCCTGCAAAAACTGCTGAGCGAGCCAGCTGGTGAGATGGAGCCAATAGTCCTTGATCACAGCCCAACCATCCTTAAGCCATTAAACTGGAGCGCTCCCTTCCCAAGCAACCCCTATCCCTCCAGATATGAGGCCTCCAGAGTGAGGGTGGTTTTGTCACCAGCTGAGAGTGCTTATGGCTCTATCCACACCCCATCAGTGACTCTCCCTCAGGCCTGGCAGGCAGGCAGGAAAAGACTGCTGGAGGTCGTGTGTGCAGGTTGGTTTTCCTTAAACATGCTCCACTTCCCAGGTTGCACTAAACATTTTGCAGAACATTTTGCACGAAGACTGGGTGCCTCCCAGGACGACTATGGTAGGCAGAGCCGGGGCAATGCAGGAACCAGGAGGAGGGGAGACTATGCAGTTGCACAGGCCACATGTGGGGCCCTGATGCAAACTCAATCACTTCTTGCTGCCTTTTTTCACATACAAATGATGGATGTTGATAAGCATGCGTAAGGACCTCACGCTCAGATGAGCTCCTGCATCCGGAAGCTAGAGGAGGTCCAGGCCAGTCCAACCAGTCTTTGCAATTGCATCATCTCCTGTTGACCTGATGTTACTCCAGCGCTTTCCAGAACTGCTTCAAACATCACAAAGATTTGACTGCAGACAAGTACAATGACCTCCAGCTGGAGTTCACCTTCCTGCCCAGGGCCTGAAGCCTGACCTAAACACAGCACCAGGATGTTAACCTAGCTCCTTACCCTATGTGGGAACAATCTTGTATCTCCAAGCAGTGCTGACACTCATCATCCTCCCAGCCCCACCCACATCAAGTCCTCTCCTCACTTTCGTCACTGCACTACACACACTGATCACTCACGTAACCAGTTTGGAGAAACAGAGAGAAGAGCAAGCAGCCAGCCTTTCTGACGTGCTGAAGAGGAGTCCTTGGCTACAACTGTGTTTCCCAGCCATCAGACCCTGAATGTGTGCCACTGGGAACTGGAAGGGTAAACCATTATGATTAAAAATTATAGTTACCTTCTACAGACGTAGCATACATCCCACCACAAACTTCCTCATCTAATTAATGCAGGAAAATAAGCCATGCTCCCATACACATGGCCACTTTAGTGGCCTGAACACATCCACCATGAGACTGTTTCAAAACAGCCTCTTAGGGTAAAAGATTGTTTATTTTCTTGTGTTAAAAGCTCTCTAGGTCTTCACTAAGCCGGACTGTGTGGGAGCTGCAGAAGTCTCCCTGTCCTCTCCCAGGGGTGTGTCTTCTTCCAGGGTAGCCAAGATCAAAGTCTGAACTAGAAAAAAAGAACTCAGGCTGGCCTTGTCCTAGGCCTCCAGGCTTTAACAAAGTCCTCTTGCTGCAGCTGGCTGAGCACAATGCACTCACATTTATGCTTTCCTCTCTCTCATGAGTTAGGAGAGCATTAGAGACAATACAATTAGATTAAGCCAATTCTATCTTTTCTTGCCAGTTCCACCTACATTTTTTTTAGGCAGTGTATTTGGATACCCAAGGATATCTCTTTTCAAATCATCACGATCTCACTGTAGTTACTGTTTAAACATGTCCTGACAATATACCGCTGACCAACCACATTTTTCCAAAAACATCTTTGCAGAGATTAGTTCAGTTCTTCAGCAATTGCAGAAACATGCTTAAATACTTGCTGCAATCACGAGATAGCAGCATTAACTACCCTTTTTTGTCTAAATTTTTAAACACAGAGACAAAACACAGTAAGAAACAAATGGAGGAATATTGATACATGCAGTGAAGAAACCCTTAATACCTGTCATTGTATCAATTTCCACTTTCTGATTTTAAATGAAGAACTATTGAGACAAACAGCTGTTTTGCCGATTCTATAAATAGCTTTCTTTGAAGACGGAAAGAGACACTGGGCCACAAGTTTATGAACCCAGCATATTTTCCCTGCAACTTTATTCTGTATCAGGTTTGGCTTCCTTTTATTGTTCTATCCCTTCAGACTGTAAGCATTTGGTGAAATGATCTGGCAGTTGCTCTGCACAACACCTCTAGCAAAACAAAGCGAACGAATTCTTGGTCACTTCATTACGTGCTCCCACAATGATACCACATCTGGCTTCCCAGGCTGCTGGCAGTGGGCAACACCCAGTACCTCTCAGAAAGCCAAAAACTACGAAAGCAATCATAATAATGCAACTAGGCACCCATAAAACAGTGTAAAGCAACAGAAAAACAGACTTCACCTGACCTCTGCAGTTTCTGCTCGTGCCTGCTGAGTTGCACTGCTGACATGAGTGACAGCTGCTGAGAACCACTTAAGATCCATGCATGAACACAGTGGGGGTGAGGTGTGTAATGTACTCTCACTGAGAGAAAGGAACTCATTCCTGCTTACAACCTTCTTTATATGTCTGTCATATAGGGCTGCACAGCTTTGTGGGATTTGGAAACACATATGAAATCCTGTCCCCAGAGGAAGGAAAGGTAAAACCTCTGCAAAATTTGTCAGGTTCAGGATTTCACTACACGCCATCTGGCTACTGCCACCAATATTGCTATGCAACTGGAAGTTGTCTGCTGGTATCCTGGGAGGTTCTCTCCTCAGAAAAAGCTTTTTTAGGCACAGTATCAAGACATTACCAACTGCCAGGCCACTAATGTGGTTTTCCAGAAAAGCATAACAGTTATACACATAAACTACATCTCTGTATCTTATGACCAGGATGCCATTTATATTAGTCCTAGGAATAATATAACAGATGGAAACCCACTGTCCAAGAGGAAACTGCATGGAATATGGTGTCTTATGGAGAGAAACTTTAACTTCTCCGTGAGAAACAACTGTACAAGGAGGAAAGTCTGGGTATTAATAGCACGTGCAGAGGACAGTAACTTCTGTGCATCTTTAAAACTGTTCAAAACATGGTTATATCCCTGTTTCTTAGCACTGGTTATGCTTGTTCCATACATATGGCATAACTGACCACTACTTAAACTTCAGTGGAAAAGCAAACACCATTTTCCACAGCTATACCACCTCTTAAACTGCTCCACCCTGTTTTGGTTTTTTTTTTTTTTTTTTTTTTTTTTTTTTTTTTTTTTTTTTTTTGTTGTTTTTTTTTTTTTTTTTTTTTTTAAATTATTATTTCTTTTTTTAACAGCCCTAAGAAAAACTGCTAGGAATTTTTCTAGGGGAGTTTGTTAAGAGTTGGGTAGATTCATATGGTAAAAATGCAGTTGCCTCAAAACTTGTATAAACAAATCTATAAAAGTAAATAGCAGCCCTAAGTGTATAAACACTCAATTTTAATTTATACATATTTTCCTTATCTAGTAATGATTTTTTTTTTTCCCTAGCAGAAACCTTTGCCCGTGCCTAAACACGAGGTTTCTAATACAGATCCAGCCATTGGATATCTCTGTGCACAAAGTAACTGATCAAGTGACTTTAACTCACTTGAGCAGTGATCAAAGCCAGTGTTTCTCTAGGTCCGGACCTAAAAATCCACTTGAGTGTCTATTAACGTGAAATGATGGGGAATCAGTCTGCCTAAAGTCCAGTCACTGAGAACATTTAGTGACTTTGCTGGAAAGGCAGGCTTACATTCTCTGCTGAACGGGGCCACCGAGACTCCAGACATATTTGCCTCTTGCCAAGCCACAGCTATCTGAGGGAGAGTAGAGGCATAAACTGCATTTAAACGGACAGAGACTGTGAATCCAGTGCTTTGCCCAGTGAGCAGGCTGAATGCAGTGAACTGTGCCAACTGATCCTTGCACAATCGAGCAAATTTACTGAAGCTGGAGCCCAAGTTAGGTGCACTGTGCATTACGACAGCAACAAAATGACAGATCCGTTTCCTGGGAAGCGAGTGAGATTGTGACTGATACATGTTGTAAACTTGCTGAAAAGAGTACACTTTGGTTAGGTTTTTTTTATGTGAACAAGCATACCTAAGAAATGCTTCTTTTCCTTAACACTACTTCATACAATGCAGTACTGCAGATTGAGAAAACTAGCTTTTCCAGAGAAAGGGCACAAATGAACAAAAAAGTTTACAGAAGCTCGGTTTATCTAGGGAATAGTTTTTGCTTTATTTGCTGGTATTTGCTATTGATATTTATCTGATCACCTACGTGTCGTTTTTTTCTTTAAAATTTAATCCCTGCACTTGAAATAATTTCTCTTTGGAAAGAATGACTCAGTGGTTAGACTCTGGACTCTCAAATCCTGTTTCCAACTCTCCATTTGCTCACAGGGTGACAACATGTATATGTATCTCTAAATCATGAGGAACCTATTCCAAATTTTAATGATGTAACCTCATTGCATCCCAGCAGAGCAAAGAACTCTTTTTTATGACTTTCCCTTCACATTTGGGAACAAATGTGTTGAGTTCTTCAGGGGATGCTGCAGACTGGCACTAGCAGCACATGCATTAAGAGGTCATGATGAAAACTGTGGTGTTGAGGCACAGACATGAATCCTGTTTGAAACACCAGCAAAATGGGCTGAGGGAATGGGAAGAAGGTAGGGTGTGGACAGTTGGCATCTGCTACCATTTCAGTTACCAGCACTGAAGTCAAAACCCTTATCACTACTCTTGCAAGCTTTTCAGTGCACTGGCATGACCCATCCAGAAAAAAAAAAAAAGAAATAGAACCATCTCCAAACCACAAAAATACCAAAACTCACCTTCAAGCCAAGTAACAGAGTTACAAGTTTCGTCCATCATTAAAAATCATCATTTATTTTAAAAAGAAAGTGTCCTTTTGCAAATCATTCTATATCATTTTTCAATTGACTTTTAACAGGGAAATGAGGTATTTTAAAAAATATTTTCTGACATTCTGTTTTCTCGTAATAATACTGGTGATGATGTCACTGAGTAGAAAACTCTAGCAGTTTGTGATTGACTCAGTACTTTCACGGCAATGCTGTCTTTCGGATTTGTTAACAACAGATTTACTCATGAACCTTGTCCCCTGATGTTTGTGAAACTACCCCAATCGCAAGCGTTATCTCCCTCGTCCTGGCAAATCATTCCAGCTTTGGCTTGTTTTAACACCGTGTTTTTCTCATCTTCCACTTCAGGTTCACTGTCCTTGTGTCACCCTAAAGAGCAAGCAAAGAATTAAGAGGAATTCTTGGAGAGAGCAGAGATGAAAGCAGAGGACAAAGCCAAGAAACTATTTGTCTGCAATCCTGTTAGCAGAGAAAATGTTTTACAAGGCTACCTTGTGGGGAACATGCCCTATCCAACAGCAAAAAATCCTCCATGTAGCTGCTTTGTAAAAATCCCAAAGTATAAAACACGTCTTTGAAGTCAAATTAATGATCCACAGCACGTTGGAAATCCTTCTGACTCTTCCGTAGACATAACGCTTTTTCACCCTTTTGACTTTGAGCCGAGCCTCAGGAACAGACTTGCTCAGATTGATGAAACTCGGGAATAGAAAACACCAGCAGGGATTGTCACAATGGTAACTACAATGAGGAATACAGGGCATATATTGTGCCCACAGCTATTCTTTCAACGTTACTCCAGGCTGAACATTTTGGGATATAAAGGATGCATTTTGTGTCCATTCTAAACGAGTTAAGAATAGAAATGACAAAGAATGTAATTCTCTTAATCTGATTTCTTAATGCTTTCTCTTGAGTTTACCTGTTTAGTTTCCTTTTTTTTTTTTAGCAGCAAAGTTTTAACCTGCATAATCTGGTCTGTGGAGAACTAAAAGATGACCTGCATTTATAAATTACTAAACATTATCATCAAAATTTTCTGCAGGGCTTGGATGATTACCCTAAAACAATGGAATTCCTGTAGGTCAAATCTTGTCCCTCCCAGTAGAATAAAATTAAGGAAAACCAAACAAACAGCTAAGAGAGATTATTCAGGGACCTCTCAGCCCTTCAGGAGAAGCCCCTAAGTACAATGTAAGCTTGAGTCTCTCAGGAAATTTGTAGATCCTGAAGAAAATTTCCTCTCTCTCAGCTTGTTGCCTGCCCTCCACTGGCCATGCCTTTCCCTCTGTGCACACCTGCAAGGACCAGGGTACCACTGATGACACTTGCCAATAGGATCACCATAGATTTCGGTGTAAAATTCCCCAAAACTCTGTATGCATTAGCAGGTGGAGCACACCAAACAAGTTGCTCTGTTTCTTCACAACTTACCTAGTATGCTAAATAGACAGAGCTCCAAATATTGCTGTCCTGTGGAAAGAGGTTGGCTACGTATCCTGTTCTCCCTTTTCTGTCTAGTCCCCTACCATTGCTTTGGCCCCTTTAGAGGGTGCATCACATTCAGGAAGTATGTATAAGGGTCCTTCCCAGTTATCATGTTTCAGATAGAAATGGCTTTCCAATTTACAGCTACTGTTTCTCTAAGGTGCCCGGGTTAAACACCCAGGGCACTGCTCCTCTTCTTTTCTGCAAGGTCAGCCCACAGCTGTTTCTCTGAGGGCTCTGGACTCTGCTCTGCAAAACGGAATCTGTGAAAGATCCTGCATCTACGAGCACCTGAGATCCAAGGGATCCTATGGCCCAAATGCCACTGAAGGGGGGCATGTAAATGGCTTAGATGTACTAAGGGTTTCTTCCAGAGCCTCTTAATATCGGGCAAAGTTTGTTTCATGTTGCTTTACATGATGTAAAGCAAGGGCAGCCTTTGTGCCCTTGAGCTACTTGTCCGGTGACTGAGGATCTGATAATTCTTAAGCGATATCAGAGGACCTGTAATTAAAATCCATTTCTAGCCTATAAAATGGGTGAGAGTGACTACAACAATGGCTTCAGACTTGCAGATACAGGGACCCATGGAACAAAACGTATTTATCAGTGCATCTCGCAGGGGAGTGCCATACACACCACAGGACAAATGCTGACCTCAGTTGCTAGGAGACTTTCCATTTACTTTATCACAAATGCATGATTTAGACTAAAACAGGTAACAACCTCAGCTCTTTGATTTGCCCTGCTTCTTGGGCTGGGCATATGAATCTAGTGAGAGGACTTGCAATGTTTGGATGGTTCCCCATCCAGAGCCCCTTTTGGCCTAATAAAAACCAATCCCCTCCTCCTTTAACACATGCTAGAGCCTGCAGAAAGGAGTAAAGCATCACTGCAGTGCTTGGTGACCCTGAACAACCTCAACAGGTGCCTTGCTCTTGTGGAAAACACATGTTGCTCTGTCACTATTAATACACCGGGAGTGTGAAAGGCATATGCATGTTTGTTTGCGTGGGGAGCATAAATTATGAAGATTCCAGGTTTGCAGCCGTCACCTTTTGAAGCTACAGAGCTGTTCCTGGGAACAGCCTAGGCACAGGACCACAGTCTAAGTGAGGAGCAAAGCTCCACAGGTCAGGCAGTCATGGGGAGTGTGCAAGGGCAAACCCAGCACACTGTACAGCTGAAGGTCTCAATGCTCTGGTGGCTGAGAGGGCTCACAGATCAGGGAAGGAAATAAATTAATCACGCTGCCTCCAGACTGCCTGGCTGAAGTCATCCCTCTGTCGATAGCCTCCCTCATCACCACAGAGACAAACTGCTCGCTCCTCACACTGTTAAGTACAAGGCAGGAGCTGTTTATTGTTTCAGATTTAAGGATTCAAAATGGCAAGTCAAATTGATTTCCTGGGAAGCAAGGAGAAGTACTGTCAAACAGTCCCTCTACTCCTCATCAAGTGATGAGTAGCAAACACATATCCTGTAGAGACAACAGCTGTGGGGTGACATGTCCCAGCAACTGTATTTTTCCTCTGGATAGCTCTGCAGCCACACACAGCAGAAAAATAAGGTCTACTTTTGTAGCAAGTTAAAAGGAGCACAGATCATGAACTCCTGGATAGAAATCAGGCTACGTGCACAAGGCACAAAACCTTTCATCTCATAGCCTGACCACAGCTGCCACTTCCAAGTCATACCAAGTGAGAAAAGGGGATGGAAGTAAAATGCTCTATGTTTATTTATCTCAGAATCTCCCAGTTTTATGTACAGATAAAGGAAACTGTGCCCCTGAAACCTTTCCCTTATGGCTGGAAGATGGTGAGAAAGGCACTGACTCAAACTTCGCTGAGATCTTACCAACCCATATTTTCATTGATCAGACTCCACCACTCCGGACACATGAAAGCCTTGACTGAGCAGTGCAGAATGAAAATGGAGGCAGGTAGCGCTATTTTTTCCCCCTGAATTTACATAGCTGTGCCACAAACCTGTCCCTGCTCTCAATTACTGATGCAAGAGAGAGATAACCAGACAACATACATCTGCACCCCACACACCAAGTGTACAGACACTAGAGTGGAGACAGCCTGCATCCTCTACATTCATGAAGAAAACAATGATAAAGCAAACCAAAAAAAAAAGTTAATCCCACTGCTGACAGCTAAAGGGACGGAAGACTAGCCTTTTATTGCCCCCCAGGGGTCATGCCTATGAATGATGAAACCGTGGCCATTAGCAACAGAGGATAGATGTAGGCAGTGTTACCACCCATGACATCCTTCGCAGACACTGGGTAGTCCAGACCTCACACAGGAGTAACATTTTTTTTCTGCTAAGTGCACTGCTGGGGAAGTGCACACCCTGCCCATTCTTCTCCCTCCCTTTGCAAAGGGATAGTTCATACCACTTCAGGAAAACAAGACAAGAATCAGTCTTGACTATAACCTCCCACCAGTGAGACAATGCAAACACTGCTGGCCCTGGTGTAAAGAGTCAATAAAATTAGGTCTCTGTGCAGCCAACTGGCCCTTGACTGATGAGGCCACCTTCATACTCTCAAGGCAGTACTATTTGTCCCATCTCACCTTCTGTGTCCCCTATCTAGGTCCCTTCCTCTTGGGCTCACGCTGACTGCACCTGATGTCTATGAAGCAGATCAGGGAAAACCTCTGCTATCTCCTGATCAGGGAAAACCTCTGCTATCTCCTGCTGTACCAGACCTCTTCCAGATTTGCCTCCCTCTCACCTGTTTCCTATCAAAAACTTACCTCCCAAAGCCCAGCAGAAGGCAGATCTGTGGATGTGCCCACCCTGCTGCTTGGAGCTACACTTGCCTAACACCATTCCTCTCATGGCTGCACAGGCCAAGGCAAGCCTAGGAGGTCACAGCTCAAGCTGCTTCTCACCTGAGGTGGCACTAAACCAACTATTAGATCAAACAACGCAGGAACTCGATGTTGTGGGGGAAGGGTTCCCTGTTTCTCTACCTGCCTTCTTAGCTGAGTCTCCCATGGAAGCAGTGTGGTCTACAAGCCCCCCACATTTGACTCTGTGTGGCATCCACTGGCATAACCATGAGCTGTACCTGCTTCCAAGAAGATCCAGAGTGTAAGTTGCAGGGAAGGCAAGATCCAATGGGCCTGAACAATATGCTAGAGCACTGTATCGATGCCTACCAATTGATCCACCCCCTACATAAGAGGAAAGAAACGTCAAAGCAAACTGTCTTTTGCAGGCACTACAGCTGTTACACCACTTTTTGGCACGAGCTGCAGTTCATACTGCAGCCTTGTCACTCTCCACCCCTTTCCTGCAGCTCCCTTCTCTCACAGACCACCTCCACTGAGCAAGCAATTTGGGAAGGCTGATGGCAGTCCCATGACATCTTAAGATGGCTGCACAGCATTGCTTCCCTGCTGAATTTTCCTGATGCCTTCTGCCAGTTAGCCTCTTTTCTGAGCCACCTTTAAACAAGGACAATAAGAAAAAGGAAAGAATCTAGAAACACGGGACTGAGATACAGTCAGTCATTAACTGCTCATTAATGGCATTGCAATGGAAAGAGGCAACAGCTGTGTTTCTCCAGCCCTCACTATCCAGCTTCTACAGCTTCCTCCCTGCTTTCACACAATTGATTAGTTTGAAAAAAAAGTTTATCACAAAAGCATTCATTTAATTTAACTATCCACAGAGGCCTCAGATAACATGCTTCACAGGTCCCATTCTCAGACTCATAATGATCAGCTCAATCCCCTGCAGCCTTAAATCCCTTATTTAACACACACCTTTGGATCCCAGTACAGTATTACATAGCTGACAAAGCAGCAATTAAAGAGAAATATTTTTAAAAGGTAGGGATGGTGAGAGAATAATCAGAGATACAATTGTCAGAGCCTTGTGTTAACTAAGGACACTAGAGAAGTACGGCTGATCCAGCCTCCTCACCACTTAATGTGAATAAACAGCTTACGAGTGGGAGAGGCTGAAAGGGGAGCAGCCTCCTTCCCTGTCACGGGAGAGGGAATGTGATGATCACCAAGTACCAAAAAAGCTCTCATTTGTGAAACCCATGAAGGGAAGGAGCCTGCTGCTCCTCCCCACAGCTTCCTAGCGGCGATCGTGAGCTCCTGGTGCACAACGTCGCTCATCGCACCATCACATGGCAAGTCTCACGCCATCTTCTCAGTGCAGAAACACTACCAGGTTAAAAGACAAAAGCTTTCTGATAGTCTTTTCTCTCAGATGCCTCTGTTTCTGATGTATGACCAAAGTCCTTACGCTTCTGTCTTCTGAAAAGCAGCCTTGAATCCAAACCAGTGCCACACAGACAAGCTTTCATACCCTCAGAAAACACAAAACGCAGTCCCCGCACCACCGCAGAGCAGCACCTCTCCCACAGTGAGAGGATTCTGCAGCGGGCGTGGGTGCTCAGCTAAGTCTGAGGTCTCCTGGCACAGCAGCTCCCCTCTGGCCACCGGCCAAACATGTGCCGTCTGTGAGCACGGGGTTGGTAGCCCTGGACGTACAGCAAACCGCTGGAAGGAAGGGCTGACCAACCGTACCCTTTACACCGTTCGCCTCCCGGCTGGTGTCACTTAAATTAAAACACTGACCATTAAGTTTGGTCCCTGGCAGGCTGCAGCGAGGCAAGGCTGTATCTTTCAGTTAGCTGAGAAGCAAAATAAACAGCACAGTCTTGACCTCATACTCCTCTTGACAACAAGGCCTAACGAGGGAGCAAAAAGGACAAAAACACAAGCACAGAAGAAATCTGATGGAGTGCAATCTTCTCCCTCCAGCATTCGAGGGGTTGACTCATTCCCTGCAGAAATGCTACCATACACATCCACTACCAAGCTCTCCATGGCACACAGATGCACAGCCATGCATCTGCAATATAAAGGTCTGTACCTCACAACTGCAGGGAAGAGCTGCACTGCCGTCCCTGGAGGTTCCTCCAAAAACACAGTTTTACAAGAACTGAACACTGGAGAATGGCTTTGCCACTTCAGCCGAATAATTTCTATTGCCTAGGTTTCACAATCAGTTTTCTTCTCAAAGAAGGGGTCTGGGAAAGCCTCTAAATGACTCCTGAATAATAGCTTTGAGGTAAATTGCTATCTTTATTATAAAAACACATTAAAAGGAAACATACGACAAATACCTTTTATGCTAAATGACTCCAAAGCAGAAATATCCAAGCTTTCCCTAAAAGGGCTCAAGATTGTACTGGGCTCTAGATCTGAAGACTGTAACAGCTTTCCTCTGCATCAGTGTGAGCACAGAGAATCAGGGTCACTCAGCTCAGCCCTCCCACCGTGTTACCGGCCTGTGAATACAGCCCTTCTTCAGGTTGGCATCAACCGCCCTAGCTTCTGTAAACAAACTTATCGCCTGTTTAAAAGTAAAACAGAAGGGAAATGGGCCAGGAAATTATCCAATATGGTTCTGAATGAGCATTTCAAGTGGCAGAGACCTCAGGAGTTCCATAGTTACCACTGCTGGGAAACAATTCCCAGCTAACAAAGACATAAAAAGACCCACCCAAGTAGGAGAAGGGCTGCAAAGCTAAGGAACTAGGAGAAGTCATGAAAGAAAATACATTATTAAGGAAAAGGGAAGAAAAAAAATCAAACAAGAACACCAAAGGGGAAAGAAATAAGTCTCTAGGATTAGCAGGGAGAAGTACAGATTTAAGAAAGATCCATTGTGCGAGTACGGCTTTATAAAAGCTTACAACACAGCGACCTTTAAAAATAGCTTTATTTCTATTGCCAAAGCACCTCCACAACCTGCATCAAATAAAGCTACGATTCGTCAAGGAGCCGAATGCACTGGCTTTAATGGGATTTCATGGTGCTCAGTAACTTGCAGGATCAGGTCCCTACCACAAAGCGCTAAATTGTCTAGAAAAGACACAGGAGGAAACAACAGTAAAACAACCCCGGGGAGTTAAATTGTGTGCAATCTTTTGCATATAACTGAATAGTATCAGCTGTTACAGTAACAGACACATTCAATATCCCAAGCTGGAATTCCCATTCAGGGTACTGAATGCTTTTGCAAAATGCACTGTTTTCCTTAGCTGTTTCATGCTAGATTACAGGAAACAACCAGGCTCTTTCTTGTGTGCTTTGGGGTGGGGGTGTTACTCTTTTTTTATGAAAGCAATTGATGGCAACACTTGGGTTACCTCCTATCCCAAACTATTCCTTAGTAATCACCACCTTGCAAAGCCTTCAAGTCCAAAGCATAAGTTACTCCAAAGTGCTGGGGGACAAGACTGGCAAGGTTACATCCCTTGTTCCTTGGGCCACACTCAGATTTAAACTCATTGTTAAACTTGGGACTGCCAGCTTCTTAAGAATAAATGCTTGTCACTGAGTGAGGCAGGCTGTGGTATGAACACAGCAGGGCTCATTCACCGGCAAAACTCAACCGGGGAACAGCATTTTAATCATTTTGGGAAGAAAAGCACATTGGCACTCCAGGAGCAGGGAGATGCCGTCATGCTCTCCCTTCTTTCAGGGGTCAGGTTAGAGAGGTGATTTACACAAAAGTAGCATCACATTTTTCTTTACTATAGTGTCTTCAAGGCACACAGCAATAACCACAAAGGAAAGACTTACACTCTAAATATTCACCTGGAGAAACAAATGAGTGCACAGTTTGCACAAAATCAGCAGAAGAGATGCCAGGAGGTAGGGAACTGCCTACGCAGTGATCACACTGTGGTCACTGAAAAGGGGAGTGGTGCTCTAGGTATGGGTATTGCTATTGACAGAGTAGGAGGGTGAGAGGACAGGAAAAAGAAAAGAAAGAAAAAAGAAAAGAAGAGAAAAAAAAGACAGAGTCACAACAGAAGAAAAGACCCTACAGGTTGCTTGCTGCTGCTCAGTAGTCTGCCCATATTAAAGCTAAGCCTGCAGTCCCATCAGAGAAGCCAAGCTGAGTTTGAACTCACTGGCATTAAGGTTATACATGCAGATCAGCCTGGTAGCCTTGCCTGTGACAGTGCTTATCACAAGGCTGACAATCCCTGCTCAAGGCACTTGAGATCAGAACAAAAAGGGATGCTTGTAGGTCAGGTTTAAACCTCAAGAGACTGTGGGTGGGTGAACAAAGAAGGGGTGGGCATGTATGTAAAAATAAAAGACCACAAGACACCTGGTTTCTCAGTACTGCTACTAGCCTATTCCTTCCAACACCATTAATAGCATGCCAGACTTCACAGAAACAAAAGCAAGCAGCCAGGCTCTTCCTCCCTCGAACAATAAAACAGAATAGTAAAACAGAGGCAAAGATGGATTCAATTAGCACAAGATCTTTTTTGATAAAGATTACTCAAATAAGCCACATACGGAAGCTCTCTACATCTACAACATTTCTGCACCATTATTTGTAATAACATGACACCTCACTTTGCAGAAGGTGCCACACTGGATACTAATAGCACACTTATTATTAGATTTTCTGCATGGTTACATAAGCCTGCAAAAGGGGGAAAATGTAAATGATTCAAGAAGATATTCTTCTTGTGGTTCACGAAGTCTTTAGTATCTGAAGATTGAAGACGATCCCTCCTGGCAAGAAACAATCAATTTTTATGCTTCATTAAAACAGTTCTTTTAGTACTTTCAACAAAATGCTCAAAGGCAAGTCAAGCAAAGAATATATTTTTTTTTTTTTAATCTAAACATTCTGTGCTAAATTTTACTTTCAGATCTTCCAAACTCTTCTCCTAAAATTAAAATGAAGCTGTGCGTGCAACTTTGTGTTTATTTTTTCCTCGTAATCTAACTATGATCTGAGGACATTATACCCTGTCTAAACCCAGCTGTGTGAGCAGGCACAAATTTCAAAAAAGGACATAATAAGGGCAAAAACAAGGGAGATATGCGCTATCTCTGGTAACACTGAGGCAAGAAGAGTTCTGCCATAATATGAGGTCATAAGTCAATGTCAGTCCCACCAGAATAACTTACCCATGTCAACACACTGGCAGTAGGTGCTCAGGAACCTGTTCAGCTGCGTGACCAAGAGCACTTCTCTTCCATTATTCAGAAACACAGGTGATAGCAGTGATCTCTTAAGCACATGATGAGTTGTACAATCCCCAGAGGACCTTTCCCCTGAAATCAATCAGTGTCATACACTCATCCCCAAAGTCCATCTCTGCATCCAGTGGATTTTTATCTGCTGACCTCCCTCTGGAAATACTGTCTAACATGACACACACCCAAAGGAATGGTGGGCTAAGCCACTGCTTATTAACCAAATTTATCTGGTATGACTAAACAAGTCCCTTACCCATATCACAACACTACACACAGGATCCTACAATGCAGCAGATGCAGGAAGGGTTTACTACATTCTACAGCATCTGTCCTTACCTATCAATGAGCAGAACGCTAATTTAAATGTCACGTTGTCTCAGACTTCACTGCTGTGCAAATGGCATATAAATGCTGCTGTCACTGGTGCATGGGGTTTGCTCAGAGATTAGATAAGGGCAATAAATCTAACACAAGTTCAGAGGGCTGGCTGACAAGCTGCATACAGGAATCACTGTTCTATTCCCTTTAAACATAAATGTAAACTTACTTTTTGGAGGACTCAGCGATCTTTCCTTAATGCATATGGAACAGTCCCCAGCCTGAGGGAAGCCTCTGGCAGTAGCAGGGAACTAGGTGGACATCACCAACACAGCAGAAGGTTTTGCCATTGCACCACCAGATCTAACAACACATTTCTAGATCATGAAGACAGAACAACAGCTGGCTCACCTTGTTTCTGGAAAACGTGTTACTTCCACAGCTCATATGCAAATACATACAGTGCCTTCTGAGACACTCATTGAATTGCCCATGCGAGGGAAGTTTTAGGGTACTGTATCACTGTACCTTCATCTACTGAAAAAAAAAAAAAAAGAAGGAAAAGAAAAAAAATCAGCTATTGCAAAATTGCTAAGCCTTTACAAATAGAGAAACTGCGGCAAGGATTTTTTAGATCCTGCATCCAGGTAGGATGGCCAATTTGGTACAGAAGGCCAAATTTTAATCTGGTTTCTTCACCTGAACCACAGCTGGAAGTAGCTATGTTCTTTCTGTACACTTCTGATAAGATGACCCACAGTATTCACAAGCAAGCCAGGATGCAAAAGGGTGTTTGTAAAAGGCAATTAGTACATTCTGGAAAAGCAAAACTCACTTTTTCAGTCTTCCATAACCAAACTTGGGGATTCTGACTGATTATCTCTATTCGCATGAAGCAAAATTATTTTGGTTACTGCAGGTCCTCCAATTCCTTGGTGAATTTCCATAACTCTGTGAATTCAGCATTTTGAAGAAGGCCTTTTCTGTCCTGCACTACTCCATGAAGGGCCTGCAGGTAGCTCTGCACAAACATCAGAGCACATCTGTGTCCCCGCTCAGTTCATTGCCAAAAACGGTCTCTGTGTGGACCAGCATTTTTGAACCTCATATACTTTAATTAGGCTTCTAAATCCATTTTTAGGAACCTGAAAAAAACTTGATTTTTATCTGTGCCAAGCAGCTGCATCTACTTGTTACTTAAACAGAAGATGCAGTTGTTCAGCACCTTTGAGTATCGGACCAGCTTTATTTAGGTCCCTAACTTCAATTGCCCATAGAAGAGCAGAGTCAAGTGAGATTTGAATCCTTTTGAAAGCGTGATGCTTTTTATACAAGCAAGTGATAAAGCTGCCTGTATTAGTGAACACAAAACTGAACAGCGTATTTGGAGCCACTTGTACCAGCGACATCCCACATCTAAGTAATTCCATTCAAGTGTAAATGAGGCACATTGCAATTTCAGGATTATTTACTACGTTTGTTTAGTACAATCACCTTGCAAGAAGCCTTAAAATGGTTTATTTGCAAAGAGCTGCAAAAATTGCCCCTAACAATGTGGATACAAGGTGTGGCTTTTTTTTTTTTTTTTTTTTTTTAAACACTGAAAAATATGAACAGAAAAACAACAACAAAGAAAAGAAAAACATGCTTGGACACCTGGAAAAGAGGTATAAGATCCTTTTGAAAATGCAGCTCTCAAACCAGAAGGAAAAATGCTTTCTTGTTCTTCATGCAGGTGGAAGTTACCTGCATTCATGGAACTACAGAATGCAAAACAAGATAAAAAAGAAGAGGACTAATCTGAAATGCCTTAACTAACTTAATATACCTAGATTGAATTTGTTAGCAGGTTATTGTATTAATTATTTACAGTCTTGCCTTAAGAAGATGTAGATTTGTGTGTGTGTATGCACATTTGGATTTTTTATTGCATTTATATCTGCTGATATGAAGAGTTTTCTTTGCCTTAGAAAAAATTATCTGATTCTGCCTTCATTTACACTGATCTAACTCTAAAATTCAACAGTTACATTGCTGTAAAATTACTATTATCAAGGGGAAGAACATTCTAAAATTATCCCTTCAGCAGAGAGCACAAAGCCTGAAACTCTCAGTGCTTTCAACACCATTTTATCAGGACTGTGATCTCAGTACCGCTGGTAATGCAGACAGCTGAAGCCATGAAAGGGAGCTTTGTGCCTGGCTACACACCAGGCCATGTAAGACTTCCAGCTTTTTGACTGACCAAGAGGGATGTTGCTCTTAGTAACACAGCAAGATTGATTAGGTACAATCAAAAAAAAAAAAGAAAGGTATTTGGAAAGACAGTGGTGAAATAAAGCTCCTCCTCTAAGAAAGCTGCTACAGTGCATGCAAGCAAAAAATGCCAAGTTGTCAAAAAAAAAAAAAGGCAAAGAGCTCAAATATTTCAGATACTCAACTAGTAAGGAGATTTGGAGGTTCGTTTATAATGGGAGAAAACTCAGCCCCATCTGATCCAGAATGAATGCAGTGTGATATCTCTGGTGAACCACACACAAACCTGCAACTGAATCTCCAGTGCATCACCCCATGAAGGAAAATCCAACTACTCTCACTACTGTTGTGACATTTGCCTTCAAGATCTTATTCTGACTTCTGCTAGTACTTCGCTCCCGTCGGTGGAGGCTGGCCAGCAGAAAGAGATGTTCCCTGGAGAGCTGCCCTCCTTCAGAAGGCTGCAGCAGACACATCCTGGCTAGGATGCCAGGGAGCAGAGATGACTGCAGTGAACTGGCTTCCTCTCTGATGATCCTATGTCCTATCTCTTGCCCTTCAGGGAATCTAGGCTTAGGATACAGCTTTTTCCCAGGAAGACGGGAGTAGAGGGGGAGCAGTCCTGTTGGCCAACTGAAAGCCACAGAGGTGGCTCCTTCACGAGGTGCTCCCACAGCAGAAGGGACGGGTTAGGATGAATGTTTCCTCTGTATGCTGTATATGGGAATACCGCACACTCAAAAACATTTTGTGAACTTTCCCATCATAGACTCTGCACCAGGTGATATCTAACCTGGATCCACAGACATCTGTAAAATCTACCCTGACATATTACACTGTAGTAAAAATTTCACCCACAAATGTGCTAATCGCAAAAGGTCCCAAACGATCAGCTCATATTTTCCCAAGATGATTAAGAACAAGTAACACAGCACTGAAGTTTTAATCATCTGTCAAAAAGTATGACTCACCATGGGCAGGTGGTGAGCACCGTACACCACAACTGGTGCACAGCAGGGCTTCCTAACTCCAAACAATACACGCCGCTCTCCTACTTCCACTCTAACTCTCTGTGCAGGGCCAAGCATAGTTAGTCCTGCCTTTCTCCTGGTTCCTGTCTGTTCTTCAAACTGGGCACACAGGTGCCTGCCACAGGAAGTGAGGAAAAAGATGCTGGTCCCAAGAAAGGTATGAGATGGTGACAATTCAGTGCCCCCACCAGTGTTCTCTTAGCCTGTATGATGGCTTTTAGATTACCTCCTTCCACATTTCATTGCTGCATGACACCTTCATGGGGTTCAAGTCATATTTTGGGCTGGGTAACCCTCTTTTGTCCCTTGGACTTTTCCCCTTCATCTTTATTCCTAATCCATGTGCCTGTTTCTTAGCATATATATATAGCTACCCATGAAGAGAGACTCAAATTGCATACACAAAGAAATGCAGATCGGACCAGCTCTACTGCAAGTCCCTGCAGAGACAAACCCAGCTAGTCTCTCCCAGAGCTATAAAGTTTGCAGAGCTGCTTTAAATATCTCTTCTCTTCAGAACACAGATTGGCTCGTCGAGGTGGTATATACACATTACTCTGTATACTCTGTATGTGTGAACATATGTTTGATAGCTAGATCGCTCTATTCCAATACATAAAACCGCGTATACACTTGTTCTTTTAAAACGTTGCTGCTGCTGACTTTCGCAGAGGTTCCCTCCAGGAATCTCACTCCCCTCTGCCCCACTCGCCCCTGGGAAGGTTTTCCTCCAGCCATCAGCAGGACTTGGGGACTGGCTCCAGAGCAGAGCAACGATGCTGCGAGCATCAGCCAGAGGGGGCTGTGAGAGTGTGTTGTGAGATGCAACAGCCTCGAAGGGCTGAGGCTGCTGACTGTGCTAGAGGCTTTTCTCGCTTGCGTAAACCATTTCTTGAAATAATAATGCTTAAAATAGTGCAGAAAGTCTTCAGGTTTCTTGCTTTTTTATGCATGCTGAATTAGGCAGCCAGGATTGAAGATGCAGATCTGCACGCTGGCCAGCTATTAGCACTGGATGTCTGTGTCTAAGACTCTGTAAAAGCAGTTGGGTTCTGATGGCACCAAACTCATAGAGATGATGCTGTGCGTTCGATCACCAAGCATCTTTTAGCATGGTCTCTGTCGTTCAGTGTTCTTATACAGCTAAATGTTAACAGTAAAGAAAGGGGCCAGACTTCTTGTGATAATGCACTTGATGGTGATAAAAATGTTTCCATGGAGCTTTGCAGCAAAACAAAAATTGCTGCCCTTTATCTGATGTGCACACATTTCATACTTGCAATATGTCTAAAGTGATTTTATGACTAAATCCTGGGAAAAATGCAAAGAATGCTTGGCTAGAAGCATACTTTTCCAGTAAAAACACAACATGGCTTATTAACTGCGGCACTTGGAGGAGGCTATTCAACATGAAGTGCATTTTTTTTTTTTTTTTAGCTCAAGACCAAAAACATGTGTTCGGATATACGTTTTCTTTGGCTCCAGGCACCAATTTGACTGACTACATTAGAGGGGTCTCCAAACCCTTTTAATGAACACTAGCTTCAGTACAAATGAAGTGCTATTCTATTAAACATGCCAGGGTACTGCAGCTGAAGGCAAGGTTAAAACCTCCTGACTTTTCCAGAATATATTAAGCAGAAATAATGGAAACAAAAAGCTCCATTAGGTACCTTGTTAAGATTTTTGTAGTTGCTGATCAGCAACCTTGTTATGGCAACACTTTTCAAAGTCACTGCAAGAAATGTTCATTGTGGCTATGGCGGGTGGGGACAACGCACAATGAGCTGTGGGAGCAGTACTATTAGTGTTACTGTGAGAACAGATTATGCCATTTCCATTCTATCTTTGAATTCTGGTGGGTGTAGGGTGATGTGACTCTGAGTGATGTCAGATTACCCAGCCTACATTTTTCTTGGAAAGAAGCTCCTTCCTCCACTTCCCTAGCAGGAGGGCTTGTAAATACAGCGCTCAGGAAATCTCAGCTTCAGCAGACTCTGAAAGGATCCCCGTGCTATCTGGAATTTTTCTAGTTGGACAACTGGAAGGCATACACTTCTTCAATACCTGGAAACACCAGAATATTCTTTCTTGGGCTTGTGAAATGGTGAGAACTGATAACAAGGGGTGGCTTTCTGGACTAATCCCCAGGAAACAGGGCTTCACTCTCCCCGGTGTGGGCTGAAATCCAGACGATCTCAGCCACATTTGCAAGCAGGTCACAATGTCACTCCTCTTCTCTCCCATTAAAAAACTAATTGTAAAAGCTTTTGTCTCTAATCTGCAGCTAACAAAGCAGCAACACTGCACAAAGGGGAACAGTGCAACTCAGTTCAACACGCCCGAAGAGTACACTATCTTCACATCATGCAATATATGAAACTGCCCAGAATACAACCTGTCAGGAAATGCAATCAAATAGTAGGTTTTTGTTTTGAAACAGATGTGGATTTGCACACATATTCTCCCTGCTCCCTTCCCCAGTCTACCACAAAAAGCCATGCAGCAGAGGGGTGCACAGGGCAGTGACACCAGCTCGATACCACCATGCAGGGCTGCACACACAGCACCAGGCACCAACCCTCGGTTGTGCAGCAAGCAGATAGATGTCTCCCAAGCAGCTCCATTAAACACAGAAATTTCCACCCTCCCTGCTCCAACACACAGGCACAGGCAGCCAAACCATGAGGATTACTCAGTTTACATTTGAGCCAAAGATAAAAGATTCATTCATGCTTCCTCCTCTCAATCCTGAGGCACTTTTCCCAACCATGTGGATAGGTCACACTGGCACTGGCTCTGTTCAACCAGGTAATTTTTTGATTTTTTTCCTATCAGGAGGCTATAGACTGTGCTCCTTTGAGAGAATAGATTAGACAGGTTTTCTATTACTCTTTTTTGCTGTGCTGTCACAGGTGGGAAAGCAGAGATGCCGGTCCAGTTCAGTCTATCACAATATACCAAAATCCTGACATGTCTCCTCACTTTGACAGCACGTATCAAGGTGGGCATGCTCCTCGTCCTTCCCCTTCCATATTGAGAAGCAACTCCAGTAACACTCAAACCAGTATAAACCATCTGGAAACAGATCCAGGGTCCAGCCCAGAAAGAAATGGACATCAAAATCTGCTGATTTCTGCTGCTGCTGAACTCAGGCAGGACTGAGTTGGGATGAACTACAAAGATCATCTACTTTCTTGTGAAAATCCCTAGCACAATTCTACTTTTCTCTTCATACTGCATCAAACAAGCTCCTAGTGATACAAAAAGGGGAGCAGAGATCTGCTGATGCCACAGCTGCAAGATGGTGCCTACAATAATCATTTCACCTCCAAGTTTTTAAATGCTTGAAAAAGCCCCCTCTCACTATGAAAAAAGGAACTGCATGTGCCATGTTCAAAGGCATTTGTTTCTTTCCTGGAAATAAATACAGGAACTGAATTATTCTCTTTCCTACAGAAAAATATCATGCAGTTGTTTTTTCAATTGTTTTAAGACAAAAAGAAAAAAATAAGGAAAACCGCACCTCAAATCCACATTTTTTAAATTTTTTAAATTTTTTGTTTTAACAACTTTCCAATGCGCACTGAAGCTTTAAAAATTAATTCTGAAACTCAATGAAAAAGAAGAAAAGAAAGTGTAATTTTCAGGTTTGATGATTCTTCCTGCACACATACAACTCTTACATAAGAACACATGTGCAAACTTTTCTATTAGAAAAGTCTTTCAGACAGGGGAAAACTCTGTCCCCAGATGTGCACAGAAATCCCAGGCTGGACAGTGAAAGGATAGAGAGACCAGCTAAAGCAGTCTTCACTACACAGTTGTGCCAGGAAACACAGAAGAACTCAGCTCTTCTCACAAATAGGAATATCTAAATGTGATGGGAAAGTAAGAGTAACACCACCTTCTTTGAGGTGAGTCTGCTGGTAATTACAGATGTGTTAATGTGTGTGCGTGTAAAAGGCAAAGACTGTTTATGATACACAGTAACACGTGTTCTTATTCATCTCAGGACTGGTGCATGGGGTTTTCCCCCTGCTGCATAATTCTACCCCTCATGATCATCCCTCAGCTTCTTATATTTCTGCCTGGTTCTCCTATAACCTTTTGGTGCCTGCTCTTTACTCCTGAAATACAGTTACTGCTGAATCATTTATATCTCATCCAAGGTGCTCGTCTCACACTTGGCACACCCGAAGAGCCCTAAAGGGAGCTGCTGCCATATGAGGCTGATTCGCTCTACACTTAGTGCCACCTCATCCGTATCGGTGTCCCATTTACCTTTACAGTTACAACCCAGACCCACCGAGAGACAGTCTGCAAATGTCAGGCTGAGCTCTGAGTTGTCTGTTGCTCACTTCCTCTGCCTCTTAGATCTGCAAGGGAATCTCTGAATATTCTGCTGACCTGGTGCAATTTTTCTGGTGCTTCTTAATTTTTGTGTGCTTACCCTGATCTATAAAACAACACTTTGCATATTATGGTTTATTAGCAAAACATACGCAATTTTTCTCCAAATGTCTTTCTCGCTCCTTTATTCCTCTCTATTTTAAGTAACTTTCAGCTGAGAGCTATGTCAGACTGACAGCTCTGGAGACCAAGGTATTTCAGGGAGAGGAGCCAAGCACAACTCTGTTCCTCTATCAAAAGTTAAAGGTGAACTCTCTATGCTCTTCACTGTTCCATAAGAAACTGCATCCTCTTTCATCTGCCTTAGCTGCTGAAAAGTCCCCATTCACCAAACTGATGTTGTACTGCTGGGCAGGTGCAAAACCAAACCTGTCCACACAAATCCCTTGGAAGGACCAGGACTCAAATCCCTTCACCTACTGGTGAAGGAGTTGCTCTCTACTTCTGTACAGTCCCATACCTCCACAGACTATAGGCAGAGGAAGTCTCAGGCAATGTGCTTGTATAGGAAGGCTTCAGCAGAGAGCCATAGGGAGCCTGGAAATACCAAGTCCTTTGCTCCTGGCCAGGGCCAAGTGGAGCCTTCCCAGCTGCCAGTCCAAGCAGTCACACCAGCAGAAGATCCCTGGCTGAATTGTGCCCACACAGCCAACACAGCTGGTGAGAGTGAGCATCTCACTTCTCACTCCCTCTCTGGAGGAGGACAAGACTCTCTGTTTAGCCCTGAAATGGGAAAAAATCAGGATTTGGCCTTCCAGTTCTGCTGTCAGCAACGCTGAATGCCAAAATCCTCATCTAATTCCTTAGAAAGAAGAAAGTGGCACTAAAGGAGCAAGAAGGGCAGCACTAGCAGGTAGCTACTACCCTACAACCTTCCAAAACCACTCCTTCCAGTTAACTAATTTCTCCACCGGAGGAAATAGTTTCACTGAGCAAATAAAAGTATTGCCATACCCTAAAAAATTCACTCATTCAGAGACAAACAGGCTGTCTTCCAAAGGCACGTGCCACAGAAATGGCTGCTGAGGAAGGCAGCAATGCAATCGAGTCATTAGGTTAAAATTAGTTCACCAAAGGAAGGGGAAGACAGGTATTTCATAGACTATTCATGTCATGGTTTAATCCCAGCTGGCAACTAAGCACCACACTCACTTTCCCCCCGTCCATGGATAGGGGAGGAAATTGGAAGGATAAAAGTGAGAAAAGTTGTGGATTGAGATAAAGACAGTTTAATAGCTAAAACAAAAGCCACACACACAAGCAAAGCAAAAAAAAGGAACTCATTCACCACCATCAGCATGCAGGCATTCAGCCAGGAAAGCAGGGCTTCATCATACATAATAGTGACTTGGGAAGGCAAATGCCATCACACTCTGAATGTCCCCCCCTTCCTTCTTCTTCCCTTAGCTTCATTGCTGACTATGACACCACATCATCTGGAATATCCCTTGAGTAAGCTGGGGACAGTTCTCCTGGCTGTGTCACCTCCCGTGGTGTAAGGAGCAGGAAAGGCCTTGACGCTGTGTAAGCCCTGCTCAGCAGTAATGAAAACATCCCTGTGTTATCAACTCTCTTTTCAGAACAAATCTGAAACATAGGTCCATACAAGCTACTGTGAAGAAAATTAACTCTATTCCAGCCCAAACCAGCATAATTCTTTTGAGATCTAACTGTAATGACAGACCAGTCCACTTAAAAAATATCTCAGAATCTAAGTCTAGCAGGTCTGATTACAGAAAAGCTCAAGAAAATATAAGGAAGATCATATTTTTTGTTGAATTCTACAGGACTTAGCCAAAACATAGCTCCTGTTTCTATCCTTCTTTATCACTGCTGTGATCCAGCTGCTTCTTGACTGTACTGTGAAATTAAAAAATAAACAACAAGCACAGAACACTTCACAAACATGGCCAAAAAAATCACTACTTTCCTCACAGATCTGGAACGTGGGCTTTAATTCAAAAGGTTCACAACCATTTTTGAACCATCTTTGTTTTCTACAAGCATACATTTAGGAAGATACAACGCTGTCTGGGAGATGACCCCGACTGCTCCTTTGAAACAGGCTTACAAACAATGAAAACAACAAAAGCACATTAACAAGCAGAAGCATGGTTCATTATTTGCAGGCATTACTCAATGTTGATAAACGCTGACAAAAAAAATGAGTAAGTCAGGCAACCAAAGCCCAGTGTATTACTAAGTGACAAAATAAAGCTTTAAAACCTTGATTTGCAAGCTAAACCCTATTTTTGGGTTGTTGAAAGCAGCCAACCAGCCAGCAGCAGCAGATGATGTGCACAGTGACCAACTGTTACGTTCGTTCGCCAACATCCATCAAACAAATTGATTAAATATATTCTGTATCAGTCACTTAATATAGGAGAAATAAAGCCATTGTAATAGAATATAGTTTGCAGGATCAATGCTTCCTGCTCAGGAAATAAATGTTTTGACAACACCTTGATATGCATTTCTCTCTCGTACCCCATCCGTGTTCTGGAACTTAGGTGGGCAGTGGGAAATCATTAACCTTGCTTTTCTGAGACTCGGAAAGGTACAAAACACAGCTCTAACATCTAAGTCTCTATGAAGCCACACAAATCCTCTTCCTCTCTCAGGGAGCTCTCAGAAAGAGAAAACAAAGTACTGAAACAGCAGGCAGCTACAGATGCAGGATGTTGAGAGCTCGGTCAGCACGCCACAGCAGAGCTCTGCATCGGGAACACCACGCAGGAGTGTGCACCCGCTCCCCTACCTTCTCAACACAGAGCATATGAGGATGCAACCTGTGCAAGCTTCAGATGAACAGCCATTTCAGCAGCAGATTTCTCTCTCTTTAAAATTTCATAGAAAGGACTTGATCTGAAGGAAGTGAAAGGTTTTTTCTCCTTAGATTATCCATGGAGTGGTGAAGAGAGTAAAGAATCAGCAGTATAAAATCCCACTGCCACAGCAGTCTGGGGAGGGGCAAGTAAAAACTTTGGAGGATATGGTGCTGCAAGCATAAGTGACAGAAAAAACTCTGTAGGCTTATTAAAAAAAAAAAAAAAAAAAAACAAACAAAAAACCCAAAAACAAACCAGCATCTAGTTCTCATCATACACATTGTAGCTTTCTGGCCACGCACTGGAAAATTAGCTTTGTGATCAAAAAAACAAGAGACATAACTATGGAGACCAAGCCCCTACATGAAAAATGGAATTTAAGAACTTATGACTTGCTTGGATACAGCAGAAAAGTGAATGAGTAAAACAGGCCTGTTCTGCTCAGTCATTCTCACTTGTAATGGCTCTATGCAGCTTGCCAACAGCTCTTCCTCAGCCTTGGAGAACAGCCTGGTGAGCCTGTTCCAAGTGAAGTTTAAAAAAGTTTATCACTAGGTAGTTTTACAGTAAAGCAACTTCAGCTCTCCTTCATTACTTTTTTGGGGTTTAGTACAACAAGCAGAGACAGCTGCAGGGCAGAAAGCTGAACAGAGAGGGATTTTTGTGTTTCTGCAAGGAAATCCCTATTCAAATATATGCTAAAATAAAGTGCTCTTAGAAATCCCCGTGTGATTTCCAGACATTGTCACAGTTGGCACTGCCCCTAGATAGCACAGGGAGGAGGGAGACATGTCTCAATGGTGATACTCAGACCCCTGCCCAAAACAGGACCTCTTCTGTGCCATATTAGAGAGCACTGCCTTTGTTCGGTGAACATCAAATGACTCGAGTGATGTGGCTTCCACCCCTTCCCACTGGGGACTATTCCACAGTCTAATAGACCTTACTAGCTGGAAGTGTTTCTGGATTTCAGCCTACATTTTCTGCACTAAAATTTATCCTGTTACTCCTAATCACACTGCTTGGACCACCCCAAACAATTCCTCAAATTCGGCTATTTATAACTCCTCAGGTGCAGCACTAGTAGTTTTAACATCACCCTGTTCCTTCACCCTCTTTGTCTGTCGTTCAGACAAATTGTATGTATTTAATTCTTAATCTTTCTTCTCCTCTCTAGTCCATTAATCACTTTTGCTGCAGCTGTCTGAATTCCCTGCAATTTGCCAAAGTCTTTCTGGTAATGAAAGACCCACACACATATGAACTTTGTATCTCTTAAAGAGCTGTCTGATAAAAGACATGGACTAATACGTGTGCATGCACACACAGAAACACATCAGACATTTTCCAAATTCATTCTTTTTATGGAAAGAGCTTAACTTTTTTTTTCAGGCAGGATGCAAAAGGCCTAACAGAGGTGGGAAAGTAACACTGTATTTTTTTTTAAAAAAGAAACTGCCTGACTCCCAAATGCTTTGTACAACTGCTCATTCTGCTTTGCAAAAGCAGTGTATTTATCAATGCCTTCCTCTTCCAGTTCTTTAAGGAAGCTCACATTAAAACATCATGTTCTGGTTTTCAGAAATTGTTTGTCTCGCCTTCAAGGAACAGTTCAGTGAGCTGCTTAACAGTAACCTGTACCTGTGACTTGCTCTCTCCTTTGCCTCCTTTTTGCTGTAAAAACTGTTCAGGGAGATAGGTCACGGATATGAATGGTGAAATCCAATTAACCATTCCTTAGGATTTTAGAACTTCACCTTGCTTATGAAGAGCAAAACAACGCAGAGAACGCAGAATTTCCTTTGGGCTCAGGTTAAAACTCCTGCCCACCCGGATGTGGAAGTGCATCTTTGCTCCACCAGAGATCCTGGGCTGATTTTGGGCAAGTATACCACTGACCTCTGTGCATCTGTTACCTTCTCCCAAAATGGGCTTTTATATAGAAAATATACTTTAATGCATTTAACCCTAAATAGTTTAAAAGCTATTCTGTAACTACTGACCATTGCAGAAGATTAACTACCTGTCTACAGTTTGGGATCAGATATACAATAAAGACTGCAATTTTGCAGACAGATGTGAGTTCACGTGACTTCACATGACTTCCAGTTCTACTTAATTGCAGCAAGAATTCAAACAAACTGGGTAAGAGTGCATATGACATCCAAATGCACTTTAGAAATGAACATTTACCTACTGCAAGGCAGGGAAGATGGGAAAGAAGTCTTTCTACATTGATGCCACTTAACCCGCAGGCAAGTTCTTTCCTCTAGCAAGACAACTGTGAGTATTTAGCATTAGAAGTAATTTTAATTCCTGCAAACGTCTAGAGCATTTTCACAACAGGGAGTTGAAAAAAATAATAATAAAAAAACCCAAACGTGCTCAAATAGCCATTGAAAACCTATTTCCCTTTTCTAGTCTATTTGTAGGCTTACACTATCCAATACACATTTTTATTTAGAAGTTAAAGACAACACCCAAAACTCTGCTCTACTCACTCACTTCATACCAACAAAACATGTACATGCAAATATCCTGAGCATAAAGAGAAACTCTTAAAGTCATTATGACATTATTTGTACCCTGAAGCAAGTCATAATTTGTATGTACCCTGCCAAGTACTTTCTGTCAAAGCTAAAGTAATTATTAGGAAGTATGAAAGCAGGTGTCACTTCTGGCAAGTTGTAAGATGGCTTTATATTCTCAGTTGCAATGGGATAAAAATGATCCTTAAAAAGAGCATAGCAGGCTATTACTTTACATCCAGTGTATATGTGAAACATAACAGTTGCCGCCTGTACTCTTTTTCTCTTTGGTATTTTAATTAAAGATTCAAGCTCCTAAAAGAAAAAATCTAAAAATATGTGCAAAATCAATCTCATTTTGCATAATTTCTATTTAGTTTCATAACCAACTGTCAAGCCATCTGACCCTCATTTGCATGTGCTATAAGGCAGGCAGCTGAGCTCGCTTCCACTGCAGTGTAACACATACTTTGTCCCTGCTCACTCCCACATATAAAACCTCCGGCTTCTTGGATGAATCTCTGCTCCAGCACTTCAGGACAGAGGGGACAGTGATTGTTACAATTACAGGGCCAAAACCTTTCCAACTTGGGTGCCTAAATATAAACGCCTAACTCCATCTTTAGGCATCTGAATAGGCTGCTAGTGTTTCAAAGGTGCTGGGCACCCAGCATTGCCTACTTGTTTCTGTCAAACTTGCCAAAAAGAACATCTGCCTTTAATTTATTCTGAGAGCTGCAGGTACGCAGGACCTTTGAAAGCCATCCCACTTACTTCAGTCCCTAAATATAAACCCAGGTGCCTACCTCTAGGCAGTCAACTTGTAAAATGCTGAAAAGGCAAAAAAAAAAAAAAAGCATTATTAAATTAATAATAAATTCTTAAAAAGCTCACGTACAGACATCCTCAAGACCTTTGCAGTCTTGTTCCATACTTGACATATGACGTGATGCAAAAGAAAGCAGATCTGACTTTGTCAGAAAGTAGCACTTCATGCTGTGACTGGAGTATGTACATTGCTAGTAATTACCATAATTATAGTAAGGAAAGACATTCTGGGAAACAATCTTCAAAAGCTGCTCTTCTTCCTTGGATAAGCAACCAAGCAAACCAACCCCCCAAAGTGGCTGTATTTACGCTAAGAGTTTAGGGAAATTGCAAATTTACTAGTGTATTTATTATGCAAGTTTAGTTTATTTTTCTTTCATTCAGCCAGACACCCACATTCTTGACAGTGTAGAACTTGAAAAGATTTTTTTTTTTTTATTTAAAAACTGCAAACGGAAGAAAAATACAGGCTACCACCTGCCTCTGCAAATCTTTCGCATGTGCATTTGAGCATCTGAGCACGAAGCAACTGACTACCCTGTTAAGAATAATACTCAAACACAGAGGCAATATTCCACCCTACAACAGGGCACTGACTCAAAAGGCAACAAGACAATGCACGTCTGCCTGTACATAAAATGCTGTTCTGCATCAGGGACCAGGAATGTCATGCTGCAAGACCCAGAGATGTTCTCCTCAGAGCTGACCAAAAAAGCTCCTGGCTCTGGAAAGGAGTGCTGTTGGAGTCCATGAAGAGGCTCACTGCTCTGGGGCTTCCCTGTTTCTAATCGGGACACGCCAAATAAGTGTATGCATGTATGTGCTTTCCTTGTGAGCGTGCAGGATCACGTCTATGCTTTGGCTTAAAAAAAATGGAACAAACCAGGCCTAGGGTATCTACACAATGTGCAGTCAGTCTGTACCTATGAGGGGGAAAGGCTAGTATTGCCACATCTGAATCCACACAGTTTCAGACACTGTACTATGTCCTGAACTGAGCGACCAGACGCACTAAATTCTCAGAACAAAGAAAAAAAGTTACTGTTACTCTTAGTATTTTATTTTCTAAAAAAAAAAGCCTCAGATTCCAAGCAGGTTCAATCTCTAGGTAGAAAGGAGAGGGGTAAGGAAAATATGTCTAGGGAAATTCAGAAACATAGTTATGGAAGTTCTACATAAGCCTTATATATAAACAAGGTATAGGACATTCCAGCACAAAGGTCTAGTTTCCATCAGGACCAGGATGACACCTCGCCCTGCTCTACCTACAGCACCCCGAAGAAGCTGCAATTTGCAATTTAATCCAAATCAGGTGAGCTGTTACCATTGCTGTAATTTCAAAACTTCTCCCACTGCAAGCCCTGCTGGCACAGTGACCATGTGTGCCACCACTTCTCTGCCATGCCACATTCCCAGAGCTGGTGCTGCCCCAGACCTCAGTGTGGGTGCTCTCCATAGACAGGACAGCACTGGAGGACTCATCCCATCAGTCTTCAGTTTACAAACACCATTCTCAAACCTTAGACACAGCCCAGCCATAGGCACGCAGGGGATCACCACCATCGCCTCACCCCCAGGAGCCTCAGCAGGCTGCAGCCACATCTTGCTGCCACTCGCATCAAGGCGGGGAAGAAATGCCAGAGCTGCTGCCCAGACACTGCCATTGGGTGCAGCTGCACAGAAATCTGACCTGGTGAGGCAGCCAAAGCCATCAAGCTCCAGCAGCACAATGAGCAGATGCTCCTTCTGTCCCTCCTCACACCACATCTCGGTTCCTCCTGTGGTGCACGCAGGAACAGGAGCCGGGTACAAAACATAATTTCCATGCTTCCTCTGCGTGCTGCAACAAGATCTGCCTTGCCCTCCTGCCCTGCCCTTCCCACAGTACTCAGAAGCATATGTCCAAAGCATAAAGGGGCTACAGGGGTGGTTTAGTGGTAAGAGAGACCGGTCTTTCCTTGATATACCAAGAAACTGCTTGGCATGGTGCACATGCGAGGGCTGTGCGTGGGATGATGTCTGCCCGTGCATGGAGGAGGGAATCCATCTCACCACAAAGGATGCCTCCTTCCCTTACTTTGGTTTGGACCTACAGCTCTTAATGCTTCATGGGGACTGCAGTACAGCACAGTCAGATACTCTGCAACCTTACTGAATAATCTCTCTATGGGCACACACATATGCCAGGCAAAGGGCTGCAGATTGCCCACCTTGCTCAGGAGGGGGTAGCTCTGTCCAGAGAGACTAGCCAAGGGGCTGTACCCACCTGAGTGGCTTTTGGGGGAGGAAGATGCGCTCTGGATTCATGCAGGAAGGCTGGAAGCAGCCACGTACCCTGCTCCCACCACAGCTCCCCAGGCTCTGTGAGCTGGCCAGTAACGACAACCCTATTTGTTTTTCTTTGACATTCCCAAACTGAGCAAACAGAAAAAGCAGTCAAAAAATAGGAAGAACCAGGAAAAGCCATTGCATATTTACTTGTCATAAATCATGCTTAGGAGAACATTAGGCCCAACAAGTCATCACTTATCGAAGCAGGTTTCTGCTGTGATCACAGCATTGCACTACACTTCATTAGAAACATTAACTAGACAGTGGCAAGAGAGGGGTCTCTGCTGCTCCTCCTCTTCACCCCCACCCCAATTTCATCAAAACATTCTCCTCACATTGCTTTGGTTATTTCTTGGAATGGGAAATATTTTTTTTACTACACAGGACAGTATGATACTATAGGACTTAACAGGAAAGCCTCTATCCAAAACAAATATGCTTCTGGTAAGAAACTTCCCTGCTAAATCTTGGATGAAGCACACGAGATCAAATGTGTATACCTCCTCATTCTCTCATCAGAGAGCAAACCCATTGGCAGTGGGATGTGCAAATGCAAACCCACGTGCTTTGGGTCCCAGCAGCACAGCTCAGAGCTCCATCTCCTAGTGCTGGCCTCTGAAGACCTGTAATTCTGTCAGGAAGGCAGCAGCACTCTAAGAAAAGTCTTGCATGTTATTCCTAAATGGTTTCCTTGATGAGAAGTCTGCACATGTGATGAGATCAACAAACGTTCCTACAAGTGTCCCACTAACGGGCTCTTACTGGGAAGATGTTTTGCTCCTGTGAGACCAGGCTGATGGTGAGAGCCCAGATACACGGGGCTGGGCTGTGCCATTAAAAGTGAGGAGACAGCATTTGGGTTTGACTTACTTTACAGAAAGTGTTCTCCAACAAGGTTTGGGGTGGAAACAGGACTGCATTTTGTAGGTGGAGAGGCGGTAACACTTTAGGAAGAAGCGTTGATATCTGTAACTGAAATAAACCCAGCTACAAGCTGGCGATGCTAATTTGAAAGCCTTGACACCTAAAGCACAGACAACTAAGTGTGCTCTTCTGGGAGCTTCTGCAAGTGCTGCTGCCCTGGCTTCTCACACCACAGGCTTGTGTCACGCAGCCCTGCAATCAAAACACGTGTGTTTTGTGCTACAGTATCCTGTCAGGCAGGGACAGCCGTGAGAAATACTCTGTTTGAAGGGAGACTGAGGAGCATCACTCATCTTCCTTCTGGTGTCAGTAGGAAACAGCAGAGCTGCCGATAGAACAAGGGTATCACCCCTGTGGAGGGTATTCCCGAGGGTGCATGCAAAAAAAGTCACAGGCACGACCCTATTTTCTCTGCACCTTACCACCCCGGAAACACTCTTCGAAGGGTTAGTCCACCCACTGCAGTATTTCTGGTAATGACTCACAAAATCCCACACGAGTCTGATACCATTTGCTTGATAAAACCAGATGCCTTAATGAAACTATGCATTTGGTGCTTGAAAAAGAGGGGGGGGGGGGGAACCAAAAAGACAAACCCTTACTAGTTGTAATTAGTAGCGAAGTGGTGGAACACAAAACTGACAGTGTGTGGTGTGAGAACAAAGCTGATGGCTGTACACAGACCCTCTGCAGACAAGGGTATGAAAGAGAGGCTCTGCAGCCTGCTACCAGGAATTTGTCTCTTGAATGTTGCAACTTACACAGATGTTCGCATAATTTCTTGCACGTGGACAGCAAAAGGAGCATTAATTTCAAGAATGACGTGATTGTTTGTGTGGTAAGGATAAGAAAGGAAAACTTTTAACATGTGTTCAGTGAAGCCAAACTGTTCCCAAATGCACTCAAAGGACTCTTCGTGAAGTCAGTGACAAAATTCAGAAAAGACTTCACACCACTCTTTTTTCCTCTAATTTAAAAACCCAAATTAAATTACACTCAAGAATCTTAGGAGATTCAGGAGCACGAAACATATTGGCGCATCACAATGTTCACTCACCACTGCAAAACATTAACTAAACTTGCTCTGAAAAATGTTTGACTATTTATAGAGAAGGCAAGGGAAAAAAAAAAAAAAAAAAAGATGATTGCTGGGCTGTTGGGTTTTTTTGGTTGGGTTTTTTTTTTGGCAGACTTCATTTGAAAGCAGCCAAACTCCTTTCTGCTTCTGTAAGACAAACTAACAGAGCACTAAGGTCACAGGAACAGAGTACTTAAGGTTGTGCTTGAATTCGGGACAGCCTTGTACCAGGTGCTTTGTCCAAAATGTACTGAACTCCTGCTTAAACCCTGCCTGAAGGAGAGAGGCTGCTTAACTACCACCTTACAGAGAGATACTTCCATCAGGCTGCTCTTGAGCAGCCCTTGTAGTGCTCCAGCCCAAAACCTACTGCAGGTTAGCAGCTATTTCATTCACTTCAAGGGGTGCAGGGTCACAGCACAGGAAATGAAAACACCCAGCACTTCTTCTGCATGCCCAGCACCCCACAGGATGGAGCTGTCACACAGCTCCGATTAACTGGGAAGGGCTGCTGCAGCAAATTCACTCTTGTGACAAGTAAAGCATGTACAAAATTTATTATTTGGTCCATTTTCACAGCAGAAAAGATTAAAAAATTGAGTTCAAATAGCTGGCTGGAGAGAATACCCAGCATGTGAAGGCGGTGCCAAAAAATTCCAATTAATTTGATTTAGGGTTTTGGCTGGGCTTTTTTCTTTTTTTCTTTTTTTTTTTCTTCTTTTAAGTTTAACATATGAAATTAATTCCTGAAGAAGTGAAACAAAACTTACATGAGGAAAAAGGCAGGTAAGGTAATTTGAGAAGTACCTTATAGCAACACTTTAAAAGCATGCATGTCTCTTCAACATAAAACAGACTGCAAAGGGCTCTGAGAGTCCATTTGCACATCGTCCTCCCTAATATCATCGTCCTCCTGATTAATATCATCGAAAACCTCAAGTATGCTTCCACCTTCCTTCTGAGCTGGGCAAAACAACAGGTCTTAAGAGCTACTACGAATGAACTCAAAGGCTGTGAAACTGCACCCTCAGCTGCTTGCAACATGTCGCCCTGCCCTGTATTTTGATTTAATGATCTGAGCACTCAGCCAGCAAGAACTCCGTATCACCTCCAGGTCCCGACATTTCCTAAAGCAAAGAGTAAGAAAGAAAAAAGTAAGGCGGCAGAAGGGAGTTACTTTGGAAAGCTGAGCAGCACCAAACAAAGCTGCTAATGTTCTTTTGGCAAAGCAAGAGATTTGTATAACACTTTTTCCTCCTGCTGAATGTATTTACTCTTAAAAATCGATTTCCTCTGACAGTATTTATTGCTGCACATTGCTTGGTGGTTCTGAGAAACTGCATGGAAAATCACAACGTTATGCTTGTTAAACTGACCCTACAAGGCCATACCACCAGTGCATGCATCATTCCAAGAGGCAAGCCTGCCAAAGTCATGCTGTGCATATCATCACTAAACCCAAGACAAAATGCAAATTTGGCTGTATCATAACTGATTTGCATAGCTTTCCATTGGGTTTGTACAACCTTTCTGCGAAATGCCAATTTACTCCACTTTCCTACAGCTTATTACCAGTGTGAGGTACTTACAGCTTTTATGCACCATAGATTTAGTAGTTAAAACATTAAAAGAGGTAATTAAATGCCTTTTGGAAATAAGACCATAGCCTTCAACATGATGACATAAGGCACAGGACTTTGACTGGGACACAGAAATGTTAACACCCCTCTTCAAAGATGCAGACCCTCCTCTCTAACGTGATCGAGAGCTGCACAGCTTTTTCGGTTTTTTATCTGATCCACAAAAGCAGAAATATTTGCTTGCAAACTATGAAGGGCCTGAATCCAGTTACTGAGTACACATTTCACTCACACTGATATCAGAATGGATGGCTGCCAGTTTAGTGTCTTGGCTGGCGTTCAAACACGCTGATTGCTGAGCCTCCTTGGATTCCCAGTTCATGATTTAAAAAAAAAAAAAGGAAAAAAAAAAATCCCTGAGCATGAAACAAATAACACTCCACAAACATTTCTGAGATGCTACTGGGCTAATTTTCCCCCTCTCCTCTTTTTTAAACTCAGTCGCTGGAAGCAAGCAGCACTCTCTTGTCAAAAGAAGCAACTTGGGAGTTTGGACTTTATCTCCAAAGCTACGATACAAAGAACATTAGATTCTTCCTAGCCAAGCAATTTTCACACGTGTGCCAGGGGCCAGCCCTCATTAAAGTCAGCAGCAGAGAAAAAGATCTGTTTATGCTTCCATATCTTCCCTTGAAAAAATGGAGAGGAAAAAGAAAAGAGAATTAAAAGCTTGAAATGTTCTGATACAGATGTCACAGCCAAGTGACAGGGAAAGGAAAGGTTCTTTGACTTACATGTACCTGTTTTGTCCTTTTTTTCCTCACTACTTACTACCAAAATCCAGTAGGTCAAAAGGCAAGCCAAGAGCTCCTTGGAGCCCCCCTTTTGAGCTCCCAAACACCCCCCCTCTGACTGCGCTACTTGACGTGGCTGGCGCGCCGTGCAAGCCCTGCTTTCTCTGGCACAGCGGCAGACACTGTAGATCAGACCACTTAGACATTTCAATTGGACTTGACAGGTGTTTGTTAATAGGCTCTACAATACGTTTGGGAAGGGCTGCCTGGAATTGCAAAATGGTTTATTACAACAGTTTAATAAGCCCAGTGTGCAGAGTTCAGTGCCTTATTTTGTAAGGCTGTAAATGTGACCAAAATCTGAACTGTATGGCAATACACATACAACTTATAACTAACCCGATTAATGGCAAATGCAGTCATACAGTAACTGTACAACTGGAACTGATCCCGCCAGCTCAGTCTGGGAGCCTCTGAGCTCCTTGCAGGATCTGTCCCCCATGTATTACCACAATTCACAGAAATCAGGTATATCTATTTGGTGATAACTGCTTGGACTAATTATTAGAAAATTCAATTTATGCTAACTTGCCTGAGGGAAGGGGAGCATAAAATTAACTTGACACATTTATTTAACTTTTTACAGTATTATTATTACTTAAAATTTATGACAGCATTGTGCCCAGAGGCCCCAGTGAGGATCAGAATCCCACTGTGCTCAGCATCCCACTGTGTGTGCGTTGATGTCCTCACAGCGTAATTTCAAGGCAAAGGCCCCATCCCTGCAAATTGTTATGCAAGTACTTGCCCTGAAGACTGGGAGTGAGGCCATGGAAATAAAAGGCACAAGTGAAGTAGACGCATTAAGCCACCACATCCTACCATGCACTGGCAGCCCACACCAAAACATTCCTATTTCGGAACAAAGTGACAGGTGAGTCACTTTGGTTTTTACTATTTAACACATAGACACAAACAGCCCCTCTTATCTACTGTTCTGTTTTCTTGCTGCTATCTTATAAACAGGACCATCATCCAGTGAATGAAAAATATTACACGTGGGGGGAAAGGCCCCAGAAAAAACATACATGTCAGTAACTGATCCAGGGAACTACAAAAATATCACCTTTTATTTTAGACACACCATGTGTAACAATGCATTTTTTCCCTGCAGTGAACTTCGAAATACCCTTTAAAGCATATCTGCCTGAGAAAAGTAACTAGCTGTTCCACCTGCCTTTATATGTGCAGGTACAAATGCCAAGCCCAAAATGTCACCATTTGGATGATCATAACCAGACTGTCCTTGACTAAGTTAATCTTTTTATTTATATTCAATATACTTAACCTCATTAAACAACTGTACTGGTCAGAAAATGTTACAGTATTAATCAATATGCTATCATTATTTTAATTGAAACAGGTTGAAGTATCTTCATCAGAAGTAGGGAAAATGGGAGCTTTTTTGGGTTAGGGTGTTAAAATTAAACTACTGCGAGTACTGGCTGTACTGACATGAAGTACACAAATGAGTGAAAAAAGAATTGCTGAGAAAGGGAATGGTGCCTTCAGGAGTCATTAGAAGACCGTAAGAATTAGGACAATATTGGCATTAGAAGACTCTTTCTTCCTCTGGTTCTTTGACAGTGTTTTAGAAGCAAGCCATCCATTCTGTGTACCCTTAGTGTTTGCTGGGACTAAAGAGAACCACACAGAAGTCAGCATGGTCTAACTTTCAAGAAGCTTCAGAGGCTCCTCAACTCAGGGGCAGGGGAGACATCAGCAAACATGCTCCACTCCTCCATCTTCCCCATACCCCAAAACGAGTTGAGATTAGCCTATACAAGCAAAGAGAAAAACAGAAACATCAGAAAAATACTCACTTGAGTGGACTGTCCTAACAGCCTTATTTCAGCCCAGCATTTCAGATGGGGTGAAAGCAAGCACAATGACCTTTAAGGCTGCTCCTCCACAGCTAACTTGTCTCTCCATGCCCAAACACTACCTTGAACAAATTTAAACCAAACTCGTACACTGGTGTAGCAAGTGGAGTTAGGCCTTCTCCAGAACTGCAGTGGTTTACTTCAAAGACTAAGTTTGGTTAATGTGTCTTCTGCTATCCTTCTACCTTCCTCTGCTTCTCTTTCTGCTGCAGTTCACTGGAGCTGTTTCAAGGTTCAGTTAAATATGTCAAGCCTTTTACATGCAACTGCAACCTTGCAGCACAAAGCAACATGGAGGCAGATGAAAGAAAAAGAATCTATGATTTAGCCACACACAAATTCTGTATATTTTGCATATCACTCCTGAAACTGACTGGCAGCCCACACCAAAAAGAGTTCTGTTTGGGAAGAAAGTGACATTTGAGTCACCTTTGTTTTTCTCATTCGATATGAAGATATCAAACATCACCTCCTACCTAATGCCTCCTTTTCTTACTTCTATAAGGGCACATATTTCTGTGGTCCTTTAGAGCACTGTCTGCTTGACTCAGCACTGTGACACTTTGTGGTGCATGTACATTGCCCCATACTGATAAAACGTGTGAGATGTCACCCATGGCTGTGCTGAGCTGCCATCCTCGCAGGATGCCGCACCACTCCGCTCATACCAGAAAGGTACATAAGGAACAGTTCTATGAAATACTGTTTCTGCCACCAGCAGAAAGCACCGGATTTGCTTGCTGCTACCCATCCCCTTTTCACACTACCTTTTTCTGCTGAAGAAGAGGCTTCTGAACTCTGTCGGCTTTTGCCCTGCAGGTCATGCTGTGCCCTTGCTAGAACTGTGAGTGAGACACCTTTGGTTAGATTATGCAGTGAGATGAACTTCTTGGAAGGGGAAATTTAGTACTTTTAACCTTTTACTCCTTTTAGTGGTTGGTTCTGTACTTTTTAATTCCCAAAACAACAATAACAGCCATTCTTCGAATGAGCCTTTATCAGGTTTTAAAAAAGAGAAAAAAAATCAAATTAACCTGCTTACTTCAAAGCTATGCTCTCATAATTTTAGCTGGCACATCACGAACAAAATGGTCTAGAACTAACCTCAAACAGTCATCTGGAGAAAAACAACATATTTTCCCATGTCATCACCACTATAGCACATACTAACCACAGCTATTCAGCCTGTCAATTTTCAGTTTATATTATGATAGCTTTACCTAAAAGCATTTCGTGGTTCAAAAACAGCAAGTGTAATGCCAAGGAAACATTTGCTGAACTGACGAGCGTGGCAGAGCTGGTGTGAGGAATATGCTTTCTGCAGAACGGGAAGCAGAGTAAAAAAGATGTTTCACTCAGGACAACAGATTTCTCAGAAATTCCCCAAAACAGTACTTCAGGTTGGCTTAATTCCACAGTCTGGTCACAGTAGGTTATGAAGAAGGAGGTTTAGTTTGGTTCTCAGGGGTGAATTTTCCACAAAAATCTCCAAGAACTGTGATGAATGGGAAAAGGAACACATGAATCCTTTTTTACTTGCATTGGCATCTCCACTGCCACACAGAGGAAGGTTTTTCACATCCACCATGCATTTCAGAGAGGTAAAGAAAGTACAGATTCATGCGAGGCTGGACAGGGAACTATATGAACGGCACAAAAGCAACGCATTTTAAAAGGACTTCAGCAAATACACTTTTAGCTGTGCAATCCCCATTATTCACAAGGCACCAAGCATTATACAGCCTTCGGTTACTGTCCTCATTTTAAGGGGGACAAAGGCAAATGTCTTGTTAATGAAGCAGTACGGCTCAAATTCTATAATAAAAACCTTTTGACTCTGACAATCGTATGCCCACACTCAGACTTCAAAAATATCCTCATGCTACAACACTGCCTGTGTCATCACTCCAGAAGCAAATGAGAAATCACTGCATAACTTCCCAGTGATCCAGAGCAAGGGGAGGATTGCCCTGACAATAAGAATTTTAACTGTACGCTTAGGTAGGGACAGCAAACCAAGCAAAAAAACCTAAACCAAATGAAAAAAAAAACAAAAAAACCTTGAAGAAGCCTATGAAAACACTCTGTAGGCTATGGTATTACTCTCTTCTTTGTACTGATTTTCCCAAAGTTGGGCCACAGCAGCACCATACAGGTTTCTGTAATAAATTAATTGGTAGCCTTGCTTCTGTGGGCTGCAAGAGCAAGTACCTTCCCTGCTCCTCCTCCTCAGCAGCACTGTGACTTCCTACAGGGCAGCTTAGACACACCAGGGCAGCTTTACTCCTGGGGATGAATGGGAGTGCATTTCCCCTTCTTGATTTTGGTGGGAGACACATAGAAGGCGAGGCATTCTCCCCAAGGACTGCTGATTTCAATACCAGCTGGACCCTAAACAAGCCTCCTTTAAAGGGCCACTCCTAAGTCATGCACTGTTCCCCACTCTTCACTTTTTACAAATTAGGAAGGATGTGTGTTAACTATGTGTCCCCTCTGGACAGACCTTCTGCATGGAAGGAAGAAAGAAGTAGCAAGAAAGGGTCAAGGATGGGCAAAAACATGTAGGAACCTGCACATGAGCTGGCATTTGTTTCAGGAGTGAGTGAGTGGTTATCCATCCGCGGTGCACCCAACACCCACGGCTTACAGCCTGAGACACAAATTTGAGCAGACCTTCCATGATCTTACGGTGAGTCTGAAACAGCCCACATTCAGCACTCACAAAATACACAGCTGCATTCCTCCATGGCTCTGACAGTGATTTATGTCAATGAATGTAGTGCTGCTAATACGCGCTGTGCTCCCACTCCAGAAGCCAAAGCTGTGCTCTGCACAAAGCCAGGACTGTGTGGTGCCCAGGCACAGCTGCCATGAGCTGTATTTTCCCCTCATCTCGTGGAAGCTTTAATGGAGCCACTAGGAGAGAAGCAGTAGCACTGCAAGTTCTGTCCACCCACTCAATAAACTAGCATCCATTTTTTATGCAAGTATTGCAACTCAGCAGTTGTACTATGGAGTCCCAGAAAGAATAAGACTTTCTTAATTTAGAACAGCTACATACTATGTCAACTACTGAAAACCTTGGTGGGCAGCAGAAAATGTTTTGAGTCAACAGACTGAAAAGTGGATTTCTGTTTGATTTTACAGCATGTTTGATGTTTTCAAGGTAAGACTTAAGATTTGAAATCTCTGTTGAATCATTTATTATTTTCAGACTGTGCAATACGCTTTAAAGTTGTACTTTAAAAAAAGGAAAATAAAAAACCATGATGTTTCACATTTGAGGCTTTATCATATTCACAGTACTTAGACATGTATCTAACTTTAAATCAGTGAAGACAACTGCAATCAAAGGGATAAGGGGGTGTTAACAAGTTAAGTGTGCCCTGAAGTGTTGTCCTGAACAAGAATTAGACACAAGTACATATTAGGTGTCTCTAAAATAGGTCTTTCATGTCTAGTAATAAATACAGATCACAATACACCTTGTGTATCAACGGGTAGCAAAGGCTACATGTCTTGAGGAAGAAGACTGAACAGAGAAGAACTGAAAGCCTCTGGGCATAAGATGTGATTGTTTTATTAGAAGAAAGATTATAACATAGAGGCCAAGGATAAAGTTGAAACTTGAAAGGAATATGAGTCAGGGAAGTTGTTCCAGATGGCAGAGCCATGTGGGATGTGACTTCACCATCTACTGTGGAAATAAAAAGGAAGAAATGAAAATTTAAGTGTTGTGAGAGCATATAGGACTGACAGAAAGAACTGAGAGCAGTAGAAGGAAATTAAAGGCAGAGTGATGAAATGAGGCCTTCAGACATTTTGAAGTGCAGCAACACCACTTCAATCAGCCAGTACTAAAAAGGCTCAGTCATGGTGCTTCAGATAAACCTGTTTCAGTGCCTGTCCAGAGCACATTTCCTTTCCTTTGGGGTTTGACATATCATGTGGACAGCATCACAGGAGCATCTCTGAGCATTTACTAAAGGGACAGTCGTTTTGCAATATCCCGTTCCTGCTGATCCCACCCCTAGTGTTATATCCAACATCATAAACGAGTTAGACAGAATTATATCAGATGGTGTCTTGGGCTACTTAAGACTAATGGGAATTTTTTAAAAGTGAAAATTAGGCTGAATATGATACAAGACTTATTAACATCTCCTTAAGGGAAGTGCAGGAAGCCATGAGAGCTGGACACTGGGAACTTAACAGGGCAAACCACTTAAAAATGCATTGCAAAGACCTGTGCCATCCCATCAGGAAAACAGACATGCATGATCTACATAAATAGGTCTTCAGCACATCTTACTTCAGTGCAAAAAGGAAGTACATGAAAATAAAATAAAAATAAAGTACAAACTAAAGACAAAGATCCGAAACAGATTCAGATACTGTTTGCAGGCTGCAAATTCTGTTTGATTCAAAGATGGAATTTTCAGTCAGAAGTTAGAGGAGATCTTCCTGGACTAGTTAGTCCATTCACTGTACAACAATCCATGATATCATCCACAAAATGACTGCAAAGGTAGGTGGATTTGGAAGCCAAGGTACACACTGGCTAAAACCTCCCTTCTCCTCCACTCACACATGCACAGGCACATTATGACTTCTATGGTTTGGAGACTCCTTTTGTTACCATTTATGTATTTAAGTGCCCAGCCAAACTGGGCTTTGACTACAAACCTAATGCCAAAATAGTAATAAGTTCAATATGAGATATTCTTATTAAAATGGCAGAGAAATACATATCACACATATAAATAATCCATGAAAATTATTTCATAGACACGTCTGGTCTTGACTTTCTGTACTGAAAGCCTAACCTAAAGTCTATCAAGTCAATAAAAAGACTTAGAGACTTCAAAGCTGACTTCAGGCTAAAGTATTTTTCCATGACTGATTCTTTTGCAGTCATGTTCCTTCCTGGTCACAGCTTCTCCATTTCAAAGCAACCGAACTTCTAACCTACCTAAACTAACATAATTGAAAACAACTGACCTGAAGGTAGCTTAAGAGTCTTGGTCTTCATATAATTGCCTTTGCAGAAGCCACAGAGCCTGTGGTCAGCTGGATACTTGTTTACCTGTCCCTTCTTCCCAGTGAAAGGATGCTTATGTAAATATTCCTTAAAAAACAAAACAAAACCAGAAAAACCAAACCAACTTGAAAAATCTCTTCTCTCTTGCAAAGGATAAACTTATTCTTCCAGGAAATAAGATTAATCTGATTTCTTTAAACTATCTTGGCTTTATTTGGGTGTGTAAATGAGACATATAACTGCTACAGCCACGTACGTCAGCCCACCAGACACAAAGCAGTGCTAAAAGCCAGGCTGCAACTCTTGCATATCTTTCACGCTTAGTCTTTCAGCCTCGAGGATGTTTTCTTGGTTAGTCAACTTTAAATCTATCTATTGTATATACAGTACTATTTAAAAACAGCACTCAAGCGTACAAGATAAACATGTGCCCCACTGAGTTACTAAACACGAGATAATAAATTTGCATCCCGGTGAATTTACTACTGCCATGGTAGCTGCCTGCAATGTACAGAACAGTACAAAACCAGAGCTCTGTGCCAAGTAAGTGAGAGGCCTTGTGCAGAAAAATGCCAGTGCTCTGGAGGCACAAACAAGAGCTGTGCAAGGGAGAAATTCAGCAGTCAGTGAAAACACGGCCTGTCAGACATTAAATGGGTATAATGAGGACAAAGACAGAATTTCTTCATGGGAACAGGAAGGCTCTTCCACTTAGCATATATGGGGAGAAGCCCCACAGTTACAGGGAAAGAAGGCAGCTCTAAATCTGCATACACTGCAGAAGTGAAATGTGAGCAGCATGAAGGGGAAGGAGCACAAGAGCTTTGCTGAATGTGCCCGGGAAGATTCAGAACTCCTTGTGGCAGAGGAACCAAGGTCTGCACAGAAGACAAGTAAAAACATCCCACGAACATGAGAAAGGCATGTTTAGAGCAGCCAGAAACAAGAACATCACCACCAGGACTTCGAACAGCAAATTCAGCCAGGGCCCTTCTAACATGTCCAATTGTACCAAAGAACAGAGAGAGCAGGATTTTGTTCTGCCATCCCTCTGCATTCACCCATGTCTGCATCATCCTCCCTCTGGCATCCTCCAACAGTCCCGGCTTTGCTTCACATCCTGCCATGCTGGCCTGGCACTTGGGCAAGGGCTGCCACAGCCCACTGGATGCAGCAGCAGGGCTCACTGCCAGCCACTGCCAAAGAGAGTTAGCAAGGAGGGAGCTTGGCTGTCTCTTTCCCCTCGATGTCAGCACCAGCTCCTGCCTCTCATCTCTCTTGACTTCTGAATTTAGCAACAATCAAAAAAATTGTAGGAATTTAATTGTCTTTGAGACTTCTACTTCCTGCAGGATCTGGTGGGGATTAGCCAAGACAGTGTTATGAGAGGGGGAAAATGGAGATGGACAAACAGACAGACATCATCACCACCACACATACCTCACATCCTTGGAATCCAGGCTAAAAACATCCAGGCTCTGGAGTAGAAATACTCATGAAAGCATTTAATAATGCTTTACCAAGGAGTGATATCAGTATCATTATCTGCATTTATGGCTGCAGCACTGATCGGTCATGACACGCCTCAAGTCACCCATCAGATAGCTGTTCCTTCTGACTCTGCCACTGTGTCTCCTGACTGCAAGTCAGTGCCCTACCACTGGAGTCATCCCAAACCACAGGCTGCACAAGAGGAAAGGGTTGCAGGAGTTAATATATGAATATCTAAACACCAGCTATTCCCTTTGCAGAGAGGACAGAGAAGGAAGAATTATGAAGTTATGATAAAAAACAAAAAATGTAATTTTCCTTCCAAAAGGCAAGACCTGCCTCTAGCAGGTTCAGTGCACTTGGCATTGCAGATGCATTTAATGAAAAGGCAACATAGGACAGGACTGACTGGGTGTTTGCTATAATTAAGAACCAACGCAGAAACCCAGCGACTGAGCAAGAGGGAAGGTGGGATCAGCTCCAGTTTTCTGATTCAGGTGTCTTCTCAAAACTCCTGGGGGACCCACTCTAAGAAACCCATAATGTTTCCACTGCATTTCGAATCCAGCCATGCTAACAATATTCAGCCAAACCTTACCAAGGCTGAATTTTATCCATTTTCCTTTGTTCCTTTTGCATGTGAAAGGATAAAGTAATTGGTAATTGGTCAGGAATCATTTAAATGATTCCTTGTTTATTAAAAAAATGCAATTTCCCTTTTATTATTCCTTAGGTTTTAAATTCTTCACATCACTGTTACGTCTTATAAGGGAATAATGTTCCTATCACTATAAACCGAAAATAAAAAAATTAGAAAATAAGAAGACAGGAATTATTGAACTTATTTTTTAATTCAAGAAATTGTATGAAAATGCAGCATGAACTGTTTTTGTCTCTAATTCCATATCTTCCTCTGTATCTCCTCCTTTCTTACTGTTTTCAGGTAAAGATCAAGGATACAATTTCTTCCCTACTCCATCATAGAACAGAAAGTAAGTAATGAGGCCAGCAAGTCCTGACCTCTGCCATCAGTCTCCTACTTGCTGTCAGCCTGTTTGACATCAGCAGGGTGGAAATGCCTCAAACTGGATACCATAAGCTGTCCCACACTGCTGCTATTATTACTAATCTTAAAACTGCACAACTTTAGAAATACACTCTTCTATTAAAACTGATGGCCAACACAGGTAACTATATTTCTAGTGACAAAGACCAGTATTTGTTTGGAGTTGCTGCATTGCTACTCAATATTCAAGTTATTGCATATTAATGCAATGTCAAAAAAGTACCGTGTGATGATGTCAGGACAGAGCCTTGACCTCATTTTGTGATCTCCTTCATCAAGGTACCAAAATCTTCTCTTCTGGACTACCTTTGAACTACATGAAAATAAACCAAGTGAAAGGATACTATCAGAGAGGAAAGGCTTTTAAGAACACAGTTCATTTGATACACAGGAACAGTTCCCCAAATGAGTGCCCCTCTCACTCTGCTACAAGTATGTCCATATCGTCTGCTCTGACCAGGCAAGTAGACTGGGTTTAGAGCAGTAGCATTTTCAAGGGTCACATACTGTTAAGATAAGGCACTGGTCTGACTAAGAGCCATGAGAAAACCTCCTACAGTCTCTGTTTCAGTAAGACGGTTTACAGACAAACAATCATCAATCTGCAGCTCCTCGTCCCCCACACCATCTTTGCCAAAACAGAAATGGAAAGTACAAAAAAAAAACCCCACAGAACCAAAAAGAGATGCTTCAATATTGCAAATCTTTTCTAAACCAAACCACTTGGGCTTTCCAGCACAATACGTGCACTGAGACTCAACTCATCTGAGTGCAATTTCAGTTTCAGCTACACCGATACCATACCAGCTTTGCACAACCACAATCAAATTCTTTGCTGTGCTCTTTGCAGCATTTTGAAGTCCTGAAGGAACATGAAAATGGAAATGCCTTCACTGAGCTTAAATGCATTATGTCATAATCCTTAAAATGCCAATCATAATTAAAGACCATTTATCCTACTTCCATTTGCTTTCCTGTAGAAGCAATCACCACTACTTTACACGTTACTTTTAGCACCAGTCTCATCAGACAACAGGCTTTGTGATAGCGTGGTGGTTTCCCTCTTTGACCACGGATAAACATCATTCCCTACTGCTTCGAGGCTCCAGCCTGGACACGCCCGACAGCCTTCAGAGCTTGCACGGGTTCAACAAGCAGGCTCAGGGCTCAAGTTCATATGAGAAAAAACATCTACTGCAGGCCTGTGGGGCCCTTGGGGTGCAAAGACGGGGATTTGCACCCTGCCACTAGTGGTCCAGCGCTCTTTCACCTGCCACTCCCCACTTTCAAATGCAGGCATGTCAGTGAATAAAGCTTTTCCTGCTCTTTCAAAACACTTTTATGCATTTAATTGGTACAGATCCGGGAGCAAAATGGGAACTGCCAGTCCCAATCTGACCAAGGAGCAGCTTTAAATCTGCAGTTCTGATTGAGTTCTCCTGTTAATGATGCTCCTAGAAAGATCTTACTAGGCAGCTTGACTGAAACCAGTAACTAAGCCATGACTTAAAGCTGGTGAAATACCTGCATTACAGTGAAAAACTGTCTACTTATTGTTTTCATGAGTAGTTTACACATAACAGACTTCCTCTAGAAAATGTGGAGTACAGCCCATTCTGCATCTAGCTTGTCTTATACATGATCCAGGGGGTGCAGAGCCAGCAGGCATCCGCTTGCAAGAACAAAACACATCCCTCTAGTACTAGACACACTGAGCCAGTGTTTACACACTGATCTGCTAACAAGGAGACCCGGGAATTCCAGAAGATGAGATTTATATTTATTGCTATTTTACATTACCACAGAACATGCCAAGTTCGGGCACTTTAAATTATGAGGGCTGCTATTGCACATTCCCTTATCAGTCTTTCACACAACCGCGTTACTGAAGCATCCCGATAAGAATGTCTAAAATGTCTGCTATGTTTTAGAACAGCAAACTCTTCCTTTTCAGCTCTGACCCAGCCATTTCAGTCAACAAAGCTCTTTCTACTCTTTCAAAAGGCTTTCTACTCACTTGATGGTTGCGATCATGCTGACTGTCTTGGAAACTGCTACTCCCAAAAATAATAATACAGTGCGGTTATTTATTCATGGTACTGGCTTGGCATGATATTTTGAGGAGTACTATTTCAAAATATGTAATGAAACATGAACATCCATCTTTAGACAAGAGGTCTAAGTATCACACTTCAGAACATTGTACACGGAAAATTAATGCACCTTTTAAATGAAGAAAATCGGGAAACTGTGCAACTAAAATGACCAACTTGCCAAAACCAGCATACGTGTGTGCACTTGTTCTTACATTCCCAGACTCACTAAGATCAATAGATAGATAGATAGATAGATAGATAGATAGATAGATAGATAGATAGATAGGCATGTGTGTATACACATGTATTTGTTCTCAACCGCATTTCCCAGGAAGGTGCCAGTCAGAGGAAAAACAGGAAGGAGAGTAAAAAGCCATTTCTACTATAATGAGCAAAAACAGTTTTATTTGTTGTCGTTTGGGGGTTGTCGAGGTCTTTTTTGATTGTTTCTTCTAAAACCTTTCTTCTGTAAGCTCACTCAGTATCTTTGAAACAATACTTGATAGCAAACCTAGCTATACTGCAAGAGCTACAGTTAGAATTCAATGTTAAAATACTAAATTATGAAAGTCATCTATCCCTGCACTCATTTCATTCTGCAAGAATGCCACCTGGGAAGGAAGAAGGGAGAGGTGGAGTGGGGAATGCACAGCTAATTAGTAAGGTTTCACTATCTTATTCAACCTGCCAACCTATTTTTCTGTCAGTCCTGCACACATAAATAGGATGAAAAGCAGAAAGTCCAAGTTTTTCCACACTTTTATTCCTCAGTGCCACCACTTCTGATTGTCTGCCTGGGTACCTCTGTCCCCTAACATACCACCCTCAACCCCCTCGGGGCTCCAGACCACCACCTCCAGAACCAGGGAAGTCATTCCCATCCAACAAAGCAAACAGGACAGAAGACACCTAGCAGCATGTGTTTTTCTGAGAGCAAGGATGCTACAGGCAGTTAGTTGTTCAAGATCTTCCCTAACGCTAGTACCTTTCCTGCAATCCCAGCAAGCCACCCGAGGCTTAGAACTCGCAATAGAACTCCAGGCACTACCTGGGCTGGTTGCAGAGCCACGTGGCACAGACTTGGGGGCTTGTGCCGAGCGGGCTTAGGCATTTACAGGGTGCACTGCAGGGCAGGGCTACACAGACACACTTGTTTGACTCTTAGCAGTGTCAGGCAGCACCCTGCTCAGCCTGATTAGCATAATCAGAGAAGATGTAAGAAGAGAAGCAGAGCTAATTAGCCTGAGCAAAGCACCTTGTCAGCTGGGGAATCTCTGCACGGGGATCGGATGCACAAATAGATGTACCCATCGTGACTGAGCCTTTCTTACTCCCTGCAGTCAGCAGGTATTTCATTATGCCCAAGAACTACTTACTGCAGAAGCCACGTGTCTTGTCATGTGAGAGCAGAGTGGGGCGATTCCTTAGTTCTTAATGCTGCTTTTTTGAAGCAAAGAGCTGCAGGGGTCTTACATATCAACGTATGATGCCTTCTCCCATTGCATGTGCTTAGACAGATACTCAGTAGTCTTCCTTTGCATAATCTTTTGTGAGGGATGAGTATCCTATTGTGTTTGTCATGTATTTGTTTCTTTTCTATTTCCTTGTATAGCATTCTAGGTAGTTGAAGAAGAGAGGAAGAATACAATGCTGAGAATAGTTTCACTACTTCACTGTACCTTCCCCATCTCAAAATACTCTCCAGATGGAATGAGTTTATTTGTAAGTAGGCAAGCAGAAGGCTGACTGAAGAAAAGTGATAATTACATTAGAATAATAATAACAACAAGAAAACCCGGAGCTAATGAAGACTGTCTGCTTCATTTAATTTAAGAAGAGACTTCATCCTATAATGAAGACATATAAAGCTCTACAGCTCACTCACCCTTTCTACAAATGTCATCAGGAGCAGCAGGACTGCTCACTAAGCCAAATCCCTTCAGTTGAACTGGTTTGACTGGTCAATGATAACAAGAAGGAAGTGCTTGCACTTACATTTCCTTGATTGCTCTACAGGCTATCCCTCAGGTTGAGTAAAGATAGTTATACAAACATTTTAATGGTTCTAGTAAAAGTAAAAAGGATTCTGGTAATTTGCACTGCGGAATTAACAGACATGTCTTAACTCAGAAATATGTTCCGAGGACCTTCCCACTTCAAATGGCAGCAGTGCATGACTGAATGACAGAGAGACATTATTTTGCCTCTTTTCCCCATAAGAAGGTGATTCTTTAACAAAGTCGCTTCCAGAGCACAGCTTTACAAAAAAAACCAAAAATCACGCCTTTCAAAAATTGTAGAACAGACCCAAAACCCATTAACTGTGAACATGAAAGGGGTTAGCTCCTTCAGTGCTCTTCCTGCTGCTCCACCCTGAGTGTCAAACTCCCTTTTACTTCACCAGAGCTTCATGTTACCTGAAGTTTCTTTTGTTAACTACTTGCATCAGAAATGCTAAATCAAGCTGTTGAGCAGACAAGTTTTATCTGCCAGAGAGACAAACTCATGGCAGCTAAAGGCTTAAAGCACAATTTGCCCACTGTCTCCATTAAGGAGAGTTGCAAGGAATATCCATAGGTCTGTTCACAATTGCATCCATCCAGGAAGCCAACCCACATTTTGCCTGGATTCCTTCAGCTGGCACAGCTTTAGTAATGCTTCAGCAGGATTCACTTCAGCCCAAACGTTGTGAGACCAAGGCAATTTGTAAATCACTACCCTGATAAATAAAAAACCAGCACTTCAGGGGTCCTTAGTCTCTAGTTCTGACACCTCAACAGGAAAAGAAGCTAAGAGCAACCCTGGCAACTTGCTTATCTTCTTCCTCTTGACCTTGGTGCCATCAGGTGCATCTGAAACATTCATCAGTGTCTGTAGCTGGAAACACCAAAGCTGATTTACAATCAGAAACATAAAACTCACTGAAAAGGAACACTGATAGCATCAATACTGCCAGTTTCAATAAGAGAATCTAATATTCCTTCCCAACATAAGCATCCAGGGTCAACATGTCTGGAAGGCTGCAAAAAAACCTAGAATAAATATGAATGAACAAATTGTTAAGAATAGTATTTTGCTACAAAGGGCTAATGATCCCTTTTAACTAACCAACCAGTATCAGCAGCATTTCCTTTTGAATGCACTCTCCAAACAGAAAATGGAAAAAACCCTCCTCTCTAGGAGAGCTTAATTTATATTCTCTTCCTGCTGCTGCTGCCACAGACATTATCAGCTTTCAGAGAAGAACTGGCAGGCTACGAGATACTGTTAGGGTCATCGTGGGCGCAGCAAAGCAGCTCACCAGTGATGCTAACTATCACAGCAGCACAAGAAAGCAGCAGCAAAACACAGGAGAGCATAAAAGAAGCAGAAGAAATGTCCTCACGGGCGTGAGACACCTGTGTTTTGATCAGCTTCACCCCAGACACAACCTACAAACAGCAGAGCAGCTTTCAGGCCAGGCTATAAACCTGTGAGGGCTGGGCTTGGTTCCCAACGCTGCTTCTTGGTTTCACTGAAAGTCTCTTGGACCAAGCAGTGCTGCAAGCAAGGATCAGAAATTTCTCCAGTAGACAGCACCAAGTTAAAAATAAGAGCAGCCATAAGCTACACTGCTGAACTGCAGGAGATGCTTTGCTCTCATGGACCACACCACAACCACACCGGTACTGTAATCATTAACAAGCGCATTCACCTGCCTGCCTTGCTGTGTTTACTTGCTCCAATGCACTAGTACCGCCTGGACTTCTCTAATGCCAAATCATGAAACAAAGCTGACAGCAAAAAGCTGGGGCAGCAGTTAAAGTGACTGCCAAAGAGAAATCTGTTTGCTCAGGCAAAAGCTGTTCTCAGTCCAAACATGGGAGTCATAATCTTACAGCCATTTGCTTGGAAGACAATGAAGGGAAGGCAGAACAGACTGGGAAACTACAGCTTGCCACAGTAGAGAAGAGAACAATCTTTGTGCTCAGATTTCTTTGCTCTGAAGGGTAAGTTTTACAAAGCTGACAACGGGTAGCAACATGTAGTGGCCCCAGGTGTCATGCCTGCCTATCAAAGACTTGGATTTTAGCCCTGGAGAAATTACAGCCTCTCAGTACTTCGTAAACTGTACTGTCCGAGAAGAAAGCAACAGAGTAATGAATGACCTAACTAAAAATTATTTTAATACACGGATTGCAGGCTCTAAGCCATAAACTCAGGAGTGCAGAGAGAACTCGAACAAGATGTGAAGGAAGAAAACATCTTGTATTGACAGGAACACCATAGCCACAGATGACAAAAGACAATCAACTTGGGCTACTGATAGCAAAGTCATCTACTGGAGTGGCAGAGGCTGAATGCAAAGTACGGGTCCATCAGATAAATCCCTGGAGACAAAGGAAGAAGTTCAGCAGTTCAGGCTGGAAAAGACAGTGGAGAAAAGACAGGTTAGGAAGTCATGAGCTGAGAAGCCAGCCAGCAGATATGAGGAAAAGAGAGAGGTAAATCCAATGAAGCTGCACAGATGTGAATAAAAAGGCATTTGGCCCTGTGGCAGTCCCTGAATGCTGGAGGCTTACAGCTCCATTGCTGCACATCCTCCTGCAGGACCTGGAAGCCATCCTGGCCACCTCTCTGCTGGGTGGCAGGTGCAAGCAGGCACACTTCAGCTCTCACCTGCTGTCCCTAGGCACCCATACACTGACTGTACAGGGGATCTTCCCACTGTCAAAACAAGTTTGCCACCTATGCAGTCTGAGGATGGTGGCTTTGGGGCCAGGAGAAGGGGTGAGCTGACCTGATGCGCAGAAACACATACCATCATCCACTTTGCATCTGCACAGACACAGTCGCTCTGCTTTATTCCTGCAACATCCGTTTTAATCCAGTGTTCATCAGTGAAAACAAACTGCCAAACCGAAGGCCCAGAGTTACAGTCAGAGACTTTGTTTTGAAACCCCGCAAGAGACTCAAACTATTTCAGCTTCCTCTCCCAAACTCCAGCCTTGAGCCATTCTTGCCTGGCTGGCGGAAGCCTGTGACATGAAATAAAAGCCAGGAAATATGACTTTCTGAATAAACATTTATTTGGTGAGAAATACTTCTGATTTTTTGGCAGAGAAATGGCAGAAACCTGAAGCCCTATGTATAGCATGCCTGCAGAGAGAATTTCTATTTAAAGGGAAGCTGCAGCTGTCTGTAGCTCTTAATGAAGAATAATGCCTAGGAATAAATTACTGCCGTTTCTGAGAGACATTTCTCAAATTAAAGCAATTCTTCCCTTCTTCTCCCTCACTATAAATACCAAGTGGCATGTACTGGGCAGTTGTCTGAAAGAACGGACACACACAGCTCTGCTCTTTTATCAGCAGCCTCGTAATTTCCATAGAAAACCACGAAGTGGTTTAGCATACGGATACCCAACTGGCACAAAAGTGAATACATCCAGAAACATTAAGTCTGCATGTGTCAAAGCTTCCCATCACTCTTCCAAGGTGTGTACAGCTCAGAACAGACACCGGGCATCACTTCCAACCACACCATAAACCCGGTGTTGAGGCTCCAGGTGTGGGAGATGGCCACTCACAGAAAACCACTGCAAAAGGCTCGCCAACCTTCAATTTTCGTCACTGGTACATGCCTCCCCCTGAGGGGCTGCAGCAGCGGCAGCACAGGCAGCAGAAGGTGATGCTCTGGGGAGAGGGTGTGCCTGGGCTGCCGCCAGCCTGGCCAGGCAGCTCAGGAAGCAGCACTGACATCAGCTCCAGGAGCTGTGTCGCTCCCAGACTCGCCACAGGCCCACGTGCCAGAAAAAACAGTCCGCGGCCAGAGCGGGAGTGTGGATGAGACAGGACCAGGGGAAAGGGAGCAAGGAGGGCCAAAGAGTGGAGAAAAGAGGCAGCAGCTCAAAAACGGGATGGAACCTAGGCTAAGCCATGTGAAGCCGCAGTCTCCAGGATCCTCTCTGGGATCACCCCTTGGAGCAGCAGCTTCCCAGGTGGGGCATAGAAAGTCTGTCCCAGCGAGAGGCAGGGATGTTTACTATCCTACCATCTGCAGTTTGCCCAAAATAAATTACAGATATGAGATCAACTAACCACGTTTCTTTTTTTGACACATTCTGGATTTAGAGATTTATTTTCCATTTCCCACAAACCATGCCAGAGGTTTTCGCAAAAGTGCAAAAAAAAAATATTGCGAAGAAAATGTCTGAGAGTGAGGAACACGAAGAGTTTATTCATTGCTCCTGTTAAAATGTGTTTGTGCTTGTGTGGCTAGCACTCCAAAAAAGCTGCGGCATATGTTTTCAGGATAGAAAAAAAACCAACTCAGGATACCTAAATCCTACCAGAAAATTACAAAACTGTTTGCTGGAATTCACAAGGTCCCCTCCTGCGAGAGCAAAGGAGCCTTGCCTCGCTTCATTTTTTTACCCCTTGCTAAGTGAAATAAACATTCCTCCTTAACAAGCCCTCCTGACATCCCTTTTTCTCTCCCAAGAAGTGGAACATGGACTTGATTTGTACAAGCTCTGCTATTCCAGAAATGCACTTCATCCAAATGAAGAGAGCAGAAAAAAAAGGAAGCGAGAAATTAGTACTGTTTAGTAAACAGGCAGTTTCTAGGTGGATACAAGACACTGGTCCCGATTTACAGCACCCCTCCCTCCTCACACCCCACTTTCGCTGAAATTTGCCTGGGTGGCAGGAGGAGGCAGCAGAAGGGATGAGGACAGCTACCACTTGCAGTGGGGAAGGTTTGATTGCTTTCTGCAGATCCTAACACGACAACACCCTGCAAACAGGGAAGAGAGAGCAGTAAAATCACTATATACTGGCATTTCCTTTCAGGATAAACACCATTCCTCCTCCTCTCTGGTATTCTTGTCTCCCTGAAAGGATAAAGGAAAGAGGAGAGGAGAGAGGAAGAGCCTGGCCAACTGCCTCCTTCTTGCAACAGTGTCCTCCAAGCAGAAGCCAGGTGACAGAATACACTCTCAAGGAACTTCTAAAAAGCTCTCCAGCACCTACAAATGACTCCCCAAAAAGGATCCAGTCTTGGATGCCAGGGTAAGAGCCACTCTCAAGAATGCTTTTTCCCATCCATACCTGGTGAGAAGAGTGCTGCTTTTTCTGCACAAACCCAGGACTCGTGAGTGAAATTCAGGGTTTTGGCACGGCAATAGCAGAACACCATGCTGTGCTTTAAATGGGATCATTTTAAACCATTTAGGACAGGGCAGAATGTAACGATCACACTGACAGCATCTTCAGCAGATATTCCATCCCCTGTAATGGCTGACAATTGCCTCCTTCTCTCAAGCAGTTTGTCTGGCTGATATGGCACACCACGTATCTTAGAGGACCTGGGGAATGCTCTTTGCCACATGAGGTGGTGATGCTGTTGCAATCAGTGGAGGTGATTGCAACATCTTGAACAAACATCTGTTATCCCAACAGCTCTGCGTGCCAGGACAGTTTATTATTATTATTATTACTATTTAAGGCTGTCCTCTTCTGTTCTAGGATGCCAGCATGCAAAGTAAGCTCTTGTGGTTTCAAAGAAGTCTTTCAAAGTGTGGGAATAGGCTGATATGGCCTGTCTGCTTGGATACACAGACAGGGAGAAGCTTCAGGTCTCAGAGGCCCCTTATTCATCTTAATGAGCTACCAACTTAGCAGCTTAGTGGTACTAGTAAGTAACAATTTCAAATGTCAGCTTTTTTAACTATTTCACTGTAGATCAAAGCATGCAGGAAAGGCAAAAGATGATGAAAATTTTTCAGTATCTTCTCTAATATTTCTTTTGCAAGTGGTTCTTTGAAAAGCAGCAACACTTGGACTCTGTCTCAATCTGCTTCCCAAAGCCTGAACCCAAAGGGAAAAGCAGAGCAAAGGAGGGAATCCAACTTTCAGGGAGCTAGAAGGCATCCCAACAGTAAGAAAATATATTTTTATCTACTACATTTATGGAAAGTGCAAAACCTAATTTGATCAAACTAGAAGACTCTGCAGCTTGTTTTATCACTACTAACATCTTGAAGGACCACTGCATACTTTAAATACTAAGGCATAAGGATTTAAATACTAACTTGCCTAACTTGGAAATCCCCACAGTTCCTTCTTAAGACAAAAATGAGGGTTATTCTAAAACCTGGCAGGCAGAGAACTCTTATTTTCCTCTTTTTGTGAGGATGTTTACATTTGAGCTGCACGTTTGTCCATTTACACCCAGAAAAGCAGTGGACTTCAAGAGAAAAACAATGAACATAAAAAATATTTATGCCTTCTCTGTAGCCACGCCTCATGGGAACATTTTCTTTTATTAAATACCACAGCTGGATCAAGATCTTAGTTGAGTGACTGTGTTTCCTTCTGCAAGGTGTGCTACTCCAATTCCCATGAACACAAACCTCTGCGAGGAGCATTTGTACTGACAATACTCAAATTAATATGACAAACTGATGAATATCAGGCACAAATGACTACATTTTCATTCCTATAATCTGAAAGTGGTCAAATTAATTTCGACCACTGTATAAGCATGTATAAGACTCTTGAATCTGACCTGTAGATTGCTGAACTGTTACCCATAATATTTTTCATTCCTTTTAGGCTACAGAGTCACATGGCCTTTCAATGCAGCATTACATATTTAAATAAAAGCAACAGTAATATGTTCAAAAACTGTAGCAGTCCAAGGAAAAGAAACCCAGCATCTTTCCTTAGATAACACTACTCTGCCCTTGAATACATTAAAAGAAAAAAAAAAAAAAAAAGAGGGAGAGAAATTCAAGTCTGGCTTTGCAGCCCAACCAAAACACACCTCTCTTTTGTTTCAGCAGAGCAAAAAGATGCTCAGTGAATCACAGGGAAGAGAGCAAACACGAGGGCAGATACCACCTCCCAAAAGACACAATTGGAAGTATTTGTTATCATTAGTAGGAACTCACAACATTCACTATGTTCTTCTTCAGGGAATTCTGGATTATCCTTTTGCATGAAGACTTTTCAGAAATCACAGGTCCTCACTGGCTTTTCTCTTTCAAATAAAGTAAGATAGAGCTGTAAAACAAAAGCAAAACCAAGTGAGAAAGGAAAGCAAGGAATAAAAAGAGGAAAATCCACAGAACTATTTAGCAAATGAACAACTGATTCCTACATCTCCTTAAAGCAAATGCATTTTTAATGAGTTCCCAGGACAGAGATTCCAGTACAGAGTGAGTGTGTGGCAAACACTGATCTAGGATAGGAAGAGTCATTTGTGTTGTACGTCTTATTGCCAACAATTAAAACCCAGTTCAGAGTTGCTGAAGCAGATACATAATTAAAATAATTCGTGGATACTTCCGTTGCTATAACAAGAGGAAATAAAAAACTACTTGGAGCTGCTGCTGTTTAGAAAAGAGTCTGCAAATAAAGTCTGCGGTGTGCAGGGAGATCCATGAAGATTTTTGTTCTCAATGAACTCCTCTAAAGGAATGCAAACACCTATCTATTTCTGTGGTTATCAGTAATATGACAGTAGAGGAGTACTGAAACCAAAAATACACACACACACACTATATTTCCTCAGTAGGAAATATTTTTCATATCTGAGATTTTTAATATTGCATGGGTTTGTGTTTTTTTTGACAGAATTTCTTTGTGGACCAACTCTTAATTTTTTTTATCTACTATACAAGGTATCAGACTATCCTCAGTCTTTTTACTGGAATGTGGGAAAACTGTTGGGCTTAATTTTTTTGTGAACCCAACACAGAATACTTGAGTGTGTATCTCCACGAGTCCCATACTGAGCATTTTTTCCTTCAGCCAGGTTCCCATGGTCTACTTGTTTTTCCCTAATTTTTAGTTCCACTTTGTGCCACAAACCTATCCTATCTCCTCGGTTTAAGGTTCCTCAAACACCCCACACGTAATTTCAGGATTCGTGCACACGAATCCCATCCTATCAGCCTTATGGTGGAATCTACGTCCTCGAACCAAAAACATGTGCAGGACAAAAGCCTTCACCTTAGTGCAAGCTCTCTTCACTTTCAGTGGAGAAAACTAGGCAAACTAGAAAATTATTAATTTGACCTATCTTAAGCATCTGCTTTAGGACAGAATGAATCACTCTCTAGAAAGGTCTGGCTCTCTCCATAAAGTGAGTCTAGACACTGAGCTCAGATTAGATGGCTACAGATGAATACAGATGAATCTCACCCTACGTGAAGGCAGGAAACAAGTCAGACTGATGGACAAGTACAGTTCATGGGTGAAGAGCAGAGGGAAGGCAACGCAATTATTAAAAAGTTGCTCTTCAAAAAAAAGTTTACATCTCTGAGACAGTTTGTTTTCATTTAACATGCAAAGCAACAACAGTAAAACCTTCCAAAGCCCAAACCAATATCTGCCCAGCTGATCCAGCTTTGGTGTAAGGCTACTCCTGGATTTACTGGCTCAGGCTAAGCCCTCATGGAGCAGTGCCCACAAACCAGCATCCAGCTGGTTGGGACTCTCCAAGGCCCCTGGCAATGATGATGATGAGGAGGACAACAACCAGTATCAGTTATATGTGTCTTTGTCCCCTCTCTGATGGACTGTAGCAATGCAAGATACCTGTTACAAAAATCTTCCCACTTTAGAACTATAGCACTGCTACCTCAAGAGCCTTTGAACACCTAAGCGCTGGCTACACTTCCAAGGCTTTGGACAACAGCACCTCTCCTCTACTAAAGAGGGACTTTTCTGATTATCTGACAGAGAAGCGCACCATCAGAGATGATCTCACAAGATTTTTAACTTTAGAAAGCAAATCAATAAGAGAAAAATAACCCAGACCTATTTTTAAGAAAACCCTAGAAAATTTGCCTAAACTCAAGCCAGTTTACTTTCAAGACATTTATTTTTTCTTCAAATTATGCGAACCTCATGATTGAAAAAACTCCACCCAAGCTCAAAATACTCAAACTACTTTGTTTCTAAGTGTTAAAATGAAGCATTTCAGCATTTTCAAAATAATTTCTGAGCTTTTTTCCCCAATAATTTGGCAACCTCAAAATATCCTAAAAATGGCATTTCTTAATCTTTATCTCGTCATTCAACATTCAGGGAAACCTGAAAATGGAGTCCAAAGGACTATGCGAAAATATTTAACATTTCTGCCAAAAACATACAGCTTCCAATTATTTTTAGTAAAAGCAGGGAAGTTTACTCCTTGCAAGCTCCTGCTTGCATGGACTCTTGTGAGCCCCCCTGGAGAGTCAGCTGCGTGTAAGCGCTGGGCTGACACGCACCCCACTCAGGGAAAGTCCTTCCACTAACGTCAACAAGTAGGATTACCATTTTCATTCTAGTTCAAGTTAAACAAGGCTCCAATTGCCCGTACCTGGGCTTTGATCACTGAAACCAGACCTAGTGCTGCTTGCTAGCTATGCAGCCCTCTTGCTGTCAGCCTAGAATTTGTCCTGCAGAGCCCTGACAGTGCATGGACATGGGAACAGGTCACAAGCAGCATCTGTGAGATACAGAGAAGTGGTGGTGCTCTGGGGCAGATACCCTTCTCCATGTACTCTTATTTCACAGGAAAGATGACATGAAGCAAGGTACCCTACACCTCAGGCACAAAAAGGGGCAAGAGATCTTATATTTACCACAGCGTGCCTTTGTACCATGGACACAGCCAGTTATTATGGAGCAGGTGATGCACTATAAATTCACAAACAGGTTTAATCTGCTTCAACTTGCTCACTTGACCTTACCCGTAGGCCATTCATTCTGTGAGGGGCAAGGCATGTTTGCCTGCAAATGTTCCCAGGCATCTTTATGATTAAGATTTAAAGATGGCATAGCACAAAATTCAGGCTAAACAGAGAAATATGCTGCTTCTTGAAACACAGTCCTCACCTGAAGAGCAGAGCCCTCAGTCCCTAATTGGGATGATCCTTCTGCTATGCAGATCTGATGGGCTGTGATGATATGCTCCTCTTGGAACATGTGAAACAGTCACAACTTGGAGGGACCATCAAGGAAGGCTGGTTTGCAGTACAATTAGGTTTTAACTAGGCTTTGCAACTGAAGTTTCAACATGATCAACAAACCATTATCACGTACACAGTTACTGATCACATCTCCGCTATAAATGGGAAGCGTTACCAAGGAAGCTGTTTTTGATGGTCCCACAGCATTATAGTTACTCAAATATCACAGCACAGACCTGTCTTTGAGTGCTAAAAAGGGCTTTGAGTTGACAGATTAGAAGTGTAATTGAGACATGAACAGACCTCAAATCAAAGGAATATCTGAAAACTAAAATTGGACCCCAGGGTAATCAGCAAATAAGGACTATACTACAAGTGAGCAACTGCAAATTGGCAAAAACTGAAAACCAGAAGTTGGCTATGTGCAATATCCTGTATTTATTCCAAGAGAAGGTCATGCTCTCCATCTTGCTTTGAAGATCAGGCAATGAGAGATTACCGTTTTACTAGTCCTTTCCTGCAGGTTTTTGTCGCTTCTTGCTCTCTTGCATGACATAATTTGGTTTTCCTAATTCACAAATCAGCATAAGCTAATAAAACTGTTTAAGAGATGGCAGCGTTGTGCCCAAGTTGTTTCGTTGTTCGTTATTATCCCACAACTAATCCTTCAACTCAAATAAGACCATAATTCATTTCCTCCTTTATTCTCCCTCTTGGACAGGTTCAATCCTGCCTCACCACAAATGGGAAAGGCGAGGTTTTATCTTCCTGGAGCGTGCGTGATTTCAATTACCTAATGTGTATATCATCTATGAAGTCAGGAAAAAACTTCTAAATTATTTTCAAAAGTTTTAGCTACATTACACAGACAGAAAAGATTCTAATGGAAATTGAAAACCAACCAACCAAACCAAACAAAAAAAACAAAGCAGAACAGAACAACCAAAACACAAAACAACCAACAATTTACTATCTTTTAGACTGCACTTTAATAAAAGCTTCTTTACAGCAGCCATACCAAGCTTTACCCATCTGAAAATCTTGTGACATTTTGTCTAGTGTACAAAGGCTGTTCCTAATGGGGCTGTCATCCCTACACTAATTGTTCTGCTAGTGTAAAAGTTACTTACATCCCATTTATGCCTACTTTAATGCTCTAGTGAAGTAACATCACCTTGTGACAAAAGAGGTTTCGTTTGCATAAAACAGGCAGGCATAACTGTGATTTCTGTTTAGCATCCATTCCTCATGTGAAGCTTGATTCTCCACAGCTTTATAATGCAAACAAGCATTTCCCATGGCTTTGCATGTGGTCCACAGTGAAATGCCCAACTTCACAAGGTGTTACACCCACTTTGTACAGGGTGAATAACTGTACCTGGCTGCAAGAGAACAGTAAATCAAGTTGTCAGCAATTTGCATATCCTACAGGTCATAAACCAGAAAAACAGCATGCAGATCTTGGGGCTCAGGCAAGGAAGCAATCCATCCTGCCCTGAAATTTGTACCAAAGGGAAGAAGATATTTTTCTCAGCTCTGTGAACACATCCATGGGACATTCCAGACCAGCACATCTTTCCTGTGCGAAAAGCGTTTCCAACATGAGGGCTTATTCAGCAAGAAAATGAACTGCTGCAGGATGGGAACATCTGTCTGTAAACTGTACACAAACAGGACTAGCACATGGGGCTGAAGTTAGGCACACACAGCTCACACCCTCCAGTGCAGGAACCACTACTGAAGATGACCACTGATCCTTCCACTTCATCTAGAAATCAGCATCCCAAGATTTAATCTAAAAATCATTATTCACCATTGTTTCATCCACAGCAGGTATTTTTCACAAATTAAGGCTCAGGTAAACTACCCTTCGTTTTAGGATCAGCCTGTGGAATTTTTCAGTCCTACTCACTGGACATCCATCCTTCCAGATCCTTATCTGGAAACCATGGAAGCCACTTTGTTCCCAGAGTGGTCCCCATTGCTCTTGTTACCCATTCCTTGACCCCAATACCTTTGAAAAAGTGATCAGGAAACAGATGAAAGTTCATCACCACAGGAGCAGTTGTACACGTGAAAAAACGTAGAACAGCTCGAACTCACATTCTCCATTTACACGATGGAAAATCTACCATGTGCAGCATGCTGGGTTGAGAAGGACACGACCACCACAAGCTGCCAGGCTTGAGGGGCACACACAGGTGCAGGCACAAACAATGCACTATATGAGCTTTGCTTCCTTAGGAAGCCAACCCAGAGCCCACCCTTAACCTTCCCCCTGCTTCCAGTGCAGCCACGTCTTCTGCACTGCTAATGCAACGTGAAACACAGTGCTGGAAAACAAAGGCACTATTGACTAACTTTTTTGCAGGATTAAGATGACTGTGCTGGCTCACAGCCAAGATTTCAATGATTTCGACACCGAGCACTAAGTAACAGGAACACGGCTTGGCAGTAAATCCAGAGATTACCTGTTGAAGCATTAATGACAAACATCTTTTGATGTGGGCTGCTTTATGTGGTGCAAAAGCCAGCACTGTAATTATGCATTTCCTTTCTATGAATCTAGTATTTAAAAGTAAAGTATTACTGGGGGGTGAGGGGGGTGCACATGTGCATGTTTGTGCATGTGTGTGTGTGTGTGTGTGTGTGTCACAGGAAATACTCTACAGCTGAGCCTGCGATTTACCAGGGTAGCTGCACGTAGTAAATCTGCAACAGGGGAGCTCAGCTCTTTCATTCATCGTGCACCAAGCAGAGGGCTAAAACAATTGCCACACTTAAGACAAATGTCAGCGTGAGTCATACCAGACGGAGTGCAAACATGTTTGCTGTCGGGTGAGTCAGAATATCACATCCTGAATTCACAAACCTTCCTATAAATAATAATTTCCGAAATTGTTGCATTTCTTAAATACAATGCAATTTTAAGTATGATGCCAAATCCATAAAGGCTTTCCTGACTACAAAGAAAATGTTTTTCCATCTCTTCCCTTTTGTTTCTGATTACGTGTATCTACCTACAGTAGTAAGTCGTCTACAGTGCCTGAAGTGGTAATGGCATTGATTCATTGATTCATACTTGGGAAAATGCAGGCATGGCTAAAAAAAAAAAAAAAAGGGAGAGAACTAAATACAAGCAGTAGGATCTTTCACTTACTGTATATGCTTTCTAAATCAGCACTTCTTTGATGCTGTGATTCTGACAAGCTTTAGTGTGTTTAGCATTCAAAGGAAGGTCATGCTGGCATGGGACACAGACACCATGGGACGCAGACCACAGAAAAGGGGTGAGAAATGCCAGAAAATTGGTGAGAGAGAGGCCAGGGCAGCATGGTGCGTGTGAGCAAGGAGGTACTGGGCCTGCACCATGCTCAGCAGTGTGTGCACACACAGCAAAAGCACCATTCCTGCCTCACGGAGCGCTCAGCCTCAATACAATGTGCAGTGATCATTTCTCCCCAAGAACATGAACATACCTGGTAACAAAATTAATGCACTGTAATAATTGGCAATGATTATCCATGACTGCCTCTAATTCAGGAAAGCATCTGAATCAGAAGTTATGCAAGTGTCTTTTAAAACAGAGCTGAACTCAAGGATATGACCAAATTTATTCAGGAGAGTGCTGATAAAGACGTGTGATGTCTCTGTGAGCAAGGGGGGGGGGGGGGGGAAGTGGTTTGTGTAATGTTGTGGGGCGGTGTTTCTAACTTGGTTTTCAGTTGGGAATTTATTCTTATTTTACATGAAAGGGAATTCATACACATACAAACCATCTTACATCAAATCAAGACAAAATCAAGCTTTCTCCTAATTGTTTTGTGGAATAACCACTCAGAAGTTCATTTCTGTTATCTTTCTTGAGCAAAATAAAAGGTCTTTTAGAAAAATGTTATTGCTAAAACAATGAAATTCTCCTGGGAACGACTTCGTTATGGAAATGAAGTGACAGTTTCTTTTATCCAGCCAAGCAGCAAGTCTGCATTTATAAAAGGCATTCTGTGCACGAAGTACAGTGAGTGGGAGGACATGAAAATGCTATTTTTATACCAGATTTCAGCGTTCCTCCCATACAGATTTCCTGGAATAATAACAGCAACAACAATAATGATAATTAATAATGCCAAAAAAGGAGTATCATCTTAGAGGTGAGGGGCATGCGAGAAAGCAAATTGTAGTTAAGGACTTGTATGATTTAGGGGCAAATATAAGGTTCTTTCAAATAAACTGGCATTGTGCCATGAATTTCACAGGATTTGAGGTTTTCCCCCTAAATTTTATAGTGATTTTTTTCCAAAAAAGGCACTAAATTAACATTATGTGCAACATATGCTGTATCTCTACTATTTGTTTTCTTGCAGCAATTGTTATTTTCAGAAATATCACTAAATGAGAAGTTAACTATGGAGCTGATGCTATCACTATTTGGGTAAGTGACAATGACACCTTTTAGACACACGAAGAAAACAAACCTTGAGAAAATATAGGGCCAAGCAATGTTTCCAAATGCAACAAGAACAAGGGTAGGATGCAGACTTTGACCCAAAGCTTAAAAAAAAGGCACTCGAAAGATCCTTTTCTGCTTTGCTGACCTTTGGACCTGTCTCTCAGGAAACTCACAGAGCCAAGACGTTGTATTAGCACATACAGAGAAAGCGTGGGTCAAATCTTTCCTCCCTACCAAGAATACACTTTCTCCAGTAAACTTGGAGTGTAATTATCCGAGGGCAGAAGTTAGCCCCCATTACGAGAAGATTGTTATTCAATTGTGCTGTCACCTACCAGTGGTAATTAGAACAAGCGACTGCTTCTCACACCTAATAAAAATTAACTAGAATGAAAAGGCAGTAACAAAAGTGCATGGAAGGCACAGGCAAACCGAGGTGCAACATGAAACCTGCCGATGTGATCACACTTGGGAGTAACCCCACCACCGGAAAGCCCCCATTTCACACAAAATTAAAGCAAGCTAGAGAAATCACACATGCTGTCTCCCTCTCTTGTGCTCGGCAGCTCTAACACAGAAACACGCTGGAGTCTGGCAATGACTCACGTTTCAAACTGGGGTACGCCCCCCAACACCTGCCTGCACACAAACCCCCTGCACTCACACCCCCTGCTCATCCCGCCTTGTGCCGCTGACATGAGGTACCAATCTTGTCCAAGCGATTTCCATCCATGTTTTTAGTCCAATGCAAAACCCTCAGCAGCAGTAGCAAGAAACATCGAGGAACAAGCAGCCTTGGCATGCTACCCACCCAGGGAAAAATAGCCTCCTAACTATTCAGGTATGCTCTGTTTCTGAAAGCTATTATTTAAGGACCATTCAGGGCATGCTTGGAGGCACTTCGACTCTCTCACTCTCCTACAAGACAAATTTTCATGTCATTAACCTTTATTTGCCTTTTATACAGTAAAATGTAAGTCTATTAAAATACAGAGTTCCAATTTCATATTTTGATCACCTCTGTCTCTTAATGGGGAATGTATAGTGGTAAGAGAGAAAAAAAAATATATGTAGGACTGGAATAAGTCACCACCGTTTTCCTTTTTTGTCCATTGCTTGCTGCCAAGCATGCTTGCTGCTGGTCCCTTGCCTAGCTCGCTGCCAGCAAGTGCTCAGCTGGGCACGTCACCAATATTTAACCCTCAATAAAATCAAATCGCAATAATGCTTTGCACTCATTTAGAGTTTTACATACCATAAACACTGTGGAAAAAAAAAATTAACTCCACACTCTGTAACACCCCTGCAAGGTAAGTTGAGTATTATTATTCATACCTTATGCAAAGGGGAATTTCACTGGAGATGGGATAATTGACCTGCCCAAAGCTATGCAACACAGGTGCTCCTGTTTCCTGCTTCTCTCATTATGCCAATAGACCAGTTGTAGCCTTTCCTGAAATTCAGAGAGGTTTAGAGTTCTGCCTGCCTTTCTGCCTCTTTCAGCTGCTGAAGGAAAGGAAGGAGCAGGGTTGTACCCAGGGTTGTGAGTGGTGCATGGGTGGTATGAGAGTGGTCCCTGGCTGCATTGCCTGCGGTGGGACGAGAATCAACTGGACCCACAGCACCCCCGTTTCCACCTCCCTGTGGTAAGCGAGGATTAACTGCAGAGAACTATTTGTTCTGCAGGAACATTACAAGTCTTTCTCACAAAAGACAACCAAGTTTTAGTTTGTGCTAATAACTTCTAGTTGTGCAAGGAGGACAGTAGAGGAGTCAGGAGTGTATGTGCTGCACCACACACTGCCCCTCATACTACCCCTCTACTCCCCTCCACCACAAAAAAGGGTAGGACTGAACAAATAAGGGTTTCATGCAAGATAAATGCTGGCAAGGCAGGAGCAGCACCACAGCTTGCTCCTGTGGGCTGCAGACATCCTTGCCGATTGTCATGTACCAAAAAAGGCCATGTTGGGCTTGCCTAAAGCCAGCACGGGAGTGTCAGATGGACCTAAACTTTCCAATCACATCTCTGAGGTGAAAACACTCATGTCACAGCCTGGACAACAGAGTAATGTAGTCAAAGATCCTGTTACAACACCAGCTCTTTATCCTGCACCACCTCCAGTAGCCACAGTGTATGTAGGACCAAATCATGCTTACTACATCAGAAGTTTTTCTACCTGTAAAAGATCTGTACCATTATGTGCAGTAATACAATTAAAGCATTGTAGATGCAATTATCCTAGTTAAAAGGAGGGCTTTTACTGGCACAGCTTATCCCAGTTCACAGATGAAGTAAGCCCTATCTTGGATTAAAGCAGTTAGACTGGAGAAGCACTTGACCGCATTGATCAGTTCCCAAGCTAAGACAAGGCTTAAGTAGAGGGGTTTATCTCACCCAGCTGCTTACTTTTAACCGAATTTGGTTGGGTCATGGCCAACTCAGTGTAACCAGATCCTCAGCCCTAGCTGCAGGTTTTGACTGCCTCGCAGCACTGGCTCGTGCCAAAGCCTCTTTAGCTATCACACCTAAGAGCACTGTCACCCCTGCAGATCAGCAGATGAGCTCCATAGTTTAAGTGGATTAGCTGTGCTGAAAAACTCTGCTACATCCACTTCTCATGTCGGCAGCACTTGAGCTTCAGTCAGCAACAATCTTCTATTCAGCTGCTCCAGGAGGTTTTGCTGCAGAGGACAGAGCTGGGCTAAGGACAAACCTGTGCTGTCCCCAGGCTCTGGGAGAAAGACAAGTTTGCAGCTTGGCCTCATTGAGCATCCCACGATGCTCAGAGAGCCAGTAGTGTTTGTGAAGATCCCCCCCCACACACACCCTCTCTGGCACCAGAGCTTAGGGTTCACTTTCCACTACAGTGTGCAACTAGGATGAAAAATATCAAGCTAACAAACCACACACCACCTTGCCATGACTTCTTATGCAAAATACTCAGCAGTGGCACACAGCAGAGCAGTGCAAAAATTATCACAGTAACAGGATGCCCTCCTCATACCACCCATCTTAGCCTGGGAGGAACAGCCTCTGCCATGTCTTAGCATCTACAAACCTTGATTCCAGTAAACTTCACAATTTCCCAGGTACACTACATCCTTCTCTCAGCCACTCCTCCCAAAGGCAGCAGGCAGAACTGTCACATAACATAACCAGTGTGAAGTTGTAACCGTGTGGGGGACTGTGGCAATTCATGGAAAATGCCATCAACCAAAAGGTAATTAGCAGCGAGTCTAAATGCTGCAGCAGAAGGGAGTGGTTTCCTAACAAAACAAGTCTTGTTGAAAAAAAATAAAAGAAAAAACCAAACCACCCTAAAACTAGCTTTCCTCAAAAAAAGCAGCATTCTCAGGAGATTGAAAGCATGTGAAAAAAATACCTCTGTGAAGCTTTCTGTAAAGATTATTCTTTTCAGACACATTTGGCAGCCGTTTCTGCTCTGTCTCCTAAAGCTATTGAGTATAACTATGCTAAGTCAATAAGCAAAGCCACTCAAAGGGGGTTTTTTTGAGGTTTTCTAGGCCAAGAGAGGAAGCAGTGCAATAGGAAAGTTTTCAAAGTGGGAGTTGTGCCTGCCTTGCTTCTAATTGTAGTGAAACTGTCAACCTCTGCGTTGTGTTTCAAGACTTTACTCTTCAAAATCATTCCCTCTGTGCTTTGAATTGCTATACTTTTAGGCTAACTACTTCTAAAAGTGCTGTTTAAGAAATGACATCTCCAACCACATTTAACATTGAGAATAAATCTGAATTTGCAAAGTCTCATTGGGTCCCTGCAAAAGTGCAATTTTTTTTTATTGTTCTTGACAGCTAATCTCTAGGAAAATATTTGTGCAGAAATTTAGTTTAAATTACTTCATATTAAGACATTTAAGAGAAAATATGGGGTTTGCTATAAGTTAAAAATAATTAGGTTCTTTTTACCTTACCTTAGATAAAAAAACTCCAACATCCAAGCAGCAAACAGCATCAAAACCAATTATTAACCTTAAAGCCTAAAATCCTACCTACGTGCAAACATGTTTTAATCGTATTTCAGAATGAGCTTCAAACACACGTGGCTAAAAAAAAATGAACTGGGATGACTTGCTTTCTCCCCTGTAAACCACCAAAAGAGAGACCGGGTTCATAAACTACAGTGAGAATTAGAGACAGTCAGTGACTGTGGAAAGACATTCTCTGCCTCTGAGCACTAAACTCTGGGAATCCCCCATCAATGCCAGAAAGGTAAATTCACAGATAAGCCAATGTGCTAAATTTCTCTTCAGTGCCCAAACAAATCCAACCAAGTAAGAAGATCGATACCTGCCAAACTGCCATAAGGGTGAGGGAGCCTTGCACCTTCCCTGAACACATTTGAATTTCAGAGAAATAAGGAGGCCACGCTTCTTTTATGCTGCCATGAAACAAAGAATATTTACGTTGCTTCATGAGACACAGAATATTTACGTTGCTCCAGCTTTAATGATTTTAAAATATTACATTTTGGTAAGGCAGATTCAGTAACGCTCGGGCATATTTACACTGGTTGCTCAGCGTGGTAAAACCAATTCAGGGTAAAGGTTTACTGCTAAATATTTAGTCAGACAGAGAATAGGCAAGTAAGCACCTCAGAATGTGCAGGCTCAGAGTCAGCTCAGCCAGGAGCTATTTTCTACCTAGTGTGACAGTGCCCAGAGCAAGGAAGCCCTGAGAATGACTCCAGTTTCCCAGTAATACTTTCACCAAACAGAAAATTATACTGTACCTTGTGGGGCTGAACAACTTTGAAGTATTATCTCGTGGCCTGCCAAAACTCGAGGTGTTCCAGGTGCCAGGTTTCCAATTTAAGCTAATCTATTTTTCATATCCTTCTCCCAGACTCTCATCTCCCTAGTTTAAAGGAGGAGCACACTATTTAACCCTGAGAAAAATCTCCTACTGTTGCTCTCGAATGACTCCCCTCCATAGCATTTGGAGATTGCATTAATCACCTTACAAGGAAGTCCCACCCCACTCTTTGCTCATTGCAGGATGGACGCTTGGCTGGGCCAAGCTGAGGTGCTACAAACTAGCTCCCAAATTGGCACTGGTTATTTCTGCACTTGGGAATCAGGGATATGTGGCCTTCCCACTGCACTCTGCTTATAACCATTTCTCCACGCATGAATATGATTCCTCTTCATCTCTTCCTAGATCAACGTAAAAAAGCCCTAACCAGACAGGAGCAACGTTGGCAAAGAGCCTTCTACTCCAAACTCCAGCACCAGCTGGGGCAAGAAGCAAGAAAACACAGCCATGTCACATGCGAAACAGCTGAGCTATTGCAAACAACACCCAGCAACCCTTTTGACTAACCAGAAAGTGCCCAACCCAATTCTAGTTTCCAAGTGGAAAGTCTGCCCTCCGCTTACCATGCAGACTCCAGCAGAGCTGGATCACCTTCTCAAATATCCCTTTTCTGCCACAGCAGTCCAGCAAACATTGCCATCTAATCATTCTCACAGTACACAAATCCCTTCCTGGCTTGACACAAGGCAAGTACAAAGTTTTTGCTAATCTTGCATTTATATTAATTCCCCCTGCCACGTCATGTGAATCATCCCTGCTTCCAAGCATCAAAGAGTTAATGGAAGAAAGAACCACCCTAACATGTGCTTCACACAAGTGTAAGTGGACTGGCCAGCTACCAAAGCAGATTGTTTAAGACTGCACTGAGCTCCTAATTTTTTTTCCTTCGACTGCAATAAACGTAAGGATTGAATGTGGGCATAAATGTAAACCTAGACCACATCTGCTGATAAAGCTAAGTCTTTGTACTTTCACAAGTGCCATTAGCTGTACACAAAATACTTAAATTTCATGAATTCTCCTACATTCAAAAGCTGACCTGCAGTTCTGCCCGAGGCAGCCAATGTGAACTGCACAGTCAGCAGAACTGTACATTAAAGACAGAAGGGAAACAGAATATGCTATAATACAAAATCAGACTGCTAGGAAAGTAAATCATTTGTGCAGCTGCTAAATGTTCAGAGTGTTTTGGGCATGCTTTACCACACCAGATTAAAACATCTCTATTGTGGTTCTCTTCTGAAAGGCAGTGCTAAGTAACAGGTTTGTTTCATTTGTCCCTTTCATCATAGGCACAAACAAAACCAGTGCCTTCAGGACTCTGTCATACTCTACTATTAAACTTTCATTTTTAATTAATTGAGGCTAGTCTGCTATTTGAAGATTTTTACCCTTCCACAATTGCATTAACAGCTTGGAGCAGAATGTATGTCTGTATTCACATAACTTCTTCCTAAAATCTCTCATCAGACTTCAGCTGTAGATCTTTACGATCAGCATTTACACTTCTTCTCAGAAATCACTGAATTCTAATATAGTGTTCTAACTCTAAGTTATTTATTGGCAAGATATTCCTACCTTACACACATACTTGTCAGATGTGGATTGTGTTTTAGTAGAGTTCCCGTGGTTAACTATTAGCAAATTACTTGAATGTTTCTCCATTGCCAATCAGGTAAAAGCAGCTAGGACCTACCTAACAGGACTCCATCCCTAGAAAGTTTCATTTTGAATGGCATAAATGACCTTGGGCCAGCTTATTTACATGTTGGTTCATGCATGATATGCTCTGCTGTGACCTCCCCTGAGGAACACAACTCAGGGGAGTTCCTCACATAACCTGTCCCAAACCCTGGCTCCTGTTTTAGATACCTTCCCATTTCAAGTCCACCACAACTGACCTATAGGCATGAAATCCACTCTGGGATGTCACTAACAACCCTTTCTACAGTTTGTATTAACATTATTATTTACATAATCATTATTAACATTATTAACAACAGCAAAAGATTTTAATTTACACTGCTAGCAAATTCAATTTTGACATGTATGATCAACAGAATTATGCCTACAAATAGACATTTACCTTACATGCTGGGCTTGGAGACACAAAATATGAAAACTATCTCATAGTTGTCCCCATGACTTCTACACCTAATGCTGCAACCTCAAGATTAGCAGAAGTCTGTGGTAACCCAGTCTGGTTTTAGTTACATATATATACTAATGTACCTTTCTAGTTCATTAATAGTATAATTTAAAAAAAAAAGAAAAGCAGCTTCTGATAAAAATTCATACCCAGATTTCAAAGACCTAACAGTGTTGCAAGGTGAACAGCAGATCACGCTCAGAGTACTTCATGCAAAAGTATCACTCAAGAATTTCATGTGCTTACGCTTGGGGTTGCTTAATTTTGTGATTCATGTGGAGGGCCATCTCCAACAACAACCATTACAACAATAAAAAAGACACTCTGCAGCAAAAATGTAAAAAGTAAAGTTGGATCTTTGGGTTGAGAAGTACAGTGATTTTGCACAGGAATTGCACACACCCCATCTACTGGCTTTTTGGAAGACTGAGAATTTTAACAGCGGCAAAGCGAGTTTACCTTGCATTGGAGTTATTTACTGAGCAATACCAGTAAGGCTAGTGCTTGATGAAGATACCGGAGACAACCATCTATCCCAGGTGAGCCACAAAGCAATCCAGAACTGACAAAACTGTTCAGAGCCTACAGTGGCAGAAATACAGGTCATAGGCTAAAAAAAGTAACCTAAATTGTCACAGCATCTTGTACGTTGTGACAGAAACCTAGTAGAAGAATAAGAGAAAATATTTCAGCTGACAAAGGTGTTGGATGTGCTGCGTGCCTGCTGTGAGGCCTGCCTTGCTGCCCTTGGAGCAGAGGCAGGAGAAACATCCAGCAGAGCAGATAAAGGCAGCAGAGACTTTGGTCAGTGTTGCTGTTGTGCCACCACTGCAGCACTCAGGGAGCACAGCCACTGCAATTTTTAATTCAAGAAGGTTGCATGCCACATCGTTAGAAGAATTCACAGCAGACTTCAGCCACTGAATCAAAAAGGGAACTCAAGTTCTGCTCTGTCAATCAGGATGTTTGATCATGGCAAATCAAAGAATCTGCTCAGCTCTGCTGAAAGCTTCCCAAAGACAATGCAATTTTCCACTCCTCTAGTAGTCTGCAATGCTTTTATAGCAGATGGCAAAAGTACTGAGATTAAATCCAGTGCTAACAGCAGCTGAGAACACTGATAGTTTTGCCATTGGAGGGTCAAATAGTGACACTTCTTTTCCAACAAATTAGTAAAGCTAATATACCCCAACTGCCGGGCCAATGATACTGGCCAGAGTTTGCCTGTTCATTTCTAACTCCATAGATGCAGGCAAGGGCTCACAGAAGTGGCTGGCTACAACGGGTAGGCTGTTATTGACAGCTGAAATATATGATGGATTAGGTGGATTCTCAACACCCTTTCACTTTCCACTCTGCATTTCAAATTAGTTTCTTTAGGAAGCATTTGGCCATAATATGCCAGTGCTTTGTCATAAAGAGGCATAATGGATATGATTTCTAGCAAAAGCTGAAATTATAAAAATTTTATTTGCATATAGGGTCAGAGATGTTTTGAAAACAGACTTTTCAGTTATCTATAAGGTTTGAAGGAACTCACTGCTGCAGAAAGAAAATAATATCTTTCCTTCATTTGCTACTGTCCTCATCATGGACCACAAGTCTGTTCTTGCATCCAGTGCAACTTCAGCACAGTGGCCTGGGGTTAGGGTGATGTAATGCACCAAATGTCCAGTTTTCAAACAACAAAACTTCACTTTAAAATTCATTTCTGTCATTATTCAGAGCATTTTAAACCAACCATTTGGTAAGAGCCTACTGTTGCTGCTGACCGCTTCTTTCCATTTTCTGTGCCAAAGTGGTGAAGGTATAGTACTAAGATGTACACCAGCCAAGGAGAGCACAGGGATGAGAAACTGGTATTTGTGTTTTGTCAGTACCAGCAAAGGTGTGTCTGCACAAAGCTGTGAAAACTATCAGCAGCTCAAAGCAATTTAGATCTTCACTTGTTTGTGCGCCAGGCAATCTTAAAGAGCTGCAGATCTCTCTCTTCTAAGCACTAATATCTCAGTACCTTCAGCTATATAAACTCCACAAATTAAAATAGCATATTCATCAATTTCTAGGAATACATCACAGTTTGGATGACACATTATTCCAGCGCTCGGTTTCTTCTGAACCTGAAGGCATCCTAGAGGTCTTAAAATTCAGCCTTTCTTCAGCTCCAGCTGGAGCTGGACCAAGCGTTCAGTTCTGGCACCAGACCCACTGCAGTGCCAGAGCATTTTAGAAACTAAGCCAATAGCTGGGGAGGTGTTTTCAGGAACCCTTTGCAGAAGCACCTCTGCCAACAAGGTTCAGCGAGGTTTCTGCTGGTGACTTGAGAAGACATATTGAATGTCAACTGGTATGTTTATCTTCTTTAAACACTGAACTTCCTTTCAAATAACATCTAATAGGGCAGATTACTGTTTTAATGCTAATGGAAACTGATCAAAAGGCCCTGGATTATTTATTTGGCTGGCCTACCTTAAAACCTTTTCCTGCTTCAGTTTCCATACAGAATATATCAAAACAGTATTCCTATGAATGGAGAGCCTACAAACTAACCATTGAAGGAGATGAGGAAAACTACATTTAAAACTGGGTTATGGATAAAAATGACAGAAACCTCCCAGACCAACTTACAGAACTTCTCCACAAATTTTTACAGGAGTTACTTAGGAAAATAAAACTTGGAGAACCATGCTATATAAGGACATTTGAAAACTCTATTCCTTATCTACAAAAGGCAGTTTCTTCTCAGTTGCCATCATGGTTCATTTGTTTAAGGACAAAAGTGGCTGGCAAACTAGCATTAAAAAAATAAAAATAAAAAAGGAACAATTAAATACTGGCATTTTAAGCACAGTCTGTAAGAGAAGATAGACAGCAACAGTCAAATGACAACTGGCCAGCTTTCTCTCCATGCCTGTTTGAAGGGATGATGGCTGGATGATGGCTGGATCAAGGCTATCAATCCATTTAAATGCAGAAATACTTTCATGATTTCAAGGCAGAACAAATATTTCTTTTTGTCTGCACACTTTTTAGAAAACATGAACAGTAACTACAGAGCAGAACACAGATGCCTATTAACAAAGCCAACAACAATTACTGCTATGTCTAAGAATCAACAGAAAAAACACCAGTGTATTCCCAAGGCATTCACTCACAAAGCAAACTTGCTCTATGCAAGCCCAAGCACAGAAACGTGATAGTATCTCATTTATGTTCTCTCAGCAGGTTGTACTGGGTCCTCCAGATTCCGGGTTTGCCTTTGAGAGCAATTAAGTTTCTAGCACTTCTGGGAGCGACAAAAGCTCTCACTATGAAAACCTGCATGCTGCACTCACGCTGAGTCTGCAGCTTGGCAAACTGAAACAACAGCACCAAGAGGGGTGTGAACTTCCCCCATTTAACTCATCTGGGAGCATTAGTATGTGAAGGGCCATCTCTAAAACTTTGAAGCTATTTCCAAATCATGTCTTTGTCTAGTGCCCAAACAGCCAGCTGCTGCTGTGATTTGGAGAACATTTCAAAAGCCCCTCTCAGCCTGGAAAAAAAAAAGAAATCCCTTTTCTCACCGGCCTGCACACAGGAAACTCTACAAGTTCAGCTAATGTGAACTGTTCTAACTGCTCAGCAAGACAGAGTACCCTTACTAACATAACAGCACGTCCAATAACACAACGAAACCTAGGTCCTGCTGTGCTATGCACTGTGCAAACACTTGCTCCATGGAGTTTACACCTTGCACAGAGTAAACTGTACCTAAGGGAAGACAAGGGCAAGAAGCACATGTAGAGAAGTTAAGCAACAGGTGTTTCACACAACTAGTGTGTGAATGCTGCTTCTGAATTATTATAGTACAGGAATGCTGCCTGATCAAAAAATAGATCTGTGATATGTCGCTGGCTGCATAAAACAAACAGAATAGCAGCAAAGTCAAACTACTAAACACCCCAGCCCCTGCAACAAAAGCTCTAACGCTGTTCAAACAACAGACTGCCTGGACAAGGCACGACATCTTTTACCTCCTCAAGAAAATAAAAATCCAAACCCGTTTTCCATCACTGCGCTTACTCTGCCCATACAATAGAGAGAAATGATCTTGTGAAGCTACAGCAAGAATGGCAAGATGGTCTGACAAAGGAGGCAGTTGGGTGCAGGAATGGGCATTTTCCAACAGGCAGCCCCAAGTAAACAAAGAGGAGCATGGTGGTGAGCCACCTCTTTTTACCACAAAGCACCCTGGCCTAAGAGCACGGCCAAGGGCAGTTCCTAAGGGGTTACTCTTACACATGGAGTTCACGTGTCACTTACTCTCTGGCAAACAAACTTGCCAAGACCAAAATTGTTTCACATCAACTTATGTTTGTGCCTTAGACTCTGCATGCTTGGTTTTCAGGGTTGCTGAATCCTCATGACTCCAAACAAAATCAGCTGGAGAGATACATACTCAACACCCAGTACTTTGCTAATTTTATTTTTTTATTTATCAGTGTACTTGTTTCCTCTGTTATACAGTAAGACACCCAACTCAAACACTGTGCAATTATGTTAACTTCAAATAGTGTAATTTTCAAAATAATTTAAGCCTAGTTATGAGAGTTAATCCAGCTGTTTTCTTGCTGACAACATCTGTGGTTCCATAGCCGTATTTTTTGGTACCTCCCACTCACCTGTTACAATGCAAGGACTTACAAATACAGGGAAATGGTTTATCAGGGAGATCTGCAAAAAAAGTCCAATCATGATTTTCTATCAGATTTAGAAGGACATTTCCCCTCTCACCTCCTTCACTTAAAGCTACAATCATTTTTAAGAACCAGAGGTAAGCACTTTTGGAGAGAGAAATGTGCTTAAAGACACGTAATGGCAGGACTGTAAGATGCTTGAATGTCCTTTAAGGCCTCTTTAGAGTGCTTGACATCTTGGGACAGAAAGTACTAAGCAACTATGAACTTAGTCACCAATAGTTCATTACACATACAAACACATACAGACACGTCAAAAATGTTAAGCCAAGAACTAAAAGGCAAGGAAATACCAGAAATATGACCAGTTGCACAACATTTTATCTCTGTTTTTTATCTCCGTTCTTAATTTTGCGATCACACAGGGAGTATTTTCCACAGGAAATGGTGCCATTCATGGTATAGTAGAGCTGGTATTACTGAACAAGAAAAACTCAGTAGTTTACTTCATTCTCACTATTAAAAATGGCCCTAAACACTATGCTTTGAAGACAGAACAACTATTTCCTTATAGGTTATTTTCTGGCTGTCACCATATTACCTAACTGCCTGATTTACTAAAATTAGCACATGTTCACAACGCCCCTGTGAGAAGGTTTTTTTTTTTCCCCGTTGCAGAGACAGAACTGAGACTCAGAGAGACTGAAGCTGTGGACAAAGGTCCTTTCCAAACCCAGCTACACTGCTTGATGAGGTTTTCCTCCCACACATGTGCTCAGCACCAGCTGCCCCTCTTCCTGTGCTGACTGTCTCCCTTCAGAAGTGCTAGCAGTCTGGTGTAAAAGTGTTTTGTAATCCGTTATGGTGAAAATAAACTGGAGCAGCTACAAACTACTCTTTACACTCTTTCAAGCTAACCCAGTTTTGCCTCCAACCAGCTGGGGAAGACTCACCAAAGAGAGTCCTTTCCAAGGAGAGGTACAGTGAGCACATGGGAAGCTTGTGCTGACACAGGCAGACCCAAAAGAGGACATCTTCACAAGCTACAGGTCAAAGTCATTACCAGGGCTGAAACTTTTAAATGCAGACAGATTTCTTCTATTTGAGGAACTGAGATAACTGCAAGCTATCAAGGATGTCATGTATGAGAAAAAAGCTGCAGGGTTAAGACACCCAATTTGCATTCACAGATTCATGCTGACAGCACAGGGACAGCAACATTAAGGTGTACAAACTGGTGGAAAGAGGTGCATTCACACAAGGTACTACTGCCAGCAAGACACTTGTTGCATCCTCTTGTTGGAGATTGTTTCTCCACCTCCAAGCTGCACGAACAAACTGTATGAATGTTCCTCATCCACTTCAAGTGTGAACAGACTTAGCAGCAGTTTAAGCTAAACCGTGTGTTTTCACACCAGGGTTTTTGCACTGATGCAGAGGGACAGCATCCACATAATTCAGTCTGCCGTCTCAGTAGGGCTACGAGGCTGTATCAAGCACTTGGACTCAAACAACCAACCAGAAGTGGAATCATCTTGTATCTTCACACCAGACAGGACAAGCAGCATCCAACTGTAGCCCCAGGAATCAAAAACTCCATACCAATGTGCAGAACAGAGATTTCCCTTCTTTTCTGTGGCTTCAGTCCTGCTGCTTCCCTCCTCAAGACTCTTAACACCAGTTTCCTCACGGTTCCTCATCTTAATCCTGATTGCATCACACAATCCACCCCCGACAGTCACACCAACTGCAGAATGCTGTCCCCACACTTGGTGCTTGTAGCCATAACCGCCCCTGAGTCTCCTGGTTCAGACAGTCCCATGTTCCCTACCATTTCCCCTGAGCACATCCTCCATAGCTTGTGTTCTCTCTCCATCCCCTCCTTCTGCTCCACCCTGGCTGGGCAACCAACAGGTCTGCTGAAAACAAGGGAGGACAATCTCCTTTCTCTGCCTCCTATATGCCTAGGACCACAGCACTCCTCAAGAGACAGGCATAGAAATATCAGAACAAGTTCTTCAGCTTTAAAATACAGCATGCTCATTGCTACCTAACAAGCTCCTGCTGTGTGGGTACAAAATGAGAGATGTCAAGAGTTTAGACACTGATTGATTATGAACAAGTTTTCCTGCAAATGAAAAGGCAAATTCCTAATACCGGGGCAAGTCTACATCCAAATTTCAAATATCCACCCCCAAATGTGAAGGTGCTACACAGCTACTCAATGAAACAGCTGGCCTATTTCTAAAAAAGGTACAATAATGCAGGGTTTTGTACCTTGTTCTCAAGACAACCTGAATCATTCATGCTGAAATGTAAAAAGGAAGAAAAATCAACACTAAACTGCCACTGTGTTTGAAAAAAAAGTAACTTTGAAAGGTTATCCTGGAAAAATACTGAATGCTGTGCAACGCTGATTGTAGGCAGTTCAACCTGCTTTTCTTACATTACTTGCTATTTTCTACAGTTATTACTGACAAAGTCCCTCAAACAAATCCATGATGTAGAATAAAAATGAAAAATTATAGTCTCCGGTAATGTCTGGACATATCTCAACAGAAGAAATACAGACTATAATAAAGATGATGCCCATTAGTGAGGCAATAGATGGCTAATGCAGAAGACAAGACATCATTGTCTACAGAGATTTTTTGATTCAGATATGCAAGAGACAGGAAATCCAAGTGCCACAGTCACAGCCTATTTACAAAAATTAGGGAGGAAATGTTGATTAGTTTCTATAGACACAAACATTGATATTCACACTCAAGTCAAACAATTGTTCTTATGACTGCAAGCAAGGTCAAACTCTGATCACTGTAATGCAGCAGACACAGAAACACAGCAAGAAAATCTTGTTGATACATAACCTTCACCAACTAAGATGACTCGGCCACAAGAAAGCAAATAAAATTACTTTAAAGTAAACATTTCGCTCTTTCTTCATAAAAATATGTCCCTTTTCAGCAGATGACTCAAATGTGAAAGTTTGTGGTCTTTGCTCTGGCAGCCGTGCAGGCTGGATTCTGATCCACTATGCAAATGATTTAAGTGTTTTTCATTTTCTAGGATGCCAGTTGCACTCCTGAACCCTCTCTGCAAAGGGAACCACCTGAGCCACCACTGCTGCTGAGCCTCACAAGAAAAGAGCAACAGGGTATGAAACGTTTTTTTCCTCAAAGATGACTACCACCCAGTTTTATAGCGTGACAGAGAGGAGTTGTAAAGTCACACTTCTGAAATAGAGGCAAAAGGTCTAACTTTCTAAATTTATTGAAAGAAGCAGGCAGATTCTCCCATGGAAAATTCCGGATCTGTGCTTTGCAGAGCGTCCTTTCAAGACCGATGCTAAACCTCTCAGATTTTAAGAAAGACGTACAAGCAGAGGAAGGAAAAAACCTGCAAAATGATTCTCATTTACATGAGATCTCTCCCTTTGTTGGCGGGGTCCTTCCTATAAGGACAAACCTCACTTGCAGGCCTTGGTGCTTACTACTTACTCTCCTCTCCAAAGCAAGAGGCTAAACACGTGTTTGCAGGAGTGATTTAAAAACCAGAAGAGTCTCACAGAGCAGCAGGCGAGCAGCCTCCAAATGCAGGGGTGGAGTGAAACTACAGATGGGCTGATCTCTCAGGAGCACCACTGGAAACCAGGGAGCTGGGAACAGTTTTTCAAAGGGTCTTATGGCACTGCTGAGACTTTCTGAAAGCCTCATAAGATAAAAGTTAGGGATCTAAGCCCCATCGTACTGCATGACACAAACTTTGTCCTGTTCAGGTGTCTTCAAACATCACAAAACATATTTCTAGCAGTAAATATAGAAACACCTGACTTTTGCTGCCCATAATAGACGACATCTACACTGGAAGAATATGAGCAATACTCCTGTATCTTTGGAACTATGATGAGAGCTGTAGCATAAAGAAAGCCTGTGTATTTTTTTTTTTTTAGCCCATATAGAGCTCCAAGTTGCTGACTACTATATTAAGTTGGAATTCCTGGCTCTTACCTATCTGAATCAAACAAACAAACTGTGCCATCATTATTGTCTTGTCTTGTCTTCTGCATTCATCTGTTACACAGGTCTACTATGTAGACCAAGTTGAACTTTTTCTTCCACTGGACAGTAAAATATATGTGAGAAGAACCAAAATGCATGTAGAACAGGTTATCAGGCTTTCAGGGCAATCCTAAAGAATTAGGCAAGACCAAAGACACGGAAAGGAAAATTGAAACCTTCCTCCAAGTGGAGATGAAATGAAACTAAGCCAAACCTAGTGTTCTACCATGCTCATGGTGAGCACTCTAGCTGGAGAGCTCCATTTCTCCATCTGGTGAATATATCTTGACTAGAGATAGAGTAACACAGTACAAGGGCATGTAGCTGCAACCTGGTGTGAGTGCCAGGCTGAGCAACAGGTTTAGCCAAATCCTCTCACTTCCAAGCTGAACTGCTGCGAGGAAGAACAAACCAAGTCCAAATATATGCTTATTTTCTGAAAAAGAAGAACTGCTCAGATCACAAGAGAAGACATAGATGTGTATGTCCTGACTTTGATTTCATGGAGCATACAGGAGTTAATTCTGATTCACATGAGTTTTGGATATCCAACCTAATAACATCTCCATCCCTCAGTGTCATGCAATTAAGTCAGAAGTTGAGGCAGGTAAGCAATAAAAACTCACTCTTCATGTCCTAAAAATCATCCTGATTTTCCTTTGAGTCTTCCAGGAAAATCAGATATACAGATCTCTCATGCTCACAATTCATCAGTCTCTAAACTACATAACAAGTTCCCATAATGTTCCACTTTGGCAGTGAACAGAGATGGAAAAAAAATCACTGACTAGTGAAGAATTTCAGGGCAAGAAAATAACCCAGAATTACCTGGACTGTGTCCAGGCTTCTTTACAGTTTTATGAAGAAGAATGTTAGGAAGCAGAGGATACATGCTTTGATTTAAGAGACCCTGTGCAACATGAAAGTGCAACATGAAAAATGTTGTGTATCAAGGGGTGTGAGGAAGATTTCCATCCCCATAACTCACCTGATAGTGCTTTGGTACAAACCTACATGAGTTTTTCCAGGTTGAAGAGCTATAGCAATTTCTGTCAGATAAAGAAGTGCCTCCCTGTATCTTAAGTAACACAATTATTTAAGGTTCTGATGGTTATGGACTTGCCACAACAGACATTCTAAAGCATTAGTAAGTTTGGAACAGGAAATCTCAAGGGATAGCCTACCCAGTGTGTGTGAGACAGGAACACGGCAGGGAAACAAAGGACTCTGAAGGGAGGTTTCCTGGAGCAAGACTGAGTATCTGGAAAAAGCATCCTTGAGCTTGAGACCGCACTGGATGTGATACAGCACAGGTCTGGTCTCTTTCCCTCTCTGAGAACTCGGAGCAACCTTGAACAAGGAGAACAGGGTTGCCGCTCATACATGGAACACAGGTGAAAAGAGCCATGTACAAGTCCCCGGTTAGGAAAAACAGCCCAGGGTTTAACCTCTGCTTCCATGCTGTAAAACAGCTTTTAAAAGCTGTGGAGAGAAGAGAGAATTTGGGGGCAAACAGCTTGATTTATAACCCATGCTTTCGCTAGAGATTTGGGGGGTTTTGGACATCCTAGCCAGCAAAACAGAGAAAAAGAGAGAAAAATAGTTAAAGGGTCATCTGAAGGCCTGAATCTCCTGAAAACTGTTATCTAAACTTGGAAGGCAAGGCAGCAGCTGACAGAGAAATAAGAAAATTAAAGGAATTTGCATCAAGTGGAAGCTTCATCGTCAAGCACTGTCACTTTGTTTTGAAACAACAAAGCAACTCAACTGAGTGCAGAAACAAAATGCAGAGGGTGCACTGCAAGTTAGACAGTTGGCCTTTAGGAGCTGATGCACAGTCTGAAGTCTGCTCCACAGCCTCAAGGCACATTTCACTCTCTGAAGCAGTACCACAGAGGTAGAAACTGTTCAGTGACATGCTCCTGTCTCTGAATGTGTAAAGGCTCCAAGTCAAGGATGTGAGTGAGCTGAGGTAACTGTGAATACGCTGGAAAAACGAGAGCAGACAGCAACCGAATGACACCAGCACCAAACAAAAAACAATGGGGAAGGATTCAAGCAGAAGGATAGGGTAGTTGCAAAGGATTTGGCAAATTTATGAAGTCAACCCTCAGCATCACTGAGCTTCTACGAGCCTGTCCTTCAGCCTTTCTGTACCTTGTCTGCAAAATTGTTCCACTACCAGCCAGCAGAACTGAGAACAACTGTAGGAGGTGTGCCCAAGCAGAGGAACTCCTCCACTTTGTGAGAAAGCTCAAGGAGGAGGTGAGTAGGTTGAGAAGCACCAGCAAGAAAGAGAGGGAGATAGAATATTGGAACTGCACCCTGCCTTCCCTGGGACAGGCCCTACAGGCAGACATGATACAGGAACATGCTGTCTTGTCCCTGCCTAGCTGAACACAGTGACATAAGAGATAGGGGGCAATTGTGACCAGTTCCTGCACAGTGCATTCCCTGTGTCACTGCTTCACCTCCCCAGATGCCGTGGTGTAACAGGTATGAGGCTATGCAAGTGGAAATGAAAAACAACAAGGATAATAATGGTTCATCTTTGGAGGTCAGTTCTGTTTAATATATTTATTTATGATCTGGACAAGGGAACTTGGTGAGGCTGCACCTAGAATTCTGTGCTCAGTTTTGGGCCCCTCACTACAAGAAAGACATTGAGGTGCTGGAGCATGTCCAGAGAAGCGAAACAGAGCTGGTGAAGGGTCTGGAGCACAAGTCTGATGAGGAGATGCTAAGGGAGCTGAGAGTATTTAGCCTGGAGAAAAGGAGGCTCACAGGGACCTTATCAGTTTGTACAACTACCTGAGAGGAGGTTGTAGCCAGGTGGAGACCCATCTCTTCTTCCAGGTAACAAGCAATGGGACAAGAGGAAATGGACTCAAGCTGTGCCAGAGGAGGTTTAGATTGGATATAAGGAAAACTTTCTTCATAGAAATGGTTCTCAAGCATTGGAACTGACTGCCTAGGGAAGTGGCTGAGTCACCATCCCTGGAGGTATTTAAAAAAACATAGATGTGGCACTTAAGGTCATGGTTTATTGGTGGAGCTGGCAGTATTTGAACTCAAAAATCTTACAGGTCCTTTCCAACCTTAAAGATTCTATGGTCCTAAAACAGAAGTATGAGCAGTTGCCTAGCTCATGCAAAGCTGTGGGAATGAAACCACAATGGAGAAGAGAGCACTCAGAAGCTGGTCTCACAGATCAGTGAAGAGTGGTTCCCCACACAAGTAGAAACCTCTGCCTGCCAAAGAAACTTAATTTTTGAAGTGGTTGCATCCCTCTACAGAAACTTGCTTAAAAATGAAGACCCGTACTTAATCCCTGGGCAGAGAGTCTGTGTGAGAGGTTTTCTAGTTCCTTTGACATTACAGGATTAAAGTAATTTCCTTCTTTTCATGACTTTCTCACAATTTCAACTATCCACATCTAGATTTATTGCCCACTTAGAAAAGAAATACTATTGAAGGGACCACATCCATCAGAGTTCTTATTTCATCACTCTGAAACCTGAAATTCTCACTAAGACACAGCATGAATGGTTTCTGAGCACAAGGTTCTTTGCACATAAAGAACTCAACAGACTTTACATCTTAACTGCTTTTGACAGACTGTAAGATCTTACACATTAGGAGTTCCCTAGACATTAGGCAATATTATCCATAAGCAAATACTGTAGGAAAACAGAAGACCTGAGAAGTTCATGAAACAGGGAAGTGGATTTCAACAACAGAAAGGACACGCTCACAGAACTCAGAAAAATAAATTTTTGCCCATAATATTCATTAGTTTCAAACACAAGCTACCAGAGAAACATCTGGCTCAAAGAAAAGTGGAAAATATAGAATCTGAGATATGTCTCTATGATTTCCTAAAATCAATTCACTGCAGTAATTAATTAGTCAGATCACTCTTTAGTAATCTTCTTCATTAGGTCACAAATTCCTGCAAATTATTAATTTCTTTCTCTACTTTCAGTAATTATCTGCTTGAGAAGTCATCTTTGGTAAGTTCTTCAGTTTAATACTTGCCTTACAAACATGTCAGTTTACTAAGAAGAGTGGAACAAAAAAATAAAAAAAAAATCAAAAAAAATTCTGACATGAAACAGCAAATGTTAGGCCAGAGTGCACTAGCTCTTAAGAATACCAACAGTAGAACCAAAACCAGCTCCTCAACCACTTGTCTTTTCAAACCTCTCTGTTTTTTCTTGTTAGGGTCCATGCTGCTCATAACGGTATGTTTCTCATGCTTGTACTGGGGTCTCTCAGAGCCTCTTTACACTGAGATAAAAATATGTCCTTTTCTCAACCATGTTATTAGCAATCATGGCAAGTGGTTTTATTTCTTTTTTCTCCATGACCCTTCTCAGGTTTTGCCTACTATTTATCTAAATGCAAAAGCTGCTGATCAATGCTGATCAATTTTCTCTTTTATTAAGTATTCAAATGAAAAGTGATGTTAGCCCTTATTCAAATGTATATTCAAACCATCTCAACTTGAGCAGGGAGGAACTAGGCTTTCTCACTGGCAAAACTCTGCCATATATTTTCCTCCTATCTACCAGAATTTCTCATATTACACACAACTTTACTTTTTCTTTTTTTAAAATCTGTGACTGGTTACAGAAACAAATGTTTTCCTCAGACTCATGAAAGTCAGGTTTTATGCTATCCCAATGTAAATTGAAATGATGGCCAAAGCAACAAAACCATCAAAAGTCACCTGTCAAAGCAGGAATATGTAGCTTCTGGTAAAAGTCAATAGATGCTGTATCTTTTGTGACATGCTGGCATTTTGTTGCAGTTATTCCTCTCCAATAATTCACAGATGACTGTTTAGTTTTAAAACAAGGGAGTTTTATAATCAGTGACCCATCTATGCTGCTCAACCATCTGATCTGTCTCAAGGTCACTGTCTTCATTAACTGGGGAAGAATTACATCATCTGTCCTACTATAGGATGGCAATTACATCATTGATCAATACCTGAGATCTTAGTGTGACCAGCAAATTCATAATAGGGATGAGTTAAAACCGAGCTGATACCACAAAGTGAAACTCCTGTTTGGTTCAGCCCACATCCCTATTAAGACTAAATTATAAAACTATGAACTCTACTACTATTATTTGTAGTACTAAGCAAAGATGGGGTAGGGAAGGTGCCACAGTGGCATGCCTTTTGCAAAGACAGAGAAGACGGTCTTTGCTTTGAAGAGCTTACATCAGCCTGAAGTGACAAGAGCAATGGAGGGTGGAGGGAAGAGGTGTAAGCAGATGGCAGCAGACCACGTTATTTTTGTAAGCCTTTGGTGGCGATGCAGTTTGAGGCAGTCACATGTTCACCTTCAACAGCAATAAGTGCTTTAAGCTATTTTAGTTTCCTCTGCCTTGAAACAGACATGGAGCTAGCAGGCAGCAAGCTACCGTGTCTCAGTGGAAGATGAGAAAATGGGCAGCCCTTAGGTCTTCTGCTCCCCTGCAGCTGGTTTGGAAGTGAAACATGAGGTTCTGCATTCAGCCAGGAAGAGATCGGGTGAATAAAAGGAGCATGAAGGAAGGTTCAGGGAAAAGACGATAAAGATGATCCAGGTAAGAGTGAAGTTGAGAAAAAGAGGCTCAGGGAAGAGAGAGGAGCTGGACCAAACAAAAAATTAGCTTAGGGTAGAGGAAACATATGCAGTTTGGATCTACAGTTTGTCTTCTGGCTGCTTTTGCCACTGACTGTGCCTCGTCTAGCTGAAGTCTTCAGGAAGGGGCAACTCCCTCGATCTCCCTTACAGGAACCTGTTGAAGAGATCAAGCTTGCTCTTGCTCAACTTTATTTGTCCAGGGCTCAAGCAGCCCTCAGGACCAGTGTAACCTGGGCAAAGCCCTACTAAAATGTTTCAGCAAAAGCACCTACAGTAAGATTCAACAGAGGGTGGTAACTCATCTATGGGGGGATATATATTACATAGCAGTACCTAGAGGCATTGACCTACTTGGCTTCAGTACAGGCATACAGTGAATGACAGCTTCTGTCTCAAATACAAAGAGCAATACATGGAATAGCAGTCCTAGGGAGAGAGAATACTAAGCCAGCATTTTCACCCCTGAATACACTAAATTAGGTACCAATCCATATTTCGGGACCTACATAGCTGGCCTCCTTCACAGTAGCACTGCGTGCACCCAGAGGCCCACTATAGTGAAGTGGAAAGTTGCAGGCAACTTGCCTTGTCTGGAAATCAGGCCAGGACTAACCAGATTTGATAGCTCTGACCTTAACAAATATAGTTGTGAAGTGCAGACAAAACTACCACCAGCAGGAAAATTACATGAATTCTAAAACACGAATTAAATGTTGAATCTTGCAAAAATACATACACAGCAGCTACATGTCCTGAAATGCCTCTAAGGGCAAAAACTGACTTGGCCATTTAAAATGTTGGCTTTTAAAATGCTTGATTTTGCAGGGTGTAGAAGGTTGCCTGAAGGACAGGCAACCTTCTCTGTCTTCTACTGTCAGATACACACACAGAGTGGATATTTAGTGACTATCACTCTGCCTTCTCCCTATAAACACAGAGTGTGGTTATCTTCAACATGAGAAGTCAGTAAAAACAACGAATTGAAGAAGAGACCTCAATGAACTCACCTCAAAGAAGAGGTTTTTTTATTTCAGGTTAGGTCAAGGTACTTAATAACCATGTTTTTCTGACAGGGCCTCCTCCTGTATATCTCTCACCAAGGGGCAAGCAAACTCACTGGCTTTGGAGTAAATATTGAGTAAAGATTGCCTCTCCGGGGCTCATTATAGGGTAAGGGCATTAGACCCTTTTTCTTGTAGTACACTTAGTACATTTACAGCAAAAAACCCCATTACTTTCAAAGTTTTCTTTAAAGTACTTAAGGTTCAGTGTTCAAAGCCTCATTTGCAGCAGATTTAATAGGGCAGTACTGCTTGCCTCCAGAAGGTACTTCTTACCCTTGCAGACTAGAGAATAATTACACACAGAGAGGCTAACTCTGCCATCCTTTGTGCCAGTTTTATGCTGAAATAACTCCACTGATGGGTGAAATTAGGATGGAATGAGACTGCAGTAATCTAACACTGAATCAGGCCATAAAAAAATAAAATCTGCTTTGTCAGAAATGTAGTTGACTTAAGAGATTCTTTTTCCTTGTTCCCTACATAGAAACACTCTTCTTTTTTTCACATAAGGAATTTTGAAAAAGTAATGCCTGTAGTATTCTGCACTCATCACACAGTTAAGTGCAAATTCCTCACAGGTAACAGGAAATTAAAAGACAATAGGAAAATAACCTGCCCATACAGCTTATCATGTATCTTACCAAGCAGATAAATATGAAATTAAATAAAAAGTTAACTGCTGTTTCAGTTTCATGACTGCTACCTCTTTATCCCTGTTTCAGAACCAGCTGTGTTCTGTGGAGGAGGAAACATGTCAGCGTAGCAAATTTCACCTGCAATGAAAAGTAATTTATTGTGCCTAACTGTGAAAAGCAAATTGATATCATCATCTAGGAGTTTCTCTCACAAGCGTTGTTTCTGTAATTTGCCCTTATTTTGGAAAGGACTAAGATTAGAATAACTATGCAAAAGCATGCAACTAATATTAAATTAAGCTTGAAATCAGTTGATAGATGATAAAGGCTGAAAGGAGATGATGTATGGAAGTCCAATATGGTTATGAAAAGTAAAGCTATTTCTCAATTACTAGTGAGATACCTTAGTTTCAGATATCACAAAAAAATCCAAGAAAAATAACCTTTTCCTCTCAAAACGTGTTTTGAATAACCTAGTTTGTTAATTTAAGAAATAAAGCAGGAAAGAGAAAAAGAACTGGTCCTTATTTCTTCTGTGTTACTGAAAGACAAGCTGCACAGGCACAAATGAGAAGGAATATACTGAAATTCTGAACAACCAAACTAAGAACTAAACCTTTACCCTGATGCACCTCACCAGTGGATTCCCTTCAACACATTTAAAAATACCATCACTTTTCCTAGCAGCTCTGACGATAGTATTTGTATTTGGCCACTGGAGCATTAGCTAGCTAAGCTTAAAAAAACTCAAAAGGATAGGTGGGACAAGGGTTAGGACAGGAATTGCATACATCCTGAGTGTTCACATTGCTTTACAAGTCCCTTGACTGCATAAGAAGGACAGAAAACAAGACCTTTCCAGCAACTGGTTTATGTCTGCTGCTGCAGATCAGTTCACTGTGCAGCTACTTGGTTTCCAGAGAAGTAAGACATAAAAGCCCGAGCTCTTATTAGCCCATCAACAAGAATAAACTCCAGCCTTTTACATCGCCGAAGTATTATGTACAATGAACATATAATGCTCCACAAATCCAGTGCCAGCACTTTCCAACACACTTGCTTCCCACCCTCTCCCCTTTCACTCTTTCCTATCTGACATTTTCCGCTATCCTGTACACACTTTACTAATGCTCCATCTCCCACCTCCAGTATCTTCCCAAGCTAGCCCTCAACCTGTAGCTCCTTCCCATGTTATTCAGCTTTTCCATTTCTCTTCCAGACACTTGTTACCATCCCTCTGCTGATAAATTGTTTTTAATAACGGGCCCTGATTGTGGTTTTTTCATAATAATACCAAAAACTCAAAAAACCCAAACAGGAATCTATGGAACTGGTATCAGATCAAAGTACTGCCTTGGCCTTTACTTCCCTTAGAAGACAGGACATGAAAATATCATGAAAGGCACAGATCAAATTATAAAAACTAACTGGAATCAGTTTTCAGGACAGATGGCTTGACACCCCATCTCAGTGCTGGGTTCACAGAACCTCACAATATGACATGATTTCACAAACAAGGCATCTTCTTCAGCATAAGACTAGGAGATCTTCAGCCTGTGATGCTCAGAATGGAGCATGGAAAATGCCACCCAGCTGAGTCTTGCAAGAAGCTTTTCCATGTGTAAGGGGAAGGGATTTATACTCCACAGCATAAGGAAAAGAGCTACAGACACACCAAGTATAATGCCCCCAAATGAGATTGCAAGTAACAGTAACAGCACAACTATGGAGAATTCAGGGCTTTTTGGATCTCTACGTCAAGCTGTTACGAGGAAAGCTTTTCTCCTTCCTTGGTTGTGAAGTGTGACAAAGCTGTAGAAGGCAGCTGTCCTTTCTGACTTAACCTTGGTTAAAGAAAAACAAAACCCATCACACCAGAGCCAAAGGAACTGTTCTCTGTGGATGTGTTTCTGTTGAGGCTGGGGAGTTGGGCTCCTCTGGCCACCACTTTTAAATAAGTGCATCTTGACCAATTGCAGTCTCCTCTCCCTGGATAACCTTCATCACCAAATGCTGAACAAGTGATGAAGCTGATGAACAGTAAAGAGGTATAGCAGCTTAACTGATGGCTGATACAGCAAGTGTGTTGCATCACTTCAATGACAGCAGTTTAGAGCATGAAAAGTGCTCTTTTCACCCCCTCTCCCTGCCAAGTGAGCACCTTCCACTTGCCAACAGGGCAACAGTAACTTTCAAAGGGAAGGACCTTGGACAAAGCAGAACTCCACACTGGCAGAAGTGAGCAAGAAAGAAATTTGCCTTGCAAAATGGCTGAGCCTCCGAAGTCCTAGGTGTGGCAGGGTGCAGACAGAAATACTACAACCAGGTTCAACAGCACAGAAAGCTGCATCATGCAAGCCACTCTCTCTAATGGCAACGGAGAACTCATATATGGTCAAATAACACTGTGAAAGGCTTTGTGCAGCGGCTAGGGGTCTGGAAAAGGCCTTTTTTTTTTTTAAAGAAAGAACAGGGAAAAGAGCCCTCAGCAGGGAAATGAAGGCAGAATTTCTCATGCAAATCTCATGCAAGGCAGAATTCTCTTTCAAAAAAGACTGATGCTCACCATTGCTGGAGAAGAAGATCTGTACCTGTGTTGTACACACAGGATGCCCGGTTTCAGGATCCAGTCTGCTCTCATCAACAGCTCTTTCTGGCTGCCAACAGCACGCTGCAGCAGAACAAGTACTTGTCCTTTCTAGCAGTGAAAACAGGACCAGGAGTATATTCAAATAGGTACTAATGCTACATACTCTCAGTTTTACTCTTGAGCAGCAGAAACTGGTGGTAGTCAGTAAAGGCTTGCTAAGCAAACACAAATGAAGACAGAGTATTTCTACATGCAATTAATCATGATTTATTTGAAGATACGCTGTTAGCACTCCCCATTTTCTGCTTCCTGAAACTCCAAATAATGAGGCCTAAGCCTCAGTCTGAAAATGTTTTCTCTCCTGTGTTGAACGAAAATGATGGAGGAAAAAAGTGTTATTATCTAAACCAAAAAAGTGTTCAGGCAAAAAGTTCTTTGCATCTTTGAGCAGAAAAAATGTCTTAAAAAGAGAGGTTGGGCAAGCCAGATTAAATAACTATAGCAATTTAAGAATTTGGAAGCAAACCAGTTTTTATTTAATAAGCAGCTAGGTGGTGTTTCTTCTATCACTGCTGTTAGTTCTCTGCTTTCTATTTTTTCAATGTCTGCATGTTCTGGTCTCAGAAAACAAGCTAAGGTACGGTGTTTCTGAAGCAAATTAGTGAGGAAATAAATATGCCTTGTTTGTGATAAATTCGCTACACTTATTTTTGAACCTATAGTTTGCCTGTCTAAATATATTTCCAATGGCTCTTTTGCACTTAGAAGAAAGAAAATCCATTTTTATTTTTGGTAATATTTCAAGTGCTTAGGTATGAGAAAACTCAGGCTACTTCTTAAAACATTTTTGTTTTAGCAGAAGATGGGGCTGAGGATACTGCATGGCTTTCAACCATCATATCTCACCTGCTGAAATCCACCTTCCCTTCATGCCGTTACTAAAGGCAGACCCTCTGAACCAAATCCCGGTGAACAGACCATACCCATGGACTGTCCTTTGTACTCCAGCATCAATACAGAGTGAAAGCAACTGGTCATCATGGCCTTCTGGTCACAGGTATCCCCAAAAACTGAGAGGGAAGCTGGTTTTATCAATATAGGCTTTCATGGTGAGATTTCTAAGCACTGTATTTTGACACGGAATAAAAATCTGTAGATAATTTAAATACTATCCAAATACCTTTTCCTTATGTCAGTCAAACAAAACATATATATACATAACTTGTGTTGTATAAGCATATTCCTTCCACAATATACTAAGTGCTTTGATACAATGCTGGTTGCTACTTCAGACCCTAAGCCAGGTTGGTTAAAATCTGTCCAAATATCACATAAAAAACATACGAAAGATGAAGTAGCTGTGCTACAAATAGAGCAACTGCAGAGGCTATGGCCCTGCCCACATTCACTCTAGTGTATTTTTACACAAAGCCTAGCACTGCATGATGCGGGTGCCAGCTATAACTTCTACCATACTGCCAGCAAAACAGGATCCAAAAACAGATAACAAGGAAAATTCTAGGGCAGTTTCGGAGTACTATGAGGGATAAAATTTGTTGGGTTTTTCAGAATCACCACTGTAACACGTTTCACAGACATTGAAAGTATGGATGCAAACAGCACTACAAGCATCAGTCAGTCAGAAATTATTTCAAATTCATCACCGCCCAGACAGGAGATTTTTTCAGCAAGATTTCAGCTTCAGCTCTTGCCTGCACTGCAGACAGTATCATATCACAATACAGTGATATCATGACGGGTTTATAAAGCAAGTTGGACTTGACTGTATGAACAAGGCCATTTTACAGTTACGGAGAAGCACTCTGTTCCAGCGCTGCTGGAATGCCCAGTTCCAGCACATATAAGCTTAGCACACTAAATGCAATGCCACAGAAAAGCTTTTGGGGTTCATGGGCATTTGGGAAAGGGTTTAGGAACATTTTGCAGCAGCAAGTTTAACTTACTTCTTTCCTCCTTCCAGGCTTTCTCAACCTGGAGAAACACTGCCTGTCTATTCTCTTCATGCCAGAACAACAAACCATGTTCTCTGCCACTCAGACTTACGACAGTAAACTTTTAGATACTGACACAAGAAGACAGAAAACAAAACAAAAAATGCAACACAATCTTGTGGAAGAAAAACATCTGAATTGTTTGCAATTTAAAGCCTTGACTTTCTATTTCATTAAACAATAACTAGATTTTATGTCGGAATAGGAAATTACAGCTTGAGCTGCACATCCCTGCTGAACCAGCAGTAGACTTGCTCAATCATTTACTTTTGTAGGGGTTTGAAAGAGTCAACAGTTCTGCAATCCTGCAAACATTTTTGCCTTTTATTTCCCTTTATTCCAGCTGAATGACAGTGCTCTGTAGTAACATTCTGCTTGGCAGAGATACAGAAGAACTGTAAGTCTTTTGTTGTTGTTCCATGCCTGTGCAGAGGAATCACCTCAAGAGCAGCACAACGTACCCCTCCCAGACCCCTGTGGTTGACGGTGCCACCCCTGTAGCAGCCTGTGCCCCCCTGAGCTCACAGTGACCCTAGGCTCCTCCAAGTGCCACTGGAGCAGCTGCAGTGCCAGCTGGCACCTGACAAAATGTAGGAACATGAAAAATCTAAATGAAGGTTTGAGAGGAACATGCAGTGCTCACAAAGCAGCTGGTTTGAGGTTGGCTCTCAGCAAACTAAGGATCAGAGCATGGGGTCATGCTAGAGAACACCATCTCAGCAGCAAGAAGTGGTTCAGATGAAAAGCTATGGGTTATAAAGGGTACAGTAGATTCCTGGGAAAAAAAAAAAGAACACTCAGGCAAACTGCATATTTTTACCATGGTATTTATGTGCAGATTTTTACTGTGTGTTCATTAATATGAAGCAAATTATGATGTGTCCAGGAGACTATTAATCCCCTCAACAATGCACTGTAATTCCATAGCCCTTCGGACCCTGAAGTACCACATGCAGTACTAGTACTTAAGCTTCCACGTTACAGTACAAAATGGAGGGTGGTGAATGGAAAGGAACATCCAACACTTTCACAGCAGACTTTAATACTCTGGGTTACAGGTCAAAGAAACAGCTGGCAATTCAACTCCTCTCCTCAACCTGCTTCCAGAGGGTCACCGAGGAAACTTGCCCTCACTCTTCTGCTTTGCCACTTTGAACGCACACATGGCACAGCAAACAACACTGAGTTTCAGGCCCACCAAAAATAATGATCCCTCCAGTGAGTCATACAGCATATCGCCATTTATTATCTAAGACAGTTGCTTTAATAGTGCTACACTAGGAATTTAGTTAACTCACCCCACAAACTGGATTCCAGCGATATTTAAGCTGCTGGCTTTTCCACCAAAGGTTTGAGGGACTTGGTGTTTTTTCTTTTGTTTTGTTGTTGGTTTGTTTTTTTTTCTTTTTAAAGCCACACAAGAAATTTCACTTTATAAAATTTATGACTAGCCCAATGGCCAGCCTAGGGCTGGTATGTAAGTTTCCTGCCAACCTGACTTCTTTAAAAAAAATTAAGAAAAATTAAGACCTTGAAGAGTAAAAACATTCCTAGCAGAGATGTAACTTTCCTTTCTCCAGTGATCAGGTCTACCATGCTTTTATGTATACTGAATTGCTTGGGGTTTTTAATTGGAAAGATATCAGTCAAGCCTTCTTGGTGCCATTTTTTTTTTCTTTCCATGGATTTTTTTTTTTCTGCTTTTCACTGATTTTTAAAGACTGTGGCTGATAAATACTATCAATTTCAGTTTGTAGCTTAGTCCTAATCCGGTCATAACACAGTTCACTGCTTGGGGTCTTACCCAACAAGCAACACTGGCCCAGCAGAGCCATCCTCCGTCCCTCAGTTGCCATAGATACTCCTTGGTGACCTTCTGACACACTTACTTGGCTTTCATCACATCAAGCACTGATCTCTTTTCTCAGTGTTACTAATACCACTCTTTTGCCTAGTGGCACCAAGGAGATTGGTGCATTCATATTCACCCCCTGAAATTGCCATCCAGCTTCACAGAGAAGGTCTGAATGCTTCTAACATGCCTCTTGCAACCGATTCAGCAATTGAAACCACCCACAGTAACCCTGAAACACACACTGAATCCTCTTAGAAGACATCATGCCAGTGGAAGGCTCCAAACCAGAAATCAAATTTCAAGACCAAGCCCCAATCACAAAGAGTTTTATTAACTTTGAGATTTATTGCATTAGTGCTTCAAATTTCTTTTTTAAATTATTCTTCGCAGCAGGCTAACTTTCTTTTTACGCTGCTTTCCTTTCCTTCTAAGAAAGATCTTTACTTTTACTAGAATCTGGATAATAAAAGAGGTCACTAATACCTTTACTTGTTTTGTAGAGTTGGAGAGCATCTGAATCCCAAAATGACAACAAAAGAAGAGAAATTTAAAAAAATCCCACAATACTTATACAAAATCTTTTAAGGAATCAAGGTTTACTTTTCCCAAGAATATTTAAAGTGCAAGAAAGGAAATTACAGAATATCAGAGTCTTCCACAGAATAAATCATTCAATTTTCAATCATGGAAAAATAACTATATTTAGAAAGATGTAATATGTTACTTTTTCTTCTGGTAAATTTAGCGAAATTAGGAGAACCAGATGGCCACATATCTACAGAGTATTCATATCTATCATCCTGATGCAGAGATATTAGAGAGGAAGAAATCCTACATGTCTTGAGAGTAGCCTGTGCAGACCACATAATAACAAATGAGATCATTATGAGCAGCCTTGAAGCAAATGGTCTTCTGACTTTCAACAATTTATGTACGCCCTGGCATGTCAAGTTATTATCATCATTTTTTTCTATTAAAAAAATTCCTGAAGCACTATCCTTCCGATTTAACACAAAGATAATACAATTAAAAACTTCTACTCCCAATAAATAATCATTTGGCAACTTCAGTGATCACAGGATTTGAAAACGCTGGTGTTATGAAACGTTGGTTTACTATTTAAGTGCAAGTGAACAGTGAAAAGCACAGCTCTAAATCCCAGCCTGAAAAAAGGAAGACACCCACCAAAGCATCACTGATTCACACAGTAAAAAAAAAAAAAAAAAAAAAGAAAAACACCCCAGCAAAGGGAAAACATTATTGCCACTTGAAGAAAACTTCCTGGACAAGCTGTGTCAGCAGCTCCACAGCATCCTCTCATAAGCTTCACTCATGCAAGTCGGTGGTGTTGAAAAGCCCATTTACAACCATTGCTCCGTATTAAACAGGTATTTAAACCACAGAACAGAGGAAGGATGATGCAGCACCAGGAGTCCTCGGATGGGACTTGGGAGACACAGACTCAGCTCTTTGCCAGGCCACCCTCCGGGCCCACGAGCCTATCTCTGGGCTTGATTCTCCCCGTTTGGGGGGAGCTCAATCAAGAGAGACGCAGAAAAGCCTGAGATGCTCAGGTAGTTACTGACATGCTGCACACAGAGTCCCTAGGTGGTCTCTGGAAAGCACATTTCTGTGTTCTGCGTTTCACCAAACAGGTAAGCAAAACTGGAGGGGAAGCAAGTAACTTTGAATTTGACATGCACAATGAAATTCTGCCAACCTTTCCACTTGAATAATTACTGGTTTAAACACACTCCAAAAAAAAAAAAAAAAATAGCAGTTCTGTTCTAATTTTATGGCTCTAGTTATAATCACATTTTCAGTACCACTATGTTTCTGAAATACAATCAATGATTATTAAAAGGTTTTCTTAAAATGGTTTTGAGGTGAAATCTAATGTTCTGTTTTCTTAGGCTGCAAACAAATGTGATCAGCACTCACATGAAAAGCATTTGAATTGTGCAAACACTATTTTCTTCTATAAACACTAACATGAAAGCACCATCCATGACTTGGTCTAGCTGATTACAAACTCTTTCAAGCCTTGTCTCTATACGTTGTGTTAAAAACAATTTAATGCTCTGTTTTATAACAGGGAGCTGAAAAAATATAAACACAACTGAAAAACCATATGAAGCACAAGCTCTGGTTTTAAAATATGTTGATGGTGTGGAGGATCACGATCAGATATTCTAGTAGTACTTTTCCTCCCCCCTCAAAAAAAATTTTAGCATGATTTTTAGTCCTACAGTTGACACATCCCTCAAAGGATTTCCCTGTTGCTTGCCCACAAACTGTCCAGCCCCCACAAAACTGAAGGGATTGCATGTCAGCCCAACTAATTAATTCAAGTTTACAAATAGCTACCCAATCATTGAAGGCTATGTACCTACACAGTGTTTTCCCACACACATTTTACTTGTGTATTTTATGTTTAGACAGACTAATATATTAATCAGCATGAAAGGAGGAAGAAGACAAAATTAATTGTATGATTTATATTTGGTTCAAGATCTTTTTACTTGCCTCAAGAGTGTAAAGTGGCCTTTATGTGTATGAAGATCAAACCCTGTGCTATACTCTGGGTTTGACTTCAGCAATTACAGTCCTCAGGATCTAGTCCCAAAGACTGAACAGTTCTTCAGTCATTAGAGATCTCTAGAAAACACTGAACATGCACTGAACTCTCTAAGCCCTGAATAACTCTCCCAAGAACACTACCTGACTGGGCCTTAAACACAGAAACAGTCTGAGGATGATTTCAAACATGGTCTTTCTGCTCTGCCCCCTGCCTTTTTTTTTTTTGCCTCTCTTTTTCCTTCACAGTTTACATTTCACTGAATTGAAGTTTGCAGCAAGAAAACACAGTCATTAAACCCAGCTGTGATTAACTGGTAGTAACATCACAGTTATAGCCAGGAAAAAGAAAAAAAAAAAAAACACTGCTGAAAACTCAGTATATTTTTATATACACACATGTGATTACAAACAACTTTTTTGACATCAGATAGGCCATACATTCTGTGCCCACCACTGCAGCTTCAACCATGAACCTACCTCTGCTTAACCCTTTCAAACACAAACTTATCTTTGCTTAACCCTTTCAAACACAGCTAAGCTGTTATACTAACAAATAAAACAAAACCGAAACCCAGAAATGAACCTCCTTGTGGTTTCCCTAACTCAACTACCGCATCTTTCTCCTCCAGGGGAAACCTCAGCGTTTGTGTAACTGTGAATTGATTTTTTATGCTTCTGCAGTTAATTTGAGCATTTCCCCCATTCACATCAATCAAGCTGTTGCAGACCAGGCATGCCAATGGCTCACCCAGGGACAGCATAACAAGCATCTTCTCTACAAGCCTGCGCATCCCTACACAAATGATGTGCAGTTCAGTTAATTAAGAGAGTCCTTTAGTACTCTTTTAGGAGGAATCTTTAAATTCCTGTCTCCGTGACACAGTATGTCAAGTGCTATACCACATGCACTCGCTACACCTGACACTAAAGCTGGCTGGGAAATAGCTGCCAGCACTGGCCTTACTCCGTGTTCCCATGGTCAGCAACCTCCTCAGAAGCACGTGACACATCACCCAAAGTATCCACCTGTAAGGGGAAGGATCAGCATCAGCAAGACAGGGTTGAGGTTTTTTGGTTGGGTGTTTTTTTGTTTGGTTGGGTTGGTTTTGGGTGGGGGTGGAGGCAGGTGTGGTGTTGAGCCAGTTCAGCCATATTACGATGCTAAAGCAACACCACCAATGTCAGTGAGGCCAGCGCAAAATGGTGTTGGCAGCTTGGGTGCTTTCCTTCTAGGAGGTCAAGAATCTCTTAATTTAATATCCAAGACATTATATCTACTTTAAGTAATGAGTAGAAAGTGATACTTAAACAGAAGGCCTAAGTAACAGCTATTTATCTCAATTACAGCCACAGCACAAACAGCCACAGCTCACAGTGCCTGTAGTATGTATACTACCAGTACCTTGCAGGTTTGGAGAGGAGAGCTAAAGTGTCACTCCCACCCTCTCCCCTGTCAAATTTAAGTTTGTCAGCAGAGGAAAATTCTGCTAAGAAACAAAGAGATTAGTAATCTCATTCCATCAAATCACTGGGCAATAACAATGAAAAAAGGGGTTCACTTTAAAACAGCTCACTTATGTAAGCACAAATTAGGGTAACATACACCATTTCAGAGGTGTAACAGAAAAAGGAGATTTGTCCTTTAGCTATAATCAGTGAAGAGCAAACACAAATCTGCAGTTTGGCACAGATAAGCCTCAATCACTGGAGGAGAGGTCTTTAGTTACTGATTCCCAGTTCAACAACAGACGACTTAGGCTGACAGAGTGTCCACGTTTTTAAATTTTTTGCATAAATATAAACAGTCACACAGAGCAGATGGACAGTCAGACAGCTATTATAAGCTCCACAGATAACCCTCTGGCAGTATCAACCACATAAAACACAGATACTGAAGAAATTTCATAGGCAATAGTTCTCAAGCTCAGCTACTGTAAAACAGTTAAGATCCAAATAATGTGGGTTTTTTAAGTCACATAGATGATTGTCTATTTATTTTATAAGAGAAGGCCAACTACATTCGACAACACACTTCTTGAACATTAATAAAGCAGAATTAATTTTTTGCTTCTTATTCTCAGTATACACACAGAAAAGGAATTAATAAGTATTATTAACCAGAGCAATACCAGCTTGCTAAATAGTGATCCATTTAATCTCAAAATACTGCTCTTGCTAAAATTGTCCAATTGAGCAAAAATATTGTCCCTCCTGATCGCTTCTCAAAACAATCACTGTAGCACCACAAAGCCAGGCAGAGGCAGCTCAACTGACACAAGCTGCAATCCGTGGCACTGTGAGCTTTTTAGCACCGCGTTTTGAAGTAGCAATTGAAAAGAAACAATTTTAAAGCACATTTCACTGAGCAGCTCGCAAGAAAAAGGCTGCAATCCCAGACTTTTACAGATGTTTAAACCTGCAATGCTTCACTCCCACTATTGTTCTAAATGCTGAGTACACACCCTCCACTCCACACGCACTCACACACAGACACACGTGCAGGCTCACACGCACGCAAGTGTCACACCATGTACTTCACTTCTAATAGTAAACCTGACAGAAAGGAATTTTATTTTTACACTTTCACACCACCCACTCCTAATTAATGTCAATCAGTGTCTTCTACATAGTACACACTGCAAATATACATGGCCTTATCTCTGCTCTGTGTAGGGCGGGGGCAAAAATTTCCACTGTGGCTAAAAACTGAGTAGGCTCCACGTGATGGATTCACACAGGAAGAATCTAGAGATGTACAACCCTCCCATAATGACCCTCCTGAGGAGTCAATTAAAATGCCCTGACTTTTTGGGGGACGTTTCTGTTGTTTTGTTTGTGCTTTTCCCCCCACAGCTATGAATAAGAAGCAATTCTCCAGTTCAGAAGAGCTGTTGCAGACTTCCCAAGGTGCCAGAGGGCCAGTAGATCCTGACAGCCACCAGGAACAGTGGCAGCAGTGGGAGGGACAGCAAAGGAATTTTGCTGGTGATTTCAGCAGAGCCAGTCCACACTGTTTATACAACCATGGACCGGAGCCAGGCAATTAAAAACAGGGGCAGTTAACGGGTATGCACCTATATTTGCACTCCCCAGCTGCCCCCCATAACCACCACAGCAGCATAAGTGAGGGTGGGAAAATCTTGCTCCCCAAATCCAAAGCAGACAAACTTGGTTTCCCAGCAAACACACCACTCACTTCTTTTTATAGACTGCCTTTCTCTCAAACGCAAAAGTAAATCCAGCTCAGATGATTTCCCTGCCTTAACTTTTGTACAAGAGGAAGACAGAAAGCTAAAAAAAGAAAATTAGACACTTCATGAAATCCGTGATTAAGACACAGAAACTATCAAGACAGATGGGCTGAAACATTCAGAGAGCTTCAGTTCAACAACGCGTGTTTTTCAGAGATCTACAGTACACTATTGTCTTCCCTATTTAGAGGTTTTAAATCCCATTTTTCATTGCATTTTTAATTTAACAGCATTTCTAAACTTGGAGTACCTTTATTGGGTAGCCCAAAATAAACACCAATATTTACTCAACTGGCACATGCCCCTGGAACCTAGCTAGCTATGAAGTTTTCTCCCCCTTCCTTGGCTCTTTTTTTTTGGGGGGGTGCAGGTAACATCCACTGCTGCTGGCTAGGAGAAGGTGAGCTTGTTGGGGAGGCAGAGTGGGTGGCTGTGGACGAGGGGGAAAGTAAGAGGCAGGACCCAGCTGCAGCTCCCTCTGCTCTGCTGTAGGCTTTGCTCTCTCGGGTGCACCCACAGGAGAAGCTGCCATTACTGGCCTTAGCTGGGTTATTGCTGTGCAGACAGAAAGAGCTCTGCAGTGAACTCCCGCCTACAAACGTTTGTCTCCCAAGGGTAAGAAGCAGCAGCCACTATTTCACATTCTGAAATGAGGGGCTGACTGCTGTCTAGCAAGGGTGATCTGCCCCTCCGCAAGCTTCTTGCTCACAGAAAGGACTCAGGCTGGTTCATTCCCCCTGCAACCTCTTTTCCATCAGCAATTAAGTCTTTTCTTCTGCACGCTGCACAAAGTGCTCACTCTCTCAGGGAATAAAAAAAAAGGAGGGGGCAGGGAGAAGAAGGAGGAAAAAAAAAAAAAAAGGAAATCTGTGACTCCACGCTTGGCAAAATCCAGTGATCAGCAACAACTGCCGAACGCTGAGTCACTTCTTTCCCTTCCACCTGGCGAGTGGCTGCCCTGATCCATTCAGCAGAAAGCCTCTTTTCACCAAAATGGTATTTACAGCAGCGTGGCACAACACGCAGAATCCCGGCCGCTAAGAGTTACAAGCCCAGGTTTTCCCACAGGAGACCATGCTGCTTTGCTCCCGCAGGCCGTGATTCTAACCGTGCAACAGGACTGATGCCACAGCTCCTTCCTTCTTTCGTGTCACTGTCATCTCCAGAAGATGCTCTGCAAGCAGGACCTTTGGAGAAATCACCCTCTTTGACATGCTGCAAGAGAATTTCGACAATCTATGACCAGAATAATATTTATTAGCTTGAATTAATTATTTTTTTCAGATTTCATTTTTTTCCCCAGATTTCATTTAATGTTCTAATTTAGTCTTGCAAAGATATATGAATTATTATTTTTTTTTAACATCTCACTGGACTGTGTGAAACAGAGTTCAGGAGGCAGCAGAAATATCTTCTGTGCAGATGATGTGTGAATAAGCAAGGGATGAGATCAAGATTTAAGGAATACCAATCAGCTTTGCCAGACAATAATCTACTCTATTTATTTTCTCAGCTCAAGAAAAAGCATTGCTAGAGGATTTATACATGCACTGGAAGGTTTCTATAAGTAGGGAAAGACCCTGAAAAACTACATAATACTCCCCCCTCAGCATGCAATGCAGGGGCAACCAGAATAACAGCTGGCAAATGAACACAAATCACAGTCTTTGAAACAGGACTATGTCAATGGAGAAGAATTTCACCTTTACAGTAAGTACACCACCTATGTTAAAAAAAATGCATTCACAAATATACCAAGGGACTGACATGGTTTTTCTAAACAAAGGCAACGAGTCTTGTCTGTCCTGGTTTAAGTACAGTTACAGCATTCAAGAATAGGATGTAACTGCCTAGAAACAGCAGTGTTCATGTAGTCCTTTCAATATGTGGAACACAGTGTGCTATACAAATATTAATTTAGCCTGAACAACCAGTGAGGTATGCAAATATTACTCTCAGCTTCAACTGGGACTGATTTGAGCGCAGAGGAACAGCAAGGGGGATTTTCAGCACTGCTCCAAGGAGCCAGCTCACAATCAGGGAAAGCTGGAATCTTGCAGGCCTGCAGGTGCTTTCAATAGCCCTGCCCTCATCGACTTTCTAGACTTGCTTGTTCTCTTCAGGAGACCCCGATGAGCAGACGTTTTCTTTATCCTGACTGGTTATGCTGCCAAACTCAACAGGACAGTTGTGAAGACATGGGTGCACCCTGCAGCACCTCCCAGGTCCAGACTGCCACAATCACGAGGCATACTGCCATTCCTTCCCCATCCCTGTGCTGGAGCTCCCTACCCACACAGGACCTTGATCCTCAATCTGAAAACAAGAGGGTCAGTGGTTTTGACATGGTACAAGAAAAGCCACCACAGCCACTTAGCTGAGCAAAAGGGACTGTAAACAGACCCCTGTTGGGTACAGCTACTTCTACAACTGTCCAAAAACACTGATAAGGTAAAAGCAGAGAAAAGCAGCAGGAACTTCAGCAGCTGACAGTGGCTTCTTGTTTACTGAGTAAGGACAATGTTGCAGAACCCCTGGGGCTCAACTGATGAGTCTAGCAGGTCTCGCTGCGTATTTCACCTTTTTTAAGTTCCACTTCTAATCCGAAGGGAGTAAAGAAACATTTGTGAAGTCAAAGAAGCAGACAAGAAAAGGAGAGCTGAAACAATGCAGATCTAAGTGACCTGAAAAGAATGATCTACTGGACCAGTTTTGTTTTTTGGTTTTGTTGGTTTTGGTTTGGGTTTTTTTTTTTGTTGTGTTTTTTTTTTTTTACCATTCCACTGAACAGCAGCAGAGGAAAGTGAAAGGCAGAGAAATGAGTATCTCAAGGACTGGGTATATAGTGTTGCAGTTGAACACAACACCTTTAGACCAGCAGCCAAAAGAAGGCAATTCTCACAGCAACCATGACACTGAAGACTATTCAATCCCCTCCCTCAAGTGCCTCAGTTTTAGCCTCTTGCAATTCTGGCAAATAATTTCATTAACAGTACTTAATATAAACATAAAATCTATTTTTAAATAGTTTAATTAAAATCTTCTAATATCTGCCTCAGACTGATCTTTTGAGGGCAAGTTTCAGAAAAAAAAAATCAGCCGTTTTGGAAAAAGAGAGCATATAAATAAATATGTATCATTGACTGTGTTAAATTTACTTCTGCTGCTGCTGTTGTTACTAATTTATTGAGATATAAAAATGGCTTCAGGCTCTGGACCAAGTCTGAAAATTTGGCAGAAGGATTATGCTGATCAGACAGGTGTCCTTAACGATTCCTGTGAAAAATCACCTATATTTGGTTAATTTTAAATACGGGGAGGGGAAGGGGGGAGATCAGCGGCTAAGTAAGATCCTTCATCAGCGTAAACTTCACACTTCAGGCTTTGACACAGCTCCATACAGTCCACAGCATCTATGAAAAGGGTCTGTCTGCACAGCGTTCACTGCAGAACACAAGACTGAGCTCTAAGCAGCTTTGGGACTTTTGAAGTTAAAAAATTACAGATAGTTAAGAAAGACACAATTATTTCAATGTACTATTCCTTACCTGAATACATTCAGAGACAAGGAAGAGGTACAGAAATGCAAAGAAACACTTGGAACTTCTCATTAGTCTGATTTTTTTTTTTTTTAAGAACGTAAATCCATACAAGCAGTAAAGTACAAGCACTTAAAATATTCTCACCACAGAACTTACCAAAGTAAATGTTTTCTGGTCACCCAGCATGCCTGCATAGAAGAATCACGGTCTGCTGTCCTTTGAACTATCCTTCTTTTTCAGAAGCCACACTCAGAAAGGGTGACAGTGCAATGCCAAGTCGCTCTCCCTGTATTCCAAGGCATGTCCACACAAATGCCCCTGAATGCCATTTCTTCCCTGTCAGAAATCTTTGTTAACAAATTTTCCCTTTTCGTTTTATTTTGTGAACTGTGCTTTTCCTTTTTTGTTTGTAAACAAAGAAACAAACAAAAAGCCAGAATGTAGCAAGGCTCTGCCAGAACTCAATTAATAAATAACGAGCATCGAGTGGTTTTGATCATTTCCTTCTGTCTGAGCCCCAAAAAACTGACAGTAAAACAGTGTATGACCCTTTACAGTACAATTTTACTATCACATGACATCCTCATTGGAAATTAAGAACACAAATTTGATATTTTGAATGGGATGGCTGATCCAGTTTGGTCCAGTCTTATCCACTGGGAAGTCCAGAGCCAGCTGTGAGGCAGCACAGCATCGATGCCAAACATCCATGTAGTCACACAGCACACCCCAGCACAACCTGTGCTAACTTTGTCCATCGCTCTGCACTATAGAAATGCGACTAATACTTTTCAACTCCCAGAGCCATCCTGTTTTGCTGGCCTTTTTGCAAGACAAGCTTGAGTTCAAGCAGTTCCTTGGGATGCGTGAATCCAGAGTGATGGATACAAAAAAGCAGGAAGGGAGAGAAGACATCCTATCCTGCTGCTACAACTGGAAACACAGGCATGTAAGAAGTTATTTTCCTATTCAAAATTGGAAAATGGAAAAAACAGAAATAAGAGGAGTTTAAAGAAGGGGAAGAGGGTGAGATCTGCTGGAAAATTGTTTGGTCATGGGGAAAGAAACCAAAAGATGTCTAGAGAACACCTTTTGCCACAGAGATGGAGTAAGGGAATAAAAGAAAAACACATACAGAGAAAACTACACAAACATTTTCCAGCATTGTGTTCAAAAATAGTGGCCAAGAGAACAGATTCCCATCCCGTCTTTGTTGGCATAATTTTACTTGGTGGGAATACGCTAATTTATATCAGCCATAGATCTGCGTCCTTCATTTATAAAGAGACAAAACCAGTATTAGTAATATTTTTTTATGTCCTGGTGTTCATGAGCACATCATCTGTTTACATGTGGAAACTGCAGTGAGCAAGGTGCCCACCATACATGCTAAACTGTCAAGATGCATGAAGTGAGCGAAAAGTCAAGATTCCTAGGACTTCGGCACTAATTTGACTAACATCAGCACCAAGTCATCTCTATCCAAAGCATAAACACATTCCTTATAAAATGGTCAAATGCCAGTACTTTAATGGCACAACTGTTCGTGTGTTGTAATCCCTCTAATGAACAAAATTCAATTACATCCACAAAAAAAAGTAATCTCTTTGTTGACACATCACTGAAAGGAAGCAAATAATGGCTCACACTACTAAGAAACATGATGAAAATAGAAGGGAAATTACCATTTGAATAATTTGTATGAACTCAACAGTTCCATTTTGCTCTCAGATACTACAATTTTTATATATATGCATACTTTATAAAGCATATTGACTCTCTTTTTTAAACTTTCTCAAAAAACCCCACATGTGGATAACAAAATAAACAAACAAACAAACAAACAAAAGAATGACAACTTCCCTTCCCTGACTCTTTAAGATACTGATGCCTTCCAGTCAGACAGTCAATGTTTCATTCAAATAACAGAACAGGGATTTCTCTTAGTAACTGCAGCTATAATTGTAGCAACTGCTTATACTGCTTCCATCCTGTTAGTGTTACAATCATCCAAGGCAGAACACTAAAGTAAATTGCCCTAATTTCTGATAAACATACAATTTTTTATTTGTAACAGAAACAAAAAAGAACCAAACACCTTCAAAATGTTACCCCTTTCCTCTGTTACCTTATTCTGCTTTTTTGGCACCAAGAGCAAGAAAAAACAGTACTGCTTTCCCTGCCTTTGATGTCTGGCAGCCCTTCCTTAAAACAAAACACTGTGATTCAGTGGATGCTCTGCCCACTATTATAGATAACATGGCTTTTCCAAAAATGAGTCTCTTAAGGACAAGGAGGGGTAGCTTCACTTGCAATCATTCACTATGTGAATCAACTACTATTTCATTTAGTATCTACTGAGAATTGGCTTTGAGCATCTTCCTCTGCTGTATATGGTATTTCCACGCAGTTTCTGCGTATTATACAAAATAGTGATCAAAATAAATGGCCCTTGTTGTTTTTCCTCATGCATAGAGTACATATCTTTGGCAAGGACACATTTTGCCTCTCGTGTACTCTCATTATGACAACTAAGGCACAGGCATGAAGAATCCATCTCTTTGCAGGGAAACAGCATGCTGGGCAGAATAGCAGCAAGAAGAAACCAAACTTTACTGACTCTTAGCTCTCTATACTGAAAAGAAGAAAAAACTCTGCAGAGTCAAAATGCTAGACAAATGGTATCATTTAAAGTAGTTACGACTCCTGGTTTTCAGTGTGCTTCACTGGAAAGCAATTTTTTAATAGCATTATTAAGGTAGCATACCATGATTAATTCTTAGTTGGTTCTCAGCTAAAAGTATTTTTTGCCTCTTGCATTTCCTTTTTTTCTTAAAGTAAGGATGGCCTAATATTAATTTAATTTAAAAAAAACCCCACACACACAAAAAAAAAAAAAACCCAAAACAACTGCACAAAATACAACTGCTCTGATTTATAGGGTCAGATGAAGAGATCTGAAATGTCCATTAAATCCAAACACTACTTCCAGTCTTCCTTCTTAATTGCTTACTCTTTTGCATAATTTTCCTTTATACCCTTGAATAACATATGGATAGGCCAACCATATCACTCTTACTTGCTCTTTAAGTAACAGATTCCTGCTGTATTATCATTCCATACCTCAATAGCTGTGTGCGTTCTTGTTACCTCATCACAATAAACTGTCAGAACAAGGAAACAGACATCAGTATGTGGCTCTGTAGCATTCTGGCAAGTTGAAGAAAGACAGTAAAAGAGAAAGAGGAGGGGAGAAAGAGGGGAGAACAGGAGGGAAAGACAAGAGCGCACTTACTCTTTTGCATGAGAACATATGCCAAGATTACAACCACAGTGCTTCACAGTAAAGCTCAAGAGATCTAGAAGGTCTGCCAAGAGCAGTGTGCTCTGCACTGGTCTGGAGTGCTGGGCACCTGCTGTTTCCACTGCAGCTACGAAAAGCAGACCACTGCCTCACTCAGGACTGAGCCTGCTGGGTCACAGACCATCATGCTCCCTGCAGCACCCAGCACAAGACATGCATCAGTTGTCAATCCCAGGTGCTTCCAAGCCCTTTCATCACCACCATTGCATGCAGACACCCACACCCCATACACGTGATGGGGAAGTGACCACAGAGACACTGGGAAAACATCACGATGTCACTCTGACCCTGACACAAAGGTCAAACACAGCAGCAATACAGAACCATTGTTTTAGTAATACAATGCTTAGAAAGTCTACAGAAAATACAAACTTAATCACCTAATGAAACAAAACTCGAGTAATCTTCCTGCTCCAAACACTCTGAAGGAGCACTACGTACCCTCAGTCACTTACATGAAAGAAGTTCTCTATGAATTTACTTCCCAGATCTTGTAAAATATTCCTGAAAGTTTTTCAAGCTTCATGGGAACACCTGAATGCACATGTAAAACTGCACATCTAACAAGCCTGCTTCTTCTCTCACTGAAATCAGATGGTCTGAATTTGAACAGTAGACCTGGGCCTTTTCCACTGCCATGTTCCTTATCAGAGCTCTATAAATGTCACATCTTTATTTTATTAGTGAAAGACATATTTTATAAATTAACAATAAAAGCATTCTTGTACGTGAGTTTTCTAGCCCCTGTTGAGACTCTGAATTCTTGAAGGTCAAATAGAGCAGTCCATAGGAAAAGAGAGAAGAAAATGTTCTGCAATATCCTTTTAAAGAGATTCCACAGCAAAGAGACAATAAATAGCTGATTTGTTACATGGCACAAATGCTAAGACCACAGGTAAATGAATCTGGCCATGAAAAAAGCAACAGCTCGTCCAGTACTGTATCTACGTTAGTTAACTCTCTTTGTGATTCAAGTCCAAGACTTTGCATTGTTCTATTTCCGCCTATTCCTCTGCTCTAGATTCCCTTTGTGACACTTTTATCAATGGAAAATCGAGGGAGGGATTTCCAGCTGGGAGCTCAACAAAAAAACAGGAGGTTCAGTCTGATTTTCTCACTTGCACTGCAAGGACCATTTTAGCACCAGTAATAAAAGCAAAACTACACAAAGAAAAAAAAAAGACATGACCTGAAATTATTTTACCATCATAAATGCTGCATCGCTCTTTATCCTTCAGTATGGTTAGTCTCGCACATCAGCACAATAATTTGCTAACTTAAACAGAGCTCCTTGCAAATAACAAATTTATATTAAGGGCCAATGTCAGTCAGAACTCCAGGGAAACGCTAAGAAAAAGTTAACAGTGCCAATGGTCAGATCTACTCTTTGTTATGCTCTTGCAATTTTGACAGACTTACAGCCGCAGTGTCACAATTTAAAAAGAAATAAAATAGCCTGATTGTCTCCTCTGCAAGTGGTGGGGAAAACACACACAAACAACAGCAGAAGGTAACCAGCACGCTGGGAGCCTTGCAAAATGGGTTTTGCACTGGGACATCCACGTGGCTACACCTGGGGTTGTCACCACAGCTGCCACAGTGTAGGTACAACCGCAGCCAGTTTGCCGCTTGCTTTAGTTGTAACCTGAGGAGGTGGTTTTGAAAATGAGATCTTTTACACTAAAGGGATTTCCAAGATAATTCTCAATTGATAGATGTGGTCTCATTTAAGAACAGAAAAGACTAATAATCGTGCTTTGAAACATTATGGCAATACAGACCATTCATCTTAGGAGACACCTTATATAGTGACAACAGAGTAACAACTGCCATATATATTCTCAGCTCCAAATCTAGACACCAGCACATGAGCAGGCCATATTAATTAGATCCATCAAGAAAATCTCCATATTATTTCTGATCGCTGTCTGGGGTCTGATCTTTCATGGCGGCCAATCTCTAAGAAAGGCATTACAAAAGAAAAAAAAAAAGAAAACAACAAAAAACCCACAACAATAAAAAACCTAAAGGAAAATCACCACACCCACAATTCAGACTTAATAATTACAAGCCAAAATATAAAGTGGGGGAAGAAATCACTTCCTGTCCCTACAGGTAAGATAAGGTTGGAGTTCTATAGCACTAAACTGGAGAATAATTAATACAAGACCAACAAGTTAAATAGCCTAATGGGGTCTTTTTAATTTATTAAATATATTTTGCTTTAATCACATTAATTTTTCAGAAATGAACAATAATCTTTGTGGTTTAAAATTACTTTGTATTCATTTTTTAATGGAGAGTATTCTTATTCATCTAATACATTATCCTTTCAAGAAAATTATCATACTTTACTACAAGTACTTAATGAGGCCCTAATTAATACTCCTATTTCTCCTCGTTTAAAACTCCTTTGAGAAATGAGGTCAGGAACCTGGTTTAACACACAAGACACTTCTCGGAGGCTATAGGGGAAGGGACACAAAAGACACTTGACACCCTTCTCCATGGAGGACATCCCCTTCAAACACTCAAGCCCAACACGACAGCGATCCCTGTGGCTGAGCCAGCAGCTGATGCTAAGCCCCCTGAACAGCAGCCATGGGGGCTCACTGACCCAGCAGCACATCCCTCTTCTCCACACTTCATGAATGACAAGAAGCAATTCTCCCAGCTTCTTGTTTTAGCAGGGTGAATTTTATTTTTCCCACTCCTGTTAGCTGCTTGCAGCAGGCAACCTGCCCACCTCTCCCTGGGAGCACAGCCGAAGGGCTTGTCCTACTACAGCGCGCTCCCGGAGCCACTTATTCCCCACTTCGCTTCTGACAAGTGAGCGTTGTAACACAACGACAGGCAGCTCCACCTTCCTTCGCGCAGAATCCCTGGCCGAGCCCTGGCACCCTGCCAGAGGCTTCAGCAGTTGCTGTGTCTCACCAGGGGCGCGGTAGGCAAAGGCGAATTACGGAACACCTCCCAGAGCAGAGGCGGCTGTTTCGGACTCAAGGAACCGGTGCAGGGTTGAAGGGCAAAAGCGCAGACCAAACGCAAGAGCTTCTGAGGCTCTCTGGAAATGTGCAGAGGCTCACCCATGAACTTCACTTTTGGGTTTGTGCTCCGCATTGTGTTTAATTGCAATTATCTACGAGCGGCTCCACGACGGGAGGAGGGGAGGAGAAGGCGGCTTCCTTTTGGCACAGCTTGTTCAGAGTTCAAAGGACACATATGGCCTGCAAACACAGTGCAGGAATAATGTAAAATTAAAGGAGGGATGAGAGGAAAATGAGAACACAGCAGGGACAAGCAGTGTTCTGGATCTGCTTGACTGGAATTTTAAATAAAGGAACAGGAGGGGAAAAAAAAATCAATAAAAATCCCACACTTATTTTAATTCCACATCTGAACAGAAGGAGGGATCATAGGAGGGCCTGCCATTTGAAGGGAAGATCTCTGGGAAGCAGGACATGAGCACTCCCGCTGGGGGCAGAGACCCCAACGCTGCTGCCTTGGCTAGGCAGCAGGACCCAGAGGACTGCGCAGAAAGCAGGACTCAGGAAGCTGCCAGAGGTACAAGGTCTTTGGGAAATATACCACCAACACCTCCAGAGAGACAGGAAGGTTTTATTTCAAAATAAACACATGTATGGCATCAAACCTGCAGGGAGGGACAGCATGTCTGCCCACAGAGGAAAGCAAGAACAAATAAAAAGGTGTCCGAATAGCACAGGTCCTGATTTCCCTTGCAGTATTCATCTTGCCATGAAAAGAGAGCCACATAAAAGTCAGCAACCTGCCAGATGGTGCCTATGCCCATACCAAATCCTGACACCTGCTTGTGGCCTTGTCTTTTGTTAGGGCAGAAACCAAAGCCTGCTCTTCCAGCTGCAGGACATGTCGTGCGCAAAAATTAATAAACAAATACACAAAACAAAACAAAAACATCCACAACAATCCTCGGTTGTAATTTCTACATAATTATTGCACAACAACTACCCATAATGAGAGAATGAATTTATAACCACACACAAGCTATATTTACCAGTGGACTGGTTACAAAGCAAAACAGCAGGAAACCACGTGTGTCTTCATATTAGCTCCTCAGCAGCGGTGCAGAACAGAGCTGTTGGTGCAGCAGTGCAGGCTGGGCAGGTGAAACCCAGGTACACCCACCAGAGAGGAACACAGTCCCATGGGGATGGAAGCTGGAGCAAGCAAGACACAAAGATGCCGCCAGATATTCAAGAGAAGCTATGTAGAGGTGGGGCTAGAAAGACCTGCTTGGCTTCAGGGTTTAGCAGTTGGCCACGCAAACAAAACATGAAGGGAGTGTTGCCTCCAAACTCTCCCAGCTTCCAGAAATTTCAATTCCTAGAGGGAATTAAAAAAAAAACACAACCAAACCAAACCAAAAAAACCACAATACAGAAAAAAACCCACAAAATCAGAAAACCACCCCACAACTGGAAGTGCAGCTCCCCAGGCAGTCAGGACCCAGGAGGTAAACTGTCCCAGTCCCTTGAAATGAACAGTCACTCCCAGAGAGCACTTTGTGCTCTTCTCCCGTCAGCTGTTAACAGTTAACCCCACTGCAAAATCGGCACAATTCAACCCAAACTGGCACAGTAGGACTGTGACTCAAGAGGAGCCCTGGTGAGGTCAACTAGCTGAGTCTCAGCTGGCAACTTTCAAATCACTGGGGAGAGTTGATTTGGGTCTCTCTACCAGCCACCAAGCATCACTGAGCTAAGGGGGCTTTCACACCTTTCAACACTGCTTTTCTGGCAAATTTGGGTAAAACTACCCCGCAACTTCAGAAGTTACCGGAAGTGCTGCTGGGCCAACACACTTAAGGCAAGACAAGCAGCACACTCACGAGAGCCCCATTTCCTCAGGCTGACTTCATAGAAGCAGGCAGCATCCCTGCTGTCAGCAGTACTCCTGACCACCTTGCCCCAGCTGCTCATCCTCACTTTCCCCTGTGCCAGTACAAACCCTCATGCTTTCCAAGCCAGTGTGAGAATGATGGCAAGCTAGATCCAGGAACAGATCCTGCTGAAAACACACCTTTTTTTTTTTTCTTTTTTTTTTTTTTTTTTTTTTAAGGGATTATTTTTGACTTGGATCCTTTCCCAGACCTGGCTCAGAGCATGACTACACAACACTTATGTCAGCACAAGGAAGCCATCTAATGAGCACCCATGGGGGGGGCAGGATCACTGCCACCACTATCCTGGCCACCTTAATGAGCTTGTAAAACAACAGCCTACAGACAGCAGGTTAAAAAGTCACAGAGCTTCAGTAAATCAAGGATGGCAGATTAAAAAAACAAAATAAAACAAAACAAAAAAACCACATATACACAGGTTACCAAGTCACTGCCATGTCAAGTTGCCAAAACACAGCAAAAGCACAGGCCCTTCTACCTTCCACAGGAAAAGCAGCTCTGAATTCAGCTCCACCATACAGTTGGCTCCTGACAAACACCCAGGGAAAATCTTGCTCTTTACTACTTCCTAGGCAGGATATGCAGAAAAAAACCCCCACACCTTGCAAACCACTGGTATTCAAAATGCCCTATTCTCTTATCTTTTTGGCTGGGCATGCTCTCCCTGCCCTGCTCTATCCCTAGAAAGAGAACAAACAGCCCAGCTCCCAGCTCCAGGTGGAAGCATAAGAGCAAAAGGGAGAGGAAGGTGAACAGGGAAAACAACTCTTCTTCCCCATGAACTACAGGTGCAAACCCCTCACAACAGAGAATGTAACCTTAAATACATGCTAAAATGGAGACAGAAATCCATGATAACTCCTTCTGGTATTTATGCTGACCAGTGCACTATTATTGCTGTGGTGGCAATCAGAGAATCTGTCACGAAAAGAAAGGATGTGTTGGGTTTGCTATCGATCCTTGTAATTCCTGTCTGAGTACAATCATACCATCTTGAAATGTAGCCCAAAAGGGCACTGTTATTCCGGAATTGAGCTGCTTTTGGAAGATGAGTCAAAAGCAGTTCCATCTACTTAAATCTCTTCTTGAGGTTGCTGACAATTTTTCCTGGCTTTACAGCCATATTTTCTGATCCTTAATGTATTTTTTTTCCCCTATTCCTGAAAGAGCCACACGAATAAAGAGAAACCTGGCTTTCTCAGGAAATCACACAACTGACTATACACAGAGGGCCGTCAGATATGTACAAAGTAAACTAGCTGAAATAATATGATTTTTTCCTCTCAGCCTTCATTTTTAGTCACTGTTGGTGTTACATCTAATAACAGTAACTGGAACAATTTCACGCAATGCTTTCCATATTGAGACAGCTCTTCTACATCCCCTTGTGCAGCAGACAGTTTCTATAGTTTGCTTTGTATTATGGCAACAGAGTTAGGCACCTCAAATTAAGCCTGAAAAGGTAACCATTCCCTAGAATCAAGGCTAAAATTTAGTCTAACGACTGACCATGTCTATAGCCAGCCCAAGTGTTTCTCCTCAGTGAAGTCTGGACCTTGCCAGTGGCCGGGAGGCAGAAGCACAAGATGGCCCACCCCTTGCCTCTCAACACCAGCAGCCAACAGCATGAGCAATGCATGGGGCCACCTCCTGCCCCAAACAAAACCTTGGTTTGGGACAGCACACGTGCAGCAGAGCTTCCAAACACCACAAGGGCTGAGTTCGTGTTTGCAAAGCCTTGGAAAAATGCTAGATAACAAGTAAGTGCATATTGCTATTAGCACATTGCTCATGCAGATATGCAGAGGCCTTGGTTGACAGCACTGCTCCCCCCCCACAATTGCTCATCAATGGATAAATTGCTTAAAAAAACCCTGTGAAACACACCCAAGTCACACCATATCCAAACTAAACAAAGGGACAAAAAATTACTGCATCCTGAGTATTCACTGTATTTTATGTCCTTTTTTGTAATTGATTGAAATTCCTGTGATGTCAATAATGTATACAATTACAAGTAAACTCAGAGTACACAGGAAGGTGCATATGGAGCATAAGGTCAATCCATACCATCAGGCACATGTCACACATGGAAGATAACACAACCCAGTGGATTAAGTCTTATTCAGTATGATATTATGTTATAATCATCATATTATTGCATACAAAACTGGGCCCAAATATATGTATGAAAACACATATTCCAAGCATGGCTAGAACAACAGTACCAAACAAAATATATGATACTAATTCAAGTGTTATCACAAATTGTCCATTGTAGCTGGAAAACAGAGAAACACAGCCCTGAAAAAGGACTCAAAAACTGTTAAGTGTTCACGTTTAGCATGCATTATAGCATATTCATAAAACTGGGATTTTTGAAGGTAGGGAAAAATATGACAAAACGGGTTAATGAATTAAATGTGAACAATAAAGAAAAATCAAAGATATAAAACAGAAGATATATGAGCTAAGAAATATGAAAATATTTTGTGTGCACATTTGTGTGAAATTAAATACAATTTCTGGTATCTTGGATCACACCTGTCTATGTTTTCCGAGCCTCAGTTTCAGAAGTTTACTTTTTTTTCTGCATGGTTTCAGAAGGACTACAGTCTCTTCAGCAGTGAAGTTCTGTCCTCCAATCCACACAACATGTTCCCACTGACTCCAACCAGCTTAAGGTTAACTATAAATACAATGGAAAATATGAGGTAGCTTGTTGCTTAATTTTTCCATTTTTTCCAATGTGCTATTAGGCTATTTGTAAATGAATATTTGAATTAACAATTAGGACAAGCAAAGGCTCTAATATTTTACAAACTATTTGATGCAAAACAGTATTTATGTGTTCTGGGTCTCTGTTTTTCAGACCTTTATTGCCAAATTCTGAATTCTTTTCATTCCATTATCACTTTCAAAGGTTTATTAGCATAAAGCAGAGCCCTGCTAATTTGCAGTAATGTTTAGGATACCTACTCTAAATGTATGGAACAAATCAATAAATTAATCAATCAACAAAAAGGAACAGAAAAGTGACAAAACACATTCTGTTTTATTACTATGGCAATTCTAAATGGTGTTTTAATTATTCATATAAATGTCTCTAATGCATTAGTAAACGTGATGTATCACATATCTATTATTAGTGTTGTTCTTATTATTATTGTTATCATTGGGTCCCGGTTCAGGAATATGGTTCCTTTCAGTAATTCAAAGGCATCTGAATAATTATTTTGTATTTGATTCTACCTAGTCAGATCCTGCTTTGGATCCAGAGCACCACAAGATTTGATTACTTACTCCACAGCACTCTGCTGAGAGCAGACCCATAGAGAAAGTCATGTGATGTCACACAGCCTTGTAAGAGACCACACAACACAACCACGGGGCAGGAGCACCTTCTCCATCGCTCCCACCTTAGCTCCAACAAGCAGCTGCCAGGAATGCAGCTTGAAAGAGGAGGCAGCCAATATCCTATACCTTGACATCCCACTGAGAAAACGAGGATAAAACAACGAGCTAGTGAATATCTTTGGGAAGAGAAGTCAGGGTCTGCCTTGCCAAGCTCCTCCTCCCTTTTCCTCGACATGTGAAACTCTGTGCATCTTCTGTGCACAAGCACCCCAGGCGATGCCATTCTCACTCATTCACAGCCACGTTCACTCTGCCCACCCAGTAGCTACATAGGTTCAAGTAGTAACTAACATTCTTGTCCCAGGAGAGACCCCAACAGCACAAAGAAAGCTACGAAACCCATGAATGTAATTCTGCATAGAGGTAGAGTTTTCCAAATGATGACAATGAGCTTCAAAGGAGAGACTTTGGTGCACAGAGCCCCACAAATACAGCCCCTTTTTATGTCAGCAGGGCACATAAAGGGTTAACTAACCTCTACTGCTTATATTATGTATTAATCTCACCCCTCCCTTATTTTGCAGTTTCCTCTTTAAGCCCTAGCATCTCTTCTCCATTTTCCCCACAATCTTGGGTCCTTTTCCTCCTAAGATTATCATCTACTTGAAGTTCCCCCTCCCTGACCACTGTCCACATCCCAGTCTTTGTTCTGGCTCCCTACAGTGCTCTGTGTCTGGATGGGCTTCACATTCACTCCAAATTTATTGCTCTCCTGGTCTTCAAAGCCTGAGAAGCAGGTTTTCACTCAGCTGCCCTCACCCTCCAGGTCGGGGAGTAGCACATGGAAGCTGGAAGGAAGAGCTCATGAGCACCAGGCACCAGGAGAGCAGGGCTTTGCAACTGAAACCCAAGGTGGAAATGCACGCTATATCTTATTTAGTTCAAAGCCAAAATGTTTCTGTCTAGGATGTCTGTTTGTATCTCAAGTCACAAAGAAGCCATTAGTACCAATAATGTGTCATTACGGGGGCGTCAGCAGAGACTCCACAGCTAAGGTTAATTTGAGATGCATAACTTAAAGCAGAACTAAAATCCCTCCATTTCACACTTTAATGACTGAATTCAAATCATTCTTCACATTTGGCACAGCAGCTCTTAAGGGGACATTTGAATTTTTTTTTATTTTCCCTTCTTTGGAGGGGCCAATTTTAAGTAAAATACAAGTTACCTACTGCAGAAAAAAAATATACAGACCCTCCATTTACAACCACTTTAACCTGTGTTCCCCCCCTCACATTTCTTTTCTGCAGCTTCATAAGGCTTCGTACTTCACACATTCATTCTGACACATTAGAATATGCGTGATACAGGCCACTTCCACAAGTTAAAACAAAACCAAACCCGCTCAGAGTTAAAATTTCACTCATCATAACCCCAGTGACTTTGCCAAGAACAGCTGACAACACTGCTTATCATAAACATACCACATCACTTAGGTAACAGCAGTACCCACACAATTCTCTGTGCCTTAGTATTTCTTGGTATTTCTACTCTCAACATCCTGCTAAAATACATTAAATACATAAACCTTGCTTTTCACACAGAAAACTGAGGCAAAGACAGAAGGATGCTGTGGTTCAACAAGTGTTTCAAGATGGTCCAAGTCTCCCAAATCTACTGATAATTTGTTTTGTCAGGCAACTTCCCTGAGAACAGCTGATAAAACACAGAAATAATTAAGCAAAAACTCATCACAACATAACGAAGCATCATGATAGTGAGATCTCCATGCTGCTGAAGCAAAGATGCTATCAAACATCTCCTGCCTGTTACTGTGAATTCTTCAGTAAAGTTCACATAACGCTACAAAAATGCATAGAAATGTTTAATGATTTTTGTCAGCTGACACAACTAGATTTTGTTCTGAACTTTGAAGAAATCAAAGTTCAAGCACACAGACATTCTTTGGAGAGCTGCCCTCAATGCTAAAAATGGCAATGGAATTGCAAAAGGGGGGGAGGGAAGAAAATTCCAAGAAATCTTTGACTCATCCATTGTAATTCATCAGGTTTTTGGAGCAGGGAATGGAATGCCGTCAAGCTAAAACTGACAGAGCTATTTTCTGATCTCCAAGTGATGTCAATACTTCACAAAGCCACAAGTGCTGGGAAAATTTTTCACTGCAAAATTCTAAGAATGACTCTTAAATTTTGTTAGGTTGGGTGGGGGGGGGGGGGAACCCAGAGCTAAAAGAGGCAATTGAAATTAAACTCCTACGTAGGTGTGCTTTTGAATACTGAGAGCATTAGGCTTCACAGCTTTGCGCTATCTGTGACTCAGACTTGCTGCCACAGGTGTCAAGAGACAGGGGACATAATTGGAACTCTGCAGAAACCTGCTGCTTTGTGATTACTTTTTTTAACTATATATTAAAAATATCCCCCTCAAAGACAGACAAAAAGCAGGTTTTTCCATTCAGTACAGACCTGAATCTTTTCAGTCGACAGATTTTACTGTCCTGTCAACTTTCATGTAGTGAAGCCGACTTTTCTGCTGTTTAATTCTTAAGGTTTTCAGAACAACACGATGTTAACCAAGTCTAACAGGCAAAATGGCTTCAAGAAAGTTCTAAGAATAACATATCTACTCTGGCATGCCAACACACTATTTTTAATTGCAGCTCATTAAAGATGTAATAGAAGAAAAATTATATTCACTTCCAGCACTATTCCATCAATGTAGTGAGATAATCGTGCTGCTGTATTGTACATAAAGCAATATTTATGAGTAGTGGTTTAGGTAATTTAATGGAAAGGCAGAAAGCAGTGATTCATTCCTTGTTCTATCTGTTGCTGAAACACGACTTTTGCCAAGTGCAGGGCCCAAGCAGGCACACAGAAAGGTTGGTTTCAAATGCTAGTAAAATAGAGACCTGGAAAATGAAGAGACAAGTCAGTCGAAATGCCAAACCAGAAAGAAAAAAAATCTGGATTGCAGATAAAAAGTACTTTACAGAGCAGCATACAAATGCAGGCCTCTGAGGTAATTTAAACCAAACGTAGATTGAAACTGAAGTCGTTTAGTGAGTCAGCATAGTAAAAGGACACCAAAATTACAGCCGAGAAAAGTGCAATACTTTGTGAATAACATGCTGTATTTTATTCCAAATTTACCAGAAAAAAAAAAAATAATTGTCTCCTTTTTGTTGAACCTCTTTCATTTCCTTTGCACTCATCTTCTATCTTCCAGAAACAAAGTGCATGCAGGCTGACTAGTGAACTCTGATGTCTAGGACTTGAATTTTCCTTTCACAAAAGTTTCATCTCCAAACCATGAAACATTAATAAACAATCACTGGCATGAACACTACTGACTGTCTTCCAAATTATGATTACTTTCCTCTGGAAATTTTTTTTTTTTTTTTTTTACATTAATAGTTAAAACCAAAACTGCAGAGAATCATTACAGGCTCTGCCTTCCAGATTCTGCCATCTCAGAGGTTTTGGTCACCTACAGCTCTGAGCGGATCATGACTTCAGTGCTAAATATGCTCAACATCAGTCAAAGAAAGGCTTAGCCTTGTATCTGCCTTAAACATTTCTAAAACCGTAACCGTTTTTAAACTTACAAAGCAATTTTCATCTCATTCTTGCCTCATACTTTCACAAAAACGTAATTCTGTGAAAGCCACAACAATTGCTTGTGCAACAGAGACTGCTACTCTCTGAAGTACTTTCTGAGATAGACTTGTACGGACAGACGTGGGTAGAAATGAATACTCCAAAAATATCCACAATAGATAATGAGCAGCGTCTAGAAACAAAACAGAAAAAAAAATGTACTGCAAATGCAGCCCAAATTGGAACGAATGCCTACAGTAGCACCAGTACAGGAAGAGCAGAATGTTATTGTACATTACTGGCATGCAGCCCGTAATTACAAAAAGTACTGCAGTATTCCACGGTAACAGCATAAAATATTATCATTTCAAACAAGCAGCTGCAGCACCCTGCCCCACAGCAACCACGTCGCAGAGAGCCAGGGAAGGAGAGGGCAGCCAGCTGCCAAAAGATCCCCAGTGCAGGGGGTGAGCAGGCCACAGGGCTGGTGGCCTCGGGACAGCTTCTCTTCACACTCGTGGCTTCACTCCATCAGGGCACAAAGGGCTACTGCTCAGCAGCAAAGGGCTCCCACATGGGCTCCAGCTGCCCAGCCCTCTAGCAGAGGGGAAGCACGACACTCACTCTGCATTCTACCTCTTGCTGCAGTGTGCCCTCTGCCAAATTTGCATTTTCACATTGTCTTGGATTCAATAAAATCTTCCACCATACCAGCTCCCCTGCGCTAACCCCTGTGTTACCCAGCCCCCTCTAACACCCAGGCAAGAGGTTTTAGCAGTGGCCTAGCAAGAGGCTCCCAAAGCATGGGTTGGCATATGCTGCCATTATGATGGCTATCATTCGCCTCCCCAGATGGCGAGCAGTTGCTCCACCACATATCAGCAAAATGGGAGACAACGTGCCCACAAGTTTATCAGCCACGCTCTTCTCAACTGCTCTACTCAAGGACTGTCAGCGCAGATTGCAGTCCCACCATGGCAAACAGAAAAACCCAAAAAGCTACAATTAAGTCCGTCTGCTCACTGGCATGCACTGCACACAAATGAATAGTCCTAGCTCAGCATTTGTAGAAATACAATCTATCACATTTAGTCTCTTTATGGATCATAAAAAAAGACCATCCAAGAATCATAGAACAGAATCAAAGAATCAGTCGGGTTGGAAAAGACCTCTGAGATCATCAAGCCCAACCCTTGATCCAACACCACCGTGGTTACTAAACCATGGCACTAAGTGCTACATCCAGTCTCCTTCTAAAAACCTCCAGGGACGGAGAATCCACAACCTCCTTGGGCAGCCCATTCCAATGTCTGATTACCCTCTCTGTAAAAAATTTCTTCCTGATATCTAACCAAAACCTCCCCTGGCAGAGCTTAAGAGCTCTTGTCCTACTGCTGGTTGCTTGAGAGAAGGGACTGATGCGCACCTGGATACAACCTCCTTTCAGGTAGTTGTAAAGAGAGATGAGGTCACCCCTGAGCCTCCTCTTCTCCAGACTAAACAACCCCAGCTCCCTCAGCCTCTCCTCATAGGACTGGTATTCAAGTCCCTTCACCAGCCTCGCTGCCCTTCTCTGGACCTGCTCCAGCACCTCAATGTCCTTCCTGAACTGAGGGGCCCAGAACTGGACACAGCACTCCAGGTGTGGCCTCACCAGCGCTGAGTACAGGGGAAGGATCACTTCCCTGCTCCTGCTGGCCACACTGTCCTGATCCAGGCCAGGATGCCATCGGCCTTCTTGGCCACCTGGGCACACTGCTGGCTCATGTTCAGCTTCCTGACAATCCAGATTCCCAGGTCCCTTTCTGCCTGGCTGCTCTCCAGCCACTCTGTCCCCAGCCTGTAGGGCTGCAGGGGGTTGTTGTTGCCAAAGTGCAGGACCCGGCACTTGGCCTTGTTGAACTCATCCCACTGGAATCAGCTCATCTCTCCAGCTTGTCCAGGGCCCTCTGACGAGCCCTCCTGCCTTCCAGCAGATCAATACTTCACCCCAGCTTGGTGTCATCTGCAAATTTTCTAATGGTACACTCAATCCCCTCATCCAGATCATCAGTAAAGATGTTAAACAGGACTGGGCCCAACACTGATCCCTGGGGGACACCACTGGTGACCGGCCACCAACTGGATGTAGCACCATTCACCAGCACTCTCTGGGACCAGCCCTCCATCCAGTTCTTAACCCAGCACAGAGTGCCCTGTCCAAGCCTTGGGCTGCAGCTTTTTCAGGAGTGTGCTGTGTGAGATGGTGCCAAAGGCTTTGCTGAAGTCCAGGTAGACTACATCTACAGCCTTCCCCTCATCCACCAGGTGGGTCACCTGATCATAAAAGGAGATCAGGTTGGTCAAACAGGACCTGCCCTTCCTAAACCCGTGCTGGCTGGCTCTGATCCCTTGTCCATCCTGTAGGTGCCGTGTGATTGCACTCAGGATGATCTGCTCCACAACCTTGCCAGGCTCTGAGGCCACGCTGACAGGTCTGTAGTTTCCTGAGTCCTCCTTGCAGCCCTTTTTGTGGATCAGCATGACATTCGCCAACTTCCAATCACCTGTAACCTCCCTAGTGAGCCAGGACTGTTGGTAAATGATGGAGAGCAGCTTGGCGAGCTCTTTCACAAGCTCCCTCATCATTTCTCAGCCACATGTTTTCTGCAAACTTTATGCACTTGCAGAACCAGCAAGAGGAAAAGAGAAGCAGAAACCCCGAACAACGAGGTTAGCAGAGAAGGCAACACTGTTCACATGAATGTTACTTATTTGTAATGCACTATCCTGGTTTCATCTGGGATAGAGTTAATTTTCTTCCTAGTAGCTGGTAAATGATGTGGGGTTTTGATTTAGTATGTGAATAATGTTCATAACACAGTGATGTTTTAGTTGTTGCTCAGTAGCCAAGGACTTACCCTAAGTCAAGGACTTTCCAGTTTCCCATGGTCTGCTAGCAAGGAGGTGCACAAGAAGCTGGGATAGGGCATGGCCAGGACAGCTGACCCAAACTGGCCAAAGGGATATTCCATGCACTAGAACATCCTGCTCAATACATAAACTGAGGGAGTTGCCCAGAAGGGGCAGATCACTTGGAAACAAGCTGGGTATTGGTCAGCAGCAACTATGTTGGGCACCACTTGTTTTTCTTGGATTTTATTTCTCTTCTGGTTATTTCCCTTTTTGTTACAGCATCATCATAATGATTATTATTATTATTACATTTATTAAACACTTCTTATCTCAACACATGGGTTTTACTACTTTTTTCTAATTCTCTTCCCCATTCCACTGCAGGGGTGCAGGATGCGAGTGGTTGCATAATACTTGGTTGTCATTTGTGGCGAAACAACAACACTCATGCTTCCTACACAGGCTGCAAACAGTACAGATTATCCAGACAAAACTGCAAAGCCTGAGCTTTGCCTCAGCTACCAGTGCTGCCTCAGGTACTTGGTCTATCCCCACAGACCAAGAACTCTGAAGTTTAGTTTGAAATACACAAACACTGTTGGGACAGTACCTTTTAATTCAAATCATGATGAAAACTGTTTCTCATGCTGCCAACTAGAGATATGCTGTTTTTAGGAGGGAGCAAATTAACTGCCATACCTAAATACTTTCCAGTTCATCCACACTTTTCATCTTTCCCACACCAGATTTTCTCTGCCAAACACACAGGAGACTGTAGTATATAAAGGCAATATATAGGCAATAAACTGCAGTAATATATGCAGAAGATTGAAACACTGCATTTTTTTATCCTCATAGACAATTCATTGGTTAAGGATTCAAAGTCCCACAGGGAATATTGCAAATACACATAAAGTCTGTGGGTGCCGGATTTGACTCTCTAACATATGTAACAGATGTGTAAAGGAACACATAACCAGATGCCTCTCTAGTAAATGCACAGCTACAGACTGAAAAGCCCTTAAAATGTTGTGTCCAAGGGCAAGGGAGAAGGGGAAGAATAATAACAGAATCACATATATAGCAAGGAAAGAAAGATTTAAGCTTTATGGATTTCTCGTCTACGATGCTGTAATTTTTCATGTGTATAATTCAGCTGTGGTATCACAAGACAGGACTTTTTAGGAGGTGGGAGTCCAGCCATTGTGGCCTGGTTTGTACCATGTCAGGCTGATCAACTGTTTCTGGATGTCTTTGAAATTTCTGTGTCCTACCTCCAAAGCCTCCCCTGTGACTTCAAGGACATTCATCCAGAAGAGAAGTCTAACTTCTTTAGAAGAAAAAAATCCTCTGGAAAAAAGGCATATGGCTGTATGGTAAACACCACAGAGGCCTTTCTCCATTCCCTGAGTTGGTGTGTCCTGGCCACAGTGGCCTGGAGAAAATAGCTGGTATGCTTTCACAATAAGGTTATAAGGCAGAGGAGAAGATTGGGTGAGAAAGTCAAAAACTTGTTTAAAAGCCCCAGTTTAAAATTTTTGGCTGCTCCCATCTCATGGAGTAAGTTAAAACAACTCTCTACTATTAAGTATGTGAACTACTGACTTCAGATCTGGATCCTGCCTTTTGCAAAGCTGCTGGTGGGCTTGGATCCAAGGCTTTGGTTCAAGCTTTCAGGTACTCCATACTAAAACGACTTAAACCATAGATCCTTTATAATAAATAGCCTCACAGTGAGGAAGCACAGTATTGGCATGGTTCACCTTTACATCACTCTTTTGAAAGTTTAAGGAAAGTGCTGAAAACATTACAGCTTTTGAATATTTTGCCTTATGTGGTTTACAGCAAGCACAGTCAAAGGCTCCATAAGCTTCACCCATTTCCATGTGACATCCTATGTGGTGTGAGTTCCCAGGTAATACCCACCAGAGCCCAAGAGAACAGGCATGGGAGCAGTGACACAGGCACAGCCACATCTCATCACAGTGCTGCACTGCACTGTGCCACTACACTCTCCTGGCTCCCTTGCAGTGAAGGTCTCTATTCACTGTCCCTACCACCTCCTCTTTACAAAGGCTCACAAACACATACTGAAGCAAATGAATAATTCCATTATGTGCCTGGCAGGCAGTACGCTTTCCTTCTGATTCATAACAGCAGTGCCCCATTGAAAAGATCCATATCCAAGGGGTGAAAAAAAAAAAATAATCTAAAGAAGTCTCCAACAAGCACACATATTATCAAAGCCTCATTTCCACTTAACACAAGTTGCTTTGGGATCTAATGCAGCTGATTTGAGAGGAAAATGAAAACAAACAAACAAACAAAGTCTTCTTCCATTAGCTGGGGCAGGGGGTGGGGAAATCGAACCAGTGCCATCTTTGTTGAAGACTTCCACAAAACTAATGGTTTAGAAGAGCTGAGGAACATGGACAGGGGACAATTTGTGACTGATCACTGCCATCTGAACATGGCATGCTGACAACTGAACAAAGAGCACAGAAAGGCAAAACAAAACAGGCATGGGTTTAATCTGGGCAGGCTCGGTCCCCTGGGTTCACTCCCACTGAAAAATACAAAGCAGGAGAGAGTTGGTCTATCAGCCTGCTCAGCTCAGCAGCCACATAACTCTCTGGCACACACCACAGGACCTTCTCCAGACACACAAATGGGGGCATTATTTCTTCACGTGCTAACAAAAATAATCAAGGAAGGACAAGAGAAGCAGTACAGTTTAAGATACCCTAAAATACATCTTCTGGCACCAAAGAACTTCCCTCCAATACTCTGACAATGAGCTCCTGCACTCTCCAATACAAAGAAAGCTAAAAACGACTTCAGTGGTTTTCTGAGTGCAACACAGGGCTGATTAAATGCTTATGAAGGCCACACAGATGCTAAGATACCTTTTCCTGAACTTGAATGTACGCTTCCTCAGACAGCAACAAGAAGGCAGTTGTGAAAGGAAGATCGTGCATGTTATCCTGGCCTGATGTCAATGAAAGAAAAACAGCAATAAAAGCATTTTGATTTACGCTCTGCCGAGCCAAGAAGGAATGCTTGCCTTCAGGAGAGTGGGACGGAGAGAAAGATGGGCTGAGAGTGATCACATGAATGTCACTGCAGTGCACTTCCCTCTCACTGATTTCACCAGGACTGTCACCCTACACCTCTAAGAGAGCAAGGCATTTCCCTACCTGAGCCTTCAAACAGATTTGCATTAATACCTCATTTCACCACTACAAAAATCGCCTCAGACTCCTAATGAAAGGCTGCTGTGTTACTGTTTGGGCTCACAGTCCATAGTGCAAGACCTGCACGTAAAAAGGAGTTGGCTAGACCAATTTGCAAAAGTTTTGAACTTTCTAGATAAATCAGTACAAATACCTACAGGACTATTACGATTTCCCAAGCAATGTCTCTTGTCTACTGACCAGAAAGGAAATGTTAAGCTCCCTGCAATCCATCTTTGGATGTCAAAAGAACCTTAATAGCTCAATTCCTACGAAGCAAATACAGAGCGATCACCAGGGGTCGGCTATGCTCTCCTCTTTTCTGAAATCTGGTAAGCAACATACGTCTGCAAATGCAACTGGCCAAAGGGTTTTGATATTCTGCACATCTGTGGGAATGTATACCCTGTTTCTTCCATGTTATGTGTGTCTTTTTGATTCTGCAGGTTTCTTACAGCAATTTCGTCCCTTTCAGCATACTTGTGGGGCAGAACAGAGTAAATAACTTGAAATTTTTATTTAAGAAAGAGGCTGGTGCTTTTTAGTATTCATTTCTGCAACATTTTCAGTGGTTGAAAGTTTTACAACTGTAACATTTTCTCTTTACTAAACTCAGATATGATTCTATTCCAATGAGAAATGAATTTAAAAAAAAAAAAAATATGACCAGAGAGAAAAGGTGAGCTTTTCCCTGCATGTCATCATTGTCCTTATAAAAAAAAATTATTAATTCTGGACAACACAATTCAGCCTCAGTCAGGGAACTCTTAGTTCGGCTGCTATTCAAATATCCAAGTGCAATTTGCAACTCTAGTTATGAAAGGGGACATTATTTTCTTTATACATTTAACTCCATTTTTTCAAAGGCACACTGATGAAGCAATTAAGGCAGACACATTATTAAAGCTGGTGTAGAATTCATGGGCTCTGCTAAGAAGTTTGGTATTTCAATGAGGTGTTTAAACATAAAAACGAGAAATATGTATTCAATACAAAAATATCACTTAAAAATGCTGTAAAATCAGATTACTCACGACATTTTGAGAAACAGTAAGAGAATTGTATATGCATTTTTCTGGCTGTGTGTTGTATGTTCTTCAATAGCTTCTTCTGCCGAGTTCCCATATGATATAGATTCCAAACTAGGAAATATTTAGGCATACGCCTAACTTTCAGGGAGAATAGCCTCATTGATTTAAACAGAGTTTAACCCTTATAAATGTCAGAGTGATTGCCTGTTTTGTGAGACTGGACCTCATGGGGCCCATTTTCAAAAAGATAAATGCATTACATATTTTTAATGCTGTTTCTGGGTTTGCCGTTACAGTTCTCTCCCTCTCTCTCCTGCCTGTTTTTATTGCCTTAGACAGAAATATCATGACACTCTGAGGCAAATAATGATTAATTTAATTACAAACTAACTAACTTATGACAAGACCCTCCGAGCACTTACCTCAAATCATGAGTGTTTCAAGATGCAATTGTAAATCTCCTTTCTTCCCTCCTCTCACAGGAGATGTTGCAGACTTTTTTTTCTGTATTTTGCATTAAAACTCTTCCCCTGTGCTCCAGGATCTTAAATAAAAACAAAACAAAAAAAACCCACTCAGAATGAAAATGTCATTTCAAGTGACTGGTGGGTGGCTCAGGGGAAATCCCTGACCTTTTTTCAATGTATATTTCATTATCTAAAGCAAGTGTGGTAACTTCCCGCAGCAGCAGCTCTTCTGTGGGCTGAACTTTAAAATAAAACTCAAACAAAAGAACACCAAACACACCCCCCCACACTTTTTCAGACCACTCAAAACCATGCCATATTTGAAATCTGCAAGACAGTACACCACGAAATACTCATTTAAAGCACAATCCAGTAAATACCAGACTCCACAAATTTATGACAGAGAAAAAGGAAGAAATCCCAGAATATAAACCATAAGAAAAATCATTACGTGAAGTATCCAACTGCTACACAGTTTTATTATTACTACCACTGTTATTATCACCAATAATCCATATATGGTCAACTCCCTAAACCTTCACTGAGTTACTGTAGTATTTCTGTAGTAGCAGCATGGGGGAAGTAGTAGCCCTGCTGGAGAAGTAATGCAGCATTAGCACTACAAAACCCAGCCCATCTGACGAGAGAGGAAGGAAGGGAGGAGGAGCGACAAAGCAAATGAGTAAGAGTAACTGGCAGGTCTCTAATACAATCAATTTTGACATTCTCCACCATCACCAAAAAAGGTCTGAAGGGTTTTGAATTTTCAGTGAGTGCTGCTATCAGAACATTGTCTCACCACCCCCCCGTTTCACCCCCCTCCCTCTCCCATACCTGCAGAGCAAGGCTTGGCTGGGAGCCGGCTGAGTACGTAAGACTCCAAAGCAGGCTCTGTCAGCAGGAAAATCCCCTGGCTACAAGGAGCAAACGCTGCCAGCCAGTGCAGAGTTCACTTTCCTTCTGAGAGTGCGGTCTTGCATTTGCATGGTCTCTCTGGATTACAGGCATCCCAGTTATTTCTCTACAAACAATTTTTAGGACCAACAACCACATTCATCTTTGCTCTGTAAAAAGCTTAAAAGGCAAACTGTTCCCAGGGTTACACCTGTAGCAATCGCCAGTGAAGCCAGCAACACAACAACGAGGACTGGACCTTGCATGCATGTCAGCCAGACCACTCTGATTTTCTTCCTCAGCTAGGACAGACAGGCAGCCTGAATAACTTTTTCCCTTGCTTTTAATTAAGAAACGGAGACATTATCCACACGCTTTCTGTGGCTGCATATACTTCAGAAAACACAGCTTTTCCAAAAGTGGTCAAAAATTCAAAAAGTACAGCTTTATACACCAGTTTATTCCCCTACATACCCTGGAGGAAAACTACCCAAAACGCCAAGCAGACCAACACACAAATAAGGGGGAAAGTGGGCTTCCCTTGACAGAGGCTGCACCTCTGTCACCACTCCCCAAAAATTGCTCATGGTACAAAAAAAGACAAAATACTCTGTTTAAATTACCCTGCTGCCCTACTCTACTGTGCTTATTTCTCGCTTACGTGGTGTTGTCTCTTTCTTCAAGGAGCCTGCTCTCACTCAACACAAGTGAAGGCTGCAACAGCCAAGCCTAAGGACTTGCAGGAAGCAGACAAAGCCCTCTAAAGCTGTGACACAAATCCAGAGAAGGCTGGAAGTTCAAAGTGAAATTAGGACAGTCCGTCCATGACTTGTGCCACCTAGAAACCATTCTTAATTTAAGAAAAAGTGTTAAAGGGATTATCTTACAGAGTGTGACCCTGCCGAATCAACTAGGTTCTGCCTCTCAATTTTTTCCCCGGATTCAAATACAAAATGGCTGGGGATTCTATTTTAAGAACAAAATCAGCATAAAATCCTCCTGTTTTCACTTACATACTTACATTTTTAATGCTCTCTGTTTAAAGAGTTAAAAAAGTTGTTTGATAGACAGATTCCCAGCTATCTTCCAGGCTTTTCTCCATGACCTATAGGCCCATGCTATGTGAGACTTCCTGAAGGGCTGAAATAGCTCTGAATGACACTTGAGCTCCTACAGTGCAACTAAAGTATGAGAGTTTGGCTCCTAATGCACATTGTCACTTAACCCCAATTTTTCCCTGCCTCAGTTTCCCCTTCCTTTACAACAAAGATAACAGTATTTTCCCATCTCAGAGGGCTGATGCAAGGAACACAACATCCATGCTGATTTAGTGGATAATACAGTAACATGGGCAAAGTTATAGATGCCTTAACTTGCATCAGGATGAAACTTCACATACACAGAAAAAGACCTTGCAAACCAAAACGAGGACTGAGTCATCAGCCTGTCCCTCTGAAACCGTTTTGCTGGATAGTCATTTCAGTATACAACTCTCTTCTCCAGGGTGCTCCCAGCAAGCGTGGGGGACACTGAATGGATTCACTGTAGTCACATAACAGCTTTACAGCTGCTGAAAAAAGGCCTATTGTAGGCCTGCATTTTACTATCTTGAGTAGCATACATAAAGTTGCTGTACAGCTTCCATTACCCATCTGATCCCTTCAGAAACAGGAGAAACAAATCAGGGCTTGTCAAAAGAAAATAGATTTAACTGTGATGGAGGAAATAGTCTGGTTTTCGGAAAAAAAGTAACAATTTATATAGCAGACGATAAAACACTAAAAATTCAGTGTAACAAAAATACTTTAACTCATTCTCTTATCCCTTTTTTTGCTACATGAGCCAACTTCAAATTCTACCATCAGAAAGAAGCAGCAGACCTGCCATACACGTGTGTGCTCTTCCTGCAGTCACTGTCTGCTCATGGTTTGCACCTCTACACAGTGATGATATTTGCCCAGTAACCGAAATGGTATCAAAACCCACAGTGAACTCTTAATACATAACTATTGGGTCACAAATAGGAAAACTCACTCGACAGTCAGATAATGCTGGACTTTGCAACACACGTGAGTAGACCTGACAGTCCTTTTCTCATTGTCTTGATTTTTCTCTGTAGTGTCTGCCGAGTTAGGGAGGAAGGACAGTTCTGAATTAGGCACATTCCTCCCAGCATTCGAATACTCCACTCTCCCCCTTCTGGAGAAATGAATGCAGCTTCAAACAAATTAAAGGTGTATTATATGTCAGCTCTTTCATATTTCCTGGTGCACTAAATAAGGCAGTGCTCGGCTTCTCTAGCCCCCAGCTGAGGCAAATGAAGGCTCGTTCTGAGGTAGAACTCCTCCTTCCTCCTCCCATACACACACCATTGACCCTGCCAGCTGCAAAGAAGCCGAATTCAACCAGGGCCATTTGGCAGCCTATCACACCTGCAGCATGTTGTACTGCTAACCCCCAAGAATGAAACGATGGTCAATCAGCACTCATTTCCCCAAAATGTAGTACTTCCCTCAAAAGCAATGACACTGGACAAAAATGAGAAGGTCTTTTTCTCTACCTTCTGGCTCCAGAGTCACGTGAACCCAGCAGGTGCTGTGCTGCTCTGCACTCAGAAGGAAGAAATATTTTGCTTTTCAGTGAAAGCTGAGACAGGCACTACCCCTTGCTATGGCTGCTTGGAACCTTAAGAAAACACCAAATATCAAGAGAGTAAGCAGCCTGATAAAATGCCAGCAGTGGGAACCCTGGAACCCTCTTTTTCCCCAGCCTTCCTTCATTACACAGTGGTGCCTCTCTCAAAAGGCCAATGGAGCTGAACAGACTGAGACGATTTTCCATTCTAGCACGTTTGCTATGTTAGAATGACTTGACTCTGATCAAAACTGATGAAAAACCACAGCAGTGGAAACAAAGACTCAAGTAAAGAGAAAAATGAAACCCCAGGACAAGCTACAGAGAAAGACTCAGCTCTTATTTTTGGATTTGGGCAGGCTTGCCTACCTCAAAGCCTGGGCAGCAGACAGGATTGCCAGCCTTCCTTGCCATTCTCAGGGCAAATAGTTCTGGGATGGGCCTGGGCAAAACCACTGTGGTACTTATTGCATGTGAAGGACAGAGCCAAGGGCAGTTAAGAACAAAGTGGATTCCTAAAATACGATCCCATTTTGGGATTATCTATGAGGGGATAGGGCAACACTAGGCTCTCTGCACACCTCTTTTCCCCAAATCTCACAGGAACAGGCCTACTGCCCTCCCTTGCTTCTGCTGAAGATCTGGCAGGCTCAGGCACATGTTCCTACATGGTATTTACTCTTTTTCTTGCCTTCTGCTCATAAGCACAAACACCATAAACTCCCCTCTTTTCTTAACAGCCGACAGTGACTTCATTGCATGATTTCTGGAGCAAGGACTAGCAGCCCATGGCCACTGCTACCATGCCCTAATGCCACCTGTTGATTTTTACAAGGTGACACACCCTCCCACTTACCCAGAGGGGTGTCATGTCTTTCCAAGCCATAAACCCTCCAGTCTCAACAGGCACTGACCTCAGGCTCTGCCTGGCACCCTCTTAAGTGCCTCCTTATCCCAGCACCTTAGGACAGCATGAAGGTCTAACAGAGATGGACTGCACCACAAGTCAATGGCTTCATCCCATGGCCAGTGGCCCTGCCTGCACCAAGGAGCAACCTCCCCCAGCTCACAACCTCTGAAAACCAGGAGTGCCAGTGGATGAAGAGCTGAACACTCCCCACCCACTCTTTCATTCACCAAGATGGTCTGAAAAGTAACATACAACCTTTTGCAAAAGTTCAGTGTGTTGCCTACAAAAAGCAGGAGGCAAGTGTGGTTCAGCCAAAGAGCACACGTAGTTTAGAAAGAGGTATTAATAAGATGAAGTATGGCATGATTTTCAATGTCCACAGACATTCTGAGTTCTTCAAATGAAGAAAAATTTTCTAGAAAAACAAAGAAATTACATATTGTTTGGGACAGAGGAGTCTGGTAGTTTTTCTTATTGCCTTCTGCTTTACTTACTCATCTTATCTACCTTCTAGCTATATGAGGTTGGTTTTTGAGATCTAGTTGTTTGCTGCTATATAGAAAGATCTGAACAATCAATATTACTTATACATTTATGTATCTCCAATACAGAGTAAAGGACACCTTAAAAGAAACCTGTGGTGACCTTTGTTGCAGGAAACTTTGGAGGCCTGACTATAAGCTGTTTTTAGAACAGAAATTTGACTAAGCCACAACCAGCTCAGCACCAGAGTAGTTTGGTCTTACTTTCTGAGAGTAGCAGGACTATGCCAGCAGCTTGGCAACTAAAATCTTCCAGGCAGAGGAAGAAATGTTGTCCTCTGTCTGGATTCAGTGAGTTGTTTGGCTACAAATAATGGTTTGTTTTTATAGTCAAACTTACTCTTTTAATCAAAAGAGACAGCATACTGAGAAAGACAGTTTTCAGTAAGTCAACTTGTCCTAACTTGTATTTTCTTAAAAAAAAAACCAATCAAACATCATACAACTACTTCTGTCATCTCTACTTCTTCCTTTTCTTCAGCACAAACTGTAATAAGAGTATTTTAGCAAATACCAGGTTTGGTCGTAGGGCTGCCAACTTTCAGATCCAGAAAGCAGGACTGTCACATCTGCCAGACCGGCTCTCACAGCTACTCCTTCAGATATCATATATTTTCCCAAGTCATGCTAGCAATAATATGACATTACATTTCACCTTCTCTGCCTCAGGACACACATCAAAAAGAGCCTATACACCTCTAAATAAAAGATGCCCAGCCAGTGTCTTAGGATGACCGACAGCCTCAGTTCAGAGCAGTATCTAAGCACCCTCTTTAATTTAAGTGTCAGCACCATCCCCACGTGAGCACATGCCCACATCAGTAGGTCAAGTACAAACCACTAGACATGGGTCATTACTGGTTAAGCATCTGATGTGCACTTGGCATTGTATCAGCTCCTTCGAGAAGATATGATCCTTCTTTCAGTAGAAGATCTCCTTCTTTCTAACTTCCCAAAACAGCCTTCCTTCTCAGAGGCCTACTCACATCAACCTTCCCCTTTCAGTAATAATTACAAAGAAAAAGGAAGAAAGAACATTAAGACGGAAAAACCATTCAATGAGTTTTATTAACTGTTATAACGATTAGATAACTGAAATACATCTTTCTTTCCATGCTTTCATCCCACTACATTCCTATAGGGCACAGATAGACACTTTGCTTTTGTTAGATCAGACATGCAGTCTCCAGATAATCTGTGCAGCCTGGGCTTTCGGTTGCATTGTGAGGTAGTCCTGGAGTCCATGAACAGAACCCTTCTTGGGAGGAACTAAACTGGAATCATCATGTTCTTACAGATAATCTCTCCAACCAGTCCACACTACTTGCTCATGCAGGCATAATCATAAAACCCAAATATTCTGCTGTCATTCATTTTTATGCCACCAAATAAGAAGATAATATTATTATTTTCTATTATAATAATGCAATAGTGTAATACTGACAGCACCAAGAGTATCTTGAAGTGAACAGATCAAAGTAGTTTCAGCTACAATAACTAACCTAATTTCTGTAGTTTTACAATGAGTTCTTCCATTCTTTAAAATATTTTCTCTTCATCCTGCACCAAAATAGTAAAGAACAATAACAGAACGGAAAAAGTAAAACAAATCTTGCAACAAAATAGTAAAGAATTATTATAGAAGCTAAAAAGTAAAACAAAATAGATAACAAGACCAAAAAAAAAAATTACTACCTTTCCACTATTAAACCCTATAAAAATAATAAACTTTAGGCATGATAATAAACTTTAGACACTAGTTGTAAAAATAGCTAGCAGAAAATTTTAGGCAGCAGTGCTTTTTTTAAAGTGACTATATTGTCATCTGAGCTTATGTCAAATGTCCTCTGGTATTTTTTCCTCACAGTCAATCCTATGTTCTCTTTCAAAATGTCATTAAATAGATCCTCAAAGTCTTGAAAGTTATCATAACTAATTCAATTAATAAGGCAGTCATCACATCTTTTTTCAGTGCATGAAAGGCTAAGAATCCTCTGACATGATGACTAGGTTTCTCAGTTACTTTTTGCCCCCTATTAAAAAGCCTGTGGAGATTTGCAGGCCACATGGAGGTCTGCAGGCCACTGGCTAAAAGCCACTTGACTACACAATCCACCACATTTGTTGAAAACATTATCAGGAAAGAGAAAAGGATTTTTTCCTTATAAGCTGTTAGTTCCTAGCAGTAGGTAACAAGAGCATATCTTGGGGTTTCACTGGAAGATACTAAAAAATACCTTGTGATGGAAACCTCCTCGCACTCCCGGTGCAGGAAACCAACTAAACCTCACTGATCCACCTGCTCAGCTTTTCTTAAACAGTTCTGGACCTGGCAGCAAATTTGTGATCAAGAGCAACACTGTGCTGAGGACCTGCTTGAAGCCAAGTGAAATAGTACTCAAATACTTCCTGAAAGCTTCTCTCTTCCTTCACATGCCTTTCACACAGGAGACAGCTCTGAGCTCACTGCGAGCAGGAAGCCCAGGCATGGAGGAAGTATGTGTAAAATCCACAGTCTCACTTCACCACCACTGTCCATTTTCATGACTGAAAGAGGCAGTGTTAGCTGGGGAAGCTGGGCCCTGTCACAACTGCTACCATACTGTTTGTTCTCGCCCTTCAAAGCATTGTGTATCCGTATTAGTTTCCTTCAAAGATAAATGTTTCTATGTATTAAACCAGCCAGAGACACAGTTTCTAATATGGTTAATTTTTAACACACAGCAGAGCAGCTTTGTGCCTTACTCCTCACGTTGCTTTTTCGAGAGCAGTCTGAGAAATTTTTTTGGACCTTTAATAACTGATCTGTGTGTTTAAACCATATTCAGTAGTGACTCCATGAACAGGACAGAAAAGGCGAGGGGTTGGGCTCTAACCTTCCAGCTCAGCTCTGCAGGCCAGCACTGTGTTACATTGCTCATACAGCCCTGGCCACAGCAATTTGTCTCTCTGCCTCAGGCTCCATTTGTCTCCCACAGAACAGGGGAAACATGAGTGAAGGTGGTGTTGATTGTGAGAAGAGGAAAGCTGGAAACTTAAAATATGACTTTCACTAAATAAAGTGTGGGAATAGTAAAAGGATTTAGGATATTCCCCCTCCTTAAAAGATCAAGCAGTCCCATAAGCAGTGGAATCCACGAAGGCTGGTTTCTTATGGCTTTGCCTGTCATGGGCACATGATCCCATGCACAGTAAGACACATGTTCTGAGCAAAGCTAGCCCTGTGCTGGGAGCACTAGCAACAGCTCACACTCCACTGCACTCATATTTGTGATAACACAGGCGAGCCTTTCCTTCAGAAAGGTCACCAATTTCTGCCCCTGTCCTATACCCAACTGCTTGTTTCACCAAACTGCTACAGCTCAAGGACTCTGTGATCTCAACCTGTCTTTTAAATTTAGCTGGAGCTGCCTAGTGGATTCCAGCCTTGCTGCAGAGACTCAGAGAGACAGCAAGACAGTGTTCTCCAGAAAGAAAAAGAACTAAAATATCCATCTTGGCCCATGAAAAATGATGATGAATTGGTAAGAAAGGTAAACAAATGGATATGATGTTAAAACTTCAAATTGCAGTGCCAGTTCTGCAAGATTCATCAGAGACAAAACCGGGCATAGCCTTGCTCAAGGAGGTTTATTTTACTTATGCTGGTTTAAAACACAGCTCTCCTTTTACTTACTGTGAATTGCATTCTATTCATGAATAATATTAAATCTTCTGGGGAATTAAATTGCAATCTTTCCTCAGTTCCATTTCTTTAACACATTCAGTTTACTACTGTAACTTATTTGTGATTTACTAAATTGCAATTACAGAAAATAGGACAACGTTTTGTTCCTATGCAGGACAGGAAAAGTGCATCTGTAGATTTTGGTACAGATAACATTCAAATCTGCTTGAGATGAGAGAGGACAAGTAGGTGTCTAGGGTTTTGGGGGAGAGGTGAGATAGACAAAGGGTTTTTCCCCTGGAGGATCAAAACAAAGTATTTTTCCTTAGTATGATTCATAATATAAGACTGATAATGACATCTTCAGGAAGAAAGATAAGTTTATGGAACGCTCACAGTGTTGCATATGGCTACATATGCCTTATTAATTTTGGTGAACAGACTTTGTAAGCAGAAAAAAACTACAGTCGAATTTAGTTCAGATCTTGTACCTCTTTATATACATGCACATGTACTAATAAGGGCTGCAGTGCAGTCTAACATCTCCAGCATTTACTTAGACCTAGGACAAAACTGCTTTCAACCCGCAAATATTCGTTGTCACAAAGCTAGCACTTATCAGTTTTGTTTTCGGGCACCAACCTGTGTCAATTTTAACATTATACTGTCTCTGCCAACATTCCTTGATCTTACACCTAGGGCTTCTCTTTAACAGTAGTAACTATACCACGACATAACTTTCTTATCACCCCTGTCCTGGAGAAAATGAAAGTAACCCTTCAGCCAATCTCTACAGGATGACTAACATTTGCAAGGAGGCCAACTGCTCAATTTTCTTTCAAATTAGGAAAATGGACAACATCCTGCTTCCACTAACTGGTAATATTACTAAAAAAACTCCAATAATCATTACATAATTGCTTTAAAAATCTACAACTCTTGTACTAGTCCCCTGATTCATATTTTATGGTAAAATACACATGCCTCAACATATAGGTATATATTTAAATGTAATCCACACTACATTAATCAAAGCATTTAATGCTTATAGAAAAAAACATGAGATTTTGAAAGTCAACAAGGGCCATTATGTTCCTTTAGGGTTATGCTAATCATATGACATATGACAATTTCAGCTTAGAATCCCCTCCACAGTGGCAATCATCCTGCCATTTCATGCAAGTGAGTAGCATCAAGCTCAGAAATTTGCTGCGTGGTGTATTCAAAGACATCCAAACTCCACAGAAATATTTCATCTACCTGTGAATGCACTACTTTCCTAGGCCTTTTCAAAGAGAATCTTCTCATTATTATTAAAAACAAACTGTTCTTCATTGCAAAAGAGTAAGCTGTTTCCCCTGCTCTCCCAAGTTCCAGCAAGTAGGATTTTCTACGAGCACTGACACATTTGTACTATAGAAAAATGTTTCATTAAAAAAAAATCCTTCACTCTCATTTAAGTATTTTTTTCAGGAGTGCTTTCCACATATGTTAAAAAACTTCCTTAAATTAACAGTTGCTATTTAAAATCCTTGTCTTTGAAAAATAACAGCAGCTGATCAGCACACAAAAACATGACATTTTCATTTGCTGCATCTTTTTGGAGCACTGAAGATTATGGGCATACATGAACAAATAGACATGGATTCCATCCACTTCATACCCCACCAACATCATGAGCCACCCGCTGGAAGCAGGAAAAGACCTGTGATTTGGGGGTCATCCTGAGCCATATAGTTTTGAAGCAAACTCACCAGAATGAGCCAAGGAGACTTGTTCAGGTCCCAAAACATATATGTGCATAACTTTAGGGGCTCCAGAAACGAGCAGGACTACTCAGATTTGCAAGTTTAACACCCATCTAGCCAGAACTGTAATCCAAGTCAGTCAGTGGTACCGCTGGTAACTGTCTGGAGGAGCTGAACTTGTTCCCTCTGCTCCCCCAGCTTTCAGTTTCTTTTTATTTCCAGGAGCAAGATAAAGGGTATTTGTACTAATCACCCGTTAGTCACAGGAGTCTGAAAGGTAAACTGACACATCCACTCATTTTTATTGTTTCCAGTATTTACAGTATTATTTCTCCAGGACTGTGAAGCAGCTGCCAGTGATTACTAGAATCTGGCACGTAGAAGTTCATGTATATGAAAAAACATGATCAAACAATATGCACCTCATTAAAGGATGGTTGTAACTCTGTTCCCTGCCCTAATACTTTGTTTTTATCTCCTGGAAATATTTACCACATACCTGATTAGACTGAGCTGCTTATGTACTTTGAAAATACAAATTATGCCATCAGTCATTTGCTGTATGACAGTAAACTTGCAATTATACAACTCCTCAAGCTCATGCAGAGCACCGAGGCAGGCACAACCCAGCCCCAAGTGTCAGCACAGCACAAGGAGACTACCTGGTCTTTATTGATCTTAGAAGAAAACTTGGGAAATAAAAAACAGCCCACGCTCTGAGGAACAAAGCTTGGACTGGCTCTGACCCTGAGCCAGAGTAAGCAGAGCCATGTCTTTCCAGTCTGCCTCTGCAGGCAAGGAGAGGGAAGCGCTTGAAGAGGAAGGATTGGCTGGCACACTTTCCTAGATGTATAACAAGGCTATCTTAAGACTCATTGCTCAGAGTTGGACACCTATGCCAAGGATTTAATGGACCTCAATCCTATGTCAAAACCTACTGACATTCTTTCTTCTCCCTCTCCTGCAGTTTTCTTCTGAGTTTTTATGGTCCTCCATGCGAATCCTCAACCATGTGATGGCTCAACAAAATATGCTCTATAGACACCTGGATTGACAGGTTGCTTAAGGACTTTGAGAAACTTACCCTTTGACTTTTATCTTCATTCTCCTTTCTACATCTCCTAGCACACTAAGAATAAAGCCCCTCCCTACACAAAACCGACAATAATATTTATAGTGAGCCAGCAAGCCAAAAAGTGAGAAATTACAGTGTATGTACAAAATTCATGCCGCCGTATTTATTTCCACTCTCATGTATCTATCATAGCACAATTAAACTCCCCCAATGCTAAACAGCTGGTTTCCTCTCTGTGGATGTGATACACTATCTTGATTCACATGATACTGGATTCGCCCAAGGCTGCAACTCATTCAGAAAGCCAGCACAAATGCCATGTCCCATTTAAAATCCAAATGAGGCTTTAAAACATCAGCCTAAATCTACATAAGCCTCATCCCAGACTCCTTCAGAACACAGAGCATCATCTGAGCAAGCCTTTCTGCCTTCAGAAGGCCCAACCTAATCAGTCAGTATGAGTGGCATGTCACAGGTAGCCACAGAGGATCTCTGCATCTCCTCGAGACGTAGAAGGGAACAGCGATTGGTCCCGCACAGATCTGCACAGCACCAGCAGTCTATTTATACAGCTCTAGCAGGCTGAAATCTGCATAGAAACTGCAGCCATCTCTTCAGCTTTCAAACTGAAGAGGGGTGGATGTCTCTAACTCTGATTCCCATGGTGTTCCCTGCAAAAATGACAATCATTTTAATTTAGCGTGGGGGAGAGCTGCTGGCATGTTTTGTACGTCTTTCCCTACACCAGCTTCAAGATTCTTACATCTCAAGGATTATCAGCTTTGTCACTGGGTTTTAGATTCCACATCTGTGATCTATAATATGGCCACCCAAATTAAATTGAGGGTAACACTTCCCCTCTATTTTCAAATAATCAGTAGGCACTGCAACTTTCTTTCCCCCCCCCCCCTTAAACAGTAATAAAACAATCCCCCAAAAAAAGTAATTTAGAGTCATACTATACCCAATTGTCATTTGTAAGACTTTACTGTATCATTAGTCAGAGCTTCTGGTGACAATATAACCCACAAGACTGAAACCTGAGTGGCTTATACATGCCATCAGAGCCTTAGATAAAAATGCCACCTTAGAAAGTGGGAGTATTTAATTTTTTATAATACTTTTGTACTAGTATAAAGCATTCACTTAATTTAAATCATTGACTTCTTTTCTTAAGGTATTTGTTTGATATTTTCCAAATATCTAGCTCTTTTTTTTTCAGATCTAATAACACTGAGTACTTTGAAGGCAAATTTGCTAGGCCTTATTAATTAGAATTCCTACAAACCTTTGGGATTTGGGTTTGGTGAGGGTTGTTGGTTTGGGTTTTTTGCTTTTTTGCTTTGCTTTTTATTTTTCCCCAAAACTAGAGCACAGCATTGCAAATGCAAAACTGCAAAGCCCCTTCTCCAAACACCAAAATCTTTTTTGAAGTGGCAGATTAGTAATGTAGCTTGATAACTTCTGCCTGGTATAGTGGCTGGTACTAGGTCTGTATGAACACATATCCCCAGGCTAGAAAACACCACCAGCAAAATTTTCAGCTACTGTAGAAAGGTTAAACCCAAATAAAAACTGCCTGTGAAAGAATGCTGTGGCTCAAATTCATCACAGTCATCGTTGTGGACATTATAACTACTTACACAGTAGTAAGAATTACATATCAGAACTTCATTATTGACTTTCCTAGTATTGAAAATGCTTACAAAAATGGAAACAAACAAAACAAAAAATGGAAGCAAAACCCATTAAGAAAAAAAAAAAAAAAAGTCACTGCAGTGAAATCTGGAAGAGTCACTCAATTTTATGGCAATTTTCCATTAGCTCATATGGCTCCACTGCAGCTTCACTGTATTTGTGGAAATGTGCACGGGCAAGCATGCACACACATGCACACACAATTTTGGGAAGTGAAGGACAAAAAGAAATAGATCTGATGAACAACCAAAGAAGTAGAAAGTAAAGAACCGATTCAGTAGACCAATAAAGAACATGATTCACTTCCATTATCTTCAGTGAAGCTTGACTACAGTTACAGTGCTTTGATGAATGAGGGTCCCAAAAACACAGTGCTCCTCAACCCATTTATCTGATCATGGCTTTATATGAGACAAAACACTTGAAAGGGACTAAAGGTAAGAGAACAATGAAGTTTAGCAAATAAAGGTTTGTAGGAATTCTAGTTAGAAAAAAAAAAAAAAAAAAGAGTGGTTTCCTAAATGTTCATCACCTCCAGCAGTTGTTGAATAATGGAATGGTCTTTTTGGCAGCTTCATAAAGCTGTACGTAATCCGCACAAGAAGTGCTACAATGTCTCAGCGCTTCCCAGGGACTAGGAACAGTAGGACAGCCTTGCAACACAAGCAGAGATTAATCATTTTCTAATGCACTGTAATAAATAATGTATCCCCCATAGTACATAAATTAAAGCTGTAATTCCATCCCCGTTCTGTGATGACACCAGAAGCCCAAGATGGAATTTCAGTCTCATTATGACTAGTCAGGATACACATTATTCCTAAAATTATGTTCTGAGAGTTGATGATGAACTGAGAAGTTCTGAAGGCATGACCAAAAAGAGAATGATGTGTAATTACAAGCAGAAATCAAAATTATTAAGTCAGATATTGTTTGCAGAACGTCCTAAACTAAGCAGCAAATCTCTTCCCTCAAAAGCCCACTCGGCATATTTGTAGCAAGGCAACCAAAGATCACTACTACTGTCAAAAAACTGAAAGTTGTTCTACTACCACAGGGCAATGCCTTCATCACAGTAAACAGTAAGAAAGCACATGTTGAAGATCAGGTTTATGTTACAGAGCCCTTAAAATGCTGAATGTAAGTCCTCCTACAACCATACACAGTATTTAATTCCGAGGTCAAACAAGTATCGTACAGGTGCACAAGAGGCATAAAACATCAGGAAAAAGTCACAGTATGTCTCAAATTCACATTCCTATCAGACAAGGAAACTATTGAGCAGAGCAAAATACTCACGATGAGAAGTATATACATTCTGGTGAATATATATATACACAGTTTACACACTGTAAAGGATCTAAAATATTTTCATTAAGAACACGGTTCTAATATTCCTCTTGCAGATAACTTCAAGAAATCTTATGAAGACTCAGAAGACATTTTACAAGTCTAACAACAAGCATTTTGATGGAAATAAAGTTAAAAGTATGAAGACTGAGAGCCAAAACAATCATGTATCTAGAGTTAGCTGCTATATTCACCCTGACTTTTGTTACCAATTCCCATGATTTTTAGCAAATCCCACAAGATTTCAAGGAGGTCTGGAGCCAGCTGTCTTTCAGAGACAAGAAAAAAATAACTTTCTGACCATCTTACACAAACAAGGCATGAAACATTACAGGATCATCCATGGCCTGGAGTGGTTCCATGTTCTGAACTTTTTTGCATGGTATTACATTTGATTTGTTTTATCCCCCCTCTCTCTCACCACATTCTTGAAAATGTGAGACTCCTAAGTCACGGTCACTCTCTTGTGCTCTCTCTCCCCTTTCCCCGACTCAGGTTTCTAGCTTAAAGAGCAGCAAAGAGAAGAAAAGAAGGGAAAACCTGAAGGTTATGACAAAAAGTCAAATAAACTGGTGCAGGAAGTTGATATTTTTAAAAGCTGAAAATCTTTAAGCCTAGAGAAACTGGTTTTGAATATCTGATGCTTCCCCACACGCCACTGTATTATTTGTTCCTTGCCTCCCAACTCTTCCTCTTTCCACTTCCCCTTTTTATAATGTTAAAGTGTTCAAACTTGAACACCTGAACTTATATTTTCTACACTCATATTTGAGCACCTTAACAGTAATGGCCTCATATTCAAGGGCCACTCACCTGGAGAAGTCTACTGATTTTTCTGTTCTCTTTTAATCAATCAATTCTGATAGCCAGCAAAATTTAAAATCTAAATATAACTATTTATGTGCATTTAAGGACACATGTTTTACAAGAACTAAGCCTTTCATGGCTGTTCAGACAAAGAAAAGTACCAAAAATAATGAGAAAAGGACAATGAAAGCAAGACAATCAATGTCTAAAGCTCCTTGCCTCCATGGTATCTCCACAAGAAGCATTTCATCACCTTTAAATAGCAACCTGAAACATACTCAAGAGACTTACGTAAGTCATGAGTCAAGAACTAAAGCAGTGAGTGTCAAAACATTCAAAGACACAGTACCCTCTGCTCCTAGTAGTAAAGGAGTGACTACTGAGAATATGCAAAGGAGACTTTTGCACTGGAGAAAAATCTTGGAGATCGATGAATGGTTTGGGTTGGAAGGGACACCTAAAGATCTATGTCAACCCCTCCCCTGCTATGTGCACGGACATCTTTCACTGGATTATGTTGCTGAAAGCCAACCACTCAAAAGTCATCCATGCAAACCAAGCTACATGCATCAGCAACACTAGTACACTACTAGAAAACCTTCAACCTGGTGTGATCTTGGAGGCTTATTATGTATCAAATAATAATATAAGCTCCCACAGAAGTGTTAACATAATGCCCAAAGCATGCATAAATCTGCCTTTTACAGGGGACTCAGAAAAAGAGATGGCTTTCTATGGGATCTCTTAGCTAGTAGGTTATGTTGCTTGTGAAATATTGTTAATATGGAATGGCAATCCAACACAGACACTAAAAGGTGACTCTGTAAATAAATGTCAGCTGCAAAATCAAATACCTCTCCTGAATAAACACTGCTATATTGACAACGTAAACAAAATGCTGAGAAGAGAAATAAATCCCCAGTGAAAAATGAAAGAAGGAAAAAACCCCTAGAAGTAAGCAAGAGGGAACATGAGAGGGAAGGGCACATGGCAAACTTAGGTTAGTAGAACTCTGACTGATGCAGATTCTTCCCATTCTCATCACCACACTATCTGTGCTTAAGTATAAATGGGTTACCTATTGTGTTCGCTTTCTTCGCGCAAATATCATTTTCACTTTTACAAATTCTGAGGACTATATGACTTATTAATTAAGAAATTAATCTAAAATGTTGCCTATATAATGCATACCATATTGATTCACAATCTCACTTCACTGGTCACACAAACACATACTAGAAATTTTTGTTCGGGACATTTTTCCCCTTTCTGGGAATTACAGCACTTCCACTTTAAATTTAAAGGCATTTGTACACTAAAGTCTGAGCACTAGTCTGTTAATTGGTTTTCTTTCCTTGGTCATTAGATCAACACACAAGATGCATGGGTGAAGACTCGGCAGCAGTGAAAATTTCAGTGCTTGCAACCCAAGAAGAGGAGCAGAACTTCAGAACAGTATAATTAAAAACTAAGAAAAAGCACAATTGAAAGAGTCCCTATTTCTGACACAGCCCATCTCAGAAGAAACACCAGCACTTGTCACAATAAAGCACGTGGTGAAGACTTCCCCACCAGCACCATAACCAGAGATGTGGACTTTTCATCACAGAGAATTCCAATTTTCCTACTGGTAAAAAGGAAGGAGAAGAACAAATTAAGTATTTTTCCACAACATTTATAGATTATTTAAGGCTACTAACTGAAAAAGGCTCATTAGCAATGAGTTACTGCGTTGTTGCAATACAGGCATTAAGAATCTAAAAGCAGAAGCTCTTGCTGCCCATACAGTTATTGGTGCTGATTTGTTCCTGACAAAATATAGGACAAATGAACATACTGCTAATGCACACTGTGTTAATTATTCTGTGGTGCCATGTAGCAACCCTGATGGAAGTTGAAAGAAGTGACAGATACGGATAGAAACAGTATTATATATAGTTTAAATTTGCATTCTGTCAGGTTTGCAGCTATAGCATGGGAGAATTGAGTTGCAAGGCTGCACTACTGCCTAAATGATTTCACATTATGCTACCAGATTAAATACTCCTCTGAGCTAAAACACTGTAGAAGGCTGAAGTTCAGAAAATCAATTTCAACGCTATTTTGTAAACTCCAGTATAGCTCCAAGTCTCTGTTATTGATACCAATTCAATGGACCACATTTACATTGCAAGTGCACACCAGGTTTAAAAACTCAACTGGTTACTGCACAACGATGAGAGCACCTTAGAAGCACAGACACTTGCAGATAACACGTTGCCAAAACAAAGGTTTAATTTAGAGGGGAAAAATACTGGCCTCTGGAGCTGTAAGAACCATGCAGAGATAGGAACTGGGAGCACACAGATAAGCAGAAGCAATGCTATGAGTCTAAACAGAGCGATTTCCAAAACTCATCCTCCCACAGCTTTACCAAAAAGCAGCCGTGTGAGCTGAGCAGCAGCAGCCAGCTGCTGTCAGGAACTCCTATAGGGCCCTGAAACCAGGCAAATCCCCACTCCCTGCTCAGCCCAGCTACCCAGGACACCCACGCTCAGCCTACAGCCCATCGGCCACAACGCTGACTCCCAAAATGCCCAATCCAGCCTGCCACCTTGCTCACACTCACCCACCCTCCAACATTCTTTGCCCCTGGGAAAACATGGTAGGCGCTGCCTCACCCCAGGGCACCTCTACTGCAGCTCGTGCAAGCCCACAGCAAGTTGTGGGGAGCGGTTCAAGAGGTGTTTGATACTGAGCCTCTCTGAACACAGCAGATCTGCTGGCAAACTCCACCTGTCAGAGGAGAGCCAGTGCCAAATCACTGCAGCTCACACAATGCACATCTGAACACTGACACAACTAAACATATCAACCCTAAGTACAAGTTTTCTTAGTAAAAACATATCTGAGTCCATTTACTACATACAGCCTTATGTCTTGATGTCGAAGTGTTGTTACCTCCCTCGTACTCCCCAAAATAAATAAATAAATAAATGTTCCTTTGGCTTTCTTCAGTCATTAATTATATTCCACTAATAAATAATCTGACAGTGGCACTGTTCAAACAATTTTCTCTCCATCCAAAATTCACTGGTAAATATTTTCATAAATAAGCTGACCATCCCACAACTCTGCTTTTGAATGCTAATTGAAACAAAGTTCCTCCAGCCAGCACAGTAAAGAGCCACTCTTTGGGAAGGGGAGGGCAGAAAAGAAACAAGACAGGAGCCTTTGAGATATAAAAGGAAATAAAAATAGGATCCCTTGATCCCACCATGACACAGCCCAGACATTCTCCCTGTGGGTGAAGAAAATGTATTTACTGCAGTAAGTTTTTATAACATTTTCTTCTTTTTTTTCCCCTGTGCAACTTTGCTTCCTGGAGAATGCTTTATATAAAAGACATGACATTTGGCAACCCAGCTCTGCTGCTTTGTGAAATTCTTTGGCAAGTACCCCACGTGCTGACTGCATTAAGCACATCAGTTTATTTATTTATTTAGGCAGAAGTCAGAGGGAGCAAGCCATACAATTAACACACAGCACAGTATCACTTCATCCAAAAAAAAGCAGGAAGAGCTGGGGAGGGTGGAGCTTTTGGGAAACCTCATCATGGGAGGAAAAATCATTCTCCAACCTCCAAGTGTTGTTACTGCTCTGAGGCATAAGCAGTGATTCTTGGATCTCAAGGCATTTAGGGAACATCAATTAATTAATTAATTAAGACTCAATTCCACAACAAAGGCAGGTATCATTACCCACTTATTTTGCATATGGGTAAAACGAGACACAAAGTAAACCTAAGCCTGTCCCCCGAGGCAGGAGGTGCACTACCTTGCTCTTGCTGAGCGAGAGCCACCCTGCAGCAGCAGGCAGGAGGGCAGTGGCTGCCTCCAGACCCGCTCTTCCTCCCTCGCACCACAAGCGAAACCAGAAAGCAGAGACATTTCTCCATGCCACCATCTTCCCAAGGGTGCAGCCACAGGGCGTGACTGTGAGGCACAAGAATCCCTGTCAATAAGCACTGATCTGCTTTGCTCCACATCGTGTGCCCATGACATACCTCAGTGCCATTAAGCAGCAAGTCAGGGACAGCACCATGTGTATGTACCATCTGCGGTCATCTTCTCGCAAAGGCAAAATCTCCAAGGGTCGAGGACTCAAACAAGCAATGCCCAACTCAGAGTTAGACACCACAGTCTGAGCAGCAGGGCCCTACATTTGCGGTTTGGAGTTATGGAGTGTATTGGGTTAGGCTTACAAGAGAAAAAGATGCTTCTCAGAGACAATGGAATATTTTTGCTTGTGATTGTGATTAGCCTCATTTATTTACACCACGGACCAACAAAGCTTGGCAGCACACAGACAGGGACACCCAGCAACAGCAAATTCACAGAATCATGAAGTTTTCAAGCTGAATAGGAAGGAGAGATGGGAAGAGGAGAGGACATGACATACCTGCCCAGAGAGAGAAGTCAATGTCTGGCGAGCCCCACAAGCTTGGAAAGGTAAAGTTTCTGCCCTTACCACATATCCCCAGATATTTTCAGGCCAAATGGCTAGCAGCAAAGGCTCTGATCTATCCAAGGCATTGTTTAGTACACACATCCTGAGGGAAATGCTGAAACATGGTCTGGTGCCTTCCAGAGGAAGGAGCTACCAAGTCTGTAACCCTGCAGATTGCAGAGGGCTGAGATGGGACTGGAGAGTCTGTCTGATCGAGTGGTGCTGCTTCAAAGGCTACGTCCAAGGACACAGATAAATCACGTAGCCTTTAGAAAAGTTTTAAGCAGCTCGGTCTAAAACAAATGTTACGTGTTTAACATTAAAAAGTGTTTTCTACACATAAGTCTAAAAGAGATAGCCGTGAATTCTCATCTGTTGTGTGATGAAAAAAAATGAACTCTTTGTTCCTAGAAAAGAAAACTGACACAGCAGTCTCAAGCTGCCTAGCGTTTGCTAGAAAAATATGAGGGCAACTTATTTCTTTTTATATGAAAAACCTTGCATTACAATCCCTTCCTGTTCTAAAACTTTTTCCAAGAATTTATCTCCTTCATTTCTAGGCCAGTTTTTTTATGATATTTTAGTTATCACAACAGCAATATAAAAGCCCAACTCTTCAAGGTTTATTCAAGACAAACAGACCTCAACCAGACTACTAGTTTTAGCAGAAGTTCGGTGTCACCAAGAACTCAGGACAGTAAGATACAGAACCCAGCATCAGTTAAACTGTACAGCAACCTTTGCCAGTCATCTGTCCTCAGTGAAGCATGTACCAGGCTCACCACTAAAAAAGATTTAGGGATCTCAAGACTGAAAAGGGCCAAATGGACGCAAAGTTGTCCATAAAGGAATCACTGGCAAAATTCCTCTCACCCAAGGCAAGGAAACACCAAGCTTTCAGTAGCACAACTCAGTCGACCTCTTCAACCTGGAAACAACGCACTAGCACTTCAAGTGGGGATTTCAAGCTTGGTGTAACAAGTTACTCACAGCCATACAGGATGCACACCTTGGTCTACTAGCTGATTATGAAAGTAGAGGCCAAAAGCAAGCGAGGGAAGCCTCAGTAAAAGCTGTCTGAAACTATGGTCTCACTAGCCCAATACAAGGGTTTGAAAGTGCACACAAAATTCGAAGTCAAGTGTCTTTGGATCTGTGTGCGTACACTACATATCAAGATATGAAAGATGCACATGTTGTCCCAATGCAAAATTTCACACCAAAACATTAATAAACACTTTTTCTTTAAATAGAGGAATCAATTAAAAAATATTCTGCACCAAACATATCTGTGAAGGCAACTAAGAGGAACTAAGATATTTTAGCACAGACTGCCAATCTCACTAGCCTGAGGTGCACAGTGCAGAGATGCTATGAAAGTAGAAATTATACAGCTTAAAACTTAATTACGATGTTTTACTTGGGGGGAAGGAGTAGATTACGACAGAGGGAAAGGGTAGGAACAGGACACAACACATGAGAGAGGGGCAAGACTGGGCTGTTTCTGGCTTAACACTTGCCAAGTGAGAAAGCAAGCATGAATCATAGTAAAGGTAACTCAAAGTGTGATGTGACTGTAATGGAGAGCTGAGCAGACCACACTGCATGAGTCAGCAGCACAGATAAAAAGGGTGATAAGAAGCAGCAGATGGGACATGTCTTAACTAAAACAACCCTGCAGGACACAGGCCTCCTTTGCTCTAATGAAACAGTTGTGCCAAGCTGCCGCGCGCTGGCTCGTACACTTGCGATCCTGTGAATCAAAGAACACCACGCATGGTTAGAAAAGCAACAAGGCAAACAGCTGCAGACAGATCCTCATACACGCACACACACACAAAAAAAAAAGGCACAGAAAAGCAAAGCAACAGCACCACCCCAACACTCACACACCCTGACAAGTGCTCTGGGACACCACCCTCCAAACCACTCAGGCAGCGAGGGTGGGGAGGAAGAGAAGAAGGGAAGGAAGCTGTCACTGGGATCATGGCATTCAACCTGGCCGACGGCCAGCTTTTCCGTTCCAGCTAACCAGACTCTGCCTTCCTGGGGGGTGCTGAGGGCAGGCGGCTGCAGTTCCCCCAGCCCCCTCCTGGCTCCCCAGCGCGCACCTGCAGAGCCGGGAGCAGCTGCAGCCGCACAGCTCATACGTGTCTGGAGAAGCCAAAAGGGCAGCTGGGGCTATTTGTGGAGCTACGCTCCAGTACACCTGCAGCTCAGGTGGCTTTGCAAAACTCAGGTTTAAAGCCCGATCTTTTTTGTTCAGGGTTGAGAAGCCCGTTTTGCTGCGAGAGCAGAACATTTACCCCCAAGAGACCAAGCAGCACGTTCTTGGGTGGCAGAAGCCACACAGTCATACACAAGGCCACAATACCTGCAAAATGCAACTGCTGCCCTGACCGCATAAACAACCTGCAATGGTGGTTTCTCGCTGTCAGAATCCCTACTCTCTGCACTTCTGGACCAGGTCAGGGAAGATGAAGGTCCTCTGTCACAAGCTCAAGAGAGGATAGAGACGTAAGGCAAATCTCAAATCGCCTTTCATCTCACTTCTTGGATGAGGTAAAATTATACCCTGCCTGTGAGGGGCAAGATGGAAAGGAAAATGCTCTATTTTTAGACACAAGATCCTGCTTCATCAGGTTCTGTTCATCTAATTTCTAAGAAACAAACTTTGGCAAAGGCCTGCAGCTGAAGGGAATGAAAGACGACTTAGTTAATTTTCTTTTAGTGCAAATCATAGCACGACTAGCATAAATCTAAGGAAATCTGCTTTAGCCCTATATACAGGCCAGCTGTTTTATTTGGGACAGATAGTCCATATATTTTAGCAAAGCACATTATGTCCAAGGATTTCAATGGAGTTAGGTGTGTCTATTCCTCCTGCTCCAAACATTCTTATTTATAGATTTCAAAAGCTGGCAGGTATGCCAAGGAAGAGTAGTTGCTGAGTCTAACACACTCTGTACAGCAACAGATCTGTTGTAAGAGATTACAGGGAGAGAGAGAGAGAGAGACAAGGAAGTGTTGTACTTTCCTTCTTTACACGTCCTTGCTTTCAAATGCAGCTTTATGGAGATAACAACAGCAACGGTGTGTCTAAAATAAAGCTGGACTGAGAGTCAAGGCTCATACAGGCCCACTGACAGCAGAGCTTCACACTTTGGTCGTGCACTTTTCTAACCCAAGTGTGTGTGTATTCCAAGAAGACGGTAGAGGAACTGCTGTCCTACAGTTATCAGGAGCATTAATGAAGGGGGAGGGTGGTCAGCCTGTATGAAAAACAGTGAAGTTAAGTTTTCATTTCCTGTTGGTTTTAATCTTGTCTAAAGGTTTCACTAGCAGGTATTTTCTGGCCTGCCCGCAGTGGAACTCCTCTCTTTACTCACTCACGGAAGGTCCCCCTTCGCTGCCTGCAGTTAGTGCCTCTCATGCTCCTGCAATCCACCCCACCCTGCCTGCCATTCGTGGGCTGCAGCAGCAGTCAATCAGTCTGCAACCACAAATTGCTATGCTGGCTTCCCCCTTGCAGTTCTACAAACAAACATACTCCTGATTATAGCGTCTACTGTAAAGTTGTTAAAAATAAATAAATAAATAAATAAATAAATGCACAAGATCCATGGAAGCTGATGCACGGGTCTTTTTTTTCCCCAGTCTAATCTTTCCATTACTCCTTGAAGGGACTTGGCCACGCAAAAATACCCTCACACCCATTTTACTGCTTGATTTCACACTTTCTGATTTTCTTTGAACTCAAGATGCAAGTGTGTCTATTTATTCTGCAGATGATTCCTGAAATCACTGCGCAATTTGCATATGGTCATACAGTGTTGACTAACCTGAACACAATTAGTGACAAACTGTGATCAGACCATAGACACAAGCTCAGTGAGGACTCTCTTGTCCTCAGCCTGGAGACAGTGCTGCACCTACCTAACTCTCACCACAGGGTTCTCAGGCCCTTAGCACAGAAACCACTAAACTGTGACAAAGGGATGATAAAACACGACTGACAGTTCTGCAGAAAGGTCCCTACATCTCTCCGTCACAGTCCTCTGGCAATTTTCACACCTCTGAGCACCACCTTTTAAAAGGACCCATTGGATGCACTCATCCATCCGACCCAAGATGAAAGACATAGCTAGGCAAGGGTGACACCCTGCATCAAAAGTGGCTGAGGATGGGTGCCAAGCTAGGAGAAAACAAGAGAAAGGTGTAAGTGATGAAGCACAGAACTCATGTTGCAAAGAGTTAACCAGCACGGTAAATGCCAGGAGCAATAACTCCTTCCCATCCATGAACTCTGACCAGGAGCAATGCAAGCAATGGTGTGCAGAAAAAGTCATGGCTAAGAGAGATGGAAGGTGGGGAATCATCTGATCCTCCATCCATGCCCTTCTCTGAAGATTTATCTCAGCACCACATCCTTAACTCCTTCTCCAGTTTCCAAGAACTGGCCTTCATACACCCAGTAAAGAAAATTAGTTTGTCCAGTATCTTTACTTCCAGCTCATGTTTGCAAATCCCCCTTAGAAGAAAACTGCCAGACTCCAAAAGTGATCAGTGTTATTGCACTTGATCCATATGTGCCTTGAACTTGCTGCCCCCCACGGGACAAACAGCCATCACTGCCTTTTCCTGGGAGAGATTATGTAGCATATCAGAAAACAAAATTGTTAACTTTATTCCTAAAATCTCTCAACAGTCCTCAGTCTCAGTTCCTCATTTACAGCTCGATGAATCTGAAAGACAGAGTCACTTTTGCAAGATCCAAGAACGTGACTGGGAACACAACAGCAAAGCTCCAAACTCCTCTCCTCAGTCTGCTACACAACCCTCTTCTCTCCCTCTGGGCACACTGGAGATGGACCACCACCTTTCGTATACAGGCTAATGCATTAAGTGACTTCTTTCTCATGCATCTATAAATGCAAATTAAGACATATTTTAAACTAGGTTGTGACAATCCATATTACATTCAAATGCTGTATCTACTGAAACCATTCCAATTCAGGATTTTTGTTTGAGTAACCTTTAGAGAAGGTTGTGTTTGCTGCTGTAGTCACGAAGAAAGTTAAACCTCAAAACTGCTAGAAGTTACTGGCTACAGTTCTAAAACCAGGACTGACTGACAGCCTTTGTCAGCTTGCAGCAGCCGATTCTTCTTCCAGGCCAGAGAGGGTATCTTTTGTGTCAGTGCATTTAGCAGGCTGAGTTAAAACTTGGCTCAAACAGAAAAAACAAACTGGAAGTTGTAAAAGTAAGAAAATAGGAGTGAAAATTATTTCTTAATAGAAGTGATGTGCAAGAGTTCAGGAAATATTATGGCCATACTCTAAGATACTGTGACCAAAACCCAAATTTGACTTAATAACTATAATTAACTGTCCTATTAAAAATGGCTTAATTTTAATGCAAAACAAGCTGATTTTTTTTCCTTTTCTCCCCTCCTATTTTTCAGCTCCTATTTTAAGGAAGCATTTAGTTACATGACAGAAGTGTTTCAGAATCTCCTTTTTGAGCATTTTTGCTGAATGTTTATTTTCATGTGAATATAGCCTCATACAAGTCACATGCAAAATTTAATCCAGTAAACACTGAACAGAAAACACACCACTGATTAAAATAAAAGATACAGAAACTAGAAGACCACTGAAGTTTGTGTTGGACCAGATTACTGACGGAACATCTGCAGAAATATAATGTAGTCTAAGTTTAAAAAAAGATAAATGAAATTACTTCAAATACTGAAAGCATTCTCTTCTTTAAGGACTATATTTAAAAAGAGTAAATGTAAAGCAATATTTAGAAGCTGATTATTTCGATAAAGTTTTCCTGCTTGCTGATTTTAGTCAATTGAAATCAGCCATTTAAATCCCCTGAAGAACCTCCATGGGAGAAGCAGTGCTCATCTACTTCTCATGACATGGGACACTCAAGATCCTGAAGAATGCTAGTTTTCTGATGCATAGCAGACACACTGGGACAGAGATGAGTGCATGCAACTATTCCAAATTTTAAAAAGGCAACAGACTAAAATATATGCACATATGTACACGTGTGAGTCCGTGTCCTCATTTTGTTATCACGCTCAATCTGGACAGAGACCTGCATAGCAGCAGATTAGGAGGAGGAAGCTCTTGCAAAAAAGGTAATGGCCAGCAACTCTTGAGCACTCAGGCCGTCTCCTCCAGATGCAGAAACACCAGGACGGGCTCAGGAGTAGGTTTCTTGACGTAAGCACAGCACTGGGAGGCCAGAGCTGCAGGGCTGGGGACATGAACACATGGTGATGTCTGACTGCTCGGGGTTAGTGTGGATACGGCCAGGATTACGATAAGCCTTGCTAAATCTGTGCTGGGCACGCGGTGACTCTGCACCATCCTCCCCCAGTGCTCCTAGTCCCAGGATGAGGATGACAAAACAACCTTCAAGGCTGTCCAGCCAGAGGCTGAGCTAAGCAGGACACAAGGAGGCTGGCTGCTCTCACCTGGACCCAAACTGCCTGGCCCTACCTGCTCAGCAGCCTCTCCTATGTGTGTCCTGTAGCACCTCCACCACCCAGCTGGTTCTCATGGACTATACAGCAACACAGACCTCCTCTTCCCTGGCACGCATAGTAACAAGAACAGGAGAAGCTGCGTTCCAAAAAGAAAAATACTTTTTCGTTCTATAGCAGAAACTAAGTTAAAAGGCTTCAGGGGACCTGCAGAAACTCGGAAAGTCACGGAGGTGATCCTCCAGTGAGAAAAAAAAAAAGGAGGAAAGTATCCATGGGGACACCACAAGCCATTTCTCAAGGCAGCAGGTTACTCTGTGGGGAAGTGCGTCTCCCCTTCCTCTGTGCCGCCCCCATACACTGAACAGCAAATGCATGGGGAGCTGAAATCACAGTGGCTGTAGGAGCTGCCAAAGGGCTTTTTGATTTAAGAAGCAAAGGACAAGTTTGAGGTTTGTTCTTCAGTTGCTGCCTCATGCACTTAATGTAGCAAGACAATGGAAAAGAATAACTCATGTATATAGATAGCAATGAGGTAATTGAAGCTTAGCTCTTCTCAGCCTGCTCCCTGTCTCCACATGAAAGAAGCCCACAAGTGCACAAACATTTAGGCTGAAAATACAACATCATGCTCCAGTGTAAAACCCCCATGCCTCATGGAGTACTGCTGGCTTTACTACGGCCACGCTATGTACAATCAGTAATGGGTACTGATAGTGTCTGCACAATATTTCAATAAGCGAAGCCAACCAAATCACTTCCTCTATTTCTGTATAGAGTAAGATATTTACAGGAACAGCCTTTTGAAATGTTCCAGTAAAATTAGCTTACTCAGATTTTTTTTTTAACTAGAACAGAGAGCAGAAGGATAATATCATCATTGGGGTTTGTGCATAAATCAGCTGTCTATTTACCACTGGTATGTTGCAATAATGAATTGACACTATCTCCTGAGTTATTTGCTGGGTTATTAGATTACCTAAGTTCACAGGATAAAAAAAAAAAAAATTCTTCAATATTTCCTGGGAAACGACCATCAGATGCATGTATTCCACCTCCTTCCCCACTTTCATATTGAATCCATTTCTTTTAGTTCTGACCCCAAGCAGTCATGGCAGTACAGTTTATTACCTTCCTCCCTACAGGAACCTTCCACATACTTGAACACTGCTATCATGTCTGTTACTGGCTTTCTCCCCTGTAGACTAAACATTCCCCATTCTTTCATCTTCTTTCCCAGGTCATGTTTTCCAAATCTTTGATCATTTTCCCTGCATCCTCCCTGGACACCATCCAGCTGGCACTTGACTTTACTATGCCCCAAAGTAGATGTTAAGCCATTTAGAACACTGAATGGAGTGGATGGGTTACGTTTTTTTTCTTTACACACCCCCAAAACAGTGGTTTTTTTGAGGGAAATGGATGGCAAAACCTTGTTCCTTTTATGACTGTATGACACGCACAGTCTCAGGTCTGTGATCCCCTTTCCTCTCAGATGTGCTATCCTGAGCACACAGACCAGGCCTGGGAGGAGTTGGGCTGGGGCACTTCCCTGCAGGCACCCATGGTGGAGCTACATAGTCACCAGATCCAGGGTCAGAACCAAAGCAAGCCCACTCAGCAGAGCACTGGCAACCAGGTCCCAGGGGAGAGAAGACACAGACACATCACAGACTGGTTTTTTCTGGTGGTCTGGGAACCAGCTGTGGTTTTTTACCATTCTATTCAACAAAACTGGGCCAAACTGCCTCCAGCACAGCCCAACTCCAGCTCACACTATTGAGTCAATCATTCCCCATCCTGTCCCATGTAACTGGGTATTTCTATCCCTGTACAGTGCTTCTAAGCTTGTGTCCTGGTTGGTTGGGTTTTTTGTTTGTTTTTTTTTTCCCCAAACCATTCCTCCAGTTAGCCAGGGCAGCTCTGAATTTTAACTCTGCCCTCCAAGGAGCCTGCAGCCCCCCTTCACGCTCCTTATCCTGTGTAAATTTAACTGCTGCTCTCTCTGCTCCATCAATCATTTCAATAATGAAAACAATGAGTATTACCAAAGCAAGGGCAGACCCCTGGGGAATCTCACTCACTCCAGTCTTGCAGTTTTAACAGCAAATCATGAATAACTACTTTGACTACTGCCTGGTGAAATTCTGTGCACCCACATTTACAGACCAGCTGACTAGACACCCAGCCTGCTTCAAAGAAAGCTGTGTTAGAAAGCATCCATAACTCCCCCTTTAAAGAGGGAGTAATTTCTGTCAGATAGGGAGGTCCAATTACACTGTCATAGGCGCTGTTGGAAAGTCTTTGCTAAATGCTGCCATAAAAACGTAATGCATGCTGATAAGAGAAATAGGAGGGTTGATAACCAAGCTTTAGGATGACAGGAAGAACTTCAGCTGAACTGAGACAGCAGGAGCCTGACTTTGCTTCCAGCAAAAGAGAGGCTTGGAAGAAGCAAAGTGAAATACAGTATAAAAATTACAGGAGTTTTATGCTTTCCATCAACTGCTGCTGACTTAGCAGGTAAAGACGACACTATCACACAGGTGTGGGTTTGTTTGGCTTTTTTTAAAAAAAATCAAAACAGGGTCTTAGCTGTTCCAGATGGTTTTTTTGATTGGTTTCCTTACTACACCCTAACAGCCAATCCTGCTCAGGGATCACAAACAAACCAGACAGACACCAAAGACAGTGGCTCCCAAAACCCTGATAAATGCTTTAATCAATCACTGAAAACATCCCCAGCCCCACATCACCACTAGTAGAAACAAGTGGCAGTAGCTGGTGCCTGAAACAGGGAGAAAGGGTAAGTTCCATGGAAAGTGAAAGGTGAGGCAGCTTTCCAACGCTGGCTCCCTCTGCTTGCCAAAATAGCAATGCCCTGCCCACGCCTCACTCCTACTTCTGTGGAAGATGCGCTTGCTTCCCAGGAGAGTTTACTCTTGCAATGCAGATGTGCTTCACTGAGGCAATCGCACTATGTTGCGTAATGCAACACAGAATTAAACAGTATATGCTATTTGGTGCATTTTTACAATGTAAACCACAAGTTACTGTGGAGCTCAGTGAGCTGCCAAGAATGTTAACAGTATGATTTTAGCAGGGAAGAATACATCATATCCTCCTCCTCCCACAGGTTACTCCAGTCGTAATTTTGCAAGATCCTTTTGTACTTGTCAGTAAAATACGAAGTCTACGTGACTTTCATTTTGATTTTTGGTGACTTCAGGTATCATCACCTCGGGATCTAATACAGCCACACCAGTGGCAGTGCAGGGCAGCTCTGAGAAGAGCCTGATAGGTGTCTACACCAAGGTCCAGAGAGTTGAACCCTTCACCCCACATGCTACAAAAGAGGGTTAAAAAAAAAAAAAAAAAAAATAAAATCACAAACAGAACCTGCAACCAATCACTTGCAGTCCCCTCTGTGAACACTGCAGATGCTGAGGCATACTTTGAATAAGAATGTACATACATTTAGATTCTTCTTAGTTTTCAGGAGTTGCACAGTGCCATTCCTCTTCAGAGGAATACAGGTCTTTTCTAAAATATATTATGCATAACCTAGTTTTCCACAGCGGAAAACTCACCAAGGGAATACTGTTTGCTCATACCAGAAATGTATCCCAAAATTACAGTAATTTATAGCCTCATTTTCATTGACAAAAGAAATAATATCATTCTCTTCTGACAAATATCAGTACACTGAGAAAGTAATGAATAAATGCCTATAAACAGGTATCAAATAAAGCAACTATCAATCACTGCAACAAAACTTTAATTAAATCATGTGTTAAACAAAAAAAGACTGAAGTAAAAACAAGCCATATAATCTGAGATCAAAATAAAAATCTGTCTATCATGCCAAAGCACAATTCAGAGCACTGAAATACCATAACCCGTTATGCAATCAGTCGTCTAATTGTTAATTGTAAAGCTCCAAGTTTGCAAAATGAAGACAAACATAGAGATTCATCAAAGGGCTTTAGCATATCGTACTTTTTACATACACAAAATACATGTGTATTTTAGAAGCACATTTTATATGACTGAGTTAAAAACTAAAGAACTGATCATGTACAACTCTACTGTGATTTCTTCTTAAGAGACAGAAAGAGATCTGCACTGTTCACATTTTAGTTTTACAAATCAAATCAGCATTCAGCCTAAGCTGAATACATATTTCTGGAGACACATCAGAAAGAACCCTGAGGATTAGTCCTAAGACAAAAGGATGAGGGAGTTGCTTGCTGTCATCCTGCCAGTTTTTCAGAACAGAAGAGTTAGCAAATGAGGCATAAAAAGATGTGAGCAAAGAAACTCATACCTGCTAAAAATGCAGGAATATCAGGTGTGCAAGAAAATGATAGGAAGTAGTATCAGGCTAATTCATGAGAACTGCTGACCAGCTGAAAGTCCTTTTGGCCTCATCTGGAAATATTTAGCACTCTTCAGGCTAGTTAAACTTAAAAGCCATCATAATTTAATGCAATCTGAATATTCAGCACTTAACTTTTAAGCCTCTAACCTTCTATTGGAATCAGTAGAAAGGCACCAGCACTAGCTGAACCTCTAGTTACATTAAGAAAATCTTCCTGTATGCCTCTGTTTCTATTGGTTATCATAAAGAAACAGATACAGTTCTCTCTTTTTCTATTGCTTACAGTGATAGTGATAGCAGTATCAAACATACCTATCTTACTGCTGTAGGGAAAGCCCAAAAGCTCCCATTCTAGGCTCTGGATATCAGTAATGCAGCTGGTAGCTTTCAGAGTGCATCAACAAAGGGCATTGTTCAAGTGTGTGGGTACACGCACACACACGGGCAGGGAAAGTGAAAGAGGCAGACAATATATACTGTAATTCTCTGAACAAGAATGCAGCAATCAGCCACATTTAGGGCAGACAGACAGTCATGTCACAGTAGTGTGGAGTAAATTGTGTTAGTTCCATATCTAGCAAGGTGGGTAACAGGTTTCATACACAAAAGACTACCTCTGGGGAGGAGGGAAGCAAAGGTGAGGATGAGGAGTTTTGCACATGCCTGGAGATACCTTAAAAGTAATTTTAATTAATCTGATATATAAGATATATTATAAAAAATAATAAAAACTAGGAAAATAAATAAATTAACTGAAGAACAAAAAGCTTAACTTACTGAATAACACAGCACTTAATGAGGTTCCCCCACTTTCCCTGCTGTAAAGCACTTCAGAAAAATTCAGCCACTGTGCTACTGCTTTTCTTGACCTTTTTGCTGAAAGAGAGCAGAGTAAAAACAGGAAACAGCTAAATTGATATGCATTAAAGATGCTTCATGTTAGGAAAGTCTTTTGAGTCAGTCTTGCAAATTCATTCTGTGTCAGATTTGCCAATATAATCTTGCTAAAGACTATCTATTAACAGGAGCCCCAGTTAAAGCAAGCGTATTGCCTCTCAGCTGTTGGAGCAACACCGTACACACCATACGATTCAGCTATGTAGCATTTGCATTTGTTTCTGGTTTTCCACACCCAAAAGCTCACTGCATGTCTTATGATTAATTTATAATGCCCTGAGCCCCAAGCAGATTCGCTCTGCTGATTGCCCTTTTCTTAACAATAACACAAATAAACATGGAAATAAATCTATTGTCTAAAGAATCCTTCCACTAATTCTGTTCTTTGATGGTTTGGTTGATTTAGTATAGCTAGGAATCAAGAGTGAAGTGGATCATAGCTTAATATAGAGTGTGGTTAATCTTCCCTTTGCATAATGCTGGTACACTATGGCCCAAATACCAGAGATTTATTTGATGTGTACATGCTTTCAAGCATTAGTAAACAAGTTGCAGCCCATTATGAAAGAAGAGCAGACCCAAACAGTTGTGAAGCTCTTTATGTACTAGATAGACACAGGCAGTGCAATACACTTAAATCTGCTTATGTACTAGCTTTAAAATTTTGGACACTACTTCATCATGAAATATCACTTTAAAAATAATACTAAAAATATGGCTGAGATCACTTCCTATGTCCTGATGCACTATTGTCTGAATCACAACAAAACTGAGTAAGAGGCGCAGTCTTCTTTTTCTCTTTTTCTTCCTTTAATTGATTTTATTCCTCGTAACATAGCCAAAAAGAGGAAGAACATATACTAGACCCTCAGAAATGTACAAAACACATTAATTCCCATGGAAAACCAAAAAGGTTCTCTCACTTCTCATTTCTTACTCTTCCATTACTTTGAAGAATGTTACAGACCATACAGAAGTACTCTATCAAACATCACTTAATTTTTTACTACTTCACAAGACCTATTGAATAAATTACCACCGTACAGTCTCTAACTAAAACATTTTTGTTGTTGTTCATGTACAAATTAAAACAAATTGGTCCTTTAGAAGCTGGTTGTAAGAGCAAAATATTACCTTCAATAAAAATTATTTTTAATAATGAATTTCCAAGCAATGCTACAGTGGAAGCACTTAAAGTGCATAAAAGTTATTTCCATGTGGCAATGCTCCCTGGATAAAAGACCCAGTGTGAGTCTACATTTTTTTAACGCACACAGGCAAAGCCCATCCAAGGTGTACAGTTAGGTATCAATAAAACATTCTCACAATACAGCGCACTTTTCCCACCTAGGAGAAAAACCACGATTCCACACTCAGGCACTAACTTTAGAGGATGGTACCTAATTCCTAGCACTCTCATGAACATATGGGATTTTCAGATGGTCTCCCAGTGTTTATAATACACTCACTGGCCCCCCACACAGGCTTCAACTGTATATCATCCATCACTTGCCGTCTCTGACCTAGATTTTATCCTGGTCTGTGCTGAACACTAACTTGGGATGACTCAGGAACAGTTGCCTTTGATTTTTCCCCCCTTAAAAATAAAGAAGCCACAAGAGAGACAAAGTCAGGGCTGGAGGCAGGAAAGACTCTTCAGACAGCAAGTCAACCCTCTGTAAAGGAATAGAAAATGTATGCTTCTGGAGCAAGCTGTTCAGATAAAGCCTCAAATCATGGTGGCAACTATCAAATGGACACAAAAGTATACGCCTGTGAAAGAGGTGCTGTGAGAACAAACATATCAGTGACTGAGAGACGCCAGGATACCACAAAAAAGTAACACAGTAAAAACAGAGGATGCCAGTGTCTCAGATAAGCAGTTATGGCCATGTTTACTTAAACTGTTCTGCTGAGCTGTTCCCATTTCAGGCAGAAAACTTTGATTTAAGGAAGAGACTTGCAGTTCTGTCTTGATTTTTTTTTCCCCCTTCAAAGCATGAAAGAACTTCCTTTTTCAAAACCGATTTAACAAAGTTTACATCCAAATCCTCTCAGTCCCAAAAATGTCAGATCTGAACTCTATTAAAAGCAGCAGTTAGTGCAGCCAAATGTTCCAACAGTAGATTTAATAGCCTATAATATTTCTAATGCCCTACTGCATGAAGTCTATGATCTGGAAAACCAGCCAAGCACACCCATCCAAGAGCAATGCTAGAGGGAATACTCTTATCTCCCTTGGCTATGGCCCTCTGCCACCACTGGCATGAGCAGACCAGTGACTCTCCAGCTACACAGAACAGTCACACAGACCACCTCTCTGGCAAGAGGAAGCCTGAAGGAAGCAGACAAATTAAAAATGAAAGTTGTGCCAAGCATGCAAGCACAGATCTACTGTTTCAAACTTCAGGTCCTGCAATTTTATGCATGTGTTTTATGATTTGATTTTACTCAATCCTCCTTCTCCTAGCCTACTGATTCCCTCATATCACTTATGGTTCCTCCCATCCATCTTTACCTCACATCCTTCAGGCTGGAAGATTGCTCAGATCAACTTCCCTAATTCAACTACTGACTCTCTTGCCACCAGTGAAGACCAGAGCAGGCATCTGCCCTGAGCTCAGGTATGAGCAGCCTGCACCCCAACCTGCATTTTTCCCTAGATGGCCTAAAGGATACTTGGGGAAAACATTTTGATGCAGATTTCACAGCTGCTGGTTGTGGCACTGGAAAATAGAGCTCATGATGTCTCCTGACAAAACACCACACTGCACGTTCATCTGCGTAAGGTGTACATGTAGGAAAGCAACATACTTTTTTTAGTATTACTATTAGCAAAGCAGAGCAGCTTCCTGGTACCTATTACGGCTGACTGGAAGCTAAAATGATACTAATTATACAGTTCATTTGAACTCCAGCAAGGCTCCATGAGTCCTAGCATGAAGAACACTGCCTGAGCAAACCCCCAGGCAGGCACCTCCCTGCCACCACATGTGGGCAAGACCCATGCCAGGGGGACACAGCTAGGAAGGGCAGGCAGCTTTCCTGCCTGCCCCACAGACACAGCCCACTGCTCCTCCTCTGTCACCCTGCACCACAGCACCAATGGGCACAGGGCAGGAGCAAGGCCGTCCCCATCTGAGCAAGAATTTACTCCCATCTCAGCAGATTTCTAAGCATCAAACCTCATGCTGAAGAGCATTCTCCACTCTCTTGCCAGCCTGACTGCTCAAGGTTAAGCAAAGGTACAGATGACTCTGCAGCTCATTCCACGTTATCATGCCAGTGGGTTGATGTGGATTTGCAATGAAGCAAGAGAGGCAGCACACTCAGATATGAACCAGAGTGAACTTTCAGGAATGGTTTCTCCTCTTTCAGGCCTATCTACTAGAATTTTTAAAGAGCAGTCAGAGATAGTGCAAAAAAAGGGGGGAATTAAAAAAGGACTATTTGCATACATCTAAATAATGAAATGAGGTGTTTTTCACTTCCATGCTTCATGAGTATCTCAAAAATGGCCAGGAGAGTATTATCATTTACTACAACATACGACAAATGGATGGATTCCCACAAATACTAACAGTTTATTCCCTTTCATAATGGAAAAAAGCAGAAAACATTTTATTCCAAAGGATGATTTCTCCAGCAAAATCTCAAGTTCTCTGAAAACTGCCATAACTACAACACTGCTCACAGAATGTTTGGTAGCTTTATAGAAGATGCTGTATATTAAACATTAGTTTTTAAATAGATTCACTAAGCTACACTACTGTGTTTTAGAAGTCACTCCATTTAACTACTATATTAGATCAATAAAGAATTTTGGATAAGAAAAACTGCACATATAGTCAAAAAGAAGGACAGAGATGCTAATTGACTCAAAATGGATGGGAGAAAAGCAGAAAAAATTACATGAAAATGAAAATGTTAAATTAATATTCTAAAAAACAATGAGCACACCAAAAAGATAACTTTCATGATCTCTTTTCACCTGCAGAAAGGCTGAGCAGGCTTTCAATCTTTTTCCATTTGCAAGCTCCCTAAGGTAATTTCCCTGATAAAAGTGAAGCCCACCACAGAGCGACTGCACCAGCTGACAGCCAGCTTTGTTTCTTGAGTCCCTGCTCTTCGGAGGCAGGCTCCAACCCAACAGGTTCACAGACCACAGTCACTGGTCTCTATTGCCCCTACAAACTAAAAAAATCACCATTACCCTGCGAACCAATTAACCCACACAGCCAGGAACACTGCTGCTCACAGCCTCGAGCGAGGGCTGTAACAGCCTGTACGGAGGTTCCCTGCCCTTATGCACATGCAGTGCAACACCGTTGTATCCAGTTACCCTAAAGGGGCAGCATTCCTAAAGGACAGAAAAATTTAGGTAATAGATATTATGCAACATTTGGGGTGTATTTAAACAAACCCCGGGCTTAGCAATTAATTGCCTTAATATTTTCCGGGTATCTTGAAACCGTGCATAAGGTGAGCAGGCTCACAGGCAGCCCTGACATCCCTCATTCCTCTTTCAACCACACCCCAGCTGCACCACCGGCATCGAGAACCGACAGGCTCTCAAGAAAAACCCGACCCTGCAGCAGCATGGAGCAGCAGAAAAATCCCCATGAGGAGCAGCTGCTGCTCCAGCGCAGTAGGATCACCGTGGTCCCACAAGCAAGGAAACCTCTCCTACCAAATGTCCATGTACCATCACTGCAGGAACCGAGGCGTGGCTGGGGCTCAGAAGGGCAGACAGGGCAGGGCAGGGGCAAGCAGCCAGTCTAGAGCCCATGTATGTGAGGGAAGGCATGGGTGTTGGAGTTCCTCCAGAAGCCCTGCAGCCAGGGGCAGGCCCAGGGCCTTCTCTGACCCCAGGGGCTTCAGGAAAGACTCAACAGTTCATGGAAGAGTAGAGCAAGGGCAGGAGATAAAGCTGCACCACTGCCCCCAGGAGAGTCAAACACCCAAAATGCAACGGACTTGCTGAAAGTGGGGAATGAATTTATCACTGAAGCTAGTGTAATTCCTGCAGGAGTAAGATACAGGTGTAACGAGTACATCACTATTTAGCACTCTTTATCACAAAAAAATCCCCCAAAATACCACATACAAAACAGCCTCACCAAAACGCAACAGCAAAGGGCAGGCAGGGGCAGATGGGAAAAACTAAAATCTGGTCATCTGCACCCAGGCAGTTCCCAGTCTCTGAACAGCAAACAGGCACGTGAGGCCCCAGCTTTCACACTGTAACATGAAAGAGCCCTTGCACTCCAATAACCCACCCTCAGAGTCTCCAAAATGTCCCCCAGGGAAGCACATCTCCCATAGTTTGAATCCCCTACTCCCATGGGTTCACATGTAATCAGGCAGCTCTGACCAGAGGCATGAGCCACTTATCTCTCCTCAGACAAGTGATGCCAGGTGAAACATTTCCAGATTGAATGGCATGAGGCTCTCTGGCCTTGCATGCATCTCCTCCTAGCTGTTTCTCCGTTTCTCCAAAAGGCTTCAGTACTTTGCATGTATTAATGAACAGTACAGCTGTAATGTTAAAAAACAATTTCTGGGTTTCAAAAATCACTAGCTCTCAAACTCACTTCCAAATTGGTTAAAGATTCAGCTTTGAAAGCAAATACTAATAATTATTTAGAAGAGGAAGGTTGTGGATAGTTACATCTCAGGGTATTTCCAGAAATGACAAGTATTTTAATATGCAAATTCACAAATTCTGCAGCATATATAATTTGAATATCTAGTGTATATCCTGTCCATATACCATATTGCTAGCAAATACTACAGTGCAAACAGTTTTTTCAAGACTACATATATCCCCAGTGACACATTAGAATGTAGTTTTAAAAAATAATACAAAGATAAAAGCATGTTGTATATGGCATGCTTTGGAGCAGTTACCATATGCTCTGTCAATAATCTATGGATTAATAGGGCCCTGATGCACAATAACACATTGGCCACTCACAGCTTTATGGAAGATTATACCATTCACCATGACAATTAGCTGAGGTTTAGGCATATGTCGCAATTTTTCATTCATATTTTCAACTTGGTCAGCCCTAAGACACTACTGTTGGAGTTAAGGGGTTTTTTTCTATAATTCTCAATTCCTTTAAGGTCTGATCCTAATTCCATTAATTTGCACCAACTTCAAGAAAGCAGGTTCAGACACTAAAATCAAAAGATTTACAATCTATGTTCCTTTGAGCAGCTATAGTATAAAATTTTAAAAAAACATATATTCATTTAACCTATCTTCCTACCACTGATAGTAGATATAGCTGATACTCTGGGAAACAGCTGTAGAGAGAGAGGAAGTACAGGATATAAAAAAAAAAAAGGCAATTTGTTTCAGTATGATTACTCCCAGTTTGGGCTGTGTTTCTGGACAGTTCAAAAATCAAGACACTTTTCTAAGTCTTGACAGTAGGAACAGGCAGTAAAATAGATCTATATAATCATCTGCAGCAGCAACCCATCTTGTAACAGGGCAAAGTCTCACAAGTATTTTATTATCTTGGGTTTTATTTAGAACAGAGGTCTAGATAGTCGGGTGAATAGCTGGCCACAAAATGAAATGTTATTTACTAGCTACAGGCTAACCTAGGGTGTAGGAGGTTCACCTTCCACTCTCTGTAGCTCCAGAGGCTCCCCATACAATCACCAGCATTTGTACCTGGGCAAAATTACTTCAAAATAACAACATACTGGAAAGCTTCCAAGACAACATTTTCTATTCCCTCCGTACATGCTGTGAATCATCTTACAAACAGCACAGCCCCAGAGAATAAGATCTCCAATGTGTTACTATCTTACCCAAGTCTCCTTTGTGAAAATGAGATCGCGCCTAACGAATTTAACAACTCACTGGGGCAGGCTAAAATGCCACTGGCATCACCCCAGGGTCAGGAGTCTGCCCAGTTTTCACATGGCAGCAGGGGATTTGCATTTCTTAATATAAGTGCTGTTGTTTCACCCTTTGTACAGGAATGCCGACGACTGCCAGGGACCTGTGATTCCCCAACATCCCCCTGCAAAATGTACCTCAGAGGGGCTGTTCCCGTGTAGGTAACCAACACTGTGACACAAAGGCTTTGCCATGGTTCCAGTGAACTGCCCAACTTCTACCTACAGAGGCAACACACAGCTAAAGGGAGCTGCTTACACTTGGCAAAGCAGAATAGTGCCACTTTGGCATAAATATGTTGCAGCACCTACAGCTGTGAGCATATAAATATTTCAGAAGGTAAACTGCACTTGGGTTTTGGTTGGTTGGTTTTTAAATACGTATCTATCTTTTTGTCTTGTAAGCAGTTTGTGCAGACAGAAGCATTATAAAGTGCAAAAGTATGCTAAAATTGCATTTGCATTCTAAAGACAAAAATTACCATTAATCATATCTGAAAATAAGAGTCTGAAAGCACAAGATATATTTTTGAAGGAAAAAGTGGTCAGAACTACCAAAACACTTTCAGAAAGGAGGCTGACAAACCTTTCCTTCCTGTCTTCAAAAAAATAAAACTTCTTTAACTAGCTTGCACATAGCTAAACAGCTAGAACCAAACCGGTGCAACCTACATTACCAGTGCAAAGTCAAAAATGTGCTCTACGAACTCCATTGACAAGGAAATTTTGGAAAGCAACATACCCATCAGCACTATCACCAGCCACGTGACTTACCAAATCATCTACATAACAACATGATTGCCAAAAGCCACCAAGAGATTTCTCAGCTGGGGGGACCATCCACACCAGCACTGCACTGCAGCGAGTGACAGAACAGAAACATTCCCGTTCCTTTGCATGGGCTTGGCTTGGGCTGGCCTCTTCTGCTTGCAAAGCATCATTAGTAATTTTCACCATTCTCTATCTTTATTTTGTACACTCTTTGAAGGAAGTTTGTTACACTGCAAATACAAAGAGGACACAGTCCTTGGTCTCCATCATGTAGGTCGGCTGAAACTTGCTGTGTATTTGTATGTGAAGTGCTGTATTCTGATCTCACCACATATTGCTATAAGAACCAAGCAAGTCCTAGGAAACTTATAGTAATGGATTGTGCACACACTCATATGCACACAGACATGGAGAGACCAAGCTTGCTTATTAAAAAAAAAAAGGGAAAGTTAGCCCTACTTTATGTTTAGAAAAGAAAGATCTCCCTTTCATAAAGTAACCCATAGCAAAATCTCAGCCTTACAGAAGGTAACTTACAATGCACCTCAAGCAAGCTGGCAAATGGATACCAAAGACCCCCATGCTCTTTTCTTTGAACCCACATCCACTCATGCATTTGTACAAGTGAATCCAAACCACTTTGTAGCCCTGTGCTATTAGCCTTTTTTGAAACAGTCTTCATCAAATCACATGCGGGGGAGGAAGGGGGAAGACAGAAATGACAGAGACATCTCTTCGCTTCCAACAATACCTGCACAGATATTCCCAAAACTGGATATAAAATGTCCAATCTTGAAAGGTAATTTTGCCCCAGTTTTCAAAAGGTCTTTTTACAACCTGTCTGAAGGGCTTTAAAACTTTTCTGTCTTTATCTGATCAAAATGCTGCCCTACCTCCTGCAGTCCTGGCATTCTTTGTGGTGAAACTGTTTCAGTATCATTATTAATATTCAAATGTCAAGTTTGTGACACTACTTTTCCTGTGCTATTTGAAACAGTCAGAACAATTATTATCCCTGAAACATGAAACAGTAAATTTTTTGCTACCTGCTTACGATTTCAGCAGCCCTATCTAGGACAGAACAGCACTTACACCAGTCACATGCCATTTTACACACGCTGCAGCTTTTCTAGGAGTACTCCTGCATTTCTCCAAATTTGCTTTTGTTGTTTCTAGCAAAATTACACATTTATTCTTTTTCTGAAGCACAACAGCACCCTGAATATCTACCAAATTTATAGCATCTAGTATTTCAGACTTTCGTTCCACATATAATTCCCTATCTGATAACAACTTTTACATATAGTAAACCACTGGGCTTATTTGTTTGTTTGTTTTTAATATTCATAGAATAGTAATTCTGTCCTTTATAGATTCTACTGCTCTTAAAAATATTTTGGCCTTTTTTTTCCCCTTGTTTCAGTACTTAGTTGAGTCTCTGTCTTTTGTAATTACCTAGACTGTGGTCACGCATCTTTGGCTGTAAGGAGTATTTTTATTGTAACATGTAGGTGTCTTTTAAAAGCAACATACATCAGAGCTGCACAGCTGAGAACGCACCGAACTGTCACTCCTTTCTACCCAGTTGCCAAAGTTTTGGAGAAGCTTTTATATAATAGTACAAACTTAAAATAATGAATTCATAATAACCCATATACAGAAAGGTGCATGTTAATTAGATACCTTTTTTCCGTGACAGAGAACAGCTTTATGCGGAAAGCAAAAAAACCAGATTGAGCCTTCCACTAACAGGGAACACTATAAACTGTAGATCAAAATGAAATATCCGAAATATCTTAAGGAAAGCTTTATTTTCAGTGTACGGCTTAATGACGCCATAAAGTACTTCAGCATCATTGTACAGGCCAGTTATTTCCACTGTTCTTCCCTCCAAAACTGGAGGGGGATTTCAGAACGTGCATGCTTCTTTCAGTGTTAATTCACTGCAAATTTGAGCCAAAGGGGTCTGATCCTAACACTCCAAAAGTCAACAGGAGGAACGCCAGTGGGAATGGAGCCTAAAACAACATGTCTACAGTAGTCAGCAACTCTGAGTTATATAAATAATTGCTAATATATCTATATTGACTGGTCATCAACATCTCCATTATAATCCTGGTACTTGGGGATGTCTGTATGTTGGATACTATCCATACTTCTTGCCAGTAAGCTGAAAGGAATTATTTTTGAGTGATACAAGGCACTCTCTCTCCTCTGGAGATTTACACACAACTAACAGAACCTTCACTTTTTCACACAAATCAATAGGATACTACCACCTTCGGCTCAATTCCAGTTTACCTGCTCTGCTACAATGTGATTTTGCAGGGCCATAAAAGGAAGCTTCGGTTTTGTTTCAGGAAATCAAGGGCTACCAGATTTTTCATGTAGTATGTCATCATGTGAAATCATCAGGGCTAGAAATGCAACAATGAAGTTTAAACAACAGCTTGTGAATAATGTGCCCTGCAATTTTTCTTCATTCTGTTTACGGTGCATTGAGAGCTATAAATGAAGTAATAAACAGCAAAACCTAGTCTGCCAAAATAAGGAGCCTCTCACAAATGCTTTTAGAAAAAACAGATGGGGTAATACTAACATCACAAGTATCCTTCCCACTCCTATCAGCAAAACCATCCCTGAATCTGATCTCCTGTTGCACTAGGAAGGACTGTTATGTTTGTCTACAGAGCCTCAGCACTATTACAGCTGAACTCATTATTTTAAAGTGTTTGAAGTACCTTGAGCATAACAGAAGACACAGAAAAACAAATTCCATTAGACAATATGCAATTCATACTAATGCTAATTAATTCACAACATAAGCTGAAGCTGTTCCAAAAACCCCATTACGGTATATTTTGAGAAAAAATACTGCGAGCAAAACACAAAGCTTGGCTTAGTTCAGCCAACCTACCAACGCAACTTCATGTACCCTTCTAAAATGATCCCAAGTCTTCCTTCTTCCTGCTTCTGGAACTAAGCTAATACCAGGTCCACCAAACTACATAGATCAAGAATCAGCTCTAAAAGTAATTCTTATTTCTGCAGAAATCAATTGTTAGGGAGTCCAATACTAACAGTTTCTTAAGAGCAACGTGATGTGAGTGGAACTGATTCATGCATTACTTGAGCAGTCTAGCTGAAAGAATGGGCATATATGTTTGCCCAGTGAAATATGATTGTTCCTTCTCTTGCCCTTCCCGGACTCCTCTGTACCTGCTCATTTATCTTTAGTCCCCCCCTAGGTGCCTGGAAGCTGAACCATGCAATGGGCAGGCATTTGCAAAATGGCCCTACCACTACCCCCTGAATTTCCAACAATTTGCCCACATAAGATACAACCCTCTTGAGGAGAACTTGCTCTGAGACCACAGAGCATTCTGCTCTGTAGAAGCTGGGCCAGAAACACCATGACAGACAGCAGTAGGTAACACAGGACTAAGTGAGGTGAGATGAACCCTATGTGGAGGTTCATGACAGGTTTCTCCATGGCCGAGGCTTCTCAGTATTTTTTTCCTGAGGTACAAACACCCAGAGTTTATGCACTTATGTTGTCAGGTTAGCAGCTCTGCTCTCAATAGAAACCACAACTTCTTTTGAAGTCTTCAACTGAAGTTAAGAGATGACCCAGGTCAATATTCACACATCACACACCACAGCTTTTCTCAAACACAAGAAAAAAAAAAAAAAACCAGCAACAAAAAGCCTAGCTACAGAGTAAACACCACTTACACACACCACAAAAGCTCTTATTTTCCATGCCTATCCAAGAACACAGATTGCCCAAAGAATGAATACTGGCTTTCCACAAAGGACCTCTGAGCCCATATGAGTGTCTCAGCTCCCTGCCAGCCTGCCTGCTCCCAACAACCGAGCACTTGCACATAATAGAACTGCCCTCGGCCAGCTACAGCAATGCACTCAGCATCCAGACAGTGGCTTCTTTTCATTCCATACCTTCTTGTACAGGCCTTTGCAAAACACACACACACAAAAACTTTACTAGCATGGAGGGAAATCAGCGCCTACATCTGCAAAGCGCCGTGTTGCTAGCCAGAGACAAGGAGCACACAATCCGACGCTGAATGACTGCCAGCGAGGAGGAGTCCCTTCGAGCTTAAGGCCTCGGAACCGCCTGGGAAGCTGTTGCCTGGCTGATTACATCCTCGCTGAAAGGGTAAGGCTTCGGAGCAGTGTGCACAGCAGATTAGAGGCATGGCTCCCAGCACCGCCGACAGAAGCTGCAGAGCTGAGCCGACACACGCACTCTGCAAGCACACCCTGGTGCGTACTCGCACTGCAACGCGCCTCCGAGCGACACTGCTATGAAAATAACTGCCGTTATCAGTGAAACCGTAGCCCACAGGCAGGGACCATAAATACATGCTAAACTCCCTCTGAAATGAACTGGTCCGTAAGAAAATTTAAACACCAAGTGAGAGTTGTGGTAAAACTCCCATCAAAAAAAAAAAAACAAAAAACAAAACAACAATCCAACAGTAAGGGCAGCGTCTATCTGAAAAAAAAAGGGACGATTTGGCATTTGCAGTGTGTTCAAGCTGACTCCTTGCCAGTAACTATTCAAAAAAGACCACTTAACAAGCAAACAGGTCTTCAGCACAACAAATAATAAAAAAGAGAGCAAAGCTTGTGCTATTTAAATATCATGAAACATTCTGCTAATCATGCACAGATGGAAGTACAGACGCTTCTGCCAGACGCCTTGTTCAGAAACTTTGCTCTATTTTTAATTATTTGATGCACAGAGGACCTGTTTGCTGATTAAAAGGGCACTGCCTTTAAAAGGACTCCATCAATATGGAGTCTAGCCTTGTTTTTAACAGAGGACTTTAAAAGTAGTAACTCATGCCTCCGAGCTCCCTGCACCAGTTTTTATAATCTTATAAGCATGTGGTTGGGGGTTTTTTCAGATGTTACTCTCACCTTGGGAAACTGCCTATATAAAGAAAAAGCGAAACTAACTATACTCAAGTTACTGTTGAATTCACTGAGTAAAACAACTTAGAAAATGCATATTTTCCTCTAATATCTCTTATCTGTATCTTTTTGTTGTTACTTTTAACAAGAAAGGTTATCAATTTCCAGATAAAAGCATTATTATTGATTGTTTTCTGTTTTGTCAAAAGCCTACTTTTTTGAGAAAATGTATAAATTCCAGAATTATCAACCAAATACTTACTGTTAGGGTTTTTTTTAAAATCTGCTATAGCCACAATATTATTCCAATAGTCAGTTCTTGGCAAAAGCACACTAATACACACACACATACAAAAAACACATATTTTCACTTCACACCTTAAGTGAACCTCACTCATTTAGTGGTTGCTTCATTCCTGTACTTCTCCATAGCAGTCCAGGAATTTTTCCCTCTCTGAAGAACTTCACTCAAAATGCATACTATGTCAAATTTATTTTCTTTTTCTGAACGAAGTGCTTTTCAAAAATTTTTTTTTTTTTTTATTTAACTTATATTTTATCTTGGAAGTTTCCTAACACTTTACTACAGAACTTTACCACTGGATCAGAGTCATCACATGAGCAGAAATGGAAGCTCAAAGAAGAGTGCCCAAGCTGTTACTTCTGTCCCATCAGTATGACATATGAAAATGGTATTATATTTTTAAAATTTACATTAACAGTTTGAATTATTGCTATTAACTCAGTAAAAGAATCCTTCAATTAGCAGATCACATGATATGGTAACAAAGAAATAGTGATCCCGTTATTTTCTGAACAAATGACCCAAAGGGAGTGGCTCCTGCCTCATGCTCAGGTACAGAGAAAATAACTGAATCAGTTTTGGGTTTGTGGGTTTCTGTTTGTTTTGGTTTGGTTTTTTTAACAATGCCAGCATGTAATACTATACAAATAAATATATGCTACTGATTTATTGGAGATCAGCTGAAAAGCTGGAAAAGCAAGATGTCTGCTGAAGAGACACTGCAGCAGAAGCAAAGGGAAGACTGGCAGGGGCATATGGACTGAAAATCCAATGTTTGGCCAGGGAAACAGGCACCCACAGAGAAGCTTCAGGGAAGAAATAAAGGGTCTTTTCCCATGAGGAGAAGGGGAAGGCTGCATGGAGTGAAAGGCTTGTTCAGGCAGATCATTGCAAAGCTCAGAATCCAAGGAAGTAAACTAGGAAGGGAACTAAATGAAACAACACTCAAATTTGTGCTTCTAAACAAAACTACTGAGGTATTGAAACACTTAAGGCAGAAATACATTTTAGACTGTGTGTTGGCCCTTTCTTTCATTTGATTTTTTATGTGTGTGTTTCTATGTGTCTAAGTATCATGCAGGTAACAAACCCAGCAAGGGAGCTGTACAAGTAGGTCAGATATGCAGCAGCGAGAATTGCTGAGCATGGGAGAATCTTGGTAGAGAAGGCAGTGAGGAGAAAAATTAATTGGCCAGCAATAAGAGAATGAAGTCTGGAAATGGTTAAAACAGGACAGAAAGATAAAAAGGCAAAACACTGCTTGGGCTATACAAAGAAAGATTAGTCTAATTCACCATCACATCCACCTGAAGCATGACAAGGAAAGAAGACTGATGGCACTTGACTGAGGAACAGCTTTCACTCCCTCTCCACTTGGAGGAAAAGCCAAGTGAATGCCCTACTGCTGCCAAACAAGCAGTGCCTGATCAGCAATGCTGACCTGCCAGCAAGGGCTCAGAGTCCAGAGGGCCCTGACACACCCCAGAGACCCCAGGCTCCATCACACCACATTTACACCCACATGGCTCCATTTAATCCCATCCAAGTAAGAAAGAGAAGTGGGAACCTGACCTCTTATTTCACTGCAGCCTTTGGCTGAGTGCCTCAGTGCGATGTGGAACACACAGTTCACTTTTAATAAGATGCTGCAGCACTACAGGTTTCATAGAGACACTCTGGCTGAGCTGTGTGAACAGCACCAAACACTGCAGCCAGCCAGCTGACAGCTCAGATAAACGCACTTCATAGCAGAGCTGCACACATAGCAGAAGTGTGTCTTAGTTTGCATTTCTCCCATTCCACACAGCCAACGTGACATTCAACAAGTTTGACTCCTTAGATAACAGGGGTGTACTTGATTGCTGATGTTTAATGTAGTTCAGATGCTTACTATAAACCCTCTACCCACTTAGGTTTTCCTTAGGGCTCTTTCAGGCTGTACATTAACAGATAGCAACATCTGGATAATACCATCATGCAATGTCATATTTTCACTCAGGAATTACTTTAATTTCCTCAGTCACTACACACTGGATTTCCCCCGAATCTGCAAGCAATCAAAACAAACTAGTGGTGACCAAAAAATGGTAGGATGCACCATGCTGGTTTGTATCACTCTCACAGCTGAAGACCAGGCAACAGGACTGAGTTATTCTGTCATCTTATGAAAATATTCAGTCCTTCTGGTATTGCAGTATCACATGTAAAATACTTGTGAGCAATCCAAACACATACACAGTGCAATTTTAAATTATAGATCTATAGAACTATGGTGGAGGCCTGTAAACTTCACCATCATCCTCTTTCCCCATAAAACAGAAAGCAGATGTGTTACACATACTGACATGTCACTTATCTCCCCACAATTTAATTAAGCAACTGTCAAGTTCACAAAGGAAATCACAAGGGATTTCCAAGACTGTCATTAACAACAGAAATATCAGGCCAGATCACAGCAGAGATCCAAGAAAGTTTAGCAAGTCTGATAAGTAAGAAACCTGAAACTCTAACCCTGATTCAAAGAGGACATAGGCAAGTCCTAAGCAAAGAGGTGAAGCAGCTCCTCAGTTCTGCAAACAAGGAGATGCAAAGGTGAATAATTTGACCAGATCTGTCAGGTCATCTCTGGCTAGTCCATCAGCAAGTGTTGCTCACAGAGGACTCATTATAGCATGGCCCAGGGCAGCTGTGGAAAAAGGGAAAGAGAATCCAGATGAAAGAAACACAGTATCTACGATGTATCAGTCTCTCATTTGTAATAAAGTAAGGGGAAGGTACCATTTCCTTTGAGTGCCAGGGAGAGAACAGCAGCTGTCAACAGAAAAACCTTCTCCGTATGTTAACGCGTTGTGGTTGTTTTCAATCAGATGCCCAAATCTTAAGACATTAGTATGTAATTAAAATCTTGTGTTAAATGAAGACCACGTTCACAATATTCATGTTACTGTTTCAGTAATAGAAATAGTACTAGTGCATTCACTTAAGCTGAACTCGATGATCTTTGTGAGTCCCTTCCAACTCAGAACATTCTGTCATTCTGTGTATTGGTGTTTCTGGGGCTGAACATTTTACTCTAAAATTCAATCTCAGTAACAAGCAACATTGCCTCCCCTTGCTGAGGGAAGAAAATACCCTGGGCCAAATATGTAGTCTTTTGGTACAATCTCTTCTGAAATCATAGGCAGTGCTGTCCAAGTGGAGTCTCAGCCTTTGGGGAAATGCTACTAAGCCTGGAGAGAGTTTTTCACAAGTGGACAGACCATATCTGAGTAGGCAGTTGAAGATCAGCCTGAATCGCCATCTAATAACTCTTTGGCTGCCTCTGGAAAATGAATATGACACCACAGTTCGGGATGTAGGTCCCTTCACAACAGCTATAATGGTTTGTAGAAGGATTTGTTAAGGGACAACTCCTGGCAGCGTAAGCAAACCTTCATATCATGGGTGGGGCATTGTGCTCACAGTCATATTTCTTATCTGATTCTTACAGAGGATTTCTGTTTTCAGCAATGCCTATACAGCACTATCTGAGACACCTTGATTAGCTAAAAAATTGAATAGGATAAAAAGTAAATTAAAAAAAAAATTGGTTCAACAACCTTCTGAGGGGTTTCAATTGCTTGCGTTGTTATGCTCCCTACTTACTGCATTTTACAAAATCTGAAATTTTTTTTTTGCCCTCTTGTATCTCTGCTTTTAAAAAATGATGTATTCTCTTAAAAAAAAAAATCCAAAAAGGAAAATTAGACAAATTTTTGTATTAATTTTTTTTTAAATCACCCAAACTACAACACACATACAGACACATAGAAAGTAATTGTGTTCATATTTGAATTCTGTACTTCAAGCCACCCTTGATCAACTTGATTAATAATCCTTTCAAAAGATTTTATAGCTGACATACTTCAAGAACACAATTAAAGTAGATTAATCTGTTCTGCATTATGTGTTTCATAAAATTACAGTTCCTCTGATTAATTTTGCAAAAAAACACATGTAACTATGTAAAAATGCATTTTTCTCATTGATAAAACAAGCTTGTGACACAGTTTCCAGTACTGGCCAAGCAACAGCATTATGAATATCTAATAAATCAGCAGGCCTGATGATGCAACGTCATGTGAGCTAATATACAAACTACTACACTTTTTATTCAAGGAAAAGAAAAAATAGCCCAATTCTCAGCTTATAGCACCAACTCAGCTACAATGGAAACCTTCAGGTATAAGTCCCTGTGATATAATGCCACCAGCTAGTCAAAGTGACTGTAGCTGATCCATAAACCTTCCTCTACCGAAATCAGTAACAAAGTCTTATTAAATTCAACAGCATGGTTTTGCATGGCTGAATTTCAGAGGCACTGTAATAAACAGGACCCATCTGACTCCTGATCTGCAAGAGAGACTCACTTTGACCTTACCATGACTGCCACGAGCAGGCTGATGTCACTTCACCCCATAAATCCCCTCGCCTGGCGCTGTAGCTAAGCACTGCTGAACTCAGGTACCCTCTAGAAACACTGCGATGTTGTAATTAGCAGTGAGACTTCCAATGCATTCCCCAGCCAGATACAAGGGTTGCTGGGGCCACTAGAGTAAAAGAATGTGAAAAGGGATTGGGGAAGAATGAAAAAGACAGGTAACAGCAGAGAAAATACAGTAAAAACTTATCTAAGTATCTCAATATTAAAATTACACAATAATCACCAGGAATCAGCTGAACTGTCAGATAGGTATTACAAGAAACACTAGGTTTTTTAAAAGAAAAAATTTCCATTAAATTGATTATTTCAGTGAAGAGAAGCAACGATGCATAGTAGGTATCTCTGACACAAGCTTCTGCTTCTTGACGTCTAAATTACATTAGGCTTAGTTTTGGTTTTTTTTGAGAAATTATGTATTTAAGACTCTGTTCGCAGTGCAACCGTAATCTAAATCCTTCCTTTTTCTTTTTTTTTTTTGGCAAAAGCTGTGCATCACTCACGTTCAGCTGTTAACTGCGAACTGTTCACATGTCTTAGTGTTGTTTCAATGTTCCTATGGCAAGGCTAAACAGCATTTCAAAAACAATGATATCCCCAGGCCTGCACTGTAGTTTCTGAAGCACAGATTAAGCACGGTATTCTGCTCAACAAGCTCATCACTGTTAAGTAACTCATCAGAAAATAAAGAGGGAATTATCAAATGGGAATTGCCAAGTAATTAGTTCTCTGAAGCAGATGACATACAACTGTTAAAGGGAGGGGCTTCCCTGTTAGTCATATGTCAGAGTAGAGCCTACTAATCTGTAAATAAAAATGTAGTACATATGATTAGTGCTATGGGCTTTTAACAGCTAGTGGTACATGGAGAATAAAGTTACAACTTCTTGTACTGTAATTACCTACTAGGATTTTTTTTTCCCCTTGTATACAGTGAATTTTCAAACCATTATGTATCTCCTTTCTATTCAGCTACTACACATGGCCCTGAAAAGGAACTGCACCAATGAGAAAATATTCACAAGTACAAGATTTCTGAGCACAGTAAAGAAGGATTAAGCCTGCTTTTTGTAATTATCCTTCTCCATTAAAGCCAGACTTTCTTTTAAGTAGCTGGCCCCACAGAAATGTTAAATATACAAAACTGAAAAGGCCTTCATGCCTTTGCGTACCTGACAAACAAAAATATGGTAACAGTCACAACCACACTCCAATATGAGTGAGAAACACTTACGTTTGTACATTTTTATAGTGCAAAGAGTGACTCAAAAAATCCTAGTCAGGTTTACAGCCAGTTCCAAAATAAGTGGTTGATGAGAAAATAAAGAAGCAAATATCAATTTTGGGGTTTGCCTCCATCAGTGTCTCACTATGAGAAACCCCTGAGTCAATACATTTAAATCCAGATGCTGTCACCTGGGCTAACTTTTGACCAAACTATACCCCCTGGTAAGGAAGGCTGACTTTCACCCAAAACCACATTCAGGAGGAGGGCACACACACAGACTCAGGCTTCTACACAACTTCACATCACATCTAGTCACCTCACCACTTTTTGGCCCCCAGGACACAGAACTCTCCAACTCACACTTACAGTAACATCCAATAGCCCACACTTTTCAAGTAACATTAACAAGTTGCAGTGTGTGGGACAGCAAGTCTCTTATTCCATTTGATACACCTTTTTTAAAATACCAAGGTGGAAGGTGAATCAAACCTCAGATCGTGGCTTGTATCACATTATGAACTCGTGCCTTGTATTTTTATGTAGACAGACCACTACACCTAACTCCATTTACACTTCAGACTGTGCATGAAACTTTCTATCGGTCAGACACCAGACCTTCAGTATCTGCTGAAGGGACAACAGAACAAAAACATGACAGATTACAGCTGAGGTGAGGAGACCACAAAGCTTCGTATCTAAGACAATGCCTGCACTCACATAATTTCATTTAATTTACCTTTGAGTTACCCACACACAAAACAAACAATTTAAAAAATTAAAATTATTTCTAATTATTATCCTATTATATCTATTTCACAGCTCCATTTCACTTGTGCTCTTAACATGCTAAAATCTCCATTGCCTAAAATCTCCATTGCCTATCTTCTTTTATCCCTACATCTACTGTAGGCCTCCATAAACAGCATGAGAGGGAAGAAACAAAACCAGCTATGATACAAGGACACTGATATGACAACCAAAAAGCTACCATTGCACACAGTAATACAGTGAGATTGGCTCTTTTTGTGGTCACTATTAAGTATTTTAAAAGGGCAGATTGTTGTCCATTTACAGAGAGCAGTAGCCAGAAGCCTGCATAAAACAGAAATTGCATCTAATGTACAAAATAAGCTACAATAGATAGTGTACAGACGTAATTATTGAAAATTCCACCCCAAAAAAATTTTTACAAATGGGCTACAGCTGTAAATTCAAGCCAGTACTATAATATGATTAATAAGTATCAAGTGACTTGACAGTGGAAAAGATTAAAAAGAACTCTTTAATCGTTAAAATGTCCAGTGTATCATGCAAAATCCTCTCAAGACAACTGTTTAAAAGAAAGCATTGAGCCATTTGCCTACGTGGAAGGAGGCAGTGCATGCTGTGAACAAATAACAATAGAGTGAATAACAAAACAAATAACAGTAGAGAAGGCTAAAATTAACCAAAAAAAAAAAAAAAAAAAAAAAAAAAAGCAAAGCTGTATCTATTTATTTCTTTTCATTTTATTTTTACTAATCCCATTTTCTTGTCCAGGCAAGATGCTTTGCAGGCTCTGGAAAAAATGCTGCTGCTTGATTTGGAAGGGTAAGCACACCTGGAGCTCACACACAGCAGTGACATTACCCCCTGAAGCCACCCAAATCCTCAGGTGAGTAAAGCCACAAACACACATGTAGGGACATCAGGTCTCAAGAACAGTTTCTGAGATCTCATTTTCAGACGTGTTCAAATGCGTCCAGTGTTCAGTCCCTCTGAGAGACTCCATGGTAATAACCCAGGTCTGCCTAAAACAAGAGCAGAGCTGTCACCACCTTCACCCTGAAATAAATGAGAAAGCCACAAAGACGATGGGCCTGAGTATGAAAAGTTCTGTCTTGAGCTGTGAATCTTATCGGTGGCTGCTCACTGCACGGTGCCAGGTCACGTTTCTTTCATGTGTTACTACTGTGAGCTTCTGCCTGTTTCTCCCACTGAGAGAGAGAGAGCGTTTGTAAGCAGGCAGTGTCTATCAGAAAAACTTTTATCTCACTTATTTAGTTTTACAGTAGGCCTGATTTTGATTGTTCCATAGAGAAGACGAGAACTAACGAGGTCAACAGAAATACCCCAAATTCAGTGACTAAAATGTCCAACAAGAAAAGAAACTAAACTAAATCTAAGGTTCACAAATACAACACTATACTTCAAGCTGAGCTGGTATAGAAAAAACAGCAGTTTATAACTATATTCCTGTCATGCCTCTGCACCAGACTTCACTAGGTTACATTTTTTATCCAAAATGTTTGCTTAACATCTAATATATTCTCTCTCTCTTGCAACTGCAGAAAATGCCAGATGCTAAAATATTCAAGGTGATTTAGCAATACATTGTGGGTAGCACAATCTGATTATTCACAGCATTTGACCAATATAGTATAAACTATTATTTTTTCTAATTAAGAAATACAAGCCTTTCCTGAAGTAATCACTTCTTCAAATAAATACATTTTTCTACAATTCAAGCTAATCCTGAAAAAAAAAAAAAAGAAAAGCTTTGTGGAAATGATAATGTCTTAACAAAAAGCTTCCCTCTATCTCCCGAGTCAATAGCTGCTACTAAGTCAGTTTTCTTCCAAAACTGAAAGATAAAGTGTGTCAGTGCACGGGGCACTTTGTGTGGTTTCTCACTCTCAAGAAATTCTTACTGGTCTGAAGAGATACAGTGGTTAAAATACACCCCCACCACTCAAGATCATTTGTAAACCATAACAGGCACGTCTTTGCACATAACTACTTGCCTAGGCAACTTCCCTTAAAACACAGCACCCTTCCCTACAGCCACAATAAAATGTAAATTATGGGCTGCATACTTTGCTATGACATGCTGTATACATTAAAAAGGTATTCTGCAATGGGGACTTTCTGATCAGCCTTGCATACATAAAACGCTACAGTAATTAGGTTTGCTGGTAGTAAATTAAAAAAAAAAAAAAAAACACAAACAACCAACTTTGATTTTCTTCACGTAATCATTATATTTAATTTTCTTTCATTTAAAGACACAAGCAATTTTATTATGACCCTTTATCTTTTTTTTTTAAAGCATTAGCAGTATTGCCAATCCCAAGCACTTAAAAATCATAGAACAGGTCCAAAAATCCAGGCTGGCTTAATGACAATCAGATTAAAGAAATAAAATAAAAATTTATGTTCTTTTTATTGGCAGTACGATTGTTGAGTCTTGGGACTTGGTTTTTTAAAGGTATTCTCCACAACCATATGGGAAGAAGACAGAGAGGAAAAGGCAAGCAGACTGATATATGTGCACTGTTATATCCTGTCTAACTACAGCATTTCACGGAACAAAATCACAAGAATTTAAAAGATTCCTCAAACCAGAGTAAAGGACACCTAGAGACATTAGTAGTGACCAGTCATCCTAGGAGGTATTCTTATGCCAGACAAAGTTTAATGCATCGGAGGAACTTGGGACAGTGGAAAAGTCAAGCAGGTGGCAAGCATCGGGAACCACCGAAAATGTTCATAAAAGTGCAGGAGTGATTTATACAATTTTACGTGTGGCATTTTATAACAAAAATCAAAGCCTGTCAACTTTTCCATTCATACTATCATCTTTTAGTAATTGAATATGCTCTGACCTGAGGTGTGCGTAAAACCACTCATCTGGAACCCACTTGTCCTGTTAGTCACTGAACTGAGTCACCAGAGTTAATGGAATTTTTCTGAGCAGAGTTTCTCAAGGACCTCTACTGCCAGGCAAGGGAAGTACAGATGTATCACGGGTAGGTAATCATACAGACACCAGGAACGTGTGCACGCTTCTTAAAGCCCAGAGCAGACAGTGTACACTTGTCATAGGAAAATAAAAGCATTGCATTCTCACCTTATTGGCAGTGCATAACTGTATGGTGAAGACAAAAATGAAGGTGGTCACTGTCCTACAGGGTCAAGAATAAATTCACAGCTTGTATTGCTTGCCCATCTGGTTTGGCCTGCGATGTGACTGTTGATCCAGGAGTTGAAGAAATGGAAACCAAAATAAAAAGAAACAAAAGCACAGTTAAGAGTCAAGCAATTTACAACATGCTAAGACATCCCAATGAAGACTGAGAGAGGCTGCTTCTGCAACTACTCAAGCACAAATAAACTATAGATTTAATCCTGCAGACAGAGAACATACAGTAGAGAGTAGAGCCCATTTATTCAGACAGAGTGCTCTTTTCCTAAATGTGATCTTAATGAGGTGAAGAATCATAAGCGAGTTGAGATGACTGTCTTCACTGCCGACAGAACATATTTTATTTGAGAAGCAGCCGCATCCTGAAAACATGCTGCTGCAACTACTACTATTAGGTGAAAAATAATCACCATTTGGAACGTGACTTTATCTTGTGCACTATTTTGTCATTAATGGGGGCATGCTATAATCGATGCCTACTACTGCAAAGTCTCAAATAATATCAACAAAGCAAAACCCTACTGATTTTTTTTTTTTTTTAATTTCTGGAATTTTGCTCAGTAAAATTATGAAGAGCCAGCACCGAATTTCTGCTGACATCACTTATTAAACAAAATACGTTTGGGTTTTTCACTTGGAATCTCACCAAATATTTTTATCACTCCTGGTACAATGAAAGGATTTAGTGGAACCATTTCCCCCTCACTGAGAAGCATTTCTGTTGTTTCAGTTATGAGCATACTTACTAGTTCCTATTTATGGAAGGATTCACATGCATATCTAACTCTAGATAGGTTCTTTATTCAATTCTTATTCAGCAAAACCCTTACTGGGACATGTACTAAAGTAAATTTGCAGACTGGGACCAATGAACGCATACAGATCTGCACATGGTTGTACAACCACCTCAGACTACAGCTTTGAGAGAAAAAAAAACACGAAGAATTACATTCTCAATACATGCACTGAGATCAGAAAGGAATTATGGTCATGGATCTGCTTTTTGTCTTTTTGCAAAAGTCAGGAGTCTACAAAGTTTCTTACATTTTAAAACATTAGTCATGTATCACCTCAGCCAGAACGGAGTAAAAAACTTCAACTTTCTTAAAAAAAGAATGTGAACCACTGAATAAAACTCTAAAATACAGTGCATTCATCCAAATATCTATTTATTTTTTTATCACACTTGCATAAAGTAAAATGAAAGGAGGAGGTCAGGATTTTCATTTTGCAAAGCTTAGGCTATTGAAGTGACTGGAATATAGCATGTCAGTTCTCTGCAATGAAATATTTACCTGTGCCAAGCCTGCCACACTTCTGTTTCTTGTGCTAAATATATTTTCATCTGTTAACGCAGAGTTGGCTACAGCAGCAATCTCAGAAGATACCTACAACTAAATCTGTTATCTGCACTCTCTGAATTGCACACAAGGTACCCGTACGGATCTCCAAAACAGGCAGATCATTCACAGCCTGCGTGCTCATAGCCGAGGCTGTCACACAGCCCGACTTGTCTCAAGCAGCATCAGAGTGAGCTGCCTCACACGTTGGAGTAGGTTTGCAGCCAACCAGTGCTTTCAGTTCACCTATGCAATTCTGACACGCATTTCCTTTACAGCCTGCCATATTGCTTTATTGCATTTCCCCTTCAATTAGTACACCACAACAAAAGAAGTGCACTGTATGAACAATGACAATGATAATCCCGGCTGCCATCTACTAAGATGTGCTGCTAAACTTCAGCAAGGGGAAAATTAGGCCTTGATTTTGTTTTACTAGCTATGTTACTAAAACAATTATTTTTAAATTCTAACAGTTAAATCCTTAGTTGATTTTCAGGTGACTGCATCCAAGCGTCTATTTTCTTAATTAATGGGAAACTAGGCCACCGGATCTATTACATAAAAAATTTTGTTAAGTGAAATTCCAGGCCTCTTGTAAATGTCTTTTAAAACAAGACTGTTTTTCTCAACTTCTCTAAATAAATTCAATCAGGCCAGAAAGGCAAAGAAGAAAAGTTGCATTGTTTATTTTCAAAAAGTCTTTTAACTATGCATATATGGCCTTTTTGAAAGTAATTACTTTCTAACACTCTTAGTCACACAGGTAATTTGTCGTACAATAAAATATGTATAAGCAGCATGCGGCACACAAAGGCTCACACTACAGGAGTCGTCCTGCGTGCAACTATTCCACTCTCTCCAGCCAGTCCTCCTAACAAGCTCTTCTCTTTCAAGCCACCTCCTCAGTATGGAGGCCCAAACAGAGGCAGACACACTGAGCAGAGGATATTCTCTCCTAACCAGAAGAAGCTGAGGCACTGAAAAGCTGCTCTTTGGGTGCAGAAAACTGCCTGCAAATGCCCTATCCCCTTGTCCTTCTGAGAAGAAACACCTCTGTTCAGCAGGCAGGCTGAGACCTGCAAACTCATCACACCAGACCCAAGACCACTAGCTGCCTGTTACCACAAGAGCTGAACCACCAACAGGCATTTCTCATTACCTCCTCCTTCAGCTTCAATGCTTCAGCACCAGAGAGATTAAAATATCTATTTTAGAGCTATTTCTAGATTGCTTTCTGCTCCTGCCTGGTACTTACAAAAGCTCAGGAGCTGTGGGTGCTGATGATTTCTCATCACTGAGACACGAAATCCTCTGGGCCAAGTTCAATATTAGTGTAAGTGCACACAAGATTAGTGACTGGAATAGGGGTGTTACCCACTTCTACAGACACTTAATGCAGCTTCTTAATCAGGCAAAAATCCTATTTAAGCCCACAGTGCTTTTTGCCATGAAAAGTAATATAGAGAAAATAACAGTGATACGCAGCAGATCACTTTCTGAGCTCGGTATTCTACTACATGCCTGGATTAAGTCCAATAAATGGAGTTATTCTAGATATACACCCATGTAAGTGGCTCACAATCCCGTCCCCTGGAGTCGCTCCAGATTTATGACATAGAACACAGTGCCAAATTTAGTGCTTTTAAAAAATTGTACCTACATGTGTAGAAAAGTGGCTTAAAAGAGTGATGTTTAAACACTGAGAATGAAGACAAATATACATCGCTTGATGAAACATGTTTTTAAGAGTAGTATGCAGTTCAAAGCTAATTATATTGCATATTCTTTCAAGGTATTATAAACTGTGGCAAAAAGTCTCCTGCTCTGTGGCTATAATATTTTGATGAGCCCAAACACAAAAAAAAAAAAAATTAAAGAAATATTGGAAATGAAAGAAGTACTGGAAATGAAGTGTTTGCTGAGGAGAAAATTGGTTTTAGTAGTATATACTTAGGATTTTATCAAGAGAAACTGCAGTCAGCTTTAACCTAAAACACAAAACCTTGCTAAGAACTATAACAAGGCTTAGCAAATCTAGAGTGACAACAGTGATATCAAGTATCACTGATTTTCGTTTTACCAGCCAGAGGGTGTAAAGTACAGTACACGAGTGAAGAATAACAAACCTGTGGCCTAAAACGTGAATGCTGGAATGGGAACTGTTCCGAACAACATGACAGCCACCAAACAGTTAATCCAGACAAACAGGAGGGGGGGGAGAAAAAAAAAAAAAAAAAGGAAAACTCCAAAGAAACTTTTATGCAAGCTTTTATAAGCCAAAAGCATTTTTACGAAGTACCACAACTTCATTAATTTGCTAGTAGTACACGCAAGTGGAGCTGACGATTTGGCTAACCTGCTAAGTGTGCCACGTACGGTCCCGTCTGCCTGACACCACCGCAGGCACAGAACACTCTTCCCAAGAAGTTCAGCCATTAGGAACCCACCACCGGCATCCTTCAATTTTCGGCAAGCCCGAGGCGGTGCCCACAGCACACGCAGGGCTGGCGGTAGCCCTCTGGGTCGCCTGCCAGCCACACACACACCTGGCTGGACGGTGAATACGGTGAATCCCGTCTGTTACCATGGCAGCCTGATCTAATTACATGACTGATCAGGGCTGGAGTAAGCGCGCTGAAAGCCTGCACCGCTGACATGTCGCTACATGATGAGAGAGACAGACAGACAGCCGAGCACGGAGGAAAACCTATCGACCTCTGCCTTATGTAAAAAGTGAGATTACAGGCACCCTTTCAAAATAACTGCTGTCTGTAAAATACCGGGCCGGTTTTATGAACAAATTAGGTGCAATAACGTACAATTACTACTATTATCTCACATCACAAAAATAACCACAGCGTAACATTTTCCCTGACCATTCTCAGTTTTCCTCTCCCCCATTCATAACCCCTGCTCCTTATGATAAAATTGCACCGTCTCCATCACCCAGAACAGAAATAGATTAACACGAAGCCGGGATTTTCCTTTAGGGGAAGGCTTCATTCGAAACTGAAATTAAAAGTCCTTGACTTCTCGGTGTGTCAGCACAGTAACTCACTATGCCTGACCATATCTGACACGTAAAGTAACCATTACTGCATAAAATACATAACCATGAGCGTTAAAGGTTAAAGTGTAAGCTGTGTTACAAAATATGAATTTCTTTACCATATGAAAGGGAAAAGGTCTCCAGCAAAGGTCATCTACCTGCACACTCCTGCCGATCTGTACACAGAAATCATTTGTAAAGAGGAAGGTTTTACAAACCCGGATTTCTTCGTCTGAGTGTAACAGGAATGCTTAAAATTTTTCCCCAATTCTATCTGGAGTTCGGGCTCACGGGGGAGAGATGCTGCTCAGAGGAGTCCCTATTACACAGCATACGGTAAACAAAATAAAAATAGCCTGTCGCTCTCGTTGTCTACACAGTGCATTATATAACGGGCTTCCGACTTGTTTTCTTTTCTATTATTACTCTTCAGTAATTCCTCCTCTTCAATAACATGTAAATCGCTCCCAATTCTGTCATTTTATTATTACCGCTATTACTATTACAGTAGGAGCTAATGCTTTTCCAGCACGCTTTAATTTAGACTTTAATACTCTCAGGAATCGCATTGACGGATTCAGCACCCACAACCGTACACGGGGTCATTTATTTGTTTTTCTGCCAGTAAATTACGATGCCTCAGGAGCAAAAAAAAATTAAAAAAAAAAAAAAAAAAAAAAAAAAAAAAAAAAAAGCCGAACCACCACCGACCAACCCGACACCCTCGCAACCCAACCACCCCCCACCCGACCCAAGCAAACCCGGAGGCGGCGGGGGATCGGTGAGCGGCAGGAGGGCAGCGGCCGCCGCTGGCGGCGAGCTGAGCCCCGGGGCGGCGGCGGTGAGGGGGGAGAGCCCCGGCCCCGCTCCCCCTCGGGGCTCCGCCGGCCGGACCCCCCGGCCGCGGACGGGCGGCGGGGCGGCGGCCCCCGGCGCTCCCCTTCCTCCATCCCTCCCGCCCCGTCCCTCCCGGCAGTACCGGGTGGCGTCTGCAGCCGGCCTGGGCCCTGAGTGAAGCGGAGCGGGGCTGCTGCCGGGCACATCCCAGCGCCAGCGCCGCCTCCTCCGCCGCCTCCTCCTCGCTTCATTCACCCTCCGGCAGCCGCCCAGCCCCGTACTACATACGCCGTGCGGCGGCGGCGACCGGCCCTGCCGGCGACCGGCCCCGCGCTGCGCCCCGCCGGGTCCGCCCGGCGTACGCGCCCCACACGGCCCCCCCCCGCACCGCGCTGACACACACGCACGCACACACACACACACACACACACACACACATCCACCGCACCGCAGCGGCACCGCACCCCCCGCACTCACACACACACACACACGGCACAGCACCGCACCGCACGTACCGGCACCCTCCGCACACACACACACACACGCACCGCACCCCCCGCAAACACATACACACGCACGGCACCGCACCCCGCACACAACATATGCACACACACACACAACACACACACACAACACACACACTCACAGTCACGCACCGCACCCCCCCTTCCCCCCGCACACACAGTCTCACAGCGCAGTCTCACACACCCCGAGTCCGCCGCCGCACCGGGGGCAGCCGCGGCTCGCAAAATGTCCACCGTCACCGCGGCCACCCACACCCCGCCCGGGCCGGGGGGAAGCGGGAGGGAGGGAGGGAGGGAGGGAGAGGGGGGGTGAGGAAGGAGGAAGGAGCCGGCGGGGGGGGGGCAGGGCTGTACGAGCGGCTCCCGCTGTGGGGCCGCCCCGTCCCCCCGCTCCCTCCCGTGTCCCCGCATCCCCACTCCGCTCCCTCCGCGGCGCCCTCGGTCATTTCGCGGGCGCCCCCTCTCCCTCGCTCCCTCCCTCTCCCCCAAGGCCGGGCCCGCGGCGGCAGCGCCTGCGGGCCGGGCCGGGCCGGGGGCGGCCGCAGCGAGGCGGCTGCAGCCCCGCGGCGGGGTGGGCACTGCGCTCCCCGTCCCCCTCTCCCCCCGCCCCGTGTTTTTCCAGCTGGAAATCGCCGGAGGTTTGCAGCCTAAACAAGGGAAGAAGCCGGGGGGGGGGGGGGCGGGGGGGGAGGCAGAAAGCAGAGGAGGAAGAAAAAGCCACTTACTGTAAAGTGTCAGTGGAGGTGGGGTTGGCGGGGGTGGGGGGGTCAGAGAGAGACTCGCACACAAATGTCTTCCTAGCTGATCACGGGGGGTGGGTCTGCTTTTTTGTTTGTTTGGCTTTTTTTCTTCCCCCTGCAGTGACACAGGTCCGGGATGTCTCCACCACTGTAGTAGAAATGATGTCTGCGGTACAGCGCTCGCTCCCTCTCCTCTCTCCAGCATGTAAATGGGTAATAGAAGCCAAATATGGAGCAGTTGGCTGCCTCTGCAACAGCTCAAGGATCCTACTTCATGCAAAAGGCGGGGGGGGGGGAGAGGGAGGGGGGAGAAGGGAGGAGGAGGTGGAGGAGGAGGAGGAGGAGGCAAGGCAACACTCTGGCAGGCGGCCAAGAGAGCCACACAGATTATTGCATACGCACGGCACCGCCGGGCCAAGGCGGCCTTAACCCTTTGCGGGGCCGCCGCATGCTGCCCGGGGGCGGGGAAGGGGGCAGGGGGGATCGTCTCGACACTTACCTCCTCCTTCCCCTTGTAACACTTCAAAGGCCAGGCTGGCTCTCTACGGTGGGCTTAAACCCTGCGCACGCCAGTGTTCCAGAGAAGTCCCCGTTCCAGTGGCAGGCTGCGTTGAGCAGATCTCAAATCACTTTGCAGGCGGAAAGAAATGAGATGGGGAGGAAAAAAAAAAAGAAAAAAAAAAAAAAAAAAAACCACCACAACCCCAAACCTATATTGTTTAAGAGGGAAGAAACAGACAGCTAGCGACGCGTGCTGTCCTTCAGAAATGGCAGGGAATTTTGGTTTAAAGGATGCATGAAAATCGGTTGCTCAGTCAAGGGGCTGGTCTGTCTCTCTAAGGGAGGAAATAAAACTGTGCTGGAAGCCAGGGAATGCTCTGAAGCAGCCTCTGCGAGAGTCAGAAGAGGGTGATTTTATTTAAGATGCCATATTGCATTTTGCTGTGGAGAACTGTGAAGTGATTTAGAGCAAGAGCCTGCATCCCACTCCCTTTTTCTGAATTAGTTTTATTTATCCGGATCCTTGGCATATGCTTGAGTTGCTTTGTAGAAAGTACCTTCCACTTCATTCAGACCAAAAAGGCTCTGACTCATACCGTCACTGAACTACAAGACAGGCAGGGCTGAACCACGCATGTTTGGGTACTGACTCTCTCTTAATTCCTCAGCACTGGTTTCATCTAAGACCTCTTTGCATCTCTCCCAGCTGTATGCAGACCACTGTGAACCTCTCCCCCCCCCCCCCACTATGGCAACTTACACTTCCCTGGCATTCCAGTGTCAGCTTGTTACTCTCTTACTTCTCTCAACGCAGGTCTCTGCAAGTGCCGTAAACTGCAGTGATGGGCAAGTAACAAACACGGATGCAAAACCGAGACCACAGAAAACATCCTCCTTCTGGACTGTCTCAGTCTGCTATTCAAGTGAAAAAAAATCAACTTACTAAGGCAGGTACAACTTAGAGAAATAAAACAACTTGTGGAAGCGATGAATGGGGTGAATGCAGCCCAGGGAAAGGAAAGGACAGCAGGCTGCTATGCTTGCATGCAACCCGACAGTAGTGCATAAGAAGCCATTCATTGATTTGGCATCAGGAAGAGAAGCAGAGCACAGAGAAGGCCTCTCCACACCCCAAAGACATTGCAAAAAAATGGTTCATAAATACCAAAGGCTGTTAACCACCAGCTCCAGAGAGCTGGGCGCTGTGGGGTCACAGGCCTCAGAAGGGCCTGAGATGTGCACTCCCTGTAATATGGCCATCCAGACCAGGCCATTTATTGCAGCTTGTATGAATTTGCCACAACAATAGGCTCCAAGCTACCAGGTTTCTAGTGCAGGTATACCTCCTGTGTGTCCATTATATATTAGCATTAGGTTTTAGCATTAAATCTAGTGTTAGAGTCTAGATGCAAAGTACCTTAGGACTCAGCCTATCATTGTGCAGATCAGCATAGGCCTTTCTATAAATGACTGTACTAGTTCACCATAATTGCTAAAGAACATAGTAATAACATTGTAACCCGTAGTGCTCTTGCTTTAGAGTTGATACTGTAATACAGACTACCTTTATGAAACATGAGGATCTTTTACTACAGCACCTTCTGCATCTTTAGTTCAGGTTCACTATGAAAACCAACATGATATTCTGCTCTAGTTGTGGTCTGGGGACAGAAGCAGCAACAGGCCAAGATGTCTGGACAAACGTGCCACTCAGCACTACAAGACAGTGAATCTACAGCAGCAAAGCAGACAGCAAAATTATATTCACCCAGCTAATGTAAGGTTCATTGATTTAATAAAAGGAACCAAGGGAGAGAGACAAAGACTGGAGATTACTGAAAATCAAGTGAAAGCCCTGGAGAAATTCAAACCTATCATCAAGGTTCAGTTGTGAGTACATGGCATTCTCCTGTCTGCCACCTTTTTTATTCCAGTAGTACAGAGTGTTACCTCAGGAGAAAGGAATCTTTCCTTCTCAAACGTTCACCTTGCCAAGAGGTGTGGCACACACAGAGAAAGAGAAGCCACATTCATGCTGAAGCAAGCTTTGGGCAACGTTCCCTTCTGCAGCAGGCTCATGTAATAGGTTTGTGTGTTCCTCCACTCTGTGGCTATGGTGTTTGCCTCAGGACCCTCATTTTTTGCCACACTCCAGGCTCTAGGTTTTTACATCTCATCTGTGTTTCTGCTTCAGAGTAGTAAAGAGATTCCCAAAATGTAGGTCTACTGTAAGTCAAAGCAATAGTTTTCCTGACCCAGCAGGCAGCCTTAGCCCACTGACTCTGGAAAGTGCCACTACTGCCACCAGCCACGTCGGGCATAAGCCATTCTCACCTCCTTTTTGACTTGATATATAACAGGTGAGGGATGAGGGGACTATGCCTCTATGAACATTGACTGACACACGGGATATATAAATGTGTCACAAGACATCCTTGTGCCTCTGCAGCTTCCCTGCTGAGGGCCTACACTGGGCCTCAATATATTCCCTCCACAAAGAATTCCACAAAATATGGAGGTGTTGATGAAAGCAGTGAGTGGGACACAAGAACCCACGTCAACTCGAGCATTTTTATTTCCTGCTGGTGATGTGCTGAAGCTGATATGATGCCCAGTGGAATATAGTATTGACCAAAAGATATTAAACAATTTTACATGCAAGATGCACACTGTCTAGAAGAAACTGTGTTTCAATTGACTAGTTGTAGTGTGTCATCTACGCTGCACATTTTATACCATTAATGGTACATACGTAAAATGAGAGAATAAGAGGTGTAATACGTTGGAATTATTTTTTTGTTAAACATTCAAAAGGAAATCCAGGGATTGACAATGTATTGAGCATGAAAAGTAGTTTCACAATTATTGATCGTTACAGTCCCAGTCTTTAATCTGTCATAAAATGACATTGTTGGTCTCATTACAGCCTCTAGTGGACAGTAGTAATCCACTTCACAGACCTGTCATACCATTTGCTCAAATGACAAGCGTTATCAACACAGAGTTTACTCCAAGAGAGCATGAACATACAAGTCATTCTCATCCCCTGGCAAAAAGGATTTTTGAATACAGTCAAAGGTTTGCTGTCATTGCCTGTAAGGTGCCTTGCTTTACACTTCAGGTATTAGCATTGGCTTGTAAATAAACAGGGAACTTCTGCTATTCATTTCAGCTTCTGACAGCTTTCATAAAACCTAAATTCATCTCAAATATTTTTATAACAGAAAATATTGGTTGCCATGTTTTTGGCTTAAGTAAGATGTTTTTATTCCAACTCAGAATCTGCCGACTGTCCAATTCACCTCCTATCTATTTATAGCCCTCTTGCATTCAGATAAGTTTTGCTAATGCAGTTATTTTCATTATTATTTCAGACATATGCAGCTGATTTAAGGTATTTTAACAGCTTTAACAAATGAGAAACTATAATTTAGACTGCAGCTGGCTAATTAAGGTATGCTTTACTCAGGAAAGTTAAAAATGTACACGATCTGAAGAATAATGTATTTGGACTGCATTCTTTAAATGCCACTTGTGTGAACATAATAAAATATGACTAACATCTTTATTTTTTGTGTATTCACTTAGAAATGAGTGTATCTCCTGTCAAAACAGAGATGCCGAGGATGTTCTCCAGAACTCTGTGATTGTTTTCAGATGCAAGGAAATTAGATTGATAGACACAGAGAGCTAATGCTGTCTCTTTAAAGCCACAAGTATCTCATGCAAATTAACATTTAGTGAAATGAGAGCAAAGCATTCATGAAGACTAAGCAAGTATGTAGTACTACACTGTGACTCAAAGAGAAAAATCTTATGGGCTAAAATGCTGTGGTCCTTTGCAAGTGAATTCAAAGGAAAGGCTGCCCTTAAATTCTTTATTTTACCACATTGTGGCTAGGTTGTAGGGTGCTGAACAAATCATTATTTGTCATGCCTTACAGTATAGGTAATGGGATATTTAGGTACAGAAATATTTACCTTATCATTGTCTTGATTTTTTTAAAAGAAGCAATCAAGTTCCTCTTTAAATAACAATAGCCTCAATAGCTTTTAAATAACAATAGGTCCTTAGATGCAGATCTTTTGCTTTTTCTAAAACAGGCGAAGCAATTAATCAGGGAATTGAGAAAAGTAAAGAATCCTCTGAAGTCTTAAAATCAAGTCTAATTTAGTCTTCTGAATAAGTTTTCAGTCAGTTATGGGTCTCTGATCTGGAAGGAAGATCAGCTAACCTACCAGTGACCACTCCAGGACGGACCACAACCACAGTTAGCCCCATAAGCTGTTCCAACAGTGACCAGTGGGAAATAAAAGTGCTTGGCCCTTCTCTAGAAAGGTGCTTAACTGGTCTAGGCACCTCTCAAGTAATAACTGTTATGACCACCAGGCTGGTGGTCTGAGGTCTCCCCCCATGTTCTGGTCCCCACATATCTCCCCTGCAGTTACCCCTGTGTCTGGTGTGAGAAGAAGGAACAAGCACAAATGGAAACTAAACAGCTGTCTTATTCCTAGAAGTGATCACTTCATGTTGGGTTCAAAGTACACCAGCAGGGCACAGAAGGGAAGCTGTACTCTGTGGAAAAGGCTTAGTTTCCAGCGATGTCAAGGCAGTGCTGTTAACATTCAACCAGTGGTGCAGACCTCAGGAGAATTCACCAGCCACTTTCTGGGAGGGGGCTCTCAGATGCTACCAGGGAGCAGACAGAGGCCACAAGTCCTTGTAAGAGACATGTGTTGTCCCTTTAAATCATACCTGGTACAGAGACTTATCTGGGAGTTCACTTACACCTTTTTTTTTTCTGTCTGTTAAGGGCGTTATGGTCTAGACAGATTAGATTAGCATCTATCGTGTAAACACTTAGGGTTGGGAAATAACTCTTGACCTTTCTTAAAGCTTCTTACCCACATATAAGGCAGTGTGGTTTCCAAAATCTGCCACAGTCTCTCTGATCAATGCTATACATATTTTGATAAGTGCAATGAGTTTTAAAGGGGAGAAGGAGAATGGGCTAGAATGGACTGGTTACCTGTTTGAACAGACACAGGGATTGAAAACATGGATTTTTGACTCCTTAAGTCCTTTAATGGCCCCAACGGAGCTGTTCTGGTCTATTAAACAAATCCTTCCTACCTCATGGATCACTGACCTACCAGACCTCCAGAGCCAGTATGCTCAATCCTACTGCTAAGTCTGCTCATTTTGTTCACACTCTAAAATTCATTACATTTTGTTGAGAAAAAGCACAGCTTATGAATAACAGCTATTTTCTACTCTCACTGTCTCTACCTCTTCACAAAATATGATATATATGGGCCTTGGCCCCAAAGCTGTCATGCAAATTCGTAACTCAGGTTTACCAAATTCATTCAGTATGGGTAAATCTGGGCTCATGCCTTGGTTTCAAGACAGAGACAAGTGCAAGTTGCTTTATGTCCAAGACAAAAGTCATTTTGTATCTATATTTTCTTCAAAAAGAAAACTAATCACTAGTACAGTATTAACCAGAAAGTCAGTAACTGTTCTGAATGTAGGTATCTTTTACACAGAAAAGAGCTGTGTTTCTTTGTTTTCAAAAGGTATCATACAGCACAAAACAGCTGTCACCTGATGCACAGGAATGGTGACTTGGAATGGTTCATAAACATCAAGCAAAAATTTAAATTGAATAACTTTGCTATGGAGGAATTGCTATATCCCCTTAGATTTGATTCACAGTCACGGTTGGCTGGAAAATCCCCAGGCAGAGATAGACCACAGGCATGACAGCGAATTGCCTGGAGGGTAAGAAGTCCTCAGCCTGCAAGGCTTTGACCAACAACCTAGGTGAGCATGGTAAACATTTACCTTCAATTTATCCAATTACAAGCTGAGTGGGCATTTTTCCCATTTATTCTGCAAGGTCACAGGGATATGCTCAAAGAACCCTGAAACTCTGTAGTTAAAAAAAAAAAAAAAAAAAAGAAAGAAGTCCTGGGAAAAATGACAGGAGGCATGAGGTAGGATACTACTTTAAATTAGAATTATTTCTGCTTGCACATACTATGTTGTAACTACACTGGCATCACTTTGACTTCTTACTGGATAGAGGCAGCATCTTTCCCTCAGAGATTTGACAGATCCTCATGTTCTCTTTTTACCCTTCAGCAGAGGCCTTTCTACTAACAGGCAAAATTGTTCTCATATTGACTGTCATATCACGTCTTTCTCTTTCACCCTGCCCACTTTTTCCACAGGAGAGCTTCCATTTATATTTGCTTTCCTCTGCTTGATCTGTCCTTGATCTGCTCTCATATCATCCTCATATGATATTATTCATTTATTTATACTTAAGGTAATGAAAGACACTTATTCAAAGCTCTTGAAGCCCTGACACAGATATTACAAGCACAACACAACAGCGTGAAAGAAGTTTTATTAAAAGGAACTTAGCTGGGCAACAGGTACACCAGAGACACCTGCCTTCTGAAAGCCTATTTTTAATCTTCTCTCAAAGTGCCCTCAGGGCCTCTTCAAAAATTGTAAAATTCAAACTCTTGTGAAGTGTAGGTTCTATCACATAGATAGACTCGCTCGTGCGTGGATTGTTCTGTCATGGGGTCAAGTAAAGCCAATAGAGTGGACACCTGGGGGCAGGACCATCTCACAGCCTGCTGTTCCTACTCAAGAGAAGCTGGTTCTGAAAGGTTTCTAACTATAGATTTTTCACAGTTTATATTCTCATAGAATCATACGTTAAGGTTCTTAGAAACGTTAAGGAAAAGACCTTTAAGATCATCAAGTCCAAATTGTTAATCCAGTACCACCAGCACGTTTACCATTAAACCATGTAGTCAAGTGCCATTAGCCACACATTTTTGAACACTTCCAGGGATGGTGACTGTACCACTTCCCTGTGAAGTCTCTTCCAATGATTTACAATCCTTTCTGTGAAAATCTTTTTCCTAATATCTAATCTAAACCTACCCTCATGCAACTTGAGCCCATTTCCTCTTGTCTTGAAAGTCCTCTAATCTTATTTGTGCAAGAGGACATAAAAATGGCCTCATAGTGGCTGTAGGACAACAGTGGTCATAAGCAGATGCTTAAGGAGACATGGGCATTGTCTCCTTACTACTACATACTACTTCCTCCACATACTCTCCAGCCTCCCACTGTTTTCAGCTTAAGGGACTTTCTGATCAGGATGTGGTTTCTGGCTATTTAGTGATCCTCGATGGATTATGTCCCAAGATTTATGCCATCTTCTCCATCATCACGTGTAAACTGTAGATTTGTGCTATGTCCCACTTCACAGACTGAGTCTCTGATGCAAGAGGAATCACCTCATCCTGCCTGCTTCATTCCGTGTTTCTAGCTCTTGCTTGACAGAGAATGGCCAGTCACTCCCCAAACTCTCCGTGCTGTCCAGATATTTACAGCCCTCTGTCATATTGCATCTAAATTATCCTTCTTGCAGGCTGGAAAGGTTGTTTCACAAACCAGTCTGTTAAAGACTTCACTGCTTCTGCCGCAATTCTTACCTGGTTTTGAGTCCCTCTGTTTTGGTCTTACTCCTGTGACATCTTCACTCCCTCCGTTCTTCTGCCTGCAGAAAAGAGATAGTAAAAATTATCCTTTGTTTTCGCGGAACAGTGGTGACACAGTGAAGTACAAGTATTATTACCATGAAAGCAATACAGAATGCTCTCTTTCCCCAAGGCTTAGCCAAGGACTCAGAAAAGCAACAATTCCACATATCAAGGACAAGACAGAATGGTATTAATGTAAACAAAAATAAGCCCATGGTTCTATCTACATTTTTTTCATACTTGTTTAGCAACACAAACTAAAACCCTTCATATTTCATGAACTACCTCTGTCAACCACTCCACTGTGGTGTTAAAAATTAGATATGATGGGACATATCCCACCAATTTCAGGAAAGTATTTCACACACTTGTATGCATAACAGGTCTGAAAAATATGACATACTACAAAGCTGGGATTGCCACATGTTTATTCCTGCCCTTTAATCTGTCTCTCCCCTTTCCATGATACATCTCATTTCTTAGGATACATATTAAGTCATTTCTCTACCTTACTTGGCCCATCTTCAGCTAGGTGTGTAAACTTGGTGTCTGATTTAAGTGTACAAGTTGTCCCGTTGTCTTAATGATTCTGAATCATACATTTAAAGTTAGCTTTGTGCTTGAGGGTACGGCCTTGTGAACATGTTACAGTGAGGCATTCAAGGGTGTGGATTTACAGGACACCAGCTACTTTGCAATAACTGCACAGATAAACACCCTTTGCCTGCTGGTAAATGCAAAGTAGGTTAGCCCAGAGAGAGAATCTCAGCGAAGATCACCTCTGCCCCTGCTACAATTGCTTCTGCTGCCATTCCCTGAATACTGGTCCTTTTGACAGTCTGTCCCCAACGGTGACACTATGGCCAGAAATAAACCTGATAGTTGCACACAGAGGTACCACCATCTCCTGCACCTCCAGTGCGATTCACCGCCAAAAACAGTTCAAAGTGTACTTTTTTTTTTATAATACACCCCAAAATCTTGCAAACAGAAGTCATATTAAGGAGACTTTGTCTCCCTTGTTGCATTACAGCTTCAGCTGGTTTTCTTAAATGTTTATATGATGGGATATATTCTTTGCCGAGTCTTTGTTATGTATCACACATATATAAGTCCTCTAATTCTTGAGCCCCTCTGTTTCCCTCTACTGGTTAAAAATGTTTAGCTGGGGGGAGCAGGGAGGGTGGGAAAGGGCAGGCAATTCCTCAAATAATTCTCAGGGTCAAATCAGGTACCCAGTGTGGGAGGAGGGGGCAGAGGAGACAGACCTTACAAGTACTGTATACCAGTGGCTGCTGCCCTGGTATATATGTATATAAAATATATTATATATTATATATAAAATAAACAAAAATATATTTCTGAGAGCTTATAGGTATTGTTACACCATGTATATACTTCATAGGGTCCTGAGAAGAGTTTATCAGCTGTACAGAAATTCCTGCATACTTTATCATCTGGGCAAACATCCCAGTGCCAGTGTTGTCTCTTGCTAGAGTCTCTTTGGAGTATCAGAGGTTCCCAGGAACATTCCCAGAAGCTTTTAGCTCAGCATGAGTCACTGCCAAGTTGAGCGGTTTCTTCAAGTCCCTTGTAGCAATCCTCCTGAAAACTGCAGAAGACGAACTTGCAGGCTCTACAACAGTCCCTAAAAGGCTCAACTTGTTCAGGAGTCATTGTCTGGCCTCCAAAAACATTTATCTGAATGAAGACACATTTATCTCAGCCTTGCACACATTTAAGGTCTCTCCAATGAGATCACAAAATCTGCATGTAGAAATGAAAGACTTCTCATGGAAGTTTTTCCTTTGGCAATTTCCTAAAATCTTTTTTTAATATTCTAATAATTCCTCAGATCCCTAAATGAGGATCAGCACCCCTTTCCTGTTCGAACTAGATGCTCAAGTCAGTTATATGAGGCCAAATTTCCTCCCCAGGCAGTTTACAATGTAGGCACACAGGTTATGTTGTCTGCAGTAACTGAGGCAGTGAAATACTCCATTATTTGTCATATCTCTCAGAACAGTTACCCTCTGAGAAAAGACTGCATTTTTGAGGCCAGCTGATTTTTCAGAAATAGCAAACCATCAGTGGGGCAAAAAGGTAGATTTCACAAAGGTGAAAAAACATTGTTTTCTTATTTTAGCCTGCAAAAATTATAATTTCCGAAAAACAAAATGAAAGAAAAAATCTCAACAACCACCAAGCCCTTTTCATTCCTGAAGAACCCGCTATTCCCCATTTATTTTGCTTTGTAAGAATTTGCCTATCTTTTACGTGTTAGCATTTGTAATGCTTCTTACTAGCCAAAAAGTTAATTGTGTGACTTAAGTTCCAGTATATTGCTTCCTTTGAACCTGCTACTCTTGTAGTAGCGCTTTCCCTTGACAGCACATTGAATTCATGCAGGTCATTAGGTCATCAGTTCCTAAATTTCCTATAGTACTCAAATCTTCAGTGAACAGAAAGATGAGCATGAAGCATTTGCCAACTTGAAATCCCTGCTGTCTGGACAACAGACCGAAAATTGTTTTTTAATTATTTCAAGATTCCAAACTCTGAATGTCTGGCTGTATAATTAAAATTTGGAACGGTAAAATATACTGAAAATACATTTACCATTAAAATGTATCACCTGTTAGTTGTTTTACTTCAAACTCTGTAACTCTGTGGTGTTACTACTTTCTTTTCTTTGATGTTTGTTCCTTTTAAGCTAACACTGAAGAATTTCACTCTCACCCACCGTGGTTATCAAGCTGTGGTTTGTCAGCATTGTCAGTATTTATGATACACAACTCTCTTCTGCTCTTCCCAGCTTTGGGGAATTAATACCTTGTATGCGTTGATTAATAGCCCTTCTTTATTGATATTCCTTTTAGGAGAGTTAGGAATGTCCACCACATAATCATCTCCATCACTTAGAAACACTGTTCCTGGTCTGTTCTATAGCTCTTGTGTAGGGACGCTTGGTATGTAAATACTCTCCTTAAGCTTCATCTTTTGTTTCAAGGATAAAACAAACAAAACAATAACAAAACCTCCTTTATTTTGCATGCTGGAAGCACATGCCATTAATATTAATTAATTTATTTATTTAAAGTTGGTAAAAGAATTTGCTCTTAGGCTGGGAATGTGACTGCCAAGTTTCCTGCCTGCAATTTGTTACAGCTCAGTAGTAAACTCCTGAAAATAGGAATCTGAAATGGAAATAGTGACAGGCCTTTTAACTACGCTATAATAAGCAGGGTGTTTTATCCTGCATACTCTATGTCGTTACACAATGGCAGCCTATCATAAGGTGCACGGAAAACAAACAGGGTCTCTTTAGATCGTTCTCCCGGCTAAAACTGGGCAGACAGAGGAAGCAAAACAGGCTGAAAAGACAAAAGACTAGAAGGTCAAGAGCACCACACCCAGACCTAAGCCCTTCTGTTACACAGCAGAGCACAAGAATCTCAGAGAACTTGCACTTGAATAAACTGACTTTGATCAGCTTGCCATAAAAAAAAAGAGGTGTAGTTTGCCATATTGCTAAAGGAGCTAAAGAAGGACATTTCCCTATAAGTCTTAAGCTGCAAATTAATGTACCCAGACCTGCCCTGTTATGCAGAGCAAAGCTCCAGAAAGTATGTTTCTTGTAAATGTTTCTTATCTGCCTATAACAGTATGTTCTATGTAATTCTGCACATATAAAGCACATCAACATTAAAGCTGGATTGCATACTAGCTTTCAAGTGACAGTTGTAAAATGTAATTTTTCAGAGATGCTGAGCATCTGGAGTCTTAACAAGTCAGCTGAGTTCCTCCAGATTTACACCTGTGTAAATGCCAGCAGTACTGCATCTTTGTGAAAATACTACTACTGCTTTTAACAAGGTATTTGGCAAACAAGAAAAGAACTGAATCATATGTGCAAAACAGAACGGAGTATCTGGGACTTGAACTGAGCCCTTCTGGTTTGTAGCACACATGCTTAAATGCCATATATTGAACTGCCACATCATGTCTATTTTTACTAATTGAGTTTACTTGTGTTTGGGCACTGTACCAGCTACTCAGCAAGTCCAGGAGATTAATGTAAAAGCCTCTCTGCATTTAGACAGTATAGGCATTCTAGATTTACAGCTGCTTATTTTGAGGGTGGCTGACTGCTGATCCTGATGTCTTTGAGTAACAGATGGTTTTCTGAGCTGCACTGATAATGAAAATGATGTAATTTGCCTCTTTACAGTAAAATAAAGCAGAGAGGCAGAATAAAAGAAAAAGCAATATATTCACCTTCTACAAATAGCATACCTTAGTATACAGATGGATGGGGAGGGGTGGGGGAAGCCCAGTCAAAAATCAGAGCTATCAATAGTACTGGAAATTCACATGAGTTAAAACTTGCATAAAGTAACCCATCCTGATCTGGACCCTGAAAGCATTGGCCCCTGTAATGTTAGAATTTATAGCTTTAATCTTCTTAAAAGCTGCATGGCTCTTCTCACATGTGGGGAAAACAGATTTGATGTTTCTGAGATTAAAACTACTGAGCTGAACTTTGCTTGTTATTGGCCAGAAGCACTTGGAAACCTAATAAAGCATTCCATTAAAATCTTGGCATTTTAGTAACACAAAAGAAATAGGCTTCTCAAAATGTGAGTCCAAGGCAAAAGGACACTTTTGGGGGGGGGGGGGGAGGGAAGATCGTGGAATTTGGATTTTAACAAAGTTTGCAATGACTTAAAAATACATCAAAGGAAATGCAAGGTAGAATGGAACAATAAATGCTTGATGTAACCAGCAATGTGCAACTTTTTGTTATTTAAACTTTATCACATTTGAAGACACTTTTTCATGTTCTTTTAAACCTCATACTTTTGTGAGTCTGTGAGTAGCTGGAAAAAGTACAACACGCATCACTGACTAGCTGTGTGGTCTCTAACAGGTAATGTAAGGCCTGATTTCTTAAAATTATGAGGATCCACAACCACAGCTGAGATCAACGTGGGCTACTAGTGTTCTGGGCTTTAAATGATCAGCTTTATTAAAAAAAAAAAAAAAAAAAAAAAAAAAAAAGGTCTCCTTAAAGCTGGCTAGGCTACAACTTCAGGTGCACAGGAAGCCTATAGTGAACACAGTTATGCACTTCTAATCAGTTTATGATTTGATTTGATCTATGACGATGCAATTAATATTTCTTTAGAAAGAGGCATAATACTGGTGGTGATGGTATGATCTATGAGTTCAAAGCTGTGGCATGACTGAACAAGGTTTATGATCTTATCAGTAGTGCTAAAACCTTGTACAATACCATCCGGGCAAATGGGATGAGAAATGCTTGGTGCCAGCTGCATTGTCAAGAACCCTTGCTTGCCTTCACCGAGCTGCAGTGAAAAGAAGACTCATAAACTACTGCTTTTACTGTTCTCTGCAGGCTAACAAGCAGACAGAAATAAAGATTATAATCAAATATAAAAGAAGTAAAGCTCCATAACCAGCCCTAAAAATGACAGGTCTCTTGCTAGGGTTCATTGAAGAGGTTTAGAGTTTTGTCAAAAGGCAAACAACATTAATTCCAATGTGCTATGAAACTACCTGGTCCCCTCTGTACCCCAAGGAAGGTATGCTAGAATTTGTCTGGGTATGATTACAGCTAAATCAGATCTTCCACTGACAGTCTACTTATAAATTGCCGTGTAGAGTCAGAAAGTATGTAGGCTATCTTCTGGAAAACTTGTGGTTAAAACCCTGGGAAGCCTGTAGTGATAATCAGGTAACAATCAAATACTTAGAGATTTTAGCCTGGATTTTACCCCACCCAGAAAGTCAGAGTGTTGAACCTGGATCCGACAGCTGGTGTTAATGAGTTCTACACAAGTTCACCCCACTGTAGGTGACCGCACAGAGTTCACTTGTGCAATTCCATTTTCTGCCCTTTCCAAAGAAATTCACCGTTACACAGCTGAACATTAACGGGTGCCCATAAACTGGCTGCTAACGTGGCTGGTGTGCTTTAGTTTTTGTGGCACTAACATATGAAGAGCTATCTACTGTAACAGATGCTCTTTCACAGTGCAAAATAACAGCACTCAGACTTAAACTGTAAAATTACAAACAATCCCTCTCTAACTACAAAATGAATACGCAGAGTGGGGAGCCTTGTCAACTAAGATATTAGTAAATCAGGTTGAGGAAGACAAATTATTCTCTAAAGCTAAAGTAACTGAAATTTTATTCAGTTAACATCACTGTCATTGGAGTTCTCCTGTTCCTTGCCATAGCTGGTAGATAAGAAAGAGAGTAATTATAAGCAACACACATAGTAAATCAGTTATGTGTTTCCTTGCTTATGTTAAAGCGACAGCAAATGTTTCTGTTCTTCCTTTTTACTAATTTCTATCAGTAGAAAAGATGCCATATAAATACTTATTACTGGCATGTGCCTGGCTGCGTCAAGACAGACCTTTCCCAAGGATTTTATAATTCTTCCACACCAAACCACAGACAGACTTGTGAATTAAAAGTGACTTTGTTGGCCCAGTGGTACAGCTGCCATGTGTTTGATTACAAACTTACTGGTACTAATGCCAAGGAGGGGACTTACAACTTAAGATGAAAATGAGTTGAAACATAGCTTTCTGCACAGAATGTCCCTGGTAACCTGGCTGCAAAAAGCATTCAATGCACAAAGATGATTTATATTTTTTTTTAACCTTTTAAAAAAAATGCATTCCTACTCTCCTCCCCATCTCTTCATGAAATCCCAGTGCAAAGTTCTCCAGAAGGATGTGCTCAGGGCAAATACCCTAGATTACAAGGTTTGCAGCTACATCTGGAGTCCTTGTGACATCTCAAATCTAAAACTCCTTCAGAAAGGACATGGAGAATTTACGAGGAGCATAGTAAAGGGATAGACACAGCACAGTGGTTCCTGCTCCGCAGTGCCAGCCTCTCAGGAATTTCTGAACCTGATGGCAGGGATATTGAGCACAAAACTGGCCTTACCAAATGCATGCAACTGCCCATGACCTGCATGAGGGGAAAAATGAGCTAGCCATTCATTGTTTTCATTAGCATGCACTGGGAGACATTGTTGTGTCCCTCAGTTCAGGATCAGGATTGACAATGCCCAATTATTATGACTCTAGAATAAACAGGTATGCTCAAGGAAAGACCCTGGCAGCTGTCTGCAGGCAGGATTTAATACCTTTGCCTTTCATGGGGCCCCTGGGCAGGAGTCTCAACCTCCTCTGCATGACAAACGCAGCCTGGTTTCATTTCATGCATTTGCACTGCCTGCAACTCCTTCAATACCTGGCACCAGACCCCAAATGCCACTAAATAAAGGCACACATGGGTAAAGCTGACTTATCTAGGTCTTGACCACGTGCTAAAGAACAGGACTAGCTGAATGGCTCTCCTCTGAGAGCCAAATTTGCCTTCTTTCTCCTTCCCAGATGAAGCAGAGAAGCAGGCAACAACCCCAACAGTTTTGCTGATACTTGCTCAGGGCACACCCAGAGGCATATTTTGTGTGCTTAAAGAACTTTACAGTGTTGAAAGACTTAGCTCAGGAAATGCAAAGGGTCAGGGCCTGCCCTCCAGAGCCTGACAAGAGGGTGTATGCATATACTGAGGAAGGAGGCTCCCTCTGTTGCATCGAGCTGGCTCCATGGCTCTTTCCCAATTCCCTAGAGATCCAAGGTATTTGTACACAACTTAGAAGGAAATCAGCAGACTAGTTTGTGTGCAAGGGGACTTGGTGGTCTTAAGTGAAGATTGCTTTAGGAAATGTAGCAAAAGGACCTCCTAAAATTGGACCCACCCCAGCCACAGTTTGGGTGGTGGGAAAGCCCCTCAGTCTCCACTTGCTATAGCTGACAAATTAAATCAATCCATTAGTCTCATTTTAATGCACACAAGAAAATCACTGTGCAAATATGGCATGACGGGCAGTTTGTGCCCATGATGTAAGCTATACCCAAACTAGCGGAAGGGTCATAAAATAAGGATTAAAGTTCAACAGGGAAGCTGATAATGAAGAAGCCTGCCCAGACTATGCCCTATTCTGGCCAGTGTTACGTTATCATCTAATTTTAGAACAGCTGACAATTTTTCCCAGGCCAGAAGTTGACAAGAGGCTGATCAACGCCAGTGTCGTTAAATCGTTGTTTTCAGGCACAGTGTTGTCTCCACACTGCAAGAAGTTGTTTCAGCTTGTGAAATTTTGCAGGAAGGCACACACTGTTGCTGGATGCCCATACAGGGAGCTGTGTAATATGTTGAAACCATCTGGCATTTTGTGGTTTTGCAGTATCAGTCAGACACACTGTCTGGAAACACAGGGCTCAAAACCAGAGTCCTTGATTCAGGTCAGATACCTACAGATGCCTGTGGTCATTTGGCTGGACTAGAAGCTGCAGAATAAAGCACTTAATTAGGTGGCTGAAGTTTATGGCTGATTCTACGGGCAGCTGAGCTAGAAGCCTATTATAGCTCAGGAAGTTTTAGTAAATGTAATTATTATGGCGTGTTTGATATAATACACAGTCTTCACGAAATGCTCCAAAATATCCTTTTAAAGACTCCTTTCGTTGCTGTCATGCTTTGTACCTTCTGACTAAGGAATAGGCCAGATGATGTGAATCCCAATGTGAAGCTTACTGAAAACTACCACTAAAATTAATAGAGCACAGTTATGGAAGAGTATTTTGTATAGAATTACCTTCTCTGGAGTGTGAACAATGCTGCTGAAAGCAGGCTCTGGGTTACATTATTCCTGTGATCCAAATTTTTTTAACCAGCTGATGTCACTAGGGAGATTTGAAGTCTTTATAATTACCGCTCAAGGCCTAGAGGAAGGGGGGAGGAAAGACAATGAAATTATGTTTCATATGTTGATTCAGAGAGTAACCTGCAGTGGTCTGTTAACTTGTTTCGTCTATCAAGAAAAGCAAATTAATTCTATATCCAGTCGGTTTTATGAGTGGCAGCTCAATTTGCTTTCCCAGTTAAGCAGGGAAGAAAGTGGCCTTTTGTCACAAACAATTGCTTCCTGCAATGCTGCAGAATAAGATGTAAAATAGGCGAAGAGCTTTGGATACAGCTTCCAACGTCCTACTAAGAAGTAAAATTTCTTTCTTTCATCTTCCCTTAGAGAAGGAATTCAGGTTATGCTCTGCACTAAATTAAAGTGTTCTGCTCAGTTATGTACATGTACAGCTTTGAAAACTGTTCCTGCTTCTAGGTCAAGGGCTCTCCCTGTGGCCGGGTGCCAGCTTTATCCCTGGACTCCCATAATCCCTTGAAATAAATCAACTTTCCATTGAAATCCTCTGCCAGTTCCACTTCAGACTAAAATGTGCTGTCTGTTGCATGACGCTCTTTTATACTTTTGTGGAAACACACACACACACACACAAAAAAAAAAAAAAAAAAAAAAAAAAAAAAAAAGAGAGAGAGAGAAACAATGTGTCCATTGTATACTGGATACAGTTTGAGGTAACCGCATTGTGTATATTAAAGTCTATCTTTGTATGTTTCACTAACCCAATATTTCAGCATTTATTATTAGAACTAAGAAAAATACCTTTGACCAAAGGAATAATTCAACTGATTGAAAAGGATCCCAGCTTGTGTGCGTGTGTGTGTGAGTGTGTATCCCATTACTACTCTGCTCACGTGGACTGAAGTGTGTGGATGCATTATACTACTTCCCTGAGCAGATGAAGCCCTCAAAGATTTTTTTCTCTTTCCTCTTTTTTTTTTCCCTTTCCCCCCCCCCCCAATATCAATTTCTTCTCTGTGTGTTATAAATGAACCTGAATACATTCACACGTTCATGTGGAAGACTAAAAGCTGTCACTTCATTTCAGGGAACCAGGAGGCTTTAAACTCAGCTGCAAGAAAGCCCAGATGCTACTACATCTCCAGGGGAAACTTATCTACTCAGAAATGGCAAAACTTCTGAACAATAATAACAAAATCTAGCTTAAAGATGCTGCTGCCGTTCTCCTGTCGGTGCTGAGGTCAGTACTTTGGAGAGTGGGTGCCAGTCAGAAACTGCAGCACTCAGAAGACTGACATTTCTAAAAAGCTCTGCTTCTCCCCAAATCTCAGTAACTTTAAATGGTCTGCCAGTTAAATCAGAACAGCCTGGTATAAAGCCTCCAATTTTCTGACAACCTTTATAGTCTCTTGGCTCCTACAAGGCCCTAAAGCTGATCGCGTATAATCCTGAGCTGAATGTAAAATAAATATGAAAACCTGTCACGATTTTACAGTTTTTCAAAGGATATTTCACTAAATAAAAAGCGCTGCATTTTTGGCACACAAATGCTCCATATAAAAATCACAGTTAGTTCTTTGAAATAAAGTTACACAACACAGTGCCAGACTCTGCCCTCTGAAGTTTCCCCTTGAGTGCTGGGGAGCAGCTGTCTACATCCTTATGAGCTGGCTGGCCCTGAAGATCCCGTGCTCCTTTCCCCTGCACAATGGCTGTGCAGATCAGGGCAGTGCCCCTGGCTTGAGCCAGTCCAGCCCCTGAGGGTTCCTTCCAGCACGGGAGCCTTGGTGGACATACCTGGGTCTCGTATGAGCTAGGGCACTCCAACCCATGGTGGCCAGCTAAATCTAGCACTGGCAATTGCTTCCACGCTTGTGGTGCAAATATAGCCTGAGCAAAGTGTGACCCAGAGCTCACCCAGCCCTCGTGTCCTTGAAATCTGTTGCCTAAGAAAATAACAATTGTTTGCTGAAACCCCTTCCGCTAAGCCTGCGTTATTTAGCTATCTACATTAACTATGTGCCAAGGCATGGGCTATAAGCTGGAGCGTCCACAGCACTAGAGCTCAGAAATGAGTTTAAATCACTGACAAACTAGAGCTGATTTCAGGCTTCACTGGCTTTACAGACCTCAAAAAGATCTGCAGGTCCAGAACACAGCTACAAGGCCAGAGGGAGACACACAGGTCTATCAAAATAGGACCCCAAACCAGCAACACTGACAATGGACATGAAGTGCATTTTGAGTGAAGCTGTAACCAGACTGACAACATATCTATTTACCATCCTGCAGGAAATCTAAAAGACCCGTCCTGCAAGTCCTGGGGTGGTAGCTTACTGTTAAAATCACAAGTTACATTTGCACAGTGCTGTTCGGATGGTTGGCACAGAAGAAACAGAGGCAAGGCAAGGTACTTCAAAAAGGGAAAATCTGTGATGTCACTCACAAGGTTTCCAGATTTGTCTGCAGAGCCCTTTCATCATGCAGGTTTTATATATGCACCTGTGTCTCATATTCTCATATTCTCCTCCTTCAACAGGGTACAGGCAATTGCACTGAATATAAAATCCTCAGTAAACTACACACCTAGAGCTTTAATTTTAAATCAGACAAAGTGAAACTATCTGGTTTTTTTCCTAGAAGCCCTCAGTGGACAGTTTCTTCACTTAGCTCCACCACCTTCAGTCCTTCCTTTTAAGTGAGGAGTGCAGCTGAACCCAAAATTTCAAAGCAAAACTCAGCTGAAACCATTATGTTTCATCTGGTTACATGTCAAAACCTCAAACCTTGTGTACACAGGGCTCAAATTATAAACCTATCAGGCATAACCCCAGAGCTGGACCCAGATTTGCCTGGAGAGCCCACAAATCTTTTAGAGAAGCTGATATGAGTTTTGAGTTCATAATGACTTGAAAACCCAAAGTGGCCAGGAGACTTTTCCAAGGTCAAACAGTGAGTTAGAAGGGGAGCTAAGAAGAGAACTGCAGCCCTGGCCACCTCACACACTTTCCTATCAACAGAGGTAGAAACTCACTCTGCTTGAACTTTACTCTGCATGGCCTTTGCCAAACCACTCAAAATAACCACTTTTCTTGCCTGTTAATTGTTTTAATAAGTCACATGGCACTGAATGACTAAAAACTACATCATCCCTCTAAGGATTCAGCTGCGGAAAAAGCATCCATTTAGCTGCAGGGTAGTTATTACTGCATAGCTTTGATTTTGCTACACAGTGCATACCCTGTTTATTGAAATGCCTACATACTGCTCAGGGTGAAATCATCATGACTTACAGGTACGCTCTGAAGCTAAAGGAATGAACTCAGATCCACTCATCTAGACTGAAAACGAACCCTGTCCACGTAGCTGGGTCTCCATAATGCTCTCAGAGGTTGGCTAATGTCCCTTTGGACATTTTGAATGCTACCCAAATCTCTGCATATAAAACATGAACGTACCATTTCAAGGTGAGAAAACACACTTGCAGTTAGAATACCTGCCCCTCCTGCTGGCTCTGCCATGGCACGTGTCTCACTGGAGAGCACTGAGATCATTTCAAGCTCACAGCATAGGTAATGTAGTAGTAACTTCCAAATCTAGACCGTCATGCAGTAGTCACTCATTTGCCTGTTCTACATCCATTCTACCAAAACTTTGGGACTTCTGGCAATACATCAAGCAACTGTTCTGGGATCAAGGCTTAATGCTCAAATACCATCAGGGCTGAAGATTGCTACATATTGCTTTCTAACAGTCCCTGCTGTTTGACACCTGGAATGGCATTAAGGAGCTCTGGCACTGCATCCAGAGATCTCTAGCAATAATTGCAAGTGCTTCTACAATATGAGAAAAAGACAAGGGGCTTCAGCATTCAAGGATTGGTTCTGTTTAAGGTCTTGAAAACATTTTTGTGGAGTGAAGGGTCAGCATTTGAAATGTAAGGTATGGCCTATATACACATGCAGTAGAAACCTGAGATTCCAATACATACCTTTTCGAATTTGGGTTAATTAGGAGTTTGCTTTACTCCCTGCTAGTTTTGCTTGCAGGCAAATTTTTTTTTGAGCTCAGCAGCCAGGACTGTATCTAGGGCTAAGCTTTCCCACCATATCATTCCAATATTGAAAGAATTTTTCTGGCTTCCTGTTAAACCATGCACTGATTACAAAATTCTTTTGCTTATTTAGGGCCAGATTCAATAAAAATTCTGTCCAGCTTCCGCATCATGGAAGGCCACAAAAGCCCTGAAATATTTTGGTTTTGAAGCCTGTGTGGGCTTCATTGGTTGGGATGCTGGGTAACTGTTCCAGTGAATGTGGTCCTCATAAAGCTTTTCAAGGTCCTGCTCCATATGGACCTAGTGATTTCTCTTTATTCTCTCCAGTGTGGATTACAATCCACTTCAGAGAATCTTTGATTTATGCCTCTAGCTACAAGCTAAATCCTAGAGGAATAGGTCCTTTTCGTACCAGGTCACATCCTCTGCAGAACACTGACAGAAAAATTAGAGTTTCTGAAAAGCAAGCACCACTTACAGAAAACTGGTATGCTTTGCATACTTTATATGAATATAAGTGAATGGTAAAAATCTAAAAAGAAATCCAATAAACTACTCATTATCTATATTCATATGACTAAGCTACACGTGGAACGTAGCTTTTATCCTCCATAAAAAATGTACAGATGTTCTATAGAAAACTGTATGAACAAACTTTAACCTCACGACTGCTATTATTTTGTAATAAAAGGCTTACAGCATAATGTGAGCTTTTTTTAGAATGTAAGTTCCATGTGAGTAGTGTGTTGTTAATTTAATATTAATGCAATGCACCAGGAAAAACTCTGCACAGAATCTCAAAGAGAGAGAATCACAATGCTGCAGACAGGAGATTTGTGGCGTGGATTTCATTTGTTTCAGCACTCAGAAGCAAATTCATTGACCAGGATTCCCATTGCCATAGGGCAGTGGATTCATCTACAGATGTTTTCACATGCCTTGGCATGAGGATTTTGCTGCAGCATTCCTGCTACTGTTCCTGAGAATCATGTGGTGAAGTCACCTTGCACTGCACAGAAAATTTACCTCTCACTGTCAAGTGCATTTGAATGAGCTTCTTTTTTGGGAACAGCAAAAGCAAAAAGAATCCACTGAATTAACTTTTGAATTTCTTTTGCTGAACTGTCCTTCAGGTAGCAGGTGCGAAGGCTTTCACTAAACTTGCAGATTGCAAATGGGGTGTCTGCTTTGCTTGCACCATAAACAAATTAAAGCAGGGGAGCAGAACAGAAATCCAGTTTCATCCACACGGTTTGCCACTGCCTGAGCCCTTCTCCTCTGCAGCGTCTGCCATTCAGGATACATATCCTGTATTCCTCCAAGAAGTCAGTTCACTGTCTCATCTCCAAATGCATTGGTGAAGTAATTTATGACTCCCATTATTATAATCGCTTAGCAGCTCCCAAGCATGTAAAAATAGCAACAATAATCTCTCCCACTTTTCCTTCCTTAGCACCCCATAGGAGAAAGCTTGATTAATCCTGTAGGGGTTACACATGCACTTGTGTGTTTCTGTAACTTACAGAGAGAGTTTGACATTTTCTGAAAGACATGATATCTACAGACATCTTATTCACTGCAGAAATTCCTCAGTCTAGGTACAACTTCTGGGAAAGTCCTGTATCCAGAAGCTTCCTTCTTTTGCTTGATAGTTTCAATGCTTCTGTGAAATGCACTCACGTACTATCATGATAGTAAAGGACGGCCCAGTCTCAGAAACAGTGAAGGCCATTTCCTTGGAAGCCTTCCAGGGTCAAATTTTAAAACCTACCCAGGACTCCATGCAATGAAGCAGAACTTCCACGCATAGCAGGGAGAAAAAAAAAATGGGGAGATATTTATGAACAACAGACCTATGGCAATTTGTGCGTGGTAAACTGACAGACTGCTCCCTTTTGTCCCAGTTTTCCAAGCATGTGATTGCAAACACAGTTATTGTTTTATGTGGACCATCACAGCTGCACTGCACCCATCAGAGTGAAGACAACAGTCTGGTCCTTGTGAAATAGAGATGGAGCTTTCCTATTTCTGTGCATATTCTGTGGGCAAGCACTAAAGCTCGAAAGTTAACAGAGGTGCAACAAACGTCAAACAAATGCCCTCAGCACTTGGAATAGTTATAAAAGGAAGAATTTCAAAGCACTCCTCTGCTTCTACAGTCATCATCTAGGTCTAAACTGCTAGGAAAAAGTATACTGGTTTTTCTAAAGGCATAATTTAAAATCCATTTTGGTCAAACTGGTGTAGAAGACAGAGTGGGTATCCTCATATTTCTGTGTTAAACCATGTCTGTTTTGGTCTAAGCTTAAATCTATTTAGGAGCTGATTTTGCATTTTCAAATAAGATGGTCTTAAGCTAGCACAGTCAGTTGGATTTATGAGTGACTTTTAAGCTGATACACTGATACAGGCGTTTAACACAACTGATATCTTGCACTTGACTGGTTTACTTCTGACCACTTGCTCTGCAGTGCAATGTGAATTTCAGGTAGTCACTAAGATAATTAGGGGAAGACAGTAATTACGCTTGCAATGAGGAATATGAAAACCCAGATAACATCTACAGAAAAGCAGGCACTGTAGCTCACTATGTGGTCTCCTCAATCCTCTAGTGGTTTCACATGTGTATGGAAGAAGCCTTGTCAACTGCCAGAGATGAAGAGTTTGGAAACAGGAAAACAACTGCTGCTTGTGACTCCTCTGGCTCCACCTTAGGAGAAGGAACAGAATGCTTTCAAGGAGCTTGCACAGCTTCTCCACACAGGTTAGAAGCATTTGATGATCAACAGTATCAAATATCACTACCATTTTTCACTGGCCAAAGTTACAAGGGCAGCCTCAGTACCCTGTGCTACCCCTCAGTAACAGGGATCAAGTTACTGGCTGCCTCACAGCTGATGTTAGAGATTAATTTTTGTCAACCTGATTAGCAGAGGACAGTTAAAGTTTGTGTGGAAGCCTGTAGGATCTCACTCTTCGAAAGACCAGTCCATGAATGAATCTCACCAGACCAAACATTAGCTGTGATGGAAGATTCAGGTCAAAGGGGGAGATCATATCCTCCATTTACTGAAGCCCAAAATACTCTGTTTCCACACCCATTTGCTCAAACCTGGAAAATCGTGTTACGTTTCTTCTCCTGAGCTTGAGTGCCTGTGGTGTTTCAGCAGAGGCTGTGAAATAAGATACCTCGTACAAGAGGTATGACAAGGTGAGTAGTGTCAGCTGAGGTTTAGAAAGCAACATTAGGCTCCTTCTGTAAAGTCAGAGGAGTAGGCACCTGGCAGGGGCAAGGTATGCTGTAGTACTTTGTGTCCATGTCTGTGTCAGGCAATATTTTTGTCACTGGTACTCACGGGCTGTCTTTCGGTTCTTCTGCTCAAGTCTCCCCTCATTTCTGGGAGAGAATGGGGGCAGACAGAAGAGCAGGAACTGAAGGCTGAGCATGCCTAGCAGTGGTTGCATCTCTGTCTCCCTGATCTGTTCAGTTACTCTGAAATGTTTTCTAGAACCACAGGCCACACAAAAGAAACGCTGGGTTGGCCTGCTTTGTACTGTTCCAACTATGTTCCTTTTACTATCTGTCCTTCAACAGAATGGCTGATTGCTTAGAGAGCAAAGCCTGACGAGTTAAAGCATTAGATACTTCCATCAGAGTAATGAGACTTATTGGGGTGGGAAGGATTCTCCTCCTCCCTGCATCAGTGAGCATTTCTTCCTTTACAATTAATTGCAATGAAAATATCTTGACAAGAAATTTTTCCTGTTCATTTGATGATCCCACCTGCAATAACCTGGGTCCCCTTTGGGGTAGGCTGAAAACTCTTCTCCTTTGCCGGCAGCCCTATCACAGGGACCAGAAACAAACCCCCCACTTTGCCTCCAGTTTCCACTGGTTTCCATCACACATTGCACAGAGTGACGAAAATGAAAAGGACACTACACATTTTTCAGAGTCCTGTCCCCACTTTTTAGGTGAGGAGCACTGCCACATCCCCCGAAAAGCTCCATGTATGCTATTAAAAGAAAAAACAACCACCACTAAAAACAACGCAGTGCCTTCTATGCTAGAAGTAACAACTCATGGGCAAACTATTAATCTATTAACATTCTTCATTAAATAATTGCTCCCAGACGAGTCTTATGAAAGACCCTGCCAGGCCAAAATGTCAGCTCAGTTACGGGATTTATTATTACAACTGTCAGGCCAGAAGGGTTTGCTGCAGCAGATCCATCAGGCATGCTCAGGCAGGAGCTCCTGCCTTTGGGCCAGCTGCTTCACAAACAGGAACAACTAATGCAGATGTTAAGTTCTGGAACTGCCATGGAACAATGGATCATTTTAGCTGTTTAGCAACTGGCAAAGACCATATCAGGTAGGGTAAGCATCCGTGTTTTCCTGCTTTTAGAGCTGATAGAGGCCTTTGTCTCATCTTTCCCTATTTTTAAACTACTATAGCATGGCTTTAAGGACTCGTGACTCAATCAGCAGGAGAGGGACAAGCTGGAGGATGAGGTGTACTTTCCTCAAGGTGGTGGCTGCTCCCCATAGCCACGTGCTTCAGGAGAGGTGGCTGAGGGCATCCATAAGCTGCAGGTCTGTGTTCAGGAGTCACAGGCTGGTCCTGGTGCAAAGAGAGGATTGTACTTGGGTTTCATAATGGAGTTCATGGAAGTCAGTGGAAATTGAACTGCAGCCAAGGTGGAGAGCCATGTAGAACAGATGTCTTTACAGAGGATAAAACAAACAAAAAAAAAATGCTCAGAGCCTGAGTTAGAACTCTTGGCCCACATTAAATCTGTAAAAAGCCCCAAAGTGCTCCAGTGTGGCTGTCCGAAACACTTAAATTCCACATGTATAAAGTGAAACACATTTGCATTGCTAATTTATTAAAGGACTTCTTGACCCAAAGTCAAATACTAGCGCAAGTCTTCTGCACGGAAAAGCTGTGATAAGCACGCTCTTTAACTCTCTCTGTGAACATTCAGTAATGCTCCTTTTCAAAGTACATATGCTTCTTCTTGTGTCTGATGCTAATTATCTTATCAGATAACAGGCAGCCCTGTGCTGAGTAGGTATGTAATATATTAGCCTTGGGGAGGGGGAAAAAAAAAAAAAAAGCCTTATCTTTCAAGAAGATTTGAAACTGCGTATGATCTTTCTGAGTCTGTGGAAACTTTCCTCTGCAGCAAAGTGCTTATATAAGGAAGACAAAAAGGAAAAAAAAAAAAGGAAAAAAAATTCCCAGACCCGTACAGCTCTCAGACTGCAATTCTCCAGGCTGCTCCTTTTGTTGAATTTTCTCCTCTATCAGTACTTTGGAATGACATACAGGTTAAACCGTTCATCTGGCAGAGAAAGCAGCTTTGGTAATTGCAAGTTTACATTACACTATAAACGAGTGGATTAGAGTAAACAGATGAACTGTGTAAATAAAATGTCACTGCTTAGCTCTCCTTTGTGACTTGTATTCTGATACCACTACTACTGCTTTTACTACAACTACTATTACTACTACTGCTAGGCTTCAGCTGACAGCTCAGCCTGAAACCCTTTATTCATCTTTATTACTACTTCAGCTGCTTTGAGAGCAAAAAGGCATGGAGGACTTATTGGCTAGAGGCTCTCTAACCTAGCAGGCCTGCCTGGGAAATCAATATGCCGCACTCAAGAGCACAAAGATGGATTGTGAAGCCGGGGCTGGCAAAGGAACGCGTGCTGCATCTGGAAGGACACGGAGACAGCCAGTTCTGCTCCGCCAGAAGCCTCCCCAGACCGCGCATGTTTGCACACCAACCTCATGGCACCCTTCCAAGTCAATTTGTGAACCTTGGTTCACACCATTTTCAAAGTAGGTCATACGCAGTAATCTCAGCCGACGAGAGATACACTGTCAGCAGCAGCAGTCGCTGCGAGGAGGGCGATAGCTGCGACCAATGAGGGAGCTGGTGCAAGCGAGGAGATGAGCGCTAGGAAAGCGCTCGGGATGGGGCCAGCTGCATCCAAGGTGCTCGCCGGGCTCAAACAGCTGACAGGCGAGCTCGGACAGACCCATCCTCTTACCATTTATAGCTGTAAAAAGCGCCCACTGTTCTCCTGGACACAACCACCAGCACAGCTTAAATATTAACCTGAATGAAAATAGAGTAGAAGAAATCTAACCTTTACTTAGCTCTGTGGTCCTGACGGCAGGAATCACAGCTAATTTTGAACCATGAGATTTAAATTTACTACGAACTTCAGATTATTGCTTGCAAACGTGCTTCCCTTACCTGCCCCTCCTCTGACAGACAAAACAGTCTTAAAGGTAGCTGTGTTTCTGACAGAGACGATTCCTAAAGCACTTACAGTTTCCTGCATTTTCCTGGATCCCTTGCTTGAGCTGTTTTAGGGGCATGGAATTTAAAACGGGCACATTTAAAGGTATGTTTTTGAAAAATGGTGTCCAGGAAAAAAAATGCAGAAATGAGCGCACATACTTGTTTCCGCACTACAACAATAGAGAGATCATCAGAGAATTAGCAGTTTAAAGCAACAGCACAGAACTTCACAGGCATAGGAACTGTTGGGACTGCGTTGCCTTTAAATGCAGCCTGCACACCACCAGAGATGACTTGATGCTAGAAAGCTGAAGGATTGCCTGAAGAGTGCTACGGCGTTATGCAATTTTTTCTTTAAATGGGTTAATTTTTAAACAGGCTCAATTTAACCTTGTTTCTGGTCAATAGTTACATGAATCTGAATGAAAATATGCTCTCTGGAGAAATCTACTCCAATACAATAGGCATGCATCATTTTTAGCACTGAAATCAACACTGAAACAGCAGAGCTGGGAAAGCATTGCTTGCTTTTTTTTTTTTTTATTCTAATTCGTCAAGTAAGAGGACTGACTTTCCTCCATTTGAAAAGCTGTGCATTTTCCTCCTTTTCTTTCTTTCCCTGTGATGTGTCAGACTAGAAATCTTAAACAGAAAGGAGCAAGTGATTTCTGAAGTTACCATGCTCTATGCCAAGAGAGAGGGGAGATAACACCTTGTAGACTAGTGAAAAGGCATATCTCCCATCCAAGAAAGAGCTCACAGAATGACTGCCTGCTTCACTGGAAGTGACCTACCAGATCAATAGCTTGTCCAGGGAGTTGTAGGACACGCAGAAACATGCAATGATGTGTTACTGTTATCAGCTAAAAGGCTGCTGTAATGACTTTCTATGCAAATATACAGAAAAATCCATAAATCCAGAAAGGGTTATCACTCAGTACATCATCAAGGGAACAATTTATTCTCCAACATGCATGTAATACTTTCTTGCCAAAATCACATTGCTTGTTATCACTAAGCATTGGAGAAAAAGTAACCAACAAAAATCCCTTCTGCTGCTGCCTCCTGAAAAGAAAATCCCTTTTAAGAAAAATTGTAACAAAGAAAACCCCCAGACACTTCACTTTTTTTTTCAGAATGACAAATAATTCTAGCTGTGGTTACAAATGGTCTCAGTATTGTACCATTTCATATCATGTGAGTTTTATTAGTTCTCAGGCTAACTTTTGCTTTTTCCCAGCCAGCTGCTGGCAGTTGTAATTTTAGGATTGAGAGCAGACTACTTTGAAAACAAATTTGTTCAGAAATCTTTTAAAAGTGATACAGAAAAAAGAAATCTTTTGTGTTTTTAATTTCAGCTTGGATGTAACCTCTTTTTTCCTCCAGTCTTTGAAAGGAATGAGTCTCAAATGCGAAACAGGTCACAGAGTAATTACGCATCTACCTGAAAATTAAACACACATTCAAAGGCTTAACTAACAGCATATGCTAATTCATAACAGTTACATGTCACTCACTTTTTTTGTGGTTGATCATTAGGGTGTAAGCAAAACCAGATCACATCAAATCCAGAGAAGAAATGCTGTAATCTTTCTGCATGGTTAAAAGGAAATAGATGACAGCAAGGTGATAGTGTTGATGAAGCTGATCTGATACTGCAGGGCAGCCACAGCAAGTCCTGTGTGTCTGAAATCCTAGTGTCAGGGTTGGGAATGTCTCTGGGTTTACTCAGAGAAAAGTCGGTCCTGAGGTCTGGCCAAGCTTCTGTGCTTGGGCAGGTCAGCAGAGTCACTCCTTGTTTGGGCCGACCTGAGATCAAACCTGGACAGCTACCTTCAATGTTGCACACTTGCGTCTCAATTGAAAAGACAGACAAAAACTTTGGCAAACCCTTTTATGTTCAGTGCAGAGCCAAATTTATTATCTGGGACACGCTCATCTTCTTGCTCTGGTGTTACCAATTATTTTTTGCGAGCTTCCTATGTTTTCCCTGACCTTTCATAGCACAGGTTTGGCAGCAGCATTTCAAACGCACAAAAGAAATTGAATCTACATTTCCTTCGTCGAGTGGAGGTGTTTGAGTTAGTAAAATCTCTCTTATAGATTTCCTTTGTGGTAAAAACATCTTTCTTCTACCTGGAGAGAGAAATGCACAGTGCTGGCAGAGATCAAAGGCCCAGTGAAGAAGCTGAAAGGACCTCAGCATGGCCTTCACACAAGTGCACAGTGGTACATCAGAACTGTGAATTAACATAACTGGTTTGTACACTACCTGCCTGCCTCCAGCTGAGCACTTGCTGTGACTGAGTTTTGGAATTTTTAGACCAAGCACCTCAGAAGTCTAATAGACTGGCACTGGTTGAAGGAGATCTTTCACCAGTGCTAAGATTGAAGATGGATTAAAGGTGACTTTGGTCAACCTTTGCTTCCTTATCCTGAGTTACCCAAGATCAGCACGGGTAAGACTGAGTGCTAAGCTATTATATATTGCCTTTTGCATCTGCTGCTGGAATAAGTTTGAAGAGTGCATGACATGGCTCTTTCCAATTACCTTTGCAATTGGCAAAAGCTCTGGCCTCACAGCATGCCAGATATCCACTGCGTCAGGGACAGGAACCCCACATATCACCTCCCAGACAATTTTTAAATTCAGCTCACTTTTTTTTTTTTTTTTTTTTTTTTTTTTTTTTTTTTTTTTTTTTTTTTTTTTTTTTTTTTTTCCCCAATGCTATGGTCTCTAGAATACTCTGGTTAGGCTTGGAGGATTTCACATGGTCTCTTCTGGCTATGATCAGCAGATAGCGAGATAAGAGTAGGGCGGAGAGAAAAAATGGGATTGCTGCTATTGCCTGTTCAGTAGCACGCACATAGTTGCATACTAGAGAAGGTTTTCCATGTCAGCATCTCTATGGCACTGGTGCTCCTGCAGAAGTCCTACAGATGGTTCATTATGGCTTCATAGCTCTTGGTGGCCAGAAAGAACATCCTCTACTAGGCCAAAGGGTTGAAAGTGCGCATAGTAAAATTGCAGAACACAATTTTGTTCCATTCACCTCTTCCTCCTTCCTTCTGTCACCTCAACTCTGCTCTTGGGAGCACTGGTATAGGAACTCTAGGCAAATCAGCCGATTTTTATGTAACTGTATTGACGATGCAACTGAAAGCAGAAAGTACCTTAGAGGTTCAAAGATATGTGCTTGTGTGTTACTCCTGATAGTTTCTGACCAAACTGCTTAGCTGACCACCACTGGATTAGCAATCTTGATTTAGTGTTTCACACCTCCTGCACTCAGAATGTCAGCTCTCTTGTGAGCTGAAAGAGCCTGCTCCTCCACCCCATTCATTCACGACAGGTAGCACAATAGCTGGCTAGGCCTGAAGTGCTCCGTGACCCAGGGCCATGAGCATACCCGGGCTTTTAACACAGTGACTCCCATCACCTCGGCTTAGCACCACCCAAGTAAATGTAACCCTTTGGTTTAAAGCGCGTGAGGTTTTCTTGTGTTGGCATGAACAAAATAGGATGCTAATCCTTCTGGTATTAGTCAAATGGGGCTTAAAAATCCACTCATATGCTTTGCAGTTGCAAGATTTCCCTGGCAAGTCTCAGTCACGCCTTCCCACAGAATCTAAGCTTTTGTTAAAAAAAAAAAGAAAAAGGAAAAAAAAAAGAAAGAAGAAAAAATAAACTTCATGGCAGCAAAAACAGCCTTTCCAAGCTCAAACTGACCGCAAACTGTAGCAACACTGGCTTCCTCAATCTGCAGAGAAAGAGCTTCAGTGCTTGTGCTGGTCCTCCACCCCAGTGCTGCCAGCCAGCAGCCACTGATGGCGATTACCGAGATCTCACCCTACTCTCTCCAGCAGGGCCCCATGCTGGGCAGGGAAACCCAACAAACCCCTCAGCTGAAGCTTGCAAAAGGTAGAGCTGAGGGCAGGAATGGGCACTGGAATGATTCACAAGAAAGAAAGATCCCGAAGGAAGGATGCTAAAGGAAAAGATGAGTAAAGAAATAGCTTGCTTGCTCCATCTTCTAGAGAAGCGAGGAGGAGGGTGATGGATGCTGCAGTGAGAACACAACTTCTTTTTTCCTCACGTGACTGAATATCAGGAAGTTGACAGGAACATAAGGCCTGCACTGGTTCAACAGATAGAAATGAGAGCTTCCCACTGAACAAATACTTAGTAGCTCTAAAGGAAGAACTGCATCTCCAATCAGGCTCCTGCTGTAACTTCCTTGTAGAAATCCCCCAAATCCCACGTGCTGGTGGAAGCAAGGGACTGAGCTTCTCAGGAAGGCACCAAGAGCAGCTTATGATAGAGGTTCGCTCATCTTCATCTAGTGTCTTTACTCACATCAGACTTGTTGGTTTCTTGAGACCATTTTACTGATCTAAAATAATACCAATTCCCTTCTATTTTCTTCAGTGAAATGTGAACATAAGCTTGGTGATTATTTTTAATTCTACCATGTTATGTTTTCTTAAGAGAGTGAATATTATAAAATAATAATAAAATGTTTTTGGGATGCATTTTTGTATTTTTGTTATCATAACCTGAATACCATACATTTTATTAATTCAGGGCACTCTTCTCTTTACTGCTATCTTATTCATGTGGTTAAGTCAATAGTAAAGGTACAGCCCTACTAGTATCTCATCAGAGGTCAGTGGGACTCACACAATCACTAAAACTGAGACTTTTCTCAATGTAAATAACACAATTTTTTTATTTTTTTTTTGCACTCCATTTGATTTGGCTTAACCCACATAATGCAGAGTTCTGTCCAATGGTGCCACTTAATTATAGCAATTGCAGAATCTAAATTTGCTTCCAAGCATCCTTAATTAATATTATACTACAGATCAGGTGGATAAGGGGGGGAACTCCTGTTTCTGATTCCTAAAAACCTCCAGCCAAACCAAAACAAGGTCTGGAAGATTTTACATTGTGTTTTCAGTGTCAGTGCTGAAGACTTACTAACCACAGAATGTGCTCCATGGTCTTTAATAATTTTATATCATGAGCAAACATTGTTTGCTGGCAAACAATTTGCTAAAATATCTTAACTTGAATTTTTCTCTGTGCCAGCGTATGATATATTCGTCCACATAGGAAAATTTACATTGCAGGATATATGTGCCCTGCATGCTGTATGTAAAAAGAAAATCATGATTAAAATGTTACAAATATCTGAATTCAGCTGTAAGTTATATCATTTTAGATGGGTTACATTCAGTTGATTTCAACTGCTCTAATCAAGTCGCAGGCAGGGGGAGAAAAGCCATCTAGTGGACAAAAATGTAATTAGATACCAGAAAATATTTTCAGGCACGAAGCCCTCACTGGAGAACTCTTTTCTTATTTTGTTATTCATCTGCAGTACCGCTTATCTAGGAATATTCTAGAAGACTCCAGGAAATCAGGGCTTGCTGGAGGGCAACAGCATAGATCTCTAAGCCCAGGTTTTTGGCAGATTTTTTGATTGGCAATTGTTATAAAAGGTAGAAGACGCTTTGTCCCTTCTATCCCTCACACAGAATTAATCAGCATATTTCTTACAACGCTGCACGGGTCATCAGTTGACCGAATATCTTATCACTGGATTCAATGCTATGTGCCAAGCAGACTGGCATTGCCACAGGGTTTAAATAACTGAGCTAATATTTAAACTTTTGTCCCCTCTGATCCCTGAAAAATAATGAGAAGAGACTTTGCGACTTTGTAAACAGATGAGCCAAAGGGCATCTAGAACAGCTTTTTACTAAAATTATCTTTGAGATTCTCTGGGACACAGGATCAGGAAGGGCTGGGGAGTGCAAGGCAGAGCAGCTGAACTGCCAACCACACAAACCTGCATGTGCAACTCATTCAGCATCTGACATAAAAAGTGGGGAGAAGGGAACAAAAACTCTCCTCCCAATATTATTTGCAACACCCTCTGGCCTTTGCTGAAATGCTGCCTGCCTACTATGGTTGTAGTGGCCTGTGCCATGAGTTAAGTAACTGAAAATATACCAAGCAGACAGGCTGAGCTCTGCACTGATCTCCTCTTCTTCCATTTATGTTGGGGAGCACAGGGGGATAAACACAGCAGCCTTTTTTGTGCAGCATTTTCACAGACCTGGCCCCCAGATCCATCCTCTTCTGCCACTGAATTCAGAGCGTTTAGCTAAGCACTTTCAGCTAATCTTGAAGAGCAGATAATGATCAGTCATGCCCAGACAGGCCAAAGCACTGAAGCCAAAGTATAATTTCTGTGGGATTACAAAAGCACAAACCACCATCATCAGAGACTATACTGTCATGATGCAATCAAACATCTGTAACTCCTGCTGCTCCCGGCAAAATACTGAAGTGGGATTAGTGACCTGCCACTTAAGGACTGCTCTGATGCTGGAACAACAGGTTTTGTTCCCTCTCCTGTACCCCTTTTGTTTGAGATAATAGGTAACCCCAGGTATTTTGTGCTCCCATTAAAAAATAAAATCTCCCAAATAATCTTTTGAAACAGTTGGTTTCAGGACAATCCCATGCAATGATTTCCACCCAAGTTCCCTCTGCAGGGGCACGCATTTACCTGTGGGTCTCCATGGCCTCCCTTTCCCATTAACCCTGCACATACATGCTCAGACATATCGCATAAGCAGCAGGCATCTCCCTACATCGCTCCTCTGTTTGTCCCAGCGTAAGGACTATTTAATGCATTACTTCTGACAGTCATCATTCACTGTGCTCAAACAACCCTTTGGTTTCTGGGTTATGAGACAACAGAACTGAAGCCTCCGAGCTACCTTGCATAGACCTCTGCAGCCTCTTATTCATCCCCCACCTAATGAATCACAGCCTTTTCTCTCTCTTTTCATAATAACCAAAAAAGGATTTCAGGGTTTGGCCCATTCACTACATTCTGTGTTTTAATACAGACAAGAATGGAATACAAAAATACTGCCAAAAGTTTAGCAGCAGGGGCAACCTTTTCGCTATTTTCGTGTCTACAGTTCCCAGCTCAACAATGCCGACTTGCTGTTCTGCACGACCGCAAGGCAAGGAATTCATAAACAATAATAATAATAACTGTCCAACAAGGCCTCATCTCAGCCATGCATAAGTGCAGGACTGGCACAGAGCAGAAAAACGCTGCTTTGCGCCTTTACAAAGCTTGCAATATAAACTTTGCACTGTCAGTTTAAAACTTTGGCATCCGTGTCTGCAAATGGGGAGGAACCCATTTTCAGATACTTGTGAAATATAAACTTAATCTGTTGCCAAGCTCAGAGATACATTTGCTCCTTTTTATTTTTAAAAGTTTCCTGAATATGTGAAGAAACCCACAAAGCCATTTTAGAGACGAGTAGCTACAAAAAATGTACATGCTTCTGGGTTTTTTTAAGAAGCATTCTCAATCATTGTAATTATTCCTTGAGAATGCTTTTTAAAAAACAGAACCGTGGCTATTTTTCACAGCTACAAACCCCTAAAACAGCTCTAGAGCTTTCTGTTAAACTTAACAAAAAAATTGCCTTTCAGCTAAGAACAGTAAAAATAGATCAAAAACCAATTAGCTGGCCCACATGGCAGAAGACAGGTGTGCTTTGGATGTGGTATTTATACAGAATCAGGATAAGCATTTTTTCACTTTTACACAGATTCCTGAAGACTATAAATATCACAAAGCTCTTCTTGCCAGTGCCCATCCCATCCATTTAAAACACGGGCCACTCAAAGAATAACCTCAGGATGCAGCCTAAAACATTTCATCTTGCCTCCTACCAAGTGAATTAACATGAAAAGCAGCAGATTGATGGGTGAATTATGGTAATAACAAACCTTCAAAAGCAAAAACAAGCAAACTCCTTTGGAAACTGCAGCCAGAGAGAAGGCTGGGAACACTGAAACCAATTATGACTGCTTTAGTGTTACACCTGTTTAAATGAATGCCAAATCCAGCACAGAATTATTTACATTATGTTATTAAGAAAGGGACATATGAGTAATGGGAAAATAGAAATGGTTTATGTAAAACAGGTTCTGCTGAAACCAGCTAAGAACTTCAGATATTTGTGTCAGAAAGCAAAGGCTGTAGTCAGATGTGCTGTTCTTGGTGCCCTTGAGTTGGGCAAAGAGGCTTCTGCTCCCTGAGCCCTCTATAGCTGCTGGTCACTGTCCCCAAGCTGCCTAACTGATGCCAGAACAAATACTCATGTAATTGCCCCTTATGCAATTCAGTCAATGATCTTCCCTCCTTTCAATACTTTGAGGTTATTTTTTAAAACTATATTGCTCAAGCAGAAACAGATTTACGGACAAGAAACTTAGCCAGGAGATCATAAGAAGGATAGTCTTCTGCAAATACGTGGCAGGCGACAAGCAAATGGGAAGAGTCTGAGAGCATCAACTGCTTTTCCCAAGCCATAGTGTTAGCAAAAAAGGAGAGATCAGGTGCATATAATCCTCCTCCTCTCCTTCCTTCCTTCCAATTTTTGAGCATTTAAGTACCTACATAAAAGATGGATCCCCACTGTGTCAGACACTTCATGTATTAAAGCATGTGACAGACAAGAAAAAAAAATATTTCTAAAGAGACCAAATGCAAGGCTGGGAGCTGGAAGTGACTGAAAGAGCCTGGCAAAGCTACCCAGGGGCAGGGATACCCACGAAGCCCAGGTCCCAGCTCCCTCTCCATGGCATTTCCTCTGGAATACCCTGCCTTACTCTCACCTTTAAGACCTTGTCCAATTCCTGATGGATTGGGCAGGTGACCACTGATGGAAACTGACAGATTATTTGCAGAAGAAGGTTTCCAAAACCAAGCCACCATCCTCACTAATCTCATCCTCTCACTGAAAAATGCCAGGCCATCTCAGGCAGATGGCTGTGGTCAGGCTTCCCAGACACTGGCTTGAAGCTAAAATACTTTTCTCTCAATTCAGCCTTTTAAGATGCATCTACTTTAACTAGTTCAGAAATGGTTTCTCAAGCCAGCGGAAAAATCAAGCTGTCTCTTTTACCTCCAGCAAGCACATTCGATGTTTTTGACCTTGTGATAACTATTGTCCATTCTTGTCACAGCCAGGATACACATAACTCACTTTGATCATTTGTTTAACTCAGCAATATGACAGAAAAAGACATCTCTCTCTTTTATACCATAGAAACCCCTTACAAAAGGGCTTATTCTATACAAAGATGGTACATTAAGACCAGTGAGTTTTCACAATTCAAGTTTCACTGGAGTAACAAAGTGGCTCTCATCCATTCCCATACTTAACACAAGCACTACACAGACAAGAAAACAGAGCTTTTACAATGAACTGGACGGCCTGCTGCACCTCAGCAAAGCTCCAGGGAAATTAAGAACGGAAATAAACATTGTATAACAAGCTGCACAGCACAGAACAAAAAAAAGGCAGAATTCAATGTTACATTCAATGCTCATCTCGGAGGACTTTGCCAGATCCTCACTGTCTCCTGAAGAAACATTCATTCTAAGAGTGGTTGAACACCGCAGAGTGACCATGGGATCCAACAGAAGTCTATGAATCTGTTCCCAAGAAGCTCCCAACTGTGCTTCAAAACCCAAGATGACTGCCATTTAAGGTTCTCCAGGGCTGAAAGAGCTTACACATAAGATTTTCCTCTCACAACCAAGAACACCAGGACCCAGAAAGACTTCCAGCTGATTTTCCAAGCAGTGAGTGACTGACTTTCTCAAATACAGCTGCTTTCTTCATTAGGAGACTAAAAATAGTTCTGCTCCTAGCAGGCTGACTTCCTTTTAAGCCTTCTGCCATATCCCTGTGTGTATTTCATTCAGAGTTTCTGCATGTCTGTGCCACTGTGATTCTATTTCAGCCTTTAAGTACATTCAAGAAATTTTTCATTTCCCTCTCCCATATTCACTCCAGATGTCCTGAACTGTCCAAAACTGTTTCATGTTAGGAGAATTTGCAGGGATATTCTGGCATTCACACTGCTCCCATCTGCTTCAGTATTTTCAGGAAAGATCAACTTTCTTCCCCAACTGTTAGAGAATATGAACAACTAGCTTATGGTTTTAAAACATCCATGATTAACAGTTGATGTTTTGCTTGTACCTTGTACAGTAAGAATAACTGAATACTGTCGTGTCAGGCTTTCACGTTTTCCTCTTGAAGAGATACTGTAGTGAGAAACTTGAGTGACTGAATGATATCCCATGCCTCAGAGAACATATTGCAACAGCAGTAAACACTTCATGATGCTGTGCCAACATGCAAGAACCTCACTGTGAAAAGCCAAACGGAGCATGAGGTGGGGACCATGGGAGCACATGCTGCAGTGTTCCTTTCAGGCCCAGTCACCCTGTTTTCCAGATCAGAGGAAACTGGGCACTGTTGCTCTCTTCTAGCTCACGTGGTGGGTGGGAAAATCAATGTGCAAAAGGGATGCAGGAAGGGAGGAACCAGGGCAGGGATAAACTCCTTGACTCCCCTTAATGGGAAATTAGCATACACTTGGATCCATATAGCTCCAGAGCGTTCTAGATGTCCCAGTTCAGATCTAAAGTAAAAATTTAGATATATTCAGTCCTGAGTGAAATGTTTAGTTGGACAAGTGATGTATTAAAATTGGACAGACACACTCACCAGAGAAAAGCATTTGCTTCTATCCCAGCAAGACTTCAAACTAGAGACATCATACCCAGCCTCTGTCAAATATTGCCACTGATGTAAATGGAAAAATTATTCAGGCTTTGGTAACCATTCCTACCACCCCAGAATTTCTTGGATATTACACTGATATAAAAGGATGCAGCCCTCCAGACAGCACATTAAAAAATTGCTTCATTGGGAAGATCAGTAAAAAGGCCATTTGGGATCAGCTCCACAGTGTTTGAGGAACGAAGTGCATCAGAGTTAACTTCCCAGCTTCAGCAAGGGTAAAACAACTTCAGCATATCCCAGCTCTTTGTCATTTGAACTTTTCAGCAGAATTCTCTGAATCACTTGACAACTCCAAGCAGTATACTTTGTGATGGTGGGAACACCAGTCAAAACAAACAAACAGTTTAACTCCTAAAATTCTAACCTGAGGTATAATCACATTTCCAAAGTTTGGGTCCTAAGTATGATGTGCTTTACTGAATCTGTCCAGGATGACACTGTGAAGCAACAGGGATCCTAGTGCTCTGGATATTTCTGGATGAAAAGTATTTGCATAAGCATTATGAAATTCTGGTAGCATTTCTGCCCCTCCTTAATCTTCTTGCAAGTGTGTAGGTGTGTTATCTAACAAATTTAAAGACGTACAACCTCTCTAATACAGATAAACTGGTTGCAAAATTTTTATTCCAGGAAAGATAATTAAAAGAGAACTCTAGGTCCTTTTTTTTTTTTTTTAATCTGGAGTTTCAGTGATGTGAATTGCTAAATGTGCCTAAGAATGCAAAGGTATCCACAAACCTTTCTAACCCTATTTACTTCTAGAAGAGTTGATGTTGGTCGTAACCTCAGTCTCAACTCAAAAGTTGTTCTAATAATGGTATTGCTTTGGACTTCTTGAAAAGAGGAAAGAGAGAAGGGAAATATACTAATATACAGGTAGCATTATTTAAAATCAAATACGACAAGTGGCATACCTCCTCCCTCAAATGTATAATAGAAAGGTCCCTTTAGGGTAAATAATTTAAATCATTTTCAATGATGCTAAAAAGTATAGGTTTCAGCTCTTCCTCTTGTATAGATAGGATATATAACTGACAAGAATGCCAGTGTAAGTAGAAAACAAATTAATCGAGCCATGTTTTGCTCTGAATGATGCTGCTGCACTCCTATGATAACCCCAACTGGGAATAAAATTTGGCTTGCTCTATCTTTTCCCTCTAAATGTCTCATTCTGACCATACAACCATTCTATTTTCTGGTTAAACATTACATGGAGTGCGTTCATTTCTGCTTCAGCTAATTTAGCTATGCTAAATGCAAATGCTTCCTGTACTTATGAATACAATCTGTTCATAGTGAATAGTTTTGAAGATTTGGATGAGTTAAAACAGCAACAGTATCCATGTGGGACCAATCTTCCTTGGACAACCCTTATGCTTTGATTCATAAATTCTTTCCATAGGAAATATCTGTGGAAAATCTCCAACACATCCAGAAATGCACAACTCAGTTGCTTGAGTTATTAGGAGTGCTGAATACTTATTGCTTTTCCCTTTATTTCTCGCTCTTATAACAGCATTGGCTCTTGGGTTCACATGAGATCCCCTTTATGCTTATTTTCCATTATTCTAGAATGTGTGTTTTTAATAACTGTAACAACATCCGTCATTAGTGCTACCACATTAATCTATTGAAAAGCAACTTCCAAATCTGAAATATCTGATTTCTGCATCTAATGGGTATGCTAAGGCACCTTTTCACCTGCTGTTACCATTCTGTATGTTTGACTTACAGTGTGGAATTAAGACCCAGTTGCTTCATTATGAAAAAAAGCATACTGATCATTATCTCACTTGCTGAACAGAATTTCAGGAAATCTTGAAAAATCACTCAGCCTTGTGAGATGCAAGGGTGACAGTGGTGGGAGCACAGTGGAAAACCTTCAAGTGAACTTCCTAGACCTGTAGCATTCATGATCCCCAAAAAATGTAGCAGAAGAGCAAAGCAGGCTGCTAGAATGTCAGAATGTGCCCGGATTGTCACAGACATTGGAGGCTGAAGGACAATTTTCCTCTCCAACAGTACATTTTGGAAGCATGAGTACTGTGCTCAGTTGCATAGAGTGGAGAGCTTAAACATACCTGGGTGGTTCTGTTCTCATCTCTGGCAATTTGTCATGGACTTCTGCCAAAGGAGTTCAGCTCTTTACACTAGATTTTGAAGGTTCCTCAGGTAGCCCCTGTCCATCCAGCCATTGGTACAGCAGTGCCAGGTGTTGCCTTAACATGAGAAGTTGTTCTCCTACAGCTGAGTTTATTTCTATCAATCTTGCTTGGGATGTGGTCCCACCACCAGAGTCCAAATCTTTCCTAAATTAAAATTTATATAAATTATAAGAACTTTAGGCAACACTCAGCAAATTGCAGCTTGTCAAGGAGAAAGAATAAGAAACTAGCACTTCTGGTCCATGCAAGTCCGAGAATAAAGTTCTTAAGTCATGATGGCACCTCTTGTCAGTCATAGAGAAGAGCAACAGCTTAAGACCTTTTCACAAAGCATTTGTCTTCTCATGCTTGCATTTGACTCACTCTAGATTATTCACTATTTCCTCTCTCTTTTTTATTTTGTGTCTTCTTCAAATGGTGTCTCTTCCTCGTGATTCTACTGCTCAAATTCAGGCAAGTTCAGGGGTACAAGTGAGTGTTGAAGGTCCCATTTCTGAGCAGCATTTCTCTCATGCTCTGTACAATTCTTGACTGTCCATTCTGCTCCAGGTTAGACCAATAATTACAAACATTATCAGATTTCTCACCTACCAGACCAAGACAAGACCATAGCTTAGTCTTCCTCTTAGCAGGAATGCTGTGACAGCAGAATTCTTTCGGTAAGCGTTCTGTGGGTTTCTTTTAAAAAACAAATTAGTCATATGCAGAGTATGTCTAGAGTGGAGAAAAGCCAAAGATAGAAGTCCTTTTACAGACCTAGCTATGCCAGCTGAAGATGATGATCTTCCCAGCTGCCTCTCACCCTCGCCAGAGGTTACAGCAAGCTGACCTTCTAGTGTGCGAGTTTGCTTCAGGCAAAATGAGTGAAGTTGACTGAAAACTCTTAAATATTTAGTCTTTGTTCACTCATTTTTTTTCTGACATGAACAGGTTTATGAGACTTCTGCAGGTTTATGAGTGGTGCACATGACACTGAGTCACAGGTCAGAGGAGAAAGTAATCTCTAGTGTGGGTAAAAAGTTTCCAGGCAGGAGAGGGATAGTAGTAGCAACCTTTTCAGCTGGCAGGGCAGTATGCAAGACAGAACATTTACGCAGTTCTGGACTAACTTAAATAACTTAAATATTCTCTGTTACAGTTTCTTCCATTCTCTCACTGAATTGTCCTAGCAGTATAAGCTACTTCACACAGTATCATCACATTTGCAGGGAACTTCAACCACCCCAATGTCTGCTGAAGGGACAACACATAAGCAATTCAGGAGGTTCCTGGAGAGCATGAATAAAAATGAGGAGAAATGCTCTGCTGGGCCTCATACCCACCAACAAGGAGAGGTTCACTGGGGATGTGAAGATCAAAGTCAGCCTTGGCTGAAGAGACTATGAGATGGTGGAGTTCAGGATCCTGAGGTCAGGGAAGAGGATGAAAAGCAAGCTCTCAACACTGGACTAGACAAACTCAAACATAAAAATACAGAGGGTGGAGGTAAGGATGGATGACCTGGGAAGAATGTGGAGACATTGTCTGAGCACCCATGGACAAAATTAGGAAAGCCAAAGCCCAAATGTAACTGAATCTGGTAAAGGATGCCAAAGACAAGAAGGGCTTCTGTAAGTACATGGGTGACAAAAGGAAGGCTAGGGAAAATGTAAGCCTATTGTTCAACAAGACTGAGGACCTGGTGACACAGGACATGGAAAAGGCCAAAGTACTAAATGTCTTCTTTGCCTCATAGGAAGACTGGCCTTCAGGAATCCCAGCTCCTGGAGACTGTGGAGAAAGGCTGGAAAAAGGAAAATACACCCCTTGCAGAGGAGCATCAGGTCGGGGAATACTTAAGCAAACTAGACATATAAACTGTTCTACTGACCATGACAGGATGCACACGAGTGCTGAGGGAGCTGACAGGTGTCATTGCAAGGTCACTTTCAATAACCACCTTTGATTAATCACAGCAACTGGGAGAAGTGTCTGAAGACTGGGGGAAAGGAAATGTCACTCCTGTCTTCAAGAAGGGAACTACTTGTGCCGCAGAAGGTGTAGGAGCAGCTAATCCTGAAACCATTTTCAGGTGCATTAAGGACAAGAAAGTCATCAGTAGTCAGCATGACTTCACCGCGGGGGATATGTAGAAGGCCGAACTTCAAATTTCTTCCAGATTACAAATGAGTAAGAAAAAAAAATAAATTTAAATGCTTTTGTAAGAAATGGTTTCTGTGTTTAGTTCACAGAGCATTTTTCTCAAACTCTCAGTAGATCCCAAGTAATTTTACAATACTAGTAGCTTTGATTTCCAGGGCAAAGGAAACTGTTAAGAAATGTCAAAGTTTACCTTCCGTTAAGCTTGCCGGTTTGTAAACATGAAAGGAAACACACACTGCATCTGACTATGCCCTGATACTTGTTGATCAGTCCAAGCAAAAAGCAGGTATGACAAGTGTTCTCATTTAAGTTGTAGTCATTACCTCATGCTTCATCCCTTCTGTTGATAGCAACCTTGTCACGCAGCCAAACAAACAACAGCCAACATAAACAAAATCGATCATTCTCTTTCTTATAGTACAGAAACGTACATAATAAACCCCATCAATTCCCACAGAGATACACTTTAAAACAGTTAAGTTGCCGCTACAAAAAGAGACATAAAACAAAAATAGGCTAACAGCATCTAAAGGTATTCTGTTGAGATGTCAGCAGCTGTAAATGGGTTAGTTTGGCTTTTTGAGTTACAGTTTGCAGACACATCTCTACATGATTATCATTATGAGTTACTGCTGTGTATGTTTAATGGATTTTCCTGCTCTCTGGTACTTCAGGAGCTAGTAGGAAGTTTTGCCTCTTGCCAGATCTAATCAGTTAATACTATGTTTTACAATATTTACTTGTTAGCTGCTAAATTTTGGATTCTAAGACCAGGGAATGAAGGACTGAGTGGTACACGTTTGATTATGTGAAAACTGTCTCTATTTTCATCTGTTTGTGCGTTGCGATGTATTTGCCTTGTGGAAATCAAGAGGCTTAGGCTTCTCCTGCATCTCAGATAAATATTTTATATCCCTATTTAGATGCAATTTAAAGTATAGTGACTGTGTTGTCTTAACTTTACACACTAATGCTTTCTTAGTAGCCCTCACACAGCTTCTAATAGCCTACAGCCACTCCAGGGCCCTATTTTTCAACCCTCTTTCATGCAAATAACCATGATCAAATGCTGATACATGTGAATTCTTCCTCACCCAGTGATTAGTAACTAGTAACCACGGCAGTGTTGGATCAAGGGTTGGACTTGATGATCTCGGAGGTCTTTTCCAACCCAGTTGATTCTATGATTACCTTAATTGATAGGGACATTATGAAAAAATCTGAAACACCACCTTTGAATAGTGCCTGCTTGTATATTATTTTTTAATTCCCTGCCACTCTTATTAAATATATGGCTATGGACTTATAGGATCTATAAGCAGTTTGGTGGAAAGTACCTTTTTAGTTTTCATCAGATTGGACTCTCAGTGGCACCAAGAAAGCAAATTAGTAAAGTATCTTTGCTATGCCTCTGCTTAGCCACTCCTGGGCAGCTCTCAAAAAGCCATCACTAACTTGAACTAAGATTTAGGATAGTACAGTGATGAACAACATTAGACACAGAAATCTCTTGAGTAAGTTCCCTGTAAGAGGGCTCATAAGATCACACTTAATTTGAGAAAGACAATTGTATTGTGCCATAAATTTAAATAAATAATTCCTATGCCATCAAAGGAGCAGTTCACTTACACCACCACTGTTTAACAATGGCACTACTAGAGAAAACTGAGAAAGTCTGATTTGCAGCCTATGAGTAGTATAAAAAAATCTATAAGGTCAATAAACAGAGCTTTTGTGTGGCACAATGGACTGCTGGAAAAATTACTGTGCAGGTAAAGGATGAAATTTCCAATAGGAGTCAAGCAGCTTTTCGTGTAGGCTGCAGATGAACAGCACAAAGTTTGATGTGGTTTTGCTGGCAGTAACCAAAGGCAGCGCTGTGAAAATTTTATCCATCTTAGAGTCTCGGTTCCTCTTTGTACTGCTTGTCTCTCAGAAGCACGTACTAAAGTACCGCAAAATGCAACACATGACACCAATCAGCTTCAAACATCTGTTGTGTAGCACACATGGAAAAGCACGCTACAGAATTTCTAAGGAGAGCTGCCTTGTAAATACGCAGCAAAGCTTTACTGATTCTCTTCTGTAGGGAACTAAATTCAATTTAAACCAAAATTTTTAAAAATTAGAAAAAGTACATGTGGAAAGCAAGAAATGGCAGAAGCTTTGTGTACACACACACACACTGTCCTATGCCTTCTTCACACAAGAGTATTTACATCTAATAGCAAAGAGCTGCCTTTTCCATTGCCCCATCAGTCATCCAACAAGGCCTGATGAGGGTATTTCAGCGACTGCTACACGAACAGGGAACCCAGGAGCACTTCCCAGCTCTAGGGTCCAGCTGTCCACACTAGTGGTGGCTGTCAGTGTGCTAAGACAAAGCATGGTTGTGTACCTTGTCCTCCTACTCAGCCTCACTGCCCAGTCCCCACAGGAAGGCAATTCAGGAGTGAGGTCAGAACGACTGGGACGAGGGGTGCAGTGAGCACAGCTGAGCTGCAGCTCTACTACAGGTTTCACCAGTCAGAGGGTCAAGTTACAGCATGATTCAGATGTGTGGGGCAAAGCAAACCCAGGTTATGTTCTAAGCCAGCTAAGACTGGAAAGGTGATCAGCCCTGTCAGTGCTACAAATTGAAACCATGATGTAACGGGAGGAGGGGATGACTGCATTATTAATCAATGACAGGGTAGAATCTGCCGAGTAGACAAACCCTACTAGTCAAAGTCACGCTGTCTCTGTTGGCCTTATCGCTCAACATAAGACAGTCAGAGAGTATAATCCCTTCTGACATTGCTTCCCTGCTCAGATTACCAGGGCAGGCCCTAAATACAAGCAAAACAGATGCCTATTCTGGGCAGCTGGTCTTTTTCAAAAGCCCTTGATAGGAACATCTGCAAATCCCTTGATCCCCTCATCAACTCGGAGGTCGGCTGGGCCATGGGCAGCACAGCTGGGTGTCAGGGGCAACCTCACTGCTCCCTTCAGCCAGCACCATCACACCTGACTGGCTGTGCAGCTCAGTGCCTGCCATCCACTGAATCCCAAGGGGCGTCTCTGATGCCTGAACTAAACTTTTACACCCATATCATCTGTAATGCAACAATTTATTTCATGATAAGTGTTTGATATTTATGTAACCGGAGATGGGATGGGGGGGGGGGAATCAGTCAGAAATAGCTTTACAGATGAGTCTTCTCATTGTCTAACAAGCTTCTCATTGTTTTTAATTTTCATTTCTCTCCATGGTTCAGGGCACTTTGGAAAAAAAAATAAAATCTATTCAGCAGTTTCCCACTCATAATTCAAGGAAGAGAGTCATGTATTATAATAGAGATAATTAGCTTTGACGGAAAATAATAAGCTTGGCACCAAATATCCCCCACTACTGCACAGAATAACCATTTATCGTCTTATATACTCTCCATCAAGCCTAATTACCTCAACAGTAATTACTAACCTGTTGAAAGAACAAAAGAAAATGCAACTAGCTCTGCACTGAAATAAGGAGAACATTGCTGATCCTAATAAGAAGCTCTTGGTTGCCCTCTCTTAGAACACATTTACTTGCCACTTAGACCCTTTATCAACATGTGTGCTTGTAAGCCCCAGAAAAGAAAATTCAACCACAAATAGTTTGATTACAATTGTTAGGTTCCACTTATTTAGGCCAATTGCTACTTTGGACTGAAGGAATGGCACTGATTTTTGGATTTCTGGGAAGTTAAGAGAGCAGTGCCTGACCCAGGCTGCATGCTGCAACATTCAGACTTCCTTAGGCTGGACAGATTTGCTTGCCTACTCTTCTGATCCACCAAAGCCCTCCCTGGCTGTTATTCTGGCTTGCCTCAACAGATATGCTGCCAATCATGCCAAAGGAAAAAAATTAACAAGTGCAGCCCTCTGTGTTCAAAGAATAATACATGCTTGAAGAGTTTGAAGTCTAACCTTTATCTGCAGAAATGTACTGTGTTCATGATCGTGTTTCTCCCTAGTTCCACTGCGTTCCACTGTTGCTTCTGTTTAAATTCAGTAACAGAGCTCATTCCTGTGACAGCTGAGCAAGCTCTGGAAAAAAAAAAGTGAGTGGCAGCACCAATCCTTGAGCTTTTGTGGCTCAAGGTATTCCTCCAACCATAAAAGAACCCGTATTTAGGAAAGCTTTTACAACTACCCGCGAAAGTAGAGGGAAGTGTCATTGGTATCCTTATGTCCTGTTCCATCCAAGTCCCTGAATGGGACCTCTCCCTCTCTCTGTGTTTGCCAGTGGGACTTCAAGAAAACTGGTGCCTTCCAGACACCATAAGTACTTTCCAAAATTTGGACTGCCACACTTGTTATGCTCATTTAATCCAGGAACTGGAACAAAGTCACACAGCATATGCAAGCATTCACAGCTAATCAACCCAGCTGAAATTTCGGATATTGAATATTCTCTGGGAAACTGTTCGCAATCAATCCACAGCACGTAAACAACACAACCCTCCCATCTCTAAAAAGCCCAACAAGCTATAAAGTAATTTGCATCATAAATACAACCAAAAAAATACAACCTAGAAAATCTCAGAACCAGTAACCTGAAGCACTCAACAAGCATAGTTATATTCTTCCTCAAATAACAAGACTGGTATAAATCAGAAGACGTTTGGGGCTTTTTCTGAGTTCTTATTTTTTTGCCTCCTGCATTTTGAAGCGTTAGGGTCATTATGTTTCAGAGATTTTTCTCCAGAATCGTGAGGCCTAAAAATTGCCTTTTCCCCTCCAGTTTTTAAATCATTGCTTTTCTCCCTCAGTCACATATCCCAGATGGTACAAGCTTTGAGGAAAATGCAACAAAGACTCCAAGAATTGCTTCTAATGCATTAGTTCTCTTTGTCCAGTGAGACTTATAGGAATACCAAAATTATAGGAATACCAACAAATGTAGAAGCCATGGCACCTCATTATCCCACAGAGAGAGAGGGAAGCATGATGCATTTTCAAAATAAAGGGGAAATTTCATAATCTAATGGCTGTATCATTGGTGGGTTTGGTATAGCAGAATAGGATAAAAGCACCAATGTTTTTTACAGCCTTTACTTGGCTAAAAACACTACATCAATATATTTTTAAATAAAAATAGACACATTTTTCCTTCCCCAATCCCCATTATCTAAATGTAATTTGATACCATGTTTTAAGATGTCATTAGTGAATTTAAGAAATGTTTATATCAGGATTAGAGCCTTGCAGCTAATTAAGTTGTAAACAAAAATTTAAAACATCACTAATATTTTCTTGATGAAGCAACTGAGAGATGGATCTGATCTCTACCTAACAATTAAAAGATCCAAGAAAAGTTTTTATATGACATTCACCATTTAGAATAACACAAAATCAAGATAAGGCATCAGAAGCTAATGGAGTACCTCAATTCTCCATTTTGTCCAGCATTAAAATGTTCAGTTATGGGCTTACTTTGATGACACCATAAATTTCCCCTACTAGCTGAAAAAAGCCCCAACAAAACATTGTCAATGGGGTTATTAAAAAATTTCCAGTTTGCCCACCTTCCCGATTCATTTATTGTTTAAATACTGAAATGTACTTTTCTCAGTGCTTTTCCAAGCAGCTCTTCTCTGCAATGCACAATACATTCTCTAATGGGACCCCAAAAGAAAAAAAAATAACCAACTTTAAGTTGTAGGCATTGCTCCATCTAGAGAATGTCTATATGGGTTTTTAAAGACAACAGGCTTTTTGTATCTCTAGGATTTATCTAGTTGGACTTGGTACTCTTCCGGAAGCTTGCTTTCACACACTCTAAACTTGTTTGCTTTATCATGCATGAGTCACAGTGAAAAAGCCCACTCGGGAAAAATGTCCAAAGAAAACACGAGCAAACTAGTTAGTTGCAAGTAGGACAGGCCTATGCCAAAACCAGAGACTCAAACATTTCTGAACTTTGGGAATATAGACTTTACCTTCATATATATTCCTCTATGTCTACAATAGGTCTCAGAAGATTAATTCGTGTAATTAGTTCTACTTGTAATTATGCTGTTTGGTCACTATTGCCTTTTGGCTGTTTTGATGCTTTCAGGAAAGGAAGTGGTTTCTGAAGACAAAGAAAAATGGAGCATAATTCATTCCATTTGGAATTGCTGCTTTCCTTTCTAACAAATACTTCTTTGAGCACATTAGAGAATCTCATCACCCTGATTCCCAGAGATGCTCCAAAGAAGTCACAGAAATACTTCTGACCTACTCCACACACATATAAATCTGACATTGTGTTAGACAGAAGCTGCAAGGCTTGAGATGATAAACTTCTGAAAAATCTTCAGTTTTGCATGCATCTAAACTTTTGGTCAAATCTGAAATAGAGAGATAAAAAATATAGGTTTTGTTTTCAACATGACTGCTCTCAGCATCTGATGACCTTTTGCCTTAATTTTCTCTTCAAGACTCATACCAATATCTCTGTTAAAAATCTCACAGTAACTCATTTCAGAATAAGTAGATTATCAAATTATCTGATGCAAACAGTTTTTACCACAGTTCTATTTTACAGGATGAGCCACACACAAAGAGTGTGCTATGTATCTGTTCTTATACAAAAAAGGCTGTTATATACTTTTAGTCTGAGTAGCACTTTGACTCCATCACAAATTCTCCCTTTAGATGCCTTCATTAAGGATATAAGATTGGCTGCAAAGAGAAAAATTTCACCCTTTTCTGGCTCTAAGACATACCCCACATGGATAATGTAATGACTGGACATGTCTCTAGGATTTTATGTGCACTCTTTTGCAAAAACTTTAAATGTGGTCAGAGGTATTGTAAAACTCTTTCTGTGAACAAAGTCATCAGCCAGTTTGGAACTTCTTAGTCATAATAAATTAAAAAAATAATGAAGTGAATTAATATTTACCTTTGAAAGATTCTCTGCTGTATACAAATAGTGTTCTACAGCCTTTATCAGGTAGATCCCTGGTGTGTGTAATTTGGCTTTCACAAAGCTTGGGTATTGCTTGGCCACCTGATCTATATTGACTCTTCTCTGGCAGGAAAGGTCAAACAGTAGTGTCCTTGATCAGGTACTCAGACTGGTGCATCTTTCTTGACTTAAAGCTGCAGCCTTCTGCTAAAAGTGCTCGCATTTTAAGACAAAACCTGGACAGGAACTGATCGGTACATAAGGAAATTATGCCATTGCATCAGTTTCTCCAAAGAGTAGCATACAGGTTTCTTCCATTCTCCTTTGCTGTTTTAACCATGAAGTATTATAATTTTGCTGGAAGCATCAAAGAAGAAACAATTGCTGCTGGAAATACTCAGCCCACATATTTGCCGGATTATGAAAGCTCTACCTCTGCTGTAATCCACACAGGACTCTCAGGCTCCCTCTTCTTCCTAGTTCTTCAACCATCTCATCCTACGTCCTTTTTCAGTCTCTTTGCCCAGATAGCTCTATTTAGCCAAAATCTTGAAATCACTGCCTGCTCCTTGGCACTGAAAGCATCTCCCACACAGAACGCCCCAGAGATTAACGTCAAGAGTGTATAGATACAACAAGGTCTTTACGTTTCCCTGCTCTAAACAATACCACAGTGGTCTGACAGAGGTACAAGGGTTTCCATTGTCCTCTGTGAAAAGCATTTAATGCTATCCCTTCCTTCTCCAAATGAGAAATCATGTGTTACTTGATGTTTGACTGGTCATGCCCTAAAGCAAACACATCTTCCTCAATTAATGCACCTGTATCAGCCAAGAAAGCCTGGCTCCTTTCACTGGCACTCCATGGCTTCCAAGTGTCCTGAATGAATCACCATTTTTGTTTCACATCTTATGGGTCTGTAGCTCCTTCACCTTTAGCTGTCAGTTCAGACATATGGTCAGCCCTGCACAAAATGACCAAAACCCCTATGTCCATGAGGTTCACTGAAATACTTTAAAACTCACACATCTGGGTCCTTTTCTCAGTCACCAACTAACTTCTGCCTTTACAAGTCTGTATCATATAAACCAGAAAATAATTTAAAAAAAAATAATCAAACCAAAATCACTATCTATAGTATGACATTGAATTACAAGCCTGTAAATTTCCACAGTCCAATGTACACAGTGTCTTTGTTCAAAGCCTGGACTGCTGTGGCACAGAAAGGGAATTAACACCTCTTCTCCCATGACAGAGTGGTTGCTTCAGGCTACACTAAACACAGTAGTGTAGCTTGTAATGTGTAAATAACTTCAGTGCTGCCAGTCCTATAACTTTCCTATATAGGAACATCCAGGAAAACTGTTGTTTACCTCCTGCATACCTTCACATGGTATTTGTATCACAGTTGTGCCAGGATATCCCAGTCATACAGCAACAAGTCCTTTGCTCCATAGATCTTTTCACAGCTACATGAAGATTAGCTGAATTTAGTGTCTTAATACATACTAAGAACTGACTGTGTGAGGGAAGCGCAAATCAGAGAGAAAAACTCTGGGATCCAGAGGTGAGGGAGCTATAGCTCTTTTGCTATAGATGGCATGTGCATGACTTTCCATAGGGATCCCTAAAGCTAAAGTTACTGGAGCTATGTATTGTGTGTGCAGCATTCTTTAAAAATCAGATCTGTTATAACAACAGGGATAAATCTTTAGTTTACATCTGTCTATCAGCAGGTCTTGAGCTCCAGCACGCCTAAGACTTCCCTGAAAAAAACAATTCGAATCCAAGATATATGAATATGTCAGAAAACTTTTCCATGAGATGACCAGAGTTAGATGCAATGATCTAAGATTACCACACATGGATTCAGGTCAAAATGATGCCCAGCTTGCCCTGGCTACATTTGCTTTCCCGTGCTTTTGTGACTTGGGTGAAAGGGAACAAAACGTGTGCTATGGCCTCCTTTTCTGCCACCTCGCCACCTTTTGCAAGTTTCTTTCAGGCATAAAGAATACCACTGTACCCACCAGAAACAGGACCACATGCCTGGAGAGACAGCAACCCAAAGCACTGCCCACTTTCTGGCTGTGCCCATGCCTGTGGTGTGCTAATCCAGAGCCCACCCAGAAGTCTCTTGATAGAACCACATTAACCCCAAACCCTGCCTGTCCCTCTCTGTGCCAAGCATAAATACCAGTTCTAAACAGAGCTTGTTCCACCCGTGAAATTGAAACAAACAGCATTAGAAAACAGGTCCATCCGGAACTGAGAACGCTGAAATGTTGGTTTTGTACTTTCTTGATCCCCAGAGTAGCTGTGACTTCTGATGCATCAAGAAATATACTGGGTATTTTAAGTACCCTTTTAACCCACTGCCTGGATGGGGCAGGGAGGGGGAGGCAAAGGGGTCAAAATAGAAGCTGCCTAACAACAAAATCTGTGAGCTCTGACCTTTTGTCTGAAGATGAAAGCTGAGTTAGATGATTTTTCTATAGATGTCATTAAGGCAGCTTTTAAGGCTATCCTTCTTGAACTCTCTGTTGCACTTCAGTATTGTAAACAACCGCCGGAGGGAGAGTTAAGTGAGTGGAAGTCCAGAAAAGTAAGAAGCGTTTTCAGCAGTGGAGAATATTGATCGTAGTGAGAAACCATTTATGCCCCAAAGGGCCATCAGCTGTCACTATTTCCCTGGCTCCGGAGCCATATTTAGGTGCCTAATAGGAGTTAATTAACATATTCATTAATAGGTGGGTGGAGCTGTGTCAATCTCTACAGATAGGGAACACTGACATCAAAATAGACTAAAAATAATTTGAAACTGTCCAAGCTCACAAGTGATAGCAAACACAGAAAATGCAGCCTCATAGCAGACAACTGGCATAAAATCTATTCCATTCGGTGTGCTTCCAATGAGTGGCCAGAAACAAGTATGTAGCATTACCTGACATGGTCAGTTAATGAATAATTGGTGCATAAGAACAACAGCTAATCAGTGAAAGGCTTATTCCATTTTGAACTCACAGTCCCCTGAACAAGTTCAAATCTTACCTAAGGAAGTTCTGGATGATCTTTATCTCCTCAGAAGCATTTGTAGATAGCTCATGGCAGTGCCTTCCACAGGCTTAATACGCATTATATAACACTGCGTCACTTGAATCAACTTCAGGTTTCCTGCATTCAATCTTTCCCTCATTTGATTAGAAAAAAATGAAGAGTTCCAATTCACAATTTCAGATGATTCATTAATTCATCATCAAAAAGACAAAATTTAGTTGTAGACATGGCCTAAATTCAGAGAGATTCCAAGTACTTGGCTCAGAGATAGATCCATCTCTTCCCTTCTACTGAGCTCCCAATTGACTGATACTGCCTCAAGGAATGGCAGGTTTTACTAGATCATTTTGTTACAGCACATACTGCATAATTTTATCATGTAAGTCCACTGTTAGGATGAGCACTTAAAAAAAAAAGAATTCTGCCCAAACCCAGAAATTAAAACAAAAAAGCTGCCAGCATCAGATATTGTGAAGGAGCAGTGTAAAAGAAAAGAGAGAGAAAATGGGTCCAAAGTGAGATCCTCGCAAGTGGGAATGAAATCTCACTTGCTGGCATGCACTTCAGTAAACAGGTTGCATACTATACTCTGCTTCCCCACCACACTCCAATTCAAACGCAGCTCACATACGGAGTGTGAATGTTCTTGTTCAAATCCCATAAGGTTTTTATTTCCTTTGCTTATTGACAAAACAGTAAAAACACTATGTTGAACAATTCTGCTACAAGAAAACAGCAGTTTGTCAGAACGACCGAATAAGGCATCCCTCAATGGAAAAAACCACATTATTAGGCAGTGGAATGCAACAGAGAGACTTCATTATATGGATACTGAGAGATTGCATTATTTTCTCTTAAAAGGTAGCATTTATACAAGTTATACAGTATTACAGGCACACGAAAATTACTTGAAAAGGGAGCAGAGAATGATGTTGAGAGGTTAAGTGGGGTGTTCCCCTTTATCTCTTCAGACAATACAAAGCAAGTTGATACTCAAGGAAACAGAAAGGCAGTGAATTTACCAACAACAAAAGGAATTTTTTTATTCAGTGCATGATAAATAAGCTAGGAAACCTGCAGTTTTGAGGCATTATTAAAGCCAAGAACTTATCAAGATTCAAAATGAGATTTTTTGTGTATGCACACAATAGGAAAACTGGCAGTAGCTCAGAGAGGTAGGTTCTTTTGAAAATTTCTGACGAGACCTAGAAGCTGAAGTTCTACCTTCAAAACTGATTTAAGCACACAGCAATTACACCTGCATGAATAAACCCCGCTTCTGTAATTGATTTCATAATTCAAGACTGCTCTGGTGCTAAGAGCCTCTTAACTCAAACTTACCCTAATCTTGTCTGGCCTCTCAGGGTGGCAAACCCAGCTAGCATTCACCTGTCTGCTCCTGGGTTCTGTGAAGACATAACTTGTGGTGCCCATACCTGCTGCAACTGGGGGAGGGGGGGGACATGACTGAGGTGGTTATTCACTGGTAAAATCTTCTCCAAGATAAAAGTCCAAGACTCCTTTAGAGGTCAGGAAAAAAATGGTTAAAGGCAGAACTCAGCTTCCAAGATGCACTGGCAATAGGCTCTGCATGTATGAAGGGCTTTAAAGGCCATTCCGGATTCTTGCTTTCATTTTTAAACTGCTTTGACAGAAAAGAGCAAAATACCACCATGCACAAAATTACCACAATGCGAGATGGGACCTGAATTAGGCAGGGAATTCAGCAAGTAGCAAATTCACCGATGAATGCAGCTTGGATTATTCCTAAGTATATGCAAACGTATGCTGAGCTCACCCACTAGTTTCATCTGGCAATGGGTATCCTATTTCAGTAAACTATTCACAAAACTGTTACTTACAATTACCTCATTTATAAAATACCCAAGCAATCAGGATAATTCATTTTTCTGCCTAAGGACAACAGACTCCTTATTTGGGAGCATCCCTTTGCCGCTATGCTACCAGCTGTTGCCACTCTGCTGGGCCACCCTCAAACTCTCTTTACTTTGCACAAATACACATTCACTAGCAGGGGAACACAGGAGCTTCCCCTTGCAGAGAAGAGCCCTAACCATCAGGTTGGTTTAGTCTCTCACCAGTTCAATTTTCTGCTTCTGATGTAATAGCAGAACCTGGAGCTCTAGTGAAACCTTTTGTTTTAGCTGCTCGAAAATGTTTAACAGCTTCTCGGGCTAGAGGGCACACAGAGAATGACAGCTTAGCCAGTGGACAGAGTATGTGCATTTAAGTTCCTATTTTTGCTCAACTAAAGGTTGTTTATGCAAATTTGAAAAAGATAATGAATGTACCACTTCATCTAGCAATGCCTAACAGCATGGTAGAACAGGTAAAAAGGTAGGAATTCAAAGCCTTTTAGACAGAATCGAGGAAAATTTGAAATTCGGTCTGTGATGAGATCCTGATTTGGAAAAAGCTTTGAGGTGGATGTGCCTAGGTCTTCTCTGGCAGCAAGATCCCCAACAAAGCCAAAAAGAATTTCAACTGAAAAAAAAAAAAAAGGCATATTTTTTGAGATTACAGACTACAGAAATCTTTTAAACAGAGAAAATTAAAAGTGACATATACATCTCCCCACAGCCAGCCTACTGTGCACATAAATGCAGGTCCTTGGTTACACTTGATGCTGGGACTTGCACTTTTTCAGGCCTAGGATTGGAGCTCAGCATGAGACAATACTGTTAAGGTCACTGCTTGCCTGAATCTGTACCATGTAGTTAGGGTCAAACAAAACATGTCTATCTGCTGTTGCTGCAGCAATGGATATGTGTTTCTTTGCAATTGGCCATAAAAGAACTTATTTTCCTATTACAGAGCCTTTCATCCAGAAATAGGAAGTGGTTTCTTGCTGTAACCACTGATTCCCTCTGAAACGTCAACTGGGTCAAAAAGGGAAGTGTTTAAGGATAGTAACAAGCAAGTTTCTCCCCCTCATCTTTTTCTTGAATAACTGTACCATAATATTCACCTAAGGAAAGGAAATTACCTTTGCTCCTCCATCCTCACTGCAGTATGTTCATGGTCATACAGAAATGGCCAAGAATGCTCATGGCCATGTGTCATTGATTCTTCCATCATACAGTTTACAGAGACAAAAAAAATCAACTTCAAAAAAAGACAGAAGTATCAGTGAGATGACAGAGATGCTTCTCTAAGAGCATTAGTTCAGGATCACCTCCTTATCACTAAAAAGGGAGTTGTCAGAACATTTGCACAAAGAATTAGTCCACACAGCTAATGTGCTATCAGTATCCACCTGAGCATCATGCACACTAGCTTTTTTACGTAGACAACACCACTGCAAAGACAATTGTCTGACCATCCCTTGAACAACCAGAAAAAATGAAGTTTATTCACCCAAATAAGTCCCCACTGGCTCTACTAAAGTTAAAACTGAGACTTATCTCTTTGTGCTGAGATTATGCTGGGGGCCTTTTCTCTGTGTGACTACAGAAAACAGATTAATTCTACTTTATGCACATCCCTGTGCTCCTAATGGGTTTGATCAATTAATGTTCATGCATTGTTTTGAGGATATTCATATTTTCTGAAAGCTTGTATCCATCTCTCTTGGCAGACTATTTTCATCCCTGAGATCCCTTCAAAATAGCTATACAACATTCTATGCAAAAAGGCTAGAGAAAAGGATTATCTGCTGAGTATACACATAAGGACAGTAAGTGTTTAGAGATAGGTACCTTATGAGACAGATCCTGTTTGCTGCTCAGAATTATAAAAATGTTTTGGCAAAATATGGAGATTTGCCAAAAAGGGTAGCAGCAATACTGTATTGTCTGGCAGTTTTATAATTTGCCTTGCCCCTAAGCCTTCCCCACCCTCAAAACATGCTTGCCTTGACTGAATAACCTCTCATCTGCATTTATATTCTTGTATCTTTATCTATTATGCATTACATGCACATGAAGCCAAGTCTCTGATCATACGCTATTTAGAGTACACAAAACTTCCCTGGAGGGTTTCCATTTAGAGAAAGAAGCAGATTATCATAAGTCTCATGCAGTGGTGAAAAAGACAAAAGGCTCAGCTATTTCCACTGCAGAGTATCAATGTCATTCATGTGTCCCTATTTTAATATATTTGAGTATAGCAGCAGTCCTCCACGAAGAACTGGGAACAGATTTCTGAGAACATCAGGTAGGAAATAGCTTTTGTTCTCTCTCCTGCTGTTGTCCAATTTATACAGCAAAGAACTTCAGACCAAAATTTACAATAGTCTGTTATTCAACTCACCTGCAGTACTACAATTAGTGACTTCAGAATGTTACATGCTGCCTTTCATTTTCAGCATGCTTGGTCTGCACTGAGGGATAAAAAAGGGCAATGTAATCAAACAATACAGTAATAATTGTACAGAACAAAACAAAGGGGAGAAAAGCAACTAAAGGAAAAAATGTAAAAAACATTTTTTCCGTGTAAACTCATGCTGCTTACCAATTTCCCTCAGAACAGAACAACAAATTGTAACAAAACACAGGTAACAGAGTCATGCCAAAGCACTTGTGACTGGGTTTTGGCAAGGGACGGGCAGCAGAAGGGAAATGTGTGTGGGAGAGAGTTTCTGAATGCTGCTGCATCTTACCCTTTGACAATTAATGCTGGGTCACCTGTGGGAATGCACTTGCATATTGGGTTCTCCCTATGGACTAGACATATAACTCCAAGGGGATTTTGTTCCAGTAAGAACAAGACTTAGACCAAGTATCTCTGTACATAGCCACTCTTGAGACTGCAAGGTTGAAATTCATTCCTCTGGGACTCCATTAGTACCCCTGGAGTGACACCAAAGATATTTCTTATGAAAAAAAAAAAAAGTTAACTGGTTTGCCTTTATCCCCATAAAAGACATACCACAATAGTTTTCTCTTCTGTATTTTCATTGGGTGCTGCTTTCTTTTCTTCAAGGAGCTTGCTTCCACTTAGATGCAACATGTCAAACTGATCTACTCCTATCACTGATTCGTAAGATGATGTGTAAATAAGTATTCCTTATTGATCTCTCTTGGCCAGCCTGTTACCAAAAGAGGTTACCAGACACACCTCATTCAAGTGCTGACATTAAAGCAAGCTTGTTAGTCCAACTGACAGGGATAAAATCTCTGCCTCACAACAACTTCCAAGTCTGTGACCATCTTTGCTAGTTATTCCACTGGAGGTCAAAGGCTGATGACACCAGACTAGGACTGTTCAGATAGCAAAAAGCTGGCCCAGTATAAATTTGCAGATAGGATGAACTAAAGCAAACAAAGACTGAACTGTCTTCTGACCCTCTAGTTGATTCCTTCCCAGTTAAAGAGAAGCACTTACGTCCATGTAAAGAGTCAGGAGAACTAAAGTGTTCAGCTAAAGGTCCTGTGCCCTCATATTTACGAAAGAGCAAATGGTTTGTGTCTTTTCTCAACACTGACAAAGGGAAAGAGCAAATAGAAGCCTTATTTTTCCCACCCCCATTGAAATGTCTTGTCCTTTACTGAGATCATGGGTATAAGCAAGGAAAAGGAGAGAGGCCTGTGCAAAGGCAGTCACTCACTTCTGCTGCTTCATCAGCCTTGTCCCAACAACGTGCAAGTCCCTTAAGGCTGGAGAGTACATTTTGTCATCTCAGCTTGTGCAGATAATGCAGCCATAATAATTGGTCTATATGTGTACATGTGCCGAGGGATGGGGTTAAGTATGTTCTTACAGGCAAGTAGGAAAGAAAAAAAAAGGTATTTTGAGAGGTTATGGGGCAGTGCTGAGTGCTGCAATCACATATGTTATGATTGGCCATCAGCAACACAGACAATCGGATTTGTTGTAATGTGAAGTGACACTAGCTCCTAGTGCTTTGCAAACAAAAAGGCTTGTGGCTCTCTTCAGCATACTGGCCATGGTTCACTTTCTGCAATGAAATAGGGAGTTTCCATGGCTGCTTCTTTCCCATTAGGCCCAAGATTTAATTGCTTAATTATGGCTGCCAGGTACTCCTTACAATATCATCCACATGGAAGTCCACTTGCCTTTGCTTCTTTCCAGTCACCCTTCCATCAGGAGGAGATGAAACCTTAGGACACCCACAAGCACTCCTGTAGTATGCTAGAAAGACAGTCTTTGTTGCTCACTCATTTCATGGCTTCTCAATGGCCTGGAAGGAAAGGTAGGGCAGGATGGTATGACCTATGGAAAGTATCCCTGCCACTGGGTCCTTGCCTGCCTCTATCACTGAACTGATAGAGAAGGACATCTGGGTCTTGGATCCTCATCCCTGACTGCAGAGTCATAGGTGATGAGAAGCTTGCTGTTTGCAACCCTGCCAAAGGAGTTATAATAGCTGCAGGAAACACTTGACATGCCTTTTGAGATGGCCCAGCAGGTCAGGTCTGTCTCTTTAATGTACACAGCTTTTGATATTTTTAGAAGTTTAAACTAGCATCATACAGCAGCTGGCACAAACCCAGCCTCTTCTAGTTTTGCTGTTATCTGCTCATATTTCTACTAGGAGATTCTCCCAGTAGTAAAGCCTCAGAACAGGACACAGTCATCACAAATACATGAAGACCTTTGTCCCCACTAAGCCCTGCCTGCACCCCTCTGTGTTGATACTTTGCACACTAAGCATGTATTTCTAGAGCATTGCCTCGGTGGTGTGGCTTGGAGATGTCAGTCCTGATAAGATACTTCTGGAGGCATTTTTTAATGGCTGGGAAGTAGAACCTCGGTGTGGGGTGGAGGGTGTGCTGGTAGAATAGCACCAGAAAACTCTACTTTGGAAGGGTTTCTTTCCATCTCCAGAGACTATCTGGGCTATCATAGGCACCTGTATGAAGAGGTGACCAAAATGAGAGGCTGCAAGTAGCCTCACTGTCTCTGAGCTGAAGAACACGTGTCAGGACAATGTATCCTAAAACTTATCCAGAAACAATTTCTCCATTTTCTTCTCTCCATTTTCCTTCATTCTACTTCTCATCACACCCCTGTGAAATGGAGGGTTTCCCAACATTTCAGACATAGAAATCACAAAAGATTACTCATGAATCATGTGAATTCCCTTAATTCTTCCAAACTATGGTATAGTTGGGAAGAGAATCCTGACATTTGGACTTCAGATCTGATACCTTAAATGTCCAAAAAAAATTTCTGACCTTATTTAAAAAAGCAGAGACAGAAAAAACATTAGAGATCCAATTCTCTGCTGCACAGCTGTACAAGAGGGGACTATCAAGCAACTGGTCTAGAATAGTCAGTGTGAAACGGTGGAAAAGGAAACATCTGGTACCTAATGAGATGTTACAAGCTTGTATTTGCAATGAAAGTACACAAATTCAAGAGGAAAATGGACTCATGCAGCCTGAAGCCAGGAAAATCCAATGAGCGACGGATTGATCTTTAGGCCTTCGACATCAATAGGACTATTCATGCACTTAAATGTTGCATGTGTATTTTAGCACCTGGCTGAATTAAAGCCTCAGATAGCAAATCAGGAGATGGCTGCTTGTTTTCAGCCTGCAGAAAAGCCAGCCCTTTTTGAGAACTGCACTCATTACCCTAGTTTATAATCTCCTTAATATCAAAAGTTCCACAAAGATACATTTTGTTCCCTAGAGCTCCTCAGAAACATATGGACTGCTTGCTTACACCTACTACAGAAGGCTGAGTATTGAGGATTTATATATTTTAGTCTATGTGGTGTAAATATGTATAAATTTATATTGTGTTAATTTATGGCATACACTACAGAAGGTTTTGCGTGAGCTACATTGCATTCCTTCCCACGTTTGTGCTGAAATATTCATCTTCGGGTCTTTTTCTCCATGTTTTCCTTAGTCTCGCCACAGATGTTTGGGCAGCTTGCGTTAGAAGGGAGTGTGCCTTAGAAGTACATTTAGGAATTTAGGTGATGAGAATATCAAACTCAACTGTGTGGCTACAGCCTGACGGGATTAACAGGCTTGGTGAACACTCACCAGTGTCTCAGACCTGCCTTCTGATACCCAGGCAAGCATCGCATCATAGGTTGTAAATTATCACCACCAAGACAGACACCCAGCGCACAGAGAACTTCTGTCTCCGGGACTGCCAAACAAGTGCATGACAAACATTGTGTTCACACACAAAACACGGATACATAAAGCTGACGTTCCAAAAGGAGGACTGATTCGGGCGAGAACAGGCACCTGTGTATCAACAAACTGCACTCAGCATCAGCACCAGCAGTCCCTCCCATCTGCATGCACACAGCTCTCCAGAATGAAAATGCACTAATGTGTCCCAATCACTTTGAAATTGATAGGACTCTTGCTGTTGGATCAACAAGAGCAAGGTCAAGCCATCGGGCCAAAACACAGCCCTTATCTCCCCCTGAGCCCTTATCGCAATTCTATCAACACAGTCTTTGTGTACAAGGACTGGCGGTAGCCCAGGAGTCCCAGTGCCAAATCGTGGCAGCATTAAGACCTGCTGCCTGCCCTAATGTCCAGCAAGAGATACGAAGACATACAGAAAACTTAATTAAGGCATGACCTAATCAACAATAGTGGGGCCCAGCACACTGTTTAATTGCTTAACATTCCCGTTCTACATCAACACATTGCATTTTACTGACTTACTGGAATACGAAAATGCACGACTACATAAATAGTACCAGAGGGAGTTACCTGAATAAATAAATCATATCCAGCTAAATAAATCTTTCAGCTCTCACAGAGTCCCAAATGCAACACTTAGCACTAACAGAGAGGAATGAGTAAGAGGATGCGTCTGCAAGCTGTGAACTACTTTACATTTTTGACCCTTCCTCCCATTCATTGTCCAAAAGTATTTCTATGTTCTGTGTTTACGGCAGCATACTGCAAGATCTGGGTTCAAAGTCCAGTGCTCCTTCAGATTCTCTAGCTAATTCTGGAAAAGTCACTTTCTCCTTTGAGGCCCTCTGGGAAGGACACAGTTACAGACATTTTTCTCCAGTCCTCTTTGCTTTTCTTGTCTATCTAGGATCAGGGACAGGTTTTAAAAGGTATTATGATTGCTAAAGCTGCAACCAGTGCTCTTGCAAATCCCATCAGTCACTTCATTTTGCCCTTGAGAACAACAGCAAATATCTCCTATCCCAAGTGCCCACAGATCCTCACCAGATCTGTCCCTGTGCTCTGGGATGGTGAGTGCCCACCAGTGTGTGGTGTTACCTAATACAGGAGTGCTGGTATTTCACAGGGCAATGTTAGAAGAATAAAACATACAGTGTTAAATAGACACAGATTTCAGTAGTGTTTAATTTAGTTTTTCTGGATAGCTTTTCCAAAACTACTACTACAGCTCTACTACACAATAGCAGATGCATAAAAATGCTGAAAAGGCATTTTTGCATAGAGAGGGTGAATAATTCTAATTTAGCAGGCAAAATTCACAGTAATTCAATGAGGGTGCAGATTACATTACCCTGCTATGTTGTTGTATAAAGGTTTAAATAGACCATACATTTTGCTGGGTTTATTTTATAAACAGGCCAACTAAAACCTCGCATGTAAAATAATCCACAACCAAAAATACAACTCTCAGACTACTGCCACTCTTCTACATCACCCTTGTTTGCCCAACTCTTTTGCCCTGGCCCTTCTTGTCTCTCCTGCTGAAAGAATACCACAGTGGAGCCTAAAGTTGCTCAATCCAGGGAAAAGTCACTGGGGCTGAGCATGGAAATGAGTGCTCCCTGGTCCCCCATATGCTGCTGCCTAAAGGCAAAGAGTTACACAGCACTGGGAAGATGCTGTTTGGTCCTCTTTTCCTGGAGCAACAGAGCCACATTTCTAGCTAGGGTCCTGAAGCAGTCCTCAAAGGTGAAATAAACAATAATACAGTTTGGAGTTCTCATGTAGCTGATTTTCCGACTCTCCTAGTTTCCTCCCACTTTCTTCCTTCTCCTAGGATTTAAATAATGACTGAAAGATTAAAAACAACAGAAGTTAGTAATCATCCTATCATGCCTTAGAAACAACAGAACACACTCAATGAGTGTTGATGGTTTGAATACTTCTGTAGGCTGAAATATATTCAGAGAGCATTTCAGTGAATTTAGGTAAATGGGAAAAATTGTTAAAAAAAAAAAGCTCAAAACAATAAAATTCCAAAAAGCAAAATCTGATCTTGGATAATTAACAGCAGAAACGGGGCTAAATTGAAATAAATTATTCAGTGCAAGTACTTCAGACAGCTCTTACGAATAACACATGGATCTGTGGCACTCTTTAGGGGACTTTGTGCCTATAAACTAATTAATAGATCTGACTTCTCCATATGTAGTTTTTCCATCTGTAACAGATAAAGTATGGATAGGTTTCTTCGTGTAACAGGAAAAATTAAAACTAAAGTTATTTTTGTAAGTTGTAGAATATTCTCTAACTTATTCAGAATGCGAATGTGTGAAATACCATGACAGAATGGAAATTGATTTTGTAAAATGTGAGAGTGAACGACCGCGCTCTGAAACATGTGGTGCAAAGTCAGAGACAGGGCGCTCGGCTTCCTTCCCCTCCAACCACCGCCCAGGGATGTCGCAACCCAAACGGCAGAGTGCAGACAGGAGGGCAGCTCATAACCCACTCCTTGCTGTGGTCAGCAAGCAAGACAGCAACATCAGAAGTATTTCCATTCTGAAGTCGAAAAGCTCCAAGTTTTTGCCATCCTGATAGATCATACAACGAGGCTTCGCTTTAGCCTTTGCAAGACATTGGACCCTTTGGTATAATAAACACAGAAGCTTCCAGTCACTCCTTGAGGCAGCTACCATGCTGCACGTGTAGGAAAATGCTGTACAGCCCCCCAGGGCAAGCAGAGTTGGCATGCATGAGCTTGTCCAGCCTTTTCAACTGGTTAGAAATCTGTCTGCAGCCATTTCATCTAGCTCAGGTTGTGAACACTGCTAGAACTCAGCTGAGAAATAGCTCACTTCTGTTTTTACAGATCCTCATTTACCATATTTCACAGGATTAACCCTGACACTTGGATTTCAGAGGTAGCTTCCAAAGTTTTAGCCAAACTAATGTACCTCTGTCAGGGTCACCCATACCCATTAACCAAATCCTATGTGTGAAAACCAACGGTTTCTCCCATGCTTCCCTCTCCCTGCCCAGAGAGCTGGTCAGTGCTCTGACCACACATATCAGCATACTTATTTATTCTTAAAGGTTACTTAACGGAATGTATTAGCAGAAAGTGTCACAGTCTTACATTTCAACATTCCAAAAGCAAGACCTGTTGTACAGCCAAGTCACCATCAACATCCATAAAAACCCCAAACCTATTCAGAGCTCAGAAACCTGACATCTTTTCTCCCAACATGTTCATAACTCTCATCAACAAGTTGTCCCAACAGTGGTGCCATGTCCAACCACTATCTGTGCCAATTATTAACACCTCTTAGTCACCTCCTCTCTTCTTATCCCACATCCATCTCCAGCCCACACCCCATCACCCTGCAGCCCAAACAGCTGGCCACCTTCACTAGAAACTGCCTCTTATCCAGCGTAATTGCCACAGCCTGATGCCTAGCAATGTTCCCGCCCTAGTCTCTAAATGCAGCATTTGTTTGAGTGTGTTGACATCAGATCTCATTATTGACTTTAAGGAGAGCATCGGGAATAGTTTCCTTCAGTTCATCTTCTATTGATGAATACAGACAACAAGTCCTGACACCTACCTTTCATTAGCATGAAAAATGGCAAACTTTGGGAGACAACCTGGAGTTTGATCCAATCTGAAGTTAGGCCTAAACCTAAACTCCTGAATATTTTTGGAGGCCGTACTTGGATGTGGGGGTTTGGTTTCACTTCCTGTGTAAACTGATTCTGCACACAAGAGTGCTAAGATATGTTTTTATTCTAGCAATTTTTGCCTCAGATTTCACTCCTTACAGAGCAATCTCTGCAGAATTGCCTTGTGGTCACATTTGGACCTGTCAGAAATACAAAAAAAACTAACCATACACATCTACATTATTGTTTTGTTTGTGCTAGGGTTTGGTTGTGGTTTGTTGGTTTGGTTTCTGGTTGCCTTTTTTTTTTTTTTTTTTTAAATTACGTCTTTTTAACATAGCTGGGATTCTTCTGCTCCTGCCCTTTCTTTGTAGTTACGTGCATCTTCCTTTTGTCATTCCCAACACGCTTTTCACTTCAGCAAGCTAAGATAAGTCTTATATGCAAGAGATCCAAACTTGTGCTAGAAAAAGATTATGAGAACATTTCAAAAGGAAAAGCAGACAAGATAGCAAAAGAGCCTATTGCCCTCTACCATCAGTCCCCAACTATCTGACAGGATGTTACGTATGCAGAATTCGCATGGTCTTCCACACTTGGCTTATATCAAAAGAATAAGTTCATTTGACAATTAATAAATCCTTTAATTGTTTCACTTACCCTTCTGCTTAAGGAAACAAAAGTTTCCTTGGCAAGCTCTCCGATTTGTATTAAGTACACCAGTTAAAGAATAAAATATAAAACTGAACAAAGCTGGTGGTGTGTGACTGCTCCCCCAGGTGCCAGCGCTCCGGTGGTTGAGGTGAGGGCAAATGGAGGCAAGCAGCGATCCCATTTTCCCGTCAGTTTTCCTGTGTAGGCTGCTCTTATCATGGAGTCACTGTGCATCAAGGCAAACTCTGCTCAGCAAAACAACCAGTTTCCTCCAGCTCCGTGGGGATATCTCCTCTCCACTTACACCTGTGCACCTGCTTTGATACTGCATACTCTGTTATTTGTAAACGTGCAGTCAGGTCAGTCGGAATGGACGTGAAAGAAGCCCAAGAGCCTGTTTCCAGCCTCAGCCCCTACTCACTGGCCACACTAGGGATAAAGAAGAAAAAAGGGGGGGGGGGGGAAATCCACAAAAAAAAAAAAACAAACAAACCCTGGTCTCCCTGGGGACTGAGGTTGTTTCCTATATAGTAGTTTCACAGAGGTGAATCTTCCACTAACCTGGTTGGCTGATACAAATTGTACAGGGAACAACAGGAGGCTTGTCAGCACTGCTCCGGCATACAAATGAACATAACAGACGGGTAGCAATAAACTCACCTAAAGATAAAATTATGATCTTCAGTCATTGAGAAAGATGATAACTTAACCACAGGATATACCGCAATTAGCTTCCTCAGCAGCCTACAGAAGAAATATATACAAATTACATGATAATCTTCCGCAATTTGAAACCATTTAGGATCTTCAGCATCATATACTCGGATCAATTTAAATCTTAAAGTTGCTATCATCTTTCCTTCTTACTCAGAGATAAATATCTCCTCATTTTCTAGTGAAACAGAGTAGACGTTGTTTTCATCTGGCCTTAACTGTATTCATTTCTTTCTTTCAAGTTAGCTGGTTGAACTGCCACGAGCTCCCCAGGACTGTGGCTGCAAAGCACAGGCAGCGTTGGCCTCCACAATACCTGTGTTGGATTGCCCCCAGTGGCAAGGAACTGTAAAAGCCTTTGGCAAAGAGAGAAATGAAAATGTTTGGATTGAGAAACAGGTCTGCTGCTGGTGAGAAAATAAATAAATAAATAAATAAATAAACAAACCTCTGCATGTGGAAATCTTCAAGCTTTCATCCATTTCTAGGAAACTGGAATGGGAGGAGCATGCCTCCTACTCCTATAGACATCTGCACTGTGAGGTTACAGGGAAACTACTGCAGCACAAGTAAGGTTTTGGCAAATTAAAGCCTGTCAGAATCACAGCGAGCTTCCCGTTGGTCTGGGTCTACTTATAATTTCATTACAATTCTATGCTTCTTTCTGCTATTTCCCTCTGGACATATAATACTTAAAAACTAGCACAAGAACTTGATTCTCTTTACAGTCCAGAAGTAGCCAGAATATTTCTTTCTGTAGCCTTCTCCTTCCTCCTCCTGCCTTGTTTTTGACTTAGCATCTGGTAAAAATGGAAAAACCCTGGAACATAAAAATTCCCTTAACTGTGAGTAAGCCCTCATTATTATGTCTTTCATTATAAAATGGCCTGTTTGATTAATGCCTGTTTGCATGGAAAATTCTCTCCTCTCCTTCGCTTTCTCCTGCAATTGCTTTGTGTTTTAGTGTCTGCTTTGGCAAGTGGAAAAAGCTGGATGCTGGGTTAAATCATGGCCCCTTTCTGAGATCTGTGGGACTTTTGTTGTTCATTTCCATGGCACCAGGATTTCACCCTTATTCTTAACAACTGCAGCCTCCAACAGTGGCCTACCGCACCACTAATGTCTCTGGAGCAAATGATCTAGTCCAAAGTTGCTATTTAAAATACCAGTGATTTTTTCAAAAGCCTGTTTAATTCATTAGGCTTTATCCAGTCCACTTAGCCTTGTTCAGATGAATCCAGTAAGCTGTGTTCCCTTGTGCTCTCTTGCCTTTTAAGTGGCAGCACTTTTAACTTTGCACAGAGTAAGAACTTACCCCAAACAAGTTTAAAAATTAAAAATCCTTCAGATTGAAATCTGAGGCTGATAGTTGCATGCATGACAACTTTAGATGGACTGAATCTTTGCTATAGAAAGATGTCTGTTTAAAATCTAAACAGGAGACTAACTTTTTTACAAATCAGGCCTACTTAAGTTTATGAAAACCAGTAATAGACCTGCAAACATTTACGTACTTGGCAACTACGGGCAGCTGTCTGGACTCACTGCCAGTGGAATTAAACATTTGAGAGATTGTGATTCTATGATATAATCTGGTTATGAAGCTAATTACAGCCCTTGTCATTGTTGACTATGTATGATTATGGACAAAAAACTTGGTTCTGCTAGTCAAATCCATGGAGGGGTATAGACAGGGAGAAAGAAAGGAAAGAAAACAAAAGAAATCAAAACAACTTCCTTCTCATTTAATAAATGACGACCCAAGCCCAGAAAAAGGAAAAAAGAATCACACCCAACAAGAACACTGAAGTTCCCTTAAAATGCTAAAGGAGATGATACACGGGTAAAGAGGCATAAAAGGCTATTTTCAATTTATCTGTAAATAACTATGTAAAGGCAAAGTTGAAACTTCCAGAAAACTAGAACGAAAAAAAATTATTAAATAAAATCTTGAACATAACACACAGTTCCAGCTTTGCAAGTAAGGCGATACATTCCAGTACATCATGCAGATGCCAAGGCTTCTCTCACACAAAAGCACATCTCTTCTGAGAATCAGAAGTCCTCTTTAGAAGCAACAACTGGATTCACTACCCCTTGTGATCTGCACTCCGCTAGTTCCACATGTGTAGTAGCTAATACAGAACTGAAATTGTAAGCCTTCCATATTTTCCATAGTGTTTCTTAGACTTTATGGTCATCCCTTGGTTGCTGATTTTAAACATCACTGGAAGGAAGATAAAGTTAATTTCTCAAGTTATTAAACCATAAAATCATGCATGACCAGAAAGCTATGGCATATTTTAATAATGAAATTGAAAAGAAAACCAATTAGGATCAAACATATTTCCAAAACACTAACTGAATTTTAGATTTTTTTTTTTCTGACAACATTACAACACAAAGTTTAAGGAGTCTGTTTCTTGCAAAACTGAAATTTTAAACAACTCTAAATTTTTTCCAGAGCAGAAGTTACCCCACTCATGGAAAAATTTCAGTGACCTTACTGAAAAGGAAATTTTGATTATTTATGTTTGCAGAGAAAACTGAGATCCAGAAGTACTGAACAATAAAACAGGTAACTTCATAACACACACACACACACACACACAGAGGATTCTGAGAAATTTAGCAGACCGGGAAAAAGCTCATGATTTTTGAACTTTTGTTTGGCAAACTGCTACCAAACGAAAGATGAAGAAGTGTCTGCACAGAGATTCTTTCATGGTTTTAGAATTAATACTAAAAGTTTACCTAGTTTCCCTGATTCACACATGTTTATGGGTCTCTGGCAAAAAGTAAGGATAGTGACACAACTTGTTTCTATTGCAGTTTAAGTACTGCATGTTTTTTTTCAGTCTTTATTTATCTAAAAGAGACATGAACCCTTGGCTTGACTTCTATATGCCCCATAAATGAAAAAGGCACTTCAGTTTCTCTTGGTATAATTTTCCTTATCACAAATAATTTCCTCTAGCCCACTGAAGATGGACAGTCGAGGTAGGAAGAAATAAGGAGACTAAATTACTCTGTTCCCAATAACAACATTTCCTCAATTTTTTACTTGATACTGCTGCTAACATTTTGTTTCCAGAGCCACAGGTGAAGCTAGTAGCTACAAAGACTAAAATGAAAAAAGCACTTAGAAACAGTATTTATCTCTCCTGATCACAAACCAATCAGCCTATATAAATTGTACTTGTACTTTTGAATTTAAAATGTAACTGTACTCAGTCTCCTAAAAAGCATAATTGAATTTGGAATTCACAAAGCAGAAGGGAAAAAATGGTATGTTCTAACCTCTCTCGATGTTTTAAATCTGGAAGCTGCTACTCTTTTAAGCAAGACTAGTAGTTTTGGAAGCAATACAGGTAGAGTGTACTTAAACTAAATTCTGTATGATTCATATTCTGCTCACTCAGAAATTCAAAGTAAATGTTAAAAACTTTTGGGAAAAGAGAGCAGAAATGTGCTGAAGGATGCTTATGACCATCAGGTTTTGGAAGAGAGAAGTTCATTGCATGCAAACGCGAGCCACTTACTTTCATACCCGCAAGACCACAAAGCCTGACTGGTTAGTGCTGGGAGCAAACTTCTGATGAGCATTTAAAGTGCGATAGGAGATAAATCAATAACTTTTTCTATTAATAATCTTATACTCTAACCATAGAAATGTGAGCTGCCAACAGTCAGGCACACATATAGCCGAGAAAATGCCATTCCCTTTCATGGTTGTAAACCAAAACAATAAATCATTTCAGTAAGATCATTTTCTGTCTTCTGCTTTTTCCTACAAATAAAGAAAGGCATTGGCCTATCCCATTTTCAAACAACAACAAAAAAATAATTTGTGGATTTAACAATAATTTAATGTGTATTAACCATGGCACAACACAAACATATTTCCTCAAAGCTGAAGCACAAACAGCTTACGCACATTTTCCATGTGTGATGTTTTTTTGTGTCTATGAGCTGCTGAGACTGCTTTCATTAAAACAAAGGAAAAAAACCACTTCCCACATGAATCAGACTTTCATATTTAAACTGCAAGATTCCTCATTTAATGGTTTACTCGTTGATTGAATTAATATGGATGTTTAGCAAAGGTAGATCAACAAAGAAAACTGAGTACGAGGACAGGGAATACCATTACATAACAGTAATAGGGAAAAGTGAGATTAAAGTGGCAGAGTGCCAGAGTATGACATGAGAACTTATACTTTTTATATGTATATAAATATAAGGGACAACAACCTCGCATAGAATCAATGTCAGAAAGTGATAAAAGACAGAGTACATGAGTTAGTGGCTGATCTTGGCACTGTCAGGGCACCTCGTTCAAATATCTGCGTTAGTGAAGCCCAGTGTTCACTTAAAATGTCCTTGCAGTTGATACTGCAGCTTTTTTGTCTGAGCTACTTGGTAGGCACCTCTTGGAAGGAATGGCAGGAGGGGTGGGAAACTGGGTGGTAAGGCTGGTGCTGCAAAACGAGACACTTGCTGTATCTGGGTGATGAGGACCAAGAGAGTTCCTCATCAGGTGACACTGACAAACCTGTGGACTCTCAAAAAACCCTGCAGGAGGGTACAGACAGCAGCTCTGACACCCAGATCATGGATTCAGCATCCCTACATATAGAGCAGAACGGCTGAATGGTAGCTCTAGACTCTATCACATCCCAAAGCTATAACATATCAAGAGCTGCACATATCAAGACCTCACTTAAAGGAGTCCAAGGCTTGCTGGACACCCAGGAGGTTAAGGCACTTTTGAAAACAAGATAGCTGTCTTTTGTTTGAGACCTTTTAGTAGACAATCTTTGCCTTAGGTGTGAGCTTGGTACAACTTACCTCTGAATGCTTCTCCTTCTGCATTAGAAATCAACCTACTGACTCAAGTTAATAGGATTTGAACTCACTGCTGTTTTCTGCCAAGAAAGCAAAATCTTTTAGCTTTCTGTGCAAAGGAACAGAGATGTTAAAATTAGCCACAAGCCTTGCATTGCTCCCTGAATACAAGAGAAAGGTACTGCAATTTCCTGCACAAAGGAAATTAGTTAAAAAATTAATCCAGAAGTAACAGATTTAAACAAAGTGTTCTGTGGTTTGCCAAGACAACCACCATGCACACAAACATCACAAAAATAGCAAAATGTGTATGTTTGGGTTTTGTTTGATCAAATGAGAACCACTGAGAGGCCACTGCAGATACTACTGTTATTTATTTCAGTATCTTACAACCAGTGTTGCGATGCTTTTTTAGCCAGACACAAGGAACAGGGAAATCCAGGTCACTTTCTGCATCTCTTATTGCTGCCACTGGTAGAACAGTCATTTCTGCTGTTAGTACTTCAGTAAATCCCTGCAACATTTCTGAGGCCAGTGGAGGAGCTGAGGAATTTCTGTGACCTCAGGTTTTACCTTGCTCCCCACAGCACAGCAGGCTCTAGCAATCGTAGAAGGATGAGCAGATAGCGACGAAAACACACTCAGAGTTCCCGCTCAGTTGGATTCTGTTCAAACAACTGTGAGACACAGCTGCAGAACCAGACTCTACTATATCCCAATAGGTTGTTTCTGCTTCCCATTCCTAGGCCAGCAGAGGGGCCTGAGCTCGTATCCAAGCATCTTACCATGCTGAGGATTGGAGACAGACTCCAGGAAACTCGAATTGTGCAGGGGTTTCACTGAATCCTATCTTTGTATGCTGGTTCAACTCACCTGCAGAAAAATAAGCCCAGCTAAAAAGAAGAGGTTGGAAAGGTGTTGAGGGCTGGAGCTCACAGGAAAATAGCTTGGTCGAGCCAGGATGGGGGTGGGAAAGTAGAAGAGGGAAGACTGGGAGTGGAGACTTCCCATTATGGATAACACGCTGTTTAGGTGATCTCTGACATTTAGAAAACTGTAGCACTGGTGTGTGTGAAGTCCTAGGTGTTCTCTCTCTCACACATACACACACATACATGCACAGAAAGCATGAGATATTTTTAAAATGGAAAAGTATTTAGAACCATAAGCAGAAGCAGAATTTACCCAGACTGGTAAGCACTTTTTGTCTTCCTTACAGAAAAATAGCTCTGTGAGCAGCAGATTTCATGAGCACCTGCATCCCAGGGCCTGCTTCCATCACAGGCACTCGGATGTCTGATAGGCCTGGAAACCTTGCTGCCTTCTTGCTTTGACCTGACCACCTGCTTTTGAGAACTTCAGACACTTAATATACCCCAGGCCGCTGTCAAATTTGGTTGAAACAGACACAAAAGATTGTTTTCATCATGTGCAAGGAGAGCTTAATAATTCATACAGTCTGTCCTAATGCATAATGACTTTTTTCGTTAGGAAGCACATCTAAGAAAGAGATACAAACATGTTCCTATTCTATTAAGAACCACTTCCAGGCCACCTTTTACTGCTGGGTTTATAGCTATAAGCCCAGAATCACTCTGATTCACCAGCTAACTTCAGTGACAGTGAAGAATAACCCAAAGCACATAACTAGACTGACATACACATACCACCTAACTACTGCAGTTCTTTGACTGTCCAGTAACAGTGCATGTTTATCAGAAACAATGAGGGCAGCATATATTAGACCTTTGAAGAACTCCTTGCTTGTGTTTGGCAAATTAAAACATCTGAAAAAGCAGGTTAGAATTAGGAGTACTCTATGGCATGTTTTAATTTTCCCTTTTTAGCAGCACACAAGAAATAAGAATATTTAAACACATCCTGGAAAAAGCTGTACTTTGCTGTCTGAGGTACAGTATTTTCACAGGACATTGCTAATCCAGCAAACATCACAAAGTAAACAAGGCAAAATTATTTTCCTTTGTTACTGACTACTGCTACATTATAATAAAGAATTATAAATCTGAGTTCATTTTGTTCTGCCATTGTTTTATGCCTACTTTTGTATTCTATTGGATTAGAAGAGATTAATGTGTTTGAGTTTTCTTTCTAGACACTTTTCAAGTTCTGGCTCAGTAACAAGGCTCCATTTTTAAAAAAGAACAAAGTCTCAACATCATCTAATTTTTTCCTTCATGCTACAGTTACTTAAAAACTACAACAACAAAAAAAGTCTTAACAACTTTAATATTTGGACTTAGACTAGCTGGCAAAGTAAATTTCTCAGTAAATGACAACACTTCTTCAGATAGTTGTCTTCAGCCCATTTTTTAACACTTTATACCACTTCTTTGCTTCAGGCCCCAGATCATTTATTCTAGCTAGCTAGCAGAATTCTTGATTCTACCTCAGCATTGACTGCTTTGGCAGAAAAACCTCTGTAATTGCCAATGGAAAAACAAGATGTGGCTTAATGTTTAAAAAAAAAGCCATACAGCCCCTGCCCTCACACATCAGATTGCACCTCGACTTGCCCTGAAAACCACCTTGCTGTGAAAGCCAGGAAGCCAGTCCCAGACATGCAGCTTCTCCCAGCTGTGAACTCAAGGAATTCACCCCAGCAGGTCCCCTCTCTGCGAGGCAGGGCTCAGCTGCAGGGGCAAACCAGCACCCCCTCCTTGTCTGACCCAAGGGCTCCTAAGAACAGAAAACTCCCCCAGGCTGCCTGCTCACCTTCTGTCCTTAGTCAAGTGGATTGCTGGCCTTTCATTTCACCAGCTGGAAGCCAGCAGGTAAGTCACAGGAAGTCTCCTGCCCAGCAGATCCCAGCTTGTGCTGTTCCTGTCCTAGATGGCTGTAGCAGGAAGAGGGAAATGGCTGAAACTTCGAAACTGAGGAAAACAGGGATGGGTTCCCCTGCAGGGGGAACCTGCAGGCAAACCATCTATCCTACCTTCCAGATGCAGACTAGAGAAAAGATTACTGCTTTTATCTGCTGTTTCAATCACAAAACTCTTCCAGTGATCCGCAAGACCTGGCACAATGGAACCATGCTATTGTTTGGAGTCTCCCTGCCCTACCCTCATACAGACAGAAATAACAACTGGAAACAAAGGCATTCTTATGCTGGGTCACTTTAAAACCTGCGCACGGAATGTGTTCTCCAGTAGATTCAGCGTGACTTCCTGCAGCACACACAGCAGTGAGCTCTTACCCATGGTAACTGGCACTTGCACTAGCCTGGTTTCCATGAAGATCCATCTGACTCCTTCCTAATAACAACAGTCAGTCATCTTGGATGACAGATATTAGCCGATAACTTAATTGATCATACTGATAGAGATTTTGGGAAATACTATTCTAGGATAGCAACATAAATCAAACTGGACAAGCAGACCCAGAGAAAAGTGAGTGACTTTCCCAGAAATGTGTTTTTACAACATTTAAGAGTAGCGAATGTTACTCTGACACAGAGCAAGGAAAGGAAATTGTAAGAATTACACGCTAAGTCTAGACAACACAACAATCGTGCCCTGTTACCATTTCTTAAACTCATGAGCTCCTTTCCCTATCTTCACGCTCTAGGGCAGTAATGGCAGCAATTCCTTGGCATCTTGTTCATGGGTCACTGCTAACTTTCTGAATGCACTCTGGGCTATGCACACTCCCTTGTAACACCAACCTTTTAAGGCAGTGTGGCTTTGCAGGCTGCTAGCGATCTGTGAAGTGTAACTGAGAATCACTGCTCATGATAATGTGACTTCAACAAATCTCAAGTGAACTAATGACAGAGCTGCCTACATCCAAGGTTGAGTTGTTCTGCTGGCAGCAGTTTTGGTATTTGATTTCTAAAGATGAGACAAGTATGGAATGGTGACGAATCCAGTACCTCTCTACTTAGAGGTCACTCAAATATCAAACCACTAACTTCTGCTGTAACTCTTAGGATTTGACTTGGTGGTTCAATCTGGGGTTCACTGCTGTAGTAGTGGCAGCCTCAAGGAAAGTGATGAGGCTTATCCTAAGCCTTCTCCTGGAATCAGATTGCACAGTAACAAGGAATTCCTGGCACTGTGATACAGTAAACAGTTCTCCCATGTCCAGGATGTAACACCAGAACAGATGATAATAAATAAGCCACTTCAACAGGGCTGTGAAAAATGATCCGTGACATATCTGTAGTGTAGCAAATGTCATCTCGGAACGGGCTTGTCTGGATGCCTACAGGAGAGCACCAACCGTCTGGCTCAAATTCACAGCCTACTACCAGCACAGCGCTGTGAGCATATTGGTGACTGACTAATTCTGCACAGCGGTTCCCTACCTACTGAGCGCTCTTCCCAGCTATTAGCGTCACAGCGTATCCAACGGGCTGTCACAAACCTGTTTATCACCCTTGCCCAAACTCAGGCAGGTATCCAGCAGCAACTGTTCAGTATGGATGTATGCACACGTTAAGTGTTAGCTCTCTGGCAGACTGGACTGGTGCATCTAATTCAGAGCAGAATTACAGCCCTCATGTGTTCTGAGATCACTTCAGACACGTGGGATTAGAAGTGCAGCTCGTTACATTAAAAGCCTCTCTTCATGTTCATTTGAAGAGCTATTCACAAAAGCAAACCTCAGCCTGGTGAGACCATGTTTATTTCTACAATCAGTGGAGAAGTGACCCTAATGGAGAACAAGGTCATCCAGAACAGAAGCCCCATCCAACTGTTCTGGTGGCCTTCTCTCTGTTCACTGCTGTCTAAGGAGCCTTTGCAAATAATCCCTTATTTTATGCTGCCAACTCCTAAGACTTTATTATGAATCTCATAGTATTTGATGTTTCTCTTGAAGGCCCTTTTTCTAAAGTCATTTAGGTTTACACTATCTTACCTTTTGCCAAATACATACATACATATGTAATTATTATAAAAAACATTCGCCTTGCTGTGGAGGAGAAAACTTGAAAGTGTGAAATCCAGACATTAGAAAAAAAAAAAAAAAGGTAGAAAAATCAAAAGAAAAAAAAGGGAATCAGAAATTACTACACCTTTTTTAAAGGTAAAGGTGTGATATGTCATGCCTTGACACTAGCAATACTTGGTTTTTTAAGATGAGACTGGATGTAGCACTTAGTGCCATGGTCTAAGGAGCCGGCCAGAGCTGCTGTTCCTGCTGCCCCGCCAGCTGCAGCAACTGCGCCAAGGGCTGCGTGTGCAAGGAGCCGGCCAGAGCTGTTTCTTCTCTTTTCACTCCCTCTCCTCAGCAGGGAAAAGACTGAAAAGTAATCCCAATTGTCGTGGTTTTGCCCACCAGCCCATCCCTGGGGCTGAGGATGGTTTTGTCCAGGTAATTTCCGGACAAAAAGGCCAATCAAAAGTTCAGTGACGCCTTTGCTAATTACATCTTTAAGAAAACGGAAGAGAAGACTTGTGGCGCAGTTGAAATTAGGAGCAGCAGCCATGTAAAGAAGCAGCAGGCCCGAAGAGGGCCAAGGCCCTCTCCTGCCCCGGCTTGGGCCGGGGGGGGGGAAGCAGGTATAGTACTGAAGCCTTCCCTTTCTCTCTAGTAAGAGAGTGAAGGAAAAAAAAAGTTTAAAAGACGAACTGTTTGAACAGAAACTGCTGTGGAAGAATTCCAGCCGAGAGATAACGGAGTTTCCAAGGTCGAAGCTGGCAGCCGGAGGAGAGAGAAGAAATTTGAAGGGGGGAGAGCTGTTTCTTCCTTTTTTGCTCTCTCTCTTCAGCAGACTGAAAAGTAATCCCTGCTACTTGTAAAATTTGTTGGAGTAAGGAGACTCCCTATGCGGCTGACAGAGGAGCCTGTGGATGTACCAAAGAGAACTGAAACTTCATGAGGACTGAGGTGAGGCAGAGTCCTGTTGAAGACTTTGTGACCCTTGAAAGGGATGATGCTTATGCCGGAGCGAAGACGGCTCGGATAAGCTTGGGATCCGTGTGTGTGTGGATCCATACTGCTGTTGAAGATTCATAACTTTAAGAGAGAGAAAGAATCTCATGCTGGAGCGAAGCGGCCCATGTGAGATGTTGGGATCCGTGTGTGTGTGGATCCGTGCTAGACCCATGCCGAGAAGTCTATCAAAGACTGTTTCTCCCATGGGGAGGGACCTCCATAAGGAAACAGGGGTGAACTCTTAAACCATTATCCCCTGTACCCTGTGGTGAAGATCCATAGTAAGCAAGTGTCCCCTTGCAAGCCTATGGAAGAAAGACCCTTCAGGACCTGGGTAACTCCCAACCTTTGGTCTTAGCCCAGGAGGAGGGTAAGCCCAGCCCTGGAGGCTGACACAGAGCAAGAGAGAGAGAGAAAAAGTTCCAGCTGCAACGAGAATGCTGTAGAGTTACTGGAGAGAGAGAGATGGAACTCCGAAAATGGAGAATGAAACTACTTCTCCTCCTTGAACTGGTATAAAGGGGGGGGAGGAGTATTTCTGTAAATATATAACACTTTAACTTGAATAGAAATTGTTGTAGATATAATTCTTTAGTTTTTAATTTATTAGTAGTTCTTGTTTTACTAGTAATAAATGTTTATACTATTTTCCCCAAATCCTGTCTCTCTTTTGTCTGCAAAAGCCTTCTCTCAACTAGGAGTAATTGTGTTGGGGGTGGAAAGCAAATTAAGCCAAAGCACACAAATCACCACAGTGGTAGTAGATTAAGGGTTGGACTTGATGATATCAGAGGTCTTTTCCAACCCAGCTGATTCTATGATTTTATGATTCTACTTAACACTGTCTTATTGCAATAGTCTAAGAAGTCTTGAAATTTGCAAAAAGAAATACCTACATTTGCCTTGTGTCTTTTTCCAAGTTTTGTTTTTTATAATATGTGCAATGTTTGGTTTTCTCAGATTCCTGTCTATAATAGAATTCCATTCTATTTACTATCTTAAGACAAAACTAGCTTTTTACAGCAGATTAGGGAAAACTTTGCCTCTTTTTAATATCCAGTACATAAGAATTGTTTCCTAAAACATCAAGAGCATTGCTTATGACTGACTGTCACAGTTGTTTTAAGTAAAAGGAACTTCCAAAAGTCTGCTGATTCTCAACAAGCATCCAGTAAAATGACCATTTCAGAAGCCATTTCAATATCTTTAAGGCCATATCTAAAAGTCTGGATGTTGTTCAGAGAAAAAGCAATCAAGTACAAGCTGCCTTGTTAGCTGACAATTTATCCAGCATTACATGATATTTTAGGTCAGTTCCTATTCTCCTTCAGCTGGATAATACTCATGGAATTCTTTGTGTTCTGGTTATGATCATTAGATGAAAATAGGAGAGATGCTCCAATGATTTAGAATAATTCACTTATCCACAGGAATTGACTATTCAATACCTGAAGTTTACCCTAAAACCACTAAGTCTCAGGTGAAGAGGACTTTATTTTATTTCAATGTTAGAATTCTTTTAACTGTCTCAGGCTGGATTTTTAAAAATTAAGAAACATAACTAGTTAAACCCCATGCTCTCTAGCAAGACTGAATTAATGGAATTTATATTTAGTTCTTGGAAGAAACTTCACAAGGGGATCCCCCATACTACACACTGGCTTTCAGCCAGTAGCAGTTAACTTGCACAGCATGTGGACAGGTCTCCAGCTCATGATCTGCAGACAAGGAATTGGCACTTGAGGGAATGCTATATTTTGCCCAGGCAGGCAAGCCCTAGACTCTCTCAGCTACAGTCTCCTCTTTGTTTGGTAGAGCTTCAGGTTACAACATCAAGAGTTTTCTAACTTCCTGTATCATCAGAGGAGGGCAACAAAGGGATAATCAGTACATACAGGTGTTCATTACTTGTTTTCCTGACCCCATGTGTTATGTACCTTAACTGTCATACAGTGAATGACCAAAGGGCATGGACCACAGGATACGGAGGAGATGATTATATAATACAAGCTCTCTCTTCTGCTCTGTACTCTTCACATACAACTTCCATAGTATTTTGAGAAATAAAAGGAAATAGCCATTTTATTTGACGTCCTCTGTGGACCACAGGAGTCTGTTCTGCATAGCAGTGGATATTTCTTATAGGAAAACACTCAATGCACATTCAGTCTACGTTTTCTTACACTGAGCTATTTATCTTTCTCTTAGTTGCAACCTCCGGTCCATACTAACCACAGCCTTATGGGTTTTGGCATTAAAATGTGAGGATGATTGGCAGAGCATTGATGTAATCAACTTTCAGCTATTCAAAATGTATACAGGGACATTTTGTTTTCTGTTACTTTTTCTAGACTTATTGTTATGGTGAATAGCATTCTTTATTTACCCTTGAAAGAAGGATGAAGAGTCTCCCTAAGGGAAGAAAGAACTTCCTAATACAAAAATAAAGTACTCGAGAATACAGGCCTGGCCCATGTACAGACAGATAGACATGACATGTAAGAAACAATGCAAAAACACTTTTTCACTTGTTAAGTAAATGTCACAAACAGTGGAGTCTACTACTCCATTTTTTTCCCCATTTCCAAGGGGAAAACAGAGGAAGCTTATACCTGCAGTCAAGTTCCCAAACATATTCTCTGATCTTACTGTACTACCTGAACCCTACTGCAATTCGCTTATGACACATAATACAATTTTCATGCATTTATACACACTCAGCAGCAGGAACTTCTTGAGCGTCACCTAACCTAAATTGGTATTCTTCATACCACTGGATAATATATAAACCTGACACACAAATACACAGAGAATTATCTGAAATAATTGGTAAATACTTGGTCCACAGTGAGCTCTGGGCTGCCACAGCTGTAGGACAGTCTGTATGCCAGTTATAGAGGCCTGAAAAGTTAAAGTATATATATACCATGTCAGACAGCCCTGCTATGAAAGAAAACATGGTAGCTTCATGTATGTGGGAATATGAGTTTCAGGAAAGGCTATAATCCCAGAGGGCAAGTCCTCCAAATAGGCAGAGTCACTTAAGCAGCTGGCTGGCTGCAAGGGTGGGATTTAGTTCAAGATTAAGGCACTTAAAATGCAGTAAGTGTCTGAATTCCTATTCCAGTCAAAGGAAACCTACTCAGTGCAGTCAATGAACCTTATAGAATCATTCTGCTGACAGCTGAGAGGTATCTACTTCAAGGTAAACTAAATCACTTGGTTCCATAAACTGCATTCATTCAGCTTCCACTAACTACAATGGGAACTGAATGGGAGCATGACTTTGGTTCTATGAATTTACACTTAAGTATCTACAGTAACATTAGTTCTCTAAAAAACTCATTTAGAGGTTTGATCTGGAGCCAAATTCTGCTCCAAATGGCAGGAGGAACTCTGCATGGAAGATGACTTGTGGAACCAAAGGCTGTGTTTGGATTGTGAGACTTAACATTTGGATCCACACAGTAACGTGTAGCTGTGCATACATGTTACACGTTAGTTTTGTTAACACAAGTTAACAAAACTTCTGGGATCACTGGTGAACAACTCACTGCAGATGCTGGCTGCACCACTCCAAGAGACATAGACATTGGAAGCTGCTCACTTTTGAATCAGACCTTCCATAAGACTCCAGTAAAGAGGAGCTCACATGAGTGACTTCATTTAAAGCAGAGTTTGCAACATTTCCATATTTGCTGTGTTTGGCCATGCTGACTTAGACTGACAGTCTGGTTAGAAAAAGGACCAACAGTCACAAGAATCCCTCTGGATGCACAAAGCTGTGGGAGCGTGACACTTGGTACCCAGGTCCAGTGAACTGCTGGAGGCAGCCTCAAGGACAACATCCCTTCGACCCTCCCAACAACAGAGCAGCACAATGTGCATAGGCCTGTGATGTGTGAACACACCAGCTCTGCACCTTGCTCACAGCTGCACCTTCACCTCCTGCTATGTGACAATAACACTGGTCCTGGCCAGAGGTTCCAGCTGCTTAATTCATAGTGCTACTCACAGATGCAGTCTCACTGAAGCACCAGGACTGGTACCTAAAGCATCGGTTCTTAGGGCAATCCAGGGATAACTAGACCGAGAAACATACAGAAAAAGATCTGAAGATGTATTTGAATTAACTGGTTCCTCCTATTCCTTTCCTTGCCAATCCCCTTCTTACACGAGAACATGTCATCAGCCTGATAATTACAACTCCCACATCCCTATTACCATAAGAAAAAAAGCAAGGTAGATGCCCTTTATGTGCCCTTCTGCACATTTCTTGCTGCTTCCCTAGACATAAGGGGCCAGAGTCAACCTGTTTCGTCACCTGACAACTCCATGACAGCTCTCTGAAGACACTGTCTGCATAAGCCTTTTCCCTGCAACACGGCAGAGCCAGCCTGCAACAGTTCTATTCATAGAGCAAGAGAGAAAAACCTTCTCGGGATTGGAGGCTCCTAGGTGAGCAGCTACAGTAACTGGTCCAAATGTTTCCCTTGTATTATATGATCAGTGAGACTGTGTGTTTTCATTTGCATTTTCATCCTTTGGTTTTCTGCATCTGGTAAATACTGGCAAAGTAAATGTTAAGATGTCAGCTCTCTCTCCTAGGAAGTGATTGACAGTCCCTGAGTGCTCTGGGCTTTTTATAACCAATGTGACTGACAGCTTTTAAGTGGAAACAGTTCGTGCAAGTTTCAAATGTTAGTTGTCTGCACGAATAACGCAGAATATTGGCTTTTCTTGTATCTATCTAATGGTATTTCCTCCTGCGCCGGCAGCCGCTCTAAACCCTCAGTTGTTAAAAGGAAGAAAAAAAAAGGGGAAAAAAAAGAGTCTGTGTTCTCTGCTCTGCACATTTCTAAAGCTCTCAGTCTAACAAAAGGCAGAATAAACCAGTGTCTGTATTTCAACCTCTTGCATTTCAAGGTAGTGCAGCAAATAACCAATCTCAAATACTATAACTAATAACTAATTTCATTTCCCAGAATGGGTTTGAAGCAGATGGAGTTGAAGGGCAACCTGATTTCCAAAGTTGCAGAAATACCCATCATTTCACGTATACTTTTACACTGAAGGACTTTAATTTTGTACTTCTTCCATGCTGTGTAACTCTGGAAATGTTTTCAATGTGAACACTTCAGTGGGAATCAATCAAAAAATGTCTTATGCTTTCTGAATTAAGTAAGAGGATAGAAGCTTTACATAAAGGTGGGCCACTCAAGTTAAAAAAGCCCATCATCACAGAAGAATCAAAGGTTTCTTTGTCCTTAGCCATCATAGCAAAGATCAAGTGGAGGTGCACTCCCTCGACTTTTCCATTTTCCAACACTTGCTTCTCAGTACCACTGTCATCCATCCTCCAAGAGAAAAAGTCCAGGTGCTGCCCAACAGTAAGGAAGGCACAGTCTGAGCCACCAGTCCCCCAGTCAGCAAGATAGACGTGAACTTTGCATCAAAGCCGAGCCTTCTCCCCTGGGTGATGCAGCCCTGCAGCCTATGTGGATACACATAGCATGGTAGAGAAAGAGAGATTTGCTCTTCCAGGTCCCTAACAATTTCTCTTTGCTGAAATGCACATCCACCTAGAAACAACCTTGGATGCTTAGAAAAGTGCAGCTGCAAGTCACAGAAAACAATGGGGCACTATTTAGATTTTGTCGTGCCATCAACATAGAAGGATTACTGTTATGTTATGGAACAAACCTTTCTAAACCTGTAAATAACATATTCCTCTTAGTGGAGAGCCTCTAGCTTCCTACAAAAGAGAAACCATTTGTATACTAAGTGATATTCCCCTCACTTTCTTGGATACAGTGGAAGATTTTTATAGTTGCCTATCTTGTTCAGTTACATGACTTCAGCAATTTCTTTTTTTTTTTTTTTTCAGGAATGTAAGTGACCCTAATTTGTTAACTGTACAACAATCTACCTCAGATAGTAATACAATTTCCTCTTCAGCTTCTCATTTTTCTCAACTTTAATGCAGTTGTGTAAGATTTTCCCCTCTCCAGAGGGCAGACAATAATCAGGTTAGGTTGGTATCTTTATGACACTGACCTTAAAGTTCACCTAATTTTCTCTCCCATCCTCTGCCCTCCCCAGCCTTTCTTAAGTCATTCCAATGCATTTTTCACTGTTGAATATACCCAAAAAGACAAAGTGGACACAGATTAATACTTCTACCTCAAAATTGATCAGTGTGAAAAATAAACAACTTGCTGCCCAACAAATGTAGAAAGTTACTTGATCTTTCATATCAACTGTTTTCATTCACTGTCTTTCATTTTATATAGAACAAATTTCATCTTGAAAAATATTAGAAAAGGCACAGCAGTTTTGTTTCCTACAAAAAACCCAAGTGAACTCACTTAATCCTGTTAAGATAAAAACTTCTCCAAGCTTTGGAGAGCAATGCTTAACTTATATTGCATTTAGGTACTATAAGCAGTTAAAAAGTTTTGTGTTTCCTCTGAGTAATTGATTTGAACATGTGCAGCAATATTGATTAATCTAAGCCACTTTATTTCCTGGAACTGTATTCTTTATATCTACATCTTTCAGGCTGCAAATTATAGCCCAGACAGATCTAAGTGAAAGTTCTACAGAACTACAAGTTACTTTCTCAAATTTCCAAAACCTCACGCTCCCCACAAACAAATGGTAGTAAAAAAGGAATAAATACAACTGCACTTGAGTGGTTTAAAAAAAAAAAAAAAAAGGAAAAAAAAAGGAAAATTTTCCCATGTATAGCAGCATTTCAAGTATCTACATCAAGTAACCCGAATTTAGGATACTATAAGTTCCTTCCTCCTCCAACTGCTCACTTAATCATTAATATGCACCACCTGCATTTTTAGAGGCTGGAAACCCAGAATAAGGATCTGACAATATGCATTTGCTAAAATAACACATTCATAGATTTTACTTGCTATATTAGCAAAGATTTAGCTAGAGATGATTTATTCCAGAACACTGTACTTGGCATCTGCTAGACATGCTAGACATTGCCAAGGTTAGCTACACGGGAGTTTTCCCTGACTCCAATCCCCACTCCAGGAGAATATTATTAAGATGAGGAATATATACTTTGTAATAGGCTTATGATGATTACAACGCAATCCGCAAATCAGATGCTCTTCTAAGATTACTTCATTATCACTCCAGTACAATTCTCAAAGAAGTCCCAGGAAATATATAATGTGAAAAAGGAAAGATCATTCTAGATTTTCACAGCTTCCTGCAACTCACCATAACAAAACTTGAGTTAGAGGAAAGTCAGTGAGCTGGTCAGTAGCCAAGTATGAACTCCTGAGCCATGAGATGGGAGAAGACGATGCTTTTCCAAGTTCAGTGGTGCTGGTTTCTGAAGCTGAGACCTTCACCTTCACATAATGAAGCTGGAGCAACAGGTTCCATCTACCACACTCGGTAAGAGGAGAGCATCCAAAGAGATATGGCATATATAGACAAGGAGTAAAGAAATTTGTCCTTGTTTTGTGGTGTGGCCATGCACTGCTGTGCAGGATAGTTCCACATAGCACAAAGTATGGGACTCTGGAGGAATGTAGGTTTATATACACTGTTATCTGTCAGGTATTATGGATAAAGCATGTTATCATTTAGTTTTATTCTGGTTTTGAATTATGAAATTCCTCTCATTCCTCATTTTCTCGTCTAATCTGGTATTGTTCATAGACAGTGACATATCTGTATGATAGTGGGTTTATGCAAAGGCTCTGTGTCCTTCCTGACCTAGTTAGGAATATGTTGGTAGGACTGGAATGAGTCAGCCGTATTTGGAACTGCTCAGGGACCGCGAGATTACACGAAGAATGTCTGTAGTGATTCAGAGATGCTGTGCTTGCAAAGGGAGTTGGGTCTAACCTTTCTTTGGTGAATGCCTGGTGATGTGTTTAAGGTGGAGCAGGGATTAGGGAAAGTAATCTTAGGTTGACAAGGGATGATCTGGGAAGTTTAGTAATGAACACTGTTTACAACCTTAAGTTTACAACCTTAACAGGATGGATTTTTTTTCCCCCCAACCAGCTATGTTATGTAAAAGTGAGAGAACATACATATAATGCAAGAAGGTATTAAAAAGTTAGGATTTCAAACCACTGTTCTGGGTTTTTTTAATGTTCCTGCTTCCCCGTTCTCTTCTGTTTTACATATCCCAGATCTGTCACATCAGTAAAAAAGGAAGTAAGCATAAAAAATTCCTATCCTTTGGGAAAAATTGAGTTAGTGTAATGTAATATTCTCTAGCTAGCCGTCAACAGCCATAACAACTGCTTAGCTGTAACAGCTTCCTGATCTACTTTTCGAGGAACTCATTCTTGAGCTGACATATTCTAATGACAATACCTATGCTCAGGGCCTTTAGGACCTAGTTTTAAAGTGGTAGATAACATAAGCTCTGACAGGACTATTATATACAATTAGACCCCAGTAACTGGATGCAGCGATTATTACAAGACCAAGCTGTCCCTGTAGAGTTACATTTTCTTTACTGTGCATCTCCATTGAAGATCAAGGGATTTTTTTTTAAAGGAATATTCCTGTGGAGCTCTCAATCCCCTGCTGATATGAAAAAGACTAGGTACACACCTCCAAGTTACAGCATAAAGAGGCCTGCAAGTCACGTAAGTTATTACTGCACTTAGCTCATATCTTCAAATTTGCATTCAAAAGTATATGCTAAGAACAACCTTTTATTCATTTATTTTTCTTGTTGCTCAAGGCATGGCAGTGGATCTAAGAACATGGAAAACTGCCTGTATTGTTAGAAGGACCTATGTTGCCAGAAGCTAACTACAGTTCCCACGTACCCAAGCTGGTCTAGTAGACAACATCTTATCCAAAACTCCTCTACCAGAAAACAAATGATAGGTACAAAGTGGCCCATTTAAGTAGGATATCACAGCAGAGGGATAAGAACTGAGCCAGGAGAGCAGTACAGAGTTAACAAAACCCATCTAGGACTACCAGAAGAGAATCACGTGCTATTCATGGCTAGGAGGAAGACTAGCAGCCTCACTAGGTAAAAGGCTAAGGAAAGTTTGGGTCAGAACAAATGTAGTCAATTAGGTAACAGAAAATGGTTCCTTGGCCCGAGTGTGGAAAGGAAGAAACATTAACTGAAAATGCCTTCTTTGGTTAGACAGACTAACTGATGTTTAGAAACCAAGCTAAGGAAGCATTTTGGTCTCAGCTTAACACCATCCCTGTGGCTAGCCCCATTTGTTTATTTTGCCTTGAACCTTCCAACATCCCCTTTGCACAAATTGTCTGGCCTTCAAACTCTTGGGCACTGTCCTCTCTCCAACCACAGCTTTCCGGCTCCTTCACAAAGCTCCAGGCCTATTATATTTCAACCTGCTTGTCATAAAGCCTAACAAGCTCTTTCAATAGCTTCCTAACACTCGAGACTTACTGAGCTTTTAAAGTTTCCTCAACCTTACTTAAAAGAGGCTGGTACTGGAAAACCTAATATATTCAATGTGACAGGGCTGAGTTTACAAATCTACTTGTCTGGTTTCTATTGACATTTAAAAACAATGTTAGTGACAAAAATGTAATTATCCCTAAATGATGGAAACAAGGAGCCAGGCATACTGAATGAACTTTTTTTGAACCTCTATTCATTTCACTTCAGATTTTGGCAGAGGGTTTTGCTGGTTTCTATTTTATCCTAACCAGTTTATCCATGTTCCAGACTTTATGTGTTTTGCGGCTGTAAAGCTTTCCTGCGGAATTCGCCCATTCCCACAGAACTGTGCTGGAGAAACCCAGCTCGCCTCTGAAAAATGAGAGAATTTTCTTGCATTCACATGTACAGATAAAGTTGAGAACATGCACTGAGCATATGCTGACATAGCTCACTCTCCATCGTGTTTCAGGCTGCCTTAATCTGCAATTCTGAAAGATGTGAACTACCTCATCTATTTCAGTTGGGGCTGGAAGGATTTCCCTCTTGCAGTCTGTAGAATCTGCTGATTTGTATTGTGCCACAGACATTCGGCATTTTTGCTACCGAATTCCCTGTTTTGCAGCAGTCCAATGCTTTGTTTCCTTTCTCCCGACTTCGCTAAAATCCACCTACACAACAGCCTCTTCCTTTCCAGTTGCAGTGGGCACAAACTGAAATACAGGGAACTCCATATTAAATGCCCTTTAAGATTAAAACTTTTACTGCCAGTATGACTGGACACTGGCAAAGGTTGCCCAGCAAGGGTGTGGAGTCTCAATCCTTGCAGATACACAGAACATGACTGGTCAAGCTACCTGGGCAGAGTTGTTCCTGCTTTGAGCAGCGGGTATACGCTATTTCCAGTGGTCTCTTCTCCCCTCAGCCATTGTGCAACTGGGTGAATTTCTGCACAGAGGAAGGTGTTTGTTGTATTTTAGCATTTGTTCTGCCTGCATTATTCCAAAGTCCTCTCCAGCAACCACCCAGGGACCTAATGAACATACACAGGTTGAGACCACAGGTATCAGTTTACGAATCAATGCACTGCCCTACTGCAGCTGGAAAACAGCAGCAATGTTAAAAACATAAAAATGTTCCTGTCTGTATGGAAGAGTGCTAAGGGTTCAGCAGAATTGTCTGGGTAGGAGGCAGAGATCTGCCTTGATGAATACCTGCCATCTCTCCAGCTGAATGAATTCATAGAGGGAAAAAAATAAAGGAACAAAGATAGTGCAAAAAGATTAGAGGAGACTCGCAGATGTAGGAACAGTGATCTTTTGACAAGGTTTTATGAGTCAACAAGTTGTGTTCATAGCATACCATGACCTCCACAAACAGCTGTGTTGACTGGATTACTTTCTAGTTCTTCCTATCACTCAGTATGGCCACGCAAGGCAGATGCTTGTGTAAAATAACACAAGGCATCTTGTTGCCCCCTTTCAACTGCACAGTGCCCACTCTCAATGTATTTATTCTACCACTCTTACGTTTTGTCCTCTAAGTGAGGTGAGATTTTGGTTGGACAGATTCAGCCATCTCAAATTTAGGTGCTTAGTATCAGCTACTCATCACCCTTAGAAGGCTCCCCTTAGAACAAATCAAAAAAAAAGCAGAAAAACAAGATTTCACTTCCCAGAATGAGTATCTGAGATAGGTGAAAAAAACAGGGGTCCAGAGAATGTTATTGTGCACCTAGGTTTCCTTTAACATCAGTGGAGAACAACTTTTAGGAACCAAGAATAGGTTCATGGGCACTCACCTTGTCAGTGTCATCACAGCACAAACAAACAAGGCGCTGCAAATTTAGTTAACTATCACAATAAATGTTTTTAAGCTACCCCACAACACTGGTCATCTGGACTGGAACAATGCAAACTGAAAAGCCTACTAGCAAATATTTTAGTCCATCTAAGAAGAGCCCAAACAAATGTTCTGATGTCTCCTGTTGGCTGTATCTGGTAAAACGAGAGTAGGAGTTGGTCAGGTTCTACTGACATTTTCTGTCATTCCCTAAGAACAAACAGGTAGAGATCAGAAAGTACTTTAGAGTCACCATCACAAGCTTCACAGTGGACCAAAGAATTCAAGGTGTACTTCATTAACAACTGGAAATTAACTGGGGGTGGGAGTGGTGAAAAGCAATCTTCAAAACCATTAAGGAATGAAAGCTACCTGCAAGATACAGTGACAGCAAAAGTTCCAAAATTGAATGAAGCATGAAAATTGCTGGAAGAGTAGGACACAGGTGGGAGTCAGAAAGCTTTTTGCCTAATTTTGTCTCTGATGCACTGAAATGACGCCAGCAGATCTTTTATACCCTTTGTGCCTTTGCTTCCACATCTGTAATTCCAGTCACAGCTAGCCTATAACGTTTACCTGACAAGGACGTAGAAAGGCTTGAAGGTTTTTTGAGATCCAAAATGTGGCTTAGGCAACACAGTTATTAAAAACATAAGCACTTGGGAGATGAGCAATAACACCTCTAAATAGTATTTAAAAATCAGGAAGGGCAGTCTGCAAGCAGGAGCCTAAAGAGCTGGAACTGAAGCAGTGTGCCCACAGGTTAATCCCTTCCCAGAGCCTGGGACCTCTGTTCACTTCCAGAAGCACACACACAGACTGCCTGCAATGTTGTGCTATTAATCAATGCCTGAGCACAAACCAAACACAAACAAAAAACAAACTGTGCCTGGACTTTACACAGCTGCGATTTCCTGCACCTGAACCACCAAGGTCCAGTAATACCTTTCTTTGGTGGGAAAAAGTGTTCTGGGTGTAACTAATCCATAGAGCAATAAACTGCATGAGTACTAAACTGCCTACAAACACTCAGGCAACGGCACAGGTAGGAATTCACTGTCAGGACGCAGCCTCACTGAGAGATGATGCACCATGAGCAAACCAGTTCCAGAGGGCACTGAAGGTGATGCAAGGAAATGCATATTACTGCAAGATCAATTTACATTCCCACCCCTTCAAACCTCATCTGTATACAAAAAAATAACGTGAAAAGTAAGGTAATTCAATTACCATTATAAAACACTACAATGTGAAATGATAGGTAATAGTGCCCTTAAACTAGACTTCAAGATTCATTTCCTTAAAGACTCTGCTCAAGTGCAAAGCTGTCAGCTGCATTAGTATTAACTAATGACAGCAGGAATTTTGTCCCATTTATAACAGGCTGTTATGTTTTCACTATCTGCAAAAAGCTGATGTAGTTAAGCCCTGGGAAATAGAAGAAAGTTACTGGAATTAGCAAGGGTGCATATGTTTCTGGATTTCTAGGAAGGCTGAAGTATGAGAATTTCACTAATGTGTGGAAACTTTTGATAGCATTCCAGTTGAAACAAACTTGTAACAAACCCTGTGGAGAGGTTCATTCAAGAGGATGAGCTAACCAAGAAAATAGTCAGTTCTGGCTAGTTGCACGGATATTAGCAGCAGCTGTGAACTCAGTAAACAGCCCTGTTTTCTGGTTGTCAAAGAGCTGCTAAAGCAGATGTAAAAAGCATCAAAAATAGGTCACAAACAGAAAACATGCAAGGGAATGCATCAATATCAGAGAGATCTGAAAACAAGTACTGCTGGAACGCCTCAGTAGCGTTTATAACCCTGAAGAGCATCCCGCTCAGAGCTGCACCCAACAATAGGCTGCTTCACTCGATTCTTACGGCAGGACCTTCCGCAGACTGCACTGTCTGTGTGAGTAAGGGTGCGGCACACTCAGCAGCTGAAGCGTCAGACAGAAGAAAAGGTACTGAATTGCACTCTGCTTTCCTTTGAACTGGGTTGTCTGAGAGAGGCTTTCATTTCTGTCTTTCCTCCCCTACACCCCTCCCAAACTCTATAATTAACTCAGACTGAGATATCACAATGAGCCAAGCATGGAATTTGCCACTACAAACAGATTACAAACTCACTCTGTCTGATAGGCAGCCCTCCTGCAATAGCCATTCCTCCACGGACAGGAATCATGGCCAATACAGCAATTACATCCTCCCCTTTTTTTTTCTTCTCTTTTTAAGAGCCCATGGGATCCAATTCCTCGTAATTCTCCGATATGGAGATTCAATTGGATCTACTTCTAGGACTCTTGCAGTACTTAAAACACTTAAGTTCCTTTATTACCAGGTGCATAAGGGAACAAGATTTAACTCTAAAGGGGTGCAGATTAAGAAAAACAATGTACTTAGGCTATAACAGGACTAAACAAGGAACTTACATGTCCTGTCATTCCCCTAGCAAGCCTTTGTGGCCAGCCTTTACACCGCAGGTGTGAGATTGTCTTTGGCCAAATGCCTTCAACAAGATGAGTCCAAGCACCATAGCCCGAAGCAGGCTCAAATCCTTCCCACGTCAGTCAGCCAGAAGGTGAGGACAGACACTCTCCCTTGTCTGCTGGTTGCTTTTACTTTCATTACCATGGCAGGTTTTACCCCTCCAAAGCCTAAAAACATTGTATAATTAAGCATTATAAGAAGAGACTAATCAGACAAAGGAAAAAAAAAAGTTGTTGATATAGTCCATACGTGATAAGGTTAACTCTTATGTTTAAGTATGAAAACAGGTCTTAGGTAAATATTCAGCAACTAAATCCCTTCATTTAAGCAGTAGTGGCTCTGAAACAGTGTTTAACACAGAAACACTGCAGAAATTTCAAATTATTAGTGTTTTAAACCAACAACCAGGCTTCCAGAACTTGTTTTCTGTCCTTCAGCGGAAGGGAGGAGGCAAAAAAAAAAAAAAAAAAAAAAAGCACTCATATCCAACTTAAAAGAAAATCTTAGTGGCTTACATTCAGCTGGAAGCCTTTGCTGAAGCAAATGTTCATTTTAGCACAGATTTCTTAGAGCCCAGAATCTCGGGTGAAACGTGGTAGTTGATTACCAAGTTAAAACTGGCAAAATAAACATAATAAATGTTGTTATTAGTAGTTATGTGACAATGCTTGAAAGTGCCTTTTTTTTTTTTTTTTTTTAAGCTCATGGGCTTTTATTATTATCTTTCATCTAAGGCAATAACCCAAAAGTGAATCTTGGAGGCTGAAGGACCCTGCTGCACCATGCTCTTTTGAACAACAGTTTTCTAGAAAAGGAGGCTGCGGAGCAAGAACAGAAAGCTGTTGCTTTCCTACAAGGACATAAAAGGATTGTTTCATTCTTTCAGAAGAAATTGGGCTACATACTTGTACTGAGTTCTTGGCCAGCTTGTTCCCTCCCCTCCTCGTGGGGCAGCACGTTAAACACATTTGGCTGCTGTTCTCCGACTGCCGGGAGTACTTCCATTCCGGTGGTGATGTGAGTTTGTGAAGGAGCATGGGTGGATAGGGACAGGAGCTGAGTTAAACTTTTGCTGACAAGCCATTTAAGAACATACTTTCTGTCCCTCCAGGCTGCAGTTTTGCGGGTAAGCTCTCACTTCCAAAAACAGAGCAATATGCGTTTTTACCAAGTAAATATCATGCAGACAAATCAGATGGTAACTACTTCAGAGAACTTGGCAAAAGTTCCGTTTACGCAATGCTTTCCAAATGTTCCATATTTGCAGAATAAAGATGAAAACTCTGATCTTTGTAGTCTGAACTTGTCTACTTGGTTTGCTGTTCCTTTTTGGCCTGAACAGAACTTTTATGTATATGAATCCTGATTTAATCCAGCAAACCTAAATAAATCTCAGTGCAAACACGGGACTGTCAGCTATAGAGGTTTGGCTCAGAATTTGGGGCTTCTGACACTGGAACTCTATTTTCTCAATTTGCTTTGAAATGCACTTGGGCTGGACTGAAAATTAGTTCCATAAACTTCTTCTCTGGATTTTTATTGACTTAGTGACAGAGAAATCCTTTCTCAAAGACAACTCATAAACTGTTTGTCATCAAATCCTGTTACAGTCAGACACTGAGTTACCTTTTGTGCTGTGATCTGTTGACAGAATGTGTAAACTGGTGCTTACCCCAAATTTCCACTAGCTGCAGCATGTTTTGAAAATCTGAAATGGCTTACTTCAACTTGCCTGCAATGATCTGCGTCTGCCTAGTAGGAAGCATAAGGAAGTGAATGATTAATTACATTCTTCCCAGTAATTTAGAAGTGTTGATGAATGCCGGGAAACATCATAATGAGTGCTGAAAAAAATGAAGGCAATACCTTGGAAGCCTTACTGTTGCTTTCAATAGAAGAAAAATAATTAAATCTGCTAGTTAGACATTACATTTTAAAAAATAAATAACAATAGAACACGTTTCGTGCACTGTCCACGTTTTTGTGCAAAAATCATAAGCTCAGCACCTATGATTGTAGCTGCCAATCCTTCATCATCACAGAAACCCTGCGGTTTTATCTTAAAATTAGCAATGTACGTAGACATACACACAGTCGAACAATCTCTCCTCAGGAGACATATTTCAGTCTGTCATTTACTAAGCATCTCTGTGCTTTGAGTGCAATACTTTAGTGAAACAAGCAGAAAGTATGTTTTTCATGGTCATCTTGAACTAGAAGATCGTGTAAGGCACCACCTTTATTCTGTCATGTGGTTCACGCAATCTTTTGCACAGGTGAGAGGAGCAAGTTGTACATTAGGGAAAAAAAGGCATGCTACACAGTTCATTCAATTGTCCGGAAAATCTGTACAGGATCTGCAATGTTGAGGATTTTCCCTGAAACAACTCAAAGAGATTTTGTTGCTCAATTCACACTATATTAATTTCAACCCTGTATTTTATATAACTGCTTGGCTTAATAATTGTACAGTCTCTTATCCAACGTGGAATGCAGATTTCCATGAATTTGAACAAACTGAGTTTTAGAGTATATGTTTCAGAGAGCTAACAGGAAAACTGAAAAGTTAGAGCCTCAGAAGAAAACAGGGTTTTTTCCTTCACAAATGCTCAAAACTAAGTAGGAAAGCTCTGCTGTCACCCTCTCTGCTGTTTGTGGTCTTGTATTAGGGTAGTATTAAAAAAATAATAAGTAGAGGTTTAACAAAACCATTCTTTAAGGCAAATGTCTATTTTATTTAAAGCCTTCACCAAAACACTTAGAAACTGGTAACAATTTCTCTTCAAAAATTCTGGAAAATGCAAAACCAAAAAAAAACCTATCGGGGTGGACAATTACACTATATTTTAATTCTAAATTGTTCCTAATTGGAAGTACCACTAAAAACGTTCATGCTGACAAAAGGAAGTTCAGCACACTCAGCTGTATTGGCTGCAGAATTGAAGCCTGCTAAGCCTGAAGCTTCTACACAGTTTTCCTGAAGAATGAAATTCCCTCAGGGCTCACCTCTAGGGGCAAACACCAAAGGACTTTATAACCACAGTGCTGAAAGGCATTCAGCTTGAGGTATCTGCACCTGCCCTGTTCAGCTAGTCACATAGCAAGTCAGTGTTTGAGGGTTAAGTATACCTTTAAAACAGCAACTACTAAATCTGCTATTGCCTCAGAAGTAGAAAACAGAGAAGAATCAAAGAAATAATCTTTCTTAACTGGAAACTACAAGTTTATGCTAACTCTACTTGATGCTATAAGTCAAACTGTTGAGAGTTCTGTCAAATTTATTGCTGTATATGAATCGGGCACTAAGATCCTGCAAAACCAAAGTAGTTTAAAATAGATTTAATGTGAAAGCCGTGAGGTGTATGTCAAGACCAGAGGCAGAATACTGGGAGCGTTTTCAGAGGAGTATACACTGAGATAAAAATAAAAACAAAAGCAAAATTAAGCTGCATTGAAAACACCACCACCAAGCACCCCATCCACACTCCAGCATCACTATTTATTCTATTCAGAGGCGAATGCTCCCTTTGTCAGAACAAAAACACTCACAGGTTGTTCACATGGATTACAATCACTTATAAAAATATTCCTGATTAAATAAAGAAAAACAAGTGGCCAGGACACAAGTTTGATATTTGAGACAGCTCCTGGCTCCTCTATAGATGGTTCTGACTCTTTTGTTTGCCTTCCATGCCATGACCTGTGGGTAGCAGGGCTGCCTGTGCCACATAAGCAACTGTCCCTTACACTGAGCTGTGTCCTGCCCTACCAGACAGTGTGTGCGTGTGTGTGTCCATCCCTGCGTGAGTCTGCAGAGCATGAGAGAAACCTTAAAAAGGGGGAAAAAACCCCACCTCCTTCTTGTATAACAACAGACTTATAGACACACACACATATACATATATTCGTATCTTTCTTACCCCTCTTGATTACTTATGCCATGGTTGAGGAACATGACCAGGTAAAAAGTGAGCCTGACATTATGAGGAAACAATTCTATTTGGGAACTATCAAGCACCCATTTCTTTCTGTGCTGTCCTCCCCTCTCTTCCCCTGCACTACACTGTAGCTCTGAAGCAGCACCTTTACGGGCAAGTTCCAACATGTTTCTCTAAGAAAAAAAAACAAACAAAGAAACAAAAAACCAACCCGTTGCAGTGTCTGAATAAAATCCAAGAATAGTAGCAAGCCATTTCCCCATTTCAGCATCTGCATTTGCTAAAATAAGTTACTAAAACCCATTCAAAGCACAAGGTAAAAGCGGTAACAGGGAGAGAATGTAACAGGCAGATGTGTCGCTACTCTGAATGTCTACACAGACAAAAGAAGGTTTTCAAGCTGCAGAGAAAGATGAAGTGTTGTGCCTGCTGGGTTACACAGCAACATGCCACAGGAAAAATAAACCATTATCCAAATGTCTGGGATGCTACAAACATCAGTGCAGGGCTTAGCATGTGGCAAGAGGAAACGCTAACCAAAATTCCCAGAAAAATGTAGAGAGAAGCATCCAATCCACTTCAGAGAAAGCACCTTAGCTCTCTACATGAATCACCAGCAGTCCAAAGAGGATCTTGGCTTCTCTGAGTACAGAGTGATCAGAGGTGCTGCCTGTGCCCTCTGGCAGGATCAGCTCAGGCCCGATGGCAGAGGTGGCTGAAGCAGCACAAAGGGCCAGCAGGGGACCCACAGGAAAAGCACAGCTGTGGTCTGTGTGCATGTTCCTGTGTGATCCCCTAAGCACACGTGGAGGCCGACTGTGCACGTTGCTTCATAGCCCTCCTGCCGTAAGGCTCTCACAGCCACAGAACCAGGGGGGAACGTTCCCATTACACACTGCGGTGACAGACTAAGCAGCATAGTTTCCATTACCCCACAAAACATTTAACCCAGCCTGGGGTTCCTTACTGTCTTCCCATCTCCTCTGGCTTCACCAACAGTCTAATGCCAACATACTTCCATATTGCACATCCTTAAGAGCTCCCCAGGGATCAAGGGACTCTGCCTGAGCCGAGCAGAAGGGAACAGCTAGCAAATGAGGTCCACCCTCCCACAGAGGCTGAGCGCTGCAGGGCAGCCTCCCCTTTTCAGCACCATTAACTTACAGATTTACACACGGATTTCTTGTCCAAAAGAGCAGGAGTGACTTGTCAGAGCTCTCTAAGCCTGGTTACAACCCAGTTAACATTCCACCGCTGCCCCTGTGCAACACAAGGTAGACCTTCAAGGCAGACCCACCAGTTCACACCGGTGATGCCCACTGACCCTGAGTGAGGTCACACACTCACAGCACACGGACGCTTCCACTTTAGGAGACACATGAGCGATGGAAGCGACTGAAGGATCTGTAAATGGCATTTGGAATACTCAGCCTGGAGAGTGGGGGAACAACCTGGAGCAACCCACTGGGACCCAAGGCTCACATGGCTTACGAGGGAGGTGAATTGCAAAGAAAGAGGCACATTAAAGGTACACGTTGCTGTGACTTTCGCTATGAGAAATCCTATTGAAATTTATATCAATTCAAAAGGAAAAAAAAAAGAAGTATTTCCTTTTTAATGTGCTAGACACTAATTGAACAGAGACATCCTTGTTCAAGCCCTAAGCAACACTTCACGGCACACGAAGGATACAGAACCACTTTAATTTTATTAGGTAGTTACTTGAAATAAGGTGATTGAGGAAGAGGCTTTATCTAGGGATAAAAGCTCAGCTATTTTTCCTCCAGTATAAAACATTGCTGTAAGCATGCCAGCCTGAAAAAAACCCCTACGCTATAATAAATGTAGAAATGCTCCCAATGATTTCATAAGTGCATGCTGCAGGCACTCAGAGTAGACGTGATCACTGTATGTCACGTTGGCAACTCTGTGCTACTTCCATTCGCTTCGATGTGGCACACTGTGGAACCCGGAGCTAAATGCGAGTGAATACAGAGAGGCAGTAAGAGTGAAAGGGTTCAGAAAACATTAATGAAGAGGAAAGGTTAAAGTAATTGTTTGTTTAGTCAGAGAAAGAAGAGATGAGAGATGATAGCACGTTTCCAAGACGTAAAAGGTCAAGCTTTTAGACAATAAAAGACTTTAGATGACCCTTTGTGCACATATTACCTCGAACACAGTTCTCAGTAAAGAAGAGTTAGAGGCTTTGCAGCTATACCATGTAGGTATAATTGCACAGTAGAACCCAGGGGGTCGTGGTATCGTCCTCGTTGGAGGGGCTGAAGTGAAAAACTCATCTGTCAGGAGAGTCTGAGTGCAGACTCTGCATACACACAAAATGAATTCCTGAGGGGCACTCCAGTCTCGCCTTTCAGCCGTGCTTCACATCCTAGACAGACGTCAAAGAGGTAATTACCACCCGGGTTCTCATTTCTGCTCTTCAGCGATCCGGCATCGGGGCTCCCTTGGTTGCGCTGCACCGCGGTACCGTGTGAGGGGCGCTAAGCGAAGGGTAAATGATAGTTTAAAAAAAAAAAAAAAAATTGGGGAAATAAAACCAACAAAAGCCGAAACTCCAAACTCTCTGTCGAATCACTGTCAGGACATCCTGCGCGGGACGTGCCCAGGGCCGTGCCGGGAGCCCCTCACAGTCCCGACACCCCGCGGGGGAGCCCCGGGTGGGTGGCGAGGGCAGCGCGCCCCCTGGCGGCCGGCACGGGCACCGGCACCGCGCGCGGGCACCGCCGCGCGACAGGGCACGCGACATGGCACGCGACAGGGCGCGAGATCCGAGCACGCGTGAACCTCCGCGAGACACGGCACGCGACAATGCGCGAGAGCCGAGCACGAGCGCGACAGGGCACGAGCACCGGCGCGAGATTCGGCCGCGCGACACGGCACGCGAGAGGGCGCGCCAGAGCGCGCGATCCCGGCGCACGCGGCAGTGCGCGAGCCCCGGCGGCGGCACCGAACGCCCTCGCGGCCCCAGCGCAGCCAAAGCCCCGCCCGCCCGCGGGGGCACCGGGAAACACCGACCGCCCGGCCCAAAGGCGGCCGAGGGGAAGGAGGAGGTCAAAGAGCTATCGGTGCTGTGAACCCCCTCCCAGAAACCATGTGGAAACCTCCTTCGAGCTTTTCGGCTCTTTCCCGAGGCTGAACCCCGACAAGGGCGAATGGGGTTGGTCAGGAGGGAAGGAAGCAGAACGGGCTGTGAATGCAGCGGAGCAGAGAAGGCATGTTTGCGATGGCCCCAACTCGCACCCAGAAAAGGGGGATTCATGTATTTTAGGAGGTTGCAGCTGTAGCCCCGGCAGGTTTTGCGCTGTCCTGAGTTTGTGCTGCCGCTCCAAGTCACAGACTGGCAGCGAACTTGACATTAAGACGCACCAAAAACCCCTGCCTCCCCTGCCCACCGCCTGCCATGGCTATGAGGTCCTTGCCAGTCCTTTTCCATTGGAAACCAACAGCTCATCTTCCCCACTTCCAGGCTCCTGGAAGAGTGATTTTCAAACCATATCCTGCTACTGTAAACCTTTAATTTAACAGACTAAATATTACAAGATGTTATTATAATCTACTGGGACCTGTTGCTGTAAAGTGATTTTGACAATATCAAAACATGAGGAAAACTCATGTATCACAGTCGAAACCAGATAGTCAAAATGAATATTTCAATCTTAAGGTTCAGTGCTATTTTAAAGTTATATCTTGTTATAATTGAAATTCAGCTCAGGCTGGTTTTTAATTTTCATTTAAGAGTTACACGCATTTGAAATTGATCAGGTGCTTGATTCTGCTCTGGAAACATTCCCACACCTGCCTGTGCTTCTCCTCAGCAAGAGCTAGCACTGCTTGACTTCTTCATTGAAAGCCTCCATGTTGAACTGTGGGCAGGGGGAGGTTTGGTCAGGCTGGTGTTCCCCCCTCCCACCCTGAGGTCACCTTGCACACCAGTCCGTGATCTTACCTCTCCTTGTTTCCCATTAATGACTCCTGTGGTAGGCATGAGCCTACCAATACCATCCTAACGTGATCATCATCACATGAGCAAGTACAGCTTCCCGCAATTTAATTTAGCGGTTCAAATGAGCACAAACCTCACAGAACGTTTGCCCTCTGATTACTCTAGAGGTGGTTCAGTGAAACCAACTTCCTAAAACAGATTTGAGGACAGCAGAATAAAGCAATACAACAAGCTCTATTGATTTCCAAATTCCAGCCCCTCAGGGGGCTGCTTACTTGAAGAAATAGTTACTTGTTACCAGCTCTACATGAAGAGAAAGGCACCCACTGTTGCCCTCCTCCCCCAAAAAATCCTTGAGTCTACTCCATCTGGCAGAGGAAACTTCCAAGAACTGAACAGTTTCAGCTTCCTGCTCTGGCAGGATCGAACCGAACCAAGTTCCCCTCATCATTCTCACTCCCATAGGTCCAGGATTCATGAACACATATCTGGAATATCTGACTGTATTTATTTAGTTTAGAAAGGAGAACGATTCTTTGAAACAGCTTGTATTTCCAGTTTCCTTTTTTTTCTTTTTTAGTTAAAACAGTCCCTTTTCATGGTCACAACCATACCAGAGCTGCCCTCACAACCCATATGCAACTCATTCTGAAGGGGCACAGGGTGGTCCTGCTTCGCCTCAGGAGGATCCCATGAGAACGAAGGAGCTGTGAGGCCAGAGATTTAAGCCTACATTTTGTGCTGCCTGCCACAGAGCCAACCAAAGGCTGTTTACAGACAAAACTTTTGGGCAAGTTGGATATGCACAAAAATGCTAATAACTTTGACATATAATTTTAATATATATAAGTAATAAGATGCAGGAAAAAAACCCTGATGTTTTATCACATGGCCTGGATCTGCATATTTCTTATGCTTCCAAGAGACTGGTTGTGATCTATGGGTTTACTTGCTTTCACTACTATTTGTCTACCCAGTATTGTAAATACAGTGTTGTCACCTCCTTGTAGCTCTGAGGGAACTTGCACTTAAGCCACTGGGATACCCTCACTACACTGGCACTACCCCTGGGAGCCTAAAAAGCCTGAAGAGCTACCCATCCAGGGAAAAACTAGACCTGTAGCCTGCTCAGATGTGCAAAGTTAAAAAATACAGTGGCATGATATATGAAGCTGAATGATGGCAGCTTGCTCAGCACCCAGGCAGGAGCAGCTCCATCAAGACTTTGATGGGAAAACAAATGATGGCACATGAATCACCAACACATCTCTTTTTACTAACCAAAGTCCCACCAATGTCAGTGTGACATAGAAAAGCAGAGCTATCCTGGCATCAAGTGCCAGAGACCCTACAGCATTCCTGAAGTTTTCAATAGGCAAGAAAAGAAAGCTGTCAACTTTTTATAATTTACAGACCTCAGCATTTTTCAACAGTGGTGCTGATTCCTGCAGAGTGGATTTAAGTCCCATCACAAGAGTCTTTCTCCTCTTATTTACATTTAGCAGATCCTTCAGAAATCATCCTATGTCTCCAGAAGTCCATGGATCACAAGTTAAATACTTTCTCAGATGCGAGTATTTGCTTCGTAGTCTGGAAAACCTAGCACAACTGGGCAGGCAGCCAGAGTCAGTCTTCAGATTTTTTTTGACTGGCATGACTTAACTGCATCCCTTTTATTTATTTATACGAGGTACTCTTGTGACAGAACAGGGAGGATTTACAGAGAGATGTTAAGTATCTGCTCAGCTCTTCCCCATCATCTGTACCATGCTGGCACAGTGCCCTTGCAGAAAGCACCAGAGCCTATTCATTTGCATCCTTGGCTAGCAGTGGATTCCCACTCAACACAGAATATACCCCCAGTACATTAATGTAAGCCTCATAGGTGATGCTCAGGGGATGCTGTACTATGATCCTATGAAAACATCCTTGTGATGTCATGCATGCTACTCATATATATTTGAATTAGCGCATCAATATTTATGCTCGTATGCCTGAATGTGAAATGCAGACAGATGTATGTAATACTTACTGAAGTAGCTACCCCTTTAGGAGAGGTATAAACAGATAAGTCACTGAAACAGTTTAAAATTGTAAAAGTTCACCTACATCTCTTAGGCTGCTCATTTAAGGATGATGTTGTGAGAAGCAATTATGTAGGTTGAAGTGCACAGCTCATCATTTTAACAGGAGTTCAGCCTGTACTTGTGCTCACTCCAGTGCCCTGCAGAACTTGTTCGTTCTCCTGCTTCACAGGCACATATTGGAACTGTTCCCCAACTCTCTATTGCAGGCACTCGTGACAAGGGACTGGCAGAGAAGGAAGGGACAGACAAACTAGGCTGGTTCTACGGTCTTCATAATACAGAACAGCAACTGGTAGATTTTTTTCCCCCCAGACAGATAGAATAACTGCTGTGATGGAATTACAGTATCATGTCCTACATGTGAAACAAGCAAGCCTGAGTTAGGAAGAGTGCAGTGTAGAAAGATGTTTGAGATCAGGGGAATTCCTTCTTAAACAAATGGAGAGGAGCAGCCCACAGGTGTGTGAACTCTGGAAGAAGCAAGTGTGTGTCAGGGAGAAATCTACTTTCTCACTCTCCTCCATAACACCTCATAGAAGGGACAGTAAAGCAACCAATAAAAAAATGCTATTTAACATGATATGAAATTATAAGCTGTAATCTGAAATTATTTGAGCTGTAGCCATTTTTCTCTTAACTTTGTTTTCAGTTTTGCAATTGCCACTTCACTGTGTGCTATGCTAGAATCACAGTGTTTTCACTTTCAGCCTGAACAGTGTTAGCAGTGACCCAGGCAAGCAGCGCCTCTAAATAGCAGAGTGCCACAGACAAACTCCTGGGGTACTTGGAGGCACCAGGCCACACTCCTGGTCTCACTGATGGTATCAAGTGTGCAGATAGCGATAGATTTTCCTCTGCTGGGTGTTTGCCCACCCCGTCTTCTCCCCCAGCCCTTGAGCAGGAATGACACTGCTCCCAGCCTCCCATCATCACAGATACTTGGCCTGCCATCTAAGTTTCAGGAAGCAAACAAAAGCTAACTCTGCCTTCCTCTGGGTAAAGAGTGGGGTATGATGCACACACACATTAAATATCTTGTGTAAAATCAGATCCTTTGCCACAAAAATGTTTCTCTTAATGACATTTTGTGTCAGATACCATTACCATAGACTACTGTCTGTCTGTCCTGGCAGAGACCAGCTATGAGAAACATTAGCCCCCAGTTTTTAGACAAGCAGCCTATCCCTGTGCTATCACAGTCTGCTCCCAAGCTTCAAGATAGTGATAGAAAGAGGGAAAAAAAAAACAAAAAAAAAAAAAAACCCAAAAAACCCACATCTCTAAGTCTCCCACGCTGATTTTAATACACATTATACTAACTGGTAGACTAGGCTTTTGTATCAGGGGAAATTAACCAGGATCTGCAGTAGCAAAGACAAGGATGTGCATGTGTTCTGCCACCTATTAATAGGCCCTCCACTTAACAAAAACACAACCCAAACAGCCAGCTGTTAAAAACTAAACCACAGAGTCTAGGCAGCAACTGTCGCTTGCTGAATAAAACAATCTGTGCAACCTACTCATGCCTCAACTGGCAAATGATGTACAGATTAATGTTTGATGAGAGGTGATAATATTAACATGATCTCTGAAGAGGCAGGAGAGAAACATGCTAAGCATGAAAACAAACTCTGAACAGCGGGGCTGTGAGTGGGCCTTTCCAGAAGTGAGCGTTTTTTAGCTCACAGCTGCCAGGGGCAGGTTTGGCAAGGACAGCAAGGACTGGCAAAGAGAGGAAGGCCACCCCCACATCTAGGGGCTTGTATTTGGCCTTGAGGCTTACCTCTATCACAGGTTTCTTTTGTGATTAATTGCCCAGCTCTGTACTAGATTCAGCAGTTGCCTGGAATTACCTGCAGGGGTATTCCAAGGATCAGTGTACTGAAGACAGGACAAGCCTAGCCCTAGATATGGTCACTGCAGAGCAGACTTGAGTCAGGGAATAGGAATGCAGACAAAAGTTTGCATTATGCTAAGCTCAGCTGAGTCAGACAGTTTTAAAGGACCAGGCCCCAGAAAGCTCTACTGCAGGTGCTCTACAACAAAAGTAAAGTTTGATTGGGTCGTGGAAGCACCAGTGCTTCTGAAAAACACCATTTCTGCATGGTGCAGACTACGTGCCAGCAGTCCAGTACCTTTGTGCCATTCCAAGTCCCACATGTTGACCTGACTGTTTGCAAGGCAGGACAAGGATTCACAAAGGCCAACCTGGTTTGATTTCCCATTTTAAAACAAACAAACAAACAAACAGACACCACAAAAACAAACAAACAAACAAAAAAAAAACCACCACCAAAAAAACAACCAAAAACAAAACAAACAAAGTAACAACAAAAAACCCAGCCCCTTTCTTCTGTCAAACATCTGAATCCTGTCTCAGGAGCTGATTTTGTTGATCATTTAGCCCAAAAGGCTAAGCAAGGTTCCCCCTACACCACTGGACTGATACAAAAAGCAGCCCTTCTGCAAGGCTGTGCCGTGCCTTGTGTCCCATGTCAAACAGGTGGTTGATTTTCTGGCTTGATTTCAGTTCTGTGGTTGTGGTGGAGTTCAACCTGCTGATTCATTTAGCTTGTATCACCTGTGTCTGTATGCCTGCACCCCTGCCAGGCAAGTCTACTTTTAAGGGTTTGAACAGGCCATACAGCAGAGGTCCTTCATCACATAAAACAGCAGCTTTGACACCAGAATACCCATGTAAATAAAATACAGCACAACCTTCCCAATGTCTTGCTCTTCCCTTTTTCTTTCTTTTCTTTTTTTATCTCTCTTATGTTTTTTTAATTAGGGTGAATAACAAGAAGGAAGACCGTTTACAGCTTAGTTATTTAAGCCCTGAGATATTTTCCATTATGCATGCCAATATGGATTCCAGATTCAGGCCAGTCTTACACTGCAATGACTACCCAGACTTCAGAAGCAAGACTCCGCTTTAGGTAAGCAAAAGTGGAATTATGCTGAGAATTTGGAAACAGCAGCTGTTACAGAAACAAACCAAAAAAATTTATCCACATTCAGAATGACCTAAAGAAAAGCTTAAAAATCCCTTAAACAGGCACAGCGGAATTTAGCCATGGTAAATTCCAAACTGCACCCTCTTCCTTCTCCACCTTGCTTTCAGCCAGAGGTTACTGCTGCTGTAACAGGAATGCCAAAATACTGCTCTTTTATGTAGTCTTCACATGCAGCTTATGACAAGATGTTGACTGTATGCAAGAATATAAGGCTATAAAAGATCACAGCCAAACCTGCCAGATCTTACCTGTCAGAGATCTTAGAGAAATCTACTAAGGCCACACTTTGAAATTTATTCTAGCACTATTATTTTAAAGGCTGTCATAAACTTTATGAAGGACGGAGTGCTTGCTCTTTCGCCACCCAGAATGGACACCCTCTAACTAAGGGCAAACTTGTGTTGTAAAGGTTTGCCTGAAACGATAAATTGCATTAAAAGCTTGAAATTCCTTTCCAAGGAAGCTAAATACAAGTCAGTATATCTTAGAAGAAGAGCATGAGGGCAGGGGAGATGATTGACAGTGGAAGGCCAGAGGGCACTTTTTACTCCTTTCTGGATGTGAAGCTCTCACCTGGGAACTGTTTTTGGCATCTCAAGATATTTTTCTTTCTCAGTTCTCCAGAGTGCATGTCAGATACCTGTCAGTTCTAGAATAGGCACATTGTGAAATACTTTGAGAAGCTGACATTGTATCAATAAGCCATATGTTCTGCTTTAATGGCCACAATGGGAGTTCCTTGTAAACAACAGGAGAAATTATCCTGGATATGTAAAGGCTGAACAATTGCTTAATTTACGCTGAAGAGAAGCATTGCTAGTACCATTATGTTAGTCATATGCTAAACTATATACAGCATTGAAGATCTATGATGACAGGTATATAAACCAAATCACAATCCCAAATGGTCCGAAATCCATCTGTAGTCTTCCTTTATAGGAATGCAAATTCCAGAGCTTGAAACATGACTGAATGACTTTATCAATGCATTTTTCATCTTTATAAAGTGATTACAACTGAAACTCCTTGCTCATAAATGCACAGTGAAACATGATTCCCACTCCCAATATCACCACTATGCCTTGTTATAAATGCACCAGGACAAACTGCTAAAACATTCCTGCAAGGCTTTAGAAAAGTCATAAAGGCTGGTTCTTTACAAGTATTCAAACTGCATTGAAATCCCTAATTTCTGAACATGTTTTTGTGTGTATATTTCAGTTTTTGTGAAGGAAAACAGGTAAATGGAATAGCCGGCAATTATGCTTTGTTTTTACAATAACTCTAGCACTTCTAATCAGGAAAACACAGATCATGGATGCACTTGCCAGGTTTAGACAGTTCTACAGTTTTACATTTAACGTATCTCTTCTCTGAAAACTGCAGAAATTATGTCCTTTAGTAACTAACTCAGCAATTTCCAAATGTTACCACCGTCAACAACAGTAGGTTCTTGGGCACATTACCTTCTTTTACAAAATAATGAAGCTAGTCTGGAGTGGACGAAATACCCAAATGCACACTAGGAAAAGGTATAAAATCATTCCACCAAACATCAGCCACACCAGTTTTTTAAAAATGAGCAATCAGAATACAAGAGGCAGGCTTTTGACTGTGTGTTTGCATTTTGCATTTTCCATTTACTGCAGTAACAGACTGTTCTGTCGCACTCAAGCGGCTCTTCACCAGTAACACTTGCAAAACCAGAAGTCATTTGCAGAGGAAAATCAGCAGAGCAGCTGTCAGCAGAAGAGTAAATGTAATGGTCCTGGTATCATCACCCAAGCAAAATGCTGACTTTGAAACTCCAGCAACCTGACAAGGCTGTGTAAGCCCACTGCAACCTTTACTGTAAGGTTTCATGTTAGGATTTCATCTCCAATTGACTACATATGTCAGAAAAGCACAGGAGTGTTGTTAACTCTAAGGAATGCAGCATAGATCTCAGGCATACACAGAGGCAGTACCTGGTCTAAGAAACACTTAAATCTTCAGGAAAGGGGTTTGAGCAGGAGTTAAGATGCAAGCGTCTTGCTCTCTCTTTACATAGGGGACATTTTTCATCCTGACAACCACCTTCTTACAACTCAGTGCCCACTGTTTTGGGCACCTGACATAAACAGCCCAGGCTTTGCACTGTAATGTTTATTTCTAAAGCTGATATTGCAAGTGTTTACAGTTACAGGGCATAGCTTTATGGGCTCTTCTCCAATGAAATAACTTTGACTGTTTTGTTTTAGACTGCTCGCCAGCACAGCCTTGCTGACTTCTTTCAAAAAAGCATGAAGCTGCATCTGTGTTCATCTGGTGGTACTGGTTTGCCATCAGTCCTCCCTTAGCAGAGTCATGCATGAAGTGAGTTGGGGAAACAGCATCATCCTGTGCTCTCCTGTGCAATGCAGCAGCACACTACTAAAAATAGCTGCTGCCTTCCACTCCAGAGATGGAAGCTTCCTGAAAGCAAGGCTTTTCTATACTGAGGGTATGTGCATGATACACAGCACACTGATATATCACCACTAGTCCATATGTAAAGTGAATAGATTTGCAATATTTCCCCAACCAAAAAGCTGTCCCAGCCACACAGCAAGTATGTTTCTAGTAAACATTCTTCGGCCTCCGCCCCCCCAAGCTTGAGCAGTAGCATTTTAACTCATGTTTTTTTAATTTAATCTCCACAACTGCCAAAGTAGTTCCATGTTTCTGCTAATCTTTTTTTGAAATAGAAGAGAGTGAAAAATGTTTCAGGAGAAATTTTGGAACCTCTTCAGATTATTTTTTTAAAAAACATATTTTGTTTAAATAGAAGCAAACAACAAGTTTTTGATCTCAGCTTTCACTTACAAATCTGGACCATTCCACATTTAGACAGCAAAATGAAATCAATCTATTGCTGAACAGAACTGGCTCTGGGCAAGGGCAGGCAAAGCATGAAGGCCCCTCACTCAGAAAAGGGCAGAAGCTGGAGAAATGTTCCCTGACAAAGGGAAGGGACACACGGAAAGAAGGTATGGAAGAAGGGATCACAAAAGGTTAAAATATACAGAACTATGAACCAGTCACAGATAGAAGAGGCTAGGAATCTGAAGGAATTTGTTTCTGAGCAGAGGAGCAAAGCTGTGCTACAGCTTCCTTAGAAGCTCTGACAATTTTGCATTAAACATCTGCTAAAAGGGTATTTGATCACTGTGCAAAAAGTACATCTATGGTGTTTTGCTCCCAGTAAGGATGGCCTGCAATTGGCAATGCAGTAAGCCCCATGCTCCTACCAGACCCGGGAAATGAGGAGTGCTGGCTCCTCCACCTCATTGCACAGTCAGTCTCCCAGCAGCACAGAAATGCCACCAGGCACCAGCACTGTAGCTCCTTACATCACCCTTTCTGCCTGCCAAGGAAGCATGAGAGCCCAGTGCTTTGCTTCTTCAAATTGAGGAAAAAGGTGTTTGAAGAGCTTTGCTCAGCACAGACAGCATTCTGTGAACAGTGGCAGAGCTCTAATTAACCACACAGACTTCATCTAAGCAAACTGTTTTAAAAGAAATTTTAAAAGTACATGAACGCTCCAAGCTAATCCATAAGGCAAAGAGCTGAATCACAGACTCTGACAAGGCAGTCCCTGGAAAGCAGATAGATATGTCATACACTCCGTTTCTCATTCCAGGAGCATACCAAGTCCAATGTGTAGCAGCTCTATATACATATAAGCTGAAAGGAGAATGCCAGTTTCCAACACCCATGAGGAAAGTTCAAATCTGGAGTCTAATTAACTTCACAAATCTCCTTCACTCCTAGTACAGGAAAGCTGCAGTCAAGTCAGACAGTCTCCCTTTGTATTTCTGCCAGATATGTAGATTCCAGACAGTGGCATTTCTCCTGAGCCCTTCCACAAAGCCCAAACTGCAGCCAGGAACAAGTGAGGACACCAGCTCACCCAGGCTAGAGGGCTGTCTACTATCCTGGGTCACTTCAGAGCCAGGTGGTGCTCTCGGGACAGCACTTTTCCAGAGGCAGAGCTGTCCTGTACCACAAAAAGACCTCTAGCATCACTTCACAACAAAGCAAAGCTGATGCCTAGAATATTTCCAATCTGCTCCCAACTAGAAGTGCATGGGATCACAGGCCTATTTCTCTCCCTGTAGACTAACTTGCCCCTAACCAGAGTCTTATCCCAGTGATGCACAGAATCTCAAGGTGGGACTATCTGTACATGCACACTTCCTTCTCCAGTAGCACAGCATCTCATGTAGCTTGTACCCAGGGCTGGAGAAATACCGAAAGAGATCCTTATTGATGCACATCCTTCTGACCACACATACATGTAAGGCACTTGTACTGGTTGGGTGGAGAAGTGATTGAGAGCAGCCCTGCAGAGAAAGACTTGGGGGTGCTGGTTGATGAAAAACTCAACATGTGAGCTCAGAGCCCAGAAAGCCAATGGAATCCTGGGCTCTATCAAAAGGAACAAGGCCAGCAGGTGGAGGGAAGGGATTCTGCCCCTCTACTCTGCTCTGGTGAGACCCCACCTGGAATACTGTGTACAGTTCTGATGCCCCTAACAGAAGAAGGACATGGAACTGTTGTAACAAATCCACAAATTTGATAAGAGTACTGGAGCACCTCCCCTTTGAAGATGGGCTGAGAAAGTTGGGGCAGTTCAGCCTGGAGAAGGTTGCATGGAGACCTCATAGCAACCTTCCAGTTTCTGAAGAGGGCCTACAGGGAAGCCAAAGAGGGACTCTTTGCCAGGAACTGTAGTGATAAACAAGGATTAATGGGCACAAATTGAAAGAGGGGAAATTTAGGTTAGATTTTGGGAAGAAATTCTTTACTGTGAAGGTGGTGAGGTACTTCAACAGGTTGCCCATGGAGGTTGTGGATGCCCCAATCCTGGCAATGTTCAAGGCCAGGTTGGGATAAGGCCTTGGGCAACCTGGTCTAGTGGGAGGTGTCCCTGCCCATGGCAGGTGGGTTGGGGCTAGGTGATCTTTAAGGTTCCTTCCAGCCCTTAGCTTTCTATGATTATATGAGTGCTCCCTATTCTGATAGTGCTTTGGTTTGCCCCTGTGCAAACCACGTTCCTTTATTCCCTTAGGAAAGTGTATTTCAGCTTAGTTCAACAGCTTAGGAGGAGAAGCCTGGCAATTTCCACTGTATATTTGAGAACTTAGTCATTAGAGTCATTGGCTTCAAATCTGATGCCAAACCTGGCATCAGATATTCCAGGTAAAATGGCATGTGTCTGAAAAGGCCCGAGGAAAAGGCAAACTCAGCCCAAACTGATGTGAGACTTCTGAACTATTCCCAATGCACCCAATTCATCTGCATTAAATATTTTTGAGGAACAAATGCCAGTACAAGTTATTTCAAACCTACTCGGTATGCAAGTCTTCAAGGACACCATAGTGGCAGAAATACAAGTTCTCATAAGACCAAAACATCCACCAGTTCAAATAGGATGCCATTGAGACCAACAGATACTCTCAAAACATTCATTAGCAGTTTCAGCAAGACAGAAAAGGCTGGTGTGTTTGGGTTGAGAGCAAAAGCACCTAAGATAGACACGAGAAGCTTTCATAGAGAGCAACTTAAGTAAGGAGCAGGAAGTTTTTGCTGTTGCTTGGGAAGGGGGAAAAAGAACAAAGGGGGATACAGACAAAAGGCATACTTTAGATAAGCACCATCCTTTAGCTTTATGAAGTTTTTCTGGTTGCACAGGAAGGAAAAAGCTCATATCTCCCAGGCAAGCTACGTTCTGCACAGAATTGGATGTAGAGGTGGGATACAATGGAGAGGTTCTGAACACTGTGAAGATCTGTCCTTCAAAAAACTACCTTACAATCAGGTACCCGTGCCCCCCATCAACACACACACACAATTAGTACTTCACCATATTGCAACTAAAATCATGAAAAGCCAGCCTGAATCCTTGTTCAAGAGAGCACCATACAAAAACTGCTTTGAACATTACAGTAAGAGAACATACTGGCACACCCTGCTCTCAACTAAGTAGCACAGTACCTGACTCCACTAGTAATTAGCAGAATTGACTTATTCTTACTGGAGAAGAAGGAAGACACCGAGTTTTAACAGAAATTTCCATTGCCTATTTGTCAGAGCTTCCTTAAACTATCCCATGCTCGTGAGAAACCTGCAACCCCAAAGAGAGACTGTAAGCACTCCTAATCCTAAAACTAATTCAAGCAGGGTTTCAGTGCTATTCACTCAAATAGCATTCAGTCAGTCAGGGAAACTGAAACAATAACATATGTGAAACAGCTTGAATCTTGAGGATATGATCTATACAGAATTAGTTAACAGAATTTTTTTCTTTAAACCCACACACTTACCATAACATTCATTTAGTAAATCTGAATAAGAACTGCATTTAATAGTAACACAATCTGCATGTGAACATTCTGTGAACAGAAAGACTGAATTCCATGAATCAGTAATTTGGTTCAATTGTTTTAGTTCTGTTTACTATCTACACTATGTATGATGAGTCTTAACTTATTAATATTGGACATCTTCTGATTTAAATCTCTGTATAAGGCTCTGAGTGAACAAGGCCTGTGTTTACTTTGATTTTAAAGGTAATTATGCATCTGCAGACGTGTTTTCCAGACTGAGCTAGACTTTATTAGCTCTGCTGTCATAAGTTCAGAAAAAAATAAATCTCTACATCACCTAAATTTGAGGCAGAAGCCCTTCAATCAGTATTTATCATATTTTGCAAAACAATACTATTTACATAATGCTGGCATAATATATAGTACTGTAGTTAACATTAGCATAATAATGATGACATATGTGCTATTACCATTACAGTGTTGGCGTGTTGATTTTTAGCATTGACAGAGCTGCCTGAAATATCTACTGTTTACAACATTTGTTCTAGCTAAAGAGATCTGGTAGAATTTGCTAATCAGCTGCAACCTCTTCCCACCCATAAAACTGATGCAAAGAGGGGGAAAAAAACCAGCTAGTGGGATCCAAAGACATAAACACTTTTACTTATAACTCCATGAAGAGAAATCCCTCTCTCTCTCCATATGGTTTTCTCTTGGCTCCTAATCATCTTTTCATTGGCTTCCAGCTGGCTGTCTCACTATCATCTAGCAGTATCACTAGCAAGACCAACTTGTTATGCCAAAGTCAGCCTCAGAAAGATGAGAGCTGCGAAGTAGCATGACTGGATGCAGCAATCTTTACTAGGGGCAAGTCTGGCGTAAAGGATGCATAGCAGGGTCACTTCACTTGCCTCGGCAGAGCAACCACTGCTGTGTTCCCGAAACACAGCAGCAGGTCTACGTTTGCACTTTTTAGTAGTGGGAGTGAAGAACGACTACTACAATTGAAGCTACGGGGAATTTCTGCTGGCAGAAGTGTAATTACCTGAGTGGGAATTCTGGCAGAAAACCCAAATCTCCTTCTCTCCTTAAATAGAAACAAATACCGTGCAGTCACCATGGAGAGATTACGTACAGCATTTGGATTACACACAGCAGTGAAATACAACACACAGAGACAACACAGCCAGCCATGGAGCTGGTTCAGCAAAGCACAACCAGCAGCCAATTCTCCATTGACTACAGCCCAGCACTTTAGCCATCATCCGCTTTCCAGTTTTACAAATATTAAGCTGTTTGTCAAAACTCAGGCTCCGCATTGAAGGCCAGCTCGGCAAGCTGTTTAGTCCATCTGGGGGATACTGAAACCTGACACAAAAGAAACAGAGATGGAAGTACTGACAAATCCATCTACTACCACCCAGGTAAGATTTTGAGTTGGGAATTGAAGAAAACTGCAGGGAAAGAAACATCCTATTGTGCCTGTGTGTGAAATCCCACTGGGATTTAGCTAAGCAGCCAGTCATTGAAGTGCAGCAGTTCTTGTACGGTCTGTAGAGGCTTTGACTTCAATTGCAAAAATTCTCAGTTTTGGTCTATGTCCAGTCTCTTTGGTTTCCAGTCATCTTACGCCTCTTCCTATCCCTTCCTTCTTCCCATTCCGCAGCACAGCTCATTTTTTTTGCCTTCTGCCCACACCAGCTTCTAGACTCAATCCCAGCTGCAGCCCCCATTTCCTGAGGTGGATTTTTCCCCTCTACTCCATCACCCATGTCTCTAGTGGACAGCTTCCTCCTTGGGGCTGCAGCTACACCCCAGGGAAGAGTCATCAGAGCACAGGCACCCTTTCCCTCTTCAGGCACAGTATGGGCTGCAGTCTTTAGTCCCTTTGGCCTCAAACTCTTCCCCAAATGGCTACTTGTGCTCACTCATAGTCAGGGCACTTCCTCTTTAGCCACCTGACTGTTCAGTCCTAGTTTCAAAGAGAAATACGGCTGCTCAGAGTCCCTGAAAAATCCATCCTGTCGCTTTCTATCTTTTGAAGTCAGCAGGAACTGTTGTCAGACTAAAAAACGTCAGAAATTTGCTTCTCCCCTCCAAATCAGCCAAGCTTTGCTTTTTTAATAACTTCAGCCAGCCTTCAGGACTAGGAGAGTGCTTTTTATCTGTGTACATGTCAAGCTAGTGATAGTACATGGGAATCTTTCACTTAGCAAGACCAGCAAAGCCTTGCTGTGTATCAGGAATGCCATTCCATGGATAGTAATTTTCTTGCCTCTGTGCTAGCACATTAATTTAGGTGCATAAATCAGAGACAGCTGATAAGGTTGCTGACACCAAGATGTTCTGCCTCTCATCCAGTTTTCCTTGCAAGCCACCAAACAGCTTCAGATTTGATAGTTTTGAAAAAAAACCCAACTCTCCTCATTTTAAAATATACATACATTTCAATTTCCTCCACATAACACCAGCAGTTATAGAAACAGCTGTTTCTGATTGTGTAGTGATTATTCCCCAGCATGCACTTCCCTGTGACTGGCTTTTGTTTTCATTCTCACAAGACAAGACCTGAACTTTTTTCCCCACATCCTGGTGCCTTGACTGTACTAAAATTTGCTTATTTTTAATTTTACATATTAATCAAAAGCTGCTAAAATTAAAGATTTTTCTGTCATCAGCATGAGAGCAGTCTGCTCTTGAAAGCTTCTAGCTCCAATTGTTCAAAAACATACTATTCACTATGTCAATTTAATCATGTACGTCAGATATTAAAAGATCAGGCTCTAAGTGTACAAATCCTGTTGAGATCTGAGAAAGTTCTTTTCCATCAATATGAATGAGGGCAAATTTCATGCCACTTGTTACATCCCATGTACTCTTATTTCTCCAAACTATCACTTGTCTTGTCTTTTATGTGCCAGTAATCAATTTGTAAAGCATAAATCATAAAGCTTACCTAGTTTTTGATTATGCTACAGCCTACGATTTTACATTTAATCAATTTTCTTACTTCAGTAACTGACATTGTTTCCATTTTATCACCTTATCTGTGTTTGAAGGAACAAATAAAAATCACCTTTTTGAAAAGGATTAAAATTTCACCTCCTATTTACTTAAAAACTAGTTTAAGAACTGCACCATCACATCAAGCATTTAATCAGAAATGCAAACAAGAAGCTGAGCCTGTACGTCACATTCTGCCATACATCAAGCAGCAATCACATTTCAGCATTATCCCATGCAACCTGCAAACCTCTGCTAAAGAGAGAAAACAGAACAGCAACAACAACAAAACACACACCAAAAGGTTATTTGACTTGTATTTTGCGTGAATTTAAGCTGGACACAAGAATCAGGTCCCTGTTGATCAAGGATGAGAAAAGAACAAGATCTCTTGAAAGACATTTTTTTCCCAAGAGACAGTAGATGCACATTTCAGAGTTCCTCGCACAGGCAGGTACCGTCACGTGCATGTGCTCCGAGCTGGGTAGAGACACAAGTTGGAGAGAACCTGGAAGCCCTGCAGAACCTTAGGGCAGTGCTTTGCATAGTCAAGTAAGGCACACTGGGGCAGGGAAGATCACTTTAGGCTCACTGCCATGCAGATGAGTTTATTCAGCTTTCCAACCCGACCAGCTGAGGGTTTGGACCGGAGACAAGAGGAACACATAAGGCCGCTTGCAGCCAGTCGTCCAGAGTGATCTCTTAGGCTGGAGTCACACTGTCTCATATTGAGGTTCATTTGATTCTGAAAGTCCACTGGCTTTACTACTTAAAAGAGGCATTAGTCATGTAAATATCTCCATTTCTTATATACAGGAAAAAAATTTGGCAAGTTTTAAATAAAGTTTTCCACTACAAATCAGAGTAAGGTCACAAGCTGACATTCATTTGTTACCAGGGTCTCAGGAAGTTTAAAAAAAAAAAAATCCTCATAGGTATTAGCAATTACTTGAGGGTTTTGAATCATTATTTCATACAAGGAGTCTGTTTCATGTAAATATTTGCGGAAAAAATGTCTATTTCTTATAACAGCTGATGATCTCAGCACAAGTGACCCAAGACATGATCTTCAGCTGACAGCACTGACTTAATATTTCTTTGCTATCTTTTATAACAACTTCTTGAAAGTATAAACCATGGGTACTTTTTTCTTTTTTTAAATCTGCCACAGACATCTACTTCTAAGGATGTGAACAGACTCAAACAGTAATCAATAAATTGTACAATGATCTCAAAGGATGCTTAAAACATTTTCCCTAGTTACAGCCTGTCCCTGTCTCCTGATGACATTTTCTCCCATTTAAAAGCTTGCCTTGCTGCTTGGAATCCAGATTTGGAACTGATCTTTTCCAATGGCTAATGGTTTTGAGGAAAACTTAACAAATCCAACCAGAGGCTGAAATATATGTGTATTTTACATGACAGTATCTCGCTCATTTAACAGCTTGAGTTCCCACAGGAGGTTCACTAACACCCTGAATGACCTGTACAGATTTGCTGCTCCCAGACCAACAACCCAGCTGTGCAGAAGAAACATGTTCCCTCTCAGCTTCTGAGCAGGGTGCCTGGACAAGGACAATGATGTCTGTGTGCCAGGACATAACAAGAAAGCCTTCTCTGGTGTTATTTATTGTAGTAACGGGCCCTGGCAACAGTTAGGCTCCATGGTGATAACAAATAACCAAACTCTCAAGGAAGATACTAAAGCATTCCTACTCACTGGACTTGCAGCAAGGAGAAGCAGATGGTCACAGTTTCACCACGAGCTGCAATTTTTCTAACCAGGTCACAGTCACAGAGCTGTCTTCTGAGGAGCCACAGAACAACCAGGAAGTCAAAAGCCAGGTTCTTCTCCACAGGCTCCGTATAAAGTATGTTAGGAGATGTCTTAGCACGTGAGGGTGTGAGGACATATGCATAACAGAGCAATGGTTTTGCTGATGTTAGTGGTAGCTTTGACTCTGTCAGGGAGCACTTTAAGAGAAGGGCCATCACTCACTCAGCTGAATACAATCCTTATGCTACAGCGGAAGCAGACTTACCATTTGCCTACCTCTGATTTTACAGCACCTGAAAAGTTGCTTTTCACAGTCTGTCCTGCTTGTCTCATTGAAGATACATTTATAGGCACTTATCTCCCACACCAGTGATGAATTACAACACTGAAGCAAGGTGGATTTTGCCTCAAAAAGTTATTTTAAGGCAGGGAGCTTGTATACATGCAAATACTATATATGCAATATATATATATATAGACACTTTGTGAAGCTTAGGGAGTTGAGTTGGCTCAAGCCCAAACACACAGAGAAGACAAGAATACATGTAGGCTCTAATCCTGCATTATTTGGAGGTTCAAATCTGTTGTTTAGAAGGGGCAAAGGTTAACACCTTGTCAAGTGCTAATTTAAAACTGAGTTTTAAATTTCTAACTAATGTTCTGCATACAGAAGGCACTTAAAGTACTAAAACAATACTCCAATAGAGTCAATTAGATCTTCCCTCACCGTCAACATCCACCTGTGACAGAACATGGATAAGTATATCAGGAACGCCTCTGTCTTCCACTCCACTCTAAACCTGCCAGTTCTATGGGACTACTCTAGATAGCCTCTTAAATGTTTAGAAGCCCAAGGAGCTTTTCCCATTTGTTTCTTCATTTTGTGTAGACTAAAAATGACAGCACTGATGGAACAGACACAGTTCCCTCACAGGCTGGGGCAGCTTAGCCAACAGGCATTTCAAAGGATGGTGCCAAACCTGAAGATGGGATTAGTGAGGAAAACTTCCCCAAGGAACCACCAGAAAGATTTATATTTTTTCAAATAAACAGAGATTCCCAAAGCATAGGTAAACAGTAACTGAAGTTCATACCAACCCCACAGAGACCTAGGAGGAAATAATCTTGAAGGTCTATTGTTAAAGCCAACTTCTATACCGAGAAACATTCATGCTGTGACACCACACAGATTGAGCTCTTAGCACTGGTTTAAAACCATGCAATAGTAGCAGAGAGTAGCTGATGATTATGTTCTGCAGCATGACTCAACCCTCACTACCAGAACAGACAGCAGGGTAGATACTTTTCTTGGCAGATGCCTGGAACAGACCAAGAGAACAAACTCAGCCTTGTCCCCAGGGGTAACCCTCTCTAACTGTCAGTCTGGTGTTACAGTGAGCCAGTTTTTACAAAAGAATGGTCCATACAAATGCCCCAACTAGCAGCAGGTAGAGACAGTAAGTAAATAGCCTATTATTTCTTTAAGTTTGCAACTAAAAGTTGCAGGGCCAGTTATGATGTGGAAAAATCTATAAAAATTACAGAAATCATCACAACAGTAAGCAAAGGTGTGCTAAAACTTTTTTTTCTTTTAAGTGCAAGTGAACACTTAACCCCAAACTTTTCTATAATCTTAGGGTACCATTGCAGTAAGACTTGGTAATGGGAAATCAGCATTATTTTTTTTTTTTTGGTGCATTTAACCTGCCTAATTTTGTGGTTTACTCTTGTATTTTCCAAGTGCTATGAACAGCTTACATTTCACAAACACGCTAAACGGAGAATCTACAGTGGTTGTTTACTCTTTATAATAAACAAGTTGAAGTAAAATATTTCAGATTGAACACAAAAGGAATAATTAGTGGTGTTTGCTATTCATTAAAGATGACTTAACTCCCAATGCGACAGAAGGATTTGATGAAAGGATTTCATTTCATATTGAACAAAATTATTTGCTTGCTCTGAAATGGTTTCGTCTAATTTTAAGCTCCTTTTCCTCCCACTTGCTAAAAGATAACTTCACAGGAAATTTCTAAACAGAAAGTTTTTGAAATCATGCTTCAATCTTCTTTTCCAGATAAAAAAAAAAAAAAAAACCCACACCATACCATACCAAGATACTTCAACTGCATCTTTCTCGTGAATGGATTAGTAGAAGCAATACAAATTCACATCACTTGTCAGTGTTGCCCACTCATCCTGCTTCTATTTTTTGCCAGGATGTGTTTTGCTGTATACTGGCTTCTGACATTTACATGTTCTGACTGACAGCTGAACCCCAGTGCTTTTTGGGTAACTGGTTCGGTTATTTTAGGAGAGCTACGGAGTCAGCTTCTACAAGGTGGTAGATGTTCTGTATTTTTGTTTTACAACTGAAAAATAGGACAGCGTTGTCATAATCACTCCGCTTACAAAGACTGGAAGATGTCAAATAACTGCAATTTTGATTTGGTCCAAGCATTTTTCATACAAAAGCTCTCAGTTCTGCCAGTAGAGGTTGGGCAGATGGTAGAACTGTCAGCTGAGGGCTGAAAAACCTGATGGCTCTTGGCAATAAAGTTGCTCATTGTTTATTCATGTCTAATATGTGGAAACTAAACAGCCACTAAGAACAGTGATCAAAATAATTTGGGTTTTAGTTCTAATTGCTGATTATAAACATATAATTGTTGGAATGCTTATGGTCTGATACAAACGTATCAATGCTGTTACAACAAAAATCATAGACCACAAAAGCACATGAAAGTTCGCGTTTGTTTAACAGAAGAACACAGTGATCTTCACAATATGGCTCAATAGTGCTTGTGCTATCCCATCCCAGCCTGGATTTCTCCAACCAGATCACAGAACCCTTAACAACTCAAATTATCAAAAGTTTCCTATGGACTTTCTTCGGGAAGTTGCTCAAAAATGGGCTTCACATGTCCTCAGCATGTGCTCCCATGTTTTTTTGAACGTGCCCTCTGCGTGTAACTGACTGCAGTGAGAAACTGGACGAGGTACCTGAACAATTTTCCAAGCGACTAAAAAGCTTAGTGCAAAGTTTAAGCAGGGAATAGAGCCTCCAGCAGGCCCTTTCCACTGGACAGTCTCAGCATGCAACTTCTTAAATAAAAACTCTGGCATCGGAAATACACCATGAAGCTTTGTTTGAATGCCGTGTGCTCTACAAGTATTAAGTTTTAACATTTTCATCATTTGAAGGCACACTGTTGACCAGCAAGATCATCAGTAAATCATCACCCTTAGAGGAAACAGAGAGGCAAAAATCATTCCATATTCTTGAACAGCTGAGGATGCAGGGAATAATTAAGAGCCAAAGTACCACTGCCAGAACTGGAGAAGCATATGAGAACAAGGTAAGTGTCATTATATGAAACAGGACCCCCTGATACAGCTCTGACCATGCTGTGAGCACCTTGAGATTCAGCTTACACACACACACAGAGCAAGTTGTTAAAAAATGGAGAACTGCATTGTAGGGGTGTTAATACAACAGATGCTAGCAATAGTTTCCAGTTGTTTACAGCTTCTGGGCTTATTTCAAATGGGAACAAAGGAGATAACAGCACTAAGAACTTGCTCTTTGAAAAACTCACTGGCAGTTACATACCACAAACTTGGTTCTCAGGTCCATGAAACTAGAAGAAATACTGTTGTCAGGGCTTATAATTACACTTAAATTAAGATGTCAGAAGTCACACTTCTGAGAAATCTACAACTCATATTTGATCTCAAACTAAAAAACTGTTAAAAAAAATTGATTTTAAAAAAATTATAAACCTGATATTTGACTAAGAAGCTAGTTTTCGTTTTCATTCTGATTAATAACCTGAAGTTTATTTTGGCTTCTGAACTCAAGTTTATTCTTTTGTTGTTACGGATCAGATGCTTCTTCTAGATAAGGTTTCAAGTACAGATGTCAAGAGGGAGAAGGTTTGCAGGACATCTGTAAGAAGTTTAATGCATTTATGAATATTTGTTGTCCAAAGCATGATCCCACCACTGCTTGAACATGGGAACAGTTCAAACTCAAACCAAGGAAGATTCTGAACAGCTTTTCCATCTGAGGCAAGCCATTCACACATCTCTCACCTCAGCCACTCATGTTATTGAAAAATCAATCAGAAACTTTCATATTCTGTGATAAGAAGGACTAAACAAGCAAGTGCCACCTTACAGTATGGTCACTGGTGCTGCCTAACACATTTCCTATTGTCAGCGCTTTAGAAAATGGGGATAGAGGGTCTCCTGCTTCCCTATAGCTTTTACTTACTTCCTTCAGACAGATTTTTGAGTATCCAAGAGGATTATTCCCTCTGTGGATAAATTTGGGTAGCACACTGCAGGAAGGTTTTTGTATTTTTCCCCTTCATAATATAGGCAAGTGTCTGCTCTGTTTTTTCCCTATTGTATTAAAAAGCTGTCTGGTATTAAATTACATAGATTGTTTTATTGACAGAAACTCAGCCTGTGCTGTTTCTCCTTAGAAAATTTCTATCCTTCCAACAGGACAAAGGCACTTTTTTTGTCAGTACAGCTTTTAAAAATGAACTTCATACTTTTTGTTAAGGAAGCCAGCTTTTCCAAGTGATATTTTACATTTGAGCCGGGCCCACTGCTGGGTAGTCTACAAATGAAAACATAAATCTGTCACTAGCTGTTAACTATTAGCTCTCCCTTAGCAGCAATAGAAAATTCAGCCTGTGCTACCTCCCAAAAGAACAACTTATTCCATTAAAGCTCAAATCCAGCAGATTATCTCTGAATAGATGGACTAAATGCACTGAACACAGATGCAGTAGAAAAGACATATTGCAAGTTACAATGTGCAGCTCTGTTTTTTGTGCATTAACACACAGGTAAATTCACACCCAAAATATTTGAATTGACCGGAAATAAACATGAATATCTTTATGCCAAGTTTCTGTCCAGCACTAGCTTCAATAAAGAAATGAACTCACAGCCCTTATAACACTATAAAAGACAAGTAAAACCAGGTTTGAGATTATTTTTACAATTATATTGGAGATAAAGATAACCTTGCTAGAGCTTCATGTGCATAATTCTGCTCCCTGTAAGTATCTGCATCCCTTAAGCCTCGACAGCATTACCTGTGAAACAGCTATGCTAAAAGTCTTCAGTCTTTGGACCATCCCTTACTTTACTGTGAACAAAGGAACTCTAAGCAGTACGGGTTAGGATGCCTTGTTACACTTGTTTTTAAGCATTAGTGCTCCAAAAGAGCAGTACCTTTGAGAGCAACATTTTGAGGGTCTAGCATAGCAAAGCCAAGGAAGAGCCATACACACCATGGGATAAACCAGCCTCTACAATTTTAACAGTGGCTCTAATAAAAATGCTAGCAGAGACAGAGCTTTCACCTAAGACACAGGTATCTAGGCTTCTCTGCATTATTACATTTCAGCACTTGCTCCTCACAGGACTACCCAAAACTAAACCAACCATATGACTATATGACTAAGTGTCATTCAGATGATTCTTGAACTCTGACAGGCTTAGTGCTGTGACCACTTCCCTGGGGTACCTGCTCAAGTGCCTGACCACCCCCTCATCAATGAACCTTTTCCTAATGTCCATTGAATCATAGCTGATGTCAAATGTGAAAATGTTTGATTCTCACCCCTGAAGAGTTACATTAAACTCTAAAACATCTCTTCTCCCAAGTGGCAGGAGTGGAATTATAGGCAAAACCGGACACTTCAGTTCATTAGCACACCAACAGCTGTAGGATGTCATCTATCAGGTACTGTTTTTCCAAGTCTACCTTTACAGGCACTCCTCTGTGTGTGAGCCAGAGGGTAAGCAAAAGAACCAAAAGCTGTCTTATCAAATGGAATGGTCTCTGGGAATTTTACCTCCTTATCATGAGTTATCATTTACAAGGAACATGGATAGGTTATTTTAGCGTTTTCATATTTCCATTGCTGTTAGCTTTCACTGTGGGTTCACTGATGCTGTGGGGATTATTGATCTCCAAAAACTGTTTAGCTCAAAGATAAGTTCTTTTCTTGGCTTATATAGACACAGAACAATCTGGAAAGCAACCTGCTTGCTGAATGCTCTGTTTGGACATTTTGGGAAGAATTTTCCATCCCTCTCTTCCTAAGCAGTCCACAGTTTATCTTGGGTAAGGAATAACTTGGTCAGTATGCTGGGCTTTCACTACAATGGCCTTTCGCATTAAACAGAAGTTTGGGGGGTTTTCTTCTGAAAAAAAATCCCTTTTGATTCATTTTTATGATGATTGAAGATTGCTTTGTTCAGAATTTTTGTGTCATCTGCATTCAGAATGTCTCTGTTGTATATCAGTTTTCTTCCTACTGATTCATGCTCCACCTTCATCTCACTACGTGAGTCATCTTCTATACTATTTGCAGCACTTAACACTTCTGGCAGCGAGGCCTGACTTCTAGAGTTATTTATGGCAATAAAAGTCTGAGGAGCAGATAACTCAGGAAACTTGTAACGGGATAGTGATTATTTCAACCCCAGGTCCTCGGTGAGGGTTTAACACTGCTAAACCTCACACAGAAAATGGCAGAATTCAGCCTCCTGGCTAATCACATAATCACCACATCTTTCCAGGACTAAGTGCTACCTCAGCAGCAGAGCTCTAGGATTGGGCTGCTCATTTGAATGCAGCAGAGGCCAGCGGTATTATGATTACCAAGCTTTAACAAAACCATTCTTAAATCTCTTCAGCAGTAAAAAAGTAACTTCCCTAAATCCTTAGGACCTCATTACCAAGTCCCCACATCTGCTGGGTATACAGCAGCATTGCAAGCTTCACAGACACATCAATCAGCAGCAAAGGGGGAATTCTCACTGCAGACAACGCTCCCTCGTGAGTGAGCACTGAGGTTATTAGCACATCATTATTTCTAGGCTTTCAGTGGTATCGGAGTGGAGTCCATCAGCTCCATGCATGAAAAAAAAGCAGAAGGCAAGCTGCAAGTTTCACCCCAACAACAAGATGTACTCTGCTGAAAGCTTTTAATGTCTCTACAGGGAGATGCCCTGGAAAAGACACTGAAGAAACCCCCAGCTAGGCTGGAAACAAGGAAGTAGGTGATTTTACTATGAAGAACACGAAGACTTCTGTTGCAGCAAAGAAATATGTCATCTAATTCTGCTGTGTATTTTTTCCAGTGTTTGCTTTATCACTTGAAAACACTCGATTTTTTTATAAATCAAGGTAACACAGTTTATGTACAACCTACTACCAAAACCTGATTCACTACAGTACAGTGGGTCCTATATTCATCTCATAGATGTTGTGAGTCCAGGTTTATTTTTGCTGAAAGCCTGAAGGATTACTCTAAAAATATTCATAAGAGAGGAAACTTCTGGACCAGTCTTTTTTTGTTCCTATAGCAAAAGATGCATCTTCCACGGACACCAGAATGAATTAACTAAATTCAGTGCTAACTGGAGTAACCTTCTGATCACATTTAGGTAGAAAGATAGAAAGAACTGCTGCATGTTCTTGACACATATCTACTTAATCCCTCATTAGAGAGCATTGCTGGTTTTGTTCTAGGTTAAGGAAGTAGAACTGAACAAAATGCCACAACACATTAGATAATTGTTTTTCCCCCAGAAACTGCTCACCAAACCACAAGGAAACAGACTGAAAGGGACTGCACAAGTTTTGAAAGCCAAGGAGGTACAAGCACCCTCAGTCCTCACCTTTAGATGGTGAGCTAGGGCTGCTGCTGAAGGAAGTAACTGCAGTAGAAGCCCCAAACAATTATACTGAGGACTCTGTCATTGAGCCTGATAACTTACAGCTGTGCCAAGGAATCACTATGGATCTAAGCTCTCTTGCAAATATGAACAACTCCTCTGTACCCCCCGACTGTCTTTTTGACAGCATAAGTGAATGGTTTATCACAGGGCACAGCTGAGTCTTGTTGCTACTCATCTCACCTGGGAAAATGGTATCTAATCTTAATTGTTACACACTAATTGGAAGTAAAAAATGAGAAGAACCAGGAAGAGGCAAATTAGTAACAAACCAGTCACTATGTTCAAGCACATACATATTGTCATGATTCTATCAAATTTAATATATTATATTATTAGGTCTAGCTAACTTCTTTAATGGCTCCACAAAAAGATTCCCTTTCCCTAGGGAGCAGAAGGTTGGGAAGACACTGTATACACACAAGAAGACACAAAAGCAGGAGAAAGAAGGGAAAAAGCTGTGATCAGCAGGGATTTGGAGCAGTAGAAGAACATGATGGGACCCTAAGGATTTTAACTTATTGCAGAGAGAGACTGGCAAACAGGTGAAACCTTCAGACAGCAAGGTGGCAACAGGCCCCAAGAACATCTATTTGATAAGCATGGAGCATATGGGGGAAAGACAGAACGAGTACCAAAATTCCAATGGAGAAAACAACTGAGATATACAAAGTGCATGTGGGGTTGGAAGGAGTTATGTGCTTGGTCAGTAAATCTCTTGATTTTGGAATCCTCCAAGCCCTACCTCCAATGGCACAAAACATTTACAACAGCCAGCTCCTCCAAAAAACAAGTAAAGCAATTGTGCCATTCACAGTCTCACTGCTATCAGCCCTGCCACCACCTTCTGAACCATCTCTAAACACTTTCATCCCCGCTTCCATTTGGGTCACTGGCTCTGCCCACCTTCCTCTCTCTTCAATCCCACACCGTGCTCACCTCTGCTCCTACCCATGCTTTTTACTTTCCTACCTTCAGCCACAGATGACACATTCTTCCTTTCCCCTTTCTGAGCCAAGGAATTTCAGCTGCAGCACAGGACTGCTCTTCTCTCAAATCACAGACCAGGCACTGCAGAATAGATGAAAAGGTAGCCCCTGTTTTCACAGTCTCATGGCAGTTCCACTATCACTCTTAGGAATAAAAAAAGCTTTCCTGCTGTCTCTTCTCTTGACAGACTTGCATTAAATCACTAAGGGGAGGAGCAAGAGCTCGTCGTTTCCTGAGCAGCTGGGATCCCACCTGAGAAGCTGAGAAAGGCAGCCCATCAGAAAGAGCCTATTTTTTCAGGCCTATCTCTAGGCCTACACCAATTGGCAGGTTTTGTGAAAAAATTCTATTAGCAATAGAGAAGGAAACCTAAAAATCTGTTGTTGCTGGGAAAAAAAACAATAGAGAAATAGGAAAAAGAGAACAAAAAAAAAAATCTTAGGAAATAGAGAAACTTTGCTCAGTTGGTTCAAAATTATCCAACAGCCTGACAAATAGGAGAAGTAAGAGATCTGTGGGTACATTCTCACCACACAGCTAACTCAAGCTGTTCCCTGAATTTTGTTTCTTAAGTACTTATAGCTAAGGCTACCTGGCCAGGGGTTGTTTTGTTGTCTGCCTGACACCATTGGACCAGTGGGAAGAACGTTCTGAATCTTTCTAGGATGATTGTTGGAAGAGGCTGAACACTGTGTATAAGCAGTGGAAGGCAATCTCAGAAGAAATGCATGCATTTCTCATTATACAATGTTCACAACAACTTTAATTATTGCCTCTGTTAGGAGGATCTGCTGAAACCCACTCTTTTGTACTTTTTGGCACAGCAAGTTTCTGAGCCTCTTCCTACAATAGAAGATACAAACTCTTGGCTGGGCACACAGCTTAAATATGTTCTGAATTTGGAAATCTTTTAAAAATAAAGACCCAATCTCTCAGTTGAGTAAACTAATTTTTGTGTTATTAATAAGAGAGGCAGTTAAAGCCTGCCTTACTGAATTGTGTATTTAACTGAACACTGATCTAACTCCCACTGAAAACCATCCACGTCTTTCAATTGCTTTCAGTGGATGTTGGACTTGTCTCATGATGCTTAAGAGAATAGCTAAGCAGGGAGAGCAAAGCTACATTTCTGAGCGAAGAAACAGTTCGCTCTTTCAACTGAGTTCAAAGGAACAGCACATTGTGAATGTTCCTGGGTATAAAATTACACTGAGATATGGCTGACAACTGCAGGGCTCCTAGCCATGGCTAACTGCTTGCACCAAAAAAAGTAGGACAGCAAATAGGTGCCAGGTGTCTGGTTTCAAAATTCCTTCAGGTATTAAATTTTCTCCTGTTTGACTGGTATGTCTCTTACCAAAGACCTCGGGGCACAGCGCAGCAGCGCCCATGACTAAGCAGCATGGACTTGTGTCACACCACTGTTTGCTCTAATCCCTGTCACATGACGTGTGGAAAAGCCAGCAGGTAGGCAGTAGGAGCCCACAGCACTGTAGCAACTGAGCAAGAAAGCACTAATCTCCCTGTCAGTGCTGATGTCTCACTGCTAGTCATGAATGGAGAGAGACATACTAGTCTAGGCAAGGGTGACTGGGGCAAAGATGCTTTTTCTCCCATGCTAGGACTGAGACCGAGGGAGGCAGAAGGTCAGACCAGCCAGGACTTGCCCTCCTCAGACACAACCATTGTGGACCTGTTTCCATAGGAGTGGTTTGCCTGAATTTGCTCCCTTGAGCTTGGCCAGAGGGCAGCCCCTTTCTGAAACTGAACTCAAAGTGAAAGAGCAACTGGCTGAATAGAGTCGGAGCTACAGACATTTGAGTGTGGCAAGTATCAGCATCACCAGTGCTCAGCTTACATGCAGACTAGAGGATTCCTGCCCTTGCTGTTTGAGGATGGCTCTTCAGTCTCTGCTCTCAACCACAGATGCCTTGTGAGAGTCATCAAATCCTTACCTCAGGTAATGTGTGAGAGGAGGACTTTTGGAGCCTCCTGCTCACATGATGAAGAAATGGTTGGTGCAGGGTGATGTAACACGTAGTCAAGCTCCTCTGAGCATGGGGTTTGGTGCAACTTGCATGCTGCTCCTCCACAGCGATTTTCTCTGGAATTCCAGCACAAGGTGCCCCAGCAGAGGTCACCCTGCCCCGCCGAACTCATTCCCAGCCCCGGTCCCGCTCCCCGTCCGGGCACTTCCAGTGGGGAGGTCAGGTGTTTGTTTGTTCCTGCTTTTTTATTTTTTTTTTCCCCTACAAGTTTTTGAACTGGGAGAATATACCGTGTGCGCAGTATTTATGCCACCGTGCCTTTCAGTGACAGTTTCCTAAGATACTCAGCTAAAAGAAAGATGTGAATAACTATTCGTTCGTGCTGTCACTAGGAAGAAAAAAGAGGGGGAAAAAATAGCATTCTGAGAATACAGAAAGGCAAGTTCAAGGGAAGTAAAATTATGCATGTACTATGAGTTTTGCTTTTGAGTTTTCCCTTGCTCCAAAGGCAGCTCTGCCACAGGAAGCAACACCAGCCACCCCTCTCCCAGCTTTTCCTCTGTTGAAGGGAAATGCTCCATGCAATGGTGAGATGCAAAGTTCAAGGGAAGGGCAAGAAACATTCAATCCGTGAAACAGGGGCAGGTTTTGCTCTGATGGGTGTTTGCCTCTGTCTGAAGGAAAAGTGATGGCAAGGATCTTGTGATGATGAGAACGCCAGGGTCCTCTCCCTTTTCCTGGGTCTGATGCTGGTGTTCGTCCATCAAACTTGTTCCTGCGCAAGTGCTGTTAGAGGTCCCTGTGGGACATGGTCAGAGTTCCTCCCTTCATGAATCTGTGTTTCTTCTTTCACATATGATTTTGTGTCTTTCTCTTCCCTTCCTCGATTTATTCATCTGTTCCTCTGACATTGTTCTTTCTGACCCAGTTTGCCTTCTCTCCAGTATGCAGGGGAGTCACTAGTCTTTCCCCTGTCCTTGCTGCACTGCAGTTCTCTATACACCAAAGAAGAATGTTCCATTTAAAATATCAGTCCTTGCTGCTGGACCACCAGAATGTCTCTGGGACAAACATTTTTCCTCACAAAAAGCAAGACATGGTTGATCACTATGCCCTACATCTTTGGGAAGAAACAAAATACACATCTAGACCAAGAGCAGTATTCTCAAATAAGCCCCTAATAATTCAATAGACAGGAGTAACTGGCAGGAATTGAGATGTCTCTGATTTTGAGGTGTTTGAAATCAACATCCAAATGGTTATATGTTGCATAAGTCTCTGTTTTATAAACAGCCTGTGGTGCTGAGCCAGTTCACTGCAGCAGCTCTTGGGAGCTCTCTCTTGTGAATCTGCACTGTTTCCTAACTTGCTCTGTGCTCACTTTTAATATTATCCAGAATGATGAAACTAAATTCAGTCCTTAGAGCTTTATTTAAGCTTTGCTCTAGCTGCCTGCCTCTGTCAGTGTACATCTGACCAAGCCAAATTACTGAATGGTGGGGGTGCAATTGTGCTACACAATGTGATGCTTTGGCATGAGTTCAGGAAGCTTAATGCCAAGAAGGGTCAATAAATAATGTCATCTGACCTCATATATATATATAAAGAACATTATGTCTAATTACTGACTCTAGCACTAAGGGTATAGGGGAACTGTAAATAAAAAAACTGAACCAGAAGCCTTCAACCTCCTTTTGTTTTTCAGTGTTAATTTTACATTTCACAACAACTCAGGGGCTTTCCATCTGCTGTCAAAAGTGCTGGTTTCCTTTGAGGAGTCAGTAAGTTCTTACTTCAGGGAGCACATCAAGAGAAACCATGTTTTCCTAGTGCAGAGTCAGTAAGTACTGAAATGCGACTTCACTGAGTGTGGAAGCAACTACTGAAAATATCCCAATTGGTGTAAGACTCACAGGTCTTAATGCACAGGGGAAGGTTTGGGGGCAGCGGGCATAGGGAAAGGGCAGGATTAATGAGGAGGGAGGGCTGGATACCAGGATGCTTTAGGATAGAAAAGTTTCTGCTGTGCAACTCCTCCCAGAATGATAGTAACAAAAGTATTTTCCTTCTCCTTTTGAAAAACAAACCAAACCAAACCAAAACAAACCAAACCAAAACAAAACATGAAGCATTTGATAAAACAAAGAGGCAACTTTTACAAAGCAAAACCAGTATCAATCACACACAGCAGGAACTCAGTGCACAGTGAATTCCCTGTGTTTTCCTGTCAGCTTCCAGATTAGGTAGGCACAGGATAAAGACATCTTGTCAGGGATACTAACAGAGCTCTCCTGCAAAGATACCATACATAAGCTCTGGTCCCAGGCTCTCCTTACCATGAAGCAGCCAGCTCTGTAGATGTGTTTCCAGCTGATTGACACTATCTTGGAGAGAGTTAGGACAGAGCTGAGTCAGAATGTCCTACCCGGGTGTGTGACCCCTGAGTGCCCTCACTCACAGCTACCCCATTAACCCTTTTGTCTGAGATTTTATTCTGTGATTTGTTCTGAAATAAAGACCTGACTGACATGTAAAGAGGAGAATAAACTTGCCCTCTACCAGCACTTTTCCACTCCCCTTATACTCTGTTTTCTCTCATTCTTTCTGGGTTTTATGTTTAACAACAGCCTATCTCTAATATTTGAACACCTCTGGCAGGTGCTAGATCCATTCTTCCTGTCTGGCAGTTTTAGCATAAGAATTGTATTGGCTTGGAGGAGAGGAAAGTGGGGACAGAAAACAAATAAGGTAAACATGAACTACTTCAGAAAAATATTTGCAAAGACAGCACTGGGAAAATTCTGTCTCCTCCACACGAGAATATTTAGTGTGCTGTGGCACTACACAGTGCCTGGCAACTATAGTATACTGATAAGACTGCTTGCATTATTTTGAGTCTATTTATATTCTGGAAGACACTAAAGCCAGCTTGTGATATGGAAGGTGATAGTTACTGGTGATGGCATTTCTGAACGCTGCTTAGACTAGAGTCATATTTAAAAATCAAATGAGTAAGGTCCCGCTGCAGAACTGCAAATTGTAGAAAGTCCTGCCGACACTAAAAACTTCCTCCTGAAGTTGTACATTCACTTAATTGTGAGAGGCATTACCTTTCCTGTTACAGTCCCTGGATGCCTAGAGCTAGAAACATGAGCTATTACAGTTGGAAATACAGAGCCAAAGGTCTCAAGATAGGACTACAAGGGATCAAGATTCTCAGTAGCACACTGTGTTATTCTCAGTAGCACACTGTGTTACACTGTGACTTCCTCTACAGTGGGAAATTAAACATGCCTGGGGTCAAGTGGTATGGAACGCCAACATATATCCTATTAAATCCAGAGTATCTTCTGAGTTGTGCCTGGCAGCTGTTGGGAAAGTGCTAGCTGGCCAATGTAACAACTACCAGAGGCTGTTCTGACAACTGAACTCATAACAAGTTTGTTCAGACTCAGAAATCTTCCTTGACACTTTAAATTACTAGAGTGGACACAATCTGTCTGAAACGATGTTTTTCTCACATTTCTGACCAGTGAAATGTTCGTTCCATCCTCTATCCTTTATATTATATGCATTTGCATATACTACCAAAATACTTACAATTTTCCCATGATTTGATGCTTACCTGGTAGAAATAGCTATTTTAGTTAAAAACCAGTTATATTAAATACAAAATTCATTAAACTGTACGCAGTCTGCTTGACGAAATGGTGTTTTTTTATCACCAGCTCTAGCAGTCAATAAGCCTCATGCTTTACAATATTCCTTTTCCCATAAGAGTTCCTGGAAGATCACCCCTTTGCAAATGCACTTGAGTCATTCTTTGAGAACACTTGTTCACTACAGCAGGCTGACAGGCAAAAAAAAAAAAAAAAAAAAAAAAAAAAAAAGTGAGGGCAGTAAAGAGAAAACTTTCTGATAGATAGCCCTCATGAGCTAGGAATTCAGTGACTACAAGTGCTCTCAAGCAATTAAGCTGCTCCTTGGCATATCCTAGGATATCAGCCTTCAAAAGAAAAAGATATTTCATGGTCCTATAGGATACTGAACACAAGCACTAGATGGAGCAGCGGGCAAACTTCTTGACTCTTTTCCCTGCTTATATTCAATCCATGAAGGTACCAGATAGCCCGCTTGGAATCCGAGCTGACAAGCTGATGCCGGGTCAGTGCTTTGTGAAGATGCAGGTGCACCTTTTGTAGGGCAGAAACATTAGGCTGTATTACATGACATTTTGGATTCGGTGCAATTAATGCTGATAATAATGATAATAATGGCCACTTTCTTAGATATATTCTTAGATGTTCGTATATACTTCTTTGTCTAATGGTTTTAAACAATATATATTCATCTGGAAGATTTTTACTAGGAATCTCTTAAGTCCACAGTATCCCAGCATTCAAAAGAAGACCTTTCTTGTTAACTACGGACAATGCCTTGCACCTTGTCTGTCTTACAGAAACACCACAGTTTTGTCACAGCTGACATCACAGAGACTCTGGGCTTCCTTGGTGGTAGAAGATTTCCAGTGATGCAAAGGATCCCTAACTTTAGAAAACTCACTATGTGTCCAAAGGGGAGAAATTTTCTTGAGGCATCTGGTTTGGGTTCCAGGCATTTTCCCAGTAGGAGAAAAAGTTACCTTACTGGAGGGGCAAACTCATATTGTTAGGAAACAACCTCATGATTCTTAGGGTAACTTGGAGGGAGAGGGGAATTCTGAAGTATAGCTTTTAAGAATTTAAGAATGCCAGTGTGAACTTCAGCTTTCTTTAAAGAACAGAAAATAGAAAAGGAGAGGGAATATTTTTACCCCTTCCCTTGACAAAAACAATCTTTGTAATGTCAACCAACAGCTAGTGCTGAGCTTATCACTCCCTTCACTCTGCCCTGCTCTCCCATCTCAGTAACCTGTTCTGGCTTCTGAAACTCACACCCTTTGGAACTGATTGAATAATGGACTTTTCACTTCAGTCTCTGCATCAAATAGGAGAAAAAAAAAATCCTATGGGATGCATACAGAGTTATTCAATCTAGCTTTAAGAAGTTACATTTTAAACTTCATTGTAAAAATGGAAGAGGGTCACTTCTAAAATGAAAGGTTAAACTGTACTGTTTCAAAAATGGCAGTTGTTCTAAGGCCTCACCCTTCCTTGTTTTTCCCCATCTGGACCATTTATCAAGACCTATCCTATTCTGCTAGTTTCATGGCAAATGGCTTCAGTTTTCCAGAAACTTCAGATTTCCCTCATCAGATTACTAAGAAAATAAGTGTGGAGTATATAATGTTTGCATGAGAGATATTTGAAGAATTATTCATGTCAGCAGTTAGTCATAAACCTTTATACAAACATCTATATCACCAGAAAGCTGATGACAACCCCAAATTCTCCCCCCGCTCTCCTCTTTTCTAACATGCTTCCTAAGTTCATCCAATGATTTGCCCAGAATTGATCAGTCTGACTTCATGCCTAGCATATGCTCCAAGGAGGCAGGAACAGCTTGGTTAGAAAGACTCAAAAAAAAGTTTCATTTACTCATGTAAAACTGGCACTTTGCTGAACTCAAGTATCAGCAGGCTAATGGTTGTCATCTAGCTTCAAAACCAATTTAACTTGCATTTTAAAACTCAATGTAGCATCATGCTACATCTCTCAATAGCCCAGTGGCACCCCTCAGGAGAGGCATCAGTGACTTCAGCTGCAAGGGAGAGCCATTCCCAGCCCTCACAACAGCAATAAGTGCTTTGTTCCCCTTCCTGCCCTGACACCTTCCTTCACCAGTAACAAGAATTGATGCTCACACAGCACAGAGTGGTCAAATAGCTCATTCTCACCTCCTCCTCCAGCACAGGTACTGTAGTACAGTCACTGAGAAGAGCAGACTGCTGGCACAGGAGATTCCCTTCTTTATCTGTGCCTGAAGCTGCTCCTGATTCAAGGTGTGATGGCAGTACATGTCTCATATGTGACAGACAGCAGCCTTGTTTTCAAAGTGTATGCAAGATGTCTGACAGGGAAAGGCTGAAAATAAGCAAAGGAATGGTGATATCACACCTTAAATCTCACTCCAGAGAAATGCAAAATGGCACTATTAACCTGAGCCAAAAGCACTTGCTTTTGGTAAGGAAATCCCATGCAAGAGTGCCTAAATTGACAGAAAAGGACCACAAGGTATGCAAATCTGAATGACAGTATTGATCAAGAACGAGAACACCACTGTCACATAATGGGGGAAAGTAATTTGCAGATGACAATATCTGCTGGCAGTATTTCTGTGAATAATTACTCTGAGGTTCGATTTAGTAATGAGGATCACTGAGACCATTTTAAAGAAGAGAAGATTATAGGATATTAGCAGAGAAAAGTTTTAAGTTTGTTATTTATTAAGAATGATATGTATAATGCCCTATTAGTCATCATTTATATTTGTTTAGAGGCTTTCATTAAAAAGTTACTCTATAAAGAGATGTAATTGATTCTGTGGAAAGAACCACACTAATTTTGAGGACATGCACAATCAATACTATATCACTTTCACCTGCTTCTCCATTGGCTATTCAGGAGACAAATATTATTTCCACGATACACTCCCTCTTGCAAAACCATAGATGTTATCAAAACTATGCTAAAACAGTGACTGCACACACCATACTCTGCATTTACTTACATATACATATTACTGCAGTATGCTCCTATTTCAAGTGACAATTGCTCTGAATTATGATAAGGTACTTTAACTACAGATTGTAACATTTAAAAACATTTCTTGAACTTGAAAGCCATGCACTTATTTAGCAGCATGTTACTTCACTTAATGGAATAATGAAGAGCAGAAGCAAAACCAGGCAACCTGCACTTTTTGGCATCCTATGTAGCACTGTCATCGAAGTGATGCAGTGGCAAGGAGAATAGCTCAAGCGTGTCACTAAGCTCTGAAACAAGCTATGCCATTATGTGAAAGTTCCCATGAAGCCCCAGTGACTGGTAAATTATTGAATGTGAATTGCTTGAAAAATGCAGTATTTCCAGTAATTCCTTTGCAAAAGACTGAAATTTTGTTCACTATGAGATGTCTCAAGCAATAATAAAACCAAAGCATGAAATCCCTATGCAACAGCAGATTAAGAGAGCCAGGAGAGCGTAAAGTATTACTGAAAAATAAAATAAAGGATAATCTTGTATTAAGAGTTGGGATTCTGTCTTCATCCAGAAAAAAAAAAAAAAAAAGAAAACCCTAAAATAAGTACCTATGGGTTTCTCTGATAGCATGAAATGTCACTTGGTTCCCCACATTTTCACTATGACCATCGACTCAGTGGAATCAAAATTATTTGGCTCATTGCTGTGAACTCTCTGTTCTGTTATTGTCAGGAGGCAACATTCCTTTTCTGCCAAAGTGCTGGGATGTGTGAAAAGCAGGAAGATTTGGGCCCTTTCCTTTCCCCCTCCCCTTCCCCTTCCCCTTCCCCTTTCTCTTTCTCTTTCTCTTTCTCTTTCTCTTTCTCTTTCTCTTTCTCTTTCTCTTTCTCTTTCTCTTTCTCTTTCTCTTTCTCTTTCTCTTTCCTTCCTCTTTCCCTTTCCCTCTCCTTCCCTTCCCTCTCCTTTCCTTTCATCAACTGTGCTTTGCTTTGGGACAACAAAACAGCTGGTTTATTAGTGGGATTCTGGACCACTCACACTGAAGGTCTGTCAATTTATACCTAGTGACTTGCATACACAGCATTCTGTATTAGCCAGTTTAACGTGATTATAGGACTTTGTTTTCTGGCTGGTAGAGTGTATCTTTTATTTAATAAGAGGAGCATAGGTATTGTTGTGCTGCCTAGATGCCTCTTGGGAACTTTCTTTAACATCTAAAGCCTTTCTCTGGCAACGAATTTGTTCTCTAACAACAACAGGCTGGGAGTTGTGATAGATACCATTTAGTCTTTTGAGAAACAACTAAATTCTGTGAGTTAACTTGTCTTCTTTTACCATCTAAGGAATATTGGCAGGCTGCAACCATTTTCTTCTGTTAGCCCTTGAAATGATTCTTCATGCTTTTGTCACATAATTAAAATTAGATTATTGCAACTCCCTGCTGGCTGGCCTTGGAGCTTTGTAAACACTCCAGTTGGCCCCTAGGTTCATAGTGAAAGGGATGCTCTAAGCATATTCTTTCTTTGTCCTCTCTTCTCTCATCTGTGTTGAAATCGCTGCACTTGCTCACTGCCAGCAGAATACATTTGGTTATTGCTTTCTAAGGGCAGTGAACATAATGTTAGAGACATTATGTGCCAAAGTCTCTCTCAAGCTTTGCTTGAAAGAGCCTGGATGCAAGAGCTTTCAATCTATTTTCTCTTTGTTGGTGAGGTCTCTTTTTGCTGAAAAGAGGGAAAAGAAGGGGGAGGGAGTAGAGGAGCAGAGGCTCTCCTAACACAGCATTCAAATAGAAAATGTGTACAGCTACATGATTTCAAAACCAGGGACTGACTTTCATTGACCGGTGTGCAAATACCATGGACATTATGCAGTTACTTCTTCTCCTATGACAAAATTGCTTCTTTCCACCCCAAAAGATGTGAGCTGTTTTGAAATAACATCATCTTCCACTACAGGCAGCCTTTCTGAGTTCAGTAGGCTGCTTTCCTGGCTGACTTCTTTTTATGTCACATTTGCTTATGGACTGTTACTCCCACATTCACATCCAGCCAGTTCCGTCTTATAAATCTTGCATGGAACATCACGACCATGTGAGATTTGCTTGATGAGCTTGTAGGGATTATTGTATTAAAGTTCTCAAGGGCCTGAATGACTAATTGTTAATGAGAGAGAAGAATGCGGGGATAATGGCGCTTTAAAAGTAAGTAATACTAATGGCATGGTTTGTGTTTGGATGTGATTGCTCATCTTACTGTCACATGTAGAGATTATCTCTTAGTGTCCTCTGTTTTTATGGGCCTATAACCTCAGCTTTGTAATCAGCTAGTCAGTAAGCCCTTATTCTGCTGAAGGAGAATTATAGTGGTGAAGAAGCACAAACAGGCAGTAAAGCTGGCTGTATTGAATTCTCCATAACTATCAGAGCCTCATCACCTTCACTGAGCCAAGAGGACATTTGTTTGGGTTGAGTTTTTACATAGTCTTGGGCCAGCCAGTGTTATGAAATGGTGACTATGGCTGCAGAACTACAATAGTAATACTGCAGAATAGGAGCGTTCCCCTTACTGGTGCTTCATTTTATCACTCATATTAATGATTTATGCTTCAGCATAGCCACCTCTCTGCCCAGTTCCTTTTTCTCTGCTTTTTCTGTTCTATCTAGTCCTCACCAATATTTAGTACTGTTACTAGTCAGGGGCTTGATTTTAAATCCCTTGGGAGAGATTTCCATAACGACTAGTCCCCCATCCAGCTGAAAGTATGAGTACTTTGGGGACTTTGGCAGCTCTGCAAATCAAGACTGCAGCTCCTAGAAGAAGTCTGAAAACACAGTTGATTCTTACACTCAGCTTCCTGCCACGGTGCAGTTTGTGAGTGCTGGCAGCCACAACATAACATAAGCTCCGTTTCTTTTTCCCCCGTCTCATCGGAGCTTTTGCTAACGTAAATACGTTACCACACGTGAGCAAGTGCACAACATGGCTAACGGAGAGAACATCATCTCCTGTGACAGGGATGATATTTGCCATGCTCTGCTGCCTTCCCAGTGCAAACATCTCTGCTGGGGACCTCACCACTGCGGTGCTGGCATGCCACTGCCTTTGAGCAGGGACAGTGCCAACCTCCCAGACAGCCGCAAGCGTGCGAAGCCAAGACACCATGTATCAGGGCCTGCGCATGTGTCAAGGCCAGGTTTCCCAGCCTGAAATGTCAAAGCAACTGTTTTTCCCTCAGGAGGTGCATTTGTCTCTATGGTGAAGAAAATGTATTATCACAAGTGTTGCCTTTGAGCTCAGAGCTGGATAAAGACCAAGCAGACACTGAATCCAGCAAAATTTCAGCATCCTCGTCTTCAGAAACATTCACATCCTCTGACAACTTTTTTCTTCCAAGAACCAGTCTGCTTCCAAAAGGAGAGAGCTGAATAGTGACCAACACACTCTTTGCTTCCAGACTTGACATAACAACTGCTTGGAAAGCAACACTTTTGTCCTACTGAGGACTACTCTCAAACCTATTGCCCTTGTTCACCAAATTGTGACTCTACTTCTGGCGAGCCCGTGATCTCAAATATGGGCACAGATAAATGGCCTCTAACTGGGCTCTCTATTTTGCTCCTGACATTACAGACCCCACACAGAGACACAACCCCTGTTTCAGACCTGGGGGCTTGCAGAGGGTTTTGCAGTGATGCTGTAGCTGCCAAGTTCCAAAGGCATGAAGGGGGCCAACTGATTTCAGCATGCCGGCAAGCCAGCGAGGATCCCTGCTCCTGACCACACACCAGCTTCGTTCTGGGTCTCAGCTGCTGGCTCTGACCGAGTTAGTTACTGCTGCAAGCCAAAGGAGCCAGGACCCACAGGGTATTTAACGCTTAAAACATCTTGCAATGCTGCAGAAATGCAGGCTTGTGGAATAAAACAGACGGTTAAGCAGAAGGAGATGGATACTTTATCACTTGACTAAAATGGGGAGGAGGAAAATCTCCAGTTGTCTTTCGCAAGCGATTTCATGTTATTTCTCCTGTGTTGCTGTGATCGTGTTTTTCAAAGTATCAGGAGGGAGGGTGGTATGGAGTTTTGTTTCTTTATTTATTTTTAGTTAGCACATCTGGGCAGTGACCCAATCAAAGCCTCATCTCCCTAATAGAAGCCTGTCTGACCATAACTTACATATTCCAATTTTCATTCACAGGCAAAGACTATCTGTTGTCCAAGTATTTTTACTCTGCCATAATCAAAATACAAATTGTAGCTTAACTTAAAATAGACATGTCAGAAACACTTGACATGACCTGCATACCTGTCAGCAAGTGATAATCAAATTCCCTTGCCATACTAAAGTTGGGCAGAAGACATTTAAAAAAAAAAAAAAAACACAAAACAAAACAATAAAACAACCTAACCTATCTGGTTTCCATATCATATTGAATTTCTGAGACACAATGGGAGGTTTTCTTTTATGCAAAGGAGTCTAAAAGGAGTACAAACAGTTAAAGGGATGTCTTCCAAAGCTGGCACAAGGGTAGAACTTCTCTTTGAAACAGCCTACATGCAGTGTTACCGAAACTTAAAGAGCAGAGGGGGGGATTATTTCTCTGCTTTATCTGTTTATTTATTATGTAAATGCAGTTTCCCTTGTATAAATATTTAGCTTCTCCCTTTCTCTCTGAAAATCAAACAGCAGCAGGGGTAGAAAAGCAGGAGATACAATTGTAGAATTGGCATTACAGTGGACTTGTGAAAGTCTGAGAACAGAAACAAGTTGTAGTGCATTTGTTATAAAGGTAAAACCCAAACTGACACTGTCCCTTACAAAATTAATGGGAAAAAAATTTATACACTACCAAAAGGAAATTTTATATGGAGAAGTTTCTTTTAAAAGAATAGAGTGATAACATGGCAGTGTTTAGCGTAAGAATAACATAAAGGTGTAAGGAAAGAGAAGTTATTCCAGCTCTTATCTGCATAGACTTCCTCTGGAAGTTTTTGCTAGAAACAAAAAGCATGTCCCAGGAGTACAAACAAATAGGCCTGCACAGTACACAGTTAAAACTATCAATGTCTCACTAACTTGTAATCCAGACTAAGCAGGGCATTAAAAAATCCAAAAGAGCACAGCATCTTCTATTCCTGAAGAGACCGAAAGGGTACACTGACATAACAGTTTCCAACAGCTGTGATAACAGCCTGCGCAGGATCATGCTGGAGCTGATGGACAACAGCCCCCTGCACACAGAGCGCTGGAGCTTCATGGGGCTGCATGCTGCCAGGTTCAGCTCTGGTTACCTTGTACAGTATAGCACAGACTAATCCCTCTGTGATTGTCTGGGTCCTCCTCCGAGGGGTTCTCCTGCATATCCTTTTCTAGTTTTGACAAGGCAGAGGAAGGCCTGTCCCTGACTCCTTGATCTGATTTTGATTGTTTCAGCTCCTGACAAACGGCCCTCCTTACGCAGAGGTGTCATGAAAAGCACAGAAGAGGGCTTTTTGTTACCACACTAATTGCACTGTTTGGGGACAAAAAATTCCAAATCTCTGATAAATACAGCATCAGAACAAAAGCATCTATTTGAGGTGACATCACTGCTCTAAGACATGAACTTACAGGGTTAAAATCTGAGACACTTCTTATTTATTTGAACAATCCCCCACAAAGTTCAATGCGACTGTACTGGGAGGAAACTGGAGTGGGTACTGCTGAACAGAAAAGTTCATAATTACCAAATAATTATTCCAGAAAGCTTACTGCTGTGGGAGACACTGTTGCTCCTGTTCCCATAAGACGGGAGGACCAGGACACAGAGACCCTTGGCACTCCTCCTTGCCTAGCCCTGACCCCAGCTCTGGGAAGACTGCTGCTCCTCACTGAAAAGCCCCTTCCATGGAAGAGTACTATAGCAACACATCCTAGAATACTTCAGCAGGGTACAGTGGAGGGCAGGCTGCCCACAAACACACATGGCAAAGTAAGGAAAATAGATACCAGGTCTCCTTAACTCATGAATACTCCAAAATAAGTGTTGCAGGAAGAGACCTTGCTCCTGTCCAGCGGCACAGCTTCAAGAGGGATGCTTGCAGATACAGGTATTCCTATGGGATGCTTTCAGATACAGTCTCAGGATGTCTTGACTGTTTCTTATAGATTCACAGAGCAGGTGAAATTCTGAATTCTGAAGATCTTTTTCTCTCTTTATATGCAGTCTGAGGTACCTGGAGTCTAAGGTCTAAGCCTAAGAAAATAGCAAAGACCATGTAATTTCTGAGGGGAAAAGGGAGACTGGCACCCCAGGGAAGCTGAGCATTAAAAAAAAACAAACCCCAACTTTTTTTGCAGAGATGTCACCTGTATTCTGAGGCATAAAAAAACCAGATTTGCAATGCAAATGTATTTTAGGAAAGTCTGTGTGCAGAAGGCTAGGAAAGGTGTCAAATGCCTAATACAAACTATGGTCTGAATTCTAATTATTTGTCTTTGCAGATGGCAATTTGTGTCAGTGTAATTTTTAAGCTGCTTCTGGACTTTTCCCTTTCTGCTCCTCCAGTTATCCTCTCCCTTGCTATCCTATTGCTGGACTACATGCTAATGCCCCCTGATGTGCCACATGTGGAGGGAGCTAGCTGCATATGCCATGCTTTACTGGAGGGGATAAAACATCTGAAAAGCAGCAGGAATGGTCAATTTTTAACCTTTTCTTCTTTCCTCTTTCTCCTCCAAACTGACCATGTGATTGCATTTACAAGAAGAATTACTACTTGGGACAACACAGAGTGAAAGGATGAGGAATTCATATTCTAAGCAAAAAATGAAGAGAAGCTACAAGAGTTTTGGCACCTGACTATGATAAAGCTTTCAAGACAATTTCCTTCTGAAGGGACCCGAACTATTGGAGATTACACATGCTGCATAGTGAATCTGCACACTTAAGCAATTGTAAAATGCATGTGTTTCAACCATTTCCCTAGCACTAATAGAAACAAAAATAAGGAGAAAAGGGCCGCAGAGGACGACTCACAGAGGCTGGGGATTAGTGGAAGGAACATGAAACCATGAAAGGTGTATATGCCCGTATTTTCTCTAATGCTCACAGCAACAGCCAAGTAAGCAAATGGCCACTCCTTAGTATGACTAATGGTGTAACTACTTAAGGACTTATTTCTGCTGAAGTTTATGAAAGTTAGATCAAAACAAACCACACAGTTTAAAATAGAAATGTTCTTTATCTGCTGTCAGCTGCAGCATACTATTTCAGCACGTGTGAGTTTAAGCACACACGCAGTTCTGCAGAATGAGATGCAGTGCTTAAAACCGAGTGCTCACATTTACTGCTTTGCTGAAGTGGGTCTCCATCTGTCCATACTGAGCTGCACATCCAAAGTCTTTGCAACTTTACTTTGCAGCCATTAGTTTTGGCCCCCCAGGAAGCTATTTATAAATATCTGAATTAATGAAATAAGACTGTACAGCAGAAAAAGGAATCAACGCAATATGGTCACTATGGCAACAAATATTTCCTGGATGTAGTTTTGCTTCCAGTCAGCAATGGCCTTACGATGTTCCCAACAATTACAAAAAGTTGTCAGGCTTTTCTTGTTTGCTTGTTTGTATTAAACATGTTCCTACATATAAAGTAAGACAATAAAAGTAATGCCCAAGTATTTTAGACCAAGTTCCCTTTTCAAGAGTATTTTGCACTAGTTAAAAAATTGTTAAGGACTTGAAATACAAAGCCATTGTTTTCCCATCTTCTTACTGCTTTCCTGCCTCCCGAGTACAGAGAAAGCTTCTGCTGCCCTGAGAAATTTCATGGGCTCCAAATCTGAATTCAAATATTAAACTGACCCCTTTACCACCAACATCAGCTGAAAGCAAGGCTAGAAAAAAATGATGCAACAAAAAACCCTGTTGTTTTCAACAGGCAGTTCTGGCTGATCCTTGTGTCCACACTAAGCAAAAATAGAAAATAAAACATGCTGACACCTTGCCAGACCCCACCTGCAAAATACACTCCTGGCCATGTCAATCACAGAAATTGGGCCCTACATGTGGCACATGGTGGAAATGTCCAAGTCATGTCTGTGTATAAGCACTGGACTTGCCAAACATGACCACATGACCCTCCTTGGAGTTTTGCAAATGCTGTGCTTTGTGGATTGAGTCTTTGATGGGTTGTAGATATCTCAGAGGGTATTGTGAGCTTGTCTGCACTTTGTGGAGCTCAAAGATACTAAGGGGTTGTCTGAGCTTGCTTTCTTTTTTAGTATTTTTTTTCCTTAAGTAGGTAAACCAACATTTTAAAAATAGTTTCTAACACCAGTCTTGTCCACTGCCAAATGAGGGCATTTCCAGGACAGATGTACTACATTTTACTACATTTTCCCTCTGTTTTTACTTCCCTGTGGGTTTTTTTTTTTTTTTTTTGAACAGTGGCCTCAAAGGTATGTGGTCAGTCCAGATATTTCTTTCCCTTCCTTAATGACTAACAAATCCATTAGCAGTGTCAACCAAATGCAGCAAAGGAGGTCAGTCCTCAGAGATAGTTAAGACTGTACAAGTTTCATGAAAACAGTTCTGTGGCACAGAGAACCAATCCTTTCCACTCCACAACTGTTAGAAAAGTTAGTTCATTGTCTTGTCAGCTGTGAAAAAGTCTGTGTTAGCACTGGGGCAAGAAGCAAAAAAGCACACATGCTTACGATTGCCCCAGTCAAGAGAGATGCTTCAGTGGGAGCTGCCACCTTTTTTAGACACAGATGTAAAAATCAGGACTCTGTATGAAATCAGCCTTTGTAACTCCCAGTGTGCCTGACCTTGCAGGTCTTCCAGCAACCATTAAATTGTTAATATTGATGTTTAAGTTGACGCTTCACAGTTACCTGTGCTGATATAGATGTGAGGTATCAGACTGAGGTCCCTCTCCAATGCAGATTTATTTATTTATTTATTTGTTTATTTATTTATATTTATTTTTAATAATTGTCATGTGATATTTTGGAGAAGAGAGATCTGATTATGCAAGAGAGGCACACAACCAAAACAGCAGTGGAGCCATATGGAGATGCTGGAGCAAAGGAACTGTTCAGTCAGCCTCTGACCTGCAAGCTTTGGGTTTTGTTTTTTTTTTCCTTCTCTTTTTCAAGAAATTCTCACTAGCAAGGGAGCTATAGCTGAAATAAGGTATTTAGGGAATCAGTCACAGAGTGCTTGGAGATAACATGACTAGTCTCCCTCTGATCTTTAGCTTTCAATCCCCTCCTGGCACAAGTCACCTTCTGGGTACAGCAAAGAGAGCAAAGGAAACTAATGACCTCTCACCCACATTGGCACCCACAGCAGCAGTAGCAGCCCATTAGCCCAGGCTGCTCTGGGAGCCTACAGATGGATTTTTGGCATAACGTTATCTTCTTTATTAATACAGTGTTTTAAAGCAAATATTCCTAGTAAAATTAAATGCTACCAGGCTTGTCCTATATTAAAGAATAACTTCATGTCCCCCTCGTGCATGAGTAAGGAGTTAACAAAATCTGAGGTGCTTTATGGTTACACTGAGAGGGTACACCCACTCCCAACATGGCTGTTTGTTAAATGGGGTGACAACTCTGCAATGCAGAGTTATCTGACGTTTGTTTTCTAATGCACATGCTGTTTCAAAAAGAATAATGAAAATGTAAATAAATGCAAAGGAGCCCTGGGGATAGAAAAATTTCTATCAAAAAAAACACTTAACGAAAAGCCCATATATTGCTCTGTATTGTGTCACTGACCATATATATATATATATATATATATATATATATATATATATATATATATATGTGAATTCTTCTAAACCTCATTTGCCTAACTGCTTGGAAACTGCCAGCATTTTAAGAACTGCTATCAGATGACTTGAAATGACATTAGACAGACCATACAAACAGCAAACAGGCTCTACTGACTGTATTCTTGAGTGCGATTCGAGGAAAGGTGTGTTTTTGCTACATGCAGACTTTAAGATGACTAGACACAAGCTGAGTCCCTAAACTTCTGAGGTAAGAGAAGTTACACAGCATATTGCAAAAATGAGCCTCTGAGAAATTTCATGTGTTGAGGACTGATCTGAAATTTTAATTTATACCCTTTCCCCCATGCAGGGTGTTGTTTTTGCTTGCTTCTGTCTTCTCATGCTTCGCTGTCACTTCTCAGTCAGTCAGATGAGAAAAGTGTTGCATAATGACTGAATTTCACTCTTAGGACTGTTTTCCTGACACATCCAGGGTCACAGCAGTACAAAGAAAGCCCAAGCCAAAACTCCCTGTACTACACGCTAACTCAAAACAGTCCCAAAGAGAGACAGGCGGTATGTAACTGAACTGCAGAAATACTCTGAAGTCTTGAAAACACTCATGCATGGACTGAATTCATTAGAAGGAATTCTGTTATTTTCAAGGACCTTTTTCACATGTTTAAGAAGATGCCAATTAGGATGACAGCACAGACCAAACTACTAAACTTACACAGGACTCTGTTGCAGAATAGGTAGGAGAACAGAACAAATCCCCCAGCACAAAATGTACTTTCACCACACAACTGTGTAGTCTTTCCTCCCCTTAAATAAGAGTAAAAAAATATTTGTCCATGCCCCTGCATATATTATAAACTTTAACTGATTCTTCTTACTCCCTACTATTTCACATGAACTTCTAACCTGATTGCATTTAGGTTGTCTATTTTTCTCAAGCTAACTGCCCCCTTACCCCATTTTAATAAAACACATTAACACTCTTCAGAGTCAAACATGAACAAAAATCTCCCATTCCCTCCAAAGTATGGCATTCATGAAGATGTCATGAATAAGTAAACATTCTCTAGTGTTCTGTTTCTTTTGTCTAGCTTATTGGTGTTGAGAAACCTTCTTCTTCATTTATTTATGTTGGTATTTTATTTCCTTATTGAGTTTCAAAGATGAAAGACGAAAAATAAGTACCAAGGAAATAGCTGGTAGGCTGAAATAACCAAGGATTTTCCCAGGGAGGTTAAAAAAAATACGCTTAAATACGAAGATTTTGGTGTGTCATTATTTCATTTCATACACCTGCTTTTAATATGGAATGCATGACATTCTGTGTGTGACGGCAGACAGCAAGCCAGTATAGCAAAATCCTGTTCATCAATGTGCAGGAGTCCAATTTCTTCTCCTAATTCTGATATAATGATATCACATTTTAGCCCCCTAAATGACTATTGTGCTTTGAAGTGAGGCAATCCTGCTTAGTCCAGGCTTCTTCAAATGGCAGAATATGTACAAATCAGACAGCAAATCATTTTTGCCTAGACCTCACTAATGTCCCAGATGCCCTCCTGCAGCAGATCCAATATTCTTACCTTTTCCCAAATTCCATAGGGAAACAGTGCACGGCAACCTACTTGCAGTTCCTGGTGGAAAGGCAACCTGCAAGATCAGGTCAGCAAGTGGGCTGATTCTTGCTTGCCTCACCTTGCTGTACTCCATAACAGATCTTGGTAAAATGAGCAAATCTCAGAGAAATTATTGCTTGGACTCTAATTTTAAAAAAGACTTAATAGACCTCAGTGAAAATTAACAGACCTTCATAAATGCTAATTGGGTAGGCAGGATGCTTATCTTTCGTCTGAAAATATAGTCTACGTTTTGTTACTTAGGAAATCCAAGCACTGTACCTGATCCTTATATGCAATTAGTACAAAATTTTGATTGTTTCACATTGACAGGGTCTGTTTTTCAAAGCCATGAGAATTCTTCAGTAGAATTAAATTCAATATGATCCTTGTATGTGGCTAATCAAAGGACATTGCAATATGTTTTCTACAGCACTGTTAACGCTCTCACAGCTGTAGTTTCTTAGCAAAGGCCCTTTCCAGAGGTGAAAATGGAGGCACTGGAGCACAACATGTCTTCTGTGTCCTACTTTTTAAACTCACACCTTATATGAACCGTGAAACTTAAGACTAAGGGACAAACACGACAAACCAGCCAAACAGTACTATTTTTATTCTCATGACAAAGCCTGAGTTTGGTTGGTTGGGTTTTTTTACTTCTTTTTAAAGGCAAAAGTCACGCCTTTTCCAACTGAGGACAATAAGAGCCATAAAAATGCTTAGAAACCTCACATTACCTCACTGGGTTGCAGCAATGAGTATGTAGATGCTAGACTGATGAAACTCCCACTGTTCAAGTGGTAACATGCTCAAACTTCCACTTGTATTGCAAAACGAAACAACAAAAAAACAACCCGCTGCATAGTTCTGAAGCGGTAACCTTCAGCGCTAGGATCTTACAGGTTAAACACAATTTTTAACAGATTTTGGCTTTTAAATTTGTAGAACAAATATAGAAAGCAATGGTGATTCAGTGCAGACAGAGCTCCTCCCTTCTGAGTCACTTCTGTTCTGGTATCACAGGAAGATGGGAGAAGTGCTGTATACCTGCAGGTGTCACCTTACCAAGTGATCATACTACACAGATCCTGACCTTTTGGAGGGGTGTGAAGAAAACCTCCATGATCTTTCTCAAGTGGAAGATTACTGTTTGGGTCAAATTCTAACTTACTTCATTCTACCTACCAAAAAAATAGTTAAAAAAAAAAAAAGGCAGAAAAAACCCCCAAAAAACAAAACAAAATAAAAAACCAGACACAAGAAAAACTCTCTGAACCAGCAAAGATAATGTCCTCTGACAGTCCTTGCAGAAGAGGAATGCTGTGTCACAGAGGAGCACTTGCTGTACCACAGCAGCAGGTGGTAAGACTCAGTGCAGGCTAGTAAATCTCTTCAAGATCCTTCTGGAATGAAAGCACCGTACAACAATCACATGCTGCTACTTTTTTCAACAAATCATGTCTAATCCAACAAGTGGAACCACCTGAAAGTTATTGTTGTCTTGGAGCTGTTTTTAGTTGAAGAAACCAGGACTGCAAAGTAAACTGGTTATTAAGAAGCTCAGACTAAAAATACTTGACAGCAACATATGATATCTTTGGATCAGAAAACGGTTGAACTAGTAAACAAGACACATACTCCTAAAACACAACTCACAAGCACATTACGGATAAGACTGGCTATATACTGTCTATACAGAGATAGGACAGCACATAAATGGGATGACCTCTGGCTAAAGTCCATCTTCCCTCCTAAATGCTCTCTTCAGCCCTTGCAAAGGAAGTCTGACTAAGTCACAGCATGAAGAACTCCTCCACATCCCTAGCAAAAGACACTGTGTGAAAAAGATGGAGCACGAATTTAGTTCATCCACTCTTCCTCTACATACCATTGTGCCCCTGATACCTTCAAGGGAAAGGAGGGGACAGTTCTGTGGAGCAGTTCTCTCTTCTCTGCTCACACTGTGATTAGCAGATATATCCCTGGGTGAGAGCTGAGGAACACAGAAAACCTCCCTTTTTCTCTTAATGAAAAAAGTAGTCCAGAGAATGTTTTGGACTCTCTTTAATTGCTTCAGCAATGAGATGGAAGAAAATTTTCTTGCAAACTCAGTTTCCCCAGAATAAACAATACAAGAGCTAAGTCCTTTAAAGAAAAAAAAAAAAAAGGGCTGGGTTGAATTTGTCAAATGAGGATGTGGTATCTTCTGGCCATAAATCAGAACCTTCCAGCTCTCTTACAGGAAAGCGCGAGTCACTCCTCTGCAGGGCTGAGAGTGCAAGAGGCCACTGACAAGGCAATTCCTGAATCCAGAGCTGCAATACTACGGTATTCATCTGAGAGGTAGTCAGATTCTCACTGGGGACTAAGGGGCTGAAGTGTGCTTGAATGAGCTCTTCTCTGCATTTGTATCCACCTATCCACATTTCTTTTTTCTTTCTTTTCTTTTCTTTTCTTTTCTTTTCTTTTCTTTTCTTTTCTTTTCTTTTCTTTTCTTTTCTTTTCTTTTCTTTTCTTTTCTTTTCTTTTCTTTTCCTTTCTTTTCTCTTTTCTTTTCTTTTCTTTTCTTTTCCTTTCTTTTCTTTTCTTTTCTTTTCTTTTCTTTTCTTTTCTTTTCTTTTCTTTTCTTTTCTTTTCTTTTCTTTTCTTTTCTTTTCTTTTCTTTTCTTTTCTCTTTTCTTTTCTTTTCTTTTCTTTTCTTTTCTTTTCTTTTCTTTTCTTTTCTTTTCTTTTCTTTTCTTTTCTTTTCTTTTCCACCACTTCTCCTAACAGATGTGCTCTGTTCAATGAGGCTAATGTCTAGCATACAGCTTGTCAACTGTCACTTTAATCTCTTGTAATAATAACTGATTAGGGTTTAGTGTCTCTGTCTTTCACCAGCATCCCCATATTTCTGTTTTCTTTTCTTTCCCCCTGCTTATTTGACTGCAGGCCAGATGTACCCTCATTCAACTTTAGTTTCTTTGGTTTTAGCAGTGCTCCACCAATTTAGACTAGTCGCTAATTTTTTTCCCAACAATATTCTTCATACCAGGACTTCTTATTTTGCACACAAAATACAAGCAAGCAATGTGTTATGTGGTTGTATCAGCCCAGGCTATGTATATATCTGCCTCAGCAGGCAGCTCTGAGCACTGGTTTTCCCATCAGTATCACAATGGGGGTGGGTGTACAACATTTTGAAGATGCACAGGAGTGTGCTTAGCAGACAGTCATTCGAGCTGTTATGCCACACAGAACAACACCGATGGGATTTTGCAAATGTGTTGGATCTCTGTCTCAGTTGCTTGTGACCAGGACAGGTAAGTATGAGAGGCTGGTGTTTCACACTACAGTTTCTAAGCTTCAGACATTGTGCATATCCGCATATACTCCTTCCCCTGCACAACTGCCTTGCTTGCTGTCAACATTAAGAATCATTGTTCTGACTCTAAGTGTGTCACGGGGTGGGTGTTGCAGCTTTGTGATTTGGCAAGTTCAGCCTTTGGCATCAGCATTCCCTCTGCTACAGCATCATAGGACAACCTCAGTTCATGCCAGGCACTAGGCTCATTCTACCTTCTGACCTGTTCTAGCACTGGGCAGCACTATTCAGTAAAGCACTCATGACTGGTATTCATAAACCCTTTCACTCGGCTTTTTTTTCCTACCACACCTTTTTCATGTGTTCCTCTACCAACATCATGTGCTCATTGTAACCTTTATGCACGCATTCAACCTTGTGGGTACACTTACCCTTCACCCCTGCTTCACCTGATATGTCTGTTGTTTCACAAGCTTTGAATTTAGTTTGCTGAATCACTGAAATTCTGCATCACCTCTTCCACTGCCCTTGAGAGGCAAGAATATTCCCATCAGAAACTACTCTTGGTGGTCTACATTTGGTGACTGAAGTGGTAATAAGGAAGTTACCATAGTTGAAGATCATGCAGCTTGGAGCTCAGATACTATAAGAAAAGGCACTTTGGAATATTGTGATATTAATAGGTTTCAGGGCAAAAAAATCCTGTGATGAAATCTGTTATAATGGGGACACTATCAGGAGGGAGGTCGTGGAAGCTTCCCCAGTTAGGAAACTTTTAGCAGAAATTCCCAATTCAGGAAGTAATCATAGATAAATATTGTGCATCAACAAGAAGAGTGAGATGATGATGACGTTTCCAAGGTTCTCACACTGTGATCTGTTGGAACATGAGTGCACTACCTACTACTGTACTTTATGCTTCCCTAGACAAAGTCAAACTATCGCCCACGTAACATACACTGAGCAGAGCAGAGGTTAGACATTCTGCTCCTCTCTGTAATGGGATGTGGTTGGTGGAAGTGCACAGATTAGCAGACAAAGCCATGCCTAATGTTATTAGCCAAATGCTTTCACAGAGCTATGGCATTATGGAATTTCAGCAGAAATGTCTCACTGACCAAAATGATGGTCTTACTAAGGTCAACAGAAAAATAAGTACTTTTATTTTTAGCCCTACCTGAATAATCATGGAGTTTTAGGCCCCAGGCATTCTAGTAATAGTGTTAGCAAATAAAATCTGTGTGTAGGTATATGTGCATGTATACATAGAAAGAAATTCCAGCCATGTACAGTTGATGGTGTACTGAATGTTCTGAAGACCACTCTTATTTACTGAAATAAAGCATTAGCAAGAATGACTGGTGTGCAATACAATCAGGGTTCTTTGTTGTTTTCAGAAACCTAATGAATGAACACATACCATCCACTGTTTTCCGACATGACTGGCATATGGTGCTCATAAATAAATAAAAAGCATGATATTACAGTTACTCTGATACCAGTAAGTGGTAACATTTGGTAAACTGGAGAGCTGTTTATTCTATCTTACCTCAACAGCAAAAACACAAAATCTCTGAGTAAAACACAATTAATTGTAACTGATAGTTTTTGGGAGTTCCTCCCATTAAGCCAGGTTACAAGGTTCCAAAAGAAACATTAGACCACTTTTTAATGTATGGCTTCAGATATATATTTTCAAACCATTAAAATTACATAGAAGGTAATTGTCAGCAACAATAGCCTTCAGCAACAATAACTCCATACCTAGGAGAGACTCACAGCAATATAAAAGATTTTAGCAGCACCTGCATTCTACTTTGATTCAAAACTGAGATCCTAAAAATGCCAAAATAGCTGCCTACAGGACCAATACTGCTCTCAGGTTTTACAGTGGTCTACTCTTTGTGGTACTTACCAGAACATGACTGACACTGGTTCAATTTCCAAATATCCATGGGTTTAGGAACCTCAGTTTCCCATCTCTCTCAGGAATGTCCTACCTTTACACTCCTTTTTCCACGTTCTCACTGCCTTCCTGAACTGTCACACGCTCGCCAGTGGCATCACTACTGCAAAATTTGCAGCATATAGGAATACATTTCTTTCTTCCACACTCGCATTCCAAAGCCATAACCGGATCCTTAGCAGTAACTAATCTTGCTGATACATATATGCTGATACAAAAAAAAACGTATTATCTCAAGCAATTGGGAAAATGACATTGGTGAAGTTGTTCACTGACCTCCCTCCAGCACAATAAATGCTGTACAGACTTGAGCCCTAGCCCTAGCACAAAGACACAAGCCCTAATGAGGTCAGAACATATCCAAAATGATTTTCATCTGAAAGAACTACTCCCCTGGGGTATTTGTGGTCATCTCTTTTGGGTTAAGACTAGGCCAAGATCTGGAGTTAACATACAGTATACAAGAGAAGTATACAATATACTCCTGAACAGTGAAGTGGTCAAATGGTCTTTAATTAATTTCATCATGATAGAGGTCACCTCTCCTTGGGCAAACCTAAAGTGATGATTAAGACTGAGATACAGTTGGAAAATATTTTTATTTTTGTGGGCTGCTGAGGTAATATATAGGCTGGTGCTGGCAGTAACAAATCAGCCCAAATTTGGTCATTAGATATAGATCATCCATCCAAGAGTTGGAGACCTGTGTTTTTTTTTCATAGGTTATACCACACAAAAATAAAGGCTTGTGTTGATGGTGGACTGAATGGAATAGAGGTAGTTACAGAATAGCAAGGTATCACTTCTCTGGGATTTAGATCAGAATTCTTAGGAATCCTAAGGCTGGAAAATTGTACCCTAGATTCTGTTAGGACCATCAAAGCAGAAGAAAGTCTGATGCTAGCAGGGATGAAAGGTAAAACTGAGTTTTGGGGGGTTATTCTTCAATAGTAGGGGTTCTCTTCTTGTGATACTGCTAGTGATAGTGCTAAGTTGGGTTAGAGGAATAAATGAGCTGGAGAACTGTATTTATTCCTGAATTTCACTGGGATTGCCATCTTAAATTGATGATGCTAATACAGTAGTAGAACAGTTGTAGCATAGCTTACAGGATATATTTTGTTCTGTTAATGGCCAGGGTTAATTCTGGTTTTAGACAGGAATATGTTAGCCTGTCAGAGTAGGTTGAAAACTGTACTGTAGATACTTTGAATCATAGCAGCACAAGCAAGGGCTGCATGATGAACACTACCTAAATGCAAGAAGTTTGTCCTTTGTTGGGATATAGATGTGCAAAGTTAGGTTTTGTTTCTGGATCCTGGAAGACCTGCTGTTGCTGTTAGACCAAAAGACTAGGGTTTAGGTCTGTCAAAGTAATCAGTCTTCCACTTGGCCTGAAAAAGATGAACTCCTAAATACACCTGCAATTAGTCCTGGGATAGCAAACTGTTGCTTTTCTGGCCTTAATACAGGAGTTTGTGTAAGGCCCACAAAACCAGGCTAATTCAGCTTTCCTGCAGATGCCACAGGACACGCAGGAGTGCTGGATACAGCAAGGGAACAGAAATGTGATGGGATGGACTATGGTTTTAGGTGAAGTTCATCTTTCAGGTCCACAAGGGTCTGAGAAGTTAAGTGCACTCCTAAGCAGATTGCATGCTGCAGGGCTCTGCTGAGCACTGACACCTTTAGTTGGGCTCTATTTAAGTTCAGGTCACTGGGCCAGGGTTTAAGGTTACGATTAGCCCTTGGAACAGAAGTGGCTGGAGTGTCAGGTTTAACACAATGTTCCAGACCAACATGAGAGCCATGATGGGAGAATTTATGTGACAGAGTTAGCTGACCTAACTGGATTCAGGTCAAGGTTAAGGGCTTGTCATAATTTCAGCTGAAAAGCAACATATGTCTCATCCTGCTAGGGTTGCTAGACTTCACCTGAGTTAGTCCTAACATATTAAACCAAATTTAACCTGGAGAGTCTGAAGGATCAAGTAGGGTTTAGTGATAGCATGGCCTAGTATTGTACAGGCCATTAGGACAAGGACAATGACTGATGAAAAAATCAAGTGGAGCTAAGGTTAGATATGGGTCAAGGCAAGGCCTAAGTTTAGAGCTAACTGTTGACATTCTGGTTGATGTTTGGCACTGGAGGGGCTGAGGAGCTTTGCAAAAGTCCCTTCTGCAACTGATGCATTTCTCTTTCTCCTGAGGGAGAAAGGGACTTCACAGAGAAAAGTCTAACAGACAGAGGAAGGAGAGAGAGGAAAAAGAGACACCAGTACTTACCAAGACTTTGGAACCAAAAGGAACGATTTAGAAATCTATACACATATGCACATCTGTTTTCCCCAATCTTTAACCTTCCTCCCATTCTTCCTGTTTCCTTATGAATCTCCCTTCCCCCCAAACTCCCACAGTCCTCTGCCTCTTCATGCCACACAGACATTCCTTTCTTTTTGTTCCCCTTTGTCCTTCCCAGTCCCAGCATTGGGCAGAGGCAGCAAGAGAAGAGAAAAACAAGGGAAGCAGCTTTACCATTTCTGTTTTCATCTTGTGACCAAACCAAAAGCAAGTCCCAGGACCATCAGCACCACCAGCACCATCACTACTGCAGTAGTCATGGAAGTGTTGCAGCACCGTAGCTTTGCTAGCCTGCAGAGCCAGGTAAGTGAGGGTGGCAGGGGTTTGACCACAAGCCCTCGGGGAGGGATCGAAGCGTTAGAGGACCGCCAGCCACCAGTGAGCCGGCTCTGTCCGCGGGCTCCCCGGCCGGCCGGGCAGCGCTGACCCCACCGGACTCTGCCTGCTGGCACTTGCTATTTGCAGCAAACCTGCCTGGGAGGGCACCGAGCCTCTCCCCGCGGGGCACCCCTGAGGCAGCCCCTCGGCCCGGCGGCCCCTCGGCCCGGCTGCCGCCGCACGGGGGGCATCCAGCTGTTGCCAACAGCTGTGTGTCAGCCCCGGCTGCGCCGCGGCCGAGCGCGGGGTCCGCCCCGCCGCCGTCCCCGCCCCTGCGAAGAGGAGGAGGAGGAGGAACCGAGAGTGCCCGACCCGGTGGCTTTTAGGGGGGGGAGGCCACTCAGTTGTGAGAGCCCAGGCCCTGCGCTCCTCTTCCAGCTGCTGCTTCTGCTCGTTTCCAGCGCTACGGCCGCCAGGCTGGCTGCTGCCCGGCCTCCCCTCCTCCTTTCGCCGGTACCTACCTCAAAACCGCCGGAGGCTGCGGGGCTCCGCTCGTGAGGGAGGAGGAAGAAGCTGGGTCTGCAAAGGCAAAAGGGAATTGCATTGTAGCTGGGTGGCGGGGGGAATACGGGGGGGGGCGGGGAAAGAGAGGAGAAAAAAAATAATAAAAAGGCGAAAAAGAGCGGGGCTGAGTCTGGAAGCGGGTCTCGCCGCCCAGGACCCGCACGCCCCGGCGGCCACGCGTGGGTGCAGATCGCGGCGCGGCGCGCAGGGCCGGGCGGAAGATGCACACGACGCAGAAGGACACCACTTACACCAAGATATTCGTCGGGGGCTTGCCCTACCACACCACCGACTCCAGCCTGCGCAAGTACTTCGAGGTCTTCGGGGACATCGAGGAGGCGGTGGTCATCACCGACCGGCAGACGGGCAAGTCCCGGGGATACGGCTTTGTAAGTGCCGGGGCGCGGAGCAGGGCGGGGGGCGGCGGGGGCAGGTGGGCGGCGGCGGGGGCATCGCGGGGAAACTTCCATGAGGGACGCTGTAAGAGCTCGGTGAGGGGGGGCGGGAGAGGGTGCCGGGCGTCCGGCTTTTTGCTTTTCACTCTTTTTTTTTTTTTTTTTTTTTTCTTTCCTCTCCCTGCTGGAGAGTTTGGATAGAGGCGAGAGGGGGGGTATTACTGAAAAAGGAGATTGGGGGGGGGGGGGCATTGCCCAATTCCTCGCAGCGCCGCCAGCGCGCCTGTTGCTCGCTGATACGGCCGCGCCGGGGTTTATCTGCCGGCGGCGGAGCTCGGCCCGCACCCTCCGCCCTGCGCCTGCCGCGGCGCCCGAAGCCCCGCTCCGCAAGGCGGGCCGGGGCCGGGGTCCGGACGGGGGCCCCCTGGCCGCCCCGGGGGGCAGCCGAGTGGCTGCTGCTGCGGGAGGGAGGCTTCCCCTCCTTCCCCTTGGAAAGGGATCTAACGCGCAGCATCGCCCGTTAAGGTCACCATGGCTGACAGAGCGGCTGCCGAAAGGGCTTGCAAGGACCCCAACCCCATCATCGATGGCAGGAAAGCCAACGTGAACCTGGCGTACCTGGGTGCCAAGCCGCGGATAATGCAGCCAGGTGAGGAAGCGGCCCCGAATGGCTTTTCTCTCCGTGCCTCAGGTTTCTGAAGAGTAAAACTTTACGAAAGGTAGTGCTGCCCTCCACGTTTCTGAAGTAACGCGCACAGTTCAGCATGCTTTGGTTTGGACTTTTAAATGCAGCATGTATTAACTTTTTGGCTATTTTGTACATGTGCCTTATTTAAAAACCAAAAGCAATCAGAGATAAAGTATCTGCAGTTCCCCAGGAAGACTTCCACATCTCAGACACTTCATTGGTTATTCCTGCTGCTGGGAATGTGGTGGCGCTGACCATTTACAGTATCGTTGCAGGGTAAGATTGGCCTAGGAATGAATCGCTTCCAGTGTGTGCGGTCTTATTAATACAAACAGTATCTTAATGCAAACTCTTCAAACAGATGGGAGCTATTATGCAGACTTTAAAATGAAATGGCTCTTCCTAAGACCACATCTGAGCCAATCTGATGTCCTAGCTCTTCCCAGACTGCTGCTTTGCAGCAAGAGCGAGACAAGTGTGGAGTGTGGGCACATTTGTGCTCTAAAGGAAGCTGCTCTGAGTTCCCCCATGTTTAGCCTGAGGAACACTTTTCTGAGTAATTAAGTGCCTGCCAAGGAAAGATAGGGTTTATGCTTGGGTGTTTGAAGAATAGAAGTTGGGATTTGAGACACACACCCCCCGCCCCATGCTAAGACCTCATGAGCAGAGATAGCTCAAATTTTAAGTCTTTAGAAAGTACACAAATAGACTAATGAATAGGAAATACCATATAATCCTTCATAGGTTAAAGTTAGGGACCGGAATGAGGCACAAAGTGAAATGTGAATGAAAACCTGTGCTTGTTTAGAAAAAGTTGTTCTCCTAAACATCTCTAGGAAAGTGTGCACTTTACTGGTTTAAGTTCTGTGTGTGTGTGTATGTGTGTGTGTGTGGACTGATACATTTTGCTCTCTGATTTTTGGTTCTACAGCCTTTCAGATGTTGTTCCTGGAGGCTGTTAGTGAAGGCTCTTACTCTGCATTTGTGTGTATGTGTATATGTATATAGCATAAATAAATGGCCAAAAGAACACCCATACAGAAAATGTGATGTGTTTTTCTTGGTAGGTTTTGCCTTTGGTGTCCAGCAGCTTCATCCGGCTCTCATACAGAGGCCTTTCGGGTAAGTCTGTTCAACGGGACCTCAAACAGGGGAGGAAAAAATTTTTTTTTTCTTTTTCTTTTTTTTTTTTTTTTTTTTAAAAAAAAGGGAAAGAAAAAGTATGATCGTTGAAGGCCTCTTGCAGTAGCATCCTTAAAAGTGGCCAGCAGTGCTGAAGTTCTCAGATTTATAAATGTATACCCATAAATGCGCTCACCTTGTCGGTCATGTTCTAAATGCCGCAGCTGAGTCAAGTTGTGTGGGATGTGGCCCTTCCGACTAAGCAGTCCAGTCCCAAATGACTCTATGATAAAACAAGGAGGTATGACTTGATGCAAGATTGCTGTGCCCCATTTCTCTTTTTTCAGCTTGACTCAATGTTATTTATCTCTTTCTAATCTGACAGGGATCGTTTACAGTTAAGATAACTGATCAGAAGGATATGATGATAAGAGGTGGAATAGTTCTGTTTGGAATTAAACTCTGTAACCAGTAGACTCAAACACAAACAAGCTAAAATGGTGATTAACGATGCATGTATGTTTTTCTTCATATAGTCAATAGACCTCCGTGTGCTTTTTTTTATTTATTACAGTAATGAAGTGGTGTTGATAGCTAAACTGTGTGCTTTTATTTATTTGAAAGAGCTGTAGTGAAAGTGGTTTTTTTGGGGGGGTTGTCTTTTTTGGTTTTGTTGTTGAGGAGTGACTTTGCCATGGGGAGCAAAGGGCCTTTTTTTTTTCCTTGCTTTCAAGCTGTAGCCTGTGACTTTTTTTAACCGTATTTTGTAGTGAGTGCTAAATTGTGTGACTTCTTGATTTTTAAGTAAATCAACGTATTGCTTGCATGTTCATAATTTTTGGGGGGGTTTGTTCTCGGGAGGGGTGTGGAGCTCCCTATTAACGATGTGCGTCCATTTGGGCTTTCTAATTTGAGGTTTTTTTCCTTCAATCCTTCTTTAATACGTAGCACATTTCTCCTGTACTTGAATGTACTATTCCCAAGTAGATCTAACTCTTGCTTCTTATAGGCACACAATTAGGAGGTGAAGTCTGCGTAAAGCTTTCCATAGAGTGTCACTTCACTAATGCACACTGACTGGGAAACCCATTGCAAAATAGTGCATTTTGCTAATTAATGAGTAAGCTAACAATAAAGTAGGGAAACTGTGTCACTAATGTTTATTTGATTAGAGTAGCTTTAGATTACCTTACCTATCCGTTATTAAGCACCAATAGCTTCTCCATAGTTTGACTTGTCAAAATGGTAGCAACCAGTTCCTATTCTGAAAGAAAACAACAGGAAAAAGTTTTCTTATACATTTTATGTAATTTTAAAAGTGTGTTGATTAAAAAAGTGTTGATTCTTCTGAGAGTGGGGAGACTGTAACAAACTTTGTCTTTTTTTTTTTTTCCTTCTCATGAGTATCCTCTACTATATTTTGCTCACTTCTTTGAAGTATGAGGAGATGACAGTGCGTGTGCCATGATCAGTTTAGGATGCCTGTGCTAAGGTAGGCAGGAGGCAGAATGCCTCATCTCCAGAGCAGTTAAAGCAAAGAGGAACAAGTGGATTGCACAGGGATCAGCTGTGGAGAGACTGAGTATTTGCTGAGCACAACAGAAATGGAGGACCTGTGGCAATCCCTTGCTTAAAGGACTGTGCAAATGTAGGACTCTTTTCTTGCTTTCCTTACCCAGAGCCAACAACAGATCACGTAAACCATGTGTAGGCCAGGGAAATCCTTCCAGCAGAATGAATAGGGTTTTATTTCTAATGCACTGGACATAAATCTGGAGAAATGTTGGTCACAGTGTCATGTATATATGAAATTGGTCATTTTTGATCCTCGGCTCTTGCCTTTCTTTTACAATGTGCAAACAACAGAGAAATCCTGCTTCCTCCTCAGAATTTCCACTGATCTGTACCTTTTTGTAAAGTATGTAGTTCAGATTAAAAACAGCATCCACTAGGATGAATGAACCTCTTCATTCACTATATTCCTTGACAGTAAGAGGGGATGTTTCAGTGCTTACTCGAATCTACTTCTGTTAAGAGTTCACTCTTAGAGCTTTCTACATGGGTTGCTCTGAAATGCATGGTCACCTGAATGCTGCGTAAAATCGGTTGTAGTGATGATTACCTATCAATACTCTGCTAATCCATAGACAAAAGCTTCAAATGTTTTGTGGTTGCGTTTTGTTTTGTTGGTTTTTTTCCTAACAGAGTGCGAACTGGCAAGGCACTGCCGTATTTTGGTATGGTCAGCAGTGTTGTAGAATCGTAGAATGGCCTGGGTTGGAAGGGACCTTAAAGATCATTTAGTTCCAAGCCCCCTGCTATGGACAGGGACACCTTTCACTAGACCATGTTGCTCCATCTGGCCAGGCCTTGAACACATCCTGGGATGGGGCATGCACAACATATGGTTTCCCATCTATCAAACAGAAAACTGAAAATAATTAGATTACATTCCATTGCTTTTACTGAGAAGATGCAGAAGTTCAATATTCTGGCTTAAGCACAATATTATTGTGGTGGAAGGAGACAGAAACTAGATTAGCTTCAGTGCATGATGCACTTTGAAAATGCAGGGAATTTTTCTTTACTCAGTGCTGCAAAGATCAGGTCATCCACCAAATAACATTTCTTCCTGCTTTTTGCATTTAGCATCTATCTTACTGTTGGTATGTTTCATAAAGCTGTTTGAACATGGGACTGGTTATTTATACAGCTTTGTTTTCAGGATTGTTTATTAAAATATTATCTCTGAATTCAACAGGAATTTATGGAGGGGGAAGATGACTTTGCTTCCTAAGATAGCTTTTCTTGGTTTGCTTATGGAATTTCTATTTTCATATTTGTGGGAAAATTTGGCGTTATACAGAGGTATTGGTGTAGGGCATCATTTTTGTAGAGATTTTCTGTTCCTTTCTTTCCTGTCTAAAACTTGTATTCTGATCAAAATGAAAACATTCCCACTCTTTTCAGTGAGACCAGAGTTAAATCCAAAGTTATTAAATTAATTATCAAATGGTTAGCTGATACTACCTGCTTGATATTATCTTCCAAGAGTTAGGCAATTCTGCCTTTTCTAAGAGAGAAGGAGAAGCCCCCTCTTGAGTTTGTGATCAAACAACTTGTGTAATACTAGACTTGGGATAATCTGAAAAGAGGGAATAAAGCTGGAACAGTCAGAAGTTAGCCTGCTATGTCCTCCTTATGGTTATCAGGTAAAAGGAAGCGTAGAAAGAGTCTTGTATGTGTTAATGTTTATGTAACCTATTTTTGTTAAACGGAAAGCCGTTTGTTGGTGAAAATCTACTCCTTAATTATGTCTTCAAAACCAGACAATGCCATGCCAGGGGCCCCAGCAAAACATTTTGTTCAAAGTTAAATATATACTTTCACAAGAATGTAATGCTGTGAGTCAAAGATATGCTGCTACTGCTGAATTTCTATATTTCACAGCTCTCTGCATTAGTCTAAAAAGTCCCTTCTTTCCTTTGAAACAATAAACTTTATTATTGCTTATAGGATTATTTTTGAGGTCTTAGTTACCTGTTATAACAACAGTGAAGGTCTTAAGGCATGTGGCAGGGGTATTTGTCATTGAATTTTGAGTATCTCAAAGCTACAGTTACTGCTAAAGTTAAACATAAGTTCCCTTTTTTTTAATTGCAAAAGTGTAAAACAGTAAATAGACATTTAAAAATAAAAACTACTGCCAGGAAAGAGAGCTTAAATGATGTGCCCTTCTCACACTAGTACTCTCAAAAGGAAAGCAGGAGCTTTTTATTTAAAATTAAAGATACTAAGGATTTCCAGTGTAACTGGGAATTGCTTTTTCAGCTTTTGACCTGGCAGAGCATGAAAAGCAGTTGGGTTCTGAATGGCTGAGATCTTCAGAGTCCTGGCCTCTGCAGTAGGTAGAAATTTACTTTGGCCATATAAAGCCATTTTACTCGACTCAACACAGTTGCAGCATGACAGATGATCAAAAATAGCCCCACTGCAGCTTATGCTGTCAATCATCATGTGTGAAATGGCATGGTGGAGAGGAGCCTGCACAGGGTTTATGTTTATTGTAGAGTAAGACGTGGCAAACAGATAATGTTTCATAACTTCACCACCTGTTAGTTTCTTGGCTTAAATAAAACAAGTCACAAGAGTTTAAGTGGAAGCACATGTATCTTTCTGTCTTGTTCACGGATGTGGCAGAGTGTCCTAATGTCTTCAGAAAATCTTAGTAATGTCATTTCAAGTCAACACAAACAGCCTGATAAGCTTGATTAAGGCCTCTTCCGTTAGAATTACTCTCTTTCATAAGTGCTGTATGTAAAGATTCCTTTGATGTGGTGCAGAAGAAGCTCTTGGTGACCTCAAATTCGATTTTATATCTCTTTCCTTAATACTTAAAAACCATGGTGTTATTTTTATTGGGATTGTACTTGGTTGGTGACCAATACAAAGTGCTAGTTTATGCTCATCCATTTTCTATGGAGAGCTCAGGTAATGATGTGTATTTAAATGCACAGAGCCAGCTTAGGTATGCTTCAAATGCACTTCTGGCTAATCACTTCATAAATTAGGTGAGTGTTAAAAACCCAACTTACGTTTTTGTTTTATGTTTTCTTTCCCTTCCCAATCCCTCCCTATTTATCACTCTTTTTTGCTTGGGTGTTTTGTTTTGTTTTTTTTTCCCCCCATTTCTCCACACAGTAGGAAAATAATTTCATTGACATGTTGGGTTTTTATGATTGTGGTGTTCGTGTCTTAAACATGACAGCTGAACGTTTCTATCTGCTAATATTCCTATACAATCAACTGAGCTCTTTTTTTCTTAAAAAGAATACTAAGCTGTTCTAAAGCTTATTTTAAACTATGTTTTGCTATGGTTCCAGTTGACAGTGTCCCTTCTGATTGAAATGTTTCCTTTTTGACCATTTCAGTACATCTCAAAGTTATTTTAAAAATGAAACAAAAGAAACCCTAACAAACTCTTTTAATTGGATCTGGAACCTGGAGAAAAGAGGACAGTTTTTACCATCACGATTTGCATCTGTGCTTAAAGTATGCTAAAATGTTGGTGCAGTGTTTAGAGTTGTCTCTTAAGGTAAAGTTCAGAATGAAATAGTAGTAAATCTGCACAAGCGGTTTATCATGGATTTATAATGATTCACTGGCTGGAAAGGAGATATATATATGAAAGACTTTTCCAGAAATCCAGATGCAAGACAGGGTTATGAATGTAAAATGATAATTATATTGAGTATATATATGTTTTTAAATCATATTATATGATAAAATACAGCTATGAGATTAACTTGTATGTAGATTTGTGTGCTAAGATGATCATATGACCAATTTTCAAAACCGAAGGGCTAAGTAAACACGACAAGGAAGCAAGTTTTGTGAAGAAGATGGGAAATTTTGTATGGATCTGTTCAGAATGGTTATTTCTTAAGCTGTTAATTTGTGGGGTTTTTGCTTTTGTTAAGCACCAGATCTATTTAGACTTAATCTTATGCCCACCTCCCAAAAAACTCTATGCTGTATGTCTTGCATAGAAATAAACAAGCTGGCACAAAACAGGACATCAGTGACCTGATAATCAAACAGGTTTGAGCCTTGTGTCCTTACAAACTTTTATAAAAGTGTGATGCACATGTACTTAGGAGTCACTGTTATGGATTTTAATAGCATCTAAGTAGCTTCCCCTCAATGGTAGCTTCCCTCTTGTGACGGAGTGAGCTGCACTATCGTTCGTTTGGAAAGTGTGATTCTTGCTGTGTTTACCACACTTGTGAACTCTATTTAAACTCCTTTGTCGCCTGTGTTGGTTTTTTTTCTTATTTTTAATAAGGGTGACTGAGGTTGCAGAGAAATTAATGTGTGCTGAGTCTGCATAGCAACTTAAGTAGGGTTGCCACAATACACTCCCCTGCTCCCTGGAAAGTCTTTACATAAAGTCAGGGTTCAACCATTTTGTTGCCTTATTGGCTATTGTCAAACTCGTTATAGTGATACTGTCAAACTGCTCAGTTACTACTAATAAAAGCATTGTGGGAAAAAATTTTACTAAGAGTCAAGTAGTTAAGAGAGAAGCAGGGTAATAAAAATGACTTGCAGGTGATTTGAAAAACAAGTACTGTAATTTTCCAGATGAAATAGTCAAGCTTAGTCCTTCAGAGTTGTCCTAAAACTGACTTCAGTGATGCTGGCCCTTCTGAAGACGGTCATGGCATTAAAGATACTCTCCTAAAGCAACACTGAACACTCTGATTCAGCTCACCTATAATGCTGCGCTTTGGAGCGATGCATCTCTTCGGGCCAGTGAGCTGACAGCTGGCCCATTGAGTCTAGTTATTGTGGCAACCCTATGCACATAACAACAACTAAATTGAGTTTGTTTTAGTTCGGAGTATGGATATGACGCTTAGGCGCTGACTCGCGTACCAACTTCAACTCCCTCTCCCATCTTTCAACAGGATACCCGCTCACTATGTCTATCCACAGGCTTTTGTGCAGCCCGGAGTGGTAATTCCCCACGTCCAGCCTGCAGCAGCCGCTGCTTCCACTACGCCCTACATCGACTACACCGGAGCTGCGTACGCCCAGTACTCGGCCGCCGCGGCCGCCTATGAGCAGTACCCGTACGCTGCCTCTCCGGCTGCCGCCGCTGGATACGTGGCTGCGGGGGGCTACGGCTACGCGGTGCAGCAGCCCATCACCGCCGCGGCGCCCGGGACCGCCGCCGCAGCCGCCGCGGCTTTCGGCCAGTACCAGCCCCAACAGCTGCAGACAGACCGCATGCAATAGCAGATGGACTCCTGAAGGAAGCTCGCTCTTTCTCTTCCTCTCTCCAGCCTTCCAGTATAAGTAGTTTAACAGAGACAATTGATATTAACGAAAGGAGCTTTAAGGAAAGCGATGCTATTGCGAAACTAAAGATTTTTTTTATTCCACTGTCTTCATACAGTATGCATCCAAATCATGTTGTTAGAGGGGAGGGGTAGTGCGGCATGTCTAGTTTCAAGTATCAAGGCAGAAGAAAATGGGGGGGAAGAATACTGTACTGTCATGGAAGAGTGGCAGGAGTAGCAATGGGACTTCATATTTTCAAACCAACAAACAAGAACCAAAAAAAAAAAGCAAAGGTGTACTCTTTACAGTATCAGGGAAGCAAAACTGCCTTTTATAAGTAAGAAAATGGTATTTGAAAAGTTTGAACCAGGGAAAAAACTGAGTCAGCAATACGTAATCTCTATCCATTTTAAGAGGAAACGAACTTAAAGCACTGATTGTCCTTTCTAGCTTTCAGAAGTTGTCTTCATGAGACAGTACCTTCTCACTGTCTCACTCACGGGCATCGAACAACCCAAGGAAGATGGCCGGATAGTAAGATGGCGGACAGGCACCAAAGTTATTTTCTTCTCTGTCCTCTGGATGAGTGGAACTATGGAGCAAGTGATGTGGAAGTAAGGGGTGCAACAGCTGTAGAGACAATCAATAACACAGACAGTTCTGGACAGAACACATCACTCGTGCTCATGTGATGAGCTTGTCACATCCTAATCCCTCGCCCCATCCCGTTTCACTTTTGGGAAACTTTAACTGCTGGTGTCAGCTATTCTGATTCTAAAATAGGATCAGCCCTTTTACTACAACAGCCTTCTCTTTCTGTTTATTGCATCTATTCGTAACTTGTGAATAAAGGCAGGAAGAAGCCTAAAGAATTAAAACCTTTAAGAACTGTTGTAAGGGAATTTTTGTTTTCTGAAACCATTTGTACAATTTTAATATCTATTTCAGGATTATATTTAAAATATTTATTAGCAAACATACAGTACACAAGGCAACTTTTCGTTACCAAGACTGCAGTTCTTGAAGGGTTAATGGTATGTGATTTATACTGTGCCTTAATTGTTATGCTATTTAAAAAGAAATATTTATTTTGAAAGTTTTACTATGCTGCGCTCTAAAGAAAGCGACTTTAGATGTGACACTGTAAAATTATGTATTCATCTCATGGTATAAATTATTTAGTAGGCTTAGATGTAGCATATTAAATATTAACCTAATTAACTAAGGATGTTGACTTGGATTTATTTAATTTCAGTATGTGCACTGTATGAGGGTACTCTTAAATTAACACTTTTTTAGGTTTTTACATAAAACGTTGCTAGTTCATTCTTTTTCCCTCTACTAGTTAATTCATGTAGACCTCTCAAATACATTAGTGCCGTTTTCTCACTCATCTATATGTAGACTGACTATTTTTCCCTTTGCTAGAAAATGCTGCTTTACATTGTCCTGTGAAACTACAATACTTGCAATTTTTATTCTTGACCGAAATGGAATTTAATATTTTACACTGTATTGGATTTTTTTTTTATACTTGAACAATTTCATACAAGGGAAGACAGGATAGCATTTTTATGGACTTTATCCAATGTCACTGGATTTATTTGAAGTATTCTGAATACTAGCCAGTGTTATAATGTAGACATGACTCTCCTGTGCATATTATTTATTCAGTATGTATATTGCTTTACAACATTTCAGATCTCTTAATCTATTCACTCATATTAAAAAAATAAAAAAAATTGTCTCATTCTGTCTAGTGTTGTTCTTGCTCAAATAGTCTTAGATCTTACTTAGTTAAAACTCAGAGGGCAACCTTTTACGTAGTTTTCCTGGTCTGTGGGATGAATAGCAGCATATACACAGACTTCATATACATAGACTGATAGGAACTGTGTTACATGGAGGAAATTCTACAGAGAAGATGAAGAAGATCCATCCTGAGAGCTACCATAAAATAATTCAGAGTGGAAGGGACTTCGGGGGGTTCCCAGGTTGTTTATGTCATTGTCCAGTCAGGTCCTAAAATCTCCCATGTGGGGACTGCACAACCCCTCTGGGTAATCTGTTCCACGACCTAATTATTCCCAAAGTGACTTTTTTTTTTCCCCCCTTCTATCTAGCCAGAACCTCCCCTGTTAATTTATAGCCTTCGTCTCTCATTCTTTGGCAGAGAGCCCAGCCCTGTCTTCTCAGTAACCTCCTCTTAGGAAACTGGAAAATTGCTGTTCTCTTCCATAGGCTGAATAAACCCCAGTGCCTCAGCCTCTCCTCACAATTCTCATGCTTCAACCTCCAGCCGTCCTGCTGACCCTCCAGTTGAGTTGTTCAAATTTATCATCAGCTTTCATGTACTGGGAGACTCAAGACAGGACCCACTATGCCAGCTGTGGTCTGATGAGTGCTGAGTAAAACAGAATAATCAATTCCCTTGACCTGCCATCTGTTCTCCTGTTGATACAGTCTGATGCACTTTCACTGGTGCCAGAGTTTACCACTGACTTCTGTTCAGCCTGCCCCATGTCGTTTTTAGCAGAGCTACTAACCGAGCCCTGGGGGTCAGTCCATCTGAGGTAAAGAACTCTCTATTTGTCCTGACTGAATTTCATGATGTTCCTGTTGGCCTAGTCCTCTGGCAAGTGTAAATCCTTCTAAATGGCAGGTCTGATCTCCAGTACATCAGTCCTACCCTCCATTAAGTATAATGACAGTACTGCATCCTATCTCTTCCTTCAAGTCATTGATAAAGGTATCAGACCAGACAGACCCACAAGGAACACTGGACAGCCTCTGGACAGAGCATAAGCCCATTTGACTAGTGATTCAGTTAGTTTTTTGCCAAGCTAGACTGGACCATCTAAAACTGGATACAAGGATTCTGTGAGAGGCTACATGGAAAGCCTTGCTAAACTCAAGGTAGACGACAGTGTCTGCTTTCCCCTCGTTGAGAGATGAAGTCACCTCATCACAAGAGATAATTACCTTTGTAAATCCATGCTGGCTGTTCCCAATCACCACCACCTGCCCACACATCACATACCCAGAAATTTCTGCTAAGATTGCTCACTCCATCATTGTTTGGTAGGTTGCTAGGTTGTCCTTTCTGAAGATGGGTGCATCATCTGCCTTTCTGTGGTCATGGAAGACCTTCCCAATCTCCATGACCTTTCAGAGCTGATAGTGAGCAGCCTCAGAATGACAACACCCTTGGGTGCAGCCCATCAGGTCCCATATGTGGACTGAGCTTCCTCAAGAGGTGCCTGAATCAATCCCCTTCCAGACATGACAGTTTTTTTGTCCTTGAACCCTTCCTACAATCACAAAGTAGTGTTGCTAAAAACCTAAAGGTCAGGATACCTTTCTGCATATCGTACTTGAACTGGGAGGCATTGAAGTAGCTGCTCAGATCCAGCTGATGATAGTTTTATTATCTTTAGGGCTACTCAACATTTCTAAATCAGTCCTGGCCACTAATGACTAAAAGCAATTGCTATCTGATGGCTAAAAGAAGCCTGTGTGAAATACATGACAGTCTTGGTCAGTTCTTTGAGGAATGGATGTTTATATAATCTTCATACTGAAATTCATTGCTGCAGCTGTCACACTTGCAGTGACTTCAGCAGAAGCACAGGTTGACTGCAGAATTCGAGCTCCTCTTTCATCCTCAAAAAGGGTCTTTTTTTCATCCGCAAAAGAGGCAGCAGTGAAACTGAAGTGATAGAAAAGATTTTTCCTGGGCTTAGGGTCTCACTTCATTTCACTGTGGACAATTATGAAACTCAGTTGCCCAGAATTGGTACACTCACTAATATCCTGGGCTGATGCTGTCATGTTCTGTTCTTAATGAGTATTAAAGCCTGGCTGCTGAGAAGTGTTGCTGACCTGCCTTTTGCAACCTCACCTTAAGATCTGTGACCTTGCAGAGAGCACTGTAGTGCTCTCTCTGCTGAGAAGAGTGTAAACAGCCAGCAGGGAGGTGAGTAGAAAACAATAAATGCCATTTTCTGCTCTTTTCTCCTATTTCCCCACTCTGGTCTTGCTCCAAGGGGTTTGCCTGGAAGACATGGTATCAAGTAGGAATTAACACCAAAAGTCCCTTTGAAAGGAAGGCAGAGCACAGTGATGGTGCACTAACCTTTTATTTGACATAGGATGAAGAAAGCATCTTCTCCCTACTGATATTTATGCCTGACAATGTCCTTGGGCCTTCTCTTACCTCCATGTGGAGGTAACAGACACCCCAGGGGAGGGCATGAAGGGGAATGCTTGCTGCCCTGGAGGGGTCTGTGTTGTGGTAAGCCACAACTGGGAACAGAATAAAAGTTTATGACTCAGTTTATAAAGGTCGATTGCATGCTGGCTCTATAACTTGGCAGAATGAGTAACATCAGCAAAAATGTGAATGTGCAAGCTCCACTAACTAGCAAACCAAGCTTTAGGCATACAATATGAAGACTAACTCTTTTTTTTGACAAATGAGTAGCTGAACAGACCTTCTTACACAAAATACGCCTTAGTAACATCTCATACATGAAATACCAATAATTCATATATTATCAGGACCAAAATAAAACAACTGAGAAATATCAGTATGCAAATGTGCAATACCTGAATACTTAGTGAAAATGTTATCATTTCACCTGAGAGATGGCATGTATGCAAGCAGCAAGAAAATGCCCACAATACTATTTCCAGTTCTGTTTCCAAAACCTTCAGAAGAGATTGTATACAGAAAAGTGATAATTGCTGAGTTCCTTACAGAGGGAGGGAGAAGTTGAAACAAGGAACCATTGCTAAGGAATGTCTATATTAAAAAGGGTGTAATACCTTGAAAGGTTACATTGATGACCTTGGATTTTTCAAACCTATGAAAGGACTACATTAGGAAAATAATGATGCAACCATTCAAAGCACCTCTTACTCTTTTTCAGCAGATGCTAAGCCATTTTAAACTGAGCAATTCCCTAGTTATGCTCAAAATCTTGTGAGAAAAAGCATTCCATTCTGAACCTAAGTTTCAGTTTAAAAGAACCTGCATGTTTTATTGAATTGTCTTCTGTTCAATTTCAATTTTCCAAGTTTTTGTTACAAATAAACATGGAAGCAGCAGTGTTTTCAGATTGACATGTAACTTTTGTGTTCTCCTGTGTGCTTGAACTTCAAACTATTAGGTTATACTCCCTCAAACTAGCAATAAAACAGGTTCTGAGCAAAATCTCAGGCACTTACTAAATTTTTAATGAAAAAATTATGAGCAAGTAAAAACTGAGGATTATAACAGAATTTGACCTTGTAATTATCACCAAAATACACAATGCTGTGAATGGGAAGAATGGAAAAATGCCAGAAAAGGCAAACCACTCAGCCTTACAATACATTTAATATTACAGCTTATTGACTAGTAAGATTACTTTGCAAGAGCCATGCAATAAGTTTACATCCAGACATTTTTTGTTTATCCCTGAAAACAGTGGTGAAATACTCTTTAAGCTGGTTTATTACATTCATGCCACCATATTATTGGGCATAATGATCCTAAGGAACAAGATACTATTATATACTCCATTTAGGAAAACCAAGAAAACATCAGACAGTAGTAGCAACTAAAGATTTCTGAGGACCTTAAAAATAGCATGGTTATGTGTGAATTTACAAAATGTTTATTATGACGGATGGTTGGGCTTTGTGGGCTTGTTTGCAGATATTTTTTCCCTCCAAAGCTCAATGTAAAATTATGAGAAAAAAAAAAAAACTTGCTATAGTGTCAAAGAATAAGGAGAAAATAAATATGACTGTGTTCAAACATACAGATGTGGACATAGAACAACTATCAGCTTTTCTCAACATAAAGGAATATTTGCCTATTTCATGTGCTGACTTTGCTGAGATAAGCCATGAATTTGGACTAGCTTACACTATTGTTATTTTTGACCTAAACAGTCTGGGAATAGGGAGGAACCCCTCAAAGTCTGTTTCATCACCGAGCATCTGAAAGTCAAAAGATGCTATCCAAATTAACTGGTGAGAGGTCTCTGAAATTAATATATAATCTTTGGCTCGGTACCCTTGTGTTAATCTTTGGACCATCCTTCACTGTGCCTGCTGCTTCTCCCTTCTCTAGATGTGGCTATTGTGGGTGATGTGCTCCCCACTTCTACACAAGGCAGACTCTTGCAGGTGCCCACTCACTTCCTACTTAAACTGGATAAGATAAGAAAACCCCATAGTTGTTCACCTAAAAATTTATGAAATCTGGAAAAGTCTTCACAAAAGAACTCTTTCTACCCACAGCTCACCTTCTTCTGAGTACGACAACTTCATTTGAACCAGAGAAAAAAGATGTCAGAATACCAAAACTGATAGAGGTAGGTCACAAGCAAAGCTCAGTGAATCCATCACCTGTCATTAGGCTGTTAAAAAAGTCACTGCACTTGCAAGGACATGAATTGATCTTTACCACACACTTGAAGAACAAAACACATTTTTATCCACTAATGCAAGCAAGGGATTTTGCCACCCTCTGAAAAACTTGTACTTTTTGATGTTGCTGTTGTCTGGATTGGTAGGGATGACAAAAATAAGCTAAAGTTTAAAACCATGCAGTAGAAAAAAAAAAAAAAAAAAAAAAAAAAAGTGATTTAAAAAACTCTTTGTGGCTTAATTATTTTTTAAAAACTATTTTAAAAAATCATAATTTTTTAAAAGCAAAATATCCCAGCATTTACAAGTATCAGAGCAGATTGTTCTTATTTTTTCATGACAGAACCATTACAACTGAATGGCCTTCAACAGAAATACATCAGTGCATTTTCCAGTTGCTTCAAAGGAAGGACTGATTACTTGCTCAAGGCTGCAGATACCATGATGTTGCCAAAAATTGGGATTCCCTGGCTATTTGTTCAAACTGCTGGAATTCATCTCCTAATTTGTTCACTGGTAGTATTTCTGAATGAAGATAGAAATAATGAAAGTCTGGAGGAAAATCTTGTTTTCACCGAAGGTAGTCAGACAATTCGGGAATCATAAGATTGTTTAGGTTAGGAAAAGATCTTTAAGTCATGAGTTCAGCCATACTGTTTTATGTAGACAAGTAAATGGGCAAGAACAACCCAAGCATAACCAAGCTGAAGCACAAGCTTTGTTTCAAGGTATTGCCAAAGCTTTTTGAAGTGATGGGCAGTCCCAATTATAAGGTAACTTCTTCATCACACTAGCAACAAGGACCATAGAAGTGGGCTGCTCTCTTCGTCCAGTATGCTCTCTTCCTAACCTTGGAAGATGGGAAGTAGCACATTAGTGCAATAAGGAATGTCCCCCATTTCTGTTTCAATTACAGTTACAGAGTAGTGTGCATTCCTTTATATGAATATATGTTATGAACATTGTTTAAGGAAAATCTGTTCTTCATAAACCAAGTCCTATGTATCACAGAATGCAAGTTCATGCATTATTCTTTCTTGATTTTCATCAATATTGGCTTTTATTTCCATTAGAGAACTACTTTATCAAGGAAACTCTTTTCTCATTTTCTGTAGACTGAATCCTTTCACTAACCTGAGTGCCATCATCATTTATATTGGTTTTCAGTTAAGAGACAGTAAAGAGATCTCTAGGCTTTACTCTTCTGCAAATGTCACCAGTTTCATGAACACTGCTGTGTCTTGAAACTGGTTTTCCTCTGACCTTATCAAGAATAGCAATTCTCCTGTCTATTCTAACAACACCTGGGATCTTGCCAAAAGAAATCAGAATCTAATGCAAAGCTCTGAGAACTGTGCCTGAGTGTGGAAACAGAAGTGTGCCCACCAGCCTTCAGAGGGCTGGTTTCAGGTGGAGCTGACATGGCTGCAGGAGCTCAGGGAAGCGGGTGCCTGAGAAGGGCACACCACAGTTGAAAGGCTTTCTTTTCATGAATGCATCTATTTGGCCTAATAAAGGCTAGTCAAAGGGCAAACAACACAGCAGTGTAGTGTCTCTCTGGGAAAGGAGGCCTTGGTGCCCACTAGAATTTCAAAGCATGAAGCTGGCTTTAGAGATCCTGTGTCTTGTCATCAATATAATGCAAACCGTATGGAGCGCCTTGGCCTGATCCCGACAGTGGGAGTAGTGCTTGCCAGCAGTTCTCGAAGAATACAGGTTGGCAGAGATACAAACAGTGTGTGGAGGAACCTCAAGGAATCTGGCTTTCCTAAAGGCAGGAGAAGTAGGCACTCTCTCTACTGGATTCAAGATACTGTTTAATTGAAATGCAGCTGCACTGTATTAATGATCTTTGTTTCAGCAGGACAGCTTGGTTGCTAACTTCAGAGAGAACAGAATAGCAAGCTTTGGACACAATCAAGATGAGCTTGATATCCAGCCAGGGCCCAGACTGTAAATAGATCTGCATGAATATTCCCTGAGAGAACCGCTGGACACCAGAGAGGTTTGCTTCAAAAAAGTAAGAAGTACGGTCTGCTCGGACATGGTAGAAGTGCCACTACTTGCAAATATCAACATATTTCCATGGATTCTCAACATTTATTGTGCTATTTAATGTGATTCTGAGGATGGTATGATTGTCTGGAGTTTAAAAGCTGAGAGGAGATATTCCAGGTCTTAACTGGCCAAGAACAACAGTAGTTATTGCCCATTTGGTGACCCCTAAGGACAATATATATGTACGCCAACATGAAAACAAATTGTTTTTCAGTGGGATGTTCTTCAGTCTAAGCACTGTTACCTTCAAAGTCTCAGGTTCTATCAGTCATACAGGTGAAAGATTAAGTGATAGTAATTGACTTTTAATTCCCAATTTGGCAATGAGCTCAAGAAAATAACTATTTTACTGCACTGTTCCCTGATCCTGGTATTCAGAGGATTACCTGTGTTTGCAAGACCACTTGACTACCCCGCAGTACAACTCATTAATGCCTTGTTTTTGAGCAGAGCAAGCTGCACAGAAACCCTCCCAGCAGCACTGTGTTCTACAGTGCCTCTACCAGGCATTGAGTTGCTCAAATATCTGTATGGGTTTAGTGAAAGGACAATTCTGCTGTTCAAGGTGACACGTTAAAAAGAAGAAAGGGGCAGGAACATGTTCATGTTTGTAATGAACTTTGGGTCCTCTTCTGATAATGACTTAGTGTAGAGAAGAGGAGGGGGAAAAGAAATATTCAAGTGATGTTCAGTTGATTTCCCAGAGTTTGAACCAAACTATCAGTGGTGAAATTTCTCAGGTTGTTCTCAATCTTGAGGAGGGGTAGAAAGTATTCCATCCCAGGGCTGTTTGAGAAACAGTAAGTTTTGAATAAGGTCACTCAAAGAGCATCACGGGGGGGACCCAGGCCACCTACAAATGGAAGTATAGCACTCCATTTAAATGGAGCTGCCTAAGCACGTCTCTAATTTGTGGATTTTGTAGCAGCTCATCTGAATTTACAGGTGCATGCTGCTGATGTAGGAGGTCCTGAAAATTAAGTTTCCCTACCACTGCCTCATTTTAACTGAAAATACAACAGGCCAAGCCATTCTTCTTTCTGCAACTGAAATCCCCCTTCTTTCTCAAGGTTTATAGCTACATGAACCTGAGCAGCTTTCATGGGGGGAAGTTCTCTTAAGTCACAAGGTGATGCAAAGCCATTGACAAAGACCTTCTCAGGCTACAGGCTGAAAAGCAGGATGTGTAGAAGGCAGAGTTATTTCAACTATCAAAGGCAATGCACTGAAAAAAACAACAGTGCTTCCCCCATTATTTCTCAAATCCACTATCTCACTTCTTTTCAGATAAGTGCACCTGCACTAATTTCTCATGAAGTTTTTGGGTTTTTTTAAAGCAGAGGCCATCTGCATTTACACCAGAATGTAGAATAATAAATTGCTTAGTCTGCTGCTAATCATGGAGAAAATGAAAAAGGGAAGATGAAATTTCTTATTCCAAGAGAAAAATTTACTTAAGCATAAAAAGTGCAACACTACATCTTATATGTAGAATTTCTTACAAGTTTATCCTTTTGCTTAATCGTTCCTATTCGGGGTATATCATGTCAGAGGCTTCCAAAGCAATAGATCTTATTTTAAAAGACACAGTTAAAGGCTTTCAGGTGACTGAAAATTTAACTTTAATGCTTTCTTTAAAACCAATTCATTTTCACCATGAACATTTCTTCTCACTCAGTCCAAGTATTTTTCCCTACCCCAGATAAGCAAAACTTTCCCTGAAACAAGGAAAGTGCTACCTGTGCTTTCTGTCTCATTTAGTATTTTATCAAACTAGATTGTAAATCTTTTGACCTGACCCTATTATTTTTCTTATTTAAAATATTTATTATAGGCTATGTATTGAATTACATTTTAGCAATAATAAGTGGTAATCATTCAGATGTCTTTCAAAAAATTATTCCTATATTTTAATATGCATTTCTATACCCTCTCCTCCTTTCCATTTTCTCTATTATTTTATTATTCTGTGAATTTATTTTCACATCCTCCAGAACTGCTGCTGCTCTTCCTGGGCACTACAGTTTATGTCAGGCAGCATGAAAGGTATCAAGAATTTGATGCCCAATTACAGCTATGTTGTTATAAAATAATTATTGACTCTCACCTGCTTTGCATCCTACTCTCAGTCTACTATTGTTCCTTCTCTCAGGCTTCAAGCTGAGACTGTGCTCTCTAGCATTTTCTAGTTCATTGGAGGTCATTAGCAAACAGCTTCAGAGAAGCTAGACAGCATGTTCGCTCCTCTTATGTTGCTGCATTTGTGTCTTTGATGGGACAGAATCTATTAACATCTTCTCCTGTACTCTTCTTTTCACATAAGCTCTTTGTTCCTTATGATCTATGGAGGAAAAAAAGTACACACATACTGTCTCCTCCTTTCACAGCTGGAAAAGGGCAGGGACACAATTTCAGAGGTAGAGAACATGCTACTCTCTCAGATATTGGCATATGTCTTTACATCACTGATGCACACACCCAGACTAGATGCAAATATGTAATCAGATATGAGTAAATGATGAGCTGTGTGTATAGTAAAATACATAAGAAAGTACATTTGCAACTGTGATGCATAAAACCTTGAAAATCTGCCCTACTGTGTATTTTTATAGCTTCCTTCCTAAACTCACCACAGTCTTATTACAAACTTGTTTTAGAGCCTGCCAAATTCTAGAGGCAGTTCATCAGACCCTTCAAGCCTGTCAACTCCTCCAGCTAGACCTCTGCAATACAAACCCATCTAAATCTTACAGGCCCTACCCAGACTGAGACTTGGAGCTATTAAAAATCAACTGCTACCTGTGTGTTTCCTTCACAGAGAATGGTGTTCCACCGAGAGGTTTTCACACTCAGAATAATAAGCAGGGAAAGTCTTAGTAAGGTCAGGAAGTAGAAAAATAAACAGTTAAATATTAGCTTAATATACTATCAACAAGTGAACAGCGTTGTTCAGAGATACCTATTTTCTGTGGAGGAAACAATCAAGAACCAAAAGGTCAAGAGGAGGAAGATGCAGCAGAAAAGGTCACTTTCAGGTTCTGCAGAAGGAGGTCATTTGAGAAAACAAGCAGAGTTTATGAAAGCAGAGAAGAAAAAACATTGCAATTAATTTACTCATTCAATAATAGAAGAATTTCCATACCCATCCCTGTTTCCGAGGCTTTGTTTTTCTCCAGCTGTTTTTCTTATCATTTTGGCACGTTTTCTCTCAGATGCTCTCACTAACAGCCTGCTGGCATCTTTCAGCTGCTCCCAGGCCTTCCTTTCTAAATCTCCCAGCTGCCTCTCTTACTCCTCGTAACACTGGCCTACCCATCTTATGTATTTTTTTAAATTGTTTCCAGCTGCCACATTTGGTGCTCTAGATACTTTCCATTCTCTCCCCCAGAACATGGTATTTTGGAGTGTTTCTGTGGGCTGATGGGATGACAGCAGATTTCCAAAACTCTAATAGGAATCTCATCCATGTCCTTTCAAGATTTTCATGCACCAAACTGAATGGGGATTTTTTTTACTCTTGGTGAATGCCAGGAAGCTGAGAGGAGGAAGAGGAGAGCATGGTGCTAAGTTTCCAAGGTGGTAAAAATACGATGATCTATGACCACATAATCAAATCTCACCTCTTACTATTTCACAGATCTTATGCATCTTGTTCTCTGTTCTCTTAGGCACTGCTAAATCTCCTAGACTGTATGCAAAACCTCTGAAATGTAGAAGGAATTTCAGCTAATTTCAGCTTACAATTTGGAATCACTAGCCCAACAGCATCCCCAGTCCTTACACTACTCTTGCAGACTGCAGCCTCTGGAACTGACATGGAAAATGCTCTATGTATGTTTAAGAAACATACTTTGGTACATATGAATCCTTTGACTTTCATGGTCAAGAAAAAAAATTCATACACAGATTAACTGCATAAAAGACAGTTTAGACACATCTGGTGGTGATTCTCATGCATTCTCTTGCACTTTAAAAAGCAGGTAATGCTTTCATATAAAATGTCCCAAACTTGTTTGGTTATAGGAAAATATAATTGCCATCTAATTAGATGTACTCAAAATTAAATTTCAAATCTATTTGCCTTCCTTTTCTCCATATTTGGGGAAAAGTAAAGTGAAATCTGGTTATGTGAGGCACTTAATGCCTCATAACCTCCTTAAAAGTTACGGAATACTAACAATGTCATTTGAATAAACATGCTTGAATGTTGAGAAAATAATAGTAATTTTGAAAACCCCTAAGGTCTTATTTGCATATCATCTGAGTTTCTATGGGATTCACCCAGGGCTGTTCCTTTTTATTCAAGACCTTCTCTTATGTGGATAGAAGCTTAAATTTACCCAGTGGAGAGGCCTGGGTGAAGAATCTTCTCTGTAACAGGTGCCCAGTGTACTCAGATAAGCCAGGACAAAATGTGTTGGCTTCCAGCACTTCTTTTGAAATAGGTCACGAACCCAGAAAATCCATTTATAAACATTGCGCCAGGCTGTTCAACAAGGAACATGTTTGGAAGTGTCTGAGAAAGGAATCCTCCTCTACCACAGTGGAGGAAGGGGCCTCTGCTTGCCTTCTTCCATTCTCCTCTCTCAAACTCCTAGCACAGTGTCGTGGTTTAACCCCAGCTAGCAACTAACTGGATGAAACCAGGACACACGGGTAGAGGAAAAAGGACTTCTGGATCTGTCTGCTCGTCCTGAAGTCGTTAGAGGGAGAAAGGAACTGTATCACAAGGCTTTGAAAAACACCTAGAGTAGCTTGCAGTTTGAATTTAGGAACCGATTAGGTCACCGCAGTGATCAGGAGAGAAACAAGCATAGAATTGGCAGATTAAAAAGTAGAGGAGAGGATGGAAAAGACATTTTAAACAGAAATCACAAACACTTTCATACTGACTGAAAACAGTTTTCCTCCTAAAGGGTCTAGTGGTCTTCTCCACAGCACAGTGAAATTATGGAGAGCTCTCCCCATACCTTCAGAGCTCTGTGTTGGGTCCTAAAGTCTTTTCTTCAGATGAGATTATTTTAATAAGGTGCATTAACAGATGTTTTCAAATGCTCCTGAAATCAGAACAGCTGTGGGATCTTTGCTAGATGTGAGATTGTTACCAGACCTGAGAACAAAAATCCCAGGTTCCTTCACAGTTTGGTTTCTAATGATTGCAAAATGCTTCTCAGGTAAAAAGAGCAAGAATTTGAAAGTCAGCTCATGAAATAAAGGAGAGTCAAATGCCACAATTAACTAGGACATCATCTAGCACATGTAGTTCTCCATTCCTGCCGAGTACTATCAATACTCTAAAAAGAACCCTATCAATAAGAAATGTTGTTATTTGGAATAGACTAAGTTGGGGTTGCCTAGTTCCAAAGAAACCAAACATGCTGACCGTGACACAGCACCCTGAACTTTCCACATGAGATCACCAGATATCTTTGACAGTGAGAAATGAGAATGGGATTACATATTCAATATACAAAATATAGAATCACTTTCTATATCGAGGGCTGCATCAAGTTAAATGGCAAAAATGGGATTAAGTACTTTCCCTCTTAAAAACAGATTTAAAAGACAACATGGCCTCACATTCCTGCAATTAATTAGATGAGCACTAGCAGATAATGCCAAAGCTGTAATTGTCCATCTTATGTTTTACCAGCACTGAATACTGTAGTCAGGTGTAAAGCAGAACTTGTTTCTAATAGAGAAAATTGAGAGTCATTTCCACAGGCTTAGCTTTAGGAAGAAATCTCCCTAGTCCTGCTCTGTGGTCAAGAGACACATAGATCAGAATTACCACTCAGAATTACTCAGGAGGAGCCTCTTTCTGCTACTTGTAGAGGGATGCAAAGCTAAGCTTTATCTTAGCTCACCTAAGGCAAAGTTTGCCTGGCTTTGCCTCTCTGATTAATGCTGAACTAAATCCTAAAGACAGTTCACAGAGACAATCATAAAAGCAACATAGCAACACAAGAAATTATGAATGTCTTGTATCAACAGCAATGATACTCTGCTGCTAACTCACAGGACAAATCACTATCAGCTAGAAAGATATACCTTTAATTATGATATTGAATATTAGCAGTAAGAAATAATAATGAGCATAGCCTGTGTTTAGTTAGGCCACTTGAAACCACTGGAATTTATTCACAGCATATGTCACCTAATTTCCATTTCAGAAAAATCAAGATTATTTTGTGAAAATTTTAATTTGAAATTATGAAAGTGCCAATTGTAAAAGGTGGTGTCTCTGATAATTGAAAGAAGAAAAGAAATGTCCAAGAAGAAATAAAAAAAAATGGAAGGAACAGATACCACCACATTTTTCATTGTTGGAAATGTTTTCTCAGAAAAAAAAATCTTCATACCAAAATTCTGTAAGTACGTAGTCCAATTACATGTTCTTTTTATGAGGGTGAATGGAGGTGCACAATATAAGTGCTTGGAGAGAACTATATTTTTGATTTGGTTAATTTTCAAGGCTTCCTGTAAATCTAGTGTCAGCATGTAGTTAACAGAGCTGACAGAGCGAAGATGCTGCACAATGTTTACATTACATGCGGTACGTATTTCCATGTAGCTTTCGCAAATGAACATTTGTAATTTTCCAAAAGCCACAGACTGTAAGTCAAGAACAGATGTCACAGACTTGAATCCCTACCATCGAGTACTAAGGTACGAAAGAATTAACCAAATATAGTAAAAAAAAAAATCACATAATTGCATATTGAATTTATCTCACATATGCTGTGGGATACCAAACATGTATGTAACACATTCATTTTATGCATACAACATGTATTTCTTAGATGCTGGTTATCTTCTTTTAATCAACAAATTCTTTCAGTGTCGAGACAAAGTTGCCTGTTTTCATTTACACACATAGCTGAACATAGTTCTCTAAAACTCTTCTCTACATAGCCTTTTCCTCAACATTTCTACTGTGTTTTGCTGCTCAGTCTGCCAGTTCCCTGATCACTTTTGCTCACTGTGGATTGAATATACATGCACGCATCTGTGTGTGGATTGAGAGCCAGACAACTCGTGGAACATAAAAGATGCGCTCACCAGGTAACTAAGGCAGGTGGGGCAGCACAAAGCTGCAAATGCAAACGCCTCACATGACTCACTGTCATGTGCAGGAGGGGAGTTTCAAATAAACTCTGTATCTGTGGGGGTTTTATCCTTGTGTAGGTTCCACTGAGTTTGCGACACTCTGTTGTGGCTGTTGTTCAGGAACAAAAAGCAACCCTGCTAGAAAAATGCAGACATTTTTCACATTAAAAAGAACAGCAGATTATACAAGTTATTTGAAAATACTTGAGCTGGAGTTACTCTGGTTTTAATGGCCATTTTACCTAGCCAAGGCAGCAGATCAATACAGTATGTCTGTTTGTTAAAGTACCTCAGATAAAAGAAGGTAGCAGGCTTTTTTTTTTTTAAAGATGGGTTATATAAAAAGTTGTGAAAAAGTGTAAAATCTTGTGGCATATAAGCAAAATTGTGCTAGAAAGTTTCATTTCTTCACAAAGCTGCATGAGAATTTCAGAGCTGATCAGAGATCATGCTATAAAATCCAACATTCCCTCAGTTACTGAAACACAGAGAGGTATAAATTTCAGCATTATGTTGTACTTCACCACTAGTATCACTCTCTTTTTTGGACAGCATCACAAGTGTATTGTCAGTAGATATGACTCATAGACCCAACCAAATGTTTGCTGCTACAAGACATGTGGAGCTGGTACTGGTCAATCCCACTTGATCCTGCACACCACCAGCCAAAATAGCCAGTGGTGCTGCCAGACTCAAAATATGTCACTACGTCCTTCTGATAATACTGTGGGACAGGAGTCCCACAAATTCAGGTCTGTCATCCTTCTGAAACAGATGGAACTTGATGGGGAAATTATCATAACATTTGATTTGAGTCAATTGAGCCAACTGAATCATAAGAAACCTAAAGAGTCAACTGACGTATATTCCCCTGCCTTTTTGTCATAGACAGGAACAATCTATCTTTATTCACTGCATATGTAGTTACTGGTATGAGGGTTTGATGACAAGTTATTCCTTAGAGCACATGGCAAATTCTAGGTGAATGTATTTGTGCTAAACTGCAACACTGCAGAGCAATCTGAACCAGGAACGACAAGTATTACTGGCACCTGCATGTGCAAGTTGTCCTTATAAAGCCCAGTGCAAAGTTCAGCAAAGAGCTTTTGATCCACAGGATCTCGTCTGTGACTCATACAGGAATTTGACATATTCATATTTTACTTTGCCGTAAGTACCTTGATTGAGGTTTCTGAGGTTAAAAAAAAAAAAAAAAAAAAATTTAGGAGAGTAACATATTTGACTGGCATCAGTCCATGATTCACAGATCCCTGACAGCACCTCAGAACTCCCACTTCCCAATGCCTTATCTGTGTCCAGATATGTATCTGTATCTGAGTCTGTGTGGGCATGACTGGACAATGACCTGACAATATTCAATATAGAAGCCACTGTTGATTGGCATATATTTATGCGACAGTAGTCACATAAATAAAGTATTAAACCCTGAGCAGCACACACATTCCTGGTTTCATATTATATTTCAGTGAAGTAACTGCATGAACGCTGGGTCAAATGTACAGTGACTATAAATCAGCAGATCTCTGCAGCTTTCTGAACAGGTCTGGAGATTTAGAAGAACTCAGAATATGACCTGAAACATGAAATAGGTAAAAACAGCTGTTACAGGTAAGAATCCACTTCTAAAATATTAACGGGAAAATTTACATAATATATCCAAAGATGTTTTGGCTGATTAATACTACCTGAAAACATAGTTCTTGTCCTAAACAGGCATCCTAATCTAAGATGTAAATGAACAGAGATAAAGCAAAAGATATAAAAGTATTATACTGGATAAATTTAATACAATAAAATCTTCATGTTTTGCAGTCTTTTCAGTATTAATGGCCACTTCTCACTAAGAGAAGTTTGAAGAAAGAGGGTGGGAAGATCACACATTTGTCTTGGCCAAAATTTAATCTGTAGTCAAAACCAAAAAGCCCCAAGCCATTGTCAAAGCAAAGCTGTCACCCCAAGCCACTTCCAGCTGTCAAAACATTTCTGTGACTGTGTTTAAAGTAACTGGTAACGGCCTGCCCAGATTTTGTACCCCAAAAATGTTCCCCTAAAATAAAGCAATTAAACCCCTGTGCTTAAAAAGTCTTTGGCATAGGAAATAATGAATTAACAATAACGAGGTGTCAGTAATTGGGGTTATTTTTTGATCCCAAGGTAATCCAAACTATTGCGAGATCGATCCCTAATGTGCCAAATAAGTCCCAGCTCTCTCAAGTTGGAGAGAACAAGAGGAGAACAAGCATGAAAATGGAAGAGTGAGATTCGTGCAGAAACAATTTCTATGAATGAATCTAGAAAATATTTAAAGGTGTAAAAAACTGAAAATTGTGTATACGGATCCACAGGGTGGATTTTAAGCACTTTCAATGCTAAGTTTACTTCCATTTACTGAAATCACTCTCACTTAGTATGAAACTTCATTCAACACACATATTGTGCCTGAAACAACAAAAAAGCAGTAGCTTGGCCAAGTTTCCTAACAGATCTCAGGATAAGGCCACAAAGCTTTAGTCTACAGGGAAAAGCAGTTGACTGGGCAAGTCTGTCTGTGGCATGCTGACCTTTCTTTCAGAAAAGGTCACTGCGGAGTCAGGTTCCTGAACTTCCCAGGGATTCTGTAGCTCTAAAGCTAGGGATCTTTTAGACCATGGCATCATGATAGCCTAAAGCAACATGAATTAATAAGCCTTTTTTTTTAAACTCCCACAAAACCTTTTCAGAAGTCCAGGAGCAATCAGGAGTGATACCAGTCCAGTTCTTGGTGATCAGCAACTGAGACATTGCTGAACAGCACTGTAAGAACACATAAAACCAGCTGCACGTAGGTGAAAGGCTGAAGGTTCCTGTGTCTGTGTGAGGAGGTCTGATTGTCTGATGTCTGCTCTGAGCACAATTATGGGAATTTAGCCTACAGTGCTACCAAGCTGGCTTCTTTTTGTTACATTCAATGCAGTCAAAAACAAACAAACAAACAAAAAGGCAGTGAATTTTTTCCCTAATGAATTTTAGCATAAAAATAGCACACTACACACCTCAGACTGCAGGAATTAAGTTCTAAGCCGTGGCAGATTAAAATAAATTGATTTGCTAAATGAATAAATAGAAACCCTTGAGTTACACAGCATTTTAAGTATGAGAATGATTGACTGAAAGAGGTTTAACACTGATACTAGGTTAAATCTTAAATTAGGTGTGCAAAGCTTTTCGGTTTTTCAGGGTGTGGCTTAAACATGGAATGAGCAAACCAGTTTTTAGAGTGGTAAAACACCCACAAGTAGAATGACTATTTGAAAGAATCATGGAATAACTCAGATACAGAGTTGTAGATGCTATAAGAAAATAATGGTACTATTATTCATTCCAAAAGAGCAGTAGCTGCTTACACTGCTGAACTGCATGATAATTCTTTTCAAATAAATTATTAAAAATTTTCTAAAAAGTACATTTATATTATATACTTTATATAACTTATCTTCTTATCTTTAGTTTATTTTTTTTAAAGATACATCACATAAATGGTTTAAATAAGGCAGAAGAAACTGCCTGAAAGGACTCCCTTTCTGAAATTAAAAAGTTGCTCAGTTTTGGGGTTAAAAAGTCATTTAGAGGCAGTTGGACTAGATGAACTCAAGAGGTCCCTTCCAACATGAACAATTCTGTGATTCTCTAAGGGGTATTTTTATATATTATATGTTATATACCTTATGTATAATATACCCTATATATTATAGACAAAATATATTTTGTTTATAAATATTAAATGTATTTATATTAAACATACCATATTTTATTAAGTATTGTGTAATTATTATGCATTGTATTTATATATTGTATATTCTATGTATCATGCAAATCAAATAAAATTAAAGAAAAGATAATGTGGTCCTTTTTCTTTAAATGAAGTTACAAGCTAAACAAGTGTTGGCAAAGGGAAAGAGTAAGAGAGAACAATAGATGTTTCTATGTTCTTGATTGAGTATTTTAACTGCACGGTCTACAATTCAATGTGTATGGTGACAACAGAGAAGTAACTACTACAACTCTTAGTACTGCAAGTCCTTATACAAAACAGATCACTCATATGTGTCTATACATACACATATATCACAAACCAGTCCTACCATAATACTGGTTCATTTGTATTTATCATTCTGCATGCCCCTTTCTACCTATTCTGAAGGTCACAAACACTGCATGAGAGAGGCTGGACATGGACTCCTAGCATCCAAAGATTTTGAAAAAGGGAGACTGCACCTGCTTTCCAACCAAGTATTAACACCAGGCTGCACCTACTGCTGCTGGATAGAAACCGAGTAACCACACGCCCTTCGCAGGTGGAGCGTGGGAGGTGAAATCCACAGTCAGTGAATGAGGTTGCAGGGCAAGACACACACACACACACACACACACACACACACACACAAACTCCCACACTGCAGCTGCTACTCCTCTTCCTGTCAATAGCCCCACTCTCTGAAGGAGAAAGGCTTTCTACAAAGGTGAGCTGATGCAGCTGCACAAAGGTTTAAGGACAGTTTTACTAATTATTTGCTGAATTACAGATATCTTCTATTAAATAATGTCAGCGACTCAGTTGCCTTCAGCTGGAACAGGAGTGGACCCCTAAGAACAGCCACCTGCTCTCTTGAATCAATGACTAAACTTGTGCTGACTTCAATCACCCTAGAACAAATAGACCTTTAAACCTGAGGCTCTCCCTCAAACAAAAATGGACTCAAATCAGCAGCTGTTTTGCTCAGAAAAGCTCCTGCATGAACTTCCAATTGCTAAAAACAGCCCCATGACACACACAGATGCATATTGGCACTGCCCATCATCTATCTAGTGCCTGTACTGAACTGTGTTTTTGAAAAAGACCTAAATACCCCTGAGGAGCTGAGTTTTTGCTCATCATCTTCCTCCCAGAGAGTATCAGGAAACATGAAGACATATGTGTATTTCCACGTATACATGAAACTAATTGTTCTAAAGCTTGTTATTTGTTGGCATCAAGCCAACAGTCAGAGGCATGACATGGTAACTTTTAATCTAGGTTTTGCTTGTATTTTTGTACAACAGGAAAGAGGAAAAATGTAGCAACAACCATCAAAATAACTAATAAAATCAAAACAATAATAATCCCTTCTGTTTTGCTTTTTTTAACTGAACAGTAAATTACTACAGGAGATATACAATCTTTTGACTTGGGATCTGTGTCTCACAAAAATCAGGGCAATCAGTGAACAAATCAACCTCAAGCAACTCCCATATGTGAAGCACATCAGGTTCTCTTCTAAATTTATTCAGTAACACTAAAAAAAGGGGTTTCAGGAAGATCTGATATCAATACCGTGAAGATTCCTGGGAAATATGCAATTCAGAAATATTTCCATTTATTAAACATTATGGCATTAACACTGGTGAACCATTATAAATACTGATGAATGACTCAGGAAGGGGACTATATGTCTTGCTCACCACAACTGATGATGTAGATCAACCTATGGTTCCAGGAATATTAGTGTGGTGATCATCTTTTGTTTCCCCAAAAGACTTTACTCCAATGTTCCTCTAACACATTTTATTTCCCTTTTATTAAGTGCTACGCAAAAGAACTTGCAACATTTCATTCCTCGCTGCTGCTGAAATGCAACCCCTGGAAGGCTTTGCTGATCTCTAAGGTACCTCACAGGAGGTGTCAGAAGCCATGGACAAAAACCACACAACCACGCCGAGGCAACCAACCACAAGGAAGCAAAACAGGTTTGGCTGATTATCATGGGCCTAACGAAACTGGTGGCTGGGAGTGGCTGCAATTTCAGGATTGGTCAGCTCAGATACACGGAGCAACCTTTTCTGATGCTGTGGCACAGGTGAGTGCCTTCAACACTGGTCTGACTTTGTAAATACATTCTTCATGGCAGTACACAACTACTAGGGTTATTACCATTTAGCATTTTATAAATACCACAAGACACACAGCTCTGATACTTTACACACACTTTATACAAGCTGCAATGCCTGAGTGCATCTTGTATTAGGAAAGTGAGTTGGACCTGCCTACAAAAGTGATTTGAAGATATCCCAGCTCAGCAGCTGGGCAGTAGAGGTAGTTGACCTCTACAGATCAGAGGGACAAGATAGAGCTGAACTTCACTGGAATGCTGAAAGGTCTCTCACTAATCTGACATGTACATCAAATAAGTAACAGTAATCTAATGAAAGGCCTTACAATCATTTGTAGGCTACAGATTGTCTATGAAAGTGCTTTAAGGTTCTTTCCCTTGCATTTAAAATATTTTTATTTTAACCTAATGGGATATATAGGAACTTTATCAACTATTTCTTTCCCAGATATTGTAAATTGCATAGTATTTACAGTTGAATTTATATTGTACTCTACGCATTTCTTTTCCCTTCAAAATATACATATTTTGCTAGCTTTATTAGCTCAAGGCTAAATATCAAGTCTTCAGCATATTTATCTTTCATACTCCTTTTTTTCATACTCTGAGATAACTCACTTATAATAGTGGAAATCTGAATACAACCAATAGTATTGTTTCAGAGGTACTGATCTAACTGAACTAGAATAAAAACAGAAGTTCTTATTTATACCAAAGCTTTATGTATTTTTAATGTTCATGGTCTAATTCATAAATCAGCCTTAGAGTGTTGTTTTCCTTTCTTTTCCTTTATGAAGATACAAGAATGGCATATTTGATGGGGGATTAAAAGAGAACTCCAAGATGAATTATTCAGGAGAGCAAACAATATTCTTTTCTAAAGAAAATTATAGCTCTTAGAAATACAGTGCAGTATGTGCAGAGCCTATGTAAAAACAAGAAAGCAAGAAAATAAGAATTAAATGAATGACTGGTTTTGAAACAAAAATATTATTTCTGATATCAAAATGATTGGCCTATATTTATTCAAGTGAAACATGAATTGAGACACGTAGGGTGAAACGGTGACCCTGTTAGTCAGTGACAAAACACTTACTGACTTGAGGGGAACCAGGATTTCACCCCATCAGTGTTAAATATTTATAGTTCCTTCTAATCCGTTTTAGGCATTAAATTGAAATAGGTTTTGTTACTTATATGTTTTGTTACTTTTCTTTGCTCCTCCTTTTTGGGAAAAAAATAGGAAGATGACTATTTGGACTAGATGATCATTGTAGGTCCCTTCCAACTGAAATAATTCTACATTCTATTCTATTCTATTCTATTCTATTCTATTCTATTCTATTCTATTCTATTCTATTCCTTGGCTTTATTTATCCTAAAACCTTTTTTGGCTTTATATTTTCAAAGTTCTTATGAAAGAACAAACCCTTCTGTACTCAGCAGAGGAAATCCTTCTGCCACAGATGCATGGGAAAATCATGTGTTAAGAAGGATAGATTTCAGAGAAGGGGTCTGGCCTTCAAAAGCTCTCAGAATATTACAAAATAAAAAGATGCCACTCCATTTGCCATGGAGAAAATAAAAGCTAGAGTAAATGACTGAGCTCGGCTCCATGCTGCTGTGCCTGATCAGCTCCTTGCACCTAATCTAGGTAGCCATAAATTGTAAAACAATAATTTAGGCTGACAAAACTGCATATTAATATAAGTAATGTACTGTACCTAAGAATCCTTGCCAGCAGTCTCATTTTGCAGGAGACTGAGATATCCTTGCTCTTCAAGTCCTTGGTTGAGGGAGAGGTTGAAGGAGCAGAAGAAAATTCACATCGCTGTCGCCCCTGGCATTCCAGTTCTGTATTGGAAAATCATAAATCACCTCAGAATTTTTTCAAGAACTAGGTACAGTATTTCAAACACTCACATTCAAAACTCGTGGTTTTGCTTGCTCTACTCCATATTCAGGTATTAAGTGTATTTAAAGAAGATACCTGTCAATAGCTGAATAGGTCCTTACAGGACGAGACCAAGCATGGTGACCATGCCAAGGTAAAGGTCTTTGTTTTCTGCCTGAATTAACTGATTGAACAGGGACTGAGTGCTTCTCTTGCTTTCCCCTCACCCATACAGCACAAAGGAGCTTGGAGGTGAACAAAATCAACCAGGCACTGCATTGACAGAACGGGGTAGCAAATGTCACCCAGTAGCTAATTAAGTGTTGTGAAAGAGCAGAGGAATTGTGTCTCTAAGGGGGTTTTTCTTTGACTTACTTGGCCTGCAATGACCACAGTTGGGGTTACACTACTTATGAACCGCTGTTTGAATAAAGGCACAGTCTAATTTAAAGGCTTGGAACAACACTAAGTGTATAACTGTCAGAATACATATTGGTTACCTGCCCACATTACTATTTTATTATGTCCTAAAAAGTGTTCTCTCTGTAAAAAATTTGTTTACCAAGTTATCAATTAATGTGGTGTTACGAAAAATTGTGCACAATTTGGTGTTTTCTCTACAGCACCATTTCCTAGAATCAGATGGTTCTGTAATTATTAAAAAATAATAATAAAAAAAAGTTTCTAGCCCAGTGGATTGCATAGTAAACCTTTAATTTATTAACCAAAAGAATCTCAAATATCCCCAGCTTTTTAGGAAAATAATCTCATTTTTTGTGTGTCTGGATTTTTCCATACTTCTGCTGCACCAGCTGTCTGGGCTTTCCTATGCAACAAGAATGTTGATCTCAGGGAATCATCTGTAAGTCTTCCCAGGAAAAAGTTTAGAGCTGGCTCTACGCTTTCTACCTCTAGGAGATGAAAATAAAGAATTGCAACCTGGATTTCCTGGGAGAAAAAAAGGAAACTATGGCAGAAACACCTCGGCAATAAGCAAAAATTACTTTTACTGATCACTAAATGAGGGATTTTAACTGCTAGTAGCACATGGAGAGGACTGATACATTTTACTGATGATGTAGACACAAGTCTTGGCAAGCTCTGATCATGACAATGATGCCACCATACACAGAGTGATGAAAGGAACACAGCAGCAAACAACAAGGAGAAGAATGTCTTCTAGTAAGAGAAAACTGCAGCCACAAGAAAACATAGATTAAAACACCAGACTTCCATGTCTGACCTCTCCACACATTCTGCAAGTGACTGGAGCTGCTGCTAAGGATGGCAGGACATTTTGAATGAGTCAAAGAAGCTGTGGCATGAAGAAGACCTCAAAACATTTTTAGCTGGTTTGGACTTCTGGCAGTATTTGGGTAGGCTTGCATTTTCCTCAGACACAGATTACAAAGCACTGACAATGACAAAGTTGAGAGCATGGACATTTAACCAGCTGAAATTATCCTATGAAGATGTTTCACAGCTCACATCTGGAGATGAAACAGTGACCCAGCATCGTGGTAAAGCTGTCCTGAAACTCTGTCAAAGCAGAATTGTGTACTCAAATACTAAGGTGAGTACTGCCTCACATTGTTTAGTTGTACTGGTGCATAATTAGAGAACACTGCCAGTCTCTCTTAAAAGATCCCCTGCAGCCTAGACTGAAAGAAAGGTGAAAACAGAGCCAGCAGTGCTAAAGATTCTAAACCGGGAAAAATAGCATTGACCAATGAGTAAGACTTTGTCATTCCTTTTGACTACTGCTTCCACAGGTTTCATACACAGCAAAAGTAGTTTAAGGTGGCACAATAACTCTGCACTCACACACAAATACTTGGAAAATTTGCTTTCCTTGCTCTATCAGTCAAATCATCTTCACTGAAAGTTCCTTGCAAATTTCTGCCTGTAATTAAATGAGCAGCACAAAACTCCACTTGAAATCCATTATCAAAATGCAGTACTGTACAAAAAAGGTTATGTAGCAAAAATACAACATAAGCCTGTATTCCATGATAATCAATAGATAGCGCAATGCAAATACGTAGCAGAACTGAGGCCCAATATTCAAAGTGGCTTTCCCAAAACCTCTACAGAACTGAATTAAATGACAAAACTAACATTAGTAAAAGTAGTCACAAAGCTTAGTATTTGTGAGATCAGAACTATTTCCCCTTGGACTCAGCAAAGCCCTTAAACATATCCTGAATTATAAACAAGTGAGTAATTCCATCCCCATGCAACAAGCTGCTTAAATACAACGGGAATGCTTAAGTGTTCTGCTACACAGGGATGCCATTACTCACATACCTAATGATAAGCACGTGCTTATTACTTAACTTTTTATGTTGCCATGCCTAAAAAGAAGCATACAACTAATTAATGTACGGTTATGAGAGTCCACACCCCCGGAGCTTACTGCATAAAAGAGAAGAGAATACAGAGAAGAGATAAAAAAGCAGTAGAATGACATATTTGAAATTAAATGTAAATTGAATCTGCCTGAATATTTTACAGGTGATCAGTTTGAATGATGACAGATTCAGCCTTATTTCACACTAGTTTGAAAGAGGAAAAATAGTCCACTTCTTTGGCATAGTCTTCCCTTTTTTTTCCCCTGTGTGTTTTGACACTTGCTCTGTACAAGATACCCACAAAGATACTTCACAGATGCATTTTGTTAATTAGTTATATGCTGTTTTTCAAATTCTGTAGACTAAACAGCAGATTTGGTAGGCAAAAGGCATCTTGACATGTCCTGAATGCACTCCAATATTATTTAAGCAGATGTAGCAAGTCACACTATAAGATTTTCATGATATTCCAATTTATTTCACATCAGTAACTGCTTCTGCAATTTTAATTCATATTAATATTTTCTGCATTGTCCCAGCAAAGACAGACTGAATGAAATCAAGGAAATGAGCAAGAATATTTGTGGTTTTCTCCAGACTTGTCTATGAAACATTTAGATGCAACTTTTTTCAATAGGGAAATTTTACAGTCATATACATTGAAAGTCCATTTTCAATCTAGACTAGGAAAGTAAGAATTAACATTTTCAAGTTTTTGCCTATGAAAAAAAACGTGTATGCAAATAAAAGATGCACCAGAGTATTTTCTTCTAAGTAGGTTACAATGTTGTCACTCTATGGAGATTTTGATAGCCTATCTCTACAGCCTCTGATCTGTACTTTGGGATCACTGCACAACTTTAGAAATACATTCTTCTATAAAAGGGAATAAAACATGCCAGCCTTGGCACAGATTGTCTGCAGCAGTAAAGTCAGTAAGTAAAATGAAAAAAAAAAAAACACATAAAGTTATATTAAATGCAATACACTAGGCTCCATTTTAATGCAGCCCCCTGCAAGAGGGCTATTACTGCACCTCTTGCTTTAGAAGAGCTCCTCACAACTTCAGGAGGACTAGAGCATAAATTAGAATTTTAAGTGGGTTTTTCTCAGTGTTTCGATCCAGAAGTTGGTGACCCTGTCCCCACTAGAAAAAGTATACAGATAAAAACCTTTAACTTTTAATGTTGCAATTACTGGCATCAATGTACCTTCTGCATGTAACTCTCAGCCAATACATGAATGTGTTCTTAGACTGAGGGCAAAGTGTTCAGCCTCAAAGTCTGATCTTCCAGTCATTCCTTGCTCAGTGTTTCACTTGATGCCAATCCCAATGCCACCTCCAAAACTTATTCTTTATTCCTGTCCAACCTTTTTCTTGATGAAACAATAGCATGTCATCTAGTCCATATTTTTGCACATACAATATTTTGCAAAGTCCAAAATTTGTATATCTCTCATTTGTTTCTTCTCCTTAGGGGGATATTGCTCAGCCTGTATTAATAACTACAAAGTTCTTCCTAGAACTGGCCTTTCAGATTACCTTTATTTATTATAGAAAATGCATGGCTTTCTTCTCTAATCTTTTCAGGCACTACATCTTATATCTTTGCTTGCCGCTAGGTTTCCTCCATGTTATAAGATCACTTTACAATTACTGAATCTCCCTTTTTTTCCTTCTGACTAAATTTACTAGTTCTTTTTGTTCCCTTTACCTTAGTCTTAGCCTTTCGAGTTTGCCAAAATTCTCCTGGGGACAAGAAAAGAAGAACTCACTTGTTTTTGTGAAGAAAGGACTAGAAGACAGGAGAGAAGATGGATTACAGACATGTTTTAGACATGTAGGGCATCTGCTGGTTTGGTAGCCTCATAAGACTTTCCATGGAAAGGAAATACCCAATAGTTTTTCCTTCTTTTCCACATGCCTATTGTGTCAAAGGATGATGTGGAGTGCTTGAGCGAGCTCTTACAGTAAGAGCTTATAAAATTTTTCTTCACTTAACTATGTTATGTTTTTTCAAATTAAATTGACATTCTACAGAAAGTCTACTGCATTTCTCATCCTAAACTTTCAACGTATCATGCTGACACTGCACAGGTGCTGGGATTTTCTTCTTCTGAGCTGTAAGGAATATGGAACTCGGGCTTTAATCTAAGCATACTGGTTTCACCACTTCTTAATCCGTTGGTTTTTTTGTTTTTTTTTTTTTTTTTTTTTTCCAGAATGAGATCTTCCAGGCTTGTTTCTTGCTTCTCTTAAATAGTGTCTGTGTTCTGTGTATTTTTTCCAGTCAGGTTTTCAATTCCATACTACCTTTTCCCTCTTGGAAGTTTTGACAAGACCCTCTGGTTTAAAACTTGTGCTGTTCTATTGATTTCACCTGGCTGTTTATACATGCCAAGTAGAAGCAGTTCATTTCACTACATACAGGAAACTGTGCCTGTAATTCTTTTGCAATTTCCAATGCCAGTTACATTGTCTGCACTAGTGAGTTTGAATCCCAGACAGATCCTTGGAGTCTGCTTGCTTTTGCTTAATGCTGACTTTAGGCATGTGAGGTCTGTGAGCTCCTGTTAACTATGGCATTCTTATTAAAATATGACTTTCCTCAGCCCACATTTAACTGCTGCACAATTAAACCAAATCCTTATGTTCCATATTTTATAGTGGTGTTGTCAAATCATCAGAAATGAAACACAAAGTCTTCTAAAATAAGCTGTATATTTGATAGAGAAATATGCTATCAGTTTTTGCACAGCCACATGGTTGACTTGAAAAATGTGTGTGGGCTTTTTTGTTATCACTAACTAATGAATTCTTCTTCCATTCAAGAGCAAACTGTTCCTTTACAGGCTGCGAATCCATGGTCTTCTCCCAAGACTTCTGTGCAGAAAGCCAGCTCATTTGATACAAGGAGGTGAAGCAGATTTCAGGAGGATGATCAGATGTCCCTCGGGACCGTGTGGTGACAAGCACTGCAAAAGTGCAAAACGTGTGTTTCTATTTGGCCAGGGGTACGGGCTGGTGTGAAGCCCACAGGGCCTGACAAACAAGGCCTAGGCGTGAGGGTTTGCCTGCTGGGAGAAGTCCTGATTTCATGGCCGTAGTGAATGAAGGCAGCAGCTCTGCCATGGGCCCAGCTACGGCAGCGGTCAGGCTGGCGCAGTTAGTCCGGCTCAGAGTAGGCAACTTGCTGGTATTCCTGAGGCTGCCCCTCAGCCTCCCCTGCCATGTGAGGTGAGGGGTCTGATGGTTTCCTCTCCCAGCATGGACCGGGCCAGTGCGGTGTGGGATGCTCACTTCCCACTCTCCCAAGCTGTGCCCGATGGGCAAGCGGGGCCACCATGCCAGTGGTCGTGGGTGCCCCTGCCCTGGGTGCCAGCGCTCTTCCCTGCTCCTTGCGTGATGCTCCACCACTGCCATTTCCCCAGACTCCCAGCCGCCGCCGTGAGACACCTCTCCCTCTCTCTCCATTTTCACACTCCACCCACTTTTTGCTTTCTTTCTCCATCTCTGCCACCGTCTCTCTCCCTTTCTGGACTTGTCTTTATTTGGCACTCCCGGAAGCTGCTGGGCACTGCTCTCCCTGCCTGCCCGGGCAGCTGATGTGACTGACTGACACCGGCTCCCGCTGAGGAGGAGGAGTAGGAGGAAGAGAAGGAGGAGGAGGGAGAGCAGCTGCGAGGCGAAGGAGGGGTGGGGGGGGGGGAGCGAGTGACCGGCCTCGGATTTTCACTGCAGAGAGGAGGGGGGAAAAAAAAGGCTACGCGGGTCATCAAAACAGGTAACTCAAGAGCAGGCGGCGGCGGGAGGGGCGGGATGCGGGGAGCGGCCCGACCTCTCCGGCCCCGGGCAGGCGCGGCCGGGGCCGTGGCTGCGCTCCCGCCGGCGGCAGCAGCAGCGGACATCTTGGGGATGGGGGACAGCCGTGAGGGGACGGCTCCGGGCTCGGCCGGGAGCTGCAGAGCGGCAGAGTAATTCCTTGGGCGGGCAGTGCCCCGGGCGCTATGTGGGTCAGGGACCCGCCCTGCCCTTCGACTTCCCTCCTGTCACCTGCGCCGGGCTGCGCACGGAAAGCCTCCCCCCTCCCTCCCTCCGATCCCCAGGGTGATAAGCGGGGAGGAAGTAATCTGGGCGGGGAGCGGGGAGACCCGAGCGAAATACCACGGCAGATGAGGGATCCTCTTTGGGGCTGAAGCCGGACCTCCTCCGCCGAGTCCCCCCCGGTCAGCGCCGTGAGTGACTTTGGGCCCCCGCCCCGGGTCCCGGCAACCCGGCTTTCCGACGGGCTATTAAAAATTCCCTCGGCTTGTTTATGCAGACCTGGCTGTCAAACTGTGCTGGTCTTGAACTCTCTTAATCAGCGTAAGATGATCTAATTCTGAGGGAGGTGGCTGTAGTGCCCGTGGGTAGCTGGGCGCCGAGTCCTTGGATCCCCCCGCCCTTGGAGATAGAGTTGTGCGTGTGGTGGAGGTGGCAGAAGAGAGCCTACAGGTTTAGCCCAGAAGAAAAGGTTAAATAGCATCTTAGGGTAGGGATCTGAAGGCATAATATATACCTTTACATAGAAAGATACGAAGGATACTTCAGATACAATGCGGAGTTCAGAGTGGGCAGGAGGAAGGCAGAAATGAAGGACCGTGAAGCCGAGATTCTGCATTTTGCAGGGACTTGATATATGAAGGAGAACTACCCTGGAGACACAGCCAGCACAAAGCCGAGGAGAACTTATGACCCCACCTAAAAATGTGCAGTCTGTCCTTTGTTTTGGGGATTGTTGTAGATCTGTATCTTAGCACTACAGGATCAACAGTGAGGATTTTTATCAGGTAGAATTCAGGCTTCATAGTGTGCAGGAGCAATCTTAAAAACAAAGACTATCCAAGGAAGAAAGCTTTTTTAATATGCCTTACCTAAATGTGTTTGTTTTGCAGTGATGGAAAAATGTTGCCAAAAAAAATCTACACAGAGGCCTGCCCATTAGGAAATAGTTGGAAGGGATCTGTTTAGCATGGGGGGCAGGGTGGGATAAAACGTCAGATTTTTGTCAAGTTATTTCTAAGCCAGGCAAAAGTCGCAATGGTTTATGGACTACCACGTTTCATTCTTCTGTGAAATTGTAATCAGAAAACTCGTACCACTTCAGAAATGTAACTTTAAAAATTATTTAAAATAGCAAAGTGGTAGATAAAATGGGTTAAAACTCAATATAGTACTCTCCAAATTGGCCTTTTAAAACATGCCTGCAAGTCCTAATTTTTATGCAATTTTTATCCTAACATTTCCTTTTAATTACTTATTATGCAAATGATAATAAACTTTTTTCTGGTTCTATGCATTTGCAGCACAAGGATTTCATAACACTGGTTCTATTTTGAGCAAGTTTGCACAAGAACAAAGGCAATCCACCTTCTATAACAAACCCAGGTGCATACAACAATATGGTCTTTTTGGTCTTGGGCATAACAAAAACACTAGTTTTCGGAATACTGCTGTGATTGACTTGTGTCTTCCCCCTTGAACGCTGCTCAAATGTGGAAGGTGGACAGGCACAACTCCAAATGTAATGAATAAAGTATGTTTTCTCAATTAAATAAAAGTTAAGAGGATGTGCATTATTTACTATTGCAGAAGAACTGACCTGTGACATGTTTTCATTATTCTTTTTCAGCTGTGGCTCTCACTTTAGTGGAGAAAAGGGTTTCTTGGTATACCATAAGGAGCAAGAGTACTAAGATTACATGTATTAAATCCCCTCCCATCATTAGATTTTCTGAATCCACTGTATAATTTTTATTCACCATGCAAAATACATTGGGCACCCTAAGTTAGAAAGAAAAGAATGAAAATTCCCCCAAGTCTAAAATTCATGGAAATTTGAATTAACAGGTACTAGAAAAGGTGGTAAGAGTGCAGCAAGGAGGGCTGGAAACCAGACAAATTGTATTCAGCTCTCAGGCTTGACACTGAATTGCAACAGTACCTGGAGCAAGTCAGATAATCTTTGCGTGTTTCAATCTGTGGCCTGTCAGTAACAATGAAGTTGGGATCGGTTAGAACTCTAGAGAGAGAAATGGTGAACTGCCAGATTTGTTAAAGAATATTCTTTGTGGTTCTGTGTGGGTTTTAACATCATGTGCAACAGCAAACTCAGTAGCTGCAGTTGCTGCCTACTAGAACATCTGACTACATGAAAGAGAACACCCTTTACTTATCATGCTTCTTGGGGCAAAATCAAAGAAACACCTACAATAAATCGGGCATACATTATTGCAGTTATTCAGACAGCTGTTTTGTTGTGAACTGGTTAAAAGATTTTGCTTGATGAAGCACACCTAATATATATTAATAATTTTAATTCCTTTCTCTGTAACTTCCTGTGCATAATTTGCAATAGGGGGAACAACTGGGAACTTCTCATTTTCATGTTGTACAGATTCTGTTCCAGTTGCTCATATATTTTTGAAAAACACATAATTTCAGTTAGATAAGGTTTACTGACTCTTCAGATATTAAATGCTTTGAACTCTAAAGGCTCAGCTATTCTTCAGAATGTCACTGCTAAAACTGTGGCAGAATGGCAACACCTTTCCTAAGCAGTGTCCATTGAAGTGACAAAAGCATGCATAAGCACAGCTACATCTATGGGAGAGATTATGCTGATTCAGATAGTTCATCAAGATTATGGGATTTGGAGTTCCTTAAATCTCTGTGACCTTTGTCACCATGATAGTGAGGCTTTAGGGCATAGGCACCACCATAGTCCATACACATACTGCCTACTGTTGTCTTTATTTCACCTGTGCATAAAAGATATTCTGACTTCAAATTTCAGGGACTTCTTGTTACTGAAAAGGTCCCATTGAGACTACTTTCCTGAGTATATGCTAATGGAATTGCTCTGTCTGACCCATAATTTTTAAGAGAACAGCAGGCTAAAGAAGTTGCTTGTAAAATCCAGAATACCAGTAGTAATATGCTTGGAATCAAGTCAGTACTTTTCTAGCATATATTTTAAAAAAAACCACAAAACCCAGGAAAATACTCAATTACATTTTTGAATAGTGTCATATTTTTCCAAAAGGCATGCTCAGATCCTATACATTAAAGCTGTCTTTTGTATTAGTTTAAATATTTAATGAATTGTTTTTTGGAAGGAATGCAAATAATTATTTACATTTCTGTGTGTAATCTGTCATTGTTTAGAGAGAAGAAACAGCAGAATAATTCACCTAACAGCTTTAGATCCCCTAAAGCAGTCATCATCAAAAAGGCTAACTTTACAAGCATGGGTCCAGTTTGATCTTTCTGGGTTTCACAAGGGAAAAATAGCCAAATGTCTCAGATCTAGTAAATTGCATGGGTTATCATTAAAACTCAGGACATCTAGGTGGTAACCAGGTTATAACAGGAAATGGAAAGGTCTTTTTTAGTAGCAGGTGGCCCATTTCATCCTGAATCGGATGGAAAGGCACAACCCATTGGAATGCTAGCCATATCGCATAGTCAGTTGGATAGATTTTAAAATGGGAGATGGGCAAAGGCCTTGAGTTTTTCTTGTTCAATAAAGACTCCAACTGAGCTGCATAGCAGAGGAATAGTCATGTGGCAGAAAGTTTGCTTGAGCCCTCCTGTTAGCTGCTGTGCTGGAGGAAGGGCTACACAGGCTGGAGGCTGAACAGGGCAGCTATGATGAGCCTGAGACCATCAGACACAGAGTGCTGAGATTATAATTGCAGCAGGATGTTCTGGTAAGAACAAGAACACCAGCTAAACTGGCTGAAATCAAGCCCAACTATTCAGGCTTCAGCATAATATGGATATGCATGAGAAGTAGGGTGTGGAAGCATTGTGAAAGGCCACCAGCACAGCAAACAAACCTGTTACTAACCTTGGTACTGAAATTCTAGTCTCCTTTTTTCTGCAGAAGTAATTCCATAGTTTGCAGTTTTTTGAGCTTGCAATACTGTTTGCTTAGTTGTGACTTCCTCCTTTGCTTTTTTCCTTTCACATCCCAGAAGCACTGGAACACTCCATAAGGGTTCCTACTGTATGGAACTTACCTCTTTGGAGAGTTCAATTTGTTTGGAACTGTAGCATAAAGGATCTTACTGTTCGGTTATTATGAACTGAACTGAAGCACTTTAATAAAATTAATGCCTGCATGCAATATTTTCTTGGTTCAGCAAGGCACTCTGCTTACATACAGTAATTGGACTTGTGACAGGTAATTAAATGGCTTGTAAGGCCTTTAGGATGCTTGATTACATGAAGAGCCCCCACACTAATACATAGTAAATGAGGTGGCTAAGAACAGTGCATTTCTGTTGATTGGAGAGATACTAAAACTCTTACAGTTCATTGGAGGGAGAGAAGAAAATAAAATAAAACCAAGACAAAAGACTATGAGCAGTGGTGACATGAAGAGGGAGCATAAAAAGAATAGGAGAATGTACTTAGAAACTGGGTTGCCTTGGTTATTTTAAGTCAATCATGCTTATACAGACTGTCAAGTCTTGACTGCTTCAGCATATCATTAAATAATGAACTCATTCTTTGTGATCACAAAATTGATGACAGTCAAAATTATTCAGCGAGGAATGGAAGCTCTTTGCAGAACTTATGTATAATTAGAAAGTGAACTGATATTCCAGGAGATACTAAGCACATACATAAACACATGGCACATTTTAAAGAATTCATATTAAATTATCAGAGGCCTAACCACAGTCCATGCTATTATTACACTGACTTGCAGACACACAGCTTGATGTCTGCAGTTGCTCAGCCATAATTATGGGACTAAACTGGATGTGATAAGAACTAAAATGCATCAACAGTCTTAGGGGTACTCGTCAAAATAGAGATTGTTTTACAAAGCGGTTTTGTAATTTTTTTTTAAGTTGTGGAGTACAAAAATGCCTTTACTCCTGTCCTGCATGTTTTTGTGAACAGCAGCCTGGTCACTAGGAGAGGGAGAGAAGTGGAGGAAGATCCAGAATGCAAACAGAAAAGTATGCTTGGTGGTACCAGCAGCATAAAGCCAGAAAAAAGAAAAAACTTGGGTTAAATGGAAAAGGTTCCTCTTCTACACAAAGACTTTTTTTTGCTTATAAGAAATAATTCTTGAAAAACACAGGGGTTATGCCAAAGAAAGAAGTCCACAGACAAGATAATTGAGGTAACAAACTGTTATGCACAGTTTGTTTATGTACAGGGACTCATTCATAGCGTATCAATGGTTTAACACACGTTGAGCTGTAGAGAGAAATACTTTATGATGAGTAGACTAGAGCCAGGCAAGACTTCAAACCAAAATGGCCCATCCATCCACAAAAAGCCTTTTTGTCTTTTTGCTATCCCAGATATAATAACCCTCGTCCATTCAAACACAAAAGCCCAATATATTTTAACTGGGTTAAAAAAAAAAAAAAAAAAAAAAAATTTTTTCTCTATACTTAGAAGTACATTGCTTCCAAGTGAGCTTGTAGCAGATCTAGGGGCTAAACAACAAAAAGGGCTCTGAAACCCAAATCATTTTCCTCACACAGGGCTTTACAGAGAGGTCCTCTGGTTTAATGCACTTGGACATCAGTTTGAGAAGCCTGTTTACATTCCTCCCATACAGCTAATGTGAGACAAAACACAAACCATACAAGGTAATGTTCCTATTGGTCTACCAACACATACTTTCTTCTAACCAGTGCTCCCTTTTCGTTCTCCACCCAGAATCTTTTATGGTAGTAACCCAAATAGCTTCAGGTGCTCCTCCTTACTTCTCAGCCAGTACAAAGCTGCTTCCGAGCTCTGCCCGGGAATGAGCAACTCCAGCAGCCCCAGGCCAGTTCGTTTTCATTTTCTGAACCAGTATGGGGTGCAGCAGGAATTTGAGTCTCATGCCAAAGTTGGTAAAAAGACTGCCTGCTCAACACAGGCATGGAGTTGGTACACATTTGAATGATGGTATAGAAAAGCCAGCAATTACAACCTCAGGCTGCCTGTGCTTTTTTCAGAAATGAAGTGCCATAAGATGCTTTTGTAAGTTGGAGAGATGCTCAGGAACGTGTATGCATTTCCACTCCCTTGATGGATGTTGACATATATTGTACAGAAGAACTCTCAGAGGACACTGTGCTTTGGATCTATAAAATGTTCATGACTGGCTCTCTGATAGCACCAGCTGGCGGTATGGGTTTCTGTGTATTTAATTTCAGATCTCAGTAACTATTTATTAAAAGACTTAATAGAGAAAGCACATGTACAGGCTGCTGTACTTCCAATAACTCTGTGATTTTCCAAATCGTGTAGGAATGGTAGATACAACTGAAATGCCACGTGAAATGCCGGCTATGTTCTGTTTTAGGCATCTGCCCTTTTTTGACATAGAGAGGAGAATCAAATCTGACTTTTAGCATCTCAGATGATGAGCGTGAGTGAGACCTGGTGTAATTTTTCAGGTGCTAGATGGATTTGAAAGAACCTGTATCAAGGGGGAAAAAGAGCTCCCAAATAAATTAAGAAGTAATTTCTTTTTCTTTCAAATTAAAGGAGTCCTAGGAAGTAAAACAAACTGTGAAACTATCTCTTGCTGATGTTTGTCAGAGTAATATCATACTTTACAAGGTGGCACCATTCCTGTATTCCAAACCACCATTTTTACGTAGCTGATAAGTCATCATGTGTTTATTTTTCCCCTTATGCTACTATACTGCTTTTCCCTGTGCGCTCATTACAGCTTGTTTCTTCTTGAGATAGAGCAATATGGTCCTCCATCATAAGTCACATAGAATGGTAACAGGAATAATACCTGTGTGTTTTGATTTACAGTTTGACTGCTGTTTGGGATCAGTATGTCAGAGAATTTCGGTCTACAGCCAAGTTTTTTTCCCTTGATAATAGAAAATTGTGCTTTGAGACAGCTAGGGAGAGAAGCAGTGATCTCCCAAGGCCTGTCTGTAAAAAGAAATCTGCTTCTTGGGCTTCAATATGCTTTCTTCTACCTGGTTTTGGCTTTACTTCTTTTGGGGAAGAAATGACAGATGGTAGTATTATCACATGCCTTCAGCACTCCCAGAAAAGATATCATTAGCAGTAAACAGAGCAGAGCTGTGGATTCTCTGTCTTAATTTTTGTGCACAAGAGACAGTTAACAATGTCAAAGATTAAATGATTTGTCAGTAGATGTGTGTTAACATCTTTCCTGGCTCTTAGGTGACCTTATTTTCAGTGAAGGATAGTGTATTTCTCCACCAAGAGAGCAATTGGATACATGGGAGTTGAAGCATTTTTAACTCTTTATTAGTGGTCAGCATCAAATCCAGGAAAAGATATATATGATTAACCCTGATAATCAACTTCAAGATTGAAACTTTAATTAAAATACTAGTAGAGATGAGATAGAGAATCTGTCTGGATGTAAAAATGTGCTTTATGGGAGTGTGTGCATCCCACAGACATATTTATATCCTCTTTATTTTCATTAACCTGCCAAGATTTCATTTGACACTGTGAGTAGACCAGTCTTATTATTTATTTATAATATAAGCTCTGATGCTATATCACACAAACAGTATCTTCAGAGTCAAGCTGTACCATTTGTGTTCTGACTCCTCCTGATCTGCGGCTTTGTGGTATCTGTTTGACCGCGCAGAGTGAAATAAGTAATTGGATGAACAGCTGAATATAGGCCAAGAAAATGCTGAAGGTTGTTGTAATGTGAACCAAATACATGAATCCCTAAATATAGACAAAGATGTCAATGTTTAGCTTGAGAATGGATGAAGAGAGTTTTCATGCTATTGCTCAGTGGAGTCTTTCCTTCAAATAGTAGCGTTAATTTCAGTGCTGTTTTTAAGATAGATGCCTAGGCAGTTGATGGTAAAGTGAGATGTAAACGTGAGGTTATTGTATGTACAACTGATTTGCTCTTTTAGTGTTATATACAGTAATCACAGAAGTGTACTTGCACTTTATTTATACATAACAGGGATACCTGTGTGTATTCTTACGTTCATGCATATAAGTATAGATGCAAATAGCGTGTACTCATGAATATAAAAGTACACAGATAAAAAGTTAGGCACACTGTAAACATGATGATTGAGTTATTAAGCATAACATTCTGTATAAAAACAATAGAAACTTGACATCCCTAATTTTAGGGTAAAAATAGTTTCTACTTCTGTTTTAAAAGGCTATAACACTATATTATTCTGTGATTGCCTCACTGGTGATATCTGTTTTTGGAAGAACATGTGGTAGTTCTGACTCTGAGATTAGCTCTGTTGGTTAGAGCATAGTGCTATTAATACCAAGGTTAAAGGTTCAATCCCAGTATGGGCCATTTGCTTAAGAGCTGGACTTGATAATCCTTGTGGGTCCCTTCCAGCTCATAATATTCTGTGATTCTCCAGCTAATGGGAATAGAATAAAGCTGTGAAGAATATAGTGAGCAAAAGACTGTTGCAGCGGGAAAGTGTTGCATACAGATGTCCACAGGGTTATTGAACTGGGTTATTCCTCTGATCTTCTGACACTGTAATGTATTTTCTTAGCATCTTAGGGAAGTTTGTTGGGTAGAACATTACAAGTCTTTTCATTTGTGAGATTCCTCAGACCTCCAGGTGTGTGCAGTCAAACATCTAGAGTTTGTTATCAAACAATGGGGTTCTTCCACAGGCAAAACCAGGCTAAATAGGCCAAAAAGTAACAGGTCTGCCATAGAATTATTTATATTATTTTAGTGAAATATGGAGACATCATCAAGGAACATTTTAAGGCAGATTAAAAAAAACACCCAACCTACCCGACTGTATCTTCAAATACAGACAAACAAGAACTGTACTGGAAATGTATTTTAACAAACTGATTAAATGAGTTGACTTTTAGTATGCTGTGTTAGACTAGCCTGACTTTAAACTGGTTGAAAACAACTTTTAAAAGAGACACCATTTTAGGCTTTTATGTAGCAGGGTAAAATGTGAAAAAAATGTGTTCATAATATTTTTGAGGATTAGCAGTGCTTTGTTTCAAGAAAAGGTGTAATATTCTCATGCAAGTTCGAACACTACAGAAGCTCCCCTGATATATTCATCTCATTCGTGCCAAGATTTTTTACCCTTACAAAAAATTACACTTTTGTTATTTTTTTTTTTTTTCTAAATGAATTGATTTTTGAAACAGAGTAGTATACGTTTTCAGTATAAAGGGAGAACATTGCCAGCAGGTCAAGGGAGGTGATCCTGCCCCTCTCCTCAGCCCTAGTGAGGCCGCACCTGGAGTTCTGTGTCCAGTTCTAGGCTCCTCTGTACAAGAAATAAATGAAGCTACTGGAACAGGTACAGCTGAGGGCCACAAAGATGATGAAGGGACTGGAGCATCTCTCTTATGAGGAAAGGCTGAGGGAGCTGGGCCTGTTCAGCCTTGAGAAGAGATGACTGAGAGGGGACCTCATCAATGTCTATGAGTATCTGAAGGGAAGGTGCCAAGAGGATGGACCCAGGCTTTTCTTGTGGTGCCAGGTGATAGGACAAGAAGCAACATGCAGACACTGATGCGCAGGAAGTTCCACCTGAACATAAGGAAGAACTTCTTTACTGTGTGAGCGACCACACACTGGAACAGATCACCCAGAGAGGTTGTGGAGTCTCCCTCACTGGGGATATTCAAGAACTATCTGGACACAATCCTGTGCCATGTGCTCTAGGATGACCCTGCCTGAGCAGGGAACTTGGACCACATGACTCACTGTGGTCCTTTCCAACCTGGCCCATTCTGTGATAAGCAAACAGAGTCCCTCTAAATTTTGGCAGTGTTTGTATGCATGCTAGTGTCTAGTCTGGTGTCATCCTCTTTTGGAGATTTTTTTTTTTTATTTCCTATAAATAGGAAAAACCCATAAATTTCAGACAAAATTCTCATGAGGAGGGTTCTCCCAAGGGTTTCTCACTGTAAAATCTCCGGCTTCACTTTTAGGTCAAACCTCATTATATTTATAGGGTAAAGTCTGAAAGTCTTGCCTTGTTTGACAGGCAGCATGACTCAGCACAAGAGCTCTGCATGTGTCTCTACAGACCTAGTAACTAATCTCCTGCCACACTTACATTTAAAGATAAAAATACTATTATTTTTTATTATTAATAATTATTAATACTCTTTTATAAGTAAAACCATTTCTTTCCATGCTACCTTACTTTTTAATTATAACATTTAGGCATTCTCCACTGGCTCTGGGTACACTGTTGCAGCAGTGTTTGTTTTGGTTGCTAAGTGTTTCGTAGTGTTGCAGTTTATTGGAATCTAGTATTATGCTTTAATATCTTAAAAATACCAGCACTTTTAGCAGGCTGTTCTTTAGGAACTGATACACTTACACATATATTCCCTGATATGCCTAAGCTTTCTAGTCTACAAGCCAAACAGGAATCAACCACAAGGTAGTGAGAGAGCCTCTGAGGTTAATTAGTGCTTGATTTAAAAAGCTTGGGAAACACTGATTCATATACTTTTGTAAGAAAAAAAGTGATGATAAATCTTACCAGAAGAATAAAGAGAAGACCCTCTTGGATTCTTGTGTAGTCTTCAGTCAAGCGGCTGAGGCTTTCTGCAAAGCATGAAAGACTGAGACATATTTCAAAACGTACCTTTTCAAAAATCAGGGAGTATACATTTGAAGTCTTGCTTTTTGTCAAGTATTAATTGGGTCTGTACTTTTTGCCTCTGTAAATGGCTGATGCAAATCATTGCAGACATAACTTTTAACCAGTTACTTCTGTAACTGTTTCAATCATCTCAGTATCTGACTGGGAGCATACACATACATTTGTCACAAATTGCTCTCGTGCAGACTTTCCAAAGCTACACTAGCAATGGTTGGAATCCGCTATTTACAGTGAAAAACCTGAGCTCAGTTTTGGTCATATTCTCTGCTGACAAAGAAGCAAGGTACCCTATGTCAGCTTCTTCACTGCATAGAAGTTTATAAAAGAAAAAGCCAGAGGTGAACAGAACTGTAGCATGAAGCATGAACTTTACTTACAGGAGTCTAACACTGTTTCTGTCCTTTTTGATTTTTTCAGAATGGCAGAGACTCATGGTTTGATGGAGAGATTGGAGAAAGCAGTGACTCGACTCGAATCATTATTTTCAGGTTCACATAGATCTGGTGGAATGGAGTGTGATGGCATCAATGGAGTCAATGGAAGTAAGTCTGTTTTTTTTGAAGTACCATCTCTCTGTTATTTAAAAATTGCAAGTAGTGCATGTGTTTGTCTTCTAAGAGGGAGTGCAATCCCACCCATTACAAATTCTGTATCAAAATAAAGTAATATTTTTAAAATTTAATTTAGAAATGTTACACCTCAAACTTAGTTGTACACATAATTCTAAGTTAATAAAGCCTAGAGAATTCAAGATTTAACTGTTTCTGAAATATACTGACTATATCTCAAGCTTTATCACTCTTTCCATCTTAGCGTTTATATTGTTGTAAATAACTCACCAGATGAAAATGTCTGCTTGAGCCCAATTAGCAGAAGGAATGAGACATCCCCAAAATTTACAGCAGAAATATTTCTTTAGAGGTCACCAATATAAACACTGTGTTTATTTGCCAGCTCTCTCTGAATTTCACAGTGCGGACCCACTTCATTTAATTATTTAATACACTTAATCAAATATGAATTTGTTCATAAGCATTTGCTCACTAAGGACTGCTACACATCCATGGCCTTTCGTTGCTGTCTCTTGAGCCCTCTTTTCTCAAGTGGATCTCCAAACCACTACACTGGAGAATATACCAAAAAAAGTCTATTTATTCACATCATATCGCCAAATCATATTTTTTCACTCCTTAATTTTTTGTTGTTTCTGAAATTTATAGGGTAAATAACCCTATAACAATGGCAGCTCCAAATTTGATTGAATAGAGGTGCCCTTTCCTTTCTCGAGAGCTTGTTTTTTCATCTAGAACCCCAACATATATCTCCTTATTAGCTTCATGTCCTTTGCTTTCTGTATTCCTTGGCCCTTTTCTGCATTCTCCTGAGAACAGTGCATGCCAGCACGGACTCAGCTGCTGTACAGAAGCTGCAGAATGCACAGAAAGTTGCGGGCAGCTTCCTTTACTGATACGGCAGCAAGTCAGTGTGTGAGCTGCTTCACTCTCCTCTCTGCCAGCCCTGAGCCAACAACACATGCAAGGGACCTTCCCCACACTCACATGTGCCTTGGGCCTACACACTGGCAGCTGCTGTGGAGCAGCTGATGGAGAGCAGCATGTTCCTGTGGCAGGAGGGGAGCACCCTCCAGCAGGCTTCCACACCAGAGGAGTTAGCCAGTCACAGGAAGCTGGAGTAATGACATGCTTACAGTCCAGGGAAAACCTAGACAAGCTAGCAAACCAAAGCAAAGTCATGGAGAAATATGATCCATGTGCAAACTGATAAATAAATCAGTCACTACTAGGAGATGTACATTTCTCAAAAATACAGACTTCGATTCTATAGTGAGTCGATTTAGGTGAATCTCTCTGTTTATCCAGAGCTCAGTATTGCAGAGCCAGGTCTGCTTTCAGAACAGGAGATAACTCGCCACGTGAGGTACTTCCATGAAAACTGTTTATATTCTTGACCTAACCTAAGAGCTCAGTCAGGTGAAAAGATTTACTCCCCAGGGAAGCAGAGCCTTAACATCCCAACAGATCCCTAGAAGACACCAGCTGACAAACCTTGTTGGAGTGAGATTATAAAACACACCCACTGGGAGACTGCAGTAAGAAGCTGAGATGAGCAGCACCATGGGGCGCTTGCCAGCCTGCACCATATCTCGAGGCAGAGCTGTCTCACACGGGGACTCAGCAATTAGGTTTTGCTTGTGCAGTTAGGAAAGTCTTCTGCTTGTGCGGCAGATACGCCTACAGTGCCATGAACACTGTTCTGGATGCCTGTGTTACTGTGCCTCTGCAGAGGTTCACATGCCCCCCACAGCCACTACAGAGTAAACAGTGTTACAGGTCTCTTTTCTTTTTCTCCATTAAAACTGACACTCAGCCAGAGCATGACCTTTTTTGAGTCTTTTAAAATCCTTTTTTAAATGGAGATATATTGCTTTCTTCTACCATGCCCCCCTCCCCTAAAAGAACAATCCATAATTAGAATTATTAAAAAAAAAAAAAAAAATTGACTTTTCAGTTAATATGTTTTCAGAAACAACAAAATAACGAGGAGGACGGGAGGCCTGTATCTTTACTGTTTTCCTAAATGGCATTAGAACAGCAGGATTGCAAATAAATCATTCAATTGCTCTTCACAGCCCACAGCAAATTCTAGTAAATGCTCCTGAGAGTTAGCTGTATTGAATAGTAAAAAAATAGCACAGTTGCTTTCTAGTTTTGCATAGGACAATTGCCATTTGGTGAACTGCTATGTAAAACTCTGCTCTAAAGTAAAAGGGTACAATGATTCTTTTGGAAACATGCACAGGTTTTGACAAAGAACATAAATGGGCTTTGGGAAGCATCTTCAGCGCTAAAACCTTTTGTGCACTGGGTCATTTGAGGGGTTTACACACAAACACTTAATATGGAAGAAAGCCCAGAAATTCCTGGAATTATAGGTGAATGACATCAAGAGAACAAAAGGAGCCTTGAAATTCCACCTAGCTAAGTAGATTTTCTTTTTCACACAGACCACTGCAAACTCCAGTTGCCAGAGCCTGTCTTTTTTTCTGTCAAGGAGACAGATGACTCTTGTGGAATAAAGGGGGCTTTCAAAGATTATGAATTTGGACACAATTGTCATATAGTGCCAGACGGTTAAAGCAGATTTTTTGAGGAAAGCCTGGTGCCTCTTCAGAGCAATCTTCAGGCTTCATTAATGAGGGACAGAGGTTCGGAAGAATTTTAACCTTGGTCTCTCAGATCCTACATATGCCATAAATTCACCTGCATGTCACTCATGCTGTATTTGGCAAAGGTTCTGAGGCATAGACAAGACATGAGGATATGTCAGGGAGTAAAGGGAGGGCTGGGAGGCATCCAAGGAAAGATTATTTTTGCTATCTCAACAGGTACATAGAGCCACATAGAAACTAGGTGCATAAGAAATCGAGCCTCATCTGCATTTTCTGATTGTACATTTTATCAGGAAATTGCTCTGTATACCATATAGAAAACAGTAGGTTTATTCCTGTAATGTTAGAGTCTATAACATATATGTAGTCAATGAGATATATCGTCTAGAAGACTTGTTTGAGCTTTCTTTATCCAGTGACACTTTTGTGAGGTGAGATGACAAAATAGGAGGTTACAAAGCTGCATCTCACTGCACAAATCTACTGTCAACCCATTCTAAAGACTCTCTTACTGTAAATGGAATTGGTTGCTATTCAAAGCCACCAAACAATACAAAGACCTTCAGGAATGGATGGGTAGTATAAAAATAGTTCTTGAGTACAGATTAATTTCAGGGGATAATACTTGGTTAAAGTACAGCGGGAGAATTTTGTTAAGACAATCATGCTTCTCAGCTCACTAGGCCTTTGAAGGGATGAGAGGTGTTTATTTTAGCACCTGTCATTTTAAGACAAACAGTAAATTTTCTTCTTGTTTCTATTCAACTTCTACCAAGAGCAGGGTTTTGTTTTTTTTTTTTTTTGTTGTTTTTGTTTTTTTTTTTTTTTTTTATTTTCTAGCTAGGAAAAAAAAAAAATTTTACATATTTTTTCGCTGACTTCACAAATCAGAAATGAAGTTACAGCATCCCCTCTGTTTCTATGGTAAATCTCCTCCATCTGTTACACAGGAGTGTCCTATGCATTCTGTACTTTATGAACCCATTGTAATAGGATGCTCTTCTTTTGTAGGCATGGCACCGTATGTTGAAGCCTTTGATAGGCTGCTGAATGGGAGTGTTGCGGAGTTTCTCAGGTACAGCAAGATTCTTGAAGGTGACGTGAAGACACACGTGAGTATTGACTCAGGTTTTCTCCCAGTGATAGAAGTGTACAAGTCTTGCAATCTGTGTGATCAGCCTTGATTGCTGAGTAGAGGAGAATCTTAATAGCAGAATTAACTCTGAATTATTAATTCTTCTAGCAGTAATAGCCTGGCATAGCCATCCGCTGAGTACAGTTGGTTCAGGAAGGACAAAAGTTTGTGTGGATTCGTAAGAAGAGATTGCTTGCCTTTTACAGCACCAAAGGCTGAAGACCATAGTATGCAAAATATGTAAATATTCTCAGTCACAAGCAATTTGAATTGTCACGTTGGCTGCTAAGCTCTTTGCATAACAGGGACACAACTGAGAATGTGTCAGCAAATGAGTAGCAAACACTAGGTGAGCCCAAGCAATGGTAACTTCCTGTGGTCGTTTGCTAGTCATGTGTGTCGTCATTCCAGTTAAGGGAGAGATTTTGTTCTTTTGATTGTTTGTTCTTATTACTTACATCTCTTCCATTTGGAACCACATAGCAAACCAAAAAATTAGTATGTCAGCCATTTAAATGACCTTCTTTTTACTACATTTGTTACAGTAAGGAAGTACTAAGCGGTCATTTTCATGATGAAAATACTTTCAACTTTGTGAACTTCTTTGCGATCAGAACTTCTGCTTTTCATTTTATATTTTAAGCTGGTCTTCTCTAAAACTGGTGGTGATAGAATGACAAGGAATGGACTCATCTTACTAACAGCTTGCCAATATAGATTTTGGAAAAAAAAAACCCTACCCCACACACAAAAGAGCCAGCGTCAGTTTGACCTGAATCTGAATCTGAAGGAGTGTGAAACTTTTGACTCCTAGTAGGTCCATGCCACCAGGCCTTTCTCTGTACATTTCCCAGTGGATTGCAGCTGCTGCTCCATGTAACAAACACTGTAGCAAGAAACACATGCAGTCCTACAGCCTACTGGGATTCATATTGCCAGGCCAAATAAATATTCTTCAAGACAGCCAAAGCAACCAGCCTGCTCACAGAGCAGGATGACTGAATTATTCTGTGAACTGTGTTTTTTTCTGTAGTGTTATATGTTCTTGTTTGTAGGGCAGAGTTTCTGACCTAGTTAGGCCTAGGAAACAGGAGGGAGTAAGGAGATAGAGAATTCAAGAGGATCTTTATGTTTCAAAGAAAATGCTGCACTTCCTTTTTATTTGAAAAATCCTAAACAATTATACTCTAAGCTATGTACTTTATTCTTCAGAGAAATTAGGGAAAATTAATAAATGAGGGGTGGGAGGGGAAGAGGAGGAATTATCAAGCTGACTGAGCAGAGGATTGCTCCCTGGAAAGGATCAGTTCTAGCTTGGTTATTGCATTCATTAGACATCATTATTTTGCAGTTGATTTTTCAACAGTTTAGATCTGAGTGATCCAGAAATAGCCTTAGTACCAACACTAAGCAGGGAAAAGTATTGCATTTAACATTCTAAATGACTAAAACCTTTTTAATATACACTATCAGTAAATGTTTAAATCAGTAAGTGTATTAATTTATGCATTTGTCACTATTTGGTACTCATAATTGAGTCCATATAAAAGATTATTAATAATTTATCTGCCAGGTCTGTGAATAGTCCCTAGCATATTGTTGATGATAGTGTAATGCAAGCTGTGATAAAGGACTATGAGCTTAGACATTATATTAGCTTTCCTTACATAAAGAAACCGGTGATTCTGATTGCAGCGTACTAAATATTCTGAAATCTTAGATTCTGAATTTACAACATGGAGCAGACTGTGGTTGCCTTATGCTCATGCTTATCACTGAAGCAACATCTGTGCTTTACCTTAACAAGTGGAACAAGGAGTATTTTTCTTCTGGGTGTCTTACAGACCATGTGTCCCTCAGCATTATACTTGCAGCTGCTGTCTCTTTCACATAATGAGCTGAAGGGAAGGTTGTATTTTATTTCAAAAAACACCTGTTGCCTTGAAAAAACTCACATACCTGACAGACCAGAATGGTAATATGAGAGAAAGAGAGACTTCTTATTATGCTAAAGAAATTAGGGATTTAACATGATGTGTTTTGTGCTGATTGCCATAATGATTGTGTGGTTTGTGTTCCTGGCAAAAGGAAAAATACAGATACAACTAATATCTGTTGGGGAGCCTCATTCCAATTTTTCAGCATGCTGTAGTCTAAATAGTCTATTGAAAGAGAACAAAATAAAATAATAAAAAAAGAACTAATAGCTAGCTCCTGACTTCTTTAAACACAGCAGCATAGTGAATTTTACAAAGATCAATTTATCAGAGTTCTGCTTTGACTCAATCTTGAGAGCAGTGTATTTCTCATTCAAATTACAGTACATGCGGTGGCAAATCTCTGAGGTCAACTGCATTGAAGAAATGAACCACTTTTTAAAAGACAGAGAGAATGGCTAGGATTTTTACATAGTCTATTTAGAACAAATTACCCTAAACAGCTGAGATACTGTCCCTGTCCTGTCACTGGGTAATAAAGATCCAGTGATTATATGGATATTTCTATGAAATACAAAGTCTCCTACAGGCATAGATGTTATGGAAACACTTTCTGCTGTTCATGTCACAACTAATAGAGCATGTGAAGTCAGTGACTAACATTTAGTGTGGCCAGGACTGCTACCAACCAGGTGTCTTTAGCCTGACATATCAGTGAGAGGAAGCTGTCACCAACTATTGAGGTTATAACAGCCCTGAATCTGACTCACCGTATGTGCCAACATGGAACCTTTCTTCTGTCAGAATGAGGGAAATTCAAAAGCAGTAGAAAACGGTTCTCTTCTGCCCAGCTGAGAGGACAGTCTCGTTGCTTTGCCCACCTGCATCCAGCAGTGCAGAAAATGTGCCAGGGATGACAAAGAGCTGCTTGTGGAAGACATGGTCTACCTTCAGATTGTGTCCCAGTGAGGAAGCTGGTCAGGCAGGTTTGATGGGCTCTTCTCCTTGTCAAAACAAAACAAGCAAGATTTTAGAAGGCCGAGGAGCAGGGTTTTGTGATGTGTTTATTATGAGCTTCTTCACGTTGTTTTTGTTTAAGTGATAACTCAAGTGGTGGAATACTTTGGCTTGAGTTTGAATAGTGTTACCAGATCAGACATCACGATAAGAAGAGAATGTACCAGTTCTACAAGAGAGGGATAGATAATGTTACATTTCCATATTTCAGCATTTTATGTGGGACAGAGCAGAGCATAATTTCAGCCTTCTGTCAAACACATAAGCTAATACTTGCTTTTTTTTTTTTTTTTAATTGTTTATTTGTAAAAACCTTTTAACCTACCAACTCCACCAGTTGAAAGAACAGATTGTCTGTGTGATTCAGTTATGTTCCCTCTTCTCTCATCCAAGCTATTTAGCTTGGAATGGAAAACTTTAAAAAATATGGATGTCTTTTCCCTCCTCTCTTCCATCAACTTGCAGCTGCCGAAATGCAGAGCTCAGAGAGGCTGCCACCTTGGAGCATTCAGAAATGAAATGGCTGTTGGAAGAGAGTTGAGATGCCATTCATTACATGTATGTCTACACGAACAAGATAGCACAGAGAAGCAATTCATAGCACATAATCCAATCAACAGGTTTTTTTCTGTGCCTGCACCGATTTCTTATCATGATGAGCAGAGAAAGCAACACTGACCCCACAAACTTTGGTCTTATGCACGTACAAACAGAATTTCTTTTCCTTATCTATTGCATGACAGCAATGACATTCTTCCCTCCTTCTTCCAGGTATAGTCCATGTAAGTATAAACAGACAGCTGAAAGCAGGAGATATCTTTTATGAAGTATATATGTACTTTGCAAAGTGCTGCTCCAGTTTGGCCTATCAATGAGGTTAAAAAATCCTAGCTTCCTCCTTTTTTTTTTCCCAAAGAGTAGTTATGACACATGAAATAGCTGCATGGTGCCTTTTCATGTGAGAGATGCTGAAGAATTAGTCAATGACATTCATAGCCCCAAACTTTGAACAGGATGTGCTGCTGTCTGTGCTACACTAAAAAAACCCCCACTTTTGCGCTTTATCTTAGCTAATCTAAATGCAGACTACCAAACCCATTATTTGACTGATTCCTCATTAACAAGGCAATTTGCTTACAGGGCAACAGAATGCACAAGTGTACTCTCGTGTTCATCCTTTGTGCTCAGAGGCTGTGTGGTTTTAGGCATTGTGTTGAAAGTTGAATTAGAGCTCAGAGAGGAGGATGATGTCAACATGCCCAGAGAGAAGCTTGCTGTCAGGCTGCCTTTGCTTTTCTGTGAGAGGTTTTTTCTGCTACATGAAATAAACACCAAACTAAGTAGCTACTGCAGGACTGGGAAAAAACATATGACAATACATAAAAAAAGAATAAAAAGGCAAACATTTTTTACAGCATACAAATTGCAGTCAGCTGAAAGAAAGAGACTAAGCGTAGAAAACGGTAGTGCTGTCCAACAAAAGTGAAAATAACATAATCAGACAAAAAAAAGCAGCCTTGGAAATCTATCAGTATTAAAGTTGATTTTGTGATGCTAATTCATCTGTATTTCTCACCCTGTATATGTACTGTGAAATACTTCATAACCTAAGCAATAAAGAATGTTCACTTTAATAGGACAAGAAAGGTGGAAATGCTGTATACACAATGTGGCCAGGTGCCTAACCCAGAAGAAAAGTAACATTTTTACGAGTTTTACACCCTTTGATTGCTCTCTTCCGAAAGACTACTACTGGTGTGGTCTAGGAATTGAATCTGGCTTTCAAAACAGGCAGGATTTATTGGGTCAGGTGTAATGGGTGTGCAGGACATGGTTGCACCTGTCTGACTGTAAGACACCTGATTGGGAATAAAGATGGCTCCTTATCATGAGAAACCCGTCCATTGTGAGTCTAGAACAACACCCCCTGAAAGAGTGGGGGTTTTTCCATTAATTTTGATGGGAGCTGGATCAGTTTCTTGGCATTGACATTGCAGTAAATACCGCTTGCTTTTCCTATTATTTAAACAGGCATAGAGGAGAGAAAAGTCAAACAGACAGTATTGAAAAATACTTGCTACAGTGGCCAACACTGGGCATTTAGTTGTGTATTGCTGACATGAGAAACATGCACCTATAAATTTAGGAAGGTGGTGGTGGGAATATATAACGAGAACATTCCATATGGCATTTTCTCACTCAGAAACATAAGAAATCAGAAACACAAACACTCAACGCTGTCAAGAGTTCTTCATAACCTGTTTTCATGGGGCTTCTTTGCATATGGAGTAGTTCCTGACTAAACCCATAAGCAGTTGATTCTAAAGTAGTGCAGTTGATCAGGGGCCATTTTAGACCAAGGTATAAAATGGTTGCCGCTTAAAAGCAGGGATTATATCTCTGTGTGATTACCCAGTGCAATGGCATTTTCTGATCTCCTAAGGATGCCAGAAAAGGGATCAGAATGAGCTGTGTGGGAAACCTTGTATGCAGTGAGAAACCAAAGAAAAACCCATCATGTTTGTCCAAGAAAATGTTAGATAACTTACTCATATGGAAAAAAATTCTGATTGTGAAGGGCTCTTTAACTGACCTGATGAATTCAGAATAATAGATTTAAGGTCCATGTTTTACCAAATCATTTAATTAACAATTGCAGCAATTAATCAAGGCATACATTATATTTTCAGCCATTTGAAGACAAAATCAGAACTGATCATATGCTTTAGCTCATGCTAGTTTTGCTATCCTCTAAATTTTTTCCATTGAAGACTTTTAAGAGGAAATTTGAGTCAACTGGCAGGAAACCACTTTTTCTTGGTGGTTTTCCAGGAGAAGTAGGTATAGACTAGAGGCATAATCGTCCCACAAGTTGAAAACCACTGCATCAGCTTAACCAAAAATCATAAAGTGATAAAATTACATGGCTAAATGAGCTAGCTAAATGACAGATTGCTTTAGTGTGTGGACCAGCTGCACTCACAGCCTCAAGTACAGTGTGAGAGTGTCTCCACCGACCTGCTGAAAAGCCATTGCATAGGACAACTGCCAGCTTAAAGTCAGGAGAAACTTGGTAGGAAGGACTGGAGACATGCAGTTGGCAAAGATCCAAGGTCCACAAGGAAGTCTTGATAAGGTAAAGGGACCTTTACTTTTCTCTCTGGTTCAAAACAGTCCAGGGTATAGAGGGCATAGGTGGCAATCATCTGAGGCACTTGGCACTTGGCCTTGGAACAGTGAGGTATGTGGTTCTCACAACCGTAATTTTTAGTGAACCACTGGCAAGTTACACTGTCTTCATCCACCAGAAAAAAACAAAGCAGAGGAGTTGTAAAACCAAGAAAAGATCCGTCAGAAAAACCAAGACAGTGTCCTTACAATTGTCATCAGCATGAACCGCTTGTGACTGAAAATTCTTTTTACTGGTGCTCACTGCTTATTTCTCTTATGAGGAATTATTATTTTTCAAACTGGAGTAGTAACATTATATATTTTATATATATAATGTATATATATTATATGTTTCAAGCTGAGAGATATACACCCATGAATGCTCTTCCGCACCCCACCCCTTTTTTTTTCTCTTTTGGGACACACATCTCACATGCTTGATTGATGTCATTTGTTGCTACAGGCTATGAGCAAGTCTTTTATTAATTTTCAGTGTCATTCCTTCTGAAGAGCACGTGCACACTCTTTTCACTCATCTGCCTCCCCATCCCTGACCTGCTTTTATTTTGCTAGTTGGTGGTTGCAACTGTTTTGAGTGTATAGAAATGCTGGGCTTGGAAACTGAGCAGGCTGTTCATTGTAGTCAGCAAAAAACCAAACAATGAGCTCAGAATCTGGCTCTTCAGTCAGTTTCTAGTAAAAAGGAGTTCAGTGAATAATGAGAATTAAGCCACAAGGGAAACCAATGTGCGGTTTGAATGTTGTTTTAGATAAGCTGGGAGTGCTGTCAGGAGTGATGAGGGTATAATGTGGCCACAAATGTGCATTGCCTCTTTTTATCCCGTATGAATTGCATGATCAATATGGTCACATTTCTGAATATTGAAGAGTCCATTAGGATAGATTAAACCATGTCACTGTCACTGCTAACTTCCTTTAGTCTATTGACATCTGTAAATTGAATTATATATTTCCGCAATTAATCTGAACTGCAAAGCAGTTTGAGTATTGCTACATAGTTTCAAAAGTTTAATTGCATTTTTTATTCTAAATCCCAGATTTAGAATAATGAAAATGAAATAATGAAAAGATTCATTAGGGATTTTTATGTAGATCTTTGAGGCTGAAATATTTCTTCCTTGTTGCTTTAATACATGTTCTGTTTGAAAAAACACTGAAGTTCAGATCTGCTTTTTATTCACATCACTGTGTACCGTAGGTAAGCACCTTGCCTGTCAGAGGGGCTGAGGCTCCCTCTCCAAGTACACATAGGCTTTTGATATTTAACACCTCTGAAAAGGAAAACATGGTTCAGGTGGGAAGAAATATTAAATATTATAGATGTCTGAGGTTTAGGTTTTGAACTTACTTCCATGTTAGCAAATTTTGGTTGGGGCCTGGGATTCTTCCAAGGAAGTGGAAGTGAATTTACAAGGAGACAGATTCTGGCACTTTAAGCCTTTGAGTTACAGGCAATTTGGTATTTGTCCCCCAGAGAAAGTCAAGAAATCTATTCCTCAGTAGGCTGCTCAGTGAACACTGCTCGAAGAATATTTCGGAAGTGATACTTCAGCAAGTGCTATAACCTTTTTAACTTACAGAGATACGCATCTGAACTACTTAGAACTCATATGTGTTAAACCAGGGACACAAAAATGACATCCTAAAGCCTGTGAAATCATAAGGTCTTTTCTGAAATTTCCTCAGCATGGATTTGGACCTTCACTGAGAAGGGCTTCTGACAGAATAGCTGGGGATACTGAGTGAGCTGCTTAATGACAGGCCTGGGGGGCAAAACAGCCCATCAAAGAAATAACCAGAGTGCCTGCAGCCAGCGCAGCAAAAGTTGTTTGTACAGATCACAGTGAGACCTGCAGGTCCCCAATATCTCTGTGGTTGTCCGATGTGCTGGTTTACAGAATGTGTTCCATGTAGGTTTGCTTCTCCTCAGGGAAATGAAGTCTTTCCACAAATTGTTCCTCAACACAGGCAGCCAGGGCCTCCAAAGAATTCTGACCTCAGATGTCTATGGGGAAAAAAAAAAAAAAAGGAACCTGAATTTTAAAACTGTTGATCTTTATAATAACCAAAGCTTGGGCTTCATTCTTCAGTACATGGTATGTGGTTCCTGTTTATTTAAAGAGGTAATGCACACTTTCAGAGATACAGACTGTAGCTCCAAGTAATAGTAGAAACTAGAAAAATTGGAAGTGTGTGAAACTTTATTGTACTACACTTTTTGTTCTTCGGTGAAATACTGAATGGGGCAGGTTTTCCTTTTGCATCTCTCTTTGAGAAATCTGCTTTTTTAGGCTAGTCGGCATGAAGAGCTATAAGAGCTCTCTCAGGAAGACTGTGGTAAGCTTCCACAAATGCCTGTGCAGTTGAGGTGCTGCTACTATCCCTAATAGTGATCACAAAAAAATTTACATTTTGTTATTGCATAATCTTTGACATGTGATACAAAGGGTATTCACGTAATGGTGTTAGTTACATTTATTCCCGCTGGAAAAGCCAACAATAGTGGCCTAATATAGATTTTAGGGATGCTTCCTCTGCACCATAGAAGAGCAATTTGTTCTTTTGGTGTTTTTATGTTTGTTTTTAAAATGTTTGGCTCTTTTTATCAGTCATTTGTTTCCATGATTATCACTGATTACACATCATAAGGCAGAAAATGTCATCACAAATTCCTGCACAGCTGACAAGCAATTTTGGGAATGTTTATAGATAAGCACCAGGGACTAGGTGCTTAGATCTAGATCAGGTGTTGCAATGTGCCAATGGCATCTTTTACTTCTGCTGATGCTGAGGCTTTTAAATGTAGATCCATGACTGTGTGCTGTGCAGTGAGACAGCTTTTGAAATCTCTTAGCAGGCAAGTGACTCTTCTCAGAAGACAGCAGTCTGCAATGTAAATGGCAAACTTGAATTCTTGAACGTTTTCAAAACTGTTCAGAAAATAAAGGTATTGAAAAAAAGCCCCACCACTTAAGTCTATAAACAGGCATCTTCATTAATGTGTGGACTATTTATTTTTGCATACAGTTCTCATTATTTTTCTATGCTGAATCTTCTGGAATCCCTAACTTTCAGTACATGAAATCTGGTTTTGGAACTTCCATGTAAAAGTAGGAATGAACAGAGGTCAAGAGAGTTGCAGATTTTTGGCTGTTGAAAAACAGATTCATGAAGAGTTTGTGAATCTGGAAGACAAAAAAAAGCAGCTTGAGCTTTAGGAGAGCATCAACTGGTCAACAGCTTTGGTCTGGACTTGTTCTTCCTCTCTAATGGATGGCAAAGGTTATTTGAGACATTTTTGGTGAATACAATATCCTATTGCTTCACTTGGCAATGATAAGTAGCCACGATGGCCCTAAGGCCAAATATTTATATCTGTTTGAAACAGTGACAGATGAATTGACTGCTTCTGCTACCAATATTAATAATTAATTATTTAACAAAGCTGATATTTTTAACAGTATTCATTAGGTTTTAAAGTTAACAGTCCCTTGAGATCAATCAAAAAATTTACATCATTCAAAACTGAGAGAGTTTAGATGAAATTCTGGAACACTTGCAAAAGATGCAGAACCCATTTACCCAAGGCAATAATATTGCAATCAATGTAAAACCAACTTTTGTGGCTTTAAATATCCCTTTACTCCAGTACATCTATCCAGTTCGTGTTTCATGTGGAGAAGTAAAATGGCAGTAACAATTTACCCCAAACAATTCTATCCACCTGTCTTACATCATCAGCACTGAAAGGTCAGTGAATGACCAGTATGGTTCGAGCTCCACCAGAGGCAAGAACTCGAGTGGTTCAAGTCAAAGTCAAACTCACTAAAAGGTAAAGTTAATGAACCTAGATACAGATGCTACTCCTAAATAACAAATAAGTAATGTTGACTAGCACTGTGCAGAGTTACCTGACACAGTGTTTAATACACTGGCAGATATAAACATCTAGAGAGACCAGCACTGATACAATTGATGGCACTGATTGGTACTGTAAAAGCAATAGCACTGCTGAGAAATTTTAACACAAATTCCCTAATATAGACATAGCCATGAAGGTTAAAAAGCACTTAACCCCCTCCAGCAATAGAGGACAGCTGATTGGTGGTAGTCAAATGTATCTGTCTGAAAATAGAAAAGAAAATATCTGGGGTGGCTTCTGGCTCTATCAAAATCAGTGGCAAATCTCCCTCTGACTTAAAATTTAACATGAATTTCAACCCTGTTTTCTGTTAAGAGAAAGGTGACAGGTTTTTTTCTTTCTTTCCTTTTCCAGTAAAAAAAGTTCTCTGGAGAACTGCCACTGACTATCCAGCTCTTGGTCCAGTTTTTTAAAAACCTCTATCAGCCAATTAGGTGTACAAAATAAATAGTGTCACTTCGGCAGGCCTGGATAGTTTATATGGCAGCCTCATATTTAATCTAAACTCCATTCTATTTCCATTTCTTTCCTCTCCCTTCAAGCCACCAGCCACTTCACCACCTCACTTTGAAGAGGCTTTTGAAAGCAGAATGTAAAAGATAAACTGTTTCTCTTCCTCTGGCAGTGCTGTCCCTTTTAGAGAAATGCTGGGGTCTTTGCTCAAAACAGGGAAGCTCCATCTGTAGTTGTCATTTGCTGTCAGTCATTATGTCTTTTGCTAGACACAAAGGACCCAAAATTATTTCTGCATAAACTGCATTTAGAACTCTGGATCACTAAATCCCAGATCTTTTCCCTCATGTCCTCTTTACTATTTTGTTTCAGAATAAAGACATTAAGTATATTTTGGAAATCAAAAATATATATAGAACTGTATTTCGATTTGCAAATTATCACTGTTAAAATTAGCATGTATATAGATATATATATATATATGCAGTTGTCCAGTATTCTCCAACAACAGAAGTCCAGTGGATTCTGATATTTACATTGTGCTTTTCAGTGCTATGACTCTGAGGAAATATAGTATTAAATACAATAGCACTTGACAAATTTAATATTATAAGGTCAATAGGGTAATTTTCATGACTGTCATTAGGAAATCCTATGTTTGTTTCTCTTACTTCTATTTAGTTTTATTATGTTTTCCAAATACTGAATTTACATGTAACTTGAGATTTGAATGCATGTGCCTGTTTGTTCTTGTAGTTTGCCAAGCTGTTGTCACATAAATAATATTTATATTATTTGTTGCTTGGATACCATAGTGATGGTCAACTTAGATTGAATAGAACATTTTAAATGAGATTCAGATCCTAAAATCACATCTGCTCTGGAGAGCTGCAGTTTGCCAAAGCAAATGGGTAGTTTAAGCTTCAGGTTCAGTGCATCTACATCTACTCAATCTGGAACAGTGCAAGTCTGGATGGAATCTGAGCTCATGCTCCTTCAAACAGGTCAGAAGCATTGTCTTCATTAGACATCTCTCACAGAGCCTCTGGCAATTTTTCAAGCAGTGGCTTCTGGGAAATATCAGAAGTCAGAATTATATTGTGACAGAGAAGGTTAAACCAGTTGCTATTAAAAAGATGATATGTAAGTAAGTATGATTCCTCCATTAACTTCTGGAGGCTTAACTGGGAAGAGGCCTGTCTGTGCTGCTACTGCAATGGTGACAGAAGGGTCACTGGCACAGGTTTCCACAGGCATGGAATTGGGCTGTCATAGCATACATGTCAGACTTCGACTCTTCCAGCCGTATCAGTCACCTAAGTCATCTGTCAAACACACATGAGGTAAAGGATTAAGATGCCTTATTCCACAATTTACTGGTGGGGAAATTGAGGTGGTGTATGGAACACCTCGTGGTCCTGGCATTCAGGTCCAAGGTCACATCCATCTCATCCAGCCTCTGGAACAAACTGCTAAAAGCAGAGTAGGAAATGCTTTAATGAACTTGCTTCCTTCGAAGTATTCACCTCATCTGAGGAATCTGTTTGATGATTGATGTGTCCATGCATAATACCAAGAATGCCAAAAGGATTACCCAGAGCTTTCAGATGTTGGTTATCTGTTGCTCCAAAATATGCCCATTTTTGTCTGCAGACAGATGTGTGCGAGTTTGTGGTCTACTCTACTCTGATAAATTTGCTCATGATTCCTCTGCATTTTTTACACTCAGGCTTCATTACTGTAAATCAGTATAACTGAATGAGTTTCAGCTGATTTGTTCCGTGGCAGTCTTTTGGCTGAGCTGCACAAGTTGTTGAGAAAAATCCCGCCTGCTCCATTTTCACTCATTAGTGAGTACAGGAATGGGGGTCTAATGAAAGAGCCATGTCCTTCTAAAAGTGTAGTGCTGTCTGCTGAGTTACACAGCCTGCCTGCTCAGCAGAAGGAGGTGGCAATGAAGTGTCACGTTTCAAAGACTGCAAGAAAGAGCTAGTATGGTGATAGACTGAACTAATGCATTCTTAATGAGAAGAAGCTCTTCTATTACTTTGATGGGATGCATGGAAAGAAGTACTTCATGCTCAGAAAGAGTGAAAATCTGAAGGCTGTTTTTAAAGCTGTTGCAGAAAGAAGGAAGTAACTGTGGCAGAAGTCTTATAAAATTCTTGTTGTAAAATGCTAATACTGTGTTAGCATGATCCTTTGATTAAGATTTAAATTCAGAGGTGAGAGATGTGACTGCTCTGATCCCTACACAGTTATAAGCTTTTTGGACTGGATAAATTTTGGGCACACAGCACAAGCCTTGCAATCAATATCTAGTCCACTGACCACTGAATGTTTTCAACATCCAATAAATTTTGAATAATAAAAAAAATGCAAAAAGCCATTCTTTAAACATACCACATGTAACTCAAAAGAATGTTACCATTGGCTTGAGTGCCTTCAATAGCAGAATATTTCTTAAAAACAGCTCCCAGACATTCTGAGAAAGTGGCCTTGGCCACACTTTGCAGTAGTGGAGAAGGAGTAATACAAGTCTGGAGGAAAAGTGCATCCTGATTCCATATCCAACAATAGCTTTCACATCTGTCAGACAAGCAAGACTCGTGTATGAGACATACTCAAGGAATGCCAGTCTTTTAGGAACATCAGTGTGTATCATCCAACAGTCTTGTCTCCAGCTCTGACCAAATTCCAGTACTTCATCAGAAAGAGATGAGCAATCAGACAAGAAACCAGTTGTTGCTTAATACTCTGAGTGGAGAAAAAATTCCTGCTCGGCCTCCTTGAGTGACCACTGGGATCCCAAATGCATGTGTTTAATGCAGTGCAAACAAAGTGCCAGACACATTTTTCAAAACTTAATTAATGTTACAGCTCAGTATATGTTCAAGAACTCAATAAACAATCTTAACTTTTGATATCTAAGGACTCTTTGCTTATGTTTGTTATCTGTTTGATCAACATTTAGAGCTCTCTCTTAAAATAATTTTGTAGGAATTTGGAAGATCACTTCTGAACTTCACTTTTTGGATTGTTGGAAAGCTTCTAAATTTGTTTACTCATGACCCAGTTTTCAGACCTTTTCTTCATTCTCTATTATTTGCGTTGTCTATGAGAAAGAATCCTCATATTCCTCAGCCACTCTGTTGCTAAGCAAAACAAGTGAAACTGAAAATTTGTCTTTGTATGACAGCTACTCATTGCTCTAAACATCCAAGTAGGTTGTCTCTGCATCAATTCTGATTTAAGCTCATCATTTTTAACACAGGTGAATAATGCTTTGCACAGACTTCCAGAGGAGTTCTCTCCAATAGTGCTTACACTTCTGTAGCTCTACTGAAAATACTTTGCCACATCCATTGTGGAACTGCATAAACTCTTTGCACAAAGCCCCCTTCCTGGCTTTTACACTTGTATTTTCCAGTCTTCAACGTTTCCAATTAATCAGTTCCATGTTTACACCTAGAATTATGCATTTTTTTAAAGGGGCAGTAAGGGAGGACTGCTACATTTTATCCAATTCAAATTACCTGTGCCAACAAAATTGTCTTACCCTTCTCAAGTGATAAGTGAGTCCTTCTTGACTGTGTTAAAACCTCTTAACTTTTTGTTTCCTATGAATTTTATGAGTGCACACCTAATTCTTACTGTTAGGATACAAATAACCATTTTGATTGCTCCTAAAGTAATCTCTGAGAAACACAACAAGCAACTTTCCTGTAATATACCCTATTATTGCCTCTGTTTATCCAGCTTCTTATCCAGCTCAATAGTTTTAATACTAATTTGCATCACTGCCATTCAAAGTATGAGTTTTCTATGAGGACAATAAGCATTTTATATATCTAAATATACTAGATATGACACATTATCTTTGTCTAAGAAACAAAGTAATGATTTTAACCACAGATAATCTCATTGTAATTTCTCCCGTTTTTAATTTTCATATGTGTTTTTAATCACTTGTTTCAAATCTGGTTTCAATGTTCATGGTGCTGAGGTCAAACTAACAGTCATGATATTACTTGACATACGTTCCCCCCCCTCCTCTTGGGCATATTTGCCCAATCCATCACTGCATATTTCTGTCATCTAGTATCATCTCCAAAGGATATATATTTAAAATCTTTTCTACTTGTTCTTTCATCTGTCAGTGTCTTCAGTACTCTAGAAAAAAGATAATATGGACCCAATGGTTTTGTCACACTAAGCTACATATATTTGAGTTCCCTTTCAAATTATCTAATTCCTATTGTTTTATCATCATTCTCCTCTCAATACCTTCGTGTACATCAGTTTCTTGAAACTGGGGAAAAACATTTATTCAACAACAGGTAAGCTGCACATCAAGAGTAATGTAGACATGCCCAGCTTACCCTTCAGATCAGTGTCATGGCCTTACTAATAAACATGGTTCATTTCTTTATTGTTCCAGTAGTTAAAAACAATATGTCTTTGTTTTACTTTTCTGTGCAAGGTACAGTTCAATAAGATCTTTACCCATCATTCCTTTGCTTGTGTATGTTATAATGCATGCAAAAGAATTCTCCTCTTCTCACTCTTTGGAGGTTTTGTATCTATTCTTAGTATGTTGTTTTAGTTATTTATTCCTTCAGAGACTCTAGCCATTTCCTACAATTTCTCCCTCCTGCCCAGCTCCATTCTTAATGTAAATCCATCCTTTCCTGCATTCAAATCACTAAGTCCCTCAGGTCAATCATGTTCTTTCACTGATTTTTCTATTTTATAAAACTTTGCCTTATACCAAGCCTTAGCTATAGATTTATTTTTGTCCATCATGCAAAGCTCTGAATTCATTCATAATCACTTCCTCCTCAGGAACATCAGTTTTTGCTCAGCTGTTCTACAAGGTTCTCCTCACACACTCACAAACTGCCCCCCCCAAGCTTAAAATAACCCACACCTTGTTGTTGGGTGAATTTCTGTACGAAAAAGTCAGTCATCTGAAATGTCTAAGAATATCGAAACCTTGCTATTATTGATGGTATTTATGTGTCTGTCTGGAAAATTTAAGTCTCCTATGCTCATAAAAGTTCCCTTATTATTTATTTCTCTATCTATTTATAGAGATGATTAGACCCTTCCAACTCTCAGCCTGTCAGACCATATTATCCCCTTCTCTCAAATACTGTCCAAGTTGGGTCTCTTTTACCATCTTCCATGTACTGATTTTCATCCTAACAGATCATGTTTTATTCATGGCATCACATTTTAAGATGAATAAACACAATTTGGCTGTTTTACTTTGCTACGACTTCAAATTTCCTGACTTTTATGTATTTTAAGTTGCATCCATAGAGGCCTGTATATAAAATTTCCTTGTTTTCTTTTTAGATTGAAAAAACCCCAAGGAAAAACAGCATAAGCTTCCCCACCCTTTCACAAAGTGATTATAAATGTACCTATTCATATTAGATTAACTTAACAGCATTTGGTTTGGTTTGATCTTTATTTAGCAGTATACACTAGTTATGAATAGTTCTTTTCTATACCAGTAATGCTTTCTCATCATCAGTGCTCATCTGCCTGGATGAGGCACAGGGGATACTGAAATTCTGATTCACATCTGAATGTACAGCATTCAGAATGCACAGAAAATGTGTAGGGTTCAAATAAACAAAAAGGACCAGAAATTTGAACAGTAGGGAGCACCCGGGAGTGTAGAGATTTACCTCCCATCCCCACTGGTAGCATGTGAACATGCTGTACCCAAATTCTAGAGTTCTGTGAGGGAAAATTGCCCAAAAACCTTCAGCCACAGTCTCTCATAGCCATCAATCTTAGAGTCTGCCTACAGATGACAGGCAAGGAATTAATTACAGCATAGTCCCTCAGCAAATGTGCCAAGCTCAACTCTTGCTAAACAACACTACAGCCTAAGTTCCAGTTCAACAGAAAGTTTGCAGGTTGCTGTTTGCAGTGGTAATAAGTTCTTACCGTGCACTTGGGTATAAGCATCACCATTAAAATGCCTTGACATACTCTGAAGTGTTAAAATTAAGTCCTTCTGTGACTAATCTTAGAAATTATAACCAAAAACCTACATATCAACTAATTTTATTTTGTATCTGAGGAAGATAGGGAACTTAACCTTAGATGTGACAAAAAATTTATAGCTAAGCCAGTACTGTAATACATTACTTCCAGTCAACTCTGCTGTGATTTAGATGAGGAGCAGCAAGAAAGATTTGAGCTGTCACGCTTGACTCTGAGCTGCCAAGAAGAAGCGTTGGAGGTTACAGGCTAAGGTTTAATTTATATTCCTCCTTTTGTTACAGGCGGAGATGGTTCGTGCTGCTTTCCAAGCGCAGAGATCTTTCCTGGTGTTAGCATCTCAGTGTCAAGAGCCTCAAGAGGTAAGGAAAGTGACCTAGAGTTTCAAGAGGCAGCGTATTTAAAAGCCTGTATTCCTATATGTTACCAAGCCCTGCATGTGCTTTTATTTGTTATGTTATTTATAAAGCGCACTTAGAGGCTTGCTTTTACTTTTTTAAGCACGGTAATAATCAGAAAGCCATGGTTCAGGGTTAAGAACCTTTTCTGTGCTAATACATATAAGATCATTAAAGAAAGCAAAGGAGGTTTCCACTTTGTGGCTGTAAGTGGGATCAGTGTTTCTCTGGAAACTGGAAGCGCCATGGAATAGAATGGCTTTTTGCTAGCCCCCCAGGGATGCTCTATGACAAACATTAAATTCAGGGTATAAGCTAGTGAGAGAAAAATCGATACTGGCCTGTAGACTCAGTATTCTCCAAGCTGAGGTCCAGGTTAGGCCAATTCTGGAAGGAAAGCAAAGCATTTTGTCAAGAAAATTAAACAAACAAACAAACAAACAAAAAACCACAACACTTTTATCAAGTTGATTTATGTACTTATTTTATTGGCAACTATTTAAATCCTCCCCTCACAACTAGAAAGCTCAGGAAAGCTGTGGAGTTGTTATGATATCTCATTTGTAGTTTCTAGAGGGCACAGGGCCAATAGCACTGTATCATTCCTGGCAATAGCAATCATGTAGCCCTTCTGTGGGACCACCCTCAAGCTTTTTTTCTTGGAGTATGCAGAGAATGAAGTCTTCACTTGCACAGTCTCTCCATGGCCTTCAGTTCAGTCTTTTTCCACTAGCTCCCCACCACAAAATGCATTAAACTCCCTATTTTCAGATCAAAACTCTCTGCACATGATATAAATTATTAATTTTTTGGATGTTACTATTGTTTTTAGAGACACAAATTAAAAGTTTTTCTAATCAGTATGTCTTAATGGCAAGGGTACTCAAGGCAATGAAAAAAAGCAGAGATATTCCAGGCGAGACTTTAGATTTAGAGTTCCAAGCAAGAAGGGATCGGTTGTTTTTCCAGCTGTCCCTGATCTGAGAGAGTAAAAGTGGGTCATGACTCACAGAGATCAGGCAAAATTCCCATTGGTACAGGCCTCAAGCAGTCATTTATATTGGCTGTGAATACAACTGGACCCAGTGGCCCACAAAACTCTTCATGCTCGTAGGTAAAATATTCCCCAGTGAACAGTTTCCAATGACCCATAAATGTAATGCGATGTTCTGAAGTGGTGGGATTGTCCCAGCTCTGGTTTGAGTAAAGGCTGTAGGTCATGGCTTGGCCTACTGTGTTGATGTGCTATCAGTGTGATTTTCTCAGCTTTTCCAGTAAGAATGGCAGTGGATTCTCTCTACTCTTACCTTTACAACTTTCTGACCACAGGTCAAGGCTTTGAGATTTTTTTCAGCTGTAAAGTTTGGAAATTTCATCTAAAAATGGCAATAAAACAAGTTAAAAAAAAAAAAAAAAGGAATAGATGTAAAAAGAGATTTTGCAGCAATCCAGAATGACAGTTACAGAAACATTAAGCAAACCAACAAATAATAAAAACCTTGTCATAAACATCACCAGAGCTGGCCATGTGTATCCTTAAGTCTTAGTTGCACATTATCAGTCTTGCATAGATTTCTGCAACTTGTTGAAGTAAATTCTATCATTTATGTATCTTTTAGCATTGAGAAAATGCCACATGATGTGTGTGTACACATCATTCCAATATTAAAATACCAGGAATAGTACAGACTAAAGTTTCTTAGTGAGAACTTAAGTGTTTTTTTAAAACTATTAGGTACACATCTTTTATAGGCATTCAAACACATATTGTTGTTCATTCTTTTTCTCTTTTTTGCATACATTTCTTGCACAGATACATTCAATTACAGTGTGGACAGACCTGAAAATAATTGAAGGCTGCCTATTCTTTACAAATTGAACATTTTTTTCCCACTGCAGAGAGTGATGGTTCTTGGCATTAGGCTTTTTAAATGTCCGTGTCAATGACGAAAAATAGCCTATTGTAAAGCCAGATTGGTTAACCATTTTGAAAAAACTGTTTACCACCAGCTAACCAGGAGAAGGGAAAAAGTAGGGGTCCTCCCCCTGGCTCCCCAGGACCTTATTGACGTGATGTCATCTGGGCTCTGATTGTATTTATAGCCTAGAGCCACAGAGTCAGTGTGGAATCCAAACAGGAAAGCTAATCATTAGTGTATCAGAATGCACAGAGTAGAGAAAAGCAAATGAAGATGACAGCATATCTATAAATGCAAGAGAAAAGAGAGTAATTCTGTCATTCAGCTGTCTAGACTGTTTGCTTTATAATGTAAAGCTGTGAATGAGCCAGCGAGTTGCGATTATGGCATAGTAGCTTTGTAGACATTCAGAGACAGCGGTGTGGAGACTGAGGGGATTTACTGAGTTCCTGTCATGTTGGGATGTCATACATGGTGCCTTTAAAAAAAAAAAAAAAAAAAAAAAGAGGGAGGGGAAAATGCACTGGAAAAACAAATTAGCTCAGCTCTTGCAGCTTACAAACTAATGAATAAGGAGTTCAAACAAAAAGAAAGTTCCTATATGTATAATAATCCTTGGATTTTTTTTTTTTTTTGTGCTTAGCAAAGAGAGAAATGTACATTGCACAAAAAGCAGGATTTTTTCCTATGAAAATGTTGAAGCCCTGGTTCTCATTTAGCTCTTTGACTCCTGCTATGAGTCACTAGCAAGCATTTTCAAACAGTTAAGCTTGCTAAAAGTTGCTTTTGCAGAGTTTTGCTTCTTGCTAATAACGCTGATATTTTTTCATCTGGAATCCGTTGCAGTGCACAGCCTTTATTATCTGTATCTGTGAAAATAGTAGGAGCTGGGAAGGTAATTCCAGCTGGCATACCAATCTAGCATCAACTGCAATAAATTACTTCATAGAGAGCATGTTCTGTTACTTTTTATGGTCATGTTCTATATTTGTATGTGCAGTGGAAGAGATCACATGACAAAATCACCAGTTGATATTCCTGTTTGTGTATGTCTCAGCTAATGGCTGCTGCATTCAGGCTCATTCAACAAGATGTCTTTTTTCAGTTCATCCACTTATTAGAAGTTATTATCTGGCGCCAAACTTCAAACATTAAAACAAAAACATGTCTATTATAAATAGTAAAAGAGAGTATAGAGCACAAAGAAGGTGGAGAAGGGAAAAGAAATTAGAATATAGCTATAATCTGTGAGAAGTCATTAAAAAAGCTATTTTTGCTTACATGTTGCTTGGGCAATTCAGAAGACAGGTTTTAACATAAACCTTCACAAAACATTCTGAGATAGTTTGGATCTGAATTTTGAATCTGAATTTTCTATGCCCCATAGTCTAAGCGAAACACAATTCTGATGAAAGCATTTTTTTTATTTCATTGTATAATAATTTTAAAAGTTACTAGAATTCCTGAGCAAGTTTATCTGTTAACGATGTTTTCTAATTTATGATGATGAATAATAACTTATGAGATTGCTGATTAAAGTCACTGCACTGAATTCTTTGTGAATGGTGACTCAAATACTGTCTTCTCTTCAAGAGTTGTTTCATTCCACTTTAAAAGTTCAAACCATTTTAAGAGTTGCTTTGAGGGAATGAGGGATCCATTGTTCCTATGCTGGGAACAAGTTATTGAGATAAATATTTTTGTGAATCAATATAAGCATAAGCAGCATGAGCATACCCGTGGTAAGAAGTACTACAAACAGATTTAAATGGCAGATGCAGTGCAGACTATAAATGATTACGTAATTTCTCTTTAAAAAAAATGCTGAGTTCATAGGACTGCCAAAGCTCATGGATTTAATTACTAACATTCTGCAGACAAACATTCCAGTTAAATACCTAGCTTAAATAGCCAGATTCTGAACACAGGTGGGAGGAGAGGGGTGGAAAAAAAAATAAGAGATAAAGGACAGTTTTCCCTTTTTTTTTCTAGAAAAGGGACACCCCTCCCCACAGAAACCCAAGAAATTAGACTTAGACCCATGAGAACAAATCCTTCAGTTTTTACTTTTTATAGACAACCAAAAAAATATTGTAGCATTAAAATAGTTGTGGCAAAAATCTTTGAATAAAGGAGTTATTCTCAGAACTTTTATGTAGAAATCAAAGATGAAGATTTAGAGTTCCCTACTCTTGTCAGTGTAGGATTGCTCATTTTCTTCTCTCTTCTATTTTAAAGTACTTCAATAACAGGACTCCTGGGACTTGTTATGCTGCATCCTAGCAGGATTTATTTTCTAATTACCTTGACTTTCTTATGTTATTCCATTTCCCCCTACCTTTTATCATACTTACTGGGATGACCCTTACTGTTTTCCAAAAGTATGAACAGCAAGGTACACCTCACCTTGTTAATTTGTTACTTTCTTATGCAAAAGAGCTCGAGCTGAGTTTTGCTGCCTTTCTGTCAGCTGATTGATTGCTGCAAGCGTGCTCCTCTGCATCTAGAAATAGCCTGAGGAAGAATTTGCTTCAGTCCTTTTAAGGTCCTCGGGTCCCAAACTCACAGAAAGTGCCAAGAGTGACATGGACAGAACCTGAGATTTCTGAGCTTGCAAGGGAACCCCTTACCCCGCTCCTGTTCTCTGAAGTCTTGCCAAACTGACTGTTGACATATTTCTGTTAGCAGCAAGCCTACAACTGCATGTGGTCACAGCCCCAGTGATGAACCAACAGTTTCCAGTCACCTTGCAGCGTTCACAGGCTCATTTTTGGATACTGTTGCGAACTCTTAGTGTCAGGTCCACATAGCCCCTGGCACCTATTATCTCATAATTTTGTCTCAAAATCACACATCTGTGTTTTATCAGCCTCAAGCTCATCGTATTTTCAGACCACAGAATTGTTTAGGTTGGAAAAGATCTGTAAGATCAAGTCCAATCATAAACTTAACACTGCCAACTCCATCCCTAAGCCATGTCCCAAGCACCACATCTACATGTCTTTAAATCAAGGGATAGTGACTCAGCCACTTCCCTGGGCAGTGTGTTCCAGTGATTGACAACCCTTTCAGGGAAGAAATCTTTGCTAAGATCCAGTCTAAACCTCCCCTGGTTCGACTTGAGGCCATTTCATTTTTTCCTTTCACTTATTACCCGGGAGTAGGAACTGACCCCCACCTCACCCCAGCCTCCTTTCAGGTAGTTGTAGAGACCGATAAGGTAACGCCCAAGTCTCCTTCTCTCCAAGCTAAACAACCCCAGCTCCCTCAGCCAGTTCTCATAGGACTTATTCTCTAGATCTTTCACCAGCTTCGTTGCCCTTCTCTGCACCTGCTCCAGCACCTCAGTGCCTTTTTTGTAGTTAACTTCTGTAAGTATCCTTGTGGCATTTCTCTTTCTTCACTTGTGTTTGCCAAAACTCCCAGATCAATAAAAGCTGGATGCTGATAGCACACTCCCTTTCTCATTAAGTATCATTTTCTTTATTTCTGCTAAACACAAATCCAAACTAGTACTCTCTTTCTCCGTGCTACATAGTTGTTGCCACAGATTTATGGATAGCACAGAGCCTTCTAAAAGGGAAAGCACTGAGGGTACAGGTGATTGAACAGCAGTGTTCAGTTCACAGGTTTGTTTGTTTGTTTGTTTGTTTGTTTGTTTGTTTTTTCTAATTTTACTTTGGTCTAAATCAGACCGCAACCAATGATTTCTGAATTCTGAAAGTTATGCAGATTCCAGGACTGCTTAATGAACCTATAGTTTGTCCCTGGGGAGATCTCAGGCGAACCACATGCGTGTCTAAGGATGGAAACCTGCATCATCTAACATCCCTGTCTTGGGATGTGCCCCGTGTGAAAGGCAATTGGCAATCTCAGATGCTGTGAACAAAGCAACTGTGGCTCAACATAACCTTGCTACCTGGAAGGCCTTGGGAGGAGTCAATCAAAAAATTGAAAGCAGTTCATTGCTGTAATTGTTCGTGTTCATTAGCTGTGGGATGTTACCTGTGTGCCTAAAGCAGGAGGACCCTTCCTGGTTGAAAATACCACCCACAGAGAGCTGTAGTGGACAAGAAAACAATATGTGGAGTGTTCAGGTCCATCTAAAAATGAGAGTCCTGGATAAAAGTGTTGGGTGTCATTCCGCACTGCTGTAAACTGATGCATGCAGTTTGTGTCAGGCCCTGGATTTCTCCACTGGTTAGAAGCTATTTGTCTTTCGCATTCCTCTCCATTTGCCCTGCCTCAGAGTTTACATTTCAAAATAAACCCACAAATGACTAAAGTAGTAATTTGTCATGTGGGGTTGTGGTTTGGTCTTCCCTGTTTTTTGTCCCACAAAGGACAAAATTGCTACAGCTGATATTGGCTGTTAGATTGAGAATTTTTGTGCTATCTAAGAGGAATAAAAGCCAAATACCAATTAAGTCACTTTGGAAGCGCACACAAATGTGTCTAAGCTTCTGTGCTGATGAAGCTGACCAGACAGTTCTGCAGATTTGTCTCTCCGTGTCATAGTCCTGCTGTTGCACAGCGGTGAGTTGAAGTGGCAAAACCTGTACTGTTGACCAACAAATCCAACACTTGTTATACCACTGTGTTGAAGATTTACAGTCAAAGAAAACTATGCCATAATAAATTAATGTCTCTCTGTAGTTAGGTAGGAGGAGAGCTTTGAACCCTGAAAATATCAGAATACTAGAGGGACCTAAATGCAGTGTTCTCAGAGAAAAATGTCACTAGTGGTCTCTACTGCCAGTCAGAAAATGCTTGCAGAGGAAGCATTGGATTAAGGTGTAGTAGGTTATTCAGCAATTTAAAGAGCAAAACTGTGGTACCAAATGTGAAACACCCTGTAAAGAGAGATGAAGAAAAGAAAAATTAATAATTTGAGGAATCTAGATGCATAATTGAGACATTCAAAGTTACCAACTAGCTTGGATTCACCTCTGAAAAAAAATGCATTTTCTATATATACTCTATACTCTAATAAAGAGGCTGTTCCTCAGCCTAATCTGAACACTGATTCCATCCAGACTGTGAATAATCACCACATCTATACAAAATGCATCTCACTGTGGTCACTGAAGCTACTGGTATCTTATTCCTATAGACACAGGATGGGATTCTGCTCATCAGCTTTAACTGTCAAGGTAGGAATGTTGTGTAAGGTGTCTTTCTAGGCCCTCTTTACAGTAATGGGCAGCACCTCTAGAGTCCATTTCTTCACATCTTTTAATGTCTTCTAACATATAGTCTTCTAATATCTGTTAATATGTGGAAAGAATTCCTCAGGGACATCTCTTACTTCTTTTACAGTAGAGGGAATCGAGTCTCAGCTGAGAGCAGATGCTCACCTTTTAAATTGTTAGAACTGAGTGTGGCAGAGTCTATCCATGACATCTTTCATCCTTGAAAAGGATAAAAGGGCTGGTGATCCCAAATACTCGCAGCTTTCTTTTACTGCTTCTATGCCAAAGGATGCCAACCCCTCAGTTAGCAGAACTTGAAAGGGTATTTGTTCTCTCGCCATGCTTTTTTTCATAATAAGGTTGATTTAAACAGTATAATAGTGAGGTCTGAACTGTGTTGCCACCCCTCAACATAAAAATTCTTCAGTAGACAATCTCATCCCTCAAAACCATATAAGATTAGCTTAAAAATATGTAAGATCTTTTAAAACTGTATTTTTATTTACCTGCCGGGTTTTGTGCCTTTGTGATTCATGCTGGCAGGTTTCTGGACAATAATGGTGCTGAGAAAATGCCCATTTTCTCAAATTAAATCTGAGATTTTCAAGTAATCGCTGGCTCAAGCAGTCAAAGTTTAATCAAGACACTCAGTGTGACTTCACAAAAATCACAAAACTTGAAAGTTTAGCCATTCTCCTGAAGAAGTGTCCATGTGCCCCAGTCGTTTTAAACCTGGGGGACTTCTCATGTGGTTACTGCAGAAACATGGAGAAGAAAGTCTGTGTGGTGTGGTCTGTTGAAATACTGGTATTCCAAGGGCATTTTATGAGACTGGGCTGAGAGTGTGAAGTCTCTGAAGGCAGTTCTTGTTGCATGCTGTATCTTTTTTGGAGTGTTTTGGCTAATCACAGCAGTAGCCTTACTGCTCTTGAATTTCTAATAAGAATTGTAAGACATGGAGCAAAGCTGGCTGGTTGTTTAGGTATTCATATTTAAAAAGACTATCTGGTTTTAATCATTATTTTTTTTTAAATGAAAAAAGCATACTGGGAATTACTTCTGATGGTTCTAAGTTGTGCCCATGTTGCATTTTTAAACATTTCAGCAAAATGGATATTATAATAGGAATAGTGTTTATACAGAGACTCTTAAATTTCTGCTAAACAACTGTGCTGTGTCTTAAGTGACAAGAAATTTTATCTAGCACATGCCAAAGGCATGCTGGACATTTTTCCAACAGCTCTGATCCATCTCCTTGAATTCATTTTTTCTTAGACATACAGTATAGACAAACATTTTATTAACAGTCAGCTGTTTTAATATTCATTGCAATAAAGAGATTATTCTTCTAGAACCCTCAGCACAACTGTTTCTGCATTGTAAACCCAAACAGTACTGATTACTGCCAGAATTAATGAGCCTTTCTATACCCATATGCCATACACACTGTAATTCATCTGCAGTTTAATCACTAACTAAAAATTTAGAACTGAGACAGAACTCAATTAAGTGGTTCCTTGCAGGCCTGTCTGTGTTCCTGTGTCCAACCCTTACACAGAATCTTGTATGACAAGAAGCTGGCACAAACAGACACACATCTTGTGCAGCTATTGCAGAACGGGAGGAGTGCAGAGTGAAGGGACAGCAGGCTGTTGAGTTCATCTCACATGGGACAGAGCTGAGCAAAGCCTCAGGCCCTTTGTGGCTCTTCTGGTGTCACTGCAGTGCCAAGGGAATGATTACTTTGAACTACTTTCCTTAGCAATAAATATTTCACCTTTTAAACTTACACAGGGGGCTTTTTCTGTGAAATTAAATAGATCCACTACATTTTTATAAACAGTTGGTTCACTGGATAGATTAAGTCCTGTGTTCTGAGAGACAGAAATTCTGTTTATACCACTGATAAAAAATCCTCAGAGAAGTGTCTGGGATTTTTTTCTAGGAGGAATAGGAGGAGTTGTGGGTCAATGTGGGTCATTCAGAAAAATATTTGATTCTGATTTTGCCTTCTTATCTGTAGATATCAAAGTATTCTACAAAGTAAACCGGATATTATTAACATTATTTCATATCTGGGAAACCGAAGAAAGCTAACACAGCTTTTCTGAAACTCGATGGCAATTTGATGGGAAAGCTGCAAAGAGAACCCCCATTTATGGACTCCCACTTCTGTGCCCTATCCACAGAAATGTGCTGCCTCCCAGTGCTGTCTGTATACCAGGCATCTGTGGAGCTGTATTTTTAGACCTGATATTCTCTTTGGCTGGAACTGGGCCATGAAGATTCACAGTAAGCTAAGGACTGTAAATATCCCTTAGACTTTATGGGAGGAAAACTGGCATAATATCAAAGCAGAACAAGCATTTTCTTAAATTTCAGTTTTGTTAGCTACTATCATACTCCAAGATTTCCCTGGAAAATAAGAAAGAACCAACCAGCTGCAGCATGTTGTAAACAAGCAAAAATTAGAAAGAAGAATTTCTGCAGACATTATCATGTTATGGCAACAAAATCAGATTTTAAGAACTACAAATCATGGAGGTTTCGGGGCTTTTTCAGACATAATGACTTACGCTGGTCATTAAGTCATCAGCAAAAAATCTTTTCATTTCCCAGTAATACTGTAAATATTTTTTTTCTCCCAACCCACTTTGTTGCAGGAGAAGATCAAATATCCCCGTGTATTTCAGATTCATAGGCCTTTCTCAGAATTACACTACCACTAAAATATTAAAGCTCCATAGGTGGATCAAAATTCTTTTCAAAAGAACGCCTTTTTGTCATGTTTTTGAAGTGTCTTTTGACCTGTGTTGGTCCAAAGCATACATGCTTATTTTAAGATGGCATAAAATTCTGTAAGGCTGAGGTCTTGTGGAAGGGTGAAAAGAAAGACCTTACAGAGGACAGAGATCAAGCAGGACATGCACACATCATCTTGTGTGTATCATGACAGCATTACTCCTCAAGAACATGAGGATTAGTTGTCTCCAGCAAGCACACTATTCCATTAAAGAAGTAGCCCTAGAAAAGGTGAGAAAAAAATGCAGAGTTCTGCCACTTCCTGAGTGATGTTCAAGTGAAGCGCCAGGGAGAATCAGAATGGTGCGCTGTCTTTGATGGGACATCGTATGGGTTCTGTGAGCAGACTTTTGCAATGTTATAGGGTTGCAAGGTTTGTAGCAGTTGTTTTGCTGATGAACTGATGACTCCATGCCCCTCAGTCATCTTTTTTCTGAGTGGAAGAATTTATCCCAGTGAGTTAGAGCTCTAAATTAGTTCTTCTGAGACATGGGGTCAGTGTGATTAGCATTCACTTTGCACAGGAAAGAGCTGGGGTAACTTCTGCATTCATTCTGCTTTTCTCTTCACTCCAGACACTATTCCATCCATTCAGCAGTCATTCCCCTGGATACCATTCATTTCTGATTAACACAGGAGAATTTCCCCAAACTACGGCTTGCAGGCAGTATGTTTCCCATGAAATCCTCTCACATTACTTGCAGCCAAAGGAAATTAAAACATTAAAACATACCGATAGGGAAAGCTGAAATTGATATTGCCTTCTGTGTATTACTTTCCCAGTCTTGTTGCCAGATGATAAGAGGCTGCTAACAAGTAGTTTGTGTTTCTTCTAGAAAGAAAACTTGATTAATAACATGAAAAACTCAAGACAGTATAAAGAGTCTCAAGAAGTTCAAGGGATATCAGATACAAAATACAAGCATTTCTGCTAACTCTGATCTATGGGGTCTATATGGTTCTTAACCTGGGCAGCATGTGAAAACACTGCCAGTGCTGAGAACATTTTTGCTGCAACGCATTATTAACACTTAATGTCTATGCATTTTATTGCTGCAACCAGAGGAAGATAATTAATTTGTTACTGTAATGCAGAAATTTATGATGAACTTCCTTTCCAACTCCTAAATCAGTGGGCTGGGCAGACAGTATTAAATCACAGGATGTTTTTGGACCCCCATCCCCTGTTGTTAACAGCAGCATCTTCTTTTATTTCTTTTTTTTTTTTTTTTTCCCCAGAATGAGGTGGCAATGCTTCTTAAGCCAATATCAGAGAAGATTCAGGAAATCCAGAACTTCAGAGAAAGGAACAGAGGGAGTAAAATGTTCAACCACCTCTCAGCCGTCAGTGAAAGCATACCTGCCCTTGGCTGGATAGCAGTGGTGAGTGACACAGGGGAGGGCTCGGAGGGGTGTAAATGTGCTTCTGGATGGTGCAGCCCAGAATAGTTCCAAATCTTGCAGAGCCCTGTAGTCTCATCTAAATAGTTCCTCCATCTACTACATCCGAGAAGGTAATAAACCTAATGTGTCAGGGAAGGTGTCTGACTAATGTTTTACTTCCTTTCTCCTTCTGTTGTTTCCTGCTACCATGGGTTGATGGTCCTAGTCTCCTAAACCAGGCCCTTATGTCAAGGAGATGAATGATGCTGCTACCTTTTATACTAACAGGGTATTAAAGGACTACAAGAACAGGTATGTTGCCAAGCCCCAGTATCCACTAGCCAGAGAACAGAGCATTAACCAATACCAGTAGGGTTCACGATGCCATCACAGAAATAATTTGTAAACTAAAAAGCATTTGATAAAACCTGCTTGCAGTAGTGTAGTTCCTCCTCCTCATCTTTGACCTGCAGCATGTTTGCAGTGAGAATGGCAGCAGCACTAGCAGTTCTGGTTTTCACTCTGCATATTTTAAGATTGTATTTAATTTTCTGGCATTCCAGCATCATAAGCTTATATGCAAATACATATTTGCATAGCAACACGTGGCTGGCTAGCTGCTGTGAGCCCTTGTCTCGTTTGTGCACTCATACTGTTGCTGTTCTTGCTCTTCGCTTGAAAATGCATATTTATGTGGTAGGTGTGTACAGCTGCACATCAAATTCCATAGCTTCTAATTTAATTTTTCTCTATACCACTGCACTGTTCTTAAAAAGCACAAGGAATTAACAGAAAAAATTCCATGAGCGATATCTGTGAGCGGATGGATAAAACGAAAAAATACAGGTCCTTCCTGTACCCACTTAAAAAAAGCCATGTACATTGTTTAGGTATTTAGTTCTTCCTTTAATAAGGAGTTATTTTCCTATTTTTCACTGAATCAGACCACAGTGTCTTCCAAAGTGTGAAAGGCTTTCTCTTGACTTCAGCAGGCTTTGCATTAAGCCTGTTGACCCAGATCCTCTGCATTATTAAGGATCAAACTCCAAAGGAAATAAATAGAAGGTAGACACACAAATCCTTGTAAGCATCCAGTCCACAGCCATCACTATTCAGTAATAATTCATCATAAGGAAAGACTCCAGCAGTTTATCTCTCTTTACATATTTCTTGTTTTCATTTACAGTCCCATTGGAAGACTAATGATAATGATTCTAGAGCCAACTTGTGACTTGTACTTTAAAAATTTTTGATCTATAAATATTTAAGTCTGGTGACTACACCATGATCCAGTATTACCCTGGCCACATTTGAACTTGGAAGCTAGAATATCTTAAAGAACCCATGGATATTTTCTGAAGTTCAGCACCCTGAAACTGAGTCTGGGTACCTGCTGCACAGCTCAGTACACTTGTAGTGCTCCTTCAGTTGACTTTGTGCCTGAGCAGAGTGATGACACACCCTTCTAGCAGGAAGCACTCTCTGCTAGAGACGTCCTTTGGCCTTGTTTGCCCTCTGGAAGGAGCTGAAGCTTTCCAGTGTAGTAGGCCTCAGTGTTTGCAGCACTGGGCTGGCTGGCTGCCTGCTAACTGATTTGTTGGGGTTTATCTGCTCTAAGCAAGAATAGCAATGCTTTCCTTTTTTTACATACATTCACAAATATAAATATTGTCTCTGTTTTTACAGTGACACACGCCATGTTGATTGGGTGAAGTCATATCTGAACATCTGGTCTGAGCTTCAAGCTTATATCAAGGAGCATCATACCACAGGTCTCACCTGGAGTAAAACTGTAAGTACTCTTTCTTTCTTCAAGAATAACCAAAAATGCCAGTAACCAGTTTGACTTTTAATGCTGGTCGTTAGCTCAGAAAAAAAAAAAAATCTAGGCCAGGAAGAGAAGTCATGGTCCATGGACTTCCCAACCAAGCCAGTAAAAGTTTAAAGGTGGGTGGAGATGTGTCAGGGCATTATGGTACAGGTTTGGGGGAAGAGGGAAGAATTATTTGGGGTGATTATAGTCATAACCCTCAGCTGCACATGGTGAGGCGAGGCAGACACAATTCTCCATGCCTGCTACAGTAGAAGGTAGGAACAAAAACAAACCGCAAAAAATTGAAGGATATGTCAGACTAAAGGAAAACTGGGGGAACATGGCAGGGAAAGGAGAAGAATGGTGGGAAGAATCTGAACAGAAAGATTTAATAACAGGAAAAAGAAACACAAGGAATACATAACAATTTATTACTTCATAGATAGATAGCTTTATAAAACTGTTATGTTAGACATACAGAAATAAATCCTGAAATATAAACAAAGAGAGTAAATGTAACAATGTCTAATTACTTATGCTCTTTGTATAAACTTCCTCTGTGCGTTACATCTGAGATGCATAGAGAGATGATAGCAATGAATATTTTTCTCTAAGACAAGTATAAACATGAAAAATTAATTTTCTGTTGGGTATAAATGTAAGAGTTTATATCCACTGTCTACACTGATGCAGTGTTCTATATTATTCTAATAATGTACCCATGTTTATTATCAGGATAGGAGAATTGCTGAAGTATATTAAAAATGTAATCAGCCAGCTCTTTACTGATATCCTCTCCTAAACTTACCCATACTTGCACATGCAGTCATTCAAACCAGATTTATAATTTCTTCTGTGTATGCAAATATAATTCTTTTTAATTGAATGACTGTTCAGAGGACTGATGTAGGCCACCATTTTAATTCCCACACCAAACAATTTTAAGAACTCAGGAACATAAGGAAATGAAATGGAGCTTTCAGATTATCTTTAATGTCCCTTCCAACCCCAACTATTCTATGATTCCATGGAATAAGGCCTGGAACACCTCTCCTTTAAAGACAGGCTGAGACAGTTGGGGTTCTTTCACCTGGAGAAGAGAAGACTTCATAGAGACCTTTTTGCAACCCTACAGTTTATAAAGTGGGCTTATAAGAAAGACTGAGAAAGACATTACCAAGCCCTGTAATTATGGACAAGGGGCAATACTTTTAAACTGAAAGACTGAATATAAGAAAGAAATTTTTTATTACAAGGATGATGAGACACTAGCACTGGTCTCCCAGAGAAGCTGTGGATGCTCCATCCCTGGAAGTGTTCAAGGCTAGGTTGGATGGGTCTATGAGCAACCTGATCAAGTGGAAGGTGTCCCAGCCCCTGGCAGGGGGGTTGGAACTAGATTCCAACCCAAACCTTTCTGTGATTCTGTGGCACCTGGAAAAGGTGCTTTATCTCTCCCTCTATGGAGGTGATAACCACGTAAGAGAATACTTCTGCTCAGCAACAGAATATACAGCTTTCTCCTCATACCCTTCATTAGACATTATACAAGTCCTTACAGTACTCAAGTTTTTCAAGTGCAAGTTCAAACACAGGAGACACCATGATCTGTGTGCATTTCCTAGTCTGAAGCAATGCAGAAATGTTTAAACATGGTAAATTAGAGGACTGGAATTACTTGCTCCTTTGTAGGTTTCTGTAGTAAAAATTTAAAATATTAAATATTATTCTTTATTTAGTACAAAATGTCTTGCTACATATTAGTCTGTTACAAACAGTGAATGTGAGAAGAGCTCATGATTTTTAAATTATTATTAGATAAGGGAAGGAAACTGTCATGCCCTGTTAGCTGAATTAACCCGAGAAATCTGGGACAAATTTAGTTTTGTTAATACAGAGAAAGAATAATTTTCAACTTTATTAGAACTTTACAAGCATGGAAGTAGTGTTATAAGAAAAAAGCTGATTACAGCCATTTGATCAAACAGGAGGAGCTCTCGTTGCTGTTGAGTACTGGTAATCTTATTCAGAAGTGTAGCTGTTACAGATTATATTTGACTGGTCTTAAAACCAGTATCTCAGCCATCATGTATTTATATTTCCTTCTCTTCAGTTGTGCAAGAAATTGCTGAATACAAATCTAAGTGTGGCTTGTTTGTTCATATTAAGCATAGTTCCTTGCCATCAGGAAACTATCACTGCATCTAAAGTACTAATTTTGCTTCACTTTGGATATTACTCACATCTTGAAGTTTTCTTGGCAGTATGGCTTATTTAAATTATCATTCATGTGATGTGAGTCTGAAGGATTAAATTACAAGCACATTTTTATGGATGTATATATTTTTTTAAGTTTTGCCTAATGTGAATGTAAGGAAATTAGAATCCAGTAAGTTAGCAGGTTGTTTAAATAGCTTGTTGAAATGTTATTTAAATACTTCTGTGAAGCTTGGTAACAAATACATTCAAGAAAGCAATGAGTTACTGAAGTGATAATTTCATTTTTGTTATACATTTTGAAGTGAGAATGAAAGTCACAGATTCACGCTGTGTGAAGTTAAGCATAAAGGTCTGCAGAATCAGGGTCTAGACAGAAATATGATATACATAAAAGCTGTAGATATATTCCAGACACAGTTGTTAATTGTTGCACACAGCAGCTTCCCCTTATATGCATAAAAAGGAAAAAAGCAAAAAGCAGTAGTTTGGCAAGGTGTTAACAAATGGGAACATTTATGAAAGGGAGACGTTGATGCAGAAATGGTATTTTATTATAGAGGGAAAGAGAGAAACTTCTGTATAAGTACAGATTTAAAAGTATATTATCCCTATAATTTACTCTTCATATCTGCACAAGTCAACAAAGCAATGCTTGAAGTTTCTATAAAAAGCTCTTAAGTAGCATATTTGGATATTTCTAAAGAGACTAAAGAATCAAGAAGAATATTAACTACTGCTTCTCTCAGAGCTGTACTCTCATAGCTTGAGCTGCAAGAAAACCAGGAGCATCGTCCTGGATCAGACTATGCTTGTGTTTCCAAAGAGAAGGGGACAGGATTTTTTAGTTGGCAGTTGGCCCCTTAACCTATAGGTGCTGTAGACCGTGGTGTGTACATTTCTGGCCACACTCCATGGCAATATCCCAAAGCTGTGCCATTTCCAGCCCCCACGTACCCTGCACAGGGCAGCTGTAGCCAACCTTGGAACAGATCACTAGTGTGTACAGTAAAGTGTTCCTGGCTCTGGCAGTAAGCTCACAGGCAGATACTGTAGAGGGAAGACAAAGAAATGTCTTAACAGATTACACAACAGACACTAAAACAGGTGCAAAAGTTTGAAATATTGGCCAAGCAGTCAGCTCTGACAGCAGCAGCCACCTCTATCTGCTCTATAAGAATTTTGTGATAAAAATAGATGTTTACAGATATTTGGATCTAACACAGTTGTCTCTCCTTATTCACTTTGGCTCTGATTCTGCCAAGATGTGTGACAATATTTTACTTCTTAAGAGCATCCTATTGAAGTGTGTGGGGCTGTGTAATGAGAAAGCCAAGAAATAGTGTAGTCAAGGACCTTTAGACCTTTTGTGTCTTGAGCCTGTTTTGCTACTCATGTGGAGTGGTGATACAAAACTGGGCCCCATGTAAATTGTAGACATTTAAAGGCATAATGGTTAGGATATTTGTTGGTACTGTGCTCACAGAAGAAAAGCACATATTTAAAGTATGGATGTTTGTAGGCAGGATTGTCCCAGAGAGCAAAATATTCCATGTAATTTCACCATGACCTGAAATAGTCATTTTTGTTGATTGTGCATATGTCAGAGAAAGTATGCTTGTCGGGGGAAATCAGATGGATCTGCAGTATTTCCTTAAAAGTGTAATTCTGTAGTTCATTATTTACATGGAACATTTTGCTCTTGACAATGGGAACAATAGCAATTACCAACCTAATGGAGATCTGTTTTAATTTGCTACCAGATGTGACACTCTCAGATGCCAGTCAGTCTTACGAAAAAGCTGTTGTTATGATGAAATGTTTCAAGTGCCCAGGGTAGCATTTTACCTATGCAGTAACTGTTGGGTTTGCTTGCTACAACTTTACCAACTTAGGCCGCAGCTGTAACAGTGACCTGTCTTTTTTTCAGTTCTTACTGATAAACAGCAAGTCCCTTCTTTTCCTTTTTTTTTTTTTTTTTTTTTTTTTTTTTTTGCCTAAGGGAGTGGTGCTATTGAAGCATGCCTCTTTTAACCCTCCCTTTTTTTTTTTTTTTTTTTTTTTTTAAGTGGTGCAAAGAAATGAACAGCTCTAATATCAATTCACAAGAATAATAAAAAGTTTGTTTGTGACAAGGACTGCATAAGTAATCTGGGGGAAGTGAAACTTCTGCTCCTAGTTCTGCAGGTTAACTTTGCAGCAATAATGCTGCAGTTTTCCATACATCAAATGTGAGTTAAGAAATGAATCTTGCTCAAGGATAATTGTCTTGGATCTTTCAGTTGCAGGTGGATCCATAGTTAACTTTTCCTTCTTTGCATGCAATAGTCATTTAGGGCAAATTGTACTAGTAGTTTATTTACAAACAGAAAATATTTACAAACTAGCAGTGAATTTCATTACAGTGTTTAGTTTCTAACACAGAATTTCACTCAAGTGATGAGTGAAGTCCTCCCTGCTCTCTTTACAAATCAAAACAGCTTAGGAGGAAGTCTGCACATCTTTGCAAGGAGTTGAGATTTATTTAAATACCATTTCCATTGGAAAAGCCTTTTTTTTTTCCTGAAATATCATTTTAAAAAATATTTATTAATCATTAGATAGTGCTCTAAGGACATTCTTTAAAAGCTGAAATTCTGCACACCAAGAAGTACTATCATAATTCCTTCATTAGCCTGACTGAGTGCAATTACAGTAGTCTCAGTGCAGACTTTGACCATTTCATTCTTGTCTAAAATAATCACCTCCAGACATTTTCTTATAAAATGGCCCTGCCTCTCTCCTGTTCTATCAAAACATTTTCCTGTAATATATCATCTCTCTGCATACCGAGATGAACAAGCTGCACAAGACCAACTTCTGCAGGCGAAAGCCTCCTAATGTCTGTCCAGTATCTCTTCTGTGCTGTGTTTAGTTTGACCTACTTATCAAGCAGCCATCGTCTGAGCCACTTCACTAAAGCTAAAGGTCAAAACTGTAGTGCCAAATTCCAGCCACAGCCACAACTGCAGTCCCAGGGGCCTTGTTCAGATAGAAGTAAGGGCAGCACAGATGTCCCAATTTATATGCCTGTATCTTGGATGAGATGGAGATATTTTCGGAGTGCTCAATTTTTCTCAGTCCTAGGCTTTTCTCTCCTTTTCTGTATACTTTCCATTCCTTTTTCTACCCTTCATTTTCCTTATTTCCTTATACTTTTTCACTGAAAATAATTCATCCTTTAATTGCAAGTGTTCCTTTCCCAGAGAATGGGCAGTGTTCTGGTTTTTGGTACGCTGTAAGTTAAAAAACCAGCCATCCTGGCAACTCCACAGTAGTTGCCTCTTTGGTGGAGACTTCCTCAATCACATCCCTGTCCCTTTGAAAGAAAGTAGTTTTACTCTCTTATTCCAATAATGGCTGAAAATATTTGTCATCACTGTATGACAGTGGTGTTCTCTTAACATTAGTGACCAAACACCATTGAGACATGTTCAGGGAAAACCTGGGAGAGGCTTGTTTGACAACAGCTGTCAAACACCACATGACCTGTAACATAATGCAACCTAGTCCCAATGGAAAAGGGAAAGGAAAAAAAAAACTGAAAGTATGCAAAGTGGACAAAAAAGGGACTAAAACTTGTGCTATCTTGCTAAAGGGATTGGTCTTCTTTTTAACTGATTTTTTATGTGAGTAAAAGACGGTTGAACCTGCCCATTGGAGCATGTTACTTGTTAGCAATTACAATAACATAGAATTCTCAAATGATTTAGAAGACTATGGCTGTGTAAAGCATTTCAGGTTGGGTACCTCGGAAGATGTAAACATAATTTTAAATCCTGAGCAGGTGATAAACACACAAGAGTATTACAAGGGCCTTCAAAGTTTGAAAACTCTGCAGATAAATAATTTTGCTGAGACCTGGTAACAAGAAAAGGACCTGTTTTTGTTGTTTTGTGTTTTAACTCACAAAGATTACAGGCCCTGTAAGTCAGCTGTCTCATCCAGTGAATTGCAGATCTCAGGGCAGCATAACCCCTTGCAGACAGGTGGCTTAAATACAGTAGGTAATAGAACTGTTGTGCTAAGCTACTTTTACACAAAAAAAACACCTTAACAAGAGCTCTGTGCCCCTGAGTCACAGTCCACCTGTTCCCAGAGGTTGATATGTGATATTCTGAGCTTCACAATTCTTGTCTTTGGCTGTGCATATGTATGGAAAGAACAATACAGAATGCTGTAATCATTTTAGGTGTGAAACTAGGATTACTATAAAGGGGGAGAAAATAGGGATATCTTTTTTTTTATTTTTTTTTTTTAAGAAGAGTATATTCCCCGTTAGGGCTCCTGTTTATCTGCTGCCATGAAAAGAAAGCTTTTCAATAAATTAAGGAAGGGATTTCATGACCTCTGTCTAAGCCACCTGTTGCCTCAGCTGCAAATAGATACTTACCTATTAATAGGAATGACTAATAAAATAGGCACAACATACTATACACATATATACGTGCATCTATCATTTATTTATATGCATTATGTAGATGTTTATAATCTTCTCGTTCTGAGTAAAAAACCAGCCACTGCAGCTGCAAGAAATGCACGTTCATTCAAACCCTCCCCAGCAGGTTCCCACCACAAGAACTTTATTCCCTCTGGTTCCCGCACTGCACTGTGTCAGCCGAAAGCTGGATAAACACAGAGGAGCATCACGGGTGTTTGTACAGGGACTGGCACGTGAGCCCCTCATATACCCAGAGATACCAGCCTCTTACTGGGGCTCCGTGCTGCTACAGTGCTACAAATATAGTAACAGTGACATGGAAGGCTAACCCAGGGAGCTGTTCAGCAAGAACAGCTCAGGAAATAGTAACATCTACGATAAGACATAAAAAGAAATTCTTAGTCTCTCGGTAGCTGGGTTTAGACCTAAAGATACATCAAGCTGCCACCAAAAATTAGTGACAGTATGGTATCCAGAGCACTTGTGTTATGTATGAACAGCGTTTTATTTCTCTAACAAGACTGGCTGTTGCCCTGTGCTCTGGGGGAAGGAAGCCTTTAGGAGAAATGTGTCTGACAAGGCCTTGCCTCTCAGAAGCGAAGGGCTTTGCTCAGCTCTACTGTAATTTCAAGAGAATTAAATGAGATTTGAGATAGATGAATTTCAACCAGCCAGCTGCCTCAACATAAACAGTCCTTCTTTCTTCCAGTGAGCAAGATTGGTAGCCAGCAGAGAGATAAAAGGAGAGTACATCACCCATCTGCCAGTAGCACAAGATAAAGGTAGAGATACAGCCTACTTTGAGGCTGTACCACAATCCTGCAAACCCTTGCTCAGTGATAACAATGCATTTATCAGACCCAGCTCCGTGAGCAGCATCAGACACTATCACCAGAGGAAGCTATTGTGCCACAGTCAGTGGAAGGCCCTTGGGTCTCTCTGCAGATGGCTCAAAACTATCCAGCAAGGAGCAATCCCTGACCCATTCCTGTCACCCGATTCAGAGCATGATTTAGTTGGAGCTGAAGACACATTTTTTCCCTGGGAGGAAATTTCTGGGATGTTTTGTGCCCTACGGATCTCTCACTGTATGGTCACAGGGCTCACGTGTTCTTTTCTTGATAGGACCTTACTGCGAGAATGAGATTTTCCCCCCTTTCAGAATGCTCTGAGAGTTAAGTTTTAAAGCACACCGAGTTCACTGTGATGCAAAGCTAGCAGGTTAAAAGTTATGGCTTATTTTTGTGTTACGTTTTCAGAAAGCGAGGCCTACACTATCTTGCTCCCCTGATAGTCTTACAAGGGGCTTATTCGTAAATGATGGAAAAATGACCACACCAACGTGTTAATGGGAACAGTGGGCTATCAGCATAACTCCACGTGCTGTCTACAGACACCACAGCACCGAGAACAGCAGCTGTTACTGAGGCAAACAGCTGAAATAAAAGAGGAAGAAAGGCAGCTTGCAAATAACCACCTTTGCTGGTCCAAATGTCTCTTAATACTCCTTGTGTAAAGACACACTGTTGTTAACATCTGCTTGAAGTTAATCTGAAGAGTTGTTTGCAAACAGCAAAGCTGGTGAGCACCTGCTGCTTTAGGCTAGATGAACTTTTGTGGGCATGCAATATGCTATTTTATTCCAGGCAGCTCTCATGAACACTACACTGTACAGAACAGAAATGAATGGACTTTGTGAAGGGCACTTTAGTTGAAATTGGATAGGACTATACACACGTATTACCAGATACCAGAACAGTTTAAGAGCCTGGTTCAGAAATATTCTAGAATCTGAGGGTCTAAGCGGTCTTAGAAGGGTGACTAAGGAAAGCAAAGTAATTGCCAATGACTGAGGTTGGTAACTTGGAAGTTTATGTATTAATAGAGGTCAAAACTAATCAAAAAAGAAAGTTCCTGGAACCACTTCACTAGGCTGATTTTAAATCTGCTCTTTCCATCAGCGTGTTTAACTGGAGCACAGGTCCCATCTTCCGGGCATGCAGGGAATGCAAGAAGTGAAACGTGCTTCCCGCCTTTCCAGTTCATTTCTGTGCTTTCTGCCCTCTTTTGCCACAAAGAATTTCACCTCACTTGAATGTTTGTTTGATTTCAGTTATGTAAATCAAAATGGCAAAGAAAAGAGGACGAAAGCCAGAGTAAGACTGAACCCCACTTTACAGCAAGTCTATGTAGAGCACCTCATTAGTGAGACTTGTCTTTTTCATGCTGTTCTGTTCCAATGGGGGATGGTCCTAATGGATGTGTCTGTGCTGTAAGATGGAAGATCTACAGTGGAGCAGTTAGTTCCACCCTGTATTTTAGTGGCCTTTTTTCCTTTGATTTGTCCTTCCATTTTGCCTGGCCTAATTTATGATTTAAATTGTTTGCAGTTTCCAGAATGGCCATAGATGTTCAGACATAATTAAAAATACCATGATGTAATATCTGTTAGCTTGTGCAGCTGTAACTCGGGTCATAATCTAGACAGGAATTTATCATGCAGGAGAAATGTTAACAACCAAGTTTTGGTCCATCTCTTTATTTCTATGGCTGCACAAAATTAAGAGGAAAAGTGGGAAGAGTGTCTGAAACTCAGATGTCTTTCAAGACCTTGTGACAGCTTCTGTGTTCTTAATTAGATCTAACTTAAAATCTTTTGAGCTCAGTGGACATAACCACTGACTTTGGTGGAGGGACCAGGCTTGTAAAGAAGAGAGGAGGCAGATGGGCAGCATGAGTTCAAAGAGTAAATTTTTTTTCTGACTCTAGAAACCCACTTAAAGGACTAGAGGGTCTTCGCTCTTCAGGTGAAGAATTGAGATTTTTGACTAGACTTGTTTTTTAATCAGTACTGCTCTATAAGGGAAAGTAAATAAGACATTCTCTAGTCATACAAAACCACATCCAAATTTAATTATTGTATTTAAAAGACTTCCTTCCGTCTGTACTTTCACAAGATAGTTCTTTCAGAGTTCAGGAAGAGAGATTATCCACTTCCACAGATAAATCCCTCTGAGTTTTGCTTCCATCTCGTTACATGGATATTCCCACACTGTAGTTGCCATTTGGGAAACTGCCTTTGATGCACTACTCAGCAGCATCATTTGAGCCTGGAGTCTCCTGCATGATCTGTGATGGACTTCAGTTTGACACTTGAAGCAGAGAGACTGTCGGAGTGACCCACCGCTCTGTGTTGTGTGCAGAATACCCAGATAACTTCCAGATTTTTTTTTTCTCTGATGCATCTTCGCAGCCTTTGCACAATTTTATTGGTGTTAATTCCAAATCAACGTGTGAGTCTTACAGACACAAGTTTGTGGAAAACCACAGTGCTGTATTTGTGCAGGTGGAAGCAATAAGGTATGCTTGAGAAAGGAGATTTTTATCTCAGACTAAAAGTTATTAACCACTGCTATTAATCTCCTTCCATAAAGCATACAAAATTCATAACTGCATGTTCACACTGTGCACAGTGAGCGCCGTTTCTGGGTATCTAAGTATTTTTAAAAGCCCCACAAATGCAATGTTCATAATTCTGGATAACCAGGACATAGTGGATTCAGTTGCTATGGTTGCAGGCAACAGAAAGGGAAGATCTGTATTGCACCTCAGGCAGCAACAACTGATTGTGCCACTAAATCCACTTACTTTTTTTTTTTTTTAATTAAAATAATTCACTGTTCTGCTGACTCTGCTGCAGATAACATTACTGGCATTAGCAGAGGCAGGGAGACAGACACTATAAATTGGGGGCCCAGTGAAGAAGTTGTCCCCAGCTAAAACAATAACCTGTAATTAGGAAGTATGTAAGCAGAAATGCTCTGAGTTAAATGCTTCCAAGCAAAAATGGAATGTCTCTAAAAGCAGTCCGCATCAATTCCGGTATATCTTGACAATAAATTATTATAAATGCCAAAAGGAGATTCTTCTCATTTGTTTACATTTGATCAAAAAGATTTAATAGCATAGAAGAGAGCTTATTCCCTTAGGAGATCTTGAATCCTTTTTTTTTTTTTAAGTATGTCTGAAGAGTAAATAAAAAGAGAGCATATGCACCTCAGCCCTTTTCCCATTATCAGTTTGGGATTACAGGCCAGAACAAGTTTACTTTTTAAAATATAGCTACAGTTTTCACTCTTGTGAGATGCATAAACCAGACAGATACTTTGCTGTTTCAGTTTAGTGGAAAGCAGGAGTAGTAGTATCATAAATGGTTAAAAATATCCTCAGAGGCCAGCTAAGCAATATCTATTTCTAGTATGGATTACAAGAAATGTTTTTAACAAGCTGTATCTCCTAACAAAGGTAGCCAGTTGGAGAAGCTTTGACTTTGTAAGTCACTGTACTTTTCTCATTGTATCTGCCCACCTTATAAATATCTTCTGGTGCGATGTACAATGTCTGTATAGCCAGCTAAATTCATCAGAACCAATCTAATTTTCTCAATGGTTCTTTTAGAAGTCTCTTCTGCGCTGCAGAGAGCTGGGATCAGAGTGACACTCAGTGGCAAGACAGAAAAAGTGATTCTTAGATTTTGTCTAGCATCTGCTGTTAGGATGTTGGGATATTATTATAAAATTTAATCAGCTCATTACTAGTATTTTCTGTCTTTTTGATCATATTCTATGTAGGCATTTTAATTCAGACCAAAATATGTACTTCTGATTATGCAAGCTGAAAGATTGTATTAGCTACTTTGCCAAGTCCCCCTTCACTCATAACTTTGATCTCCTGCAACTGAAAAAAAAAAAAAAATAGAAAAAAGAATTTGATAAATTGAACTAAAACCTCAAATATTGAATTTCAGAATCTATGGTGACTTGAGTCACCATAGATTTGCATTCTGTGGTATTTGAATCTTTGCAGATGACTTCAGCAGTCCAAAGAATAACATTTTACATCTTGCATACAATTCAGCACGTTCCATATGACAGTTCATGACCCTCCCAGTTGCTTGTGTTAGATCAAAACATTTTCTGCACATTTCTGAATGCACACCAAGATATGTGTAACTGAATTTGGTATCTGAAAAAAAGAGAGACATTTTCCCTTTTATGTGAATAAATACTGAAATAAATTATGGAATCTTTACTATTAAAGATTTTTAACATCAGTCTTGGGACAAATATTTCAGGTGGAGTAGTTCTGCATTAAGGGAGCAGTGTGCAGTGTGGACTGTTAGTCTTTCCAGCCTTGCCAGCTCTGGTACAGGGAAGGATTCATAGGATTACATTCGATTACTGGGCTAGAAATTCTTCTGAGCCTGTGGCTGCCTAGAGCCGCCCGAACTCACAGCAACCAAAGATGCCAACAAATAAAAGTTATCGTGATACAGCGTTCCTTGAAACTCAGTAGGTAAATAATTTCCTTCTATCTCACACAGGGTCCTGTCGCGTCATCCATGTCTATGCGGTCTGTTCTAACAAGCGGGTCCTGCCTTTCCCCACCCCCGCCGCCGCCACCGCCCCCGGGACCGCCCCCCATCTTCGACACAGAACCCGCAAAGGATGAAGGAACTGCGGCTCGCTCGGCCCTGTTTGCAGAGCTCAACCAGGGAGAGGCAATCACCAAAGGTCAGGAGAAAAGAAACTGAACTGTGATCCATGAGTCAAACTACGTCAAGACCTAGTATATGTATTAACCTAACTCTCACTGCATCTTTAAGTTGCACTCTAGCAACTCAGATCGTTCTGAGGCTTGCAGTGGTCTGATGGAGAAGACTGCACACCAAAACCTCCTTTAGAAGCAACAGCATCCAAATAAGTTCAGCACACCCGAAATTCACACAATTTATTTAGAAGCATCCTTTTAATTTTAAGGCAGCCAAGATGTGTATCTTCGGTCCCCAGTAGCTGTTAACCTCTAAGCTGCAATTGGAATAAAGATTTATCCCTGTTTCTGATTCACACTGACTGTACCAACCTGCGTCAAAATGTGTTACGTGTGAGGTAAAAAGGTATGGCTCACAGATCAGCGGGGAGTGCAATAATAAAGCTTCTTTTATTAATACTGGACAGTTGTCATCAAAGTGAGTGCCTGTGAGTTTAAATACATATCACACAATATATATGCAGGGATAGGTCAAATACTGTCTTAATTAGAAAAAGAAACTTCATTTTGCAGATGGAAAAACATGACAGAACAAGCTCTCAGGGCTTGCTACAGACAGAGAGGGACTAGAAGATGCTGTGGGATTTCCTGCTGTAGGATACTAAGATAATCCATCCACAGTAGGTTTTATATGAACTGCTAAAAGTGTGTTGCCAGTTACACTTTAGGTCGTTACCCAGGTAAATCTTGAGGAAATAAAACAGGTAAATTCACAGAATCATTTAACACAGTTACAAATAAACCTTTCATGCTTAAATATGAACGCTCGTAGGACTGGAAAATAGACTCTCTTTCACAAGAACCCTTTCTTTTTGGTTTTTTTTTAGGGCTTCGACATGTCTCTGATGACCAGAAGACTCACAAGAACCCCAGCCTACGTGCCCAAGGTCCACCTGTTCGTTCTCCAACAAAAAGCCATACTCCAAGTCCCACCTCTCCCAAAAATTCCCCACAGCAGAATCATGCCCCTGTCTTGGAGCTAGAGGGAAAGAAGTGGAGAGTGGTGAGTTCCAGTCACACCTCTGAATTGCACCCTGGCACGTTGCAAACCATGTAGAGCTTCTCTGCCTTGCTACAGATTGACTTCTACTATTCTGTAGCATCTTTAATTAATTTGTCTCTGAGAATCACTTATTATTTCATCCCACTGGAGAATGTCAGAAACAGTATATAAATTCCTTGCAAAATCAGGCAATGCCCCAGAAAGAAGTCCAGTAAAGTAAGTCCACTCCAACTAAAATCCCTTCTTGCAGGCCATTTGTGCAAGCAAGGGAGAACAGAACAGTGTTACCACACACCACTTTTTCCAGTTACCTTATCCAATGGACTTACATATTTATTTTTCATTGCCCTTTCCACGCAAGCATGCTTCCCATGCTTAAAAGTAGAGAAGTGTTTTCCTTTTGCTCAATCTACAGATGGAAAAGAGAGATTTGCCTAAAGTTTGGGCGTTAATTTATGTAGGCATATACCAAAGAATCTATGAATGAAAATTGATGTGACTGTGTTGGTTAAGAGAGGGAGGAAAGAATACGCAGTTTAGTCATACAAAAGGTTATAATAGACAGTCATTACTGTGGAGTTGAGTTTGCATAAGATGAAGTCACTGCTTGCCTGTGCCATGTTGCCTCACTGTTCTAGTACCTGGAACTTTCCTTGTGGACCCCTAGCCTTTCCTGGACATCCACGGAGTGAAAATGTCCTTTCATATTTCATAATGAAATATTCTTCACCTATTCTCCTTTATTGTATGTGGTAATGCCTGTACTTGTTCATAGTACGCCGTATTGAACATTATATGACATTTGGGGAAGAAAAACTCGCTCTGTTCTTCAAGGTGACAGTCTAAATCAGATGGGAACCAAACAACAGTTTTGTGAGTGCCTTTTAAATTGTTGTGAGCACAGTGTCTTCGCTACAAAATTCATGGGTTTTGTCGTGATCTGTGCTAAGTTCTCCAGCTCTGCAGCTCTAAAATATACATGTGTCATCTAAAGGTGAATTAGGTGAGTTATCTGATCACCAAGCAGATTAGGATTTTAAGCCACAGGAAGGATATTACTCTGTTGTAACTGAAGATGCAATGACTCGAGAATAAGTTGCACTCAACTCTGTCTGACTGTTAGCTAGTTAAAAACAACCAATTAAATAAACTTTCTTTTGAAACAGGAATATCAAGAGGATAAGAATGACCTGGTCATTAACAACACTGAACTCAAGCAAGTGGCCTACATTTTTAAGTGTAACAAATCTACACTTCAGATAAAAGGAAAAATCAACTCAATTACTATTGGTGAGTGGATAGCTCAGCTGGGCTTTAAATACCAATCTTGAAAATAATGACTTGTGTGATTAATAATGCATCTGATTCATTCCATTCATTTTAATGGATTGATTACACAAGTAAAGTCACTGAGCTATGCAGTGCCAGACTGGGAATTTTCGTACTTAATGTAGCAGGTGTGCATGAATTTGCTTTTGTCTTGCCTTTCTTATTTATGATTGCTTTTATTTTAGACAACTGTAAAAAGTTTGGCCTTGTGTTTGACAATGTTGTGGGAATCGTGGAAGTGATCAACTCCAGGGATATTCAGATTCAGGTAAATATCTATTTGAGAAACAAAAACAGACAGAGAACAAACAGAAAAAACCCCCATATAGCTACTAGAGATTTTAAAAACTCACAGAGCACAAGAAAATTAAGAAATAGATGCATCCAAATGTATCTTTATATGCACTAAATTCTGCTGAAGTATTCAGAAAATGCCTATGAAAACTATTGACTGTTACTGAACAAACACCCCATAGCCCACTGCCTTCTGGTTCTGGTGAAGCTCAGAGATCTACACAATGTAAGAATTGTTACTTTTGTCCCTAATCTGCTTGCTTTCATGCTAAATAGCTCCTAGTACTTAAAAGTTCAGTGATGCTTAGAGAACAAATTCTGGCAGTTAGCTAATTGATTTCTGAGTGCAGAAGATTTTTTAATTTCCTTATCCTCTCAATGGAAATGCTTAAATAGATTGTCAAAGGACAACTAAATGATACAAAGTGAAAGTAGGTGCTGGGATTTTGAAAAATCTCACCAGCCATCAACATGACATATTGTATGACCAAGTAATGTACTTACTTGCCTGCTGAAAGGTTCATCAGAGATCATCTTCCTTGTGGTTCTCATGAGAAGAAAATAGATGTACTTTGTACTGCATTGCCCTCTCTACTGGGGACACTCCTCCAGTTCAAAATACAGACAGTCTGCCTGACATTTACAGCACTTCCTTCATCCCATTCCGGAGAGGTCTGACTACCGGCTCTAATACTGGGTTGTGTCTGACACACACGACCTAGTCTCAGGAAGGGACTTCAGGATGTATTATTTTAAGTGGAAAATAAATTAAATGGTAATCAATTATATCAAACTGCCAGTCTTCAAAGTGAGGTCTTTTGCTTAAGCAGGCTGTGCCTGCTGCATGCCACTAAATGTAGGCAGTCCCGCCCCATGCTTCAGAACTGCTGGGCACAGCCACCACAGGGAATAATAGCAAGATGGGTGTTTTTATATTTTGAACCTTGTGCAAGGTACTGACATTGCTACCAACTGTGCATCATCTTCTGAACTGTAACAAGCAGTTTTATTAATGATCACTACATGTCTTCTTATGGCAGAGGCAGTTAGTTAAAGACCCCGGGCATTTATCTGAGCAGTTTTTAATAATTAGATTATTTTTATTGGCACCTCTAAAACTATTCATGAAAGCTGAAAAATTCATATGTCATGAATAGCAAAACCACAGCTTGTTAATACTCAAATAAAAAGGAAATATGTTTTCTAAGAATCAAAATTCTTAGAGTCAAAATTGATCATGCTCTATGAATATTGCATAAGGCTTCTGTGCATGCAGTGGAGCAGAGTGGGGATCCACTTAAGAAGGCACAGTCTGGTTAGATCTGTATGCTGCTCGAATCAGGCAGCTTCCACAGGGTTTGTGTATGCCAAGTGCCAAGCACCTCCATTTTCTCAGTACTTTGAAGACCTGATATTGTAATTTCCAAACACATGATATGTTAATACAACAAATTTCAGTATATTCATCCTACAGATTTGGCTATAAATAGTTGCTTCAGTGTCGTACTGCTTGGCTCTCTTTTATCTCAGTGGTACTTTTTTTCTTGCCAGATGTTTGCAAAATTTATTACACACACCTTCCTTTTGTCTTCCGTCGCATAAGAACCCATTTAAGAAAAGAAAGTTTAAGATGCATTGATCCACTGCATAGATCAGACTTCAGTATCAGGGTGGGATGCAGAAGGACTTGTTCTTTGTTTCCTGTAACATTTAAGCTGAAAAGATATTCTTAACCTGAATGATGTGATACACTGTCATTACCAAGCACATATCTGTCACATGCTGTTACTGTTTTATGGCTCAGAATAATCTCTGCCGTTTTCATGCATTGTCCAGAGTACATTGCTGTCCTTGCTAGAGAGGGCAGGAGAAGGAGGAATTTTTATTGACAACCAGTGAGTCAGCCAGTTAGCCGTGAAGAAATCTTTTAATCTGTAGAATTGTAAACAAGAGATTTCCCTTTCTCCCCTCAAGTAAATCTTGTACTTGCTTTTAAAGTGGCATGAGAAATATCTTTGGAGATTTAATTAAATTGATCTTTAGTGCTTTTTTAGAGCTGTAGCTTGCTTGAAGGGGATAAAAACCCTTTCCTACAGTATGCTGGAAAAGGGAAAAGCTTTGAAGTCTTCAGAACATATTACAAATCCCTTGTTAAGTTCTGCTGTATGCTGGGGTCTTTCATTTGCCCTCACTGGGTTGCAGTTTACATGTTTGATTTCTTAGCTAGCTCTCACGGATGAACAAGGTGAACACTGCCTAAATATCATCACAGAAGTGTCACTGAAATTTGAGAGAATCAGGGGAAGCATTTTCATCAAACTGTATATTAAAACCTTGCTGTTGTGTATAGGTCTTCATTACCACCACCAAGAATTTTCACAGACTTTAACAAATCAAATATAAGCATCACACAGGCAGCTGACACATGAATCAGATTCTGGTGGCCAAAATTACACCTGGCAGGCATTGAGGATTTTGTTAACAGTATCTCTGTGTGCACTTTAAGATTTGATGCTAAGTAGATTTTATTTTGCAGGTGATGGGGAAAGTGCCAACCATTTCTATTAACAAAACAGAAGGCTGCCACATCTACCTCAGTGAGGAATCATTAGATTGTGAGATTGTGAGTGCCAAGTCATCCGAGATGAACATTCTCATCCCCCAAGATGGTGATTATGTGAGTGAGATATTTTTAAAGCTTTCCTCCCCATTCCACAATAGTGTTGGTAGCTAAAAGCACTTAAGCTGCTAGGAAAGAAACTGGCATAGCAAACATGTCACCAAAAAATGATCCAAAACAATTGAGATTTCTGTGTGTCTGTATCTCAGGAAGAAGAACTCTTTATTTTCTGGGGCACAAAGTAATTTCGAAGATCAGACATGATGTTCTGTTTTTCCATTCTGATAGATAATGGCTTCATCTCCTGTCCATTTGATCTTCTTTTTTGATATCTAAACATAACCTCTCAAAAGAAATTCACTTCACTGAAGAGCACTTCAGTCTGAAGACGATGACGCTAAAACTAAAATAAATATAATATTACTACAGATGGAAAAATACAGTATAATATACGTGGTTTTTCTAAAACTATGGTTGCATGGGTTGGAGGTGAAGTACTTTCTCCTGTTTTCAATGTATGTCCTTAAAAGCCACTCAGACAGGTGCATTTTCCCAGGTCCTTTCCTGTTCTGGTAAAATTTTTGTACTATGCCCAGTGGCATTTCCAGTAAAGTTGTTCTCTGTCACTTCAAACACAAGCAAGGGATCATGCAGGCAAAGCATGCTTGTAATAGTTTCATAGTTTCCTCAATAGACCAGTGTTGAAATTGCCGAGTATAGAACTTAAATTTCTTGTTAGTCTTTTGGTCTGGAATTCCATTTGATAGAGCGGTTTAAGCTTTATTAAAATAAAATGTGTCATGAGAATTCTCATGCTCCACATTTCCAGAAGTGACTGCTGGATGCCTAGCTTCAGATAACATAAATGGGAACAATTTTCAGTGGGCACATATTCACACATTTATTTTTTTAAAAAATTCCTTTTGGTCAGCGTCGCCTCAAAATCACCGTAACATCTGAAATTACTGGCTATCAAAACAGTTCTTTGAGGCTTGAATAAAAAAACCCTTCTCTTCACATATTTTTTCTTTTACTGGGTACAAAGAAATAGCCAGTTACATCTCCCATCGTTTCACTGAATTCACGGAATGGAAGAAGACTTTATTTAATGTTCTGCTTCATTTTGTGTACCCCACAAAGGATGCTGAGTCTTTTGAAGTGCATCACACTTAAAATGATAGCTTTTTTTTTTTTTTTTATTTTATTCTTCCATGTTATAGCATTGCTTTTGTCCTTAGAATTAGACTTCTGGCTAAATCTCCACATCTAAATCCTTTCTACTGTCTTCCAACCCAGACACTGATGGAATCTAAAGTCATTTCTGACATGAGGCTTATTTACTTAGTTGATGGTGTGAGAGGGATTATTGCAAAGTAGTGCCATACCAAGGCTATTTGAAACTGGGCAGCAATCAGGCTTTTTCCTGTGTGGCATTGTAAAATAGCTTCCTAGGGTAATGAAGAAGGCTTTCCTCTAATCCTGCCATGTCTGAGCTATCAATGCTTTCTCAGTCATGTGGCACTAATAGTATTCCACCAGTTTTCATGAGGTATCCACTGTTTATTTAATCATCACTGTTGCTTTTGTTTCCTAACAGAAAGAATTTCCGGTTCCTGAACAGTTCAAGACAGCATGGGATGGATCTAAGTTGGTCACTGAACCTGCAGAGATCGTGGGTTGATTTCCTAGCGCCATACAGCACTTGCTGACCGCGGCCAGACCGCAGCCAGCACGTACAAAGCAGTAATGTAAAGAACTAGAAGTAGCAGGAGTTCACACTGCTGTGATAGGCCTTTAAGCATTAGCTCTGCATGCTAGAAACAATAACACATCTGGCACCCTTCTGTCAAGCACCCCGGTGCTTTTCACGTTTCCACACGGTTTGCCTTCACGTACAGTTTTAATTCTAAATGTGAATGTAAGAGATTAAAAGCCCCCCACCCCTCAGTCACATCGTTGGTTTGAGATACATGAAACCAAAATACTGCATGAGACACCTTTTTTTATCATCTTGCTTCAGTGCATTCCTTTTTGTGTTTCTGCTAATGAAAAACAGCATTAAGACTTTAAGATGTTTATTTTTACCTATTAAGCAATTCCTGTATGATGCAGTAAAAATGTACCCTGAGAAAGTATGCAGTTCCTCACAGTCCTGTGGCAATCATAATGGGTTTTGTCTTAAATGAGCAAAGAAGGACAACTTTCAGCACAGCAATACATTTTGCTAACTGAAAATTTAAAAAAAAATCTGATATTTTAATCAAACACGTTTCTAGTATGTGTATTTAGGAGATCCCACAGTTTTCTGTGAGGAAAGATTTTATTATGATTCACAGACTAAGACCTTGCAGCAAATTACTTGAAGGTATTTTGTTCCTTGGCTTGAAGGTATTTTTCTCCTTGGATTTTTTTTTTTTTTTTTTTTTTTTTTTTTTTTTTTTTTTTTTGTGTCACAGTCTCTCACTTTTTAAAATTTCACATTGTATCTTGCATCCTATACAGAAAACTGAGGGAGGTAGATATGTCTGATACCAGCTAGTTTTCCTCTATTAAAGTTCCTTTAAGATATTTCTATTGTAGCTCAAATTCATGGAAAATATCTTCCTTTTATTCCCCCCGTATTTTTAGGACTTACTCAATTTCAAATACATCCACAAAGCAAAGCCATAGATGATGCCATACTAATTCTGACCCCAAATAAAGGGGTCATTTCCTGTTTAGACCTTTGTCTCTACTTTATAGTCCCTACTGTACATGCTTTTTTAACAAAGGTGGAATGTTGTATACATTTGTACTATTTCAGCACATAGTACAAATAAAATTTTAAAAATTTAAAACGTCAGCTTATGTTTCTGATCACTTGTAATACTTTGTATCAGTGAAATCACAGTGAGATGTTTGCAGAGCTAGTTACAAGCTAAATTTTGTGCCTAATTTACCTTGAAAGTACATTAACTCTTGAGGGTTTTTAAGTATATCTTTGATTGTAAACCCTATACAATGCAACCAGTAGTGCTCATTCCATACAGTTTTGCTATCTGATGTTTAATCTATGTGTATAATGTGTTTGCTTTAATATATACCATTTTTTCAACAGTAAACTTCTTATGAAATAAAAGGAAAATGTACTTGTTTAAGAACAAAGTTGTTCAGAGCTTGCTCCATTGCAGTGTTTGTCCTATATCCTTTCTCTTCCTTAAACACTGTTTAAAAAGCTTGAGTGAAAAAAGTAACTCCTCCTCCCATTTTAATAAACATTATCACTTTTGCTGACATAATCCACCTGTATGCCAGCAGATAAACCTCAAGTCTCATGCACATAACTTCGATGACAGCCAGAAAATTGAGCTTCTCATGATTCTTGCTTCTAGGTACACCTGTATCTTCCAGCGATTATGTCTAGGGAGGTGATCGTGATCTGGTGCAAGTTGATAAGGTTTGCCTTCTATTTTTAGCCTTCCCCATTGTTTCTCTAGATGGCTTTGGATGTGTCCCTCCTGTGTTACCAAAGCACAAGCTGTCCACTCGATGTGTCACTCGGATGTACCCCATCTCTGAAAAATGGTCGTCTCATACTTGTCATGATAAAAGGATCGCTGAAGGATTGTTTAATCCTTAAATTATTATTTGTTCCACAAAGCAATCTCATTATGGAACATTCTGCCCTGAAATACTGACTCCTTCTTTCAGACAGCATCAAGTAGGGAACAAGTCATTATGCAGCAACAGGACACCACTTAATGCTTTGGAGGTAAGAAAAAACCAAGTATTGAATGCTTGATGATAAAAAGAAAGCAGCGAAATCACAGCCCTGAATCACTGCACGGGAAAATTCCTGTAGTTCCTTCAAGGGATTTAACTCCCCCATCAAAAACAAATTCTGTGAAGGCTGATCTGATTCTTCTTTTAAGCATTTGAAGGCAAACTCCCCCATGTCTAGACCTCCCCCCTAACACTCATGTTCCTACAACTCGCAATACCCAAGTACATTGCTTTCTGGTTTCTTAACAGGAAGAGGATCTGTGCAGTAGCAGCATGTGCTGACAGTCTGAGCACAACTGAGAACCTTGTCAGAGGGCAGAAGTTTAAAAGAAAAGGAAGAAGGCCTTGCACCGACAGACCCAAGGTAATTGCTTCAGCTGGAGAAAAGTCTAACAAGTCAGTGCGTTACTAGACACCAGAAAAACAGGAGAAACTTTTAAAGTATGTAAAATAGCTTTTATCCAGCACACTTATCAACTACATAACAACAGAAAAAAAATCTATAACCACTTTTTGTCGCTTCTGGTCATCATAAGAAATACCTGTAATACATTTCCAATAGTTTGGACTTTTCTTCCCCTGCAAACTGTCCTTAAATTCAAAATTTAATTCAAAATTAATCTGCACCAGTGGAGTTTTAGGTTAGATATTAGGAAGAAATTTTTCAGAGAAAGAGTGATTGGGCATTGGAATGGGCTGCCCAGGGAGATGGTGGAGTCACCATCCCTGGAGATGTTTAAGGAGAGACTGGACATGGCACTTAGTGCCATAGTTTAGTTGATAAGGTGGTGTTAGGTCATAGGTTGGACTCGATGATCTCAGAGGTCTTTTCCAGCCTAAATTGATTCTGTGATTACAAAGGAGTGCTAAAGGGACAAAATTCTTTTTCTACCTTACATGAATTTGTGTACAATTAAAGGTTAAAAACTTGTTTTGTGAAAAATCAAGTTTATCTTGAGATAGAAATAGTCAACAAGATGCAGAATTATGAGTTGATGGATCATCCCAGCCATGACCAGTTGCATCCACCAAGTCTTCAGCAGCAAGTTTGATCTGTGTTTAATGGTTGACTCCAGCAAGGAATGAACTCCTAAACGCTGAGCATCCCTAAGTTCCCACTGATCATTTCTTTTTACTGCATGTTATCACACCAAATATGCCCCTTGATTTCAGCTCCACACTGCACTAAAATTGTGGTCATGCTCTAAATCAGTGCAACTGTCAAACCAGAAAACAGTGAATTTGATTCATATATTAACATGGAACAAATATGTATGGTATAATTAGCCAGTTCTAGAGTTCATTTCTATAAATCTGTAAGGGTCAAACACTCACCAGTACAGATGCCATCAATCAGCCAGTAAAATACGTATAAAAGAGAAGGAGATTTTTTTATCAAAGTGTCTAAATATAAAAGCCCTGCACCTGGGTAACAAACACCCCATGCACCAATATGTGCTGGGGGCTGCCCAGCTGGAGAGAGCAGCTTGGCAGGAAAGGATCTGGGAGTCCTGATGGACACCAAGTTAGACATGAGCCAGTTCTGTGCCTCTGCAGGTTGATGCCATCCTGGGCTGTGTAAGGAAGAGAGCTGCCAGCAGGTGATCCTTCTCCCCTGCTCAGCACTGGTGAGGACGCAGCTGGAGTGCTGTTCCAGTCCTGGGCTGGACAAAGGGAGTACGTGGACATACTGGAGACAGTCCACTGAAGGGTCACGAAGGTAATGATGGGACTGGTGCATCTTTCCCAGGAGGAAAAGCTGAGAGAGCAGGGACTGGAGAAGAGAAGGCTCAGGGAAGATCAGTTAATGTGTATAAATACTTGCAGGGAGGGTGCAAAGGGGATGGAGCCAGTCTCTTTTCAGTGGTGCCTGGTGACAGGACTAGAGGCAATGGGCACAAACTGAAGCACAGGATGCTCCCTCTGAACATCAGGAAGCACTGTTTTCCTGTGGTAGTGACTGAGCACTACTGCCAGCCTCAGCCATTCTGTGATTCTGTGACACTTGCATAGTTGTTCAGAATATTGGTTACTAAGGATTAGTGGTGATTAGAAGTATCGAGGTAGTGACTCCAAGTACCCACCAGATGGCAGGAACCAGCCGAGGCCCTTGCAAGCTTTAAATGAAAAACCGCTGGTCTGCACCGCTTACAGAGGAAGTTTGCTGTTTGGACGAATGCTCTTTGCCAAAGAACTTCTGCCCTCTAAAAGTCACCGTGAAAACGTTTAATATTTCTTTGATTTTGAAATTATCTTCTTGATGAAACAAGGAGGTTTGAGTGGGATGAACAAAGAAAAGGAATAAGCAACTACTTTTTTTTTTGTTTTTTTTAACACTGCTAAGCATATCTCCATTAAAAGCATATTTTAAAAAAATACTTGATCAAACTTAGAAGTAATATATAACAGAGCTATTGAAAATAAGGAAGTAAGTAATTTCAAGTCTGCATTTGAAAAACAGAAATCTCTTCGATGTCCTAGGGAATTCAGTGTTACTGTACTATGTGTTCATCAGCCTGTGCATCACGTCTTTCCTTTATCCATTTGGAATCCTTCAGGGGCTCAGTTCAGTACACACCCTTAGCGCATTCTCCTGATGTGCAGTTCAACTGGGCTCCTTCTAAAATGTGGAAGCAGCTGCCCCCAGACAAATGGAGGTCATGTTCACTCAACTACATGATGTGCCAGCAAGCACAGCAGTTATCGAGAACATACAAATCAGATTCAGTTTCCCTGCTGGGGGTGATCAGCGCCCACTTGCTGTGAAAATACTGCCCAGAAGAAGCTACTGCCCTCAGAAGATGCCCATAAAAATGCCCCTGTCATTAGATAAAATAAATAAAGCTAACCAAGGAATGTTCTGACTACCAGAAAACAAGAACCTGCTCCCTTTTTATGGTTGAAATATTCCTGAAAAATCTTTTTGTGTGCCAAGATTTTTATAGAGGAATGGAGAACATTCGCTACTCCACCATCCAAAACTCAGGGGTGATTTCCTAGGCTTAACCCTGCTTCCCTAAGTCTTGCTGCACTCTGAGGTCCCTACCTGATCATCACTGACCACCAAAGACTCTTATTCTCCGAAGCCCTAATTCCACTCCTGCTTCAGCAGAGGCACAGTCATATTTCCTCCCTGGGAACAGAAAAGAATGCAATAGGGAATTATATAACTGGTAAGGCCTCTGAGTGCCACACTCCTGAATAAAGCTGTTTTCTCTGGTTACTCTTCATTCAAACAGGGTCAAGGTAAAAGGCAAACATAGGTATTTACATACGACTCCTAAAACAGACTGTACTAGTAAACAGGCATCCACAACAGAAACGTGTGTACCTTAACATAAAAGTGGTGAACTTTCTTTTCTATTCCTCCAGCTGATTTGCTATGGCCCTTCTATCAGCTGTGACCACTAGAATTCTGTTTTCTCCATATTACACTTGAAGTTGACTCTATTAGAAAGAAAATGCCTCTCAGTGGACCGTAAGCTTTTAGAGCCAATCTCTCCTTCAAATTCCTTAGGTGAATGAGACAGATCAGTTTTAAGAGTGAAAGGCTAAACAGATATAATTTAGGAATTGTGCCATTTGCCACACTAAATGTATCGTGTTTTACTTTAGAGTTCTGTAAATTTGGGGGTTTTGGTTCAAGTTTCCTGTTCTATATCTGGCTGCTTGCTCCAATAAGGAGTAAAGTTCTTACTCTTTGGTGACTCACTCTATACATTTCAGTAATGAAGAAACTCTTTGACCAACATTTGCATATAATTTCACTCCATAAGTGAACATATATATATATTTGATACAAATGTCCAAATAGCATGAATATATGTAGGCTGCTGGGCACAACAATAATTAACCACTTTGGAATGACAAGAGCTTGTTGTTGATTAATGTCCAACAACTCTCATCCAAGGACTCTTCAGAAGAACTCCTATTATTAGAACATTTCAGCATGATGCAGGAGGTGTGATCTGTATGCCCCAAGCAAAGGAAGGAACTGAACTTTAATGCTTCAGCGATTCCTTGGTTTTAAAAATGGTTTAAACCCCTTGAAAACAAGATGCTTAAATGCATATCAAAATTGAGAAAAGATGCATGCCCGTGGCTCTGAACAACAGCTAGATTTACAGCAGACCAGTGTTCTATTACTTCCTATTGACTATAAAAGATTGCCTGCTCAAGTGTGCCTGATGAGGCTTTTCAGCTTTACCTGAACTTAAAGAGCTTAAGATGGGATTCCAGATTCCCCTTAAACCTTAACTATTGCAATAACAGCTTTTAGGTGCTTCCCTCCCTCTTTTGATCTAGTGCAAAACATTTCCTCTTGCCTAAATCTCATTTCTAGAGAAGAGGATATTTAACTGCTGAGGCATTCAACCACTTATTCTCATCAACCGCTACAATGAACTGCCCCAGCTTATCTGCCTTTCTGACTCTGCTCACAAGAGGAAGCAAAGTTAAGCAGCGAGAAATCAGTGCTGCAGAAGACTATAAATACTGCCATGTGTGGCAATCTGACACAGCAGTGGAACGAGACCCTTTGTCATCAAAAGCCTAAGCTGTGAGTTTCTCACTACTGGCAAGCCCTGTTGTTACAGCATCTCTGTCAGATGCATCCCTGAATAGAATAGTCTGAATGCTAGCAGAATTTGTGGGTCATTCGTGGGTTTTGGGTTTTTTAAGGCAGAAGAATGAAAAACTGATAAATGAAAAATTTAGGCCTGAGGAAATACTGCATTCTTACCTGTTTGTCCCCTGATCTCTGCTATCAGTGATTTTGTTTCACCTTGAGTGGCCAGTATAATCACATAGTGAATTCTAACGGGTTATGCCTGTGTAATGCTGCTGCTGGTAAACCTAAAACTTACATGTGAGTGGCAGCATTATATGAAGACTCTGGGATCTTGAAATTGTACCTTAAGAACTGATCTGGCTTTCAAAACCTGTAGCAACACACACATACCCAAATATTTTAGAAAAAGGGCCTGACGCTCTTCAATCCTGACAGGTCTGTGGAAAAAAAGCAAATTAAAAAAATAAAATAGACTGTAACTGATGAAGGAAGAAGTGAAATATTTACTGTCAGTTTTCTGCTATAGTTTTTATATTAGGTTAATAGATGGTTTAAAACCATGTTTTCTTCTATACACTTGTCTATCTTCCCTCCTTTCTTTCTTCCTAATCGTGTTAAAACTTGCTGTTTCCCAAATCATTTATCCATATTGATTTCACCAAGGTCTATGTTGCAAAAACATATGCCAGTGTAATTAGAACCATAGCTACATAATGAGTGCCAGTACCTTATGTAACTGCATTTAATTAAGGTGGTATGGCTCATTTGCTAAGCATTTGGGCAATTCTCCTCAGCTTGCTTGTATGAAGAGACTCACTCCACAGGAACTTCTGGGTTCAAACTGAAAGAGGTGAAATTTAGGTTAGATGTAGAGAGGAAATTCTTTACTGTGAGAGTGGCGAGGCACTGGAATAAGTTGCCCAGAGAAGTTGTGGATGTCCCTGCAAGTGTTCAAGGCCACGTTGGATGGGGTCTAGAGCCACCTGGTCTAGTGTGGCTAGCATCCATGCCCATGGCAGGGAGATTGGAATTAGATGATCTTTAAGGTCCCTTCCAATTCAGGCCATTTTATGATTCTATGAAATTACTTCATTTTTTTAAAATGAGTTAGGGAAAATAGTTTAACAGGGAGAGGGATAAACTTCTGGGTTTGTTCAGCTGTGATATTTGCTGTGTTCAATGTGGGAAACACTCTCTATTCACAGTATACATTACTCATTACTTCACTGTGGAGCTGTGTTAACACCAGTGTTCTACAGCACCTGCGGTCTGGTTGAGATGCTTGACAGTACAAAGAAACCCTCAAGAATAAAAATTAGTTTGAAGAACTGTGTTTAAACTTGCAGCCGGTTCTATCTTTAGCATTTGATGAGCATATGTCCTGTGAGGAGCGGCTGAGGGAGCTGGGACTGTTTAGCCTGGAGAAAAGGAGGTTCAGGAGAGACCTTCTTGCTCTCTACAACTACCCAAAAGGAGGGCGTAGCCAGGTGGTGTTGGTCTATTCTTCCAAGTAACAAGTGACGAGAGGACAGAGTCTTCAGCTGCCCCAGGGGAGGTTTAGGTGGAACATTGGGAGGTATTTCTTCACAGAAAGTGTGATTAGACATTGGAATGGGCTGCCCAGGGAGGTGGTGGAGTCACTGTCCCTGGAGGTTCTTAAGGAAACCATGGACTTAGCGCTCAGTGCCATGGTCTAGCTGACACGGTGGTGTTTGGCCATAGGTTGGACCCGATGACCTCAGAGGTCTTTTCCAACCTAAACTGATTCTGTGATTTTTTTTTTTTTAATTTTATTTTTTTTCCCAGAGGAAGAATATGATTATGTGATAAGGAAAACGACGAAAAAAAGGGAGATTAAAGGGGGGAGGGGGGAGAAAAGAAAAATAAGGGACTTTTAGACAGGAAAATAAAGATGTATAAGAACTTCTTGACTGTGCAGGCTCCGTATGAGCCGGTCCGTCCGCCGCTCCGCCGCCCCCCCAGGAGCGCCCGAGCCCAGGCAAGCCGCGTCCGCCACAGCGCCCGGCCATACCATCTCCCATGCAGGACGGGGGAAGAGAGGGGGTGGGGGTGGAAAGGCCGTTTCTTTCCGGGCGTGGCGCGCTCCTCGCCAGGCTGTGTGCCGCTCCTCCCCCCCCTCCGCCCCGCCAAGTGGGAGAGGCGCGGCACCTCCCCTGCGCACGCGCGGTGAGCGCTGGGCGCCCGCCGCGATGGAGGAGGCGGCGGGGGAGCGCGGCCGGGCCGGCGCTGGGGCGGCGGCGGCGATGGCGGGGGGCGGCAGCGCCGCCGGGGGGGAGGACAGCGCCAGCCACAACACCAACGACAGCGACATCGCCGGCGCCTCCTCCGCCGCGCCCTCAGCGCCGCCGCGCTCCGCTCCGGAGGGCGGCGGGGCGAAGCCGCTGAGCGCGGCGGAGTACGCGCGGCGCGTGCACCAGTGGCTGTGGGACTCGTACTGCGGCTACCTGGGCTGGCAGGGCTGCCCGCCCGCCCTCATCGCCGCCGCCGCCCAGCCGCCCGCACCCAACGCCAGCGCCGCCGCCGCCGCCTACTACTGCTACAGCCCCTTCTACCTCTGCGCTCCGCCGCCCGCACAGGCGGCCCCCGCCGGGACGGGGCCCCGCGCCCCCGGTGCGGCCGCCCCAGCCTGGCCGGGGGCGGCGGGCGCGGTGTCCGCCGTGCCCAGGGCGGGCTCCGGCAGCGCCGCCGGCACCAGCGGCAGCGCTGCCCCCAGGGACGCGGGGCGGCCGGCAGGTGAGTGGGGCAGGGGTGGGGAGAAAGCTGAGCGGCCCCAGGAGCCGGGGGCTGGAGGGGGAAGCCGGCGGTGAGCGGCGGTGGGGGTCGCTGCGCTGCCGTGTGCGCCGGGCCCGGGCCTGTCCCTGTGCCACGGGGTGACAGCCCTGACGCCGAGGTGGTGGAGCCTGAACTTGGCCCGTGAGCAGGTTTGGGACACAGGGTGACGGCCCTAATACCGAGGTGGTACATCCAGAGCTTGATCCGTAATCAGGTTCGGAAGGGTTGGTCTGCGTGTAAGTGGTTGCAGGATGTTTGCGTGGATACGAAGGAGTTGTTTTCTTTTCTGGTGGAACTTAATCTTGCCGTCACGGGCTTGTAATGTATCTAAGACGTATAAGCAGCCTGTTTAGATGATGAAATCTAAACTAAGTTTACCGGTTTTACACGGCTCTCGGTCCTCAAATAAAATCATTTAATGAAATCGAAGCAGAGAAGTGAAAGCACGCTGACATTGGACAAGCTGGTGGCAGGAGATAAACAGAAGCCTGTTACAGCTGTAAATATTGACGGCAGTGCACAGCAGGCCTTCTGTTTATATTTGTTCAAGAGTAAGGCAAACTTGTTCTGGTCACGTCATAGGTAAAACCTGAAGTCGAGGAACATGTAAGTGACATTCCCTGAATTTTTCCATAACACCTCGAGTAATGGTAGGAGACTGTGGAGCAGAGCACTGGTGAAGGATTTTGGAGAAAAGCCAGATCTCCTTTCTCTCTGCAGGGCAAAGTACATTACTGATCTGTAACATTATTTATAAGCTCAATGGCTGTGTGTGTTTGAAAAATGTTTTTAGTTCCTTTTCCCTTCTTTTGAGGAGAAGAGGATCTAGCTTCTGAACTTGCTTCTTTCTTGTGTTTTTGAGCAGATGTTGCTTAAACATGGTTATAACAAAAAGTAGTATTTTCTGTAATTGTGCTCTGATTCTGAGTTACAGATTGCTTATAAACACATATTGCCAGTCCTTAAAAAAGAGAAGATGGACAAAGGCTAGACTGAAATTATTCTTGGATTTTTACCTAGTTTTTCAGAGCTAATTCCATGTGTTAAATGTAATTTAGGGCTTCAGTAGCATTTCATGCTGCTGAACGTGGTTATTTGGAATATTACATACTGTTGCAACACCTGGCCTTTCTAAGGGAACTCTGGGATATAGTGGTAAAATACAATTATAAACAATGACTGTTGTGCCCATGCTTTGGCTTCAGATTGCAGATGGATATATCTGGAACAGCTAAAGTGATTACCGTTCCTTCTTTCCTGCCGTAGATTATTGCCCACACAGCAGGCTCAGCAGGGCAGGCCGTGTATCCCTCCCTGTGCCACTGCAGTTTACAGCCCAGTGTGCTTACATAAGCTGAAACAAGTGACAGCCTAATGTTAATGTTGCAGATTTTAAACTGGGATGTCAAAAAGGGGGATTGTCAACTGCCTGTCACTCTTCAGCCTGCCTGCAGGTGTGTGCCAGAGCACCAGTGTTAACAGCGAGGTCATTGTGATTTAAGACTCATCCTCGCCTTGCCCCTCCCTGCCTTATTGCAGGAGATTACTGCTCATCTGCTGGGAACAGCAGGGCAAAACGTGCATCCAGGCCCCAGCTGCCCTGTGGCTGACTGGTGCAAACACATCTTTAGTGCTAATCTTGATGTAAAATCCTATACTTTGAGCTGGATGGATGTTGCATGTGGCTGTCCTTTCCGTACAAACAGCAACCCTTGGCAAAATAGTGGATTTCTAATATGAGTAACAATCTTGAATCACTGCAGTGTAGATCTGCCAGAGTCTTAAGGGTTGCCAAGGTTTCTTAATGTAATGGAGTTTAACAAAATTTGAATATTTATATTCTTAGCCCCACGTAGCTTCTTCCTTATGCAGTCATTGAATTTAATTTATTCAAGTGAATCTCTGCCACTAACTTCAACAAAGGTGCTGCTTTTAACAGAGCAAATGAAGGCTGTTGCCTGTTGCTGTGTGCTCAGGCCAGGACTGGGAGTCTGGCTATGCTCCCACTTGACTTAGCTGAAGAAATCTTAGAATTTAATGGACAACTTGGGCAGGCTTTGACAACGGGGAGGAATTTTAGTATTATATATATAAGAGTCATGCTACTTGATACTAGAGATGCAGAGGCATTATTGGTGCAGCAGGTATGAAACAAAGATATACGAACAAGGTGTGTTAAATAAGAGCTGGCTCTTACCTAATCTCTCGTGGATTCTACTTACCTCACTTAGAAAGCGCCCTAGCGCTGTGGGCTTTTGGCTTGGCTCTCTTTGCTCACAGGGCCACCACTGGCGGGATCAGCCTCAGCAGCTGGACTGTGGAGGTTTATTTCAAGTGAAATTTGATGTTGTTTTTTGAAATTGGAATGATTTTCTTTCCTCTTGTTTCCCTGATTGTGGGGGTCGTGGTTCTCGGAAACAGTATGAAACCCAGTAACTATTTTCTGTAGGTTAATTCTAGGGGTACTTGGGTATTTCTAAGTGAAGTTTTGATGCGAGTCCTTGCAGATTCCGTGTGAGAGTTGTGTTTGTCCTTTGGGAAATAGAGGGGTGGTAGCTGGGTCCAGATGAAATTGTTTTGCAACAGTATTCCTTGGAAACTTTCTAAGACACTCTTTAATGTTTTCTCTGCTTAATCACCTGAGGCACCATTAGCAACAAGGTCTTGGAACTGGGACTGCTTACTTTGTGCCCATTTGCACTCTGCCAATTAACACAGGAGCAACGTGGTACATTTTCTGGCTGGGGGTAGAGCAGCATGCTGTGCTTTATTTATGAGTAGTCTATAGGAATGTTTATGTTAAGTATGACTAATATTTTCATTCATTCCTGTTTGTGTCTGAGTGGGGACAAAATATGCTGTGGTTTACTCTGAGAGCTGGTACTTGGTACACATGGAAGCCTTGCTGTTGAGCACTAGAAAAGTTGTGGTAGATCTAAGATCTGATTTGTCTTTTGTCTGACCTCTCAGATTTACTTCTCTATGAGGCTATTCTAAATAAAGGAACGCAAAATTTGATGCATCTTCAATGCACTTCAGTTCTTTAGCAAAGTATGATTTTGCCTGTAATCCTTATCATGAGGGGACTCACAGGTTGAAAGAATTTAAGAAGGCTTTTTTAACACAATTTAAACAATTCGGGTAACTTCTAAAAATGTATGTATAAAAAAACTTTCTTGAAGAAGATGTGAGCCAAGATCAAGATCTTGAGTATGTACTTGCAGAAAGGTTAATGTGGAGTATTCTTTGGCTGATAGTGTTAACTGTGTTAGTGCAGTAAAATCTGGGTAATATTAACTATTTCTGTTACAGGTCGGGAGTTCCTTATCCCTTCGTTGGCACACAGGTTCATAGCAGAGATGGTGGATTTTTTTATTCTGTTCTTTATAAAGGCAACCATCATTTTAAGTATTATGCACCTCAGTGGAATAAAGTAAGTTGAACAACTTAAAGCTTTGTTCTATACAACTTTAAGCTTTTCATGCTCTTTGAAGTGTCAGGTTGTATTTATGGTACACGTGGGCATTGAATAACTGACAGAAGTTAAGGAAAAAGCATCACTAGGTTAACCTCCTTTTAAATACGTCCTGATTTTTGGGTCTGCTGATGGAAGCAAAGAACTTGTACAGGTGTATAGGCTCACAAACTCCTTACTAAGGACAGAGTAGAGTTGCATACTTATCTAGGGGTGGGCAATAGCAAGGTTGTTAAAAAGTCCTTTATATTTTTCAAAGAAAAAGCATTGACAAATAAACTTGTGTTTTTAAACAGCTTTTTAAAATGTACTGGATCTAGCTGTGATGGAGTTAATTTTTTTCACAGCATCTTCTAAGGTGCTGTGTTTTTAGATTTCTAACCTAAACAATGCTAACCTACACCAAAATAAAAAAAAATCTGATCAAGCATACCAGATATGTATGTACTTGAAAATGCAGCCTCATTGCTAGGAATGCAACCATACTGCAGGCTTTACTGGATGTAAATTTGGGTTCTTAAAAATACAATTAAACGTTGAGTGTGCACTAGACCGAAAGATTCTTCATTTTATATTTTTGTACACGGACATAATACTTTACCTCAAAGACTTTCTTTTTTTATCTGCTTCTTTAACTGTAGCTATCTTATTCTTCAACTCATTTAGTTATTCTGCTTTGGGTTGGGGTAATCGATTATTTCAGTTTGATTAAGAGATGAGTAGTCAATAGTTGGTGTAGTCAGTAATTGCATTCCTGTGCAAACACATTTCAGAACCGGAGCTTTCTGCTTAAGAGCCATCCAAACACTGATTGACCATAAAGTGTTACTGTACAGACAATATTTTCCAGGCACCTTTAATTGCAGTTTGAAAGGTGTGTGAAAGAGAGTCAAATCCAAAACTATAAATATGTCAGTGGAAACAATCAGTGGTGTTTTTTTTCAGATAAGCAGCAATTAAAATGCCAAAATCTCAGTTCTCTTTAGTTGCCAAAACCTCCAACTGTAACCTCACAGCTTGTGTTTCCATTTTGGTTTTAGTAGCTTGATAATGATACAAAATGAAGTACTGGAAAGATGGGGAATGACTATGAGTATATTGCTTCTGTAAAGCGGTGAAGGTGTAATTTACGGCACTTTCAATGTTACTGGTTTTGTGAGAGCCAGTAAGTGCTGCTTACAAGGAACTTCAGAGAAACAGCGGGGGGGTGTGAGGGGGGAAGGATGGTTCCGCTTATGAGATGTTGAGGTTAGGCTGAGTTGTGATGGAAAAAATACCTCCTCTCAGGCTCAAGAAAGACACTTCAGGTCAAGGCTGTATTGAAGGGACATGCAGGTTGTACTACACTGTTTTCTTAATTCCTTTTCAATCCTTAAATCTGAATAAAGGGGGAGGGTTAAGTAGTAAAAATGTAAGATGGACCGTTTGGAAGTGGGACTACACGTTTTTATGTGAGTCTCAGATTCATGAGTGAAAACCTCTTGCCTAAATACATGTTGCAATTATATCCATTCCAGGTGTCAGATAAAAATGTTAAATATGTGGAGTTTATCTTGCGAAAATATGCTATTAACTCAAAATGGATGCTTCACATAGCTCTGCTAGGATAAAAACCAGAAAGTTTTGATTGCTTTCAGGTAAAATCTTCATGTTGCATACCAAGGTGCCTTCCTTCAGTAGAGTACGGTGAGCAGTAAAGACTGCTGAGAATGAGGAACCCTGATCATGCACAGGATGATAAAGGGCTCCCCTGCTTGCTTAGGGAGACTTGCAACTTCTCCCTCGTGTCTGTAGAGAAGTGTTCTTTTTTGTTGAGAGTTTCCGTAAGGAAGAGACTTGGAGACTTGGATACCTTCCACTTATACAAAGTTAGATCATCACCCGCAGAATCTGTTTACCTCCCAAGAAGTGTGAGAATTTTCAGAACAATTCCGCAGCTCACTACCCAGGGATACCATTGTGCAAAAGTGGTAATAAAGAGCGATCTTTTCATAATGAAAAACACAAAACAAGCTAGGCAGCAACTCGGAAGGAAACCTAGTGTTCTGAATTTTAATGGCTTGTTTAGTATCAGAGAGCCAAGGAGCTTTTGTTCTTCTACTAATACCAGAACTGAAGGAGTGAATTGTAGTATTAAAGGGGCAACATTGGTATTGAGAGGATGGTTTTGAAGGTCAGTTTTATTTTGCACAGGGACATCTCTAAATTTGCCATGCATTACATCATAGAGGAAATAGATGAAGACACGTCCATGGAAGATTTGCAGAAAATGATGATAGTAGCTCTCATCTACAGATTATTAGTCTGCTTCTATGAGGTAAGTACGCATAAGCACTAACTCTTATAATTAATAGGTGTCAGTTGTTGAAGAAATGGCTTTAAAAAATTCTGTCACCATTGACCTATAAAGTAAATCCTCTTTACAGTATTTTGGATTATGTTGAAGCTTATGACATCCACGTAGTTGTGAGGATAACCAAGTTTGCTAGACCTATCAACCACATGGCGGTGTGTGGAATTGAAATAACCTTTGTTTTACAGATAATCTGTATTTGGGGAGCAGGTGGAGCAACCCCAGGGAAATTCTTGCTTGGACTGCGAGTTGTGACATGTGACACCTCTGTACTTATTGCACCCAGCCGAGTGTTAGTCATTCCATCCTCCAATGTCAGTATGACAACGTAAGTGCTCTTGGCTCGGTCACGTTGCACTCAGATTAACAGTGTTGAAAGCGTGTGATTTGGGAGGAAATACACCATTGCTTTATTGTTGACCTTTGCAATAATTAGATTGCAAGAGCTATTGTCAGATTGTGTGATCTAAGAATAAAATGGTAATTATTCAATCACACTGAATGTTTTTCGGTTTAGGTGGTAAAATCTCCTCCAGAGATTGATGTTTGTACCGTGCAAAACCGAGGCACTAAACTTGGAAGTTAATTACTAACATAAGCTGAAAAGTGAAAATAAGGCACTGAATGTTCTATTCTCATTTCAGGTCCACAGTACGAGCTTTGATCAAGAATTTTTCTATTGCATCATTTTTTCCTGCATTTATTACACTGCTGTTTTTCCAGCATAACAGAACAGCCTACGATATTGTAGCAGGAACTATTGTGGTCAGAAGAAATGGAGTCAGATGATACCAAAAGATGAGATTTCCAGACTGGTTCTGAAGATCCCCTCCCACCCCCAGAGAATAAAGACCTACCCCAGAACTGAAATTGAGGTGTCTGTCAGAATCTTTTGCCCTAATTAAATGGGAACGGATTCAGAAGCTAAAGAAAATGTATGGCTCCTGTATGATGCCAGCAGCTACCTTCAAAATACTGGAGTTTTCATAGATGCCAAAGAAGTTTGGGAGAGACAATATGTATTAAATCTGGGAGTATTAACCTCTGATTGATGAGACAGAAAGTGGCTGCTTTAACTGCAGAAAGGAGCCGTTCTGTTCGTCAGTCTGTGGAAAGCAGATACCTACGAATACTCCACCTTAAAAGAAACGTTGCTCCTACAGTTTTGGATGTTGGCAGGTAACTAGAAAATCAAGTTGTTTTCCAGGCCATTTCCTGTCAAAGGATAAGGGGGAAGAGAACTGCAGTATTAGACAGCAAGGCAAATCATGTTCATTAAATTGCCACGTGTGCAGAGAGAGATCAGCAGTGGTTATCATGTCTTTTATTACTGCTTCACAGATCATATTCCCTCACCTTTTAAGTATTTTATCACAATGTTAATGTGAAAAGTTTTTTGCATGATTGTCACGTACTTCACTTGTCCATGCTAAGGAAGAGGTGAAACAGTAGCTGCTTTTTCCTCCGGGAAGGGTATGTATGTTACTCTGCAGTGTTAGTGAACTGGTGTGTGTAAATAATTTTGGAGCTGTGAACAGTACAGATCACGCTAATGAAAGGTAACTTTTTTTGCTTCTGTTTGGAGTGAAAGCACTTGTCTATTTCTTGCATATAATGCAGAGCAAAAAAACTGAATGTGTTCCAGGAGCATGCAGAAAACGTTAACTGAAATGTGTTATGGGTGTAAATCTGCAGAAATACTGGTTATTCTCACTTTATCATTCTGGCTAATTGTTTGTATATTCAGAATAACTTAAATACTGAATAAAGAAGCCTAATATTTTGCATGATTACATAGCTTGAATAATTTGTTCTGTTATTAGTACCTTGGGAAATGAGTATTAGCAACAATGTTAATGTTTTAGTAAAATTTGAGCAAGAGTTTGGAATTCTAGAATTTTGTGTGTTCCTCCCATAGGCCTAACTTGCCACTCAGTGGCTGAAGTTCTCACCCTGCCTTCAGTTTTGGACAGTGGTTTTGTTGACAATAGACACATTTGAGAGCTTGGTTATCTCTTGTCTTCAGCTGAAATAACCTAGTAATGTGTTCCTATTCTGCAATACTTTTGTTTGCCAAGTCACGTTCTTCTGCGTATGCATTTCAGTCTCCATTTGGAATGATGAATCAGGACTGGATCCAGTGCTGATTAGTGGGAGAAGGAGATTTTCTTCTCTTCAGAATGAAGCTGCTAAATTTTTAGATAACTACTTTTAAATATTAATTTTTGAAGTAAAAAAAAAATGTCTTGGCTAGGAAAGTTCTGAGTCTTTGCTCAATCAGACAGTGTATCAGTATCAAAATACCTCATACTTTTGAGGGTTACTACTGTTTTACACTAATGATTTATTACCAAAAAACTTTGGCATCTTAAGTGCACCATTAGGACTAATAATGATGACATGCATCACTGAGATAAAAATATCTAAGTACTAAATGGCAATAGCCAGGCCTCAGGAAAACACCCCTTTGATGCTAGACCACTTGAAGATGTTGAGCTGAAACAGAATTTCAGAGATAGCACTTAACTGTTCCTAGAATCATAGAACTGTTGAGGGTAGAAAAGACCTCTCAGATCATCAAGTCCAACTGTTAACCCACCACTACCACACTGTTCACCATTACACCATGTCCTCGAGTGCCATTCACATGTTTTTTGAGTGTTGCCAGTGATGGTGGCTCCACCCCATCCATAGGTGATCTGTTTCAATGCTTGTCAACTCTTTCCATTAAAAAATTTTTCCTAATGTCCAGTCTAAACTTGCTGGGGCCAACCTGAGGCTGTTTCCTCTTGTCCTGTCACTCCTGGGAGAAGAGACAGACCCCCATCACCGTGCACCCTTTCAGGTAGTTGTAGAGAGCAATAAGGTCACCACTGAGCCTCCTTTGCTCCAGGTTAAACACCCCAGCTCACGGGAGCTGAGCTCCATTCTTTCAAAGAATGTTGACTTAACCACTGACGTCAGGCGTGGCAATCAGCCTGATGAAAACTAAAGCTGTCAGAGCCAACCAGAGTCCCTTCTAGGGTGAGTTTTACCTATTCACAAAAAGAAGTTTTGTTCTATTTATTGTAGCGGTGACCTAGAAACTAGGATTCAAGGGGGAAGGGGGGGTGGAAGGGAAGGGAAAAGCAATACCGTTGGCTAAAACTTCATTGCTACCAACTCAGATATAAGGGAAGCTTTATCTTACCCTGCAGAAAAACACCACCCCTTCCACAGCAGGTAAAGAAAACAACTAATGCAAGAAGACAGGGCCTGTCCATGGAAATATATATATTAAGCAGCTGGAAGTGCTTTTGGTTCATCTCTTATGCAAGCTGCAGTGAAGATGCCACCTTCTTCTGTTTGTAGGATGAGTACTGGCCCAGTGATTTATTGTAGGGGGGAAAAGTGAAATCTGGCATTTTTCAGGTTTAGACAAGTGGAAATATGTAACTGCATATAATCCTTTCACAGCTACAGTGGCACAATATGACTGTCTGAACAGCAGTGTTTGTGTGTGGGTTTGAAGTCTAATTGCTGAGTGTTTTCTATTTCTAGAATCGGGGACTGGAGCTTTACACGTGAAAAGGGCAGTTGGCCTTTGTCCTGCTGTCAGGTCCAGCTCGTGCACACAAACTGCAGCTGTAGGAGGGGTGAGCCGTGTGCTGGTGAAGGGCAGCAGTGCCAGCAGAGGCCCCAGCCCTGCTCCTGAAGACATTTACAGCACAGACAGTTACACAGGTCTCTTTTGTTCTAGCTGAAGGAAGAAACTATCTCATTCATGCACTGAATGCTGTGACTTAGTACCAGGTTCAGATGAACAAGCATTTCCTTTGATTTTACTAGAATAATGTTTGCAAAAGTGGAAACGCCCTAATTACTCATTTACAATTGGGGGTACCTTTTCCTCTTCATTTAGAAGAGTGGTGAATGTTTGTAACTTTTTTTTTAATAGCATTATAAAAAAATGAACTGCAGTCAGCTGACACATTGATAAGCTGCTCCAAGCTTCAGTCTACAATAAAACTCCCCTTTGTAATAGGAGACCTTTTAACTTATTGAAGGTCCTGTACAATCAGTGACACTGTGAAAAAGCAGAGGTTGAAGAAAGCATGTGACACTGCTCAGGTTGATGTAACCATGTCACACAGTTACAGCTGCAGATGCCTTAATGGAGAGTTAAAATTGCCAGATCGTATTTCGCAGTTTTTATTGATGGCATTTATCCCATGGTTTAACATGTTAATTATACTGTAATAAACATGGCTTTAATATTAAACTTTTCCTTATTATCCAAAGTCACCACAGTCCATTTCAGTAAATATAAAAATATATACTTAATACTTTGTACAATACTGGTTTTTGGTCCAAACAAAAATGGATCAGAAAAGCCAATAAACTTACTTTAAGAATTCCCAATTTTAAAGATTTTCTAAATGGATTTAGGCAACTTTGAATAATGGGATTTACATAAAATCTGAGACAATACTAAACAAAAATGGCCGTAACACACAAAATTAAAATTTCATTTCACAGATTTGTTATGCCAAAAAAGTACATAGAGAAACAAAATTGTATTTACACATGTTTCATAATAAAATAACAAGGCGAGACAGGTGATAAAGGGCTGTAAGAATGAAAATATAGAAATAGCATATAATTATTAAATGAAGAACTACAGATCTAACAAGTCCTTAGCATGGATCATCCTTAAATCAGTCTTCCTCTATCAGAAAATTTTAGTGCACGATACACCCAAACTCACTCACTTCACACATACACCAGCACAAACTCAGCATAGAAATCATTCGTTATCAACATTCTCTACTCTATACAGCATCCCTCGCTGATATAATTACAATTTCGAGGCATCAGTAAACGCGGATGAGCGCACGTAGTGGTGCGGATGAAGAGGTATTGTACAAGCCATTCACTGTGCAGGCTCTACTCAGGGCTACAGCCAGACCATGCCGAGTCAGTGAAAGAAGTAACTTGAGACTTTTGCTTGAGAACAGCCTTGTTGCCAACTTTACTTGCTACCGAAAAACGTAATGGGGAGAGGGAAGGGAAGGACAGGAAAGCTAGGTTTTATATTCCTTTAGGCAGATCTGACTTCCGATAAGCCAGTGTGAGGTACAATCCCAATAACTGAACAATTCAGGGTAGTAGCTGAACAATTCAGGGTAGCAGCTGAACAATTCAGTCAGGGTAGAAGCTGAACAAGTCAGGGTAGTAGCTGCTTCCAATGTTTTTGATGTTTTACCAATCAGGCGTTTACTTTCTACGTCTAACTGCAATCTTTATCTTCCGACCAGCAGCTGAAGATCCAGAGGCAGAGAAAACATTTTTCCCATTAGTCCTATCAAAAGAAATTAGTAGTTCAGAATTTAGGACAGTGTAGCTGAAAATTCAGTAGCAGCACTGAGTAGATATTCCAGAACAACTGTTTCATAGTCTTGTCTCACTAGTTACCAGCTGGCAACAAACGGCAAATGATGAACAGGAGGAAGAGAGTTCCAGAAACCAAAACCAATTAAATCTCTCTTATTCAGAAGGTAAGCAGCAGCATAATGGCTGGATACGGATTTTACCTTTCAAGAACAAGACAATCTCACATGTGTTGATGTGTGATATTCCTGACAGCTAGGCTCCTTTAAAGATACCGTTGCTTAGTTAGCCAGTCAGGCCAATACAAGGAAGGGTGCCAAATTTAGTTTCAAACTCCAAGGTTCATCTGAACACCTCAAGATTTAACAGCAGTAGAGGCTGAACACTGTCCACTGATATTACCCGAAGCTCAAGTGAAATTCTGATACGGTCTCTTACCCCACTGTAAATCCTGGAAGCTGGTTGAACGAAAATCCTGAAGTGCCAGAAGGCTGTGCAGGAGCTGCTGGTGCAGGATGATTTGCACCAAAAGTGAATACTTCTGGGCTATTTGGAAAGCTGAAATTAGCAGTATTACTTCCAAACTGGAATACAGAACCTGGGAAGATGGGGTGGAAGCAGAAGCAAAGTAAGAAAGTTGAAATTTGAGTTCATCCTTTCCAGCAGAATCCTCATGTTCTCCCACTATCTTTTAAAAAATTTTTTTACAGGTTGCTCAAGATGACAAAGTTGTGGGAGTGGCACCTTAAGTGCCAGACTACTACAGGAACAGCACATATTGAATGAATCCATTCACTTCAACAGAGATTGAGGGATTCTTACAGTAATGTTGCTGGCACACTGATAATGAATTGTTAGCTAACTTGTGTACCACCATAAAGTTTATACCTATGCAAACTGAAGTTTATTAATGAAGTCCTAAACTGTAGCCTGGAATCACATAGATTTATATTCAAGTAAACTTTCTTGTGTTCCTGCAGTTGATCTGGGGACTCCCTTTCCTTTAATGCACTAAAACACAGCACCTCATCTTAAAAAACCCCAAACATTTCTACCATCCAAGTAAATGATAAGCAACACAGACAATCCAGGGAGAATTTTACCTTTGAACTGCTACCTAATTTATGAAAGACCGACTGAGTAACGTGGTGTGCCAACTAATCTACTGATGAATACAAAAATATCCATTACTTAAAATGGAGGCTATTTTGTAAAACTTCTGAGAGGAAAAAAGGGAGGCTTTTCCCTTTAAGTACTTGATGTGATATCAAATACAGACGTTCTGGCTGGTTTTCTTTTTGAATTGTTACTAATGTGGAACAGGTCCTTCTTACACTTAAATACCTTTCCATGGTATTTTAAACTCCATTAGTAAAAAGATCTTCTAATATGTCTTAAACCCATAAATGCTTAAAAAACCCCAAACAATTCTGACCGTATTTTATACAATAAAGCCTATTGAAGTCAGATAACTAAGAACTACTCTAACAAATCCGAAACCAACAATTTTGCAGTGCTTCTGCCTTTCTGTTTTGCACAAACTTACCAGTCAGTGATTACTCCATGGTTTTCAACACTTCCTTTTAATCACTAGGTTTCTCAAGAAAATAAAGCCCAGAATTTGTGGTAGGGTTGCAATCTCCATGTCTGCTAAGTCTCTTGTGGAGAAGGCTTACTGTGAAGCTGGATACCTACAGCACATCATGTCTCAAAAGCCAGGACCGAGACACAAATCACACCCCTATACCCATTATTTTTACGGAGGACAATTCCTACATTTAAATGCAAGCGCAAGGCCAAAGTCTTCTTTAAGGTGAGCTTCATGAGAAAGAAAATAAAACGCATCATCTCTGAGACCAAAAGGGAAGAGGAGGGTGGTGGGCACTCACCAGCGCTGGGGGTACCAGAGCCAAAACCTGGCTGTTGGGTTGCCTGCTGTCCGAACACAGAGGGCTGAGTGCTGCTTGTCACCGAGCCGAAGGCAGAAGGAGCAGGCTGAGTGCCAGCTGAAAACAACGTTGATGACAGTGATCCAAAGCTTGGAGCGCTTGCCTGGCTGGATCCTTGGCTCGGGCCAAATGCTGGTGGCTGACTGGCGCCAAAAGGTGGGCCGGCAGCAGACGCTGAGGGCCCAGAGCCAAACAGAAACAAAGGCGACGACCCTTGGGGGGCAGAAGAAGGGTGGCAGTCAGTATGTGCCGTTTCCCTCCCACCCTGAAGAATGAATCTAGAAACAAAGGTTCTAGAACCCCAAGTCTGGTAGCTGAATCCTCATTTTAATTTCAAACTAATTGTGTGGATATATAAAGCGAACAGGACATCAGCCACAACAGGAATTGCACCTTTTATTTGAAGTAATATGAGAAACACTATGTTTATCAGAGTCAGACAAAATTAAATCTCAAACATACTAGTTGCCTCTTCATGTTCTACAAACGAATTCCCAGAAATGTTATGTTTTAATCTGTATTTACTAAAAGGTGTTTCTACCACACACAGAGAATATTCACTCAAACTGTACTCTTCAAACATGCAAAACACACTCCTGATTTATTAGGACAAGAATATGCATCTCTCTTCTTGTCAGCAACTGCACCCCTCCCCTGTCCAAGTGTTTACCATTATCAGTTTCTGGAGGTCAAATCAAGCTTGCAGTGATGATCTCTGTACTAAAAATTTGGTTGACCAGCGTTAATTTCTCTACCTATCATCAACAACCAGCCCAACTGTTAGCTGCTTCAGTTCTGCATGGCCAGCAGAAATAATGGAACAAAAACGAAACAACTGAACAGTGACTCTGAACGTACATGGCAGATGTGCTATGCGAAAGGGACATTTTATCTGCACTGTTTATGCAATTTAAGCAGCCCTCATGCAACAGGAAATACCCTCTATTGCACCATAACTTGGAATGGCTTTCTTTCCAAGATGAACAGATACACGGTAAAATAAAGGCTTCTGCATTTGTGAAGATGTTTGAAATATGGTGTCACTAACAAAATGACACTAAAGGTTACTGATTTGTGAGCAGGTTAAATCAATCTGTTGGGTGCTATCATTTCGGACTGTTTTCTCTCTGTTTCTGAAACATGAAAAAGTGTGCAAATTAAACTTATGTGACTGACAAAGTTAAGCCATCAGATCGAACTGGATTAAAGTCTTTCCCTCACAGGTTCAATCTTATTTTCAACATACTGCATGGCTCACAGGAATACGGGTAATTTGGTGGATTTGGTCTGGTGTTGTAGTGCTTCATGCATTTATTCATGTAATTCGTGCAGTGGGGTAATGAACATAAAACATAAAGGAACTTTGCATTTCTTTTTGCTCTCTTCTCTAAATTGCTGGATGTTTAACAAACACCGGCCATGATCCTTAGTAAAAACCAATCTTTAAGCAGCAGTGATTGCATTTAGAGGAACTCCATTTATATTTACTTGTGAGGGAAGGACTTTGCAAGTCTTGACATTATTTACAACAGTTGAGAGTTTTAGGTATGGGAGCGAAAAATCAGGGAAGTTGTAATACACTGACTTCTAACTGTAAGCCCTGGACTGATAGCAAGGAGAAAGAAACTATCATTCATTTTCATGGGGAAAAGCTCCTATACAAATTGTATTTCTCAGACAGAGAAGAATGAGCTTAAATTTATACTGCTGAATATTTAAATACTCACTATTTTTCCCTACTTCCATGCATTTGGCTTGCACATTTTATAAAGTAAAATATTAATGAAACAGGATCTCCTTGGTCCATTATGTAATGGCAAAAATGAGAAAAGCAGAAGAGCATCTATTGAAAACATACCTGTTGAACTCGATGTAGTTGTGGCTCCAAAAGTAAAGCCTGAATTTGCTGCATTGGTGCTGCTTTCTCCGGAACCGAACAGAAATGGAGCAGGAGTCAAGCCAGTGCTGGAAGATGTGGTTGCTGGTTTGTTTTCTTGAGAGAAGCCAAATGACTGAGATGTTGCAGATTCTGCAGGATTGCCAAAAACAGAGCTGGTCACAGTGTTGCTGGGTTGTCCAAACACAAAGGGAGTGGGAACTGGCTGAGGGTTTGAGGAAGAGAGAGTGCTGCCAAACATGCCGCTGCTGTTGGCTGAAGTGGTGGGTACGACTGTGCTGGAGGAACTAGAGCTCAAGAAGCTGAAAGATGTTCCTTGATCTGAAAGGAAGAAACATGGTTACTTAAGTCACACAAATGGAATTTAACAACCAAGAATTTTTCACACAGTAATCATCAATGAAGAACTTTAATCCTCCACTGCAGACTTTCAATAAATCAAAGGAATACAAAACTGTGTAGTATCTATGAAGTGATTTTTGTACCTTTGTAGCAGTAGAGAAACTGCAGTATTCCCTGTAGCACAGCTGCAAGTACATGGAATTAAGATATTCCCTCTCTCCTTCCCTTTCACTATAAAAAACAACACTAGTATGAGGCCTCTATACTGCACCACGTTATGGATTTTATCACCAGCTGAGCTGCTGTTACGGAGACAATACAACTTCTGTGCCTATGCCTTATACAATAATAAGGTTTATTAAGGTGTGGCAATCCTTTTGTCTAAACGTAATGTTAAAACTCGCTGAAATCTATAAAGGAATTGCCACACATTGTCTATGCATCAACAACCAGAACTAAAGACAGGCTGCAGGTAGTATATAAATCCCACAGATTTTGTCCAGTACAGCCTCAGAGCTATAATTTGATAGACATGATCAGACATGTGAAGGCAAAAGATGTTCTGCTTACCACAAGTACTGGTTTGTGCCCCAAATGCAAAAGGTGGCTTTGCCTGCTCACTTTCCTTTTCCGATGGTTTACCAAAACTAAAATTGAATACAGGTTTTGCTGTGCTCTCCTCTTTGGTATGCTCAGCTGTCCCAGATGAAAAGATAGGTTGTGTCTTTAACTCTTCGTTGTCAGATTTCTTTCCAAATGCTAATGGACCGGCAGAAGTGACAGAGTCCTGCTTCTCTTCTGCCCTTCCCAAAACAAACTGTGAGGCCGGTGCAGACTCCGCACTGCCGAAAGAGAAGCCTCCCTTCACTGAAACAGTTTCATCCTTTTTCTCATCTGACTTCTTAAATGCCAAAGCAGGTGATGCTACCTCCTTTTCTGCCATAGTTCCAAAAGTGAAGCCACTGACTCCGGTCTTATTCTCACTGGTAGCTATGGAGGAAGTAGAACTTGTGCCAAAACCAAAACCTCCCAAAACTGGTTCCTCTTTCTTTTCCTGCTGCCCCAGGCTCGTTGTTCCAAACTGAAATGTTGAAGGGGCCTGACTGGTTGTAGATGGAAGTCCAAAGGTAAAATTGTTACTTTTACTTTCTTTTTTACTGTCTTCTGACTTAGAGTCTGAGGAAGAAACTCCAAACTTGAAGTTCCCTGAATCAGTAGGAAACTTAAATCCCCCAGTCACAGTGTTGGATGATGCAGATTCAGATGCAATGCCGAACTTAAAGCTACTTTGTTCTCCAAATTTAAAATTTCCTGTGCTGCCCAATGTTTGAGAAGATTCAGAGGACGACGACGGGACACCGAACGTAAATGATAGCGTTGCAGCATTTGTAGACACAGCAGCAGTACCAAAACCTGCAGAAATAAAAAAAATACCAAGTTTGCAATATATGATGCACCCACACACACGCACAAAAACCAAGTAAGGAAACTCCACGCTCGCTTGTCTGTTCCTCAGTGGTGCTCTTCTGTCCAGCACCTGGCTTAGAAAGGCACGCTGCTAACTTCTCTGAAAGACCATGCTTTTAGTCTAAACTCCAAATGAACAACATGTAAGGCTCATAAAGAATAACTATGTCACTGATATAAGCTTTTCTCTGAAAAAACATAATGGTTTTTCTGGGGAATGGGTGTGGAAACATAGACACTTTACCTCACTTAAGCAATATTCATAGACCAAAAAACAGGCAATTTTGTCATACCTCAAAGGAAAAATCACTCTACTCAGAAAAATAAATGGGAAACTGCACACCTCTGTTTCTCTCATGAACTATTACCTTTGAGCTCTGCTTTGGTGCCTGGCTTTGCATTTTCACAGGCTGCGCATTTTGTGGCTTCTGCTTTGTTTTGGACCAAGCAGACCTCACATTCCCAGCTTCCTTCAGGCCTCTTGAATTTGTCTAAATCCAGAAAACCTCCAGAAGAAGCAGAAAATGCAGAAACACTGCTACTGGTCACAGGCACTGAACTCCCTGAGAAAGAAGCAAGACAGTTAATCACCCTGCTTAACTATAAAGTGAACATGAACTTTTTAAGAAATTCTCCAATGCTCACTAAATTGTAAAGCACACAAGCATAACAGTAAAAAACCATCAATCTACAAGTTAATTTCAAACACAATGTGAGAATACAAACAGTAGGAACACCTAGATTCCTCTTTATAATTTATATATGATTTTAAGCACAAACTGAACCAGTGACATTGAAACAGCAACTGCAGTTCATAAAATACAGCAACGTGGCCTATTTCAGATGGAAATTACAGGTGCCGCACTGAATCAGAGCTACTAAAAGAATTTCTGGTGACACAAGTAACTGGTAAGTCAAAGTTAGCATCACTCAAGTTAATGATCACTGTCAAGTGAGAATTTACTAGAATGATTCATCAGCAAGTCACAAAGACAGGAAACATTCAAAACTACAGTGACAAAAGAAAAAAAAAAGAGAGGAACTCAAAGCTTCCGAAACCTCAACTCTCTGTTCGCTACACAAGCTACGCTGTCTTCAAGAGCAGCAGAGAGAGGTTGCTGAGGCACGGAGGACAATGCTTGCCTTCAGATTTTTTGTTTCTGATTTTTATCCCCCATGAGAGATGTCGCTTGTTGCTGTACCCCAACAGCAAACTTGAGCTCCAGAGCATGAGGACTGAAGCAGACACCCAGAAGGCGCAAAAGCATCACATAATTATCACTACAACTTTAAACCACTGAGGGTGGCATTTAAGAGAGAGGCAGAAGATAATGTCTCGAATTCAAAACAGTAAAGACAGGAATGGGTCTTCTGTTCCACAGCACATCCAGAGAAATTATATCCACCCATCTTACCTGCCTCACTCATCCCCTTGACAGACATAATATAACTGTGTAATTCTCTGTGCCATGACAGTCATGGCAAACCCCTCAGTTCTAAAATTCTTCCTTGCAATGGCCAGAGTTTCGGACAAAAGTGCCAGCTGACCACTCTGAGGCTGGAAGTCCATGAGAACAAGCTCTAAAATGCATTATTCTTAGCAGAAGAAATTCCACTCTCACTGCACAGAATGATTACAAAAGCACAATCTAGTCCATCTTATATTATTTCCCCTTCCCCCGATGTATTTGCAAGGGTGTTTTTGACATTAAATGATGTTAAGAGCCAAAGAAAACCAGTACTAAAATAACAGTCACAATCACATATCACAGGAAAAAACCCAGAACTGAACTAAAGAAGGCACCAGCCTCCCCAAAGTCTATACTGACCCCGATCTTCCCAAACAAGGTCACACATCCTCTGGAAGGCCACCACAGCCTTCACAGGCATAGCTGGACACATGGCTTTGTTCTAGCTTAAGACAACTAGTTAAAAACTACACTGTCTTGGAATCTGGCTTCACACCTCTGCTCAATTACACACAAATGCTGATTGGAGACATTTTTAGCCATGTTGTATAAATACTGTTTCTACTTAGGTTTTAAAAGAGTAAAAAAAAAAAAACAACCAACAAATCCAGTAGGTTTTAACTTATGGAGTTCACATTTTTCCCCAATGAAAGTGAGTCAACTGGTTTAAAGTTAATTAAAACATCTGTTTTAGTCATCTTCCCTCACCAGCTGAAAAGCAGGGTATATTTGCTTCAATTCAGCTCTGCACTAATACATTTCAAAATCAGTTCAGCTCATGTGACAGGCTGGAATCTGGGCTGAGACCTCCAAAGTGCCTGCAACCATTCCTGCAGAGAGCCAGTAATCCACCCTGTCTGGCATACAGCCATGCTGCTGAAAGTATTTTTTAGATGCAATATATTTTATTCTGTACAGAACGCACACAGACTGAGATTGAAACAACTGAGAAGAAAAGAACAAACCTGCTTTCTCTGACTGACAAGCTACACATTTGCTGTCTTCTGCCTTATTTTGTACAAGGCACACTGAACAGTTCCAAGAGCCTTTTGGCTGTTTAAATTTGTCTCCAAATCCCAGAGTGACTGTTGTGCCGGTGCTGCTGGAGGAGGACGTCACCGTCACCGAGTTGTCTGTGACCACTGGCATTGTCAGAGCAGGCATCACTCCTGTCCCAGGCTTTGGTGTCTCACACGCTATACATTTTGTAGCTTCAAGTTTGTTCTGGACCAGACAGGTATCACACTCCCACGTGTTGGGTGCTGGTTTAAACTTGTCTTCAAAGCCCAGTGTCCCTGCTGTAGGGACTGCTGTCTTAGAGGAGACACACTGACTTACACTTATCGTCTGTTTCATACTCTCAACAGTTGACACTTTAGAGGCTTCGCATGTTACACATTTTCCATCTGTGGCTTTGTTCTGCAGACACGGGTCATATGTGTCAGACTGCCAAAAGGAGGATGCTTGTTTAGAGGTGTCTTTACCTGCAGAGAAACTACTTATTGCAGGCCTTGTATAGACCACTGTGCTTGTAACAGGCTGCGCAGATGAACAGGAGGGTGTTTTCCCAGACATAAAGCCTAGTTAAATAATTAAAAAAAAAACAAAACACACAAAAAAAACACACATCAAAAAACAAAAGGAGAGATCTTAGTGATAAAGCAGTACCCTGCTGCATGTAAGTTACCTACATCATACTAGACAGCATAGATTTAAACCAAGTGTCAATGGTCTCAACTATACATTCCAACTAACCGCAAGAGGAAGTCCCTGGAAACCTTATCTAAAGGGATGAAATTTCATATGCTGTGCTGGGACACAACAGAACATTTATTTAAAGCTTGATTTAACTCTTCATTTCCAAGACAGTTTTAAACACAAATCTCCTATGTACCTGCCACTACCAATGGTAGATCCAAGTGTGAACAAACAATACTGAAAGCTGACTTGTCATGGACTAGACATAATCCAATTTTATTTTAACACACCATGTCCAACCGAATCAAATTTCTAAAGCTATTTCTGCTGTAGTAGATGACACACATTTACTTCGATAGCTGTACAGCAGCTGGTACCTGAAGCAGTAATAATTAATAAAAAGTAAGACAAACCCCATTTTTATCTATAATCTTTGTTCAAAATGCGCTGGACACAGGCCAACTCCTTATTTAAAGGTGATGACTTTTCAGAAACAAGAATCACCAACATGGAAACACTAATAAAAATGCCACAGCAATACATCCTAAATATCAGCACAAATCACTGGTAAAGCTAAAATGAAGCATTTCTGTTTTTATTATTATGATGTTGTTGCTTTGTTTTGGTTTATTTTTTTAATATCAGAAGTGTAATCTTTGAACAGTGTGGATTCAGAACCTGCTTCTCTCTTAAACTGATAAAACTAATGTCACTTCACTGGTAAGTCTTACCCTAAACACACAGCATAATTTCTCTCACTTAGCTCTTTCCAATACAAAAAGCCACTGCCTTCTTAAGTAGTATACAGATTTGTAATTTCATAATAAAAAGTCCTGCTACAACTCAAGGCTTATGGGAAAAGAACAAATTCAGTAGAGTCCTTGAAACAAAACCCCATCATCTACACACAAACACTTTACTGAACAGTTGAAACCAACTGCAATTAAAATTTTTTTAAGTGAAACAGCCCATTACTACTTAAAATTTACATCTGGATCCATAGTAACTGTTATAATTTAAGGCCAAAAGATTTGCAGCTTTTGGAAACATCTTTAGGAATGACATTATCATTCCTCATTTGTGGAGATGGTGAAGGTGGAAAAGGAATGTTCATAAAGCATTTTACAAACATTTCCTTTCCAATTACATAAATGTTATTTATTTAAAACAAAACATTGATTATTTGAGTAATTCTTTTTATATTTAATTTTCAATTACAACCTAATAAGTAAGGAGAAGAAATGCATTTGCTTTGAAGTTGCAGTTTTCCTTTCAGCAATGAAAGCCACTTAGAATAGAATCAACTCTAACAGATGCAGCATTTAATGTAATGTTCTCCTGTCTTTGTATTTATAGCTAACATTGCCTTGACAAATGAGGGGCTTTTTTGTTGCTGTTGTGCTGGGTTTTTAAAAAAATCAATGCAGTTAAGTACAAGCATATTTTTCACAATATATTTTTAAAAAGAGTTCATTATCTCACCAGGGCTTTTTAGGATGTCTAACACACTTCCCTGCTTTAGGAACTTAGCAGGTTTGCAGAGGCCATCGTATTCTTCTTCCTCTTCCTTCTTATTGCTGGTGCTGTTTACAGTGGTGCTACCTGTAAAACAAAACCCACCTTTTAAAAAGAAATCCACTTAGAATACATTCACATCTACTAGAAACTAGAATTTCCACATTTCACTCTTCTTATATAAGAATCTTCAAAATTCTATCTCGTTTACAGCAGTTTGTAGTTACAATTTGGTTAAAAGCAGACCTGTCACTGAAAACATTTTGCCTGGCATTTGTAACATGCTCAGAAATGACAGATTGCCTATTTAATACAGATAAAAAGAGAATCAGCACTTGAGATTTTAAATGCTAAAATTTCTGTTACCTGGACTAAATAAGGATGTCACTGGCGTATCAACGGATCCAGAAAGCTCTGCTGACTTTGCAACAGGAACACTAAATGTAAACTTTATCTGCTACAAAAAAGAGAGATTTTTTTTAGGTTCTAAGCAATTTTAATCAAGTTTCACACAAATAATAACCTGAAATCAGTCTTCAACCTTTTGGTGGATGCTGGATAACAAATGACAAGTCAGAAATCTATATAAAAGTTTTTACCCTTACCAGGGCCAATTCTGCTTTACTGCTCTGCAGTATTTTACTAAAGCCTTGAGAAAACATTGATCTTTATTTATTTTACTTACAGACAATGGAGGTAGCACTTCCACCTCAGTAGATTTCACAATTGGAGATGAAAATACAAACATAGGACTGCCAACATTACTTGCTGGTTGTACCTGTATTTTCAAAAGAATTAAGGTTTGTGTCTAGAAGAAAAACATCCAGGTGAAACAACACTACCTGACAGACATTTTGCAGTGAAGTTGGGAAATCTTATCTTTGATATTTCTAATCCACAGCTAAGAGTTATAAGAAAATTAAGCTTGCAAGTGAGTGTATAAGACGGACAGAAGCCAAATCAAGAACTTTATGCCTCCCTCCCCAGGTGCCAGTCAGAACACCACTGTGACTTATTCAACAGGTTACAAACTCACGCTGGTTAGTTTCATGAGCACCACAGGAAAAGTTAACACTCAGCAAGGCAGATGTATATACTCATCCTGAATAAGCGTTCATGATATACAAAGAAAGATTTACCTTGTTCATTGGTGCTTTTGAAACAGTGCTTGGTGATGATGAGACGGCACTACTGGCAGGGAAACTGAAGCTGAACGTTGGCAGCGATGCAGTACTGATGGGCAGGGGTACTTCGGGTAGTGCTGCTTGCTCCACCTCCTAGGTGTACATTTTAATTGTTGCAACAATTTTTCTTTAAAACTTGTAAATTTGTATTTTTCACTTTGTTTAGAAAAGTTGTAGATTTTAATTTTCTTTTTTTCACAAGACATACTACCTTCCTACCCTTTCCCACCCTTGATTTCCTAACAAAGTTAAATATAACAGATCTATAGGCAGAGCAAATTTTTAAAAGGAGTCGTAACTTCCCCACATAAATCTGCCACATCATTTTTATTTATGGCAGCCCTGTTTCCATGCAATACTACATTCATCACCTGTCCAGTAAGAAGCCTGAAAGTTAGTTTAAAATTGTTACTGGTGCAGAACAGAAAGGAGCATAGATCAGATTTATTTTTATTTTCTGTACTTCAGTTAACATACAGAGACATAACCATTCTGTGATGCCCTTATCTCCTCAAATTGAGAGTACACCTTCATGGCAAGTAAGAAAGTGTTCCTCTTGCAAAACTAGGTAGGGACAGCTGCCAAAGTTTCTGCAGTCAATACTGTAGTGAACTTGGAAAAAGATAATGTTTTAAGAAACATGTGTGCTCCTTCCATTACAAAAAACCTCAAACCAAACCATAGCACAGAATGCCAAAACAGAAAGCCTGACAAGCAGCACAGAAGATCATACTCTGGTAAATCTAATCTATATCATGTAGCAGGATGCAAAACTTAAAACTCAGAAATCAGTGTACCTTAAGAACTTCTGGTCTTACCCTTGTCTTTTAAACTGATTACCAAGATTAGTTAGGGTTTAAATGGGGATAGCCAATCTAATCACAGTTTGCACAGTAGTAGTAAGATCTATCCAGAAGTGACTAAGCAGAGATGTACATTACTACTATAGAGATTTAATGAACCCTACAACTCACATATTTCAGAGATTTCCTCCTAGTAGTCTATCACAGCCTTGATACTGAGACCATTTCTATTATAAAAACATTCTCCAGTATTTACTACTTCTTCATTTTACATCAGCCAGAAGACTGATTTAAACTTTTTATATTTAAGATCCAGTAGTAGGCAGCTTACATAACCATTCAGTCAGGAAAATAAATTTTGGGATAGTAACAACCACTGTTTCATTAAATGGACTTCTGCCATTAAAACAAGAAAGAAATGCCTCCACAACAACTTTGACTAAGTGCCAAAAATCAGGAATGATTATTAGCAGGCATGCAGAACACTGTCTTCTGCTTCAGGTTCCTGGCCCCTTACACAACTCAAATAGGAAATAACAAAATAAGCAAACTTTCTATTTTACCTTGGCACTTGTTTCAAACATTCCTTTATAAAAACTCTACAAACTTCCATCAAGTTTATTAATTCAGCTACTAATGAGAAACTTTATAGTATGAAGCATATCCATTATAATAAAATTACAGATTTAAAAAAATATGAAACCAAACCTCAGGCACTTAAAAACAGATAACCAAACTGGAGCCTGCTCTAAAAGCCACAGCAAAACACCCACAAAACCAAAGTGGCATTGTTATAAACTGCTAGGAGGCAACAAAACTGGCATACTTGGCTAATTACTTCAGTAATCTCAGAGAGATCAGTTAACCTCAGAGACCCTTACCGGCTGTTGTTTTTGTCCAGATTTTGATGCAGAGTATCGTTCCCTTTCCCTCCTCATTTTGCCACAGGCACTATCCATTCTTCCTCCTGAAGACAGACCGTTGGATGCAGGAGTATCGGGTTTGGGGTAGATCAGATTGCTGGCACAGAACAATACACAGGTTGAGGAAGGTGGACAAAAAGAAAAAAAAAAAAAGGAAAAAGGAAAAAAATCAACTTGTCAACTAATTGTTTCATATTATTATAGCCACTATTATCCTAGAACTGTCACCTTCTAAATGTAATCAAAAACCTGTCCCAAAATTTGCTAAATTATGGTAAATAGCTGGTATTCTGATCAGCAAAAGCTGAATAAGAGCAGCAATGACAAGGACATACATAAGAAACAGTCACAACATCCATAAAGGAATGATGACTAAGCCAGAACACCCGAAATAGAAGAACTGATTTAGCCTGTTATTTTCTAATGTTTGCTTTTAATAGTCCAGACACTGGAAATTTTGACTGTCAGTTCTCTGATTCTGTGATGAGCATGTATCTTTGAAGGGTTATAAAAGAATAACTAAAAATATATGGGAAGGGGGGAACGGGAAAGAGTGTGTGTGTGCGTGCATATGAATGCTGCCAGCAGCTCTTATGGACTAGAGCCTTAAACTTCTGTTGCCAGATAATATGACAAAAGCTTCATAAGCAGCTCTGGCTTTCCTGAGGCCATCAGCAGAAGCAGCAGAGGTGTTTGGGTGTGCCAACATTCCAGAAGTCTTTTCAGACATGAATACAGATCTCTTTTGTAAGGCATACAAAGGCATTTCTCTGTTCGTTACAAAAGCCTAGATCCAAACCAGAAAGACTTCCTAATCCAAGTGGGAAGGGAAAAGAAAAAGAAGCAAACAAACAAATACCCCACAAAACAAACACCATTCCCCCCCCGCCCCCCAAAAAAGACCAAACCCATGCCACATCCCAAACCAGAAGTGAAGTAGGGAAAAACAACAGTAAAAAGTAGTATGGCACCAAAATGAAGTATCCCTGGAAAAATTACCATATTAAGCTTATCCTGCAGCTAAGCAGTCAGTCATTACAAAAGTACATTTGATGACACTGGAAGACACCAGGTCAAGTTTCCAGAGGACTGAGGAAAAAAACTGGCCTAAACCTGTCAGGTACTTGCAAACAATCTGCTTAGCACTGTAACCACTGAGAGGAAGCCAGATCCTTAAGGCCATATGCTCAAACTTTCCTCTAATCCAAACTGACAATCAATTTGAATTCTGAAAAAAAATCTTATGTCAAAATACATCTTTATTCAGACAATTATAGCATGTCTATGACAGGCCATATTCCTCTTTTCTGTTAACACCTGTCAGCTTCTAAGGGGGAAAGACAGTGTTCTGTCTTCAAGCAAATAAGTCCAATCTACAGTTCTGACATAGGTTTAAAAACTAAACAGCCTTTGATAGACTGGACAGAGGTGTGCCAAAGTACTGCAGGTTAGCTGCACAAAGGGATTCTGGTCCTTATCAGTATTGTATCTCTGCTCCAGAACATGACACACAACAGAGTCTGCCTTGTAAAAGAACTAAAAAAAATAGGACCATCTACTCTAAAGTCAAAAGTAGAGCACAGCAGTAAAACTTGTGAACTAAATAAAAAGCAGTATCAGTTTTCTTGATCTCCCTTCTACATGGAGAAAGGAATTCTACCAAAGAAAATCGACAATTTGAAAAAAACAATTTGAAAACCCACCATTAAAATCTAACATCTGTTTGTACATCTGCCAAAACCACTCATGCAAAGATGGTTCTTGTAAAGTCAAACTACTAGATGATAAAACAGAGGGCTGGCTTTGGGGTTTTCTGCAAGCCGAAGAATGCCCAAGACAACATAAGAACTGTTTGGAAGATGAACACAGAGCCAACACGTTAGCAGATTCCATACTACTGTTCTTTGAAAGGGAGGAATCCTCAAAAAAAGCATTTCTTTTGATCTAACAGTGTCTTAATTCAAGCATAACCCAAAAAAGATTAGTTGCCAAGAACGGAGAGCCATCAGTATTATCTGGAGCTGAAGTCATTCTAAGGCAGATGAGCAGTGTAATGTAAGACAATCTCCTCAATAAGAAATACAATTATTAACTCCCCTGGAATTTTGTGTTTCAGAGACAAGCTAGCATTTGTCCTCAGATGATTCTAAAGGGCTTCTGTTTTTCATGCAAACTCATAGAGCAGACAAGTGACTTTTGTCACGTAAGGAGCATTAGAAAACAACATTCCCTCCCTCACCTTTTTGCTTAAAAAAGTCCCTAAATATTGAATATACTCTAGAATTGTAAGACACTTCACATTATGAAGAATTTTTCAGAAAGAAATTCCTGTAGGACAAAGCTTTCTGACTCCAAGCAATTATTTAATTAGCTGAGACTAACAGCTGCTTGTTTCTCTGATAAAAATCAAAATGCACAAATGGTTAAACTCTCTCATAATACAATTTTTTCACTTTTTCTATTCCCTTGTACTGAGAACTGTTACTGCCCTTCAAAGAGAAGGCAAGCATGCAGACAAAGGAGGGGGCGCTCTTCTTTTAAGTGTTTTAAATTAACAGATTTGTCATACCTTTCAGATGGTTTTACAGGCTTTTCTGCAGGAAAACTCTCCTGTGTCAGGTCCTGCAAAATAAGTTTGATTTATTTCAAGATTTATCTATATATGTATATATATATATTATCTATATATGTATAACTAAAACACAAAGAGAAGACAACCAAATACAGATGTTTCATGATGGTGGTTTGGTTTTTGGTTTGTTTTTTTTTTTTTAAACACCACTGAATATACCTGATCTGCTTAAGCTTGTTCCCTAACTACTATGCCTATCCACTTAATCTTCAGCCCACGTATTTAATTACATCCAGGCAGATACTGGAACCATGGGTGTTTTTTTTTTTTCTGAAAGAGATACCAATATTGTTTTAAGGAAAGTTTATCGAGGACTTTATTTATACCAAAGTGATCAGAATATGTAATTAAAAAACTGATCCAAATGGTTAATTGTCAGAATCTCACTTGGAGCCCATAGCTCACCTGAAAGACCTTGTACACAACATCAGCATGTTCCAGCTTTGTGTACAGCAGCATATGAAAAGGAGAAATTTTCATTTTGTATTTTTTATATTCTTTCACTGAAAACAGCCTGGTCCAATAGCACATCATCACATTCTGAAAAGAAGCACCAGCCACATACTGTGCCGAAGATACAACTACCTCATAAAACCTATAAGTATCTCCTTCACAGTGGTTCCCACTGTCTTAATGCTTGTCTCAGTAATATTGATAGTATTATCAGTGTTCTGGCAAGAAAGAACACCTTAGTAGAATAACTGGTTAGAGACATTCCAAGCTTTTAAAAAGTGGGCAAATAAGGACCAGAAAATGCACTTACTTGGTGCTCTGTATCTCCCCTTTGGTGAATTTTTCTGGAATTAGAAGCTGGTTTCAGAGATGGTTTAAAATACGTGATCCGACCCCCTGACAGGGAGATTGGCTTTGGCGTCACAAGTTTCTGGATAGGAGGATGCTGTGAATCCATCTTGGAAAGGAAAGCAGCAGTCAATTTATCCTTGCACCCGCCCAAATTACCACAGCATTTACTGATAAAAAAAGTTACAGAACCATAAACCTCCCATCAGCCTCAGCACCCAGTGAAAACTACTTGGAAGTGTTGAAAACATTTAGCTTGCAGAACGAAATCACCAGAATATCAGTTATAAAATCCAAAAAGCTGCAGAAGTAGTCGAAATCTGACTGAATCCTATGTCAAAATTTGGCAGTTAACTTCATAGGCAAAATAAATCATATTATTATTAGCAAAATAACTCATGTTTCAGTAATATGCTCCCATCCTTTCCTCTCCACTGGTCTTGTTGTTTTTTGGTGTTTTTTTTACTGGCTAAATCCATTAATTTAACATTCAAAATGTAAAGCAGTGTTAAACCAGGCTCTGGGTTTCATTCTTTCTACATTTTCCTCCTTTGAAGTTAACAAAGTTAAAAGAAAACCATAAAATAATTTTAAAATAGTCTCATTCATTAATAGATGTTCCAATAACATGTATATTAATGACTTGCATTTGATGCTTTTAGAACTGGTCTGACTTTCCTTTTCAAAATATTTTCACAGATAAAAGCTGATTTTTAACAGAAAGCACTGTAGCTTCTGCAAAACTGGCTTAACTGAATTGAGAAAGAAGAAAGATCCCAAAATGCTACACTATTTACCAAATCATCTGCAGCCTTGATGATCCGAATAATCAGACTTAGGATACATGCTATTATTTAAATTAATATCAACAGAAAACTGCGTTTACAATGCAGATTTAATTTCACAGCATCTCACAACTCTTGTTAATGAAATTCATGTTGTACTATGTATAAAGTTACTTCATTCTAGAAATTATTAAACTCATTTCAAAATCTTGAGTAAAATGTACTTTATTTAAGTTCACACAACCATTCTGAGTGAAGAATGGTCCACTGTTGGTATTAAATGTGAAACAAATAGAATTGGAATAGAGTATTTTCAGCTGGAAATGACCAACAAAAATCATCTGACTGGTCAGTGAAGTGCCTGACCACTTCAGGGCTGACCAGCATGCTGTTAAGGGCACTGTCCAAATGCTTCTTTAACACTGACAGGCTGGGGGCATCTCTAGGAAGCCTTTTCCAGTGTTTGACTGCACTCTCAATAAGGAATTGCTTCCTAGTGTCCAGTCTAAACCTTCCCCTGACTGATGCAGCTTTCAGCCATGTGTCCTGTCACTGGATCCTGTGGAGATCAGCACCTCCTTCTCCACTTCCCCTCCTTAGGAAGCTGCAAAGACCAACTGAGGTCACCCCCCAACCTCCTTCTCTCCAGACTAGACAAGCCCAAAGTGTCAGCAGCTCTTCCCATGACAGGCCTTCCAGCCCTGTCACCAGCTTTGTTGCCCTCCTCTGGACACATTCAAGGACCTTCACATCCTTCTTGAATTGTGAGGCCACACCAACGCTGAATGCAGTGGGATAATCCCCTCTCCTGACCACTGGTTGTGCCGTGTTCGATGCACCCCAGGACGTGGTTTGCTCTCTGGGCTGCCCAGGCACACGCTGCTCTCACTGAGCTGCTGCTGACCAGCACCCCCAGATCCCCTTCTGCAGGGCTGCTCTCCAGCCACTCCTCCCTCCAGTTTCTACTTCTGCCCATGTTACTCTGCCCTTGGAGAAGGATCCCACCTGCCCCATCCAACCTGACCTTTAATGTTTCCAGGGATGGGGCATCCAGCAACTCTCTGGACAACCTGCTCAAGTGCTCTACCATCCTCATCCCCTTATACCTAGTCTAAATCAACTCTCTTTTAAGTGATAAACAATCACCCCTTGTTCTCTTGCAACAGGCCCTGCCCCCCACCTTTCTTATAGGCCCCCTTTAAATACCGAAGAGTGATACACTTCTTGCAGTAAGGTCTCCCTGAAACCTTCTCCAGGGTGAACAACCCCAATTCCTCTCAGCCTTTCCTCACAGGAGAGGTGCTCCATCCCTCTGATCATTTTTAAGGCCCCCCAGTGGACCTGCTCCAACAGGTCCCTGCCTTCCCTGTATCGAGGTCCCCAGAGCTGGATTCCAGATGTAACCCCACTCACTGCAACCCTTCACATCCTGCTGCTCAGCCAGTGCTTCACCCACTCATCCCACACTTGGACAACTCATCCAGAAGGATACTGTGAGAGATGGTATCATAAGCCTTAAAAAGTTCAAAATCTACATCCACCACCTTCCCTTCACATGCCAAGCAGGTGATGTTATTGTAGAAGGATATCAAATTAGTTAGACAGGTAAGTACAACAACAACAAAAAAGTCACCCCGTTACATTTCAATACACTAGTTATTCTGTCTGGTGCAGATCCTCAAAATAAGAAAAATACCGGAAAAAAATAATATCTGCAGAAGTTTTGCCCCAGTGCTCAAGTGCCATGTCAACCACTTGTTTGTTTTAGCAGGAAAACACACAACCCTCTCCTTGGCGCACACAATCCTTTCCTCCCTTCTCATCAAGGGCTGCCCTTTCCCTGCCAAACTTTATGAATTCTAGCATTATGAATAGACAGTTTCTCTATTTTTACCCAGTGACAGCTGTGTGCAACATTCGCTTTCTGACTGATGTCAGGGGCTACGCTGCAAATCCAGAAGATCTTTCTTAATGCCTCATCACAGGTGTGGTTCTGCATTTTAACTGAGAATCCGTATTGGCCTTGTTTTCAATTATTTGGATAATATTTTTGGTAAAGAAATTATATGCTCTGCTTTTCAACGCTGTTGCAATTTAGCATGTGGCCAAAGAAACCAGAGGAAATCTGAGATGTTCAAAAATTCTCAAGTGACTGTATAATTAATTATACTCCTAATTAAGCGATTAGCAGAGAAACTTCTTGAGACATTTTATCCACTTTCTCATTACAAGAAGAGACAAAAAGCTTGCATGGAAGAAAAGCTACACTTTCATTCCTTTGGTTGCCTGATCTTAAAGTGACCTTCTGTGGGTTTTACAACTTAACAAACTTGATACTTCCCTTTTTTTTTAACAAAAACAAGGAAATAATGATTTACCACAACATTATCACCAACTCAGTGCAATCTCTAAACAGGAATTTAGGAACGTAAATTGACAGAAGTGACAACATTTAACAATTTTCCTTCTCCTTACTCTGAGCAATAATAAAAAACAGATTATTTTTTTCTCAAAATAAACATGGAAATCTGCACAATGTCTGATTCAGTCAGTATTTTTCTACTTCTGATCATTTCTGCAATAAAAGGTTTTCCTAAACAGGAATATTAACATGGAACTTAACCCCAAGTTGCCCCCAAATAAAACTACTTTGTGTGTTCTAGAGAAGATGTTCTTGACTGACAAATCAATATGCCACCACACAAATATAAGAGAATTTTCAACCTGAGTAATCTTCACAGTCTGGTGTGGGTAGAAATGACATTTTTAGCTATTTCCACACAGCCAAAACCACTATAATTCACACAATGCTAATATTAACTTCAATTCATGCATATGCTTGTCATTGCTATAAAGCACAGAAAATTATCCATCTCAGCTTAAGATGTTACTGGTTCTTACCTGGTTTTGTCTGGATTGGAAGCTGGTCATATTCAGCACGCTCCTGTCCACAGGCTACGGGGGGAAAAAAGGCCTAAATATTAGAGAACATTTTTTTCCCATAAGAGGGTTCCATCCAACAAAAACACGGGGGTTTTGTGATCAACTTACAGAAGACAATGGACTAGAAGCAGAAGATGGAATCCTTTTAGCATCCTGTTGAAAAAACAGTGCAGTAAATTAAGCAATGACACAAGCACAATCTTCATCCTGTACTGCTGCATACTTAGGACGTTTTTCAAGCACACGAAACAAAGCATGAAAAGGAGTGCCATTTACCGCCAAAGGGCTTGACATCTTCTCCAATGTCTGCAAGATGCGCCGCGCTGTGGAACTTGTCACTCCATAGGATTGCACATTTGCTTGTTTAGCTTTCATTTGTCTTTTTAACGGTGGCTGAAAAATTAGCATTGCCAACGTTACGATGCTGGATTTTGAGTTAAACATGCGTGCATTTTATGCCCTATGGATACAACGATGGCATAACCAACACTTACAATGAAAAAGAAAAATGTACTTGAAGCCATGAAAAAGAAAATACACTTTATAGAAGTTAAAGTGGAGAGGGATAAAGCAATAAATGAAATACTTAAATGTAAAAGGTCATAAGATGGAAGATGTTAGGCCTGTATAATCTCTGAAGCAGTGACTAGGAAAACAGAACTGAAGCAAAGGTTTGTGCTGCAGAAAGTACTTTCAGTAACAAAACAGATTTCAAAGTTTCATGATGGTGTAAGTCTGTCATCCTAAAACCACAATTATCATCAGGAACTTCTAGTTTTACTTCTCTCATTTCCTCCCTTCCCCCAAGATTACAGTTGACTGCAGTTCTTTTTACTGTTTAAACAGATAAAGATCTGATTTGAACTGTAAAAGATCTCAGCATAATACACTGAAAAAATAAAATGTTCTATTTGTACCACATGACTTTGAACATAAGTTAAAAAAACTTCAGTGTGACCCTTCATTTTTTATTAAAATTACGTTAAGCCTCTCATGTAACCACATCATGCTCACCACACTGCTATGTGAAGACAGGAAGCAGATCACAGCATATAAAAAACGCAAGTGAGACTTGCTGTACTCTACAGCATGCAGCAACAAGCAAACTAGTCTCTCCCTTGAAAGCCTGGTGTTTGCTTCCTCTTTTCAGCACAATCCACATTTATTTTTGTAAAAATAAAAATAGCTGGCCAAAGAGGGCTCCCAGCTTACACTCCTAGAAGTTTTAAGTGTTCTGAAGTTTGACTCGACACCAAGTCCGGACAAACCGCAAATTTTCAAGGTTTCCCCTAAGTCAGGAACTTGTAGGTCCCCTTGTTCCATGGTAGAAACAGAATAGGTTCAGCAAACTCTAACTGCCAGTTCCTTAAATAAAGTTTCTTTTGTTTGTTGGTTTTTTTTTCAATAAAGGTCTTTTTGACTTAAACACAACACACTCCAATCAAACCAGATTTTACTGACATCTTTTTAGATTCAAACTCTAGCTACTGAAGGTAGTAAGGATTTTTTAATTGCTGGTTCATTTTAGAACACAAAGAACACTTTGGGGCAAGCAGCTCTTCTCAAGAGCTGTGATAATAGAGAACGATAGTAAAATAGAGGGGACTTATTGTTTATCTTGAGATTGCATTGAGGACTGCATGACTCTAAGTAACAAAAGACCAAAGGATGAGCAAATTTGCCCTTTGGATATTACTATATTAAAGAATTCAGTTTTACACAGTATATTCATAGAGTGTAGGATCTACAGAAAAATATCAACTTTTGCTACTATAAATAAAAGCTTTCAAAATGATGCCATCGTAGTATTTATTTATATGTTATTTTAACATAATACAGTCAGAGACAGACAATGGCAGAAAACAGAAACTTTTGAAAGACATAACAACAGAGGAAATGCCTACAACAAACAACTACCCAGCAACTAAGATGCTACTGTGCATTATAGTTAAGTATTTCTACATAAACTCAGAATTTAAACAAAAATGCCTCCTTTTTACTCTTACTGGCTGAGAGGGCGAACTAGGAACTGTTTCCACATTTTCAGAGTTCAGTTCCCCACTCGGAGCTTTTTAGGCAGAGCTACCCCTTCTGTACTTGGATTACATTTTCCCCCACACCACACTACTATTTTCATACCTGATAAGCAGAAAGCTGCACTTTTGTCTGCCTTGCTGCTGCAGCTGCACCACCATAAGAGGTCTTTCCAGGGTAAAATGGAGAATCGCCAAGCTGCCTCGTCTTAAAGATAGAAGTGTTTCCAAGCGACTACAGAAAGGTATGATGATAAGTGGTTAGTAAAAATGGCTACACATTCAAAGTAACTGAACTTAACGCTGTGCAGTACTTACATGAGAGGGAGATCCAAAAGCAGATAAATTGAATGCAGGTTTTTTAGAGCTGGACGCAGGATGCTGTGAGAGGGAATGGGATCTTTCAGCCTCTGGGGACCAGAGCAGTGGTGCTGAAGTATTTTTCGAAACGGTGACATCTGTCAAAATGACACATGCTTTATGTAAATGCCTTGAACACATAGCAAACTGTCATATTTAAGATGTTTTATCTTTAATATCTGATATTTTTTCAGAGTTCTTTAATATGAAAAAGTAAGTCTTACAGAATGAAAAAGTCCCTTTACACTCATTTCTCCAGCACTCTTAAGCTTCAGAGTTCTTCAAACTGATTAGTTTCACATACGGTATGAAAGTCAAGTATCAACTTTGAACCTAAAATCTGTTCACAGAACTGCAAATACGTTACCTTTCAGTAATTTTTCAGAAGCATGCACAAGTTAATAGCATGCTTCCAGGGCAGAGAAATTCTAGTTTTTCTTCTTTCATGGTAAAATAAAACGGAAGTGCATAAACACTGGTGCATCTACAATGATACAAAGTTCTTCCTATGTTGGTAAAGGGCTGGATGCCACCATAGGACAGACCTTCATCCTAGCAAACTCAGGTTATAACACTAAGCCCAGGAAACACAAACTGAACTGTAAAACTATGGTCTCCAGAGAATTGGCTGAGCATGCCTCCATTCCTACTTATATGGGGGATTAGAAAAACTTGCAAACCTGCTGTTTGCCCTTTCTCAGTGAGACACCTGGGTCCCCATCTTTTTCAATATAATGTTTTGGGGTTTTTTTAACTTTAAAATTGTGTACATTTCCTTACTGAACTCAGTAAAAGACATGGCAGTATTGACAACTGACGCCTTCTACCAAGAGAAGCAAAAAAAAAAGTGCCCAGACTTTTCCAATCAGAATAGTTCCATTACTGACTCCTGGTAAAAAAACATACACAAACAAAAAACCAACAACAACAGCAACCAAACCAAAGCAAAGCAAAACAATCTTGTGTTTTCATTTGTCACCTATATTTACTCACATTTCACCAGCTGTAAGTTAGATATTCAGAGTCTCTCCTTCTCTAGGTCAACCTAGCTGTCAAGCTACAGCAAGTCAATCTTGAGGTCCTACTGTCCCAGTTCAAGATTTACAGACAATCCAGCTAAAAGTGTATTTATCAGCACCAACTCTTTAGAACATCAGGGACTCACAAATGTATTCCAAAGCGTGGTTACTTTTAAAAGGTGACAGGATTATATGTTTCTGATATATTAAAAATGAAATTTAATTCTAACATCCAAAGCTGACATTCACCTACTTTACTTCCTAAGGCAATGTGAAATATTAAAGAACACAAAGTACTTCACGTTACCAAACAACTCAATTAGAGAACACAAAAGTTACCTTTATCAGATGCTCTAGAGGAGAAGCCACTGGTTGTTGAGATGTTATCATCATCATGCTGAGAGGTAGAATCTTTTATTTCTTTTACAAGAGACAGCCCAGGACTGCCAATGCCAAGAGCAGAAGATGTAGAGGGCTGACAGTGTGGTACTGTGGGATCCAACACAGTACAGTTCAAATGGCTCCGATGGAGAGAAGGCCTTGTTAACACATCTGAGAAGTTCAGTGCAGACCTACTGGTGGATGGTTCTAAACAAGAACAGCAAGACAATCAGCTTTCCTACAGACAAGCTCACAGAAGCCAAAACCTGTTTTCTCTCAACAGCAATGTTATTGCCAAGTTCTAAGCACAAAAATAGAGAAGCCGAATTTAACTTCTTCACCCAGATAGGGTTTCATCTGTCTGACTCTGCAACAGCAACACTGTTTGAAATACTAAATCCTGACGTCGCATTAAGAAGTAGTTTATGATGGGATTTTACAACACCAGATTCTGAACCCTATGCTCAAGCGCTTTAACTGCGTCTTTCACTAAACCAAACTTGCATAAATTCCTTCTGCACAGATAACATGGGCAATAAGCTTTCTAAAATTTGAGATTACACAGCAAGTTACAGACAACTCTTCAGTTTGTATCACCTTGTAACAAAGACGATGTTAGACTTAATAAGTAACATGAAAAGGTGTATTTGCAGAGATTTTGGGGGATTTATTTGTTCTGGTGTCATCATCACCCCTCCCAAATTCTACCATATCAGGTCATGCTACAGACAAAAACATTTCTCCTCTCCATTGATCTTTGAGATTTTGGCACAAAAGACAAGTAAGCAACATGGCCTTGGTTGAAAGATGGGCATTTTTTCCTCACAAAAAGAGTCTGTAAACACTGCCAGTGTCCTGCAAAAAGCAGTCTCACAGCTCCAACTTGCCACATGAACAGAACAGCTATGAATGGCTATCCTGCCTGATAGCCATGTAAATCTACAGTCGTTCCCAGGAATTCTGGGTATGAACAGGATTTTGAATCACGACCCTCTTGGTATTTGCACTGAAGCCTTAACTAGCCACTTCAATCTACATAACCACTGCAGTGGGTAATTCTCCAAAAGACTGGCAGATTTTCAGGATCGTCTTGTCTGAGATAAAGAAAGGGTTATCAGACTGAAGGCTGCTTAAGCAAAGGAATACAGGCTCTAGCACATTGGTAGAGCTGAAGAAACAGGCTCCCTAAAATAAAAATACCAGTAATAATGAAAAAATCTTACTATTAACTATAGAAAGAAAGATTAGGCTACAACATCCACAGATTGCAACACAAGCCACTAGGAGTTCTAGGGTGTCCCATCTGCTCCCGATTTTGTGGAGCTGGAAAGTTTGCTGTGCAGCTGTTCTTACTAAAAGATCCTTTCACACAGTTCTTCAGGAAAGCCAACACATGTTCCTAATTCATGAAGACCTTCTCTATTCCTTTATACAAACTTATTCTCAAGCTACAGCTACACAGAGAGCAATAAAGCTCCTTATTTACAATTAGATGACATTGGTGACAAAGATATTTCCTCATAACTTTTTGTTCTGCCAACAACAGAAGCAACTGACGTTCCACAAAGATGGTTATGTACAAGTGGTCAGCCAAAATTTCTCTCCTTATTAAAAACTGAGTTCCACAAAACAGCGAATTTAAAAGAAACTCAAATGGGAGCATACGCAAATTTTTAGAGAGTCCTACAAAAACACTGAGAGGCAGAGATATAAAATACAGAATAATCTTATTTATAGTAAAGAGGTTGCAAACGTTTTTGCCAAGGGGCCAAATAGTTTTCAAAGACTCCATGCTAGCCAGGCAACACCTTAACATTACAAAATATTTTAAAAAGAACAATATCACAAACAAAGTTCCCCAGATCTCCATTAAACCAATAAGGAAATTGAATAAATTGATTGAAGAAGCCCAAAGGAAAAAAAAAATCAGGACATGAGAAGATATTTTCTTCTGGCATTCTAGCATCTGGCCTTTTGGATCAACAACAACAAAACAAATTAATGTTTCTATTACTGTAGACAATTAGATAAACTTTCATTGCATATCCTTTTAAAAGAAAATGTAAATCAACACCCTAGCAAATGAATATTATCAGTATTTTGCATCTGGCTAGTTGACTACCTGAATTTAACTGATGACTTCCAACAGCTCCAAGTCAACCTCTGGTATGTTTTGCAATTTAAACATTACACTGTGAAGTTAAGACAGTTTCAAAGAAATTTTTTTTCTTTATTTTTGCTTTCTGTGGTGTTTTTTTTTTTTTTTTTTTTGGTTGGTGTTTTTGTTTTGTTGGTTGGATTTTGGCTTAGGTTTTTTTTGGTTTATTTTGTGGGGTCTTTTTAATTTTGTCAAAATGCTCCTTCCAGCTTCTCTCAGAAATCTAGATTCAAAACCAGAAATCTGTGAATAAATACAGATGGTCAGAATACTAAATGATATTTCACATACCTTCCAAATTAATTCTTGCTGATTCAGGCGTGACTCTCCCATCAATTACTGTAGCATCTTCATTTGCATAATCATGGTGATAGTTTACTGGATGCTCTTCCTGGTTTGGAGATTCATTTGTATCTACACATTTATCTTCCCTTTTATTGAAATACTTCTGTAACCATCCTGGTACAATGTTTTTCACTGATTCAGTCACTCTGCTAATGAGTCCCAGCTTGAAAGAAAAATACAGAAACACAGTCAGCAGCATACTCCGGGATGCAGCCTTGCTCATACCTTGAAGACAGATGTTAGACAGTAATATTCAGATGAATAAAATAGAGGTGGGTGGATTGTTGACACAGAATTTCTGTATGTCTGGAACTTGCATGACAAAAATTCACCTAACTCTGATTTAGTTAGTACTGACCTATCAATTTCTGCACTTCCCAGCAACCTTGGCAATGTTCAAAATTCTGAAACCACAGCCAAAATTCACCAGAAACTTGTTAAGTCACAAGGTCATCAGGAAATTCTAAATAACTCCTGATATACGCACTTTTTCTGAGGGCTCCTCCTCATAATGTCTTCACTTGAAAAAGCATTAAACCCAGAAGCTCAGCAATTATCTACAGCAATGCTGATAACTGTAACAGCTGCTAAAATCAGTGAATTTAAATATTTCTCTTTCTAATGTTGAACTGCAGTCATGAGTATCCTGAAAGAATCCTGTAAGAAACAGCTATAGTTGAACAGATCCCTAACTACAGGACTGTTCAATAGATCCAATTTGATCAAATTTCTTTTTGTGGTATGTTAAAGTTTTCTATCTTCAAACCTTAATATTCTGCAATTAATGAATAAATAAAAGCCACTTCCATTATGACATTTAGCAACTATCTGCAATGCTTACATTCTATATTTAGGAAATTTTTATTTACCATTTTGTTTTAGGCGCTAACTTGATCCCCATCATGTCCTGAAAATTTCAACACACCTTCCTGTCAAATCTCAAGCCCCTGCAGCAGATTGCTTGCAGCGTGGAGTTCCCCCTCTCTTACACTGACTGCAGCCACAGAACCAGCTGCCAACCTCTGCAAGCTGGAAGCAAAAGTGAAATCTATCTCCGTGATTTCAACACTTTGGAAAAACTAAAAAGTAACAAGAGTTAAACAGATTTTTGCTGAACTCCATTGTCATTTGCTAATACACATATCAAAGGCTCTGGCAAGCTACTTTGGTTTTCTTCTGTGTTTAGGCAACTAAATTCTCTAAAAATTATCTGAACATATACTAATTAGTCTAGTAAACAACTGTGAAACAAGAACTCTGCCATCTTCAACTTTCCTAAAAAACCAGCACACAAATGAAAAAAGAAGCCCATATTCCTCATCCAAGTCCTTCATATATGGTTACTTACAGGAGTTATAAACAAATTAGACACCCTTCAATCTGGAGTTAAGGGGAAGGGAGGGAAAGAGGATAAAGGGAAGGTAGAAAATAAAAGCCTTTTCACAGAAAGAAGGTCGTCTTAATTTGACACTTTTTATAATGATAAGTAATTTAATCTTGCACTTGCACAAAGACAGAATAAACATTGAGACAGCTCAAACCAGACAGAATACAGCATAATAAACACATCCATCACAATTATCACACTAAGATACAGGCTAGTATGCCACACTCAGGGTGTTGATACTACTCTATATACATACTAAGTCAGCTTCCCAACAACAAAAAACTATTAACTGCATGCAATATCAGAACTCACGAGCAGTTCAGTGCAAGGTACCAGCAAAGAGGCAGTCCCTACTCTCTTCCAAGCCCCTCATTGTTACCTTTCCTTACGACACACTGTCCCCCTTTTTGGGGGGTATTTTGCTGCTATATGAATAAAAGCATACCAGGAACTCAGAGGAGTCAAAATTTTCCAAAATAACCAAATGGTCAGGACACAAACTGCATTCAAGGTGATGCTCTTTCCTAAAACCTAACCAGTGCTATATTCCTATTGCTAAAGAGTTTCTCCATCAAGAGAATAAAAACATAAAACAGGCCTGTATCATTCTCTTGCTGAAGAAAATCCTCCCAGGACTGAAAGCTACCTGAGACTCAGGATGAAAGAAGTCATAGGCATCCAGAAGAGTAAACACCCAACCATTAGTGATCCCAATGAGTAACTGGAGGATCTAGCTGGACTAATAATTAACCAAGGTAATATTTTACCATCCATATCTAAAAACAGACAAGTTTGACCCTTTCTTGCAAAGGGCAGCCTTGCCAGTGTTCTCCACATCATCAGCACTTCAAGCTGGATAACACAGGGTAACTTCCCAAACCAAACCAGAAGCTGGAACTCGCTCAGCGCAGCCGTACTGTAGCAAGTACTAATGGCCTGTTCCATCTGGCTTAGGCACAGTGGAAGATGCAGCATAGTTTTATGCTCCAGAATAATGCTGGCTTAGTGACAAAGCAAGAGAAAGCAGAATACATGGAAATGCACCTCTGTTTTCTGTCTGCAAAACATAGTGATTGAAGGCACTGTGAAAGAGCTATGCAGGCATTATGAACGAGCCACCGTCAAATGCAGATCCTGCTAAAACAACCAAACACCTTCCCCCCACAGAGTAAGCCACACACCCCAGGTACGCCTATTCACATACACACAGACAAAAAAAAAGGAAAAAAGAAAAAAAACTATCCTACCTGCCTATTAGAGCTGAAAGCAAATCAATTAAGCACTGTGTTTGGATTCCTGACTGAGTCAGTTAACGCACTGCTGACCAACTACACTTTGGAACACTCACACTTCCTTATTCTTGCCAGGGCATTTCTGCAAAGGATCATGCCTTACACTGTCTTTAAAGCTGGCATTCTAATCTCACCCTAACTTGTGATATTCTTAATCTTCAATTTCAGCATATGTGTTTGAAAACCCTTTCCCTCTGCCTGCACATGTAACACAAACCCACCTTGCCAGCAGCAGAGCACTTCCTCTCTACTGCTCCTGTGCCATCAGCTCTGCATTTTCTCCAGCCCAGGTTACCTGGCACTATCATCTCCCCACACAGGAATCATTAATCCTTCTAGAAGACTGACAAGGATACCGCACACCTCACTGATGCGAACAGATCTTCTGAGATGAAATACAAAAGGTGTAGCAAAATACAAGTCTAGTAGACTTGTTCCTCCTGCAAAATCTGAGCAAACCACTCAGATCCAAATCTCCTCAAGCCACAGTTATGTACCAGACCCTTCCTGAACAACTTCATTCACTATGGCTACTCTGAATGTGCTACTGCACAAAAACTTTTCTAGTTCTCAACCCCAGATTGGGAGCGGAGGAAGCAGTGTTGGCACAGAGCTGTAACACTCATAAATCCTAATTTCCACAGGCCCCAGAGGTACTGAACTAATATCACGAAAGGGCAGAAGATGTAATGGGACAATCCTGACCGTGTGGAGCAGCACTTTAGTCAGCGAACACTGTTTACTCCTTAGCTGGTTGATTTCAGAAGTCTGAGCTACTGTCAGTACCCACTGCTGTCTATTCACCTCAAACACACTCATACTCATCCTAAAAAATATCAGCATGAAAAGCTGAACAAAATGAAAATCCACTGGAAGGACACAGTAGCTTATGAGCAGATATTTACAACACTTTTTCAAAATCTGTGCATTATCTGAAGCGTCTGCAGCTCTGCTAAATCAGTATCTAAGTGTATGTATACAAACATCATAGCAACAGTAACTACAGTAACAGCCACTTCAAGTCACATTGGCTTGACATCATGGAATCCCTGAACCACTGCAGATGGAAAAGACCTCTTGGATCATTGTGTCCAACTTACCCAAGAGTCCAAACCCTCCTTGTTTGGGCACAAACTCCCATTTCTAAGTTCAGACCCTGCTCTTAATGTCTCAGGACTCACCTAAAGGGCCTAGAGTGTTACTCTGAAGGCCTCAAATCTCACTTGGAAGGTTCAAAGCCTCATCTGTAGAGTTCAAAGTCTTCTTTACATAAGAGTTCAAAGGCACACCTTCAGGCCCAAACTCTAGCTTCCAAAGCCTCCATGTTAGGGACCAAAGCCTCCTCTTCAGGACTCAGACTTCAATCCAGTGGGCTGAAAGCCTTCCTCCGAGCTTCCAGAGACTCATTTCTAGGGGGCAAAGCCTTATTTTGTGGTACTGAAGCATCCTTTGATGGCACAAAACCCAGTTCAAACCCTCCTTCTCACCTCCAAAAGGTGAGGGCCCAAAGCCTTCTCTTGAAGACCCAAATCCTCCTTTGGAAGGTCCAAAGCCCTGTTTTCATAGAATCAGAGAGGTTGGAAAACACCTTTAATATTATCAGGTCCAACTGTTAACCCAGCACTACCATTATGTTCGCCATTAAACATGTCCTCAAGTGTCAGATTTATTGCCCTTCTCTGGACATGCTCCAGCACCTCAATGTCTTCTTTATCCAAAACTCAGCACAGGACTTGAGGTGCAGCCTCGACAGTGCTGAGTACAGGGGCACAATCCCTGCCCTGGTCCTGCTGGCCACAGTGTTGCTGATACAGGCCAGGATGCCACTGGCCTTCCTGGCTCCCTGGGCACACCGCTGGCTCATGCTCAGCCAGCTGTCAACCGGGTCCTTTTCTGCCGGGCATCTCTCCAGCCACTCTGTCCCACACCTGTAGTGTTACATGGGGTTACTGCACTTCACTTCCCCTTACTGAACCTCATGCAGTTCATCTTGGCCCATCAATCCAGCCTTTCCAGATCCCTCTGTAGACCATTCCTGCCCTCCAGCAGATCAACACTCCCACCCAACCTGGTGTCATCTGCAAACGTGCTTAGGGTGCATTTAATTCCCCTGTCCATGTAATTGATGAAGATGTTAAAAAGGACTGGCCCCAGTACTGAGCCCTGGGGAACACCACTGGTGACCAGTCCCCCAGCTGGATGTGACTCCATTCACCACCACTCTCTGGGCTCGGCCATCCAGCCAGTTTTTCACCCAGCAAAGACTGCTTCTGTTCACACCATGGGAAGCCAGGTGAATTCTCTCCAGGAGAATGCTGTGGGAAACGGTGTCAAAGGATTTACTGAAGTCTAGGTAGAGGACATAAAACATCCACAGCCTTTCCCTCATCCACCAAGTGGGTCACAGAATGAGATCAGGTTAGTCAAGCAGGACTTGCCTTTCAAAAACTGATGCTGGCTGCAAGACTAAGTAAAAGATATGTAGAGAGAAACACCAGTAAACAAACAGATGTCATAATTTATTATTTTAAAATACCATTTCTTCAAAGGATTTATATAAAAATAGAAAAATCAATAGTTTATGGTCACAGTTTTGAATTCCAAACTTAAAAGCAGGCTATTTCTTGGCCAAAAATATTTACAGAATAGGACAGTTTTTTCCAGCTTGTAAGGGTCTTTCACATAATATAGGGTGGGGAAAGTGCTGGCAGGAGTATTCAGCAATGATGCATTACTCAAAAACATCCGTTTTAATAACTGAGTTGATTTCAGTCCAAGAGGCTTAAGTATGAAAAAAATTATATATAAATTATGTAAGTCATACACTTACAGGAATTTGTCAGAGATGCAAAATACACAAGCAGATAAAAGAGCTAATTTTCACTTCACTGCATGCATACCTCTGAAAAGCATCAGGATTTTGCCTCTTGGAGACTGTTTTGCTTCCCATTTCAAAATTCAAGTTATTAAAACATATGAATCAGTGTGTCCTGAAAAAGAAAACCTGCCCCTAATGGTGAAGTTCAGTGAGACACAGCAGACTAATCTAACCACTTACAACTACCAGTAAAGAATTTTCATGTCCTCTCCATCCCCCAAAGCTACCTCATGCCAGCTCTGGCACATAGCAGGCTACTCTCCGTACTAGCTGAATTCATTAATCTGGCAAAAAGTACATGTTTCTCTTCTGGGCTAATGAGTTAAACTGGCTCAGTGCACCAGAGCTGGCCCGAGAGACAGTACGATCAGGCAGCCAGGACCAGAGGAACACGAAACAAAACTTCTCCCTTCTTTTAACCATCCTGTGTCCGTGCTGCCATTAAAGACACTGTCCCTTTCTCCTCTTCAACTCACCCTTCCCTTGTGCTGCCACGAGCACATGTATGCAACCAAGTGACAAACTGCATCAGTGCTCTAATGAATAGATCCAGCCAAAAATCTGTCTATAGACTGTGACGCTACAGACTACCCCTCAGGGGTGTCAGGTCGCTGGTGCAGCTCACCACGTGGCTGCATGGGTGATCATGCAAAAGCAGGAACAGAAATGGAAATGTGACATGACTGTATCTTGCAACAGCAGACTTAGACTGGCTTATACTAACTCTGCTTTTGTGATTTAGGGAGTGGCTTCAATTTGGATGTAGGACAGCAGTTTGATACTTCATTTAGAAAAAAGACAATAAAACATGACTTAATATGAACAATACGTTTCAGGAATTACATTAATTATGTAACATTTGAAAAACAACAGTTTTATTTAAGGCAAGTGGACTAGTTCAGATTTCTTTCTAAAAGTCATGAGGAAGGGATTACGTTGCCAGATGCCAGTGACTTTCTTTCTCCTTGCTGGAAGTGAACCTTATTTTCCTTAGTCTAATTAGCTTTAGAATAAACATTGCAGGGAAACTCACACTGTTCACACATCTGTACATATCATTATCAGCTGAACTGAGTGTAAAACACCAGTGTGTGCTCTGATAGATAAATTGGTGCCTAGCCCACTAGGTTAAATCCTTGTGACACTGAATGGTTTTATCTCAAGTTCTGTCCACACCTTCAGCTGACACAGTGACAACATTACAAAAGGGAGCATGAAGTACAAGGCACCTTTCTTCTTTCCTTTTAGGAAGTGCTACATTAGGCTCTAGTTAAGCTTTGGCAGTGATCAGGAACGGGAGCTGTAAATTACATTCAGTGTTATGCTTTGAGATGGAAATCTATCAGTATCAAAAAAGCCTTCACTTACAACTTTACAAGCAGTTTTAAAATTCTTTCTTTCTCAATCTAAGAAGGAACTCTAAGTAGTTAATACTTTTTAATTGAAAGGCTGCCCCAACTTAGCTGCCACAGTGTGACTGAAGCCAAGTTTCATAGACAGTATGTAGAACTAGATAAATTTAAATGCTGCTCAGGTTATCTTTCTTTTCCTATAAGGGAATCCTATAATCTAAGCTGATGATTTTTATTTCTGACATAACCACACAGACAAGAAGTTTAAAGTTTTCAAATTCAGAATGATCAAGAAATACATTTCCCATAGCACCAGATGGTCTTTAAAAGGCCATTAGAACAAGTATCAGATTTAGCAACGTAAAACATACATTTTATATTTAGGGTTTAAATACACTGTTTAGACATAAAATTGTTTGTCTTATTTACAGGTATTCTCTGTGTAGTAAAATCTAACTCATTACAGTATTTCAACATCACCAAATATAACTTTTGAGAGAGAGAATGGCAAGCTCTTCCCCTTTCCTGCATTTACAGCAAAGAAGTTTATGCACACAAGGGCTATCAATGCATCACACCCCATACTACAAATCTGCTACCTTCTATAATACACTAGACTCCCACATTAAACATTTTCAATGCCACTTTGCCAAAGAGCACTCACAAAAAAACATGGTATCACAGGCCAATCTATGGCACGTAGCAGTGAGGACACACTGTATATGTAATACAAAAAGACAGTCCAAATTCTGCAATAACTCCTGAAACAACAGTGAAATGTCGATCAAGGAGCACAAAATCTCATTCCCGACACTTTGGGGTGGCCCTGCAAAGTAAAACACAATCTTCGAAGAGGAAGACTAGAATTAATTTGTTTAATAAAACACAGTGTTAGTATTCATATGCTCTGTCTGAAGTATCTTTTATGTCCATGGTGACCTACAAACTGAGCTGGCAACATCACAAGCTAATCTTTTTGCAAGATGTATAGCCAACCCTGTTGCACATTTAATGTTAACTTATTCACAATTTTGAATCTGTAAGTTAAAATGAAGCAACCAAAAAATCACATTTAGCTATTCCCAGTGATAATGTGGTATTTTACCAAAGCTCAAAGCTTTCCTACTTTTTAAGTGTCATACACAGACATTGTGTAGCATACACACAATTCATCTAAACCAGCAGAACCTGCAATTACTTTAAATAGAACACTTTTAACCCTGGTGCATGCACTGCCCAAGTAAATTTTAAAAAGAAAGAACTGGTGTCTAAGAGAATCCAAAACACCGACTTTTGGACACAGTTGCTTTAGCTGCAGCAGCAGTGGGTATTGTTATATTTTTTTGACACTTTAAGGTAATATCCTGAAACTGGAAAGTCCAGGTAGCCTCACTCTGCTGCAGGGCAGTAATCTTCAGTGATAAGGGGTAGCAGTGTCTTTCTGGACATATTTTTTCATCACACCTCAACTGACAGAACCAAGAACATCTCACAAACATTTAACTAGTATCTCTAAACGTTGTTCTCTTACCAGCAACATGAAAAATTACCATTGCACATAGAGATTATTTTTGTAGTGACTGAAAGTAATGGCATCTACAAATCTGTACAGATTCTACAGCTCCATAAAGTAAGTTTATTAACAAATACTAAGGGCTGACATTAGAACATGTGCACTGTTATAGCCAAATTTAATGTTTATTTAGTTGCACCACATTAATTCCCTAACACAACTACATTCAAACCAGTTTAAATCTTGTTTTCATCTGCTTAGCTCAGGATGACTTTAACTACAAAAGCACCTATATTAAAGTCTTGCACATACTAGTACAGGTTTTCCTCATCAATTTAATATTTTGTTACGTATTTCAGTGCCTCACTAGACCTGTAATCCAGTCTCAAAGAAAACATCAGTTGAACAGTTTAACTCTTTGCTTGTTTTACTTCTGCCCTGCAGGTCACCAGAGCTTGAGCTCTAATAAGGGAAGGAGCTGTGTGACACAACTGCTTCAAAAAAGTTTGATTCAAAATACATTCATAACTGACTGCAAAGTCAGCCAGCTCCCCAGGACACTCTCACACAACCCTTTACAAGAGCAGAGCTACAGAGACAATTAATAAACAGCCTCAGCAAGGAGAAGGAAAATTTTCAACTGGCACAGGTATTTGCGAAGTTCATGTGTGCCTAACCACAACTGTAGGACTCGGTGCACGTTGGTGTCTGTGTGTTAGCACCACTTTTTATCCCAACAGACATGAATGTTACGTTGAACTTATGCTTAGCTGAAAAAACACTCTAGTCACACCTAAGCAAAACACTCCCAAAGTCCCTGTACTTACGTGCAACATGTAGAGATTCGTGGAATAGTTTGGGTTGGGAGGGACCTTTAGAGGTCACCTAGCCTAACCCCTCAGCAGTGAGCAGAGACATCTTCAACTAGATCAGGTTGCTCAGAGCTCCATGCAACCTGAGCTTGAATGTTTCCAGGGACAGAGCATCAACCACCTCTCTGGGCAACCTGTTCCGAACTATCACCACCTTCTTTGTAAAAAACATCTTCCTTACATCTAATCTATACTGACCTTCCTTCAGTTTAAAACTGTTATCCCTTGTTCTGCTAAACAGTCCCTCTAAAGAGTCTGTCCCTATCTTCCTCGTGAGTCCCCTATAGGTACTGAAAGGTGACAGTAAGGTCTCCCCAGAGCCTTCTCTTCTACAGGCCCGACTCTCTCAGCCTGTCTTCACAGGAGAGGTGCTGCAGCCCTCTGATAATTCTTATGCCCCTTCTTTGGACTAACTCTTAATAGGCCAATGTCCTTCCCGTGCTGAGGACCTCACAGCTGGACACAGTACTACAGGTGAGGGTCTCACCAGAGCAAAGTAGAGGGGCAAAATCACCTCCCTTAACCTGCTGGTCACTTTTGATGCAGCCCAGGACACAACTGGCTTGCTGGAAGCACACATTGTTGACTCATGTCCAGCCTCTCATCTGTCAGCTTGCACAAGTCCTTCTTGGCCATGCTGCTCTCAATCCATTCATCCCCCAGCCTGCACTGATAGGGGGGTTATCCCAAGCCAGGTGCAGCACCTTGCACATGGTCTTGCTGAACCTCACGAGGTTCTCATGGGCCCACTTCTTGAGCTTGTCTGGGCCCCTCTGAATGGCATCCTGTACCTCCAATTATAAAAAGTTTTAACAGGCAGTAAGACTTGTAGTGTTCAGACATTAAGGACAAAGAAATACTTGAAAGTGGCAAAATAAAATAAAATTTAAAATGCAGTGTCAAGAAGGGAACATACTTGGCACAAGAGATTTGTACAGGGGAAACCAAGAAATACGTCTACATTTAGGGCAGTTGTTAGTGAAACTGCATAGACAGTAATTCAATACCCGAACAAGTAATAAAAAAATCTGCAGCATTGAGGACTCGTATTATTGCATGTTACAAAAAACAGAGAAGAGAGTTTTCATTATACTTTCTTAGTAGCACACGCATACTGAGGAACATCTTTCCCTTCTCTCATGACGCTACAAATACCACTACTCAATACATTGTAGATGTAAAATATCAACACAATAAGTACTGAATTGATGACACAGAACAATAAAAAGCAAAAACTTCACAGTATTTACAACTTAATAGCAGAAAAATGGAAAAGCATCATATGACTGACCACTAAAACCCAGAAGACATTTTCAAAAATTGGTCTGTAAAACAGCAACCCTAGAAGAAAGGCCCTTAGCTATTCTCTTCTTGAGGGCAAGCTTGCAACTTATTCTAGAAAAACTGCAACAGTGAAATGAACGCATTATTTCCTCCCTCAAAAAACAGCACAACCCTGAAGACAGAATCAGAGAATAGACCAACAAAAGGATTACCAAGCTAGAGGAACAGAAACATTTATGCTGAAACCATTTCTGTGTGCTCTGTGGTCTGACAGCAGCTTTGACAGAACCACACATACACAGGGGCTGCATGGAAGTCCAGAGGTCACCTGCTGCAACCTCCTGGGCCTTGAGCACCTACAGGGCCAGAGACTTCTCTAGGCAGTTCTTCCAATATGTTGGTTTTCCTCACAGTTAAAAGATTTTTCCTAATATGAAATCGGAATTTCCATTTTTGCATCTTGAGTCCATCGTCTCTTTTTCTATTGCTATGAACCTTCCAGAAGGGCCTTGCTACACCTTCTCTATAGTCTCGTTAGGTGTTTGCTGCTCTTAAACTGAACACACCCAGTGCTCTCAGCCATGGGCCTTTGCCACCCTAATTATTTTGGTGGCCCTCAACCACACCCACTCCAGTATGTTGACTTTTTTTTTTTTTCCTCGTACTGGAGAAGACTAAGTTGAACACAACACTCCAGATGCAGTCTCAGAAGTGCTGAACACTAGGGACAAAATAACTTCCTGAACATCCTCCCCATGCTTTTACTGATACCTCCTAGTATGCAGTTGGCCTTCTTTACCTCAAGGGCACGCTGATGACTCAGGCTCAACTTGCTGTCCAGCAGGTAGGCGGGGTTGTTTCATCCCAGATGAAGAACTTAACATCTGCCTTTACTAAAATGCATGAGGTTCCTGACAGCCTGTTTCTGCCAAGATCCCTAACCTTCATCATATAACAGGGCTGAAGTTCTCCCAGGTTTGGTACTATCTGGGAACCTCTTGAGGATTCATACCATTCCTTCATTCCAGGTTTTAATAAAGACATACAACAGCATCAGTCTCAATATCAATCCCTGACAGCCTTTATTAGCAATTGGCTCTCATTGGAACTTTGTACTGCTGATCACAACCCTATGAGGTCAACAGTCCCACTGATTTTCCAATCACTTTATGGTCACCCAAACAGATGACAGGAATCATCACATGGGAGACCATGCTGTGGGCATTGCTAAAGTCCAGGTAAACAACATCCACCACTCGTCCCATGTCCACTGATCCAGTCATCTCCCTGTGTTATGAATTCGTTACACAATGGTATGGCAGCCCACCATCTGTACCAATGTGAAATACTTCTGCCCAAACATTTTTGGGCATGCAAAAGAGATTTTGAACTCTGTCCTCCCGCAGTCCTTAGAATCAACAGCAGCTCAGTTTGTCTGTGGCAAGGGAGCGAGAACTGGTTCTAATTACTGACTGGAGGAATAAATAACTCAGAGGAAGTGATGTGCTGCCAGCAAACAAAGACAATTTGCAGGGTCCCAGCTAACACAGTCAATTATTTCATCTGCTTTTTTTTTCTTCCTAAGATAGCGCCCACTAATATTCTTCCCCAATACTTCACAGCCTCCAAGATTATCACAACAACACTTTGCAAGACAAACCCAGAATATTAATAAAATGCTATAATAATCATCATCTACAATTTGTTGTACCACTGACAGTACTGTTAGCCTAAATGAGAGAAAACTGTCAGTATCTCAGTTTTACAAATTCTTCCCAATTAGGATACATTTTTGTTTATGGCAGCAGCAGAAAGTCAAATATCAAATTCAAACATTTGTTTTGCTAATACAGTTTGATATTGCTGGGGCAGAGACAAAACCTTTGATGCTATTAGCCCATCCTTTAAAAACAAATCTTTAAATACACATTAAACATTTCTTCCAATCTATTTGTTCTAGCACCATGTGCTGGCCTGCTACTAAACCAAACCAAGCAGAGTTTTGCATACAAATACAAATACCTAAGCATGTTTCAAGCTGCAATCCTGTTGATAGAGTTAAACCAATACAACTGTACTCGTGTAGGTTCCCATGGAAATTCTTAATAAATATTTTTTTACATCAATATTTTCCTGTCCAAGGTTTATGAAACATTACTAAATATGATACTCTAAGAACTCTTTAGCATCAGAGTTTCCAAATTTCTTCAGAAAATAAACTTGGTATAATAAAATTTATGAAAAAATCTATGAAATCCCACCTGCCCATTGCCTAGCAAGGTCTACCTTCAGGACAACAGCAGGTGACATGCCCTGATTTAGTTACCGCTGCATTTAAACATACTTAAAGTTCCTGATCCTGTAGCTATTCCTTCTAGAAAGAACCTTACAGGATGACTCAAATGACTGTGAAACTCAGCAATCTAGAGGGGCTTTCAGGACCAGTGAAAGTGACTTTCAGTGGCCTTCTCCTCCCCTTTGTCAGGTAATGCCCTAACTAATCAGCACAAGACCAACTACAAACATGCAGAAACTTAAGCTGGTTTCATCAAGGAAAACATCTTTGTATTTTCTTGTATTATCAGTGTAGCACATCTACTTTATAAATATGCACTGGCACGTACACATATAAGAAAAACAAAAACTTATTGAACCCTAGCAGAAGTTTTAATCTACAAGTACTATCTGATATTAAACAGCTCTAGGATGAAGTTTTACGCTTATATATACAAGTTTATGGAAGGTTAAACACTTTCCAGGTAACTGTTTTTTTCTCATACTTAAATTTCCTTGTATGAGTTTAAAAGTCCAGGAGAATCAAAGTTCTCTGACACTTTCAATGGTTAATTATCTAATAAAAAAGATTACCAAAAAAAGTATTTTAGTCTCTTCTCCTACAAGACACATTTGAAATCTTTGAAATCTATATTACCTGGATGAGAATGGCCCTGTTCCAAGGTAAACCTGAGCACACAGGTGCACACACAAAAGCATAAAATTAAACATAAAACTGACAGTGGAAACATACAGTTACTATTCTAGAAGCTTAGTAAGTCCACAGTGTAAACATTCCTCCCACTTACACATCCGCACTAGTAATTCCAATCATCAGTTTACCTAAATGACCAGGACAAACCAGCATTTAGAAACACTAGGGCTACATCCGAAGATGAAACCCAGATTCCAGACACAAGAGCTCCCTTGCCTGCATGTGCTTAGCTCTAAAAGAAGCCATAATTTTAACTCAAGTGCCTAAGCTTCTTAAACAGTGCAGGAGGAGGAGGCTGGATATTTCAGCATGAGATTGCTAAGTAACCAGGTAGCATGCTAAGCATGGTGTAACCTAAAGTCAATGCACTCAGCGTGGAGCTGTCAACATTTTGCCACTAGGAGAGCACAGTCAATGGGGCAAACTCTGCAATTGTACTCCAAGAACACCCAACAAGAAGATACAAAAGGCTCTTTTCTTTCTGAGATGCGATTCCCACACAACAGATATTCATGGTGGATGAGTCAATACCATCATTACTTAGCAGCGCTGCTACTTTATTACTGTTGGTTTAGTAATACAGCTGCTGACAGTGCACTTCTTGTAAGGTAGGGTGGTAGCTCAGAAAGGAAAACAACGAAGCTTAGTTCCTTCACTTGTGGGGGGATCTGCACCCACATCTCCATCTTTCAGGAGAATATATAAGCTGCAAGTCACATCTACCAGGCATCATCTCTTCATCTCACCTATTTGAGGCTGGTTTAAAAAAATGCTCTAGACTTAAAAAAGCATACATGCAAACATAATGAAGCATGGCTGTCTGTCAGGCACTAAAAAGGGCAGGAAATACTACACTTTACATGTTTATTCCACGAACATATAAAATAACCTCTGAAATAAAGGATTAGATCCTGTACGTCTCCAGTCTTGGAAGGCAATATCTTCTTATACGTCCTCTTCCTGGCTCAGTGAATCACAAATTCTTTTTCTGGATAATCACACAGTTTCAGTCAGAAGAACTGAAGACAACACACAGCTTGACGACTGGGATATTTGCCCGGAAAGTGGAAGATGTAGGTTGATGCCTCCAGGCAAAAAAGGAAACTGAAGCAGGGTCTACCACATTGTGAACAAATGCTTTAGCTAAGCATCTTTGAAAAGCAGCAGCATCTCCTCTTCCAACTGTCTTCTAAGGCCATTGCTGCACTTAACAGAAGACTGACTCTGCAGCACATGTTGGACATGACTGGAGAATTCTCACCTGACTGAGCTTCTGGGGAGACTGTGGCAAAGTAACAACATCAAGAAAGCATAACAAGACGCCAAAAAAACATGACACTAGGCTTACAATTGTAAGCCTGGCACTGTGCTACTCACCTCTCATTCAAGTGGAAAAAAAATTAGATATCCTAGGAACTTTAAAGCTTTAAGCTACACTGCGTACAGCGCTTAGGCACCTTCAGACCTTGACGAGACAGAGTTTTCAGGACTGTAATCTTGACTGCAAGCAACTAGAAAAGCTCTAATAAAGTATTTCTATGAACTTTATTGATAATAATTAGGGAAGCAGGTGTTCAGAATCAGGGGTATAACCTCATATCAAAACTGCACTGAGCACTTTCATGTCTTCCCAAACTCATTACTGAGAGACAACACCAAACCACGGAATACTTCTGCAGAGTGGATGTCATACTGAAAAATACGAACTCTTCAATTAATTTCAGTTTAAGTCAATTATCTACCTAGAGCTCATATTTCTATGTTAAGAAAGTTAGCAACCTGCACAGGGTTAAAAAAGCTATCCATTGTAACAAATGCACATATCTGACACCTACTGCTTTTCCTATTTACCATATTTTCCCAAATATATTACTTGTTAATTTGGTCTGTGTATTCGATTTGCAGCACCCATTCTCTGGGCAGAATCTCACAGATATCCCCAAGCACGTGTTTGCTTTGGCACACTGTTTAAATAAACCTACTGGAAAACACACAGAGACAACAAACAATAGAAGAGTCAGGAAACAACCTACGTTAATTATTTTAAATTCATGCGTAAGGTTTACCAGCTATTTACATAGAATCAACACATATAATATATTGCAAGTTAAATGTTATCCTTATGTCGTTTACATAAGAACTTCAACATTTCCTCTGTAAGTACAGCGATTCTTTGGATGAAGCATCCCCTTGTCAGCTTCACAAGGACACTGCTGATCATTCACTATAGGAAAGACTGAGTATAGTAGTTTCCAAATAATAAAAACTAATTGACAACAACTCGTAACACTCCCTCAATATTGCATATATTATTCAATCCCCTATCTTATGTTACCAATTTAATCATGTAAGCGTTTTGGCTGAACAGTCAATTTCAGGTTCATAAATACACGTGGAAGGCATTTCCAGAGCACTGTCTCTGGGCATCTTGAAATTTCTTGGCAAACAGCAGATGGGAAGGATCTTTGCTTCTTCCCCCTGTAGTCACTCTAGATGGTGCAGGATCTCTGTATCACAATTTACAAACACTGGGGGTTTTTTAATCCATCTAACTCTGTCCTACAACACAAAGGAGGAAAAAATGCCTTATGATTTAGAGTCACATTTCAGTTGCACTGCACATTTAAGCACAGGCAAGACACCGAAAAAACGACTAAATGCAGACCTAAAGGTTCTGCAGGCAGAATCCTACCAAAAAAAAACAAAACAATGGAAGATGCCTAGCTACCTAGCACCCTCACAGAGTCATCCACAATATGGAATTCGCCAAAAAAAACAAATATTGGAAGCGATGCAGTTAAATCTGAAGAGTAACTACACTTGGTAACGAAATTTAAACCAATTTAACCAGGATTTAGCCGGGCAGCCCGAAGACAAAACGAGCATCCCGCAGAGCGGGAGCCAGCCCGCTCTATTCGCCAGGCGAGAGAATGCGCACCTACCCTTGCCAGCCGCCACCTCCTCCTCCCGCCTTTGCTCCTGCCGAGCGGGGACAGGCGGGAGACAAAGGGGAGGCGAGGAGCCCCTCGCGGGCCGGCGGGGCCGGAGCGGGGCGAGCGCCCGGAAATCCCACAATCCCCGCGGCCCCGGCGGGAAACCCTTCCCTCCTCCCTCCCCGCGGGCCGCTCCACCGGGAAATGCCGGCCCGCAGCCGCGCACGTGGGGCTGTGTGGAAGGCGGGGGGTGGGGGGGGGCAGGGAAGAGGTGGCTCCGCCGGGCCGGGCCGGGCCTCCGGGGCGCCTCCTGCCGCCGCTGAGGGGGAGCCAGGGGAGAGGAGCGGGTGCAGGGAAAGGGGTTCACCGGGCTGACCCGCGGCCTCACCTGCTGTTTGCCCCTCGTGTAGGGTGGCTTCCCGGCTCCCAGGTGGTGCCGCCGGATCCGGATCTTGCCGCCGCCGCCGCCGCTGCCACCCGAGGCCATGATGCGACCCGGCCGCCGCCGCCGCCGCCGCCGGCGGCCTCCTCCTCCTCCTGCTCCTGGTGGTGGTGGTGGTGGTGCGGCCGCGCAGCCCCGCCGCGGCCCGGCCGCGCTGTCACCGTCACGGGCCCCGCGGGGACGCGCCCGGCCCGGCCCGGCCTCGCTCCCCCCGCGCCGCTCCCGCCCGCCACGCGCCGCGCGCGGCCTCTGGCGCGCGCGCGCGGGGGGCTCCTCCGCGGCCTGCGCCCCGCCCCTCCCCGCGCGCGCGCTCGCGCGCCGCTCCCCCTCTCCCGCTCTCCCGCCCCTCGGCGCTCCTGCCGCTCCTCGCTCGCGCGCTCCCGCCCGGCGGCGGGGTCCCGTGCGCTGCCCGCCCGCCCGCCCGCCCGCGGCCCGACTCGCCGCCGCCGCCGCCGCAGCACCTCCCCCACGGCCCGGCCTCCCGCCGACCAACCACACCGCGGCCGCCCCGGGCCGTGCGCGCGCGTCACTAGCCCGCGCGGGCGCGTCACTCCGGCGGCGCCGGGAGGGCCCGGCAGCCCCCGCGCGCGCCGGCCCCGCTCCCGGGAGAGCGGGAAGGAGGGAGGGGCCGGGCCGGGCCGGCTACGCGGGAAAATCCCGCGCTGGGCTCTGCCGCCACCCGCAGAGGGACGCGGTGGAGGGAGGGGAAGGTCCACTCCCGGGCGCGGCTCAGGGACCACTCGAAGGCTGGGAGCGGAGGTTTGTGCCAGGGTGAGCCCCGGAGGCGGCGGCGCTTGCGGCTCCTCCGCCTTCTCCCTTCTTCCCACGGCGCTTCACAGGGAACGGGCTAGGTTGGAAGAGACCGTGGTGGGTCACCCGGTCCAACCTCCCTGCTCTAGCAGGGTCGTCCCAGAGCACATGGCACAAGATTTCATTCAGACAGTTCTTGAATATCCCCAGCGGGGGGGTCTCCATAGTCTCTGGACAGTCTGTTCCACGCGCGGTCACCCGCACAGTAAAGTTCTTCCTCATGTTCGGGTGGAACTTCCTGTGCATCAGTTTCTGCTCACTGCCTGTCCTATTGCTGGGCACCACCACTAGGAGCCCAGATCCGTCCTCTTGGCACCCACCCTTCGGATACTTGAATGCTTTGGCGGCCCAGACACTATTCCCGCTTCGGGAATACAACCTACCCGCCGTCTGCCTCCCCCGAGGGACGGCGGTGGGGCAGATATTCCCTTGTTCCTGCTGAGGAGCTGGCGAAGGGCAGCGTGGGGAACGCGGCAGGAAAAACGGCACCAGGGGGTACGCGGTATTCCCCCGGGATGCCGCTATCCATTGCGTCTGTGTAAGCAATGGGAACTGCGATGGTGCAGGATTGTTTTTGGCAGATCGGGAGCAGGAAGGGGGGAAATGCTTCGACATAGCTTTGTCCTCAAAACATGAGGAAGAGTGCACTCCTATTACAGAGTTAAAATATGTAAAAATGTGTTTTGGTTTTGTGTTGGGTTTTGTTTGTTTGTTTTAATTCAACTGAAACTACAGTTCAGAAATATCTATGGGTCTGCATCTTATTTATAGCATTCACCTTCCTTGGGAATCATGGAGCAGAGCAGAAAATCAAGAGCACCTTCCTTACATACAAGTCAATAAAAATGCTCACCCTTAAAAATAAAACAAAAGCCCAAACCCGAATGTACTAAAATTTGACTAACATAGACTGAGGCCCAGGTACTTAACTGTGGAATAGTTGTGATGTACCACATACACCCCTTCCACCAAAAAATAAAAACATTTGTTCCAGCACACACCTCAAGAGAGAATGCAGAACTGGGAGTGGTGGGGGGAAGTAAGGGGGTCTCAAACTAGCAAGGGCAATTCTGAAGGCCTGCAGAAATGTAAAGCAGCAGCAACAGCAGAGGAGGAACAGCTTTTAGAAGTATTACTGGGGAATTCTGTGCTGCCCAAGCTCTGTTTCATACTTTTGTTAACCTCATCATGCCTTCCCAGCTCTCCTATCTGACTTAACTCCTCAATTTCTCAGTCCTGTTTTCATTATTATCTAAAGGAGATGGCCATTTCCAAAAACCCCAGTTACTTTCCAGATATTTCTTCTCATGAACTACACCTTTGGAACTCCAGACCCCTCCCCTCCTGCCCCACCCTTGCAAATACAATTTTACTTGCATGGGATGACTCACAATTACAGAGGATCCTTTCCAGAACGTGGAACATATGGGTTTAGAAGTCACCTGCAAGAACCACCTCATCCTGTATAAACTGCCCATGTGCAACATCTGATGACTAACTTTAGAATGACACTGTTTCTACAATACACGTCAAGATCTACGTCTGTATAATCATAAAAATAAAAAAAAATAAATTTTTTAAAAAAAGTATTTTAGCCTGGATTTGTAACTCTTTCCAGGAACCAAGTAGCATGCTAGCTTCAAACTTCAGGGAGAGGAAGGAAGGGTATCATAATGTATTTCTGTTATGGGAAGAGCAGGATTTACAAAGGGGTATAAACAGTGCCCTTTGGTAATAGACATTAGTAACAATGCTGGCTTCTAAAGTGGTACCTGTGTGGGGAACTGACTAAACTCCCTTCTGTGCTGGACATGTAGGAGTTGGGCAAATGTGAAACAAGTTTCCCCTCTTTCTGATGCATGCCGAGTATATTAAGATAAGCTGTAATCACAATATTCCCTTCAAATTATGTGTCAAAGGCAGCTACACTACATTTGCTCTGTAAATTCAAGTGCTTCTTTATTTACTTATTTTACTTCCATTTTACTTATTTAGAACAATTTCCAGATGGTGACATGCCTTTAATGAAACTCATGACTCAGAAATACTTGTCGATGTAGTCAAACAAAGTCTATTGACATGAGTCACTGAAATTAAATAAATGTCATTAAAAATGAGACAAAACAAAAGGCAAATATATATATATCTCCAGCAGAATGATAGTGATCATCACCATTTGATCAATCTTCCCTGTGAGTTATATCTGCAAGTTACTTTGAGGTAGCACTAGAAAGAAGCTGTTGGTCCAAGAGCATCCCTGCAAAAAGAAACATTCACGGCTTAAGTACCATTTAACCTTTTTGTACCCTTTTAAGTACTCTTCGCCCTTTTTTTAGCCTGTTTTTCTCCCTGTTCACTGACTGCAGGATCAATAGCCCCTCAAACCATGGTACTAAAGCTTTTCTGTTCAGAGAAGTGATGGAAAACAAAAACATTGCTCTTCTTCAAGAAATTAGCAGGTTTTAGGTAAAGGCACTATCTATCACAGCTAGGTACAATAAAGAGTTTATAAAAACCAACACTAAATATCCTTCCAAAAAAACAAACCTTCATCAGACTTTAAAAAAAAAAACAAACCCACAACATTTCAGCTAGGTAAAACAGACAAAACTGGACAAAGTGAAATAGTGCGGTGTTGAAAACATTGCTTCCAATATTTTCTTTTATGTTTCTACTGCAATCAGATCTTTGTAGAACTGATAGCAGGCATAGGTATGATGTACACGTTCAGGTCTTGGTGTAAGCTAGCTATTGCAGGCAGTACCAGAGCTGTAAGTTTTCTCAGTTAAAAGTCTCAGCAATGCATTCCAACAGTTCCAATGTGCTCACTTTTTCCTGAATTTGGACTTAGACTCATGCAGGAAAAAGTTTTTTCAGTATGCCTTTACAGTAAAGAATGTGCTCCACACATATCTTGATCCCATTTATGCACTCCTAACTGGAAAGCAGGATAGGCTAGTAAGGCTCAGGAGAAAGAAGTCAGAGAGCTACTTTAGAACGGGAATGACATGGGCTGCAACCAGCAGACTCCCTTCCTCACCTCTCTTTTCTTGTATGTTGACTAGAATATATTCCCCAACATTTCTCAAGTGTGAAGAATTAATGGCCCAAACAACCTCTTTCAGTGCATTTCATAACAGTATTTTCCCTATATGGATACTTTACAGGCCAGAACAGAAGGTGCATGCATGTCTGAAAACAGTTTCTAATGCAAAGCGTAGAGACCTTGTTAACATGTAAAATCTGCAAAAATGTGGTGGCTATGGACTGACTTTGAGGTTTATGTGATGCTAAGTGAAATCACACAGCTACCTGTGCCCCTCACTACATAGTTCACACACAGATCAACCTCCCGGATGCCAAAAATCAGCAGATACTCCATAGCAGTTCTGCCAAACCAACATACATCTTCAGCATCGCATTTTTAAACTGGAAACACAGCAAAAGATTTCCACAAAGTACCTGCTGCAATTTCAGTATGGTGTTACACAATGGTATGCAAAGCAGGATATGCACAAAGGAGAATATAACCCAGGAACAGACCTGGAAGCTGTCTTGTTGCTTGTGATGATGGTGCTTGCTAGATACAAAATCCTTTGCTTAGCAACATCTGTGTAGTAGTACTAAGCTCAAGCACCACAGCTATGCACTACAACTGAAGTGGCATCAAATCCAGTGTGAAGCTTTAACGCTCCTATCCAAATTCAAGGGGCCTGCACCTACTATCTGAAGTTCCCCCCCTTCTGCAGCCCCTGAAACAAATCTACACATGCACAAGTACTCCCTTTCCCATCCAGATCCTTGCTTCATTTATTCCACTTTCTGTCACATTCTCATCAGTAATTTCCCTACTATCATCCTCCAAAGACTGACCAGTTCACACAAGGGAAATCTTCCCCTTAGAAAGCTCACTTTCCAGCCACCTCACAACTAATTCTCTTCAAAGCAGGGAAACAGTTGCTAAAACTGTGATAATATGCTCCCTGCCTAAATGAATTTTTTTGTTTTCTCTCTACATACACATCTGTGCAAAATCCAGGAAGAATGAACTTCCTATAGCACTCTAAAACCCTTTTCTAGTTTAGAGCATCTGCATTTCATGGGTGGGGCTTTGAAAAAGAAATTTAGCTGAAATTAAACTGTGAAGAGAAAATATGGAGATTCTGGTGAGCAGCTAGAAGTGACCTCCTCTGCCAAGTCATCACTCTGCAATGCAGTATTAGTTTCACATTTAAGAACAGCATATAGGTTATGACCACCCCTTTAATGTAATTAAGTCATTAAAAAAAAAAAAACAAACAACAGAGGACTTCATTCCTATCTGCCATTCTAGCAATTACAGTTTTGACTGCCCCCAAAACACACCTGGCAGTACCCCAAAGTACTTGACTAGCTTTAGTAGCTTTCATGGTTATTAGCTATCTGATGATTTCTACCTTTTTCTCTTCAAAGAGTATTCTTCTGTTTTCAGCCTAAATTTACTTTATTGTGAACATTAAGCAGTAAATACTTTTGCATACATAGGGGCTTAAGTTGTCCCTGTTGCTGGAAAACACCAGATAGAGTTTAGAGGGAGCCACTCAGAAGTTGCTATCTTAAAGCAGAACATTCTTCATTGCCATCTCCCCTAATCTCCTTTGAATACTGAGCACTGTCATCCTACGATTTATAACCTCATCACTATGAAACCTCTGAGAATGAAGACTGAACAAGTAACAGATGTTTAGGATAGGGTGCAACTTAGTTGAAGAGTTGTTACTAGCTAGGATACTATAACTCCTGATGGGTTATTCTTCCTCCTTTAAACCAAAGTCTTCTCCAAGGATTTTCAGGTTTAAGAACACATTATGTTACACCAGTGTCTTTGCTGTACAGCATCAGTTGAGAAGACTAACAGGAAGGGCAGAAATAAAATTATCAGTAGGTATCATCCTTAGTCTTTGGAATGTTTGCCCTTCTGAATGTTAAAAATGTACAGATGAAGTGTGTTTGTTAAGAGCTTGTAAAAGATTGCCTAGGTAACCTGGAAGTATGTGAGAGCTAGTTTTGCTAGTCCTGCTGCCCATACCAAAGACAGGTGAAATACTCCTACTGCCTCCAGCTAAATTCAACAGGCCAGAAGAGAATGTGTTTCACACATGTAAGTAAAATCCCTTGCTGGCAGGTTTGCAGAAACAAAATTTTATTTACACAGGCAAGTCTATCTTTAGACCCCATTGAACTCTTTACATTTCTAGAATATTTACATGATTTCAAGATGCTCCAAGTGATGAACAAAAAAAAAAAAAAAAAAAAGAAAAAAGATTACAGAAACTGTCAAAAGCATAGCAAAAAAACCCAACCTATCATTGTGCTTTAAAACTTATGATCTAGAGTAATGTAGAAGAAATGTAGTTTTAGCACCTTGGTCATAACGGTCATGCTATATAAGACACTTAAATAGCAGAGGGGATGTCAGAAGTGACCGTATCCAGAGGTTGCCAGTGACAATTCATGAGGGCATCATAGAGTTCTTCACTTGTCTCCATGAATTGTCTGTTCATTTCATCAACATCCAAGTACAGCTGTGGATCTGAAAATAAGTACAAGTGTTAGATCTTGGAAAGCTTGCACACAAAAATCTGAAGTAAATGCCTCAAAATGTATTTCAGCCAAATTTAACAGATTTAATAGTAAATTCAGCAAGATGTTTATTCACCTAGAATTTCAACAAACCTAACAAGTCCAGTTTCTTTGGGAATCTGTGTATTAAAATGCTAGGACTATACTGCTATTTCAATATAAAGTGCAGATTTAAGGATAGTTAAGCATGATAATCTACCAAAATCCCTTTAAATAACTTCTACTACAATATATGTTAGGCAGGATAAAGTTTCTGAATGCTAAAACAAGATGCCTCTCTGTGAGGAACTGTCTACAAACAGGCCAAACAAAGATCTCGTACAGAACCTAAGTGCAAGTTGAATCCTCCATTTAAGATCTGCAACATTAACTTTTATCTCAGGTTTCGGAAAACCAAGCTTTTGCCTATTAATGAGTTTAATGTACAATGATTTAAGCAGAATTTATACAAACATATGGTAAATTCTCTAATGGGTTACTTTGGAAGGAGAATGAAGACAAAGTTAAAGAAACCTACTGTGCATTATTGCTGACAATGTCCCATTCTACTTGACATGGTGAACACTATTTGCTTTAAAATCCTACCTCATCTTAGTTATAACCCACAGAGGATCCTACTACATCAGCTGAAATTCAAAAACATTGTTTATCTAATAGTCATTGGCTGTATTGTTAAAGGGCAGAAGTATGGCTAAATTCAATTTGCAGTGATAGAATTATTACCTTCAGTTATTAGGTCATCATTGATTTCAGTCATAGCCGAAGCTTCCTAAAAAAAAAAAAAAAAATTTAATCAATCCATTTCAGAAATCACAAATCCAAAATATTTTATATTTCCAAACCACTTCCTGCTCCCCCAACTACAAAATAAGCAGGGGGAGGTGGTGTGTGTTGGGGAGGGGTTTTTTTTCAGGGTGTTTGTTGATGGTTTTTAGTGGTTTGGGGGATTTTGTTGGTTTGTTTAGGTTTGGGGGTTGTTTGTTTGTTTATTTAGAAAACTATAGTGTAAGTTCAGCTTGGAAAAGACTTCTTAAAGTTGTAATTGATAAAATGGCTAATTCAGATAAGATCATCTTACAGTAATTCTTTAATTTGCTTCAAGAAAATATATCAAAACTAGGAAGAGAGAAAGCCTATACAATTGTGTTTCAGAACTGTTATTTGGCATACACGAACAAATAATGGTGTATAAATATCTAATTCTATAGATGCACTACTTAACCACTAAATTCAAAGATAGCTTTCAATGATGCCTGCTAATCTAACCTCCACGCTGAGATGAACACGATTTCATTTTTAGGACTTCTTTGCTCTGACTTACACAATTCATACAACTTGTTATTTGTGGATTTTTTTAAATCAAGTGTGTAGTATCTTTACCTCAAAAACAGCTGGAGCCATAACAGCATCTCCTAAAGAGCATTCTCCAACAGCTTGCATGCTATCATAGGGAGTATAGGAGCTGTAGTTGTAGTCAGCATAAGGATCATAATTCCACTGTGAGTAGTAGTTCTGATAATCTTGGTAATAATCGTTATAGTTATATGACTGGTACCGCTGGAATTCTGCTTTCAGTCTGAAACATGAGAAGTTATATACAGTTAGAGTTTGAGGACAACAAACTGTAAACCCACTGCTGAAGTTAAACAACTTGCCATAATTTACAGACTTCCAAGTTTAAAAGGAAGCTTTTCTAAATAGTTGCCTAAGCAACAGTTTTAAGTCACAGCACAGTATCTCATGTTTATACAGAACCAAATACTCTCACTTTCACCAATGCCAAAAGTAATTATTTCCGTGGATTAACTCAATTACATTTATCTGTAATCAGTTTGAGTACTTCTAGTATCCATTTAAGCAAGCTGCTGTTAAAAAATCATTTATTAAGACCAGAGACCTTTACCAAGCACCACTGCTTTAAAGATACCTTTAAAGATGCTTTAAAGATTTAAAGTCTTAATTAGCCCTTCTGTCTTTTGTTTGGTTAATACTAAATCTTGTTTTTTCCAGAAACAAGAGATGAAGTCAGGTTGACTCTTTCAGAGGAGCATCTGACACTGCCTGCCAATTTACCATGCCTACCCTTCACCTACTCAATTTTTAGTCCATGGGCAGGTGACAAAGCACAGCTGTCGGGTGAAGTCAGCACTGCCATTATCCAGAATGAAGCCAAAGCAGCAGGAAAATGACAAAACTCATTGGTTCTTAAGACCAAAGGGCCAGACAAGTAGTTTTCACTACTTTCCCTTTCCTAAGCAGATTTTTCCTCAGGGACAACTTCACACACTAATGACAAGTATCACTGCACAAGTACTGTCTGTACTAACACAGAGATACGCTACATGAGAAACGTTCCGATAAACCAGCTGCACATTCCAAGAAATCTCCTATGCTTAGACATTTCTTTACTGATTAAGTGCAAGCAGAACTCCAGTTTGCAGAGTCCAATTTCTCCTTATCTCCACTTTGCTACAGAAAATTCAGATCAAGGCTTTTTGCCAAGAACACATACTGAAGGAGCTCAGAAAGAACGTTTCCAACGTGATTTAGTGACAAACTACTCTGATGGCTGGATACTTTAATGTTAGGAGAGCACAGTACTCAGCCATTTAGAAACAGGTATAGATTAGTGATGTGTATTTCAATACCCACATTTTTTTCATTACTTTGAAGCTACACATACATTCTAATAAATGCGGTATACAAATGTGGTAAACAAATGATTGCATAATGTCTCAGTCTTCTGCTTTCAATTTCTCTCCTACATCCATCTCTGCAGGAAAGAAAAATCTGAAAACGCTGCTAACATTTTTCTGGATAGCATATGTGAGACAACCTGTTTCTCTGGGACCTCTTCTTACTTTCAAAGCAATTTAGTCAATGCAATTCTGGACAGTGCTCTCTTGGGTAAGAGCATTTCTGTTCCAAAGCAACAAGGCAACATTTGCAGAATTATCCAGGGTAAAAACAAACAGAAGCTGTTATTTTTAGTCTTCCAACAGAACACACAAACTAACCTCATGAATACATACTGAAATTGTTTTATATGAAGTTCTATATATTTGTCTGTATTCCGGGTCAAAGTTGATCAAATTTGGTATCAAGACTAACTGAATTGTTTTAAATAACTGACAAAGAACTGAGCTGGCAGAGTAAAAAACCCTGTCAAAACCAATCAACTTTAAATTTCCTACTGCTCTAATTACTTGAAAAGCAAAAAACAGTATCCTAAACAAATTGTTCAAGCAACATCTCCTTTGGCTTCTTCCCCTCTATATTCTGTATTTTTCCACTAAGGAATTCCTTCTTCTGCCAGCTTACTTTAAAATTAGCAACGTACTAGCTTGCCTAAACTACAGGGAAAGGTCTAGAAGAAAAGCTTTCTAGCATAAAACCCAAACACTTGTTGTCCCTTCTGCCTTCTTCAGACCCAAACCTGAAAAATATTTACAAATGCATTCAGCTTCACTAGTGTAAGAATTAAGGCTGGTTACAACAGGTAAGCCCAAGTTATACAATCTGGCTTGACTTAAGAGTTGGATTCCCCCAGGAATACTGAAAGAGATTGATGAATCCAGGTAGTCCAAACATAATGCTTCTGTGATTTTGGTTTTGTAGACTGCATTGTGTGTATAGCCATTATAGCAAGAGCCACAGTCTTTACAAAGGCAGAGCTAAAAGAATCCGATTATTCAGAATTACTGTATCAATGCACAACTCATTTGTTACCTTTTAGAAATTCCTATGCTCAGCCGGATTCGTTTTCCCCCCAGACCTGGTGCATTCTGGCAGTCTTGCAGTGCCCTCATCTGATCACCTTGCTCACCAAATCTGACAAAGGCATACCCTCTACAATTTTCAAAAGGGAGAAAACAAATTCTAGTATTCATAACAGTTACAAAGCTAACGAATGCAATTTCTGTCTTCATGAAAACAGAAAATAGTAGCTACTATAGCTTTTATTACCTAAGCAACCTCTCTGCCACGTGCACATGCACAGAAGATGCTTTTACAAAATTAAAAACTTGGGCCAGAAGCAAAAAGCTTGATGACAGCATTAAGAAGCAACTCGCTGAAAGCCAGCAAAACAGTAAGTTTTAACTATTTAAGTAACCAGATTCCATATTTCTGCACTTACAGCAGGTAATTTATCATTAAACCACTCCTACTGCTGTACAGCTCTAACATTTTTTAAATTAGCTTTTTCAGATTTCCATTTTCCTTTTTTTGCAAGTTGTTTTGAATTAGACCATTACAGCCAGTGTTGTCTGAACAGCAAACTCGCTCATCCCTGCTTGCCTCGCTGCCTGGCCAGTGTAACTTCTGCTAAGCTTTATTTTCTAATACTGGAAGTTTGGTCTCCCAACCCCCTAAGATTTGCTAGGCCTCACACTTTTCTTTACATGTCAAAAGGGAATTAGCTTATCTTCAGTACTGCAGATGACTAAGTGGACAGACTGCTGTAGGCAGGCACAGCAGCCCACATATCCATGCAGAGGTCTCACTCCTCCCATCATCTAGCTTCATGTAGATATTCCTGTGGCTAAACAGAAGCTTATCACATTAGCTGCTTAAACTAACCATGAAGTCTGAGAAATATACGGATCTATGCTGTTAAAAAACATAATGCCAGAGGCTAATCTCACTCTCTCTTCCTGCCTCTGAAGAAAATGCAGAAGCAGTTCTGATGCAAATTCTTATATATTACTTATAGAAGCAAACATATTGGCACTGTTTAAACATTTTCAGACATTACCTGGAATATCCCAGCAGGTCGGTTGCTATTTTGCAGTCAATACATGAGGGGTACCTCTTTAGGAAATAGTCATAAAGCTGAAAATCATCCACCTCTGGAGTAAGCTCCCCAACAAATATTGAATAATCTGGTCTTTAAAAAGGTAAAAGAGAACCACAGTCAAGTTTGAGACTAACATAGCTCACTGCAGTATTAAAGTACCCAACATACAAGCAAGCAGTTATCATTGGACAAACAGAGACAAAAATATGAACAGACTGCAAAACTCTGCTGAGTAATGAACAGAACTGCAATGCCATCACTCCAGCAAGGAATTCTTTGTTTCTCTGGGTCCATTCTACCACTTTTGCAAGAGAAAGCATTTTAACAAAGACCTGTATTTATTTAAAAAACTTTTTAGAAGTTTGTTTTAGAAAGTAACATTTGCTGTCTGAAGGGCAGGGCACCCAAAAACATCAAGGAAAACTACTAAGTTACAGCCACGATTCAAAAGAGATTATTTTGCCACCACTTCTGAAGTGATTATGGGGGAGACAAACTAGAAAAGAATCCTGATTATTCTACTGGCAATACAAGTCTATAAGCAATACTTAAGAGTATTAGGTGTGCCATTTCAGTTTTTTAAAGAGAAGTGATGGCCTTCACCAGTCATCATCAATTTAAACAGGTAAGGGGTCAGAGCTTCTCCTTTCAAAGGTCTTTACCTGGTTGTATTAGTACTACTAGGGACGAACTCTATTCTTCCCGGTTTTATTTTGTTCTTTTTCTTCCGTTTCTTCTGTGGTGTTCTCCACCAGCTGTATGCCTGAAGACATTCTCTTTTTTTCGCCATCAAGTCCTGTAGGGAGAAAAAAATCACCTTTATAGTTTTTAGCCTCATTTACATTCCTCCCTCCCACTCCCCATCACCACAGGTGATTTCCCCATATTCACCTTGCCCTTGAAAGAAGCCTGGGGTCCCATTTCTCCCTCCGCCTCCCATGAGGGAAAGCAGCCTCTGGGGAAAACGCCTGGCAAAAATAACAGAGCCAAAGGATTGTATGAACAGCCATATTCCCCTGACTTGTCAAGCTGGCTAAAGGATTGACAGCTTCCTCTGGGAATTAGGGAAAAAGCAGACAGCCCTTTGATGCTGGCCAATCCTAAATGTTAATTAGCTTCAGGACTGGACTGTGTTCCGCTTGAGCTCCAGGACGCAAAAAATCCTGCCGCAGCACAGTCTGAGTGATGAGGAGGCAGGGAAATCGTCACTCTTCCAAAAGGGATCTCCGCTGTCCCTATCTTCCCCTCACCTAGGTAGGAATTCTTCTTCTGTGAGATGCCTCTCCTCACTACCCAGCAGTGAGTCACTCCCAGGCCAGGAACAACGACAAGAGGCCAATGAATGGAATGTAAGGAGAAAGCAGACCAGGAACAGGCACTAGCTTGGCTGAGGGAAAATTTGAACCCAGATGCAAGGCCAGGAAGAAAGAGGCATAAAAAGGTGCCTCTTACAAAAAAAAAAAAAAAAAAAAAAAAAGAAAAAGAAAAAAAAGAAAAAAAAAAAAAGAAAGAAAACTAGAACCCCAAAAAACATAGTTCAAAAAAGGAAGTGAGTGGGGTAACTCCACAAAAAAGGAGAGGAAACAGCCATGTTAAGACAGGTTGTCTCCCTCTTGAGATTCTGAAGAACAAGGACTTCCAAAAATGAGAATGACGTTCCACAACTTTTACTTACGCAGGCTTTATTGTTCTTCCTCTATAACACCTCTACATGAATCTTATATAGAGAGTGTTACACGCAAGGTCCTTCAGAAGAACTCACACTCAAATAATCCAAACTGCCAAACTTAATGTTACGCCAGTTGACACAATTATGTGTCCAGAGGACAGCCACCAATTACCACATTGCCGGAAGAAATCACAGGACTAAAAGAACACCCAACTCAGAGCAAGCTAGCTATTTCAGCTTTACATTTACTACGAATTCTGAGTATGGTTCTGGAATCCATTTAGGCACTGCAAGCCTGTATTTCTGACCACATGATCTTACCTGGCTTGCCATGATTCAAACTGTCTTCTGTGTTTCTCAAACAGTATGGCTGCAGAGATTCAGTTCACTCCTTCAGCTGGAAAAAGGACAGCGGACAAAAAAGATGAAGAATTTTATCCTTGAGACTAATTACTTCCAAATATGTTCACCCCACTGCATCCTTTGAATGGTATTAAGTCAGAGATTAATTTTTTAAGTTCTAACTTGTCACTGCTAAAGCAATGGGTCTGAAAAGGATACATGGCCAATGGGATTATGATTAGAAGTAATTTCCACTGTCTTAAACTGCAATAGACCATAAAGTCTTCCCACTGTCCAAAGAACTAGAAAGTTACAGAGAACTTTTAAGTCACCCATATCTTACCCTTAATTCTAAAATACCTACAGATAATAACCCAGTACTTCAGAAGATTCTAAAAGTCAGAACAAGGCAACAAGGCAACAAGGCACAGGCTTCAGTATGTTTTGCAGAAGTCCCCAGATTTTTCCCCTTCTAGCCAAATTAGGAGTTGATTTACTTGTACCACAAACTACACAGCTAAAACCAAGCAGTGGTACTTCCTATATGCTAAATAACAGAAATAAAAGCAGGATGAGGGCACAGTACAGATAAACATGATCTTTCTCTGCACCTTTTCTTAGGACTGCCTTCTCTCTTTTGCCTTTTTCATTTACACATTTCACTCACTACCAGCAAGTTAGCCAATGAATAATCTTTTACTGCTACCACTAAACCAGTGGACACACTTTACTGAAGAGGTATGTATCTTTATTGATTTCAATATTCTTTCTTTAGGCTTTTTCCCCTAGTCATCTAACCAACATAATTCAGTGCAAAAACCATTTTCACTTGTAAAACATTCTGCATTTACTTCCACACGCAGCTGTTCATTCACCACTGCTGTTTTTTTTATAGCCAGTGTTGCTCCTTCTATGCAGATGCTTGATTGCTGAAGTTCTAATTTCTATTTCCATGCACGAATTTATGTAATGTTTTACATCCTGGCTGACCAAATCCACATTCACATAATGCAATAAAAACAGAGCGTCCATAACGCCTTAAAGGCTTGCCCAGAGAGGGGAGCAGTTCAGAGCACTGCTTCTGACAGTGGATAGCCATAAACCATGATTAGACCATCCAGGCATGGTACTATTCAAACTATGGACTTTATCCCCACAGCCACTCTGGAGGCAACAAAACAGTCAAGTACAAACAAGCCCTTAAAATACAGTCTAGTCCTAGTAAGGTTAGCATGTGGTAAATTGAAAATACACTTACTAAAAGTAACTGTGTTCATTATCATTATCAGCAGCAACATCTTTCTGTTAAAGATGGTCATTATTAATACAAATATCCATAGAACAACGTTCCTCTAACCGGAACGTTACTATTTAATAAGAGGAACTACGAACTTCCCCATGCTCCAACACTGAAATAAGTAACTTTCAAACTCATGGCTGCACAGTAACTTTTTTTAAACTTACTGCTTTTCACTCGTGCAGATCTAGCAGAAGACGGGCACACACAGCAAGAGGCTGTCAGGAGGCACGTGATGCAACTGCTTCTCACCGACTTTTAAGCAGAACTGGTTTTGTCCTCTTCCCCGTCCAATCTCGACGTCACCTCTTGATCTTTTCACTACGGAATAAAAACATTTTAAAAGCAGTTAAACCAGCATGTATAAACATCTCTTATTTTCTTAACTGTAGCTAGCTTTCATTTAGGCAGTTGAACAGTAGAATTCAAACACGTGCTCAACTGGATTACTTGCGCATCATAACAGCTTTTTATTGTATTCTACTTTTTTTTTTTTTTCATTATTGCGTTTGCATGTGCAAAAAAAACCGGGCAAAGCTATCGAGGGGCAGAATCGGCGTGAACACCGCTCACCCGGGCAGCGGCCCAGCCGCCCTATTCCTGCGGCACTAATTCCGCTCACACGAGGCGCTGGGTCAGGGCAGGGGGCCGGGGGAAGCTCCCGGAGCCCCTCGGGCCGGCGCGATGACCCCGGCCGGGCCCAGGCCCGAGCCGTGACGCATTTCTCTAACTGAGCCACTCGGCACGACGGGAAGAGCCCGACCACAAGTGCGCCCCGCCCGGCCGCGGCCCTCCGCGAGCGGCCACACTTGGCGCCGCCGCCGCGCTTCCCGCTCATTGTGCTACGCGATAAGAAAACGAATCGTAAAAAATATCAAACAAAACCCCAACTATAAAACCGCCCGACCGTATAAAAATAAAAGCCTGCGGGCCCAGCGCTGGGAAGATGGGGGGGAGCCCGTTCTCTGGCGCCTCGGCCCAAGCGCCGCCGGGCCCTCCCCGCCCCACACGCCCTGAGGGAGGAGGCGGCGGCCCTGCGGCCCTGGGGGAAGGGAAAGGTCCGACCGCCCCTCCCCTCCTCCCTCGCTCCCCGCAGATCGGTTTGCTCCCCTCTTTCCTCGCCAGCAGCCCCCGGTGCCGCTCCCCGCTCCCCTCCCGATCCCGGCACTAACGCCTCTCGTCCTGCCCGCCGCCATCACCGCCCGCGCCAGCGCCGCTTCCGCCCCGCCAGGCCCTCCCCGCGCGGGCTGCCCCGAGCGCGGCCTGACCCCGCGCCCTTCCCCGCGGCGCTTCCCGCTCCGCGGCTGCTCCCGCGGGATTCTCCTCCTCACCCGAGGGGAGCGAGTGCCGCCGGGCACGCCAGGCGCGGAGCCGGCGCGGAGCGGCGCAGGCAGCGCGGCGGGCGGGCGGAAGAGCCGGCAGGAAGCCCGGGGCGGCGCCGAGCGGCGGCGGATGGAGCTGGTGGCGGGGTGCTACGAGCAGGTGCTGCTAGGGTTCGCCACGCGGCCCGGGCAGGTAACGGGGACGGGGGAACGGGGGGCGGTGGGGGCGGTATGGACGGGAGTGGGGAGGAAGAGAGCAGGAAGAGAGGAGGAAGGGGCATAGAATCGCAGAATGGTTTGTGTTGGAAAGGATCATGGATTTCGAACACCACCACCACCACCACCACTCCGGCCACAGGCCGGAATACCTTCCAATAGACCAGGTTGCTCAGAGCCCCATCCAGCCTGGCCTGGAACACTTCCGGAGAAATATGGGGAAGAACGGAGGAGGTATATGGGGAAAAATCGCGGGGTGAATAAGGGGAAGTGGCCGCGCCCGCCCCCGAAAAAAAAAAAAAAAAAACCCAAACAAAAAAAAACCAACAACCACAAAAACCAAAATTCCCCGGCACTCACCGTCTCGCCCGTCCGCGGCCGCGGTTCCGGCCGCCACCGGGGCTCTTAAAGCGCGCTGCGGGGGCGGGGCGGCCTCTCCCGCAGCCTCTCCCGGCAGGCTCGGCCCCCTCGCTGCCCCGGAGGGTTCCCAGGAGCTGCGAGAAGCCTCCTCCGGGCTGCGGGAAGCCGCGTGGGTGCGGGGGGCTGCGGCGCGTGGCTCCTGCTTTCCCCGCGGGGGTGAGGGCGAAGACCTGCGCAGGGGATGGACGGGACGTGGTCTGGGGGCTGGTGCCCGGTGGAAGGCGTGTCTCCAGCCTGCCGTGGTGGAAAACGAGAGGATCCGCCTCCCTTGGCCGTGAGATTTTGTCTCTGTGCAGACGCTTTTTCACAGACAGCTTCGTCTAAGCACGGCACTGATTACAAGGGGCGGCTTGCACGCTTAAGTCCTTTGGACTAATCTCCTAACAGTACATTAACTCAGTAAGATCCCATTATGCTTATGTGTAATTCCTCCCCCTGTACTTGGCACTTGTACACAGCCACACCTCGAGTATTGTGTCCAGTTCTGGGCCCCTCAATTCAGGAAATACACTGAGGTGCTGGAGCAGGTCCACAGATGGGCAGTGAGCTGGTGGAGGGTGTGGAGCACAGGTCTAATCATGAGCAGCTGAGGGAGCTGGGGTTGTTTAGCATGAAGAAAAGGAGGCTCAGGGGTGACCTTATCACTCTCTACAACTACCTGAAAGGAGGTTGTAGCCAGGTGGGGGTCCGACTTCTATTCCCAGGCAACTAGCAGCAGGATGAGAGTACACAGTCTTAAGCTGTACTAGGGGAAGTTTGGGTTGGGCATCAGGAAGAATTTCTTCACAAGAAGGGTGATTAGACATTGGAATGGACTGCCAGGGAGGTGGTTGAGTCACCATCCTTGGAGGTGTTTAAAGAAAGACTGGACATGGCACTTAGTGCCATAGTCTATTGGTCGATGGTCTCAGTGGTGTTTTCCAACCTAATCGATTCTCTGATTTTGATTTTTACACATATACTCTTTCAGGTTTTTCTTTTACAAAATAAAATTACAGGATGATGAAGTGGAAGCTTACTATGCTAAGCTTCAGAAATACCTGTTTGTTTTGCATTTCATTTACAGTCCTGGACAATCGTCCCTGATTTTACACATCATGCCCACTCTGCCTCGTTGTCAGCGGTAGCAGTGAATAACAGATACGTGGTCACTGGGAGCAGAGATGAGACAATCCAAATCTATGACATGAAAAAGAAGATAGAACATGGGGCGCTGCTGCAGCACAATGGTAAGGGAGCATTTCTTTGTAAAAAGCATTAATGATATAAAATTGTAGCTGAAAAACCAGCCCTCACCAGAAGAAGAAAACTAATTCTTTTTTACAGGACTTCAATAGTGATGGTGTTGCAGCCATGATGGTCTGAGGATACAAACAAGGTGAACGTTTAAGCATAAAAGTAAAAAAATTATTTTGGATATTAGTGCTGCCACAAATATAGCTGCTTCTTCCAACTATTTTTAGTTTTAACTGTTAAAAAAGTTATGGCCCACAAATGGCTCATGTGCTGTTTTTCTTCTGTCAGGAAAGTTACATGTGTGAGAGCAGGCTGCTGCTGCCAGATGAGTTAATGTGGTACATTTCCCACTGTATGTGCTGGCTGAATTACAGCTGTAAAAGCACATAATAGAATCATAAAATAGTTTGGGTTGAAAGGGATCTTTTAAAGGTCATGTAGTCCAACTCTCTTGCATTGAGCAGGGACATCTTCAACCAGATGTTGTTACTTAGAGCCCCGGCCAGCTTGGCCTTCAAGGTTTTCAGGGCTGGAGCATGGATTACTTCTCTGGGCAAACTGTTTCAGTGTATCACTGCCCTCCTGGTAAAAACATTTCTTCCTTATAACTAATCTAAACTGACCTTTTTCAATTTAAAACTGTTACTCCTTGTCCTGTCACAACAGGCCCTGCTAAAAAGTTTGTCCTAATTTTTGTTACAAGCCCCCTTCAAGTGCCAGACGACCAAAATAAGGTCTTCCTGCAGCCTTCTCTTCTCCCAGCTGAACAGTCCTCATTCTCTCAGCCTTTCCTCACAGGAGAGGTGTTCCATCTCTCTAGTCATCTTCATGGCCCTCCTCTGGACTTGATCCAAGAGGTTCACGTCCGTCTTTTGTTGGGATCCCAGGGATGAATGCAGCACTCCAGGTGGGGTCTCACCCGAACAGGGTAGAGGGACGGAATCCCCTCCCTCAACCTGCTGGCCTTTTGATGCAGCCCAGGATACAATTGGCTTTCTGGGTTGGAAGCGCACAGTGCTGGCTCATGTCCAGCCTCTCATCCACCAGCACGCCCAAGTACCTCTTGGCAGGGCTGCTCTTGATCTGTTCATCTCCCAGCTTGTATTGATACCAGGGCTTTCACTGTGCTTTCACATGTGGAATCTCATGAGGTTCCCATGGGCCCACTTCTTGAGCTTGTCCAGGTTCCTCTGGATGGCATCACATCCTTCCCTACTTGGCTTGCTGTCGTCTTCAAACTTGCTGAGGGTGCACCCTTCGTGTATATAATTGGTACAGTCACCGGTTAATGGCTGTCCAAATAAACCTGTTTGGGTCATTTGTAGCTCAGTCCTGATGAGCTAAGAAGAACCTGGAGTTGAACTGAGCACAGTACCTGCATTTAACTCCTGTGTGGTGAATCTGGTGCTTATGGGATGCAGTATGTGTAGTACATTCAGCTGTGTGTCAGGACTAGCAGGGCTTTGACATGGAAGCATTCCTTATTGCTGATAGGAGCCCCGTGTCACCTGTCCCACAGTGTTTGAGTACTGCTGTGTCAGAGAAAAGACCAGGTGGAGTTCAGACATGTATGGCTAAAGGGTGACTGATAGAACACATCAGGGATTGAATGTAACAAGAAAGTTTTTTTGTTTTTTGAAGAAATACTTAAAAAGTAATTTAGATTTTCCCAAGGGTAGGGTAGTAGCTGCCATGTTTTGATGGAAGATGCTTTCCTGTTAATTCCTATGTTCTCTGTGCAGTAACTGTTTGGTATGTACAGCGTTGTTAATAGCTCTGGTTTGTATTTCTAGGTACAATAACTTGTTTGGAGTTCTATGGTACTTCGCATCTATTGAGTGGGGCTGAAGATGGACTTATTTGTATCTGGAACACAAAGAGATGGGAATGTCTGAAATCCATTAAGGCACATAAGTGAGTTTCTTAAATCTGCATATTCATGTGCATTTTCATGTTTATTTTCCTTGTAAATAATACGTGTGGCTCGTTTTGTTTTTATCAGGGGGCAGGTGACATCGCTTTCTATTCATCCTTCTGGGAAATTAGCTTTGTCAGTTGGAACAGATAAAACATTAAGGTGAGTCAAAACTGATGAAGGAATGTGGAGAATCATAATTCAGTAACTTAGTAAGGTATTACAAGCAACAATTCCATGTTGGGACTAGACTATGAAACACTGGCAAAACATATTTGTCATCAAATGGTTCAAAGATCCATTGGTTTGTCTTATGAAGTTTTAAGTACCAGCAATATTTTAAAGTCTTTTAAGAATGGTTCCTGCTGTTCATACTTTCTTCTTGTGAGCTCTGACTCTTTACAAGTCACTTGCAGACGTATAAATATATTTGCATTTTGGAACACAATTTGCTTAACCTTCTGGAAACTGTCAAAGTTTTGTTTAGTGTGAGGAAACTAATTTTTCACTTGGAGTGTGTCTGTGTTGCTGTAGATATCTGTTTTAAAGATACAAAATTATATTTTAACAGCACAAATTGTTATCGGGCTCCTTTTGGGCTCTGTATTGCAAATGGTGGTTTAGAAAATAAATAACACAAATTCAACTTCATACTGTGCAAGCAATACATGAACTCATCATTTTCTCTTGCACTAAGAAGGCAGAAAAATGCACAGAGATGCTTAAAAGCTTCCTTTGGGTGCCTTATGTCAGCAGATTAGACTACAGTTTTGCTGTGCTGTTTTTAACCAGAATGCACATTATCTCTTGTTGTCTTTCAGAACTTGGAATCTTGTTGAAGGACGATCGGCCTTCATCAAAAACCTGAAGCAAAGTGAGTTTTTCAGTCTAAATCCAAATAAGGTGGAATTAGATAGTTTTATTTTTTGTGTAAAGAAAAGTTGACCAAATTAATCAACAAGTCAGTTAATTGCAAACAACTGTCACAATGTCTTTTTTACACATGTAGGCAAGCATGTGTAATTTTATGTCCATAGTAATAACAATTTACCAAAAGGAAAACGTAGTATCACTAAAGTAAATCCTTTTTTTTTTCTTTGAAATTTGATGTCAGAACATTTAAATAAATGTGTTTTGGTTTGTTTTTCTTTACACAAATCTGATAATCAGAAAGAAACATTTAAGAGCATAGTTTGACTTGTTTATTTTAGATTATTTGATTTTTCACTGAATATTCTCACAGATCTAGGTAGAAAACTGTCCAACAGCTTCTAAAGATTCTTACTTTTAGATTCTCATGCAACATAGAGTGCAAAAAGTCAGTGTCTATGTGTATACAGATGCACACATAATTAAGTGGTCCCCTGATGGAGAGCGGTATGTGACCGTGATAACAAACAAAGTGGATATCTACAGACTTGACACAGCTTCAATCACTGGCACCATTACAACAGAGAGGAGAATTTCTTCACTTAGATTCATCACAGTAAGTACAAAAAAGAAAGGTGTTGGGAAATTAACTGGTTTGAAAACCATGAAATTAATCACACTTGTATTTCTTTTTTTCCCATTCCTAGGATTCTATCCTTGCCATAGCTGGAGATGATGAAGTTATAAGGTTTTATAGCTGCGACTCTCAAAAATGCCTGTGTGAATTTAAAGCTCATGAAAACAGGTATTCTATATTCATTTACTATTTAGATACTTATGGTAATGCTGAGTCCTCAGTAAAGTTCAATGGCTTGTAATGTTCAGCATATTTTACAATTCTTTCTGTTTTAGTATAGAGAGTGAATTTACTTATGTGCTACATTTCAAACTGGGCAGACTTGTTTGCTTTTACTATGAACAGCAGTACTGTGCTGTCCATGCATGTTACAAAAACAACCAGGTATATACTTAAAATTGTTACTGTCCTAAGTTTATGAGTGAATGAGTAAGTGTGTGTATGTATTTAACCAATGTTTACTGATTCTGATTCTTAAAAATGCTTTAAAAAAACAAACCAGTTTTTATTCTATTCAGTTCAAATAGGAGTGTTATCACATATTCTCTGTTGTTGTTGAATAGCAAATATTTGTCCAAATATTGCTTTTAATTCATCAAAACACAAAAGCTTTAGCAGTAATGTCATTGGTGTGTCTAATAGAGGATGTTTTAAAGTAATAAAGCATTCTGAATTGAATCTTAATGAGCCTAGCAAAGGCAAATGTTCCTAAAATAAATGACAGCTCTCAAACCAGATCACTGTTACAAGTTCCTGCCTGTCACTCGTGGGTTTTTTGTTCAAACCTATTTTTTAAACTGTTGCCTATTCATCTTTAATTTTTGTCAGCTTACTGTTCTGAAGTGAACTGCCATGCTATAAAATAGAAACACATTACTTTTCTTTTCACAGAATAAAAGATATTTATACTTTTGAAAGAGAAGGACAGCATCTTATTGTTACCGCATCCAGTGATGGTTACATTAAAATGTGGAATCTGGATCTTGAGAAGGTTGGTCTATTAAACTGCTTGTTACATTTATGAAACATATCAGACAACCAAAATTGCAGACCGTTCTGTTATAAAGATTAATTTTAAATCACTGAGGAAATTTTACTTGAAATCTGGATGTCTTGATCTTCTCCCATGTTATGTTCAGTAGGTACATATACACATATATTTACGCACTTCTGTATTTTTTTAGCTTTGTAGGTTTTTTTTAAAACAAACTGTAAATCTGATGGTATTATGAGATCTCATCTCCTCTTTATATGTAAAATCATGCTTCCCACCAGACCGTCCTGGCCAGGCCTATGGCTATCTAATCAGTTATAAATGTCCTAAGGACTGCTGTGAATTTTTGTAATGTTGGTGACTGTTGCTACTCTTTTAAAAACACAAACTCTATGGTTTGGGGAGTGGGGGGGGGGCGAGGAAGGTGGTCATTCATGTCAGGGGAGGAGCTTATCCTTCAGAAAAATTCAAACACGTTACTGTACTGGGTACTTGTATTTCCTGTATTTTCAAGCAGTTCCCAGTAGCGCAGTTCAACAAGGAATCATGTCTGTCTTTTAAGTTTACCATGTTCATTGTTTGCTCCTAAAATCAAAAATAGATTTTTTAAAATTTAATGCCTACTAATGAAGGATCTACTGTACTTCACTCTAAGTATCTTGAATAGCTCAAATAATTATTTCTCAACGTTTATACACTTCATATCTGAATTTGTCCATTTTTAATTTTACTCCCTGTGATTATTTTTATGCTTCTAAGTGCAATAGTGAAATCCCTCTTTTCCCTTCCTCAAATTTCTGTTCCCCTTGTTTCTGTTCCCCATAAATCGACATAGTGAGCAGGGAATTCTTTACTTTTTTCTGTAACACTGTATTTATTTTGACCAAATCTGTGGTGATTTGCTTTCTGTCCAGGCAGAGTTTTGTATAACTTTGTGGGCTGCTCTGTCCAGCTCTGTGAGGTACAATATCCTAATACAGTAGTTTCTGATGTGTTAATGCTGGTAATGTTGTGACATTTTATCCCCTGATATCTGTAATGGGATATTTACTCAAGTACTCCCTAGAGCTGAGTGATACAATTGCCTAACAATGAAATGGAAGGTACTTTCTCACTTCAAATACTTCAGTAAATTTAAACAGAAATAAAATAATGTGGAAATAATTTTTTTAATGTTTTCTTCAGATTAAAGATGTGCCATCTTTACTGTGTGAAGTCAATACCAAAGCTAGGCTGACATGTCTTGCAGTATGGCTTGACCGAGCTTCAGAAATGAAAGAAAACTCTGATAAAACTACAACAACATCTCAAGGTACCAGAGCTGTGTGTATTTTCAACTGTTAATGTGACAGTTAAATGGAATATACTTAGTAGGAGGTTTCTGCTATATGCACTGGAAAAAGCTTTGGTATTTTGAAGAACTGGGGAGATGACACTGGCAAGTGATACAGATATACTTACCAATCTGATAGTGTCTCAATCCTGTATGTTTGTTGGAGGACATAAGCCTCTTTTCACTTTTACTAAAGTTTTCTGTCTCTTTACTGGAATAACATACTGAGGAAGTCACTGTGAAGCTTTTGAGACAGATAAGAAAATCAGTAGTTTGATAGAACTGCATGCCTTGTTTTCCTATACACAAAATTAGGTCTGAGGCCATTGTAGCTGGGCAAACTTACAAGGTCTGGCTCCGATTTGTTGGGGTTTTTAGCGGTTGTTTTCCTGTATTGTTATCTATGTACATACTTGATCTTTAGATATTTTAATTTCACAGGCAAAACTAGCATAAATGGTTCTTTCCACTCTAAAATAAAACCTATAACCTTATTTTTTTTAATGAGATACAAATAAATCTCTGTGCCATTTAGACTACAAAGACAGGACATAAAGATCAGTGTCAATTATTTCTTGCTTTTTTTCAGCAAAAGAAGATGAAAAATCATCAATAGTCAGGAAAAACAAAGCTTGTTGGACTGATACAAGTGATAAAACATCCAAAAAAAAGAGAAAAATTATTCCAGAGAAACAAAAATTGGAAGCTCCATTGCAAAAGAAGAAAAAGAAACTGAATAGCCCGGCATGAAGGCAGCTTCATTCTCTCCTGTATGAAAGTAAATGCTGATGTTGCTCTAGTTTTTATAAGAATGTAAACCTCTAACAGACCATACACCTCTGAACTGATCGGTTGTTTAAAAGTAATTAATGTTCTTACCCTAACAAAAGAAATAGCAACTTTTCCTAAGTGAAGGAGGCAAAAATAAATTTATAATATGTAATGTTTATATTTTTCTCTTAAACATAACATACACTTTTTAACTGGCTCTGAAAAAGGCAGGTAAAATAATAAAAACAGCTGTATCTATCTCAGATACATTTTTGTCTCGACTTCCATGCATATTAAAAACATGTATACTTTTCATTTTGGTGTTGAAAAAGTTACTGTTTATTTGACTCAAAATATGATCTTCCTTTGTCTTGCATTACTATATGATGATCACATTCCATTCATACATTCAGAGAAAACTATACTTTCTAGTTTTTGATGTGGACTTACACTTACAAACACATGTTTATAAGCAAAATGTTTGGCTTTTTTACCATGTCCGTACTTCATGTATTTAAGGTTTTTTTAAGTTTTTACACTGATGGTTCACATGATTGAAACCTTTTGCTTAGAATATGATACATATTTTTAGGTAGAAGACTTTATATCAATAGTTTTACCTTTTCCTTACCCCTTCAGCTGTGTTTTTTTCAAGTCCTTGATCTGAGCCGTATTGTTAAAAAAGAATTATATAACATTTGAAATTTTTGCCATGCTGATAAAATGTCACCTATCTGTTCTGTTTGCACTTAAACAAAATGTGAATTCCTGACCTTCTCAGTCAGTGGGAACAGGATTTTATCCTAAGTCTTATTACAAATATACAGTGGGAAAAACAAAGTTGAGCTGGAGTGAACAAGGTCAAATAGCTGTACTAAATGTTCCTCTTCTTTATTTTAAAGTGTAAGGCATGATAATGTTGTTTTCTGCACTACCAGAGTAGTCATTATTTCTTTTGCTTTCAAAGAGTAATTGGAATTATGCTTTATTCTGATTCACTTCAGTAATAATCTGTTCCTCCTTATTTGTATAGCAAGAGAAGAAGTAGAGAAAATCAGAAAAAAGATTGAGCCAAATCTGGAGATAGGAATGCAGGCTGGTTTAGGGATGTAAAATATAATTGCAGTTCACTTCCATGTATGCTCTGACACTCAAACAAAGTGAGCATCATCAGTGCTTTACGGAATTGTTCCTGTGGCAATGGCAGTATTCACTTGGAAGTAGGCATCTGTATTTACCTTCTGTAACTGTTTTCTTTATTTAGATTTGGATATTCAATATAGTTGATTAACGTGAGCTCAGTTAAATTCAACATTAAAGGTATTTAGTTTGAGCTTACACAGCTTTTAGTTTTAATGATAACTGAAATGTTTGTGTTCACAAACACAGGCAAATAATGTAGGACTTTAAAGGGTTTGTAGACTTGACAGAAAAGTACCAAAACAGATTTTTAATTCATAAGGCCTCTACAGTAAATATACCACTTACAAAGTATAAGCTTAAATAGGAGAACTGTGTAAAGTGCTTTCATTTGTAAAGTGTTATGTCTATTTGACAGTGCTTATCTTATGTCCTTGACAAAATGGCTGCCACTACTAAACCAGTTTTTATTGTTTGAATTTTTAAATACATGAGCTCATGGCCACAGACATCGCAATTGCAAAAGCAAGCTTGCATAAGCATCAGGAAAAACCCAGTCTGCACATCATTTTAAGAATTAAAAAGCAAAAATTCAACCAAATTTTGGTCTTAAAGTTTAGACTTACAAGTAAATATTAGACATCTGTAAAAACGGAAACTCCCTGTATAGTAACAATGAATTACGAATCTCATGAGACTTAGAACAATTTGGGAACTGGAGACAGTAAAAAACAGTCCTAACAGCTTTTACAGTGAAATACAGAAACAGTCCTTAGCGGAGAACTCATTTTTTCTGTACCTTAAGTGAATGCTCTGCTACTAAGTAGTACTTGGCAATTTTTTGTTGTCATTGTTGTTTCCTTGTGAACTATCTTCCTTTCCAGCACATTTTTCATTCTAGTTTTCAGGGTACTGCTTAGAATTGTAGAGGCAGCAGTGCAGAGAGAGATGTCAGCAGTGAGAAATCCATCCTTGCCAGAAAGGGTGGATGTGCATGACACTGGTAGAGTAGATGGAGCCATAGCTGCAAGAAACAACTGCCTAGCAAGCATCTGAGATGACCCCCGGGTGAGTTCAATAGCTCCAGCAGCTGTGGATTTCTTCCAGTTTTCCTGCTTCCTCCTCTTGGGGAACCCCTGTCCTGGATTGCAAAGCAGAGCCCAGTGAAGCTTGAACCTCATAGCTATCACAGGGCTTGAACTGAAAGGGAATCCCATCCAGAGTAGCTTAGATCTGTATTGGTTGTGACTTTCCAGGGAGAGAGGAGGTTTCTATTTAAATCACTTAGGCAAACAAAGGAATTAAACTGCTCCCTCATTTATGAATATTAGTCTAATTCATAAAGATGGAGAAGTTTGAAATGCAGCTGAAGAAAGCTGCATTTTGCAGAAAGTATAGGCCTGTTATGTTTTGTGTCTTCTATTATGAAGAGTAACTCTTCAGCTCAGGGACCTGGGTAGAGGAGTGCTTTTTATTTCTATATGGTTAAATGTCCATGGGAGATAAGTGCATGGACAACTGAAATAAATCATGCAGCACCACTTATGTGAAGAAAGCCAGTTTGAGCACTTGGAAAAGAGAAAGGCTTTATCTTTGTAGGCAGTTATAAACATCTCTACATTTTTTCCAGATTAAAAAAAAAAAAAAAGGCAAAACATTTTCTTTACAAGATGTTTTCCATCTCCCACTGTTGCAAAGCTTCTGAAGCAGAAGATTCCTTTTCTTGTTGCACTCGCTTACAATTTAAAGGTTATGGAAATCCTCTACATCTTCCATGAAAGAGCTATACTGAAATTACAGATCAAAGCAAGAAGCAGCGTGTAGGTTGCCTGGAGTTGTGGCTCATGCCACGCCAAAACTCGGCTGCAAACTCTCAGCTGTACCACGTAACCCCATTTGTGGAATAGGGCCAGGAGGGATTGGGTGCACAGGACTGCTGTTATGCCCCTCACCGAACAAGAGCACAAAACCTGGTCTGCCCTGAAGTCTCGTCTCGTTTATAGGCACCAGGGCTTGCTCGGGCATCCTCGATATCCCCCTCCCGTCGTGCCGGGGCAGTTCCCGGGAGCTCCGCAGGTAGGTGGGGTGCCACCACCGCCTCCTCCTCCGCAACCCTGGGACGTGGGACCCACCCTACCCTTCCTCTTGGGTAGGTTTTTGGTGGGTTGCTTTTTGCCTTTGGGTTTTTTTTTTAACCCCTTCTCCCAGAACAGCCGGAAAAGGGAAGTTTTGGGCGGTGCGTGGCTCCTTCACCTCCCCTTCCGCCGCCTGCTCCGCCTCCCAATTGCTGCGGAGCGGGGACATCGGGCAGGTGAGACCCTGCAGCATCCCTGTCCCCCCCAGGGACCCTGCCTTCCCAACGAGTCGGGTTTCCTCTCCTGGGTTCAGGGCTTAGGCTTTAGGCAGGCCTTGTTCCTAGAAAAGCCTGCCCCGGCAAAAAGCTTCTTCCCTCCCCCTCTGCCCCCCTCCCCCCCCAAAAAAATTAAAAGGTTAAGAGATGCCGATCGATTTTCTGTTCCAGTTTTCGGCATGGCAGTGGACTGGTTCGGCTTTGGCTACGCCGCCCTGGTGACATCAGGAGGGCTCATTGGCTATGCAAAAGCAGGTACGGACCAGAAAAATGCTTCTGTCTCCCATTCTCTCTTCCCCCTCCCTCCCCCCGATTACTTGGTGTGAGCTGGGCGGCTTTTTACGAAAGGCTTCTAGCTCGAAGTTGGCGCAGATGTGAAATTTATCAGTTTGTGCCATGTGCTGATAACTTGCTGCTGTTGGGGAGTGGTGGATTTTGGGTTGAGCTGGTGCTTTGGGCAGATAAGCCCACAATCTGCTTTCTGGTGGATGCTGATATCCTGCTTCTGCATTGTGCTCTTCGAGTGAACTGACATAAGTTTTCTTCAGAAAGGCTTTTCCCCTCCTGTTTAAAATACAAGCATTCTATAAGTGTTCTGTATCTTCATATGACATAAATCACAATTTTTCCCCCTTTGAGATTTATTCCCATTTTAATCTTTGACGATAACAGTATACTGCAAGCTGCAGAGAGTTTTCAGAAGGATCTTTTCTCCAAGTAGAGCTGAACAATCCAAATCAGTCCTTAAACTTGTTCCTTTTCTGGGCTCTGCATCATAAGCTTACCCTCTGACCTACTGTTTTCCTTTCCTGGCCTTTTCCTGTGTTAGTCCTCCTCCAGACAGAACAGAAGCTTCAATTCCTGCAGCACTATCTCTTCCAGCCTTGAAAATCCCTAAGCTGTCTTAGGTTTTATGATAGGAGGAGGCACTCCTGAAGTCGGTAAGAATCTTACCAGTAACTAATTGCATCTGTGTTTCTCTGAGGCCCTTATGGAATGGCAGGAGTCTTTCATGGCCTCTGGTCCCAAAAGGGAGTACATGGTCATGCTGAGGCAGGGGAATCCAGGTCACAGGATTTTTTGAAGAGGGAACAGAAACTCATATGGTGACTTCTGGAAAGAAAAAACCACATTGTATCATTACTAATAACTTGGAGAAATCAAAAGAAAATGGAACTTTCATCCATAGACCTAAGATGATAATTTGATCTGTTCTTTTACAACCAAGTCTATTTACCCACACAGACAGTAGACAGCAGTAGGTGCCTTGGAAAGAGTATGAGAACAGAGCAATCAAAGGGAGAGTGATTGATTGATTGATTGATTCATAGTTTTTCTGTCTTCATTTAGTAAGTTCTCTGGGTCCTTGTGTTTTGAGACTCAGGAACTTCTTGAGCCAGAGGTGATGTGTTTGTCCTAGTAAGTGTATGTGTCATAGCTGCTTAAACAACGCCTCAAGGTAAAATTAATGGATATGGTAGATGTTTCTTGACCCCCAGGCTTGTGGAAAGAATTGTAGCTACCACATGTTGATTGCTAAACTGTATTATGTACAAAGCAACCACTTACTACAGTGTGCATCTTTTCCTTGCACGTGTACAAGAATATCAGGTGCTTTCTATCATTTTTACCTCATGCTTTTTTATACCAAAAGCAGGATCTAAAGCAATATTACAGCAACCTTGTTGATGACTGAAAAGTGATTACTTTCTGGCATCAATATGCAATCCTCCTGTAACATTGAGAGATCTTTATCAGCTTAGCTTTTTACTCTCAAGTCTTTTAAAGGTGACCTGAAAACTGGAATATAAAAAGAACCACACTCAGTAACATTAAGTCCTTAATTCTCCATGAGCCTTATTGAGGATATTCACCACTCACAATGATCATGCCACTTCATTACTTGGTGTATTCTATAAATCAACTTAAATGTGGTATCCTTTTCTGGTAGCTTTGTACCAAGGACCTGTTTCAAAGTTTAGGTGAGTCAAGGGAACCTTCTTCCAAAATCTGCAGTTACCTTTGGATCAGATCTCAGGTGTATTTAAGAGATATGATCTCCATTATTCAATTACACCTTCCTCTTTGGCAACTCTTTATTTATCTGAATGCCCTCCTGCCCAATTCAGTCCACATATCCTTTTTTCCCTCTCTTAAATCCTTACTATTTAATCCATCTACTTTACTGCCTCTCTAGAAATTCTGATATTACTGCTTTAAAACAACATGCTTCAGTTTGCACAAGGAAAACACCAATTCTTTTGTTTTTCTCACAATTCTTTCCACCATAAATATATTAATGGCTTTGCTGTTAAAGAACTAAATGCTAATGCTATTTGTATCTTATGCAAGAGTATTTCAGCTGGGTTTTGGTGCTGATCAACATGGTCTCAATATCCTAAAAGAAAAAAAAACCCTTCTCTAATCTTCTTTATAACAATGAATAATGAATGCCTTTTTTTTTTTTTTTTGGTTGTTATTGCTGATATTTTACAAAACAGATAAGCTGATGAGTGAGTTCATTTTTAAGTTTCTAATAAATGTGTTATCTTTTACTTATTCAGGTAGTGTTCCATCACTAGCTGCTGGCCTTTTCTTTGGGGGCTTGGCTGGACTGGGTGCTTATCAGCTCTCACAGAATCCAAGTAATATTTGGCTTTCTCTGAGTAAGTAATTTAAAATTTTACTTAGAAGGGATTATACTTACCCTAAAATAACTGGATATTTAAAATTAGTTCCTAAAAGTCTTTTCAGAAGAGTTAAATGGATGGTGTTATATATCTAATTTCAGTCCAGTCTTTAAACTTCACTGTGCCGGTGGCTGCCAGCATTCATCTGTCTGGTACTGATGTGTTTGAGGGATCGTAGTGCTAGGAAAGTGTTAGTAAATTGATGTCCAACCTCTCTGTGTCCTGTTTCTGACTGAATCCTACTTTGAGCATCCCACAGTAGGTTGGAGCATTTGGGGAAGTGGGATTCCCCTGTAGACTGCCTGTACTACTAGCGGGTTATTTTATTACCACTTAAAAAAGGGCAGAGAATTGTGATTGGCTCATTTTTATATATGACAAATATGTGAAATGACAAAGGTGTTGCATGCCTGGGGGGGATTTAACAGAAAAGTAAGCTTCAGTAATGCAGCATTTTTTCACTGAAGCAGTGACATAGCATCTGGCTCTTTGGTATATGAAAGTCAGGAGTGAAAGGGGAAGGCCCAGCATTTCTCTCCACTTCAGTTTTGTTCACAGGCAGTCCTGTTTGCAGGCTTCCACATCTACTGGACAGGCCCAAAGCTGTGCCGAAGTAACTGGAATAAAATGCAAATACAGCAAGCTCAAGAAAAGTGATACCAAGTGTTTTCCCAATTGTCAGAGGCAGTCAGATACATTTCTCTAACTCAATAGCAAGTGAAGTCTTTTCCTCTGAAGTTTTTGGAGAAAGTATGTTCTGCTGCTTTAGACAAAATTACATTGTGAGTTGTGCATATTTTGAAGACTGCCTACCAATTAGAGCTTGAAGCATTTGAATAGTAAAATATTTTAGTTTTATCATGTGTCAGACTGTGATCCCAGTCTCATATATTTCCTTACATGAGATTACTAGATGTCAGTGACAATATTTGGAGTGGTGTTAGGGAAGGGGCATGCCATGGCTGGGACTGAAGATGAGCTGGGTCCTGCAGGACCAGTGAATAGAAACAATGATAGAAGATAAAAGAGTTGGATCATATTTTGTGTAGCTGTTACCTCTGGGTAGCAGGTGCATGCTAATGCTAAGGATTTCATCAATATGTTTTTCTTACATTTTCTTAGTATTCATTCTTTCTTTGATATACAGTGTTCCAGGGACTGCTCTTTCTATTTTACTGGCTCAGTGAAACTACCTGGCTCCTGTCTCTTTGTCGAGTGGTCAGGGACAATAGATTTAACTCTCATCTTAGTGGAAGGAGGTGCAGGACAGAAATGGCTTGGTAATGCATAGCACACTTCCCTTTTGAAGTCTTTTGAAACATAAATTAGTTCATTCTCAGAACATTACTACAAGTTAGACATGAAAACTCTCCCTCCCTTTCATGAGAAGTGGGGGAATTACGTGCACAAGTTTAGTGATTTGCCTGTGCACGGGGAAGGAGTGAGCAGTGTAGCATGAATTATATCCAGCCTCAAAAAGTGCACATTTTGCAAAAAGAAATCTGAGGCTTGTGTGCAGAACCATATGGAGTGCGCTGTCTGCTGGAACTTGATGTAGAATACTATTTACATACTGAGGCATTCCAAAATTTACACAATTTATTAACTCTCTTAGTCCACCAAGTGAAATAACCGTTTCACTTTTTACTTGGTGCTACTACTTCTCACTGTTCTGCTAGTTTTTAATTCTATTATGTCTGTCACATCCATGTATTTGCTGACTGTACAATCTCTCATTTAAGTTACATCTGGAACACTGTCTGCCATCATGGGAACAAGATTTTACAACTCCAGAAAATTCATGCCTGCGGGGCTAATTGCTGGTGTCAGGTACAACACAATATCCTCTTTTTTTTTTAACCTCCTGTGTGTGATTTCTTATTTGCTTAATTAAACTGAAATGGAATGAGTCATATTTTATGTAACTTTTTTGTTCCTTTGCACCAGTTACATGGGAAGTATTTGGAAGTGTATTAACAAATTGTTGTAATTGTTTAATTATGTGTTTTTTCCCCCTTATGCAGTTTGCTAATGGTTGGAAGATTAGCACTGAAGATGTTGGAAAAGCCCCAGGAGAAGTAGCTGATCATTTTACAACCTAGTATTTGGATAAGGAAACCTGATAAAGAGGTTGCATAAATTCAGAAGCATGAAGATGGATCAATATTCTATATCAAGACATTTTTTCCGCTTTTTTACATAAAGGGGAGTAGAATGATGGGACAGATAGTTTATAAACATTTGTTTATATATGTTTGTTTCAGTGATCAGGTAGACCTATTTGTGTCCAGAGAGAAATGGGTCCTGGGTTTGATTTTTCCAGGTATGAATCAGTGTATTTTAACACTTCCAGTTTTTATATTCCAAAATATTCTGCTGACATAAATGAAGCAGAGCAAACCTGTAATTAAGAAAATAACCACAAAGAGGCACTGGGAGTAATTTGCTAAATACAGCAGTGTATCTCAAAGCTTTTGCACTCAGTATTACAGCATGCTTTACCTGTTGCATCTGAGTTGATACACCACATCTGCATAACACCAAACAGATCTTACGTTTTTATCCTGAAATGATGCTAAAATGTTGCTTTTTTACGAGTAAATTCTATTACAAACCTTTATGTGGTGTGGTTTTGTATCATTTCTGTGATTTGGGCATGGGGGGTATTTTTACCTTGTTTTCTTCTCAGTGGAAGTCTTTGCAGTGAACTGTTAGTATCCAAGTGCTGTCTTCCAAAATTACTTTATAAATGTGGGGGCAAAAGATTAAATTAGGGGCCTTCATTAACATTTTAATGTATTTCATATTGTAACCTCTCTTGCACTTAATCTGTAAATAACCTGATTGTGCAGGATGGATCTTCAGGGAGCAACACTAAAAACATGTAAAAGCGTGTTTGAAATTCTAGTCCCAGTTAAATCGTAGTCTCTTTTGACCATGCTGCAAGCAAAATCCAGCAGATGTTTTGTAATTACAATTTTATGTTTCTAAATCTCCCCATGTAATTGAATAGAAAATTCCATCCCTAATACAGAATTTTCTAGAGCCATTTAAGAATTAAAGACATTAGTGTCCTTTCTCCAGAGTGCTTATGCTTTTAGATTGATTGTTAGCTAATTCTAAAAGTTTTCTTTCCTATTTTTATTGTTTCAGTGTTTCAGGTTTCAGTGTCTGGGTTTTTAGATTTCTCCACTGAGAGTTTATGATTTATGTAAAATGAGATAATTAGTTTTGCATTAAATTCACTGTGGCTATGCCATGACTTCAGTGGAACTTCATGCTGTGAATCAGCTTCTGTAGGGATGTAAATTTTGGAAAGTGATTTAGTTATTTTTAGGAAGTCAATTGTTAAAATAATTCTTAAATTAAGGCTACTCTGTTTAAAGCACACTCTAAAAATAAAAATGTTACTTTAATATTTCTTACAGTATTCAGCTGTCAGTGTTAGCTGAAATGAGTACAGATTTTTTTAACAAGGTTCAGTAGCAGGAAACTGGCTTTACAATACACAGACTGGGTGATCAGAATTCAACAATTCGGAGTTTAATCATGCCTCCAGAACTTAAATACATGATAGAAATGGGAGAAGAAGAGAGATAATGTTTATCAAATCCTCATTTCCCAGGTTGAAGATTCAGGCCCTCTATTGCACATCTACACTCCTGGTAGAAGTTTGGGTGGCAAGAGGAAATGTCAGGTGTTTCACCCCTCTCTTAAGAGGCTCACTCAGGACTAGAGGAGGGAATTTCCTATTTGCTTTGGTAGGTAAATGATCTCTTAAAAGTAGGAGCTTGCCCTAAACTGTGTACTGGGGATGTATAAGGCTGTCTTTGTAATAGCAGGTCCTGAAATCCTGGAAAGTGAGAGATGTTGGACTGCCTTCAGCTCCTGCTCTGGAGAGGTTCAAGTTCCCTTGCCAGGAGAGTGCTCTTTGCCTCAGGCACAGGATATCCCACATGGAGAATATTACCTAGGGAAGCCACACCACAGGTGTGGAAAGACCTCAGAGTTCCTGGAACCTCCAGCAAAAGAAGCAATTATTTTTTAAATCTTTTTTTAAAGCTAAATAGTAGCTGGTAAAAATACAGAAATATCGTGAGGCTGAGAGATGGAACCCAGATTCCTCTCTGCCCCACTCGAAAATCCAGTGGGACCAATTTCATCTGTGGTAGTTTTACTTCTGGATAACTCTAAGTTCTCTGCAATTCAGGCTCTTACCTGTGGTGCCCCAGCTGCTGACAGTGAAGCACCATCAGGCAGGTACAGGCTTGGAATGTTGCAAAGTACACAGTGGAAAGCTGAGCAAATATTTTGGGGTGAGTGAAAACCTGGGACACTTGAGTTCCTCAAATGTGCCTTAGTCTTTACAGGTGTAACACTGAGACCTCTAACACAGCAATAATGTACTGAGGCTGAATTGCATCACTCAGTTGAGGGGAGGAAAAGCAGACTTTTTACTCACCCATTGATAGATGTCACACCTTAAGCCGTTCTTCCAATAATGTGACATTTGCAGGTAGCAAAATCTTTTTAATTTAGTAGAGATCTGTCCTGTAGTGTAAGAATGTAAGTAGTGTTACACTAGTAGTGCAGACAACTGACTTTTACGAACTAGCAAAGGAGGAGAAAAGGATGGAAAATGTTTCAGCTGAAGTGGTTTAGAAAGGAAGTAGTCATGTGCTGTCCTACTTTATCCCTTGTTCTAAGAATATGGTACAAGGCTGTTTTTAATGCAAAGCGAATCCCCAACTCTTGTTCTGCTTCAGGCTTCAAAAGTGCAATTTGCCATGTCCCAGTTCTGTCAGTCATTGTGCTGGGAGCTGTTGGCACTTCATCATCACAGGCTGAGGGTTGGTCTGTGCTGAAACTAATATGGCCTGAAGTATTACACAATTATCCCTTTGTGGTGTTAAAATTGCTGGCTTCTTGGCATTATCGTCATGCTTTCTGAGTGCACAGTTTAATCACCTTGAAAAATGGGAGGGGGGGAAAAAGGTCAGGAGAACCTCCAGGCACTTATGACAGGAGGGGTAGTCTTTGTTCCTCGAGAATCCCCTACAAGTGAAAATGGGAAAATGTTGTGTCAATAATGGTACAGAGGCTGCCTTCATCTCTTTTCCTGCTTCCTTGAAATGCTGTCATGCTGGAGCAGATCAAAGCCCTTATGGTTTTGTGCCCTATCCCCAGCTCAGTCCAGTGCATAAGTGACTTTGGGTGTTCCCTTTAGTTTTTCTGTACTTCTCCTCTGAACTGTGAAATAGAGATAACGTTTTCTGTATCCCTTCCCTGACTGTGTTTTACACTGCTGTCTTACACAGCATATGGCATAACATGTTCCCCACCCCAGAAGCAAGAATTGGTGGTTGGAATTCATACTGTTTTATTGCTGATAGTTACTACAGTCTGACCTTGTTTTAAGTTAATACTCTTAGAAAATACCTAGTGAGAAAAAATAGGGTACAACAAAAGTCTGTTCCTCTTCTTTCATTTCATTATATGTTAGCATTTTCTAATATATTGCTACCATATTTTGAAATCCTGTCCTGCAAGTACCATAACTAAGTGGAATTGAGTTTTAGTACTATTACTTAGAGGCATACTTAGAATATCCTGAGTTGGAAGTGAGCCGTGAGGATCACTGAGTCCAACTACTGACTCCACACAGGGCAGCCTAAAAGTGAAACCATATATCAAAGAGCATTGTCCCAGTGCTTATTGAACACCATCAGCTTTGGAACCATGACCACTTCCCTGGGAGCTTGTTGTACTGCTTGACTATCGGCACAGTGAAGATCACCATCTTCCCCTCTTTTCCTTTTTCCTTTTTTTTTTTTAATTTCTTATATTTTTCTTTTTTACTTTTTCTTTTCTTTTTCCTACTTCTTTTTCCTATTTCTTTTTTGCCTTTCTCTCTTTTGTTCCTTTTTTATTCCCTCCCCCCCCTTGTTTTTTGTGTTGGTTTTTGTTGGGGTTTTTTTTCGCTTGTTTTTTACTCAGTGGCTGCCTGTGCTGAGAATGCAGAGGTTTTGGAAGGCTCTCCAGCGCGGAGAGCCGAGAGAGGGCGGCAGCGCTGCTCCGAAGCGGCTGCCGCTCCGCCCGGCCAGCTGTCAGCCGTGGGAGAAAGGCACCCCACCCCGAAGGATGGAGAGGAGGATAAATAATAATCAACCTGCTTCTAATTTAGGGTTTGCCCACTTGTAGTTATGTGACCTGGAAGGCCGGATACTGGAACACAAATGCTTGGCTCCTTCAGCCGAACCGGAGCACCGCTTCTTTTATTGCCTTTGCGCTGGCCTGAGGAATGAAAGGAAATGATCCTGGGGCAAAAGGCTTTTTTCACCGCGCATACTATGCAATCGCTGGCTAGTGCTGCTAAGGATCTGATAATAATCGCGTCAAGAATTAAAAATAAAACCCTTTTGCCACTCTCCTTACATCCCCTGGAGGAAATCACTTATTTGTATTGGAAGATCAGCCCAGTCTTTTTCATCTATTTACAGCAAGGAACAACATCTGCAGGTAGTCAGCCTGACTCACAAGCAGAGGGGATTTGGCAGGACAGGCCTTCTTCTCTAAGCACTTTTAAGAAATACAAAAACATTACAGTTTTGTAAGCTGTTGAGGTGTATGTGTAATGAGGGAGATGATGCTGGATGCATTTCTTTGGAGGCAGTGCTCTTTCAGCAGTGGTACAACAATAGGAAATGGCTGGGATCAAATTATATGCTGTTACCTGAAGGCATCCCATCAGTAGGAGAGTTATTGGATGCGCTGAAATTCCTTCTGACCCCTCTGTTCCTCAATAAACCTGTGTGCAACTTCCTCTGGGGACGGGCCAAGTATTGTTCCATTAGTATGCAGCACCACAGACAACAGGGCAGAAAAATACACACCAGGAGGAGAGAAAGTAGATGAAAAGCAGCAGGAGCAAAGTAAACGCTTTTAAATACTGGACTGAAATTTCCCTCCGCTGAGGTTCCTGCTGGTCTGAGGTGTTGTGACAAGACCTAAAATATTCGGAGGTGAGAGGAATATTGGTTCACTTACTCAAGTTCTGTTTCTGTTAAAAATGAAGCCTAACCTAGGAGGTAGGGAAAATTCTTCATGGTGGGAGTAAGAACTCAAAAATCATGACAACAGACACAGAGTGACAATCCTAAAATCTTATGAAAATATTCTCATTCATAAAGCTGTTGGGAAAATGGTCATTCTGGTTCTCTGTAGTTACCTATCCCTCCTGTTTAGCAGTATGCTAGATGCTCCACTCTTCATTGTTTGTCCTATACTCAGCAACATCTTCAGTTCCCAGACACTACCTCACCTGGCAGCCCTGCAGCATTTACATCAGTTCAGGGCCTGTCGCCAGGTTTCCTCCTCCATATGCCACTATTGTTTTATCCCTGCCAAAAAAATAAGGACACTCTGTTCAACTTACTCCTATAAATATCATCTATATGAATTTTTTTTTTAATATAAATTCATTTGCTTACGTGAAGGACAGTAGGTAGTTTAGCACCCAGTGTCTCGGGCAGCACGGAGAATTCCTGATCAACACAGGAACCCAGGTTCAGCTACATCCTTCTCACAGCCAGGTGTGCAATCAACACATATATTCATGCTTGTGTACAGCAACATGATTGCACAGGAGTTTTATTTACACTTTTTAAAACATTTTGTTTGCTTATGTATGTTTTTTTTTGGTATTTGTCAGTGATAAATACCAAACAACAGTGATAAAAACTGATACAGCAGTGATAAAAAGCAAATAACAAATAACATTTGCTTCTATATATCTCATTCCCATAGGAATCAAATATTACCAATGGTGAAAGGCACTGTGACTTTCTGAGACAGAGGTGGCAGCAGTATGCAACTATTCCTGTTCCTCTTAGTTGTCAGTGTTCAGAGTACCAACTTCTCTAGAGAGTGGTGTCTTGCACTGAGGCAGAAAAGATCCATAGATTTTGTTAGATGTACTTGATTTATAGAATGTATCCCACAGGATGCCCTTCAGAGTCAGGTCTTCCCTCAAGAGTATTCCTTGCATGTAAGCATTAACTATCTGGTGTAACCTACAGACACTCTGCTTGCTTTAGTCAGCCATCTCTATAACAATGCACCAAAAGACACTAAAAGAAGATGTTAAATGCATTCGACTCCTCCCTTAACAACCATAAACAGGGTGTGGTGCATATGTTTAACAAACAGCCGGAAAGAGAAGAGTTAACTATTTAAATAACCATGTTCAGTGAGACCTAATTAGTGCTAATCTCAAGTTTTTCTTCTTTTTTTTTTTTTTTTTTTTTTTTTTTTTTTTTTTTTTTTTTTTTTTTTTTTTCCCAGGAGCAGTAAGTGTATGGAAGAGGATGCTTGGAGGAGGAAGGTTAAGAGAGGTCAGCCTACTATTAATTGCATCTTGTTTAGCCGGGTCACTGCAGTTGACCTCATTCAAATCTGTGATGGGTTGACCCTGGCTTTATGCCAGGTGCCCACTGAAGCCACTCTTATCACTCCTCATCTGGGCAGGGGAGAGAAAATATAATGAAAAGAGATAAGGACAGGGAGAGATCGCTCACCAGTTATTGTCATGAGCAAAACAGATTTGAGATGGGGAAAATTAATTTGATTTATTACCAATCAAATCAGAGTAGGATAATGAGAAGTAAAACCAGATCTTAAAAACACCTTCTCCCCACTCCTCCATTCTTCCAGGACTCAACTTCACTCCCAGTTTTCTCCTTCTCCTCCCCACAGTGGCACAGGGTGATGTGGAATGGTGATTGAGGTCGGTTGACACGTTTAAAATCCAAGATGGCAACACTATGGCTGGCTGCACTGTGCTGCTTCTTGGGGTGTACCACTGCCCCTGGTGTCACCCTGGTCACCTTGGCCACCCCTGCTCTGGACAATGGATTTTTTTCATTCCCTATTTCTAGTAAACACTGTGGATTCAGCCTCTCACAGGGCGGAAGTACAGCTGACAGCAGGCTGCTCTCACCAGAGTAATTAACTAATATTAATTACATGAACACACATCAATTAGCATTACCACCTTCCGGAAGCTTTCTGTCGTGTGACCTGTCCGTGGTTGGGAAGTTCCTCATTTCTCTTGGGAAAATAATGCCTGGGAGTGCATTTCCTCTGCCAGAGTGACCTGAACTGATGTGCTTATCAGGTGAGAGGAAGGGAAAGATGGTTATTTAGAGGAGGCCAGTGCTTAGGAGAAGTCTCTCTGGTAGGCTACATAAAGAACCCTAAAGCAGCCAGTCCTGAAGCAAAGTGAATTTCCTGCAGTGCTTCTGGCAGTGAACAGGTTGCAAAACACTCCCAGCCATCATCCCTCATTATTTTTGCCATCACCATGAATGCTTGTGCAGTTCAAGGCAATCACACTTTGCTCCTCCAAAATGCTCCATTACAGAAGATGGAGAAAAAAAAAAAAAACAAACCAACAAACACAAACCACACAAACTGCAGTCCTCCCCCCAGGAGCGGGGTGAGGTAGGAGAGTGTTGTGCATAGGTAGGACAGGGCTGATGGCTTGCTGGAGTCTGGGGCTGGCTGTGTCACACTCTCCAGGCTGTGGCTACGTGGGGTGAGTCTCCAGGCTGGAGACTCACCCCACGATGAAACAGCAAGTGGACCTCAGCGACCCCAGTGTGTGACACCTGTTTGTGGTGCTGCTGTGCTTCCTGCCCCGCCTGCGGATCTGCAGCTGCCAGCTCCACTTCTTGGTTGGAGCGTTTCTCTCCAGTGAGAGAGCAAAAATGCAGTTTCATAAAAATGGAAGGGAGGGAGGTAAGGGGCCAGAATGATAAAACCCACCCTGGCTGGCTGGTTTAGCCCCAAATTTGAGCCCTGCCCTGAAAAAGGAACAAGCCAAACCCAGCCATCTAAAACTGTGAAAGTCTATGTTCAGACCCTTGGGTTCTTCTGTGTTTGCTGGGGGCCCTGGGGGGAAGGGAATGGAAGAGATGCTGGAGCTGCCACTGCCTGGCTCTCAAAGACACTTATCTAGGCAATTTCAATGCAGTTTGTTTGTATTTTCCCTAATGTGACCACATTATATATACAAGGATATGCACTATATTTTAAGGAAACATATCACTGAGGAGAATTAAAAAAGCATTTACTTAGCAAATTACATTTGTTTCTCAAGTAAATCTCTGATCTAGGAATCATACATATTTAAACTTGGAAGTTGTTTTTCTATGTATGATTAACACAGATTTCTAATGTACGTGGTGTCACTTCTCCAGCTATCTGCAATCTGCTTCATAACTTACAAGGGAAATTTCAGTGCTGTCTACTGAGCTGTGACACAGACAAAAGAAATTTTAGAGGACCAATGAAGTATGCCCTTGAAAACAAGGGCTGTTAATTGGTACTCTGCTCCTTATTGATCTCACTCTTCTGCTTCTGAATTTGAGTGAGATTCTGAAAGCCCAACCCAGGCAGGTTGCCATTAAATATTTTTTTTCTGCATTAAACCAGCAGTATTAAACCCTCTGTGGTTCTGATACCCACCTTCTGAAATACCTTTTTCACCAGACATGCCCATCCAAAAGACTTTCTGCCATTCCATACCCTGCCATAAAAACTCAAGACTTTACTCATCCAGCCCATCTACTAAAAATTAGCCAGTGTTCCCTGAAAAAACCACCCATATGGCTTGCAAAACATCGCTTAGTCTTTTTGCACTCTTATGCTTCATTCTGCAGAACTGCCGATAGTGTTGTAGCTTCAAGTTTCTCCACATTAATTGCAATGATATTTTTCAGTCTTTTCCTGCCAACCAAGCTGCTGGCTTTTGATCAGAAATCACATGTGTGCTAGAAAGAAGCAGTGGATTGCTGTCAGCTGGCTCCCGTCTGTTTTGCCGTGGAAGAAAGGGTGAGGTGCGCAACACAGGGTTTCTGCAACTAGGGAGACAAAAGGTATAAGATACACTAGGTATACGAAAGTAAGTGTAAAAGAGGAGCTTAAAACCCCAATAATCAAACCCAGAGACCCCTGTTTATGCAATATTGGACATGAATGGAGTAGAAATAATTTCTATCCCTGGATTCACTGCTGAACTGAGACTGAGTGTAGACTGTCCACTTTCCTGTGCATCAGTGTCCCCATATGTGAATCAGAGATAAAAATTCCAGACTCCTTTATTAAGTGCTTTGGAACCTGCCGATGAAAAGCATCATTTGTCATGATGTCCCCTATGGGCACTTAAAAATTATTTCTGTGGAGTGAAAAGGCACTAATATATATGTAATAAATAGGTGAAGAAGCAGTCAGAGGTAAGTAAAGATCAACAGATCTTCCACTAGTTTGGCTGTAAAGAGGTGTCATGTGCAGCCTGTTGGAGCACAGCCTACACACCAGATGAGTTCTGGATAGGGTGTCGAGCAGAGGGGTCATTCAGTAGGGACAGACAAGCCCTTCTGCAGACGAACCTCTCACGCTGAGGGCTCTCATTTTTCTCCCTGGGAGATTTTGGGTAGAAAGACACCCACACGTGTGAGATAATGCCTCCTCGTAGCCCCCAGGTTCCTGGAGAGCCATGAGCATGTGTGGTACAGATGGTGTTTGCGTGCTGGGAATGTGCAGTGCCACCGGCGAGCGTCGGACCTGTGGCACAGCCACATGGCGATGCTGTGCCCACGCATGGGAAAGGCCGTGCTGACAGAGCATCCGGTGAATGCCTGAGCAGCTTCTACCTTCCAGGGAAGCCCAACATTTCCAGATATGGCTCCCTTGCAGAAACACCATCCGGCCTGCCAGATGACCAGCAAGCTGAGGTTTTCCTCAGAAGGGTGGGCAGAAAGCGTGGTAGGGCCATAGTTGCGAGGGCTCACGGTTACCCCATGGCAGGGGATGCATCTCTGGCACTGCCCTCAGGCACCGCTGCCCGACCAGCCCATAAAAAAGCATGAACCTCGGTCCCCTCTTTACCTCTCAGGAGCCTCTGCTATGGCAAAGAGTTGGGTTTTGATTTCAGAGGGAAAGGAGGACAGTGATTACCAAGTGGGAGTTTGGCTCCAGCTTCTTTGCATGGAGTTGCTGAGGGGAGCTCATTGCAGATCAAAGGAAGAGGGATGGATACTTCAGGGAGGGAAGGTTACCAAAATACTCTATAGTCCAGCTCACTGGCAGCAAACATTATACTCTCCTCTTTCCTCAGGGAATTGCAGGGAGTCCAGCTTTGTTTGGAAGTGAGTTTTGACAGTATTTATGTGATGGATAGTGTGAAAAGTTTCCAGGGAGCTATTAAAAAGAAGGGGGGGGCAGCTCTTTTTGCATTTTTCCATTACTATTTGGGTAACTGGAAGAGCTACATGTGAAACTCTGAAGCAACAGTAAATTCCTGGAGAGAAACAAGATGCTCCAAACACTTTGTTTCTGACAAAAACTGTTCTAAGTTTTGCTCCCTACAAACAAAAAGTGAGCAAATGCCAAGCCAGTCATCCAAGTAAGTGTACACTTCAGTGCTTGTTTCATGCTGTCTCTTTCAGGGACCTCTTCTAAACAGAGTTTTTTTCAAGTTCCCTTCTTTTTCTGTCTAACTTGACATTTCTTTTGAACATCTTCATCTTCCTTTTGTAAGGCAACAAATTCTGCTTCTCTGTTCTCTTTTGTCATTCCCCTTCCCTGGTGTCTTCTGTGAAGAGTACAGAAATATCTTCCACATATTGAGCAGGCATTCCTGCTCCAGTAATTTCTGTTTTGTCTCAGGCAATCTACCAGGCTTGTGTGATTAAAAGGTAATGCCTGTACGTGGCTTATATCTCTTCTCCTACTGAGAAGATTTTTCTCTACCAGTATATGGGGCAAGGCAAAGTTCTCCCAGCCTCGAATATGAATGTAAAAAAATTACACCTTTGAACCAGGCTTTCAGAAGTGTTGAAGGAGCACTAAAAAGTTACAGTCAAGAAACTGGTAGGATCACAGTTTTGCCATGCAAGCTGCAATTTGATTAATGTGGCAGCTGTTTGACGGGAAATTAGGAGAGAGTTTTGAGAGTCATGAGAGGAAATTAGGCCATTTTAGGCTTTTAAAGCTCTTTAAAACTCAGTGGTACTCCTCCTCCTCCCCTGGAGGTTTATGAGCATGTGGCAACTTCTGCATTTAATAAAGAAAGCAGGCACAGAAGAAAGACCAAAAATGTTTTCCAGGAGCAGTGGGGCTCAGTTGTCATATGATAACAGATCAGAAAACTTGGTTTCTGGAAATCTAGTCCCCAGCATCTCGGTTTGCATAGCCCAAATCTGCAATCATGTATCTCGCTTTATCCAGTGCTGAGGTCTAATTTAGGAGCACTCCACAGTGTCAAGCACTGAGTACGGCCTGACTGACACCTCTGGAAATCTCCTTGACCTGCGAGGGATCTCTCAGTATGTTGAACTGTCTGGCCAGAATGAATTTTAGTTCCCTCCAGCAGAGGAAGGTAGCAAATGCATATGAACTATGTGGAAGCAAAGGTCCCGTGCCATGAATCATCTACCTCCTCTGGTGGAAACAGGGTGGTTCTAATCAATGTGTTACAGAAAACCAGAGAAACCTCTTTCCGGCAACTGATCACCATATGCTGTCTGTGAGACAAATCTAATTCAAGAGGAGCAACCTGGGGAGTCAGTCAGCAGTGTTAAGGTTGCCTTGGAAGCTTCTTGCTGTTAATGAAGGTTTAACTGTGAATTTAAGGCTATAAAACTGCTTTTCTACCAGATGGGAAAATGCAAAATTAATGCAGATGCAGTAACCATGGCCCAGAGGAGAGGTTTTGGGCTGGAACTTGGAAGATCTGGTTTCTGTTTTGGGATGTGCTGATTGTGACATGAGAAAATACTCTGTGCTAGATTTAGGATAGTTTAATATTTTTGGCAGTCACAAAATCCAGTTTTATCCTTCTGTGCTCCCAACCTTTCTGCACAGTTAGCTTTCCAATTGTTGAGTCCCCAGGGCCAAAGCTTTTTAACCTCCAGTTTGGAAGCTACTAACTGTCTGTAAGATACCAGAAGGTGATCTGTGGGAAGTACCACAATTAAATATCAAAATTAAATTATTGTCAAAGGCAGCACGAACAGACAGAATGGGGAAAGTACAAGTACTGAACATCCCTAACTGTATTTGGCTGCAAAGAACAGCTGCTGTGGAGTCTGCACAGAATAGCCTTTTAATTTGTTTCCCAAAAGATGTAAATTGCTCTGGATTTGAGGAGCATCACTTTAAATGCATGGCTTTGTCACCACGGTGCCCAAACTGGTGCTTCCCAACCTGTTCTGCCTTGGGAGTCAAAGTTCATCTCACAGCAGATCTGAAGGTGATGGTATTTTCCCTCTTACATGTGAACTGTGTAGTTAAGGCATTAGTTCAAGCTGTAGAAGAATCAAATTCAAACCCCCCATCTGCCCTAAGGGAACATGAAATCCTACCTCTGACCTTTTGGAAGGTTGTTCTTGCATTCAGGCTCCCAGCAGCTCTCAGACTCTCCCTTCCAGTAGAGCCCTCCCACTCTCTATGCAGTATTTTTATCTCTCCGAAGCCAACTATGATCTCGCAGCTGACAAGAGAAGGGTCTTGCTTGTGAGGAGGTGGGGAGACCTGAAGTCCAATCCTTGCTCAAGTTAAAAGCTCAGTGTTTTAGTAACATGTTTGCTAACAGGGTCCTAAAGAAAGGCAGAGCACTGAAATGGGGAGCCAAGGCATTATGTAAACACCTGAGACAACCGCTTATTCAAGTGATAGACAAGCTTTTTTTCACTTGGAACCTTTATTGTAAGTGAAGAAAGTGTATTTCCTTTATTTCAGTGTCTTCATTTTAGCTTGGTCAACCACTTGTTCATTAGAACTGAGAAATTATTTACAGGTTTAAAAAGTTGTAAATTTCTTTTTCCTACCCACCAGTCTATGAATCAACTGAGACATCAGGAGTAAGATCTGCTCATTCCAGGCTGTTTGAGCACTGGTTAACAGTTATTTCATGAGCATCAGTTGTCTTTGTACTATAATACAGTCAATGTTAAATAAAAAACGTGTTTTGACACCTTCTTCTTCTTTCATATCCAAATCAATTTGGTATTGCTTTATTTGATAAAGGAAATCAATGCCACCTTTTTTGTATGTTATTATAGCATAATTTCTATCCCAAGGCAATTCAACATAACTCCTAAGAAAAAAAATTGAGTTACCTAGTAAGTACAAAATATAATTTGCCCTTTCCTAATATAATAAAAGGTAAATATTAAGTACATTTGAATAAAAATTTCAGTTGCTTAAGTATTTGAACATATCACATTCTGAGTTAGCAAAACAAGAAAAAATGAAATATAGCAAAATACTCCAGAAAAGAAATCTCAGTGGTTACCAACTGCTAAGCATCAACTGCTCTTGGGAAAAATGATTAAATACAAATGCAAAACAGGAAAAAAACCTGATAACTTTAGCCAAGGTGGTTAAAGTTACAATTTAAGTGACAATTAAAATAGTTTGCTAAAATCCCACGCATATGAATCACTCCACCCAGCTTATTTTTCACAACAGGAGGCAGCGAGTTTTCGCCTCTGCGGTCGAAAGAGCGGAGGAAGGAGGCACCCTGCTAACTCTGTCACTGCTGGCAGCCCTTTCCGTTCACCTCTGCTCACTCCCAGCCCCCCCTCACAAATGGCTTCCAGTAAATGGACTTGTCTCACATTTCTCTCTATTGGCTGACTGAGGAGCAAGGCTCTTGTGTTTGCCACCTGGCCTTTCACCTCTCCAAACATGCACCTCTCTACCCTTGTCCCGTTTATGATCCCTGCAGATCTTTGTCGATGAAGAGATACCTCTGAAACCATCAGGTAGGTCTCACCAGAAATGCTTGGAACAGCCTGAGATTTCCATGGAGCGGCACGTCACATTTGGTGAGACTTCTAGGGCATGCAGGAAACTGGGACCTACTGTGTCTGAAGGAAGAAAAGCAGAGAACCTGGGTTTGGCATCCTGGGAAGTCAGGAGATGAAAAGTGAAGCAGCCTTCATGCATTGGTTCAGCCCAGGAAAAGAGATGCTATTTACTGCGGTGCTTTATTTGTGGGGTTCGTCCTCTTCTTCCCTCCTTTCTGTCTGACTGTCAGAGTTGCTCCAGAAATGCACATGCTAACCACATTTTGTACTAAACCAGGCCAGACAAATGCAGCATAACTCCTCTGGATGCCTGTGGGAGAGTTTCCAAATCCCACCAAACCACTCACAATTACACAATTACACAATTACACCTTCTCCCAGGAATAGGAAGGACTTGATCTCTGGAGCATTTCCAAGGGCAGCCATGATACTGTGCATGCAGGTTACCAAATTCCCTGATGCCAGCTGTTGTCTCTGAAATATTCTGAGACTGTTTGCCATTGCATTTGGATTCTGCTGTTTTGTTTTGGTTTTGTGGGTTTTTTTGGTTTTTGTTTTTGTTTTTTTTTTTTTTTTCCCAAAATAAACAAGCTGAGCGTAGCACTCTGGCAGCCATCAATATCCAGATCAAATACCACTGTCCTGCCCAGGGGATAAAGAGAAATAGGAGATGATATTGGGTACTGCTAAAACTTGTTATCTACTGGTTAGCTCTGCTGCAAGTCTGATGGGGGGGAACTGACTCAAGGCAGGGTTGTCTGCCTTGACTGCAAGGCATAAATGCAGAATTGTAAAGCCTTGTGACTGTGCCCATTTGGGGAGTTTAATGCAGAAAAGAGCAGGATTTGCACCCACGTGAGACTGCTTTGAATCTAGGCTTAGGGCGTTTTCTGTGAGAAAGGAGTTGATATTTCCTCCTCCTTAATTGTCATGAAAATGAGTCACAACTTAATTCTGGGCCATTTTCTCTGCCAGATGAACAGCACAACAATTCTTTGTTCACGTATCTGAAATGATAAAAACAATGCAAGGATGAGAACATCAAATTCCAACACTCAAATCAAGGATTCTTCTTCCCTCAACTGGGATCTGAAATGCCTGCATTTTTTCAAGTGTGAAATGAATGAAAGAAAATGCAAGCATCTCTCCTCTCAAGATGTGCATCATTTCATGGCAAGTGCTTCATGCTTATTTTTTGCTTGCCTCTGAGCCTTGCCCAATTACAAAGTTCACTACACTGAAAACTATTTCTCTGTGTAATCAAATCTGCTTAAGTCTGAAGTCTGAGGGTAAACGCTCTAACCTGGATTTGTGAAATGGTTTGCAAATGTGATTAAAGCCAGCCTAGCTTTTCATGGTAAATTATAAAAATTATGCATCTGACAGAGATGTTAACCTGAACGCTGCCAGTGGTGGCATTGCTGTATTCAGCACCCTCCTTTGTCTTTTGTTAGAATAACAGGAGCAGAGGCATACATCGACAGTGTCCCACATAGGACACAGCCCAATGTGTACTGCATTAGGTTTGTGATTCCGTACTGTCCTTAATAAAGCTGCCCTACTTTCCTTGTCGCTATGATTTTCTAATATTAGGAGCGCTGAGTGCTATTGTGTAGCCTTATTAATATTAAAAAAAACCATTCTCCTATTACTGAGCAATCCTCATTCATCCACTTTTGGTCATGTGTCCTACACTGAAAGGTCCTTAAGCATCAGAAAGGCATGTGCACAGCTGGAACACTATCTTATGCATTATAGGTAAAACGTGTGGCAACTGGAAACTCCCAACTGTAGCCTCACTCTGATGAGAAATCATGAAGTCTTTTCATGAGGGTTTATTTAATGAACTGCAGTTGCTGCACCAGTTACAAAAATGCTAAGTATCCATTTTATTCCTAGTGATTAATGCCTGAAGTCTGATGATAATACATACATACTATCCAAGCTATTTAAATATTTTTGAATAAACATTCTCCTCTTAAATAAAGTTCCTTTGAAAGACCCATTTTAATTTCAAGAGGAAGATTAAGCCTTGCTTAAATATTAAAAAGGCTTTCTGGTGCGGATAATATTTGTTTATTTTGAGTTGGGAGTCAGTCTCTAGCAGTTATGATTTCAAAGATCATCTCAAAAACATACACTCATTAAAACTGGTGCCTGTTTGCCTGCCTCCATTTGCAGATTTCCTCAGAGAGCCACTCTCTCTATTCATTTTGATGGTGATGATTCAGGCCTGGACACCAGGAATCACTGACTTTTACCATGTTCCTTTGGGCACACCAGGGCAGGACCTGTTCTGAATGATGGCAGACACAGGGCAAGGAAGAAGAGGAAGGGGAAGTGATTAAGCCTGATTTCAAAAAGGAAGTCTCCAGCTTTGAAAAAGCCAAGATACACCTTTAGCTCTTAGGAGGGAGAGAATTAAAAAAACATCTGGTAGTTTCTTTGTTATAAGGAAACCAGTGCTGCAAGTTTCCAATCCCCTGAAGCATTTGACAGCGTACTCTCCTCACCCTGTGTGGATGGGTACCCAAGGGACCCTAGGGATGGACTGGCCTCCCTGCTCTGACCAGGAGACAGTATTGCCTTCCTGAGGACAACAACATTCACCTTCTTCACTACAGACACAGCACAGGCTCAATACTTGCCTACATCGAAGAAAGAACCTCCAGAAATAAAAAAAAAAATAAAAAAAAAAAAATGGATTTACCATTGCAGATAAAGCAGAAATTGCAAAGAGCCAGTAGCCTAGAAACTGGACTGGACTGAATTCACCCTTTGTGCAACTAAAGAACACACGACTGACCATTATTGATTTAATGAAGCAAGGTCACAGAGCAGGTAATGCAGGCCAGGCTTTCACAGGATCACATCAGTATATCTGGCAACTCTAAGACCTGAGATTTAACAAAGTCAGAGTTTTAAAGAGCATGATTTTAAGGGAGAAATAGCTGTGCAGAGGCAGGCCAGTGTCTGAAGATGTCTGAAAGCAAATGGCACTAACCCAGCTTATGCTGTGGTGCTAGTGTAGGCCTAAATAACGTGTTTTCTCTTATTTTTCTCTCAATGCATAAAAAAGAAAGACTCCCTAACTTGCATTTATTTATTTTGATTTCAGATTAAAAATAATCACAGTACCAATCCAGAGCTCCAATTGCATGTGCCATTAGTTCAAAATTGAAATGGAAAATAAAGAGGAAGGCTGCTTAGGATCATAGGATCATACTTCAGGCCAGCAGGGTGCTCAGTAGGTAATGCAGTAAATACCACAGCCTCAGTAAGTTTCCCTTCAGTAGCCTAGCAGGGAAAGAGAAGGCTGGCATTCCAGTGTGTCCAGGAAACTAACAAATCTGGATCTTTTGACAGATTATAAGAAAAGTGCAAGTTTCTGTACTGAATATAACTAAAAAAATATATGTATAAAGACCATCAGCAGGACACAAGCCTGGATTAGAAGAGAGCACTCTCCAGAGGCAGTTAGCTGGGCTATCTATTCCTAAGAAACAGATACTCCTGGGATTCAATATCTTTTTAGTGTACACAGGACACAGGCTTGTTTCAACAGGTAGACAGAAATTCCTGCCTACTCTGCCTGAATCACAGAGCCTTTGTTAAAGAGCAGCAGGTTTTCCATTGCGAAATTAAACTGATTTCGGTATCCTGAAAGGCTGTCCACGTCTACAGTATTTAACACATCTGACAATTAAAAATTATTCATGCAGTAGATGTATTTTCTCCTAACACCTGTCCCATAACTGTTTCCATTAAGATTTCTTTCAAGTCATGTTGAAATCCCAGCTGCTTTCAGAGAGAAGACAGTCGAGGAGGGAGGTGGTTGACTCCAGTGTGGAGCAATCCTGAGTTATATTCCCTGGCCACTTTTCCTAGAGCACAAGAGCTCTCAATCCTGGTGTGTAGGAATCAAGCAAGGCAGGCCAGAAAACAGCATGGCTGAGCAAGGATCTGCTTGTCAAAGTGAGGAGTAAGAAAGAAATGCACAGCCAGTGGAAGCACGGGCAGGTGACGTGGGGAGAGTACAGGGTTTGCATGTGCAGGGATGGTATCAGGAAAGCCAGGGCAAAGCTGGAACAGGACTTAGCATGGGAAGTGAAGAATAACAAGAAGGGATTCTCTAAGTACTTAGGTCAATTAGAAAAAAAAGGTGAAGGAGAGTGGACCCCTCTTTATAAAAAAAGAAGGGTGAATGGATGTCAAATTATATGGAGAAGGCTGAGGTACTCAGTGAGTTCCTGGCCTCAGTCTTCACTGGCAGTCAGGCTTCTCAGTCCTCTCAAGTCCCTGATCCTCAGGGTGGGTGTGGGGGGAGTGAAATCCTCCCACTATAAGCAACGAGCAGGTTTGGGATCACTTAATGAAGCGGAATAGCCAAGTTTGTGGGACTGGATGACAGGCATCCCAGAGTCCTTAGGGAAGTGGCCACTGTTTGTGCCAAACCACTCTCCACTGTATCTGAAAAATCATGGCACTCAGGTGAAGTCCCTGGATAAAGGAAAACATCAGTCCCATTTTTATAAAGGTGAGAAAAGAAGATCTGGAAAACTACAGACTGAGGAGCCTCCCTTTGTGATTTGAAAGATCATGGACCACATCCTCCTAAAGTTATGCTAGGGCACATAAAAGACAATGAGGTGATCCAAGGCAGCCAGCTCAGTTTTACTAAAGGCAAATTGTGCCTGACCAATCTGTGATAGAGTGACAGCAACAATCAATAAGGAAAGACCTACAGTTGTCATCTATCTAAATTTCTATAAGGCCTTCAACATGGTTCCACATGACATCCGAATCTCCAAATTGGAGAGACATGGATTTGATGGATGGACCCTTCAGTGGGTAAGGAATTATCATAGAATCACAGAATATGCTGAGTTGGAAGGGGCCCACAAGGATCATCAAGTCCCACGCCTGGCCCTGCACAGGACCATCCCCAAGAGTCACACCAGGTGCCTGAGAGTATTGTCCAAAATTGTCTGGATGGGGGCAGCCAGAGAGTTGTGGTCAATGGCTCTATGTCCAGGTGGAGGCTGGTGATGAGTGGTGTCCCTGGGGGCTCTGTCTTGGGACTGGTGCTCTTAAATATCTTCATCAGTGACACAGACAGTGGGATGGACTGCGCTCCCAGCAAGTTTGCAGATGACACGAAGCTGAGCAGTGACACTGACACAAGAGAAGGAGAGGATGCCATCCAGAGGGATCTGGACAAGCTTGAGAGCCCAGCAGGTCAAGGGAGTTGATTCTCTCCCTCTTCTTTGCCCTTGTGAGACCTCACCTGGAGGTGCTGCATCCAGCTCTGGCGTCCTCAACACAAGAAATATGTGGATCTGCTGGAATGGGCCCAGAGAAGGGCCATGAAGATAATCAGAGGACTGGAGTACCTCTCCTACTAGGAAGACATGCTGAGAGAGTTGGGGTTCTTCAGTCTGGAGAAGAGGAAGCTCTGGGGAGACTTTGTTGTGGCCTTCCAGTATCTTAAGGGGACTTAAGAAAAGGAGGGAGAGGGATATTTTATACGGGGAAATAGTGACAGGATGAGGGGCAATGGTTTTAAATTGAAAGATACCAGGTTTCTATCAGATATTAGGAAGAAATTCTTTACTCAGAGGATGGTGAAGCACTGGAACATGTTGCTTAGAGAAGTTACTGGCTGCCCTAACCTTGGGAAGTGTTCAAGGCAAGGTTAGACAGGATCCTGAACAACCTGATCTAGTGGATGGCATCCCTGGCCATGGCATAGATCCTATGATTCTATGATAAAAGGAGGGTTTCTACCAAACTAAACCCTTGCAAATCCCACCCTTCATGGGCAGGCTTAGAAGTCTAGAAATCACATGTGCTTGCTTTCATGAACTCCTGCGTGACTAATAAAGTGATGATTCTCTGCTATTTTCATCCCTAAGTAACATCTCAGCTGTCCTGCAAGCAATGTGCGATGTAACATTGTTAAAATAATAAGCACTTCGGCAGCACATTACAGCTATTTGCACACTTAAAAAGTGTGATATGACACAAACTAACACTTAGGCTCAAATCCATTTTTCAGAATTTAGAAATTCTATATGACTCATTCATGCTGTTGGTTTTTTTCCTCAGAAAAGTATCAATATGAGAATCGCCTTCTCCATGGGTTTACATACATAGTTCAAAAAACCATAGATTTGCTAAGGCGGCTTAGGAATCTTTAGCTACTGCTGCCCAGCCCATGGCATTTGTCCAGGGTCTCTGGAAGCCTGGCAGAAGCCCAGGCAGAGCAGCAAACAGCCCAGGCACAGAAAGTTAAATTTATTGTGGGCAGGAATCCTGCCTCCTTTGCAGACCTGATGCTGTGCTCTATGTCTGTCTCAGGAACGCCTGGTTTGCTGAAGGCATGTCAGGGATTTCACCAGCAGGTGAGTAGCATGCAACATCTGATGATGCAGTACTTGCATGTTTGCTGTCTGCTGCATACGCCTGTTTCTGTCAGGAGGGAATGACTGATGTGCGCTTTAGGTACATATTACACCATCGTGAGTCCTGGTTGCACCCATGCAGCTGAATGCCTATTCCCTGCTCTCATTAGGTGATCCCATGTACATCTTTGCTAACAGGTTCTTCATCTGCTTTTTCATGTTATTAAAACTGTGGCTGACAGGAGGTTAAGAAAGCCAGCCAGACCAAAACTATTAGTGCACGCCAGCTGAGTGTCCCATTTTGGGTGCCTAGTCACCCTCAAACACCCAAAACGACCCAACAGAGAACAACAGAGAACACTGCACTCATTTTCTCCGAGCCTTAATTTCTCTGCATGTAAAGTAAGAATACATGCACTTGTCTTCATAGCATGTCAAAGAGTGGAAATTGTGATTATTTAGGTCCTCCTCTGTACCTTAGTGAACAGAGCAGCAATGCCTTCAGAAGTATCTTGTTAATGATGTCATTTCTTGAAGCCTCAGTATCTTCCTCACAACCCATCCACACTTGGCATCTTCTAAACAAAGGCTCTGGAAACTGTGAAGGAAAAATGTGGAAATCATGCTGTACAGGCTCAGAGAGACCCCAGGCATGGTCACAGTTCCCACTGATCAGAACAGAGGAGGGCTGAATGTATTATGACCCCTTTGCTAGAAATGCGGTCTATTCTAGTTCTCTCTGTTGCTTGTTGGACCATTTAATACTACAAAAGGTAATGCAATTCCTGCCTTCAGATCTCAGAGAAAGAACTTCTGTGGATTGTCTCAGTGGAAGTGCATTCAAAGAGACACTAAAACAAACCAGCTCTTCTCAAGAACAAATTCCTGACAGCCTGAGAAACTGCCAATTGTGTGTCATTAGATGTAAAAAAGGACTTGAGTAACTCAGCTTTCTCGTGCTGCACATTAAAGCTGAGGATGAGTCAGTACAGCTGAGTGGGAGAACCAGACAGGTCTGATTCACCACTTCTTCCTCATCTCTGAAGCATTATTATTTCCATGCAGGTAATTTCAAGCCTCAAAGTTACAGAAGAGGCCCAGTAGTGGTGTTCACTAACCTCATACCCCAGAAGAAATTGACTGGTTAATGAAAATTCACAGCTGTTTCATGTTTAAAGACACTGATCTATGTAAAAGGAAATGAGCTAATTAATCTTAAAATCCTGGAAACTGAGAAGTATCTGGAGAGACAGCAAGCTCCATTTCAGGATTTCACTGAAGCTATATATTATTCAGCTCTTTCCCTTGTTGTTCAGACAGACATATGAGCATTTTGAAAAACGCAGCTGTGTAGTCTGACTGGATAAATGTTTAAAAAATTGCAGAGAAGATTTAAAATTACAGAATTTTAAAAAGTACAGAGAAGTAAGAAAGAAACAGTGTGGGACCCTGCTACTCTTATCAGGTGGATCTTATGTTTATGATGAGTTGAGCAGGCTCTGTAATAAGTGGGCAGATGCCTTCAAACAGATTCAGAAAGTAAATTGAGGGTGTTTATTGACTAAGTGCTATCTGTCTCTGGGAAACCACTAACTTTCTGTATTTTACTTATGCCAACAGATAATGCTTATTTTCATGTCATGTATGCTTGATTGATTCTTTTATGTCTTTTATATCTAGTACTTGCAACTCAATAGCTACCTTAATAATAATAAAACTAAATACAAAAGCAAAATAAAAACTTTTAAAGTAATTAAATAAAATTCATGTAAAGAAAATATATTTTACATTATTAATTATTAAAAATAATTAAATAACATTAAGAAGTCAAGGATTTCTGACTTATATTTTCAACATTTATTTAAGAAGAAAGCAATACAGTTGTACAGAAAGAATTTCATACAATATATGAAATTCAACTGAGAAGACAGTTTCAAATCTCTGCAAACAACTGTATCAGAATTCTGTACAAGTGCTATTGAGTTTGGATTTCTCACATAAAGTTGGTAATATACCTAATAGGTACATTGTACAGTATAATGACCTGAAGCCACAAAAGTCAACTGAAATATATAAAAGGATCAGAATCGTGACTGCAAAACTTTTATTAGTTTCCTGCCAGTTTCTTTACAGAATTTAGATACAGAAAAAGGATGTATGAGATTTTCATGGGTTTGTTTTTTTTCCCATGTGCAACTTTGTTTTTGAAAAAAAAAAAATCAAGAAAGAACAGAATTACTGTCTCTGTGAGAGAAATCTCTGTGTGTGTCTTTGTTGAAGGAAGCTTTAGCAACCTTCAGAACAAAATATTGACTCTCCAGACAAGACTGACAGGTTTAGAAGTGTAGAGGTCTAATATACAGAGTACCTGAGGCTTCATAGTTCAATACACTCAACCCAAAGAACGCCAGTCCTGGTTAGACACATCCTTCAAAGTGAGGGACTTCTTCGTTGTCTTAATCTTTTCTGTTTTGCACCAAAATATCTTGCCTAGATTTGATAGTACTTAAAATCAGAAGTAACTGGAAGCACTAGTAATGTGGATTTGAGCAAAAATTCTGCTTTCATTCATGTTTGCAGTCACCTACACCATGGTGAGGATATAGCCTGCGTTCCTGAAAGGCCAATGGTTCCCTCAGTCCTTCTGGATGCTCATGAAGACAGGCAGGTGTGGCATGATGGCCCTATTTCACATAATTAACCGAGAAAGATTTGACCCCACTCCAGTACAAGCAGTATGGAATGGGCCCCCAAAAGTCCCTGCAACAAATGAGGGGGAACACAGTGCTGCTGTAGATGCAGTAATTCAGGCTTGCTCAGAGGTTGACTTGGCTACTGCCAAATTTAACTCTGCAACCTAACTGGAGAAAAAAAATAAAAAGTAAAGCAATGAAGAATTCTTTTTAGGGAAGAAATTGACATAGCAGAATGAATAATTTCATTCCCTAATCCTTAATTCCCAGTTTGTATGCCTTACTGAATATTTTTCTAAACCGTGACCTTACGTAGATCTTCATAAAGTGGCTTGTGCCTACTAAAATAACAAAAGCTATATAATGACTAAGTAGTCACATAGGGTCTATTTTTCTTCAACCTATTCAACCAATTCAAACATACTTACCCTGTTCATGTAACCTGGCTACTTTCATGGTTTCTTTTATTATGCACAGACAAGTAAATAAGACAAGACAGATATTCCAAATTGCTTATCCTGGGAACACCTCGTATGAACAGGTTTAAATGTCTGATGGAGAATCCCAAAGCAATCTCTGTATTTTAAAGAAAGGTAATACTCCTGTGGTTCTTTGACAAATGGATCTGGATTGTGTTTCAATTGTCAGAAGCCAGAGAGCATCCATCTCCTTCACTTCAGCATTAATAGCACATGGAAAGCAAAACATGTTTAACTCACAACAATCCTTTCAGTGTCTCTGCTTTTTGTAATACAGAAGTGTTTGCTGTGAGATGGTGGCAAGAAAAAAAGCCACCCCACCTCTTTACAGAGTATGGGAGAAATCTGCTGGCTTCCAAGCCTAACTTTTTGAACACTGGTGAATTACTTTTGCAACATCGTCCTTGGCACATTTCCAGGAGTCTCATAAAGGAAAGGTTTTTAATTTCTTTTGTCTTTTCTTTCCTTTTCTCTTCATTCTCTTCTCATTCCTTCCTCCCTTTCCTTCCTTACCCTTCTCTTCCTTTCTCTTAGGAGCTGGTAAAAAAGACAATATGTGGAAAATTGTCTTTATCCTTATCCTATAATTGGAAGCAGGAAGTTTCATAATTTTTCTTCCAAAGAGTGAGATAGGCTCTAGTGTGTCTGTGTGGCACTCACAGGAGATACTCTGCTCTCAGACCAGCTGATCTGTGCACAAAGGTAGGGCAGAGATTCACCTCTGTGGGAACGAGCTCTGCACAGACCTGTGTGAGACCAAAGGGCATTGCAGTCCTTGGCCGCTCTTGGGCCCATCTGGTAGCCTCCGGGTTGGCAGGAGTGCAGCTCTGGAGGACTAGCATTCAGCCCAGACAGGTGCAAAGGTGGGATGAGCAGGATCTAGCATAGTGCACTGTGGTGGTTTTGGAAGTTTTGCTCTTCTGGAAAGGGAGTCTTTACAAGGGAGTCTAGTGATACATGGGGGTTAGGTTAGATATTAGGAAGAAATTTTTTACTGTGAGGGTGGTGAGGTGCTGGAACAGGTTGCCCAGAGAAGCTGTGGATGTTGCATCCCTGGAAGTCATCAAGGCCAGGTTGGATGGGGCTTTGAGCAACCTGGTCTAGTGGAAAGTGTCCCAGCTGATGGCATGGGGGTTGGAACTATATAATCTTTTAAGGTCCTTTCCAACAAAAGCCATTCTGATTCCATGAGTTGCATGCTACGCACCTACTGGTGAAATCCCTGACATGCCTTCAGCAAACCAGGCGTTCTTGAGACAGACAGAGAGAACAGCATCAGGTCTGCAAAGGAGGCAGGATTCCTGCCCACAGTAAATTTAACTTTCTGTGCTTAGGCTGTTTGCTGCTCTGCCTGGGCTTCTGCCAGGCTTCCAGAGACCCTGGACAAATGCCATGGGCTGGGCAGCAGTAGCTAAAGCTTCCTAAGCTGCCTTAGCAAATCCATGGTTTTTTGGACTGTGTAAGTAGACCCATGGAGAAGGGGATTCTCATGCTGATGCTTCGCTGACAGGGGGAAAAAAAAAAAAAAAAGAGAAAGAAATAAAGAAAAAAAGAACCAATGTAAAGCTGAAGAGGTGTAATATTTGTGAGGGAAGTGAACGACCAACAGTCTGGTGTGGGATAGGTGGTGGACATACTGGCTGGGCGAGTGGCGTGGGCGTGGTGGGAGCCTGAGTCCGACCCCGAGCCCGGCAGGTGCCAGGGCTCGGTGCAGCTCCGGGACATCTCCGCTCCGGAGAACTGTCTCAGAGGGAGACGGACCGCGGGGCGATGCATGTGACACGATCAGCTCACGCCGCCGCGGCTCTCCCGGCTCTCCCGTGCCTTTACCGGGGCGTGCCTCCCCACCGCCCCACCACCATGGCCCTTCAGCGGCTCTGCCGTGCGGGAAGAGGCGGGGCGGGACATGTCTCCGGAGGTGCCCCGATACCGACCCGCCGGGCGGGCGGGCGGACGGACGGACGGCCAGCCCCGCGGTGCCTGGGACCGCACCTGCACCGCGCCCCTCCTGCCGCCCGGGGCGGCCGCGCTGCGGGGCGGGCGGGCCGGCGGCGGCTCCCAGGGGGCGCCCCGCGGCGCCGGTGCCGCTGTCGGGGCGGTGCCGGGGCGAGCGGCCGCCAATGGTGGGGCGGGGGCGGTGCGGGCGGTGCAGGAACACCCGGGAGGTGACAGCGACGCGCCGCCCTCCCGGCGGCGAGCGGGCGCCGGCGAACATGGCAGGGGAGCGGCGCTGAGCCCGCGCCGCCGCCCGGGGAAGGGCGGTCGCCCCCGCGTCCGCTGAGGGGAGGGCAGCGCCGGCGCCTCCGCGGGGGCATGTGTGTGATGGTGCGGGCATGGCGGGGCAGCCGGCGGCCGAGGCGCTGCTGAGGCGGGGGGCGGCCGGTCCCGGCCCCGGCGGTGGCAGCGGCGATATCCAGGGGGGGCTGCCTCCCTGTCCCTGCTGAGGGAAGGAGAGAGCGGCTCGCCTCGCCGTGCTGCCCGCCTCGCCGCCGCCATGCTGCCCGGGGTGGGGGTGTTCGGCACCGGGCTGACGGCGCGGGTGATCGTGCCGCTGCTGAAGGCGGAGGGCTTCGCCGTGAAGGCGCTGTGGGGCCGCACGCCCGAGGAGGCGGAGGAGCTGGCCAAGGAGATGAGCGTCCCCTTTTACACCAGCCGCATCGACGAGGTGCTGCTGCACCAGGACGTCGACTTGGTCTGCGTCAACCTGCCGCCGCCGCTCACCCGGCAGGTCGCCGTCAAGACCCTGGGTGAGTACGGGGGGACCGGAGGGGCGACCCCGCCTCGGGCTCGGGATTCGCGCTCGCCTCGGGCTGAATGGAATTGCGCCCCACCTCAGCGAGGAGTTCTCCCTTCGCTTTGCTCTCCCCTCCCTTCTTCCTTCCCCGCGTCTCCGGAGAGGGGCAGGCCGAGGACCGGCGGGGCGCGGGGGATGGCGCTGCGGCAGCTCGGTGTGACATCTCGCATCCCCGGTCCCCGCCGGCGTGATCCCTGGCAGCGGGCACCCGCCCCTCCGGGATGGCAGGGCCGGGCCTGACACCCAGGGCGGCGGGAGGAGGGAGCAGGTGTCACCCGTGTCGTGGAGAAAGTCGCGGTGAGAAAAGGGGGAAAATAATCATCCCGCCCGCGTTTGGCCGGCGGTTTCCATCCGCGCCTGGCAGGGGAGCGGGAAGCCGAGCATCGCTCCTGCCGTGGGGACACCCGCGCTGCTGGGGGGGTCGGGAGTGCCGGCGCTGCCCCCGACCCCGGGACCCCGGCTGGGAACCAGGGGGGAGGCAGGAAGCGGTGACAGCAGAGGAAACGCTGTTACAGCCGAGGCTTAACGAAGCTCACGTACAAAGGGAAGGAGGGACTGAAAAAGTAGGCATGCACTGTGGTGAGCGTCTCTGGTTTCAGGCGTGCCAAAGCGGGCCGCATCTCGCTTTCTCTTGTGCGAGCGAAAGTCCGGGCTTTACTCGTCCAGCTTCGTGATCCATGCTCCTCGGACACTGGGTCTCCGATGGGTTTTAGTGGAGGCACCCTCCGGAGTAAATAAGTCTTAATTTGTCCCTAGAAATAGAGGTGGGAAAGGGTGAGAATGGGAGGAAAATGCTGCGAGTCGCCGCCGCTGCAGAGTGTGGAGGTTAACGAGCCAGGGTGGCTGCTTTGGCTCTGGGGCTGCAGCTATGTAGGCTGATTGCTATCGCTTTCGGCCTCATAAATGAGTGTGGCGTGTCGTAGTGTTGCATTGCTACTAGCATACTCATTAGAATTAGTCACCATTCAAATGCTGCTAATATCGCAGCCAGCTAGTGTTTTCAACCTTTAAAATTAAGCAATTAAGGAAATTAAGGCAGTGCCTAAAGAAAAAATCCTGCCTCAAGTACAGTGTTGGCATTTGTCTGGAAGCTTTGCTCAGTGTTACTTTCTGCACGCAGAAATGCTTGTCTTTGAGTCAGAACATTTGCTTTTCTTTTGTATTGTACTTGAGACTTTTTCCTGAAGATACAGCGCTTGAATCAGAAGCCTGACTTGCTTGCAAGAATGATGTGCAGATGAATTTGTAATGTAGAAATATATATACCACAAAACTGTAAAGGACAGTATCAAGGTAACAAGGTTTCATGTTTGACACACATTAATTTGGTGACAATTGTGTCAGTTTTCCTGTGACACTCTTTCCTGCAGGTGTTGCTCATGGAAGTGACCCAGCTTGCCTGTGCTCTCAGAGGTAGAGTCCCATGAGGTTTCAGGCAGAACAAAGGCATCTGGTAGAAAAAAATTTCTGAAATAATGAAGAAATACAATTGGTGTGCTCTTTCTCAGAGGGCCAGACACACATGGCCAGTATAATAAAGTAATACTATGTTTTGTCCTCCTCTGAATATTTGCAGCTAAAGAAGAAAAAAAAAAATCTGTTGCCAAACATGAGCTGAATTTATCAATGATTTTATAAATCAATGTAGCTGAGGTGTTACTGATAACTCACTGAAGTAATTTGCTAGCAACAGACTGCAGCAGGAAAAAAAGGTGTGTTCTCACTGTTTATTAGTACAGCACCATTCTCGGTTCCCTTTAACTTCTAGTCAATAGGGTTTTCTCCCCTTCCTCAGTGGTCATTATTTTTGTCTTGCAATAGTAACAAAGTCTGTGTAAAAATGCATGGTGTGGTCATTAAACAGGGATTGAACAGGTTACAAGGTGATAATGTGCAACATGTGATAATTTTTTTAAAATGTATTACTTAAAGGATTATTTATGGAAATATATCTTGGACAATAAATAACTCTTCTCCCAGTTATTTCAGAGGTAATTTTTTAAAAATATATGTGTTGTATCTGTAACTTAAGATAGTTCTTGAATAGAGGTGCAGACAGGAAGCTAGTGCAGTGGTTCCCAAACTGTTGAGAGGAATATCTCCCTGCTAGCAGCTCCATCTCCTGATTTTGCCTGTGGTTCATGGCTTGGGAACTGCTGTGCCCTGAAGTGTTTATTTTGCTTAATTTTTTGGTTTGAGGGAGGAGGTGCAATTTGTCGAGGTTCAGAAGCCTCTGGTAAGCAGGGGCAATGTTATATAGACTGAGGAAAGTGGAAGATGGAAAAACATTACTTACTCCTGAAATTTCACATAAGAATTATTATGTGAGTGATATGCAGCTAGTGATAGGATGTAAGCGGTGATTCCAGAGGTTTTACCCATAGATGGAGGCTTCAGGAGGTCTACACAATGCCCTGCATTGCAGTAGAAGAGGTTGAGGAAGACATGAGTTACTTGTTAATTCACGCAGGTCTGGCTTCCCTATGGCAGGATGCATATCTGGCCTGGGAAGAGACAGGGACCAACTTGTCTTTTGTACCTATGTTTTATTTTAAGTTGTCTTGTTGCCCAAAGCTGTGCACTTGTTTGGTGAGGTTTCAGTTTCTAAACCGAGGAAGCAGTTGGTGGTGTTTCCATCACCCATCTAGAGCTGTGTTTACACTGTGAATTTGCAGCATGTCAAGTCCACTCTGGCCTATTTCTGATGCAGACTCTGGAGGTAAAGGTGGTGTGAAACAGGTGTTCCTGCAGCTGTGTTTAACTTCCCACAGTCAGTGGGAAGGACTTGGTTGTTTTGTTTTCACTAATACACCTGACGTGTAGATGTATTGCTTTTGGCAAGGTGGCCCATCAGCTGCTGTTGAAACAGATGTGTGAATTCATGCCCCAGCTGAGGAAGTCCCCAAACTGTGGCTTCCTGGCAGCTGTTGAGGGGAGAAAGTGGGAGAAATAAAGCTTTAAGCTTGCCCTGTTAATTTTTCCTCTAAGCCCCTGCTGGTCATGTCTGTTTGAAACAGGTTCCTGAGCTGGGTCTGACTCTGTATGGTAGCTTTGGTAGGAGTGAGACCAATGTTGGGCAAGTCTCTGGTACAGACTGAGTTCAGGAGAGAGCTGGAAACCAGGCTGGTTTGAACAATGACCAAAAGCACAAATAAAACCAATGGCAATTTATGTGAAATAGCTTCTATCACTTCTATATGAAAGGAATCAAATTCCTTTTTTGCGTATACAAAATGGCTCTGATTGACCCTTTCCCTTTCCTGCCTCTGGTCTGTCCTGCTCACTTAGGAGCTCTCTTTTTTTTATTGCTTTGTATTTGTTCCCTATAGAATAATACAAAACTCATGTCCTGACTGACTTGCTGTTTGGTGATCAAGAAAGATCAATGGCTGAATGTTTAGGTAAGCGTAGAGAACATGCCTATTGTTGAATATGGGTGTTTATCTTCTCACTGAACTGAAAAATTTGGCATGTTTGCTAGAAGTGGTCCACTTTATCCCTGCCCATATGCATTGGTAATTCAGTTGTACCCCAAGCCTGATCAGACATGGGAGATGTGTTTGCATACAGGGACAAGTATGTCACCAGAGTGGCTACTTGTGCTCAGCATCAGAAGGGTTGCTGTGATATGACCCTCTATCTAGTTCAAAACTGTCAACGCATGACTTTTCCCGGTGTAATCCCTCCCCCTTAGTCAATTAAATACGACATTCTTCAGATCCTGACTGAAACTGTTGCCCTGTGTGACTAAACAGCTGCCACATCAGGTGGAGTGATTTACTGCATGTGGTGCTGAGAAGGCCTTGGTGGCATTTCATCTTGAATTTGAGGGCACAGATATTTCTATGTGTCTGGTCCTGTTGGTGCTTGGGTCAGATCAACTAGGCTCAAGAGAACTTACTCCTGAGGTTCACGTAGGTGTTTCTGGGGAAGTGCTTTTAGGAAGAGTCAAGTACCAGATGTTTTCAAAGCATGTCTCCGAAGATGTTACCCTTAATTCTGTTTACAGTGGTTTTACTTACTCTTTCATCCTAAGTTAAGGACAGGAACACTGAACTGTGTGCTGAATATTCACTGCAAGTGTTTGCAGCCATGTCTAGATAATACTACTTTAAAAAATGTTTCTATTGTAGTAGTGCATGGTAGGAGTCTGTTCTGCCTGGGGACTACACAGAGTATGACTTTCACAGCCCTCCAGAAGTTGCTCCTCTTATGGAGCACTTAAATTTTTTTGCTGATTGGTGTTTTTTCTATACTTGATCATGGTCATGAGGGAGCATCTTTATTTAGAGAGGAACATAAATAGTACTGCTCAGATGCTTACCTTCCCGCCCCTTCCCAGGAAGCACTGGCAACACGCAGGCATGCATTATAGGCCTGCTGTCCAGAATGTTTGTGAGAACTTCTTGTTAAAGCACTGGCAATGTTATTGCTGGATCTACCCCTGAAGTGGGAAGAACGTCAAGCTGCAGTGAAGTAATTCACAGATCTGATGCAATCTCTAATTAATTTCTATATACCTCTGCTCCCATGCAAATCAGGCAGAAGTTAGGGTTGTAGCAGTAGGTAAAACTTGGCTCCAGAGTTTGTAAAGCATTAGAATTCTTTGGGAAGAGATGCTCTATTAGAGGAAAACATTATCATGATTAATTATTAATAACAATGTAATTTCTGCCCTGTAATATTGAGTTTAAATTTGACCTAACAGCAGTGACTTTCAGCAGAACACGCTCCTTCACTTGGAAGGCAGATGACTTTGCAGCATATTAAATGTGAATTATGGTCATCTTATTGTGAAAGAAGTCAGATGAAGTGCTGTCTGTCTTTAATCAGCAGAGCTAGAAAAGGTTGTGATGCCTTCTTTTTTACATATATTAGAAAGTCAGTCCAAAGACCCTGCTGGCAATCAGCTGCATGTTGTCTTCCTACTTGAGTGATGACGGTATACCACAGAAAATAGCACCTAGCTCTTCCACTGACCTTTTTCTCTCAGTTCTGCAGACTTTTAATTCTGGTATTATTCCTGTAAAACTTCTACAGAGATATTGTGGATGTGCTCTCCAAGACAGTTAAGGTAAAGACCACTGTTCAAGTTTAAAACCAAACAAATAATGATAAAAAAATCAACAGACAACATCCCCTCACTTTCTTTCCTTTCTGACCTTCAAATCAAAGGTGTGTTTTCATTTTTCCCAGTTTTCCTCTTCTGTCTGAAAGTAACCACCAGTTCTGCTATTGCAGTGGTAGGGTGTGTTGGGAGCCTGGTACGGACCAGACTTAGGATACTGGGGCACTGAGCTTATGCCATGATGAGGTATCCAAATTTGCCTGTGCTAAGGAACAACCAGTTGCGATTGGAGTGGTTTTATCAAACAGTGTTAGGCATGAAGATCACCACTGTGATCTTGTATCCAGTCAGATCAGTTTGTGTTGCTGCAGTTTCCTCTGTATTGTTTTTAAACAGAGTGCTTGGCCTTGGGGATCCCCAAATCCTGTCTCCAGACCAGTGTGGGCAGTTGAAGTGGGACACTCTGAACCTCCTCAGAATGGCTGCAGTTCCAGTCTTATGCCCAGTGAAGTGGATGCCGCAGAGATGTGGAAAGCAGCATCTCTCAAGTTTAGGAAGTTACCATCCTCTGTCAGAGGTTAATGTGTCCTATAGGTGAGTTGGCTGAAAGAAATGCCTGGCTATGCCCTCAGCAGCCCCATTTCTCCCTGTGAATTTAATGCCAAATGTGGTGCTGGAGCACAGACACCCTCCATCCATCTGCTTGGCTACCAGGGGCTTGGGACCTTTGGCACGGTAGTAGTAGGAAATGAGAGCGGTGCTGACCTCTGCCAGTGTTTGATTTGATCTGTCATGCTTTGTTAGGCAGAGCCCATAGTCAGGGATGATACTTTGAAAAGGAATCTGACTTTCTTTTAATACATGAGTCAGGGGTGCTAGTAAGGATCACCCTTTGTATTCCTCTTGCTGGCACAGTTCATAGAGTGGATATCACATAGATAACACCTTGTGCCACTATTTTTTTTTTTTTAATAAAGTGGCACAACTGTGCTGTTGTGCTGTTACACAAACAGAAAATGTGTAGCATAGCTTTATTCTATGAGAAGATGAGAGAAGGTCTTGCTAAAATGTGTGTTTATACTGTTAGAGCTGTGCCTAGGCTAGGTATTTTAGTTATTTAACTTCTAGAGTAAATTATTGCACTCTTGTAACATGGGAAACAGCAGAAGACAGATGTTTTATTAGTATTCTTTCTTGCATAGCTTTGTGCCTTCATTCTTGACAGGCAGTGGCCACTGTGACACCTGCTGTGGTACTGAGCTGTTTGATCCATCTTGAACAGACCTTTCTGCTGTGGTTTTCTGTGGTGGTGTTTGTTTTTAGGGATTTGTGTTGCTGAGTGCTCAGTGGTGTAGGTAAATGAGGAAATTGCATCCTGCTTCTGTTGTTCCAAATTTTGGAAGGAATATTAAATAATAAAATAGGAAAGAGTACATAGATAAATGCAGAGAAGGAAAATATGCTGGACAAGTAAAATGACTAGATTTTCAAGATTTCCACTATTGCCTCTTTTCTCTCTTTTATTTCTTTTTTTCTTTTTTTTTTTTTTTTCCTTAAAGTCCTCTCATGTCTGAGATTGACAGTATGTGACAGAGGTTTGCTGTATGACTCCTAACGTGGATAGTTGAACACAGCCCGTGATGGAGACAGTAAAAACTCTGCAAGACATTTAAATATGTTGTTCTGTCAGCTTTTGTTTGAGAACTAGGTAAATTGTGTTGAAGCATATTGCAACTTACTGTCCTTTTCTTTGTATATGGAGTAGATTTTGCCTATTGAGCAACAGTGGCGGCAAAGCACCAAGGATGAAAATGGAGTTACATTTCTAGGATGGCCAAGATGGGTGTTCTTCACAGGCCACTGCCATGCAACAGCACCCTACACTGTTGATACGTGCTTGCCAGAATGTTATCTGTAGTTGCTTAGAATTGTTCTGGTTTCCTCAAACCACTGAAGCAGAAGCCTTTACCCTTCTGCTTTTTGTTTATTATTCATGTAGCAAACTCTGAATTCATAGGACTGAGCTGTCAAAGTCAGTGACTTAATTTGCAAGGTCAGCATGCATACAGGTAACAAAACCACACTCCTTACAAAAAAAATCGTATATTTCAGGTCCTAAGTCTTGATTTAAACAAATTTATTTAAATGGCTATCGTATTAAAGAGAAACAATCCCTTGTGTAGGTCTCCTAAATTGATTTAAGACCTTGTCTGCACATAGATTTTTGTACCAGTATACTTATGACTGCAAGGGGTATGATTTTTTTAATGCAATAATTGCTGTGTGGCCACTAGGAGTCCAGCTGGTGTGACTCCTGGTGTGAACGCTGTTCTGCCAGCACAGTGGCATCTCTATTTGGTACAGGTTATTCCTGCTCCCATGCAGGCATAAGTTGTTGGTTGCATATCTCTTTGGAGTGTTCAGCTGGTATAAATGTATCTGTGTTGCTGGTGTAGTCCAGCTCTAGATGTGTTGGTACAGCTGTGCTCCGCATAAAGGTGTGTGATATACTCATTTAGGTCCTTAATTGTTGTGGACACCGTGAGGAATCCTTTTGGGGCTCCATGAGTTTGGAGGCCTTTTAGCAAAAATCTCCAGAAGGTCTGAAGACTCCTTCAGGAGCTGGCTGCGCTAAAAATGTGCTGGTGAAGAGCAGAGGAGGATGAGCCTTGGTGCAGTGCACAGCCAGCGCTGACCACCCGTGGCAGACAAGACTCATGCACCTGGCAAGCGTAAGCAGAATTGTCCTTGAGCACTGTGGATGCCTTATAGAGAACTCCCAGATGGTGGAACTGGCATCCAGGGTAGCATAAACACCGGATCTTATTGATACACAGGTTTGACTCGCAGAGTTGTAGGAGTCACGGGGAATTGCAGAGGGCAAGAGGTTACCTCCTTTTCTCCTTTGGAAGGAGATCCTTTGTTTCAGTCCAGCCAGGGCTAGTGAGGAAAGCTATTTTTTATCAGGCCTAACTCCTAAGTATGAGCATGGTGAAGGGCACTGAAAATGAGAGCATGGTGTGAGGAACTTGCTTGGTAGTAATGTAAGAATAAACATAATGATGTAACCCCGGGAGTAAAATTGCTTTTGTCATTTGCTACTGTGCTAGAGTTTAATCTCAGGGTGAAAATCAGTGCCTTCAATTCCATCACAACAGCAATCACAGCTTTAGTGAAGCAGATGGAGGTGAAAAAAAGGTAGCAACTCTGTTTTACATTCTGATGTTTCCATGGCTTTTATCAGCAATAAAGACCCTTGTTTTGGCATTTCCTTGCAGTGAATGTTTGGCAGTCTTCAGCTCTTCCATCTGGCCATTTTTTGCCAGGAAATGCCCAGAAGGGAGGTCGTGGTTGAATTAAATACTGTTTCTAGGGTACTGGGCTTCATGTGGCTAATGAGAAGCCTTAGTATAGAGAGCTTTTCAAAATCGAAATAGAGTCAAGCAAGGAGACAGAACTATAAAATAGTAATTATCCTTGCTGTGCTGGAGTGCTGTTGCTTAAAAATGTGGAACCAAGGGCTAGGCTGAGCCCTCCAAATTCTTTCTTGATGTCTATTCGTATAGTTTCATAAATGTATTAAAAAAATAGCATTAAGGTGAAAAATACATAAATTAAAAATTCCTGGAAGTCCCTCCCCTTCCTTCACTTCCTCAGCCCATAAAAGACAATGCAGCTATTACTGTTTCATGTGGGGATATGATAGGAGAGAGAGAATAGCTGGGAGAACATCTGAAACAGTTACAGCTAAGCTTGTGTGTGCTGAAATAAATTCAAGAAATGTGCCTGAAAAGTTGTATGAGAAAGCTTGGATTCTTATTCTGCTTGTACCACTGTAAATGCAGTTAAAGCGCTACTGGATCAAAGGAAATAGTTGAAATTTATGATGATATTACTGAAAACACATTGTGGCCCAAAAGAAAAACTAACTGTGCCTCTGGGAGAGGAGTCTGGCTTTGCAAATCTTTGTCCTCTCAGCAAAAGCATCTCTGTCAATTTAGGGAATGATTGGTGGGAGTCTTGGGACACAGTTCTGCGAACCTTTGCTTACTTCAGTAGTCTCCTTGAAGACAAAAATCACTGATTGCTTACAGAGAATATTTGTCAGGCACAGTAATTCATGTAAGTAGGAATTTGCTTGCAAACAGTTTTGTACTGCTTCATAAAAAAATCCAAAGCTATAGCTGCATCTGTGCAATTCCATAGCTAGATATACTTGTGATTCTCTAGCATGTTACAGCAGCATGTCTGCAGGAATAAAAAAATAAGCTGGAAAATATTTGGAGTACAGATGTTTAGAAACCTTAGCCATAGCCTACAAAAATCTATCACTAAATAAGCGTGACAGAGCTTGCAGAACTCTTGTGACTTGCTGCTTGCCTTTAAGGTACTTGACAGTTTAGTGCTGGTAAAGATGCTTCCTGGTTAAACAGTATGAGATGCTTTGATAAAGACATATTTCTCAGGCAGAGTGCTAAGCATTACTCCCTGAGACTAGTTTGTGGATACAGCATTATCCAAATACATGAGAAAGGTGTCCTGAATTTTAAATGCTTGGTTAACGGGCATTATTCATGTTGCTGAATAATTCTGCTTCAAAATCTGTGTCATGAGATGCCTGGTTTGCAGGGGTGACACCTTTGCTAAACTAGCCAGAGCACATGGGGACATGGTGTATGACTGTTGGCATAGCCTGAAAGAACCGTGAACCCGAAGTGTAGTTCTGGATATAATTTTTAGTGGACTCCACCACCTAGCCATTAGGAGAAAATACTTCGATGCACCATATGCCTGAAATGAGGAAAGTTTGTGTTCACAAGCCATCTCACTTCTGTCTCATAAATGCTGATATGTTTGCTCCAAAGATTTGATGCTCGCTAGCAGATTTATTTATGCCTTTGATTATAGTGCTGTCTCGCAGCTCTTCATATAAATTTAATTGTGATGGTAATGTGGTGGTTGTTTGAAATTGCAGATCTGTTCGCATTGGTGAAGGTGATCCTTCAGAAGGCCTGATGTGCACAGATGTCTTGGCAGCTGCTGAGACCACACCTGCTGCCATCTGTGTGCAGAGGGACCTGACCCTTTACATGTCAGGTGGGAATAAAATTGTTCCAACTCTACCCTTGGTGTGTGTTTGATGAGATTCCTATTTGCTCTAAACAAGAGTGGCACGATGAGAATAAGCTTGAGGATTTCTGTCCTGAGCTTTCATTCTCTGTAACGTAGGCTGTTGATGTCTAATTAGATTGCATTTACCTGCCTTCCTGAAGCTCGTTTCAGGATTCCCAAAACTACTAGCTGAGGGTGAGAAAGCACAGAGGGATTAAGAGACTTGCTGAAGTCTGTGTGGGAAACTGGTGGCAGGGACAGAAGCTGAGCCCTTTGATACCTGCTCTTCTCTCTCACTGTGGGATTTGCTGGAGCTGAACACTGTTGAGTGGGTGATGATCATGAGAGGTGTATCTAAGCTGCTGGAAGAGGACCGATCCCTGTCACTCTGGCTGGGGCTTTTCCCTGAATGGTTGTGCATGTGATCTAAAACCAGGGTGGGAAGAGAGGAGTGGGGACAGTACAAGGAAACCTGATTCACACTGAAAATAAGTTCTACCTCTCCTCTTATTGGTGTCACTTTTTAATGTGCATGCAGCAGCTTGTAAAGGAATCACCAGGACTGGTGGAGGGACTCCCTTTGCCAGGAAAGTTCATGGCTGGGATTGAGCGATCTGTGTTGAGTTTGAGGATTGTATTTGGCACTGAATATGTTGCGTGTTATTAATGTCAGTAATCATTTTCCAGTGCTGGAGTTTTATTTAACAGATGCTACAAAAAAAAAAAATCTTAATAAGATGACTTGCTCTGAGCAGTGATGGCTCAGCAGCTGGGAGACTTGTGTATTTATTTTTAATGAAGTGTGGGCTTTCTCTTTATTATTCTTTATGGCCCTCTGCACACTGGGAAACCCCTTTCTTTAGCAAAGGGGCAGGGCCTTTCAGGGCTGACAGGAGCAACTGCTGTTTTGGAAGACAGACAATAGCATACATGTATGTAATGTTGGTTGCAAGTACAACCTTGAGCATCAGCTTATGCTGGTGTGAGCAAGTTCAGATTTGCAGCTGCTGTTAGGAGATGCTCAAATTAAGTATCAAAGATAGGTAATTTCATGTCTGGGCGTTTTTTCAGCCCATGGGTAGAGTGCTTGCCTATGGCCTCTTGCATCAGGCAGAACCATCTGATAGTGCTGGGTGAAAGAGAGTGGGGTGCTGATAGTTGCTGGAGCTGCATGTTCCATCTTGATGCTGTGCTTACAGGGAATTTGCACTAGGTGGAATGGCACTGTACGGAGCCATGAATGATGCCTTTCCCTTTGCGAGTACTTCTGTGTTTTAGTGCATTTCACCAAGTTGGTAAATAAATAGGCAGAGCATTTGAAAACATTTCCTTTCCTTGGTGCCCCAAAGAAAATTGTGGGATGATGCTCTAACCACTGACTTGGGTTTTGGCAAATTATTTAAGGTTCCCTTGAGGAGTCTTAAATGTTATGCAACGTGTGTGATATTAATTGGTCTTGTGAGCTCTTTGGTGTAATGGACCAAAGGACCGGATTTTGCTTCTTTTGGGGAGGAATTACTCTCATATCTCTTTACTGGAAAGGATGCACTGAAGAATTAACATCACAGAGGTATGAGAAACTGTTTTTTTACTCCTAGAGAGTATTTATTTTACAGGCACTGACAGAACATGGCTTTGTCCCTCTGTTTGAGAGGACTGAGTGCTTTCAGAGTCCTCCTAGCAGATAATATCCATGCTGATAAAGTATCTTGGTTGCAAGTGTCAAATGTTTGCACTGCAGCTCTGGACCAGGATGATGGAAACATCTAGGTTTTTATAACTGTCTGTCTGGTCTTAGTATGCTAACCTGAATTCTGTGGGAATGATGTGGTGCTTACAGCTGGGAAGTCAGGAGGAAGCAAGCAGATCATATGGATTATATTCTTGTGATTGTAATGAGTGTAAATATATGTGTATTTTCTTTGTCTGTGGATCAGAAATCTCTAGACCAAACTTGAGATGGGCTTGTACTGGGGCAATAGGCTTGTAAAGTTGCTGCAACTGTTAATGCAGGAAAAGCTGGGGGTATCATAATCTTCCAGTTATGCCACTAAATAAAAATATGTTAATTTCTAATTTATTATTGTTCACTGAATACCTGTCTCTAATAGTTAGATTACCTTGTCAGTCTCTTTGTCTTGTTCTTACTATCTGTGCTTTTATTCCCAGGCTCACCTGGCACTGTAAAGCCTGTTAGGGCCTGAAACTAATATTAGGCAAATTAATGTGTGTGATTGTGCTGCTTCAATTTTCTTGTAGCAGCTAGTGGGTTTAGTTTCTTGATTTGGGGGGGGGGGGGGGGGGAAATATGGCCAGAGAAGAAAAGTCAGAAAATAAGCTTCAGACCAGGATAGACTTTGAGGCTCTGATTGGAGAACTGTGTACCATGAGTTCTGATTTAATGCAGCTGTGCTGTCCCAGTCTCTAAACCTGTAATTAAAAGACTCTGAGAGATGGATTGATGTGGACAGTAGTTAGGATATTAATTAAAATGCCATGGATGATGAGCGGAACAGTATGCCTTTAAACAGAGAAATGGGAGAATATATCATTCAAAATGCCATGAATTGTCAGTCTTGGATCTTGTTTCTTTGTCTTTTGAAAGCTCAAGCAATTGTAAATTGCTTCGTGGGGTGCAAGTGCAAAGATAGTGGAAATTTGGGGTTCTAAGTCAAAACAAGGTACTTATAGACAAATGTTCATTCTGGTAGGATTAAAGTGCTTTCAGATGGCCTGTTGCTTTTCAGACATGCAAGCCAGAGAAAAAGGCCTGTGTGGAGCAATCTGAGACTTACCTCTAAATTTCCTAGCAGAATGTCATCTTTTGTTTTCATGTCAGTATATCCCTGTGCTCGTGTAACTCAAACTCTTTCCTACAAAAATATGTATGCAGTCAGCCTTTATTCCTCCTTGGAATTAAATTATATAGAGGTGGAGCAGGTGAAGAACACTTTGAGCAGCCGGGGGTGGGTTCCCAGTTTCACAGGTCCTGTAGCCCTTACCACAGCTGTGAAAATCCTTTTCTCCCATGCTTTTTACATCTCCCATGAGAAGTCTTACAGTTATGGGAAAACTCTCAACACCTCTAATGGTGTTGGAACCCATTGATTTGAAGTGTATCAACAGCAGTGAGTGATCAGAGGTTGCACATCTCTGCCAGAAAGTGAGACATGGTTTGGATTAGGGGAGGAGAAGAAGGGAAGTGAGTGTGTGGTGAGGTCCTGCAAGTCCTCACCTCAGGCATGTTGGGCTGCTGTTGTTCTTATGGATTGCCTTAGTACAGCAGTGGGTGTTTTGAGTTAAAGTGTGGGAAGGGGATTATCTGCCTGGACAGGGTAGGACCCCTAGACAGCTTGTCCCTCCCTCCATTCCTGTAAAACAGTGGAGTAGATGCAGTTGTCCTCTAGGCAGTCAGTTTGTAAACCATTAGTTCAGAGATGTCTTTTACTTGATGGGAGAAAACTCAGGCAGATTCAAAGTCAAGTGCTAAAAGATACACATCACTGTCTGTTGAAATTTTTGGTATTCTGGATTTGGCCCACAAAATTTTGATCAGTATTAGGATCGTATGAGGCATGTCCATAATTGTACTTCCAAATGCCTGAACCTAAAGACTTGAAAGCCTTCTGATCTGCTATTGGCAAAAAGTCATCTGTTTGAAGTTATTTTCTGTCTCCCAGTTGTTTTCCCAGAATATTCTGGTTGGCAGGGACCCACAAGGATCATTGAGTCCAACTGTTATTTAAATGCCCATACAGGGATCAGACTCACAACCTTGGTGTAACCAACTGAGCCAATCTCAGTGTTGTTCAAAGCTTCAAAGAAACCGGTCTTCTACTGAAAGCAGCAAGAAATGGAAAAGCCAAACCCACTTGCTTTCATTGTCTTGGCATTTCCGTGATATTGAAAGAAATGGCCAGACCAAGGTGGTTTTTTTTGTTTGTTTTTTTTTTTTTTTAAACAAATACTTCTTTTGTTTTGGTGTAGTGCTTGTTTTGTGGCTGATGCCTATTTGCCAGGTTTTATCTCAGAGCAACAAAAAGCTGTGAATAGTGGGATAAAGAGAATGAAATTTGTGATGAAAATGTGCAGTGGGCCATAATTGGGCCATGCTGCCACTGCTGCAAGAGAGTAAACTTTAGTCAAGACACTGCTTACTGTCTGCAAGACAGTAAACTAGTCAGATGGGAGAATATTGTATTTCTTTCTGCATGGCTGACTTGCTTACATTTGGGGGCTTGTGTTTGGCTTGTTACCTTTGTTTGGAAACAGGGTCAAAAAAAGGGAGACTTATGGGGGAGGGGAGCAGCATGGGCTGTTGAGGTTCAAGTCCTGGATTAGGGGTATAAGCCACTTAAGTCTTCCTTCTGCCTCCTTCACAGGAGACAGACACTTGCTGTAAGTTCCCTGAATGTCACAGCAATGTGGCAAGCCATGCCCAGCTTTGTGTGAAGTGCTGAAAAGGCGTAGCAGTGTTCTTTGGCGTTTCTTGTCTTTGAAAACACACTGCTCCAAAACATCACGTAATATTTGCCTGGAAGAGGAGGATGTGTTTCAGTCAAATGATAAGAGGGGAGGGGCTGCTCTCAGGACTCAGTGTGAGACACCTCCCTTGTTAGAAATGGGGAAAAATAGATGAAAACAGCAAATGCAAAGGCACCCGTCATGCTGACAAGTTTGGCCTGAGGAAGCCAGCCAAATCAAGACCGGCAGGGGAGGGAATGGGAGAGAGCCAGAGCAGGAGGGAGCAAGTATTTAGTGTATCAGGCTGTGCTTCTGGTACCAGGCTTGCAAAAAATTAAGGGGAAAGAGGGTGTAGGTGGTGGTTGTGGCTGTGACTTTCAAACTCCCTTGTCTGTACTCCCTCTTGCCAGCCACAGGCTGCGTTCCCCATCTCCCTCCTGCTACTGGGCTGTGGGCCACTTCCCTGGAAAGGGCCGTGTACCAGTTGGCCCTAGGATGTGCTGTGGGGCGTCCCTGGCAGTGAGATGCAGCTGGGAGGAGAGGGCTCTGGCAGGACCTGAAGTGAGGTTTGGGTTGCACTGGGAAAGGGTGAACTAGGAGGGATGTTGGGAGGGAGGAAGACATCGTTGACTTCAATGGGAACTGTCACATCTCCAACACTAAGGTGCAGTGAATTAATGAACCCTTCCTGGAATGCTAGCTGTATGCTTTGGTGATGAAAAAAGTTAAATAGAGCAGTGTGTTACCTTTACTGTCTTTTCTTCAAGATGTCTTGAACTTTCTAAAGAAAGACTCTGTAAAGGCTCTCTCCCTGTGGAGGTGAACTTCAAAGATCAAGAATCCTGAGTGGAGAAATAAAGCAACCTGTGTGGCACCACTGACTCCACACTGAGTTACTAAGGATTATTTGGGACAGGCAGAAAATGCTTTGGGCACCAAATGTAGTAGCTTACTGGTAAAATCACTGTGGTGGTGAAGGATGGAAAGTTAGCCTTCCTTTAGAAGAACACGAAGGCAGAGAGAAGTTAAGCACAGTTAGAGTTTTTTTTTTATTAAACAGAAGTGATGAATAGGTGTTTCAGCATCATTAAGCCCTGAGACATTTGATAAGAACCTTGCTGAGTAACTTAAAAGTTTTTGGCAAACACAGTAAGGTCTGTTTGAAGTGACCTGTGATGTGTCTGTGAGTGGCATAGCTTCATGTACTTTCAGGTATATGAGCTATCTTCTTCCCAGCTTGTTTCTGAAAAATACCGTAGGCAGACAGTGTCCCCTAGCCTGAATTCAACCTGTGTGTAGAAAATGGGTAAGAAGGTCTGTTTAAAAATCTTAGTGAGGGCCTGCATTAGCCTGACTTGTGCTACGATGCTGCCTGGTCTAGCAGTGGTTCACCTGCAGTGTTTTTCAGTTGTGCAGCAAGCATTAAGGCTAGGTGGGCTCAAATTTATTTGCTGTTGTCTTGAGTGTAGTTGAAGACCCCAGTGATGCTGTTAACAGCATCCCTACAGCCTTCTTCATTGTTGAGACACTTTCCTAGTGTGTGCAGTACTTTGAGTATACTCTGGACTGCCACAGGAGCCCCCAGCCAGTGGCTTTTAGGCAACAAATTGCTTGTGGGTGTCCTCAGCATAATCTATGGCTCTTCAAGGCCCAGGTGGAGAAGGTGGTGCTTTTATCAGTTTAGCGTTGTTTCTTCTGGGTCAGACTTTGTGAGCCGGGCTGGTGTCTGCAGGGGAGGAGAGCAGAGGAAGGAGGATATGAGGGCCTAATGAATCCTTGAAGTTCTTGTTTATTATCAGTCTCCAGAGGGGGAATGCACAACAGAAATTCTCTGCTTTGTCCTTCCCTGGGGCAGTATTTCTGCCTTGAGAATGAAAGGGTATGGCTTCAACCAAAAAACAGCAACAGACACAGCTGTGAGGATGTGAGTGATGCTTCATCTTAAGAGGAGTTAGGGGAACAGTACAGCAGTGCTACTCAACCTGAGGTCTGTGAGAGAAGAGTCTGCAGATACATATCTTCCTCCAAGTGCAGGCGATCAATTTGCAAGGGGGAAAAAATGCAATAAATTAGTATGCCAGGCTTAACTTAATGCCTATATGGTTGCAAATGACACAAATGCAGGACCAAGATACAAGACAGCTCCTTTTTTTTTTTAAAAAGTTTTTGGAATGAGGAGTGGGTGAGTAGTTTGTTTGTTTGGTGCGGGTTTTTTGTTTTGTTTCTCCTTCAGAAAAGCTTAGTGGTCCTTGGATTAAAAATTGTTGAGAATGTTTTGCTTGTAAGTTGTAGCTAATTGTTGTCCATCTCTCACCCTGTTTTCAGCCTACACTGGCACATTTTTAAGCACTGGGTTTGAAAGGGAGAGCTAAGGGAGCTGTCACTATGACTTGCTTGACTTGGCCCAGCGAAGAGCTTAGCTTTTTCCTAACATGGGTATGTCTAAAGTTTGCATGACTTTGTTTAGCTGAGCTATGTTTTTCTCCTCCTGGCTTCTTTTTATGCAAGCTTTTCTCATGTGAAGTATTTTGGATTAGATGAGATTTACAAGGAGGAGTTAACATTACATTTCAAGGTTTGCTTCTGCAATTGCATTGGCTTACTGACATCATATCCCCTGGGGTCAAGCCTCTGGGCTGAGAGCCAGTATTTAAAAAGATTTTTTTTTTTTCAGGGTGGAGGAATATCTTGTAATTTCACCCCCTATGAGGTCGACCTCTCCCTCTTGTGCTGCTTGCTCATTATTTCAGATTCTACCTCTGCAACATGTAAGAAAAGACTGTTCTAGCCCTTATTGTGATACTTCATGCTTAACCATCTGCTTAGAAGGCATTGATGATACTACATGCAGCTTGATCTCCTCCTGACTCATTTCTGAATTGCTGGTACATCCCTGTATGCTGTTGAGGCATCTTTGAACCTCACTGTGTCACAGCAGTATACATGAGGAGTAAATCTACTGAAGTCAGTCAAGTAGTACCAGCGTGAAACTGGAGTGACCAGAAAATCATGTCTCCTTTCTTCTGGATTATGTATAGCAGAGAGGAGCGAAAGCTTCAAGTGAGCAGAGAAAATTTTGAAAGCAGCTTTTTGATTTCCCTACCAAAGAGACTGGCCAAGTATAGTGAAAGTAATTCCAGAGACCACAAGCTGATTTGAAGTGTGTCCCTGGAGTTGCATAAACAGATGGTGCATTATTCATGAGCTAACTGAGCCTTTTCCCTCCTTCAGCAGTCTGGGACATGCAGAAATGTGCTTGCTTCTTTCACCTGGTTGACTGGCCCTCTGGGAAGGGTCCACTCTTTGCAGAGTGGAGGGGAGAGAGCAGGGAAGGCTGCTGATACCATTAGGCTGATTTGCACTGTGACTTAGGAGCAGTTACAGGAAGCCCATATGAATTCACTTATGACTTGTTAATGTTGTGTTTGTCAGACAGCAGCCAGTGGGGATCAGAAGCCTGAGGTACTCAAAAGCAGTGCAAAAGGGAAAGACTGCCTAGGCACCAGAGTACCTGTGTGCCAACCCCATGGGCTCATGTCATGTCATCCTTGTTCCTTCTGCATCTCACTTGCAGAAAACAAAAACAACAGTAATTTTCATTGGAAGTTGCTGAATGTGGCCTCCTTCAGTGTATTCCTGAATCATGACCTTGTAGAAAGCATACCTCTCCCAGCAGGAATTCAGCAAATCCATTAACAGGCTTATGATGCTGGATCTGTTGTGAGATGTTTCAGTTCAGCTGACCATGGCCTAACCAGAGAGCAGAGGGGACTGCCCTTGTTTGCACCCATAGCTATGATGCTTGTGTGGGATGTGCCATTTCCTTTGTGCTGTGTTTGTCAGTCTTGCAAGCTACACATCTGACTACTTCTTTGGTAGCTGCTCTCCTCTCTGATTTTAATCCAGCAACAATGATAAAATGACATTTTCATCCTGTCACTTCCTCCACTGCTTACTTTACCATCTAAGCACTGAGCTACAACAGTTGTAATGTTCATGTACTGTGAGCAAAACCTACTAAAATAGTGTGATCAGACAGAGACCAGATTAATGTTGTCACTTGAATGTGTTCTACTGAGTTTTATTTATTGTTACATGTGTAGCAGTGGGTATTTTAGCTGGTACAGATGTGTGATGATGTCCTTAGTCCCAGGACTGCCCTTTCTTGTAATAGTCACAGTTCATTACAAAGAAATAAGTGTTCAGAGAGAGAGAGCTGGCATAATCATGGCATACTGGAAGAACAGGTCATATAACATCCTTGGAATAAGCTGCTGTGGATTCATCATGAAATCAACTGTTTAGGTTTGGGTTTGTCTCTGACAGACAAGCTCTCTTACTGTGTCATATGTTCACAGCCACTTGATACAGACAAAGCTAACCAATCTCCTCGACAGAACAGCGTTTTCTCTACAGCATAGTTTTGTAATATATCTAATCCTGCATATTTTCCCTGGTGGGGATTCCATCTCTCTGCTGGAAGAGGTACCTTTGTAGTCAGGCTATATTGTCCTTTATTAATTGAATTGCATAATTTCCATGTAACTCAAGCTTTTAATACTGTAATGAGTTCCCTTCAATCCTTGATGTCTCATTCCTTGAATTCACATCTATGTGTGTTAGAGGTTTCTATATTGGTGTGCCATACCTGTCTTTCAGTGCGATTGATGAAATTATCTCAGTTTACTAATGCCTTGCATAATCTTCTGAACTGCATTCAGATGCCGTTGAAGTGGGTTGGGGGTTAGACCACTGTGACAGGAAACCTTGGAGCTGGATAATCCCCTAGATTGGTTTCCAATTTAAGCCATATCCCAGAGGTGTAGTAAAAAGCAAAGAAAGCTGCTTTCATGATGCTGTGGTTGCAGTTCATCTTCTGGTGTGTGATCAGATGACCCATGAGAGGATCCAAACCATTTAAGGCCTGCAGAATCAATGCTGATTATGTAAGCAGTCACTGTTTTGGAGTATGGATCAGAGAAGTATGCACAAGGAAACTGTAGTGTGTTTTCTCAGGCTTTTTGGAATGACTGCTAACAATAACAACTGTATTTTTACTCTGTACTGCTACAAGTGGTGTGCAGGATGTGGTGTGCTTTCACACTGCACTGCATGAAGGCAGCCTGCATGGTGATGCCGGATCTGACGTGCTTGTTGATCACAGCCGTGTCAGATAGGTAGACAGTAGCTGTGATTTTTCTTTTTCATCTCTTCAGCTCAGTCTATTTGTTGCAAGCCTGCCGGCAGCTCTTGCCATTCAGCTGGGTGATGTTCTAGCAGCATTTGAGAGCTGGCAGAAAAGGGTGATGATCAGATGCAGCCAGTTAAAAAAAAAAATAAGCATATGCTTTACAGGAACATGTATTCTGTATCCCTGAGCTGAAGATGAAATTTCACAGCAGTCTCGTGGGGGAGATAGTGGCCTTTTGGAAAGCTTACTTAAATACTGGATGCACTGCGAGGATGTGTCAGCTCTGCATTTAGAAGCTCGGGGTGGGGGGTTTGCTGTGTTGGGAAACCCAGAGGTGGACACAGCCTACTAAACACAGATTACTTGTTAGTGAACATGTTATGGGTGTTACAGGAAAACAGCTAGAGGGGATGGGATCATGTTAAACGTTAGTATGGTAGTGTTGGACCCTGGGGATATGTAGGTGTAATCCCCAGGCTGTATCAGCACATTACAAAATGTTCATGATACCTCATGGTGGGAGAAATTTCCTCAAAAGAACACCCCCTTGGTTGCTCTTCTGCATTTTACGGGTCAGTGTCTTTTGTTTCTGTCATGTGCTGTGGGGGACCAGTCTCATAATGTAACCAAGTTAGGTACCCGTCCTGTGTCAGTGCTCAGAGGGGCGGCTGAGGGTTGCGTGAGTATGGAAGTTGAAACCTCCATACTTTTGGGTATTTCGTGCCCTCAGGATTGGGTGCAGTGATGTGAATGCTATGGAAGAAATTGTAGCTGCTGTTTTCTTTAGGAGCAGGTATGAGTCTCTGGGGGTGTCAGTCTCATGCTTCCACCAGCTTTAAATTCACGGAATGGTAAAATGCAATTGTTGTATTATGAGACCCAAATGTAATACATGAAGAATGTGTGGCACATTAAACCTGTCTGGTTCATACAGAAACTCATGTATAATTCATAGTCTTTGTAAATATGTCAGCTTAATGCCTCTCTGGCACCTATCAGCAAAGCTGTGTCTCCCTTGGGTTAGTCAGGCCTGACAGCTTTTGAAATTGGACCTTGAATTGTGTGACAAATGGTGCTGAACTCTGAACACTACTGAATAATAACTAGTTTTGAATTCAGAAAAAAAAATTTCTTACAGTCAAAGGCATTTTATTGAAGTTCTTAATTGTCTCCTTGGGACAGTTTTAAATCTTAATCCTTGTTATGATGGAGAAACCCTTACTTTTTCAGTAGAGCAGGATTGCACTAACACCAACCAAGCTTTGGTTATTCTTGTCTGCAACACATTCCACCAACATCAAGAAATGTAATTAAGTTGCTGGTCATCTGAAAGTTCTTCCAGGCATTTATTTGTAGTTTAACTAATATGTACAATATTTTCCCATATACTGTAGCTCCTGAATAAGAGTCACTGTGACAGAAATGTGCCATGCCATAAGGCTCTTGGTGACTGGTGTGATGTATGCCTACTTTTTATTAAATAAATTGCCTGTATTCTGTGGACAAATTGAGCTGTACTTGCATAAAACCTGTGAGAGTGCATGAACTTATGTGTTGGTTTTAAGTGACAACGTTGGTCTTTTAAGTAGTTCATAGTAAGCAGCAGCTTGGTTTAGTTGCTGCTCCTCTGAAAAAAATCAAGTGCCAAATGTATCATAGGCACTATGAAAGTAATGTTAACTAACAACATGTATTACTGGGGCTCAGAAAGAGATACTGAGAACTTTTGAGAGCTACTGGATGGTAAATTGTTAAAACACACTGCTCTGTGGGATGCTAATGTAACCTGGGCTGAAGCCAAAGTCTGTAGAAGTCTGAGCTAGTTATCCAGGGAATTAGCCTGCTTTGGACTGGGTCCTTTGGATGAGATTTTCAGAAGCAGTTAGCAGTGCTCAACTCCACTGACCTTAACTTCAGTGGGAGTGGAGAACCCAATGCTGAGTTTTCCTGATGTTAAATCTATTGGATTTAAGATAATCTCTGAGTGACTCAAAGGCACTGAGGGGAGGAAGAATAATCTGCATTTTTAAGTCAGATACATTACATATTCTCTCAAGAGCTGGCTTTACAAGTGACTCTACAAGTTACAAAGCTCTATTTACCAGATGGCCAATATGACTTATTTTCCTGCACGCAGATATGTCAAAACAAGGGCAGTAAAAGGTGAGTCTGCCTTGCTAAACACAGCTTTTTGCCTGCAGCTGGGACCCCTCTTGCAAAAATTTGATGTGAAGGGAGCTAGAGCAAGAGATTTTAATATCTGGAAGCCCTCCCAGGGCACATCTCCTTAAACTCTACTCGTGTTCCTGAGCTCTGTTTTCTTTTGCAACCGTCAGGCTGCCATTTATCGCGCTTTAACAGCCAGTGGAAGTTGTGTTGCAACCTTCCTACTCTGTTGTAGGGTGTCATGGTAATTCTTTATTCTCTATTGAATTCCTATAATTCCTCTCTTTGGGAAACAAAACAAAACCTATCTATAATAAAAACAAGTGCAAGTCTTCCTGCAAATACAACAGCACAAAAGCTGGCTGATCTTTCCCACTGAGGCTATCTGAACCAAGCAGCCTTTCCCCTATCACCTTCAAAGCCCTTGATTTAAGGAAGGGGAGTGATTACTGAATCATTAAGCATAATGGCTATTTACTTTTGGAAACAATGGACTTGATGAACCACAAAAAATAGCCTAATTTTCAGAAGCTTCTCTCCTTGGAGCAAACTAGCAGAGTTTTGGAAGTGAGATGGTAAGAAGTGACCTTTTGTTCTGGGATTTCTGGGATTAATTTTTTTTTTTTTAAAGAAACCCTTGAGTATTGCTGTGGACCCAAGCATGGGAATGTCAGGCTAGTAAACAAATCTAGCATTTAAAGGAACGAGCACAGAATTTAAAACTTTATAATAATTACAAGTTCTCAAATTTACCCGACAGCTTGCTAGGTTTTCCTGTTTTCATCTTGTATATGTTAGACATATAGATTTGCTCTATCTACACTAGGATTTTTCCATGTATTCGTCAATGTATGGGAAACTGCTCCTATTTTGTAGAATCACAGAATTGTTTGTGTTGGAATGGACATTTTAGTATCACCTAGTCCAACCCTCCTGCCATGGCAGGGACACATTCCACTGTACTGGTTTGCTCAAAGCACCATCCTACTTGGCCTTGAACACTTCAGTGATGGGACATCCACGTTTACAGTGTAATTAAAATGTGCTGGGACCTGTGTAGGCAAGGGTAGTGGAGAGGGTTTGACTGTGCTAATTAGCATATTACTGTAAAATAAGGGATACTGCTGGATTTGCTGTGTGAACTGGGTTGAATTACAAGCTGGAGGTAGTAGTGGTGGGATAGCAGAATTATTTTACTTTCAGTTCCACTGACAGCCCTTCCAACCTCTGTGCCTCTGGAGCTTAAAAGACGTATAACATACAGCATGGGCTGAAACAGTGACTATTGCTCTGTTGTAAGCAATTTTGGCATTTATATGGATTTATTTCTCAGGGTGTGTGGTCCGAGATTTACTCCTGATTTGAGGACTGGGAGTAAGCGCCACTGCAAACTCAGCTGAAGAAAGTGTTTGGCCTTTCAGAAGGGGTCCTGACAGGGTGCTTGTCAGAGGTACAGATGTGCATGGCACAGACTTTGGATGACAGGATCCTGCTGCTGTTCGTGATGACTGCTGTGAAATAGTCACAAATAGCTGTATGTAAACCTAAGGAAGAAATACTACTAACAAACTGCAATGGCAGGCAGATAAATAACACAGCAAGAGCAGAACTGTGAGAAAAAGACAACAGTTTTGAACCTTTGTTTGATGGTTCTTTGTAGGCAAGTGACTTGTCAAAAAACTTCTGTGAAAATGCTACAAAAGTGGAGGTAGTCATAGTAATCCAGGTTTTATGTGCATTTGATAAAATGATATGGCTGTACCTTTGGCTTTGGCAATTTAGGTTTGCATTTTATGAAACCCTAGGCTACCTTTTGATGCCTGTGGATGCTTTCTTCTTGTGGAGAGCTCCAGATGTTTTTCTTGTCAGACAGACAGACATGTTATCATTGCCTTTTGTTGGGCCTCTCCTGGGATACACAAAGCCTATAAAATGATATAATGTGAAATTTGTGATCACTGTTTGAAGCTGAAATCTCCACTAGTACCAGTATTGAGTGCAGATGTTTTGTTCTTAGATTCCTTATTAGCCATTTTTGCATAAAATGCCCAATGATTTCACTGGTAAAATATGAGGATGTGAATCTCATTTATGCTACTGCACTTCCTCCTATTGTAAAGATACTTTAAAATGCTCCTATACTAGGTATATAAATATTTTAGACTTAGGGCAACGTAGTGAATTGGCTTCTGGGTTCTTAAGAATCAGGCTCATAATATCTCTGAAAAGGATTGTTCTATTGGCATTCTGATCATATGTTCCAATTTATAGGGAATCTGTTTGTTGGGTTTTTTTGTGAGCATTGCAAGCTTAACTCTGTCATCTGGTTGAACTTTTAATATAGGGACAAGGTCATCATTCGGTGCTTGTAGTCTAAATGAGTGAAGCCTCCCACTTCTGCTGCTGTCTTTGCCTTCCAGGAGACACATGAAAGACTCTGGCAGAGCCCAATTTTTTTTTTTAGTTCAATTTTAGATCATTTCAGCATTTATTGTCCTTCCTACTATTGCTTAGTTCAAGTGGAATTATGCAATCCAGCTTGTCTCCACACAGTGGATCAGCTTCTGTCACACTCCTGGTGCCTCCCAAGTTCTAATGAATTTCAGCAAATAAATGCTTATTCTTTCTTGAACACAAGGAATTATGCTTAATAATATGTATATTGGCAGTTTCATTTCAGACATAGGCTCCTGAGGGCTTTATGCTGAATCAAAGGAGTGATTCTAAACTACAATATGGCTAATTTGTCTAATAAAAAAGCATTTTTATAACAAAGTAGTAACTTTGTGGTCTTTCTTTAGAAAATACAAATAAGCATGTGTATGTGTATACAGAAGGGAAGAGCACTGCCCTTCTAAGAATTGCAAGCACCTTTTGAGTAAACTTGAAACTGCTTTACTGCAAATGCCTTGTTTTATTGGCAGTGTGCAGTTATGGTGCTTAAAGGTGATCTAAGGTGTATAGAAAAGCACAATATCTTTTATCTGATGAAGCTGGGGAAAAAGCCCAAGCTTTCAAGCACACAGCACTTTCAGTGTTGTGGGTTGGGTTTTTTGCTGTTGTTGGTTTTGTGTGTTTGAGGGGTGTTTTTGAGTGTTACAGAAGCCTTAATGAGTGAGACAGTCATTCTAAACTTCATCAGACTTTCTGTTCTTTAGTTTAATTTTGCATCCTGGGCAGTGAACCACGCCAAAGCTCTTTCCACTTCACTGGTGCATGCCAGAAAAGTGTAACTGAGAGCTGATGTAGTTTGAGCAGACACTGCAGCAAAACTCCCTTCTGGCCCTTTTTGCCATTCAGGCTTTTGCCAGTGCTGCCAAGTCACCTAAAAGGCTGGATTAAAAATATCTTGCACAGTCAGACAGAGCTGGTTAATCTGTGCTTGGTTTATATGTCTGAACAAGCAAAAAGTTCTCATTGATGACCGGATATGCTTTTGACTCATGCCCTTGCCTTGTTTTAGGACCTTCTTGTACTGTAGATTTGACCACATTTGAATGTGTTCCATCCTTTCAACACACACAGAAGAAGCAGTGGATGCCCCATCCCTGGAAGTGTTCAAGGCCAGGTTGGATGGGGCTTTGAGCAACCTGGTGTACTAAAAGGTGTCCCTGCCAATGGCAGGGCGGTTGAACTAGATGGTCTTTAAGGTCCTTTCCAACTCAAACCATTCTCTGACTCCAGAATGTGTTATAATTTCTCACCTTTAAAGCAAGGACAAAACTTAAGGTAGAATAAAGGTGGAAATCCCCATGTAGACTTTCTTGATTATTCACATGCAGGGTGGTGATTTCATATGATAGTATTGTATATGACTTTGACTCAATAGGCTAAACTCAGGCCTGGCTTTTACTTGTTGAGTGGTTACGAAACCTGAAATAGTTATACTGTCAGAAGCAATACTGCTGCATTTGTATAGTTATAAAGGTGGTTTACACAAGTGTAGTTTCTTCCTTTAAGAAGAGTGGAATAAGCTGTGCTAAAATAAAGCATGGTACAGATAAAACTGTTTCCACAACAGGGGAATCTGTGAATACTTGGGAAATGTTTTAAGAATTATTTAAGAGTTTAGACTAATTGTTTCCTGATTCTGTGGGTGGCTGCTAAACTAAATTAGAATATTTCTACTCTAAAACATTTATCTGACTTTAAGATTTCAGATTCACATTCGAGTAGCAGCAGTAGTGGTATGTTTTGCTTGTTCGCTTGTGCCTTTTGGCTGTTTTGGTATGCAGGCTACTTGTATCCAGAGCAAGTGAAGATGTGTGTGACCATATATTAGATCTGCACTGTGTTACCATTAATTAATGGAACACAGATACAACACATGTTGTTGTGTTACATGTTATAATATCCATAGGCCAAATCTGGCACGGAGGCAGGACTATACTGTGCTAGGCACTGTATCAGCACAGAGCAGAAAGCTAATTCTGTCTGATGAGCTTTCCATCCTAACAGAAATCAGTATATAACAGGTGGATATAGATGGTGCATAGGGGAGTGCGGAGAAGACAAGGGCATGGTGTTTTTCCCAAGCGAGATGTCAGTTCTGATTCTGATGTAGGTGGCTCTGAAAATTTGACACAGAATAAAAGGAGGAGACAAGCAGTAGCAGTAGAAAAGACAAGATGAAGCATGGAAACACTTGTTGGAAAATCTGATAGTTGGGTGATAGTGGAAAGCTTCACAGGGTGATCAGAAGCAGGCATTGATGCCTCAGTAGCACATAAGGAACGATAAGGGTGAGAGCAAGAGATGGAAAGGATTGAAACCAAAGATAAGTTTGATACAAGAATGCATCTCAGAAAGAACTGGAGATAGTGACAGGCTTGAATCGTGGCCTTTGCCAAAGCCCTTTGGGTGGAAGAGAACAAGCTTCTCTCTGTCGGAACTGGAGGAAGTGATGTTGGAGTCACCGAGATGTTTGGTACTGGACGCTTGAGAAAGGAAGAACTGTACAAACACCATGAAAAAAATACATTCAGGATATGCTGTCCACCCCTCTGTGTTAACATAGGCTAAAATGAGATGGGGAATTTAAAGTGAGTTTTCTGCTACTAACTATACTGCTTTGCAGGTAGCTCTGCTTGGGAACAACCCATTTTTCTAATTTGCTTAACCCTTTTCAAGTGAAACTGCAGAGGCACGATTCTGTCCTGGAAAAAAGTGTCCTCCTGTGGAGTTGAGGAAATCAGGAGAAGCTATAACGATAAGCTCTGTCTCAGCAAGACCTCCAGCCTACTCCAGATTTGTACACCTAAATGCAGGGCATATCCGACATGACAGCTAATGATACAGCAATGAGCTGTGACAGGCCACGTTGTCTCCTACAGAGCTGTGTTGTCCTCAAGATGAAAAGCAAGAGGAGGCAAAATTTGATTCAAAGTGAAACAATCAATCCCTTTTACCATGCTGTGCTTGAGCTGAAGGCTAGATGTTGTATATATGCTGTCCAAAAGACAGGCCAAACATTTACTTGAGGGCTGAAAGTGAGAAGCCTGGAAATAGTTACACATTTTTGTGTGTCATCAGTTCACATACAGTTGAAACATCAGATAAAATTAGCCAGATATAAAATGTAGAGGAGGGGAAAAAAAGCTGATCAGAGTATTGTGTGGAACAGGACTACAGAACATGGGAGATGATGTTGAGAGCACAAGTAAAGCAGGAGAAATCAGATTTGGACAGAGTCATAAAATTATGGCTTTTACATGTCCTGAGAGACAACCTGAGCAATTGTGTTAGTATTGTTGCAGTATTATAAGGTCACATTAATGATGCTGAATGCTATATGATTAATACTTTATAATGTTTGTGTGATACAGAATATAAGCAATCAATGGTTATACTAGCACTCTAATCTTGGTACCAACAATTGAATTAACATTGTGTCTGAGTAACAAGACAAAAACCTTATACAATAATAAATTGCTCAGTGGCAGCACTACTGCTCCATTAGGGAAGAGTGCAATTTTTTTTCTAGCTCTGCGAGAGATTTTAACTGTAATCAATGGGAATTTCTGCCCTTAAGAACCAAGAAACATAGTGCAATGTAACTTTTTCGTTACCCTGTGATTTCATTAATTATTAAACTTTCCAAGAAGTGAATAATCTTTTTTAGTGAAATATAAACTGTAACGTGGCTTGAATTCACTATTCTGTTTGTCTGTATTGTGCAAAGCAAGTGTAAAGCTACCACTATTTTGATGGGATAACAGTTTGTGCTCTGCTTGTCTCCTGTTCTAGTACACAGAGTAATACAACATATAGTGCAGTCCAGCTACTGCAGGTATGGTTAAGTACCAAAAACAAGGCTGGAGCAGAAACAGACGATCATGCACAAAGATGTTCTGCAGAAGGAACCTCTCATCTTAGCTGATCCTGCATTTTCAGCTGGATTTTGCCTTGTCTTTGCAAGCAGAGCAGTCAAGATCTGTTAGGTGTCACCAGATGAGGAAGGCTGATGCCTTACTGTTGTTAGAATGTATGACATTTTGATTCTTACTTTCTTTCCGCCTTCTGATAACCTTTGCCCTGTTCTTCCTCAGCCTGCTACGTATCAGATGGGTTGTAGTCATAGGGCTTCTGGCTCTTTTCTCTTAGACTATAGAGAGTTGTGCTCTAGTTTGTTTTTTAAAGGTATAAAGAAAGGGAAATGATTGAATGCCATTGTCTTTACTGGAGACCTGTTCTTTTCTGAGCAAAAAGTTTTCCTTTTGGGAAACGTTCAGGCTGAGTTCACAAGATTTGCTCCTGGGTGCTTGTTCAGCAGCTGGATCTCCTCTGCCTTTGTAAACCTTACAGAAAGTATTTCTAAACAACTGATTATCACAGAAATTCCCAACCTGTCAAGAAACAGTAGTATTTGGCTTTGGGGAGGCAGTTACTGATCCGTAAAAGCAGAATAATTACAACAAGCAGCAATTAGTGAAATCAAATTTCACTCTACACTAACTGTCCTTGCATATTTATTATACTGAAGTTGTTGGCTATTTCCCATGTAATTCTATCACTGGTCTACCACTAATAAGACAATTTTAAATCCATTGGTGGCAAACTGGTCAAGTCATTAGATTTCATCATCCTTTGCTCAGCCCTGTTTTACAGAGCCATGGTGACTTGCTGTTAGTCAAACTTTTGCAAAACTTTGGCAGCAATTCCCACAGACTGTGGTGATGGCACCATTTTACATCCTGAGATTCTCTGAGTCACATTAAGATTCAGGAAATAACCATATAAATAGAGCTCTCCAAACAGTACCTTTACATCATCATCATGTGTTCCCAGTCGGGGGATAAATACTTCCTCATTCCAGTGGTGACACCACTCTTCCAGACCCTCTCTAAAACTAAATATAGTCATGGAAAGTGTCTCTGCACTTACAGCTGAAGTGGTTGAGCCATTTAGGACCCTGGAGGATCAGAGAGGATGTGCTGTATTGGGCATACAATTGCATTACAACCTGTAATACAGGGTGTCTTTGTTGTCCTTGGTAATAAAGGGAGGTGTGGTCTTGAGTTAAAGTGCCAGTTTGGAGGTCAGTAGTTTGTTATGTACAGACCAGCCTTGCACTGATGATTCTGTCTGTTTGATCCTTTGACTTAGAAAATGCTGCCCATCAATGGGACATCTGAGTACCATTCCCCTGGAGGAAGTTGCAGCCCCCAGGCAGCTTTGTGGCATTTCTGGTAACATCCACTTTTGTCTGCTACGCTCTGCTGGCAGTAGCATTCCCTTTGAAGGAAATGGTGAGGAGGAAGAGGGAAGGGGTCCTTTGGGCCTGATTTTGATGATTGCTGAGCATGTGCAGTAATTTCATCCCTCAAAACTCCTGAAGCAACTTTGCTGCAGGCTTCTGTGGTCGACTCTTAAATTCAGAATATCAAAAATTGGTGGTCACCCCTGAAAGTGTTGACTTCTAACATTACAGTTTCCCTCTCACTTAAAAAGACATTGGGTAAGTAGTATTACAGATAGAATAAAGTAAGATATGATCAAGTGTTTGGGCCCTGTACAAAAGTCAGTAGCATTCATAAGATCAAAAGAACTAGTGAAGTGTCATGCCAAAGAGCAAATCTCCTAACACCTAACCCTTCCAGGGTTATAAATGCTCGTTCCCCTACCTTAATTCTTCCAATGTTACCAACCATGGTGGAGTCTTGCTACCTGTCCCTTTAGTGCAGTTCAACCTCAGAAGGTGAACAGTAATCTCTGTACATCAACATCACTGCAAACTGAACGGATGGTTCCATTCCAGTTTTTGGATGTAGAAATACAGAAAGAGCACCACTGCTCAGGCCTGTAATTTGCCAGATGGCCAGGGGAGCTGCTAATCTGGAGAGATCAGAGCTCTGCAAGGTGCACAGCACTACTGCCCAAAGCCTGGGGAGGAATGCCTTGCTCCACACTGGATTTCTAATCAAGGAAGGTTTTGAAGACAGTTTTTCACTCATAAAAGGAGAAGGTTAAAAAGGACTTCCAGTTCTGGCACAAAATCATCAGGCTAAACTAATCAGCATGCTTGTTTGCTTGTTGATACCCGGAACCCTTTTCTACTCTGCTGCCTTTTCACAGAAATGCTGGTGTTTGAGCCACTAGGTGGGGAAAAAAAAAGGCATGCCAGGTGACCAGAGAGCATGTTTCCTTGTCATATGCTTTCCAAATAGGAATGCCAAGACCTCTCTATATATCTGGCTTTCCACAGTTTTCTAAATAGCACTTAACTACAAGATTTTCAGCTGGTATTCTGAGAGAATTAAATCTTCCTCTAAAAAAAAGCCACAAAGGAGTCTGAAGCTTCAAGAACAAAACTTTGGGGGGGAGAGGGGAAGCACAGCTCTTAATCCATCTGTAAACCTCAAAAGGAGCACCTTTTCACCTGTCCCAGTACTTCACCTATTGGTGATGAAATTTTATCCTGGCTTCCAGTCTAAACCTACCCTGGTGCAAGTTGAGGCCATTTCCTCTCATCCTTCCTAGCAAGGACCAAATGCATTCTGCAGTTCCAGTTCTGTTGAATTGCGTTCAGTTTGAATCCCTCTCATAATTTCATTTGGATCTGGCAAATACATATCTTGTAAAGCATATATTGTGATTTATGAGGGCATTTCTGATCTATGATTATTTTTTTTTTCCACAGACAGTGGGGGCTCAGTCACCAGTTTCCAAAATGCTGGCTTTTCAGTGCTGAAAGGTGCCTCTTGCCAAGCAGCACAAAGAAGTGCTGCCCAAGCTAACTGAGCAGAGGGAGGGAGTTGCACGCTTGCTGTCATTGTGGGCAAGTCTGTAGGTAATTGGTAATTTTACAAACCAGAATTTGGCACAGTAAAACTAATATATTCTTCCCCCGAAATAAAAAGACTGTAGAATTGTTACTAGGCACAGTGATTTGATCTCTCTGAGATCCAGCAGGAAACAAATTGGGGGAAAAGCAAACAGCAGTGTCTGCCTGTAGTTCCCACATCTTGCTTGCAGAAGCCTTACCAGTATTTGTGTGTTATCTGGGTACTGCAGTGAGAATATCATCCTCCTCAGCCTCCAGCAGTAAGCAGTCTTTGTGCTACCTGAAAAGGACTGTGCGTGAGGTATCAGCTTAACACTTCAGGTGCAGAGAGACTGGAAGAGGTTCTTGTGAATTGCCAAGAAATATTCTGCTATAGTAACTACACGAGGAAATTAAGGTTAGTTTAAATTCAGCATTGATGTGTTCAGCTCTGTCTCACAGGGAAGAAATTTTTATTGTTTCCTTTCCCGTGCTCTGCCCTCTGACCCAGGTAACGCTGTTACCAATGGCTGCTTTACACTGATGTCTGATCTATGTTCAGAAGGGATTTGAGGAGGGAGAATGGTGTTAATTTCTTCTATCTTGTTAAGCTAAATTGGGCTGCGCTTACAGCTCTTGCATTTTAGCATGTGGCGTTCCCCCGGTGCGTCCCTTCTCTGTTGCCCACAGACATCCCTTATAAAAGGAGACAGCATCTGGCGTGAGCTCAGGGAACACGAGTATTTAGGACTCTCACAGTTAGCCCTGTGTCTTTTGGTGTTTGTTTGTTCTTAGGAAGCTTTTGTAGGATGCAGGGACTGGCAGGATGTGGAAGCATATGATGTGGTCAGCCTTGGATTACAGTTTATTTTGTAAAGCGTTTTAGCCTTGAGTGACATTAATTCTTTTGCCTCCGCTGGCTGTAAGGAGCAGGGAGATTTGCCACAGACCAGGCCAGATTCAGGTCAGTGATCTAAACAAGTTTGTTATTTATTTTCCTGTAGCATCTGAGGCACCTTTCAAGACCAAAACAAGGGTATTTGAAGGGAGTATATATATGTATATCCCTTCCTCTGAGAGCTTATGACCTTACTGGGCGCAAAGACAGGCCAGGAGGAAATTGTAAGTTAAACAAAATTGCTTAAATTTTAGCACAGAAACGTATGTCCTGATGCTGGAAGAAAGAAATACCAGGCAACTTTCCAGCCATTATTGGGTGGCTTTATCATTAGAGCATCTTTGGGGCAGTGCGTTCAGCAGAACAAAGCACTACTAAACTACTTATCACCTCACATCCATGCAGACAGTATGTGCTAAATCATCAGGAAATATCTTCTGCCTGTATTTCCAACTATAGCAGCATCAGCCCAAGCCCTGCATGCTTCCAGCAAGAGACTGCTGTGAGCAAACCACAGAAGAAAACAGCTAAAGAGCCCCTTTCTCCTTGCAGCTTTTGGGGAAAATCTTTTGTTTAAACAAAGGGAACAGAGCCAGTAGTGCCTGGAAGGACGCAGGCTTCCTGCTGAGATGTAAATCACTTCTGATTCTGTCTGGAAGATGTATTCTGGGAACAGAAATGAGTGACTGGAGGAGCTGTGAGGTGGGAAAAGTGGTTGGTGACAACCTTTACATGGTGTGAGAGGGTGGTGGCTCTTTTTACGCCCTGACAGCGCTCCAAAAGGGATGGAGGAGTTTCTCATCTTGTTACTGAAGGGAATTGATCTCCATGCAGTTGACTTAAGTTGGAAGAAACAAGTTAAAAGCCTTGCCCCCGGCTGGTGTTTTTGGGTTACCAGTTATTATACATGCACTGTGTGAGCACACGGGAGTCCAGTGTGAATTCAGTGCACCCTGTAAACACAGAACAAGAAAGAAGCCCCTTGTCATCTGGCTCACAGTTTTATTTGTCACATTTCTTTGTTGTTTTTCAGATTTATTTTTTTTTAACCTATGTTGCTATGTGAAAACCCTGTTTAAACTTTTGGGAGACAGGATGATAATACATACAATGGGCTGAGATGCAGAAACAGCAAGTTGGAGGAACAAAGAGGGGGAGCAGAGGGGGAATTTTGCTTAGTCTTTCTTGTTTTCTTTTTCCCCCCTCCCAAGCATAGCACAGAAGGTTTCAGCTATCAATGATAATGACAGTAGTGAGTCACCACTTCTTCAGGCAGATGTGGAAACTTTCCGTGTGACAGAATTTCTAAAATCAGGAGTCCTTCCAGGAGTCTGGTGGTGGAGGAAGCTGCCAGTTGGGACAGGATTTTTTGGGCAAGCTGTGAGCACATGCAGTGCTGGTTCCCTGGACAGGATGGGCTGATGGCTGTGTGACTGGTGGGTGCATCTGTGCTAGCCCCAATGTAGTCAGGGCAGGTAGTAACATCAATCAAAACATAGTAGCATGGGCTTATTCAGCTCAGGGTAGCAGGTAGTAGATATGTGCCCAGGACCCTAAGTAGGCTTGTACCCTGTGATGAAGCCTGCTGTAACTTCTTCAGGTGGCAGGTTCAAAGTCTGTGTGGAGGTGGCTCTCTGAAGTCCAATTACACTTTGTCTTGCTGTGTTGACACACCAGGTGTGGTGGTGTGTGGAAACCCTGATGTTTTTCTGCCTTATAGTAAAAATGTGCCCTGCCCCCTCTTTTCATATTGTTCTCTTGTAATAGTTGGCTAACTTTTTAATGACAGTATGAAGCTAGAGTAAGCCTTGACACTTCTGTGTAAATCAGGAGTAATCGTAAAGAAGGCATTAGTGTTTTCCTGATGCGTAAGGAGCTTGGGGATCCTAAGGGGCTAGTTACAGATATTGTATGCATTTTAATTTGCTCTTGAAGGGAATGGCCTAATTCTTGTCACCTTTGCCAGTGTGATACCAAGGAAGGTACAGTGATGTGACCAAGGGGAATGCAGAGAAATGGATTTGACCGTGGTTTCAGTACTGCAAGTGCCAAACTTCATGAAACATCAGTTGCTTTATGAAAAATTTTACTGGCCTTGAAAGTGGACTTTAGCTGCTTCAAGGGTATTTTAGCTATGTATCCTGACTTCAGGGCAGGACTGTCCTGGTTTTAGGAATGTTCCCACACAACAGCTGCTGGCACCACTTTAAATAACCTTCTCTATTCCCCAGAATGATGAGAGGTTTCTTTATTCATTTTTACTGTAACACGTGAAACAGAACTGCAAACCAATAATCCATAGAGGTTTAAGATACCCCAAAATAGGATGAATCAGACTTTTCAAGTTTCGTAGGTCATGCACTTTTCACTGGTGACTCAGAAGTCTGTCTCGTTCTTTCCTGAGGCTTAGGATCTTACTGGATTTGACAGTAAAGTTTGTCATCATGAACAGTATTTCACATCAATGTTCATATGACTAAATGACTCATGAAGCTGAAGTTTCAAGATCCTATTTCATGACAGAGACAAAAAACCAAGAAGTAAGACTCAAAACTGATATTACCCTCCCCCCCCTCCCCCCAATATTTAACTTGGTCTTTTACAGTCAGCTGGAGTCCCTCTGACCTATACAGTATGCTGAAAGTTTAGATGCAGGTGAAAGATAGTTAAAAGAAGAGTAAGAAGAGTTCTGAATTCTTCCTGCCCTTGCTGTCAATCATCACTAGATGATCACTAAACATAAAGTAGCTCCTTTATAGGTTGGAAAATGCTAGGTTCATACAGTGCATGTACAAAGGCTTTCCATGGAAGATGATTATTACAAAAGGAAAACAAGTGATGGAGTCAGCAAGCTAACTACTGCTTCATGTCTTCTGGCATCTGTTGAAGTCCCATCTCAATGTCTGCTCTTTCTGTTTGGAGCTTGTGAGCTCTAGGCCTGGCAGGCATGTTTGTAATTAATGTTTCCAACGTCATCCTGATGCTTCTTGCTGTGCCACGGAGAACATGTGTTCCCATGAAGCCAGGATGTCATGTGGGCTGCTCAAGGGTAGTACTGAACTCTAATCAGGTTACTACATTATAAGCCAGTCTCTGTGCAGAAAAATAAAAGCATGCCTTGCTGGAGAAATGGATGAGCTGGGATGATTCTTAGGGTAGAAGCATGTTTGAAGAGGGAAGGGTGTCAGCCTGTCAGGGAGATCTGTGAAGGGAGTTCACCAGGATTCTTAATGCTGTGAAAGTGAAATAACTACAAATATATGGTTGTATAAAAGAGTGCTTATATGCCAGGGAGTTAATTCCCCTGGGACAGGGTAAAGGGAGAAAATGTGTATAGCCTTCCTATTCACTAGGCTTTATGAATATTGGCTGCTGCCTTTTTTGGATGCCCATTCCTTAGAGGCTGTTGGAGCACTCAGAGCTGCAAGTGAGGTAGTGAACACTGTGGGAAGTGTCCCTGAAACTAGCAGTCACCTAGCAATCAAGCATAAAAAGATGAGATAAATACCCACTGGGTCACATCAGTGTGCATGTCTGTCCCTGGATTCTTTTTCAACGGTGCTCAAAAGATGTGCTCATCAGGAAGAGCACAGGAGCCCGGCTCCCGCTCTCTTGCACTCTCCTGCATCTACCACTCTTGTATTTGGAATGTTAGGAGGAGCATCCTGTACTGTTTGTTTATGGACTTACTGTCCCTGGATTTGTCTAATCCCTTTTTGAACCTGCTGATGCTGTCTCCCTGTGGCAGACATTACAGATGATCACTGTGGCAACGAATTCCAGAAATTCACTACTGTCTCAGTAGAAATATATCTTCATTCATTAATTTTAAATGATTTCCTGCTAGTTTCGGTGAATACCTCCCACATCTAATAACACTGAATTTAGTTAAAACAGTGCTATGAGTACTTTATCCATAGACTTCATAATTTTGTAGATCTTGATCACATCCCCCACAAGACTTTTCCTTTCTAAGTTGAAGACTCATGGACTTTTCAGTAAAGCAGCTTCTCTGTCCCGTTAAGCATTGCTATTGCCCATCTGTGTACCTTCTCTGTGTTCACTCTGTCCTTCTTCAAATGCAGAAGCCAGAATTGCCCCCAGGGCTTGGGAGGGCTGTAGACTTTGAGCAGACTGAACTTGGAAGACGGAATTGGAGACCTGCAGAACTCACCACACACAAGAACCATCACAGATGCCAGTTTGAATATTCACTGAGCACAGAGATGGAAATACGTTTGAAACCACTATTACAAACTGCTGTTACTATTTTATGTTTGATATTTAGTACTGTGAATGCGCATGGCACATCACAGAAAGCAGAGGTAGGGTGGGTCAAAGTAAAACAGCACTACGTCATGCTTTGTGAACAAAATGGTTTACCACATGGTCCCAGCCCTGCAAGCATTTCCAGCTGTAGTGTTGCCAAGAACAATCACATGAATTTGCAGGGACTGTTCCTGGCAGTAAGCAGCACTGCAGTCTCTGAACTCATGATGCTTAGGTGTGTACATACATACACGCATATATGGGCAAAGGGCTTTTTTTAAGCCTTGTTGTATTTTTCCAGTATAAATGTCAAGTGCCTTAAAAAGGCAGAGTAAAGCTTGGCTTAATTGTGTGGAATGATTACAGGAATTACTCCTTTGTGTACATAACTGGTAGCTAGACTGAGGTAATATTTTTCACAGTCAAAGATTAGGAATGGATCTGAAGAACCCTAAAAATCCTTACCCATATGGCCAAGCTTAAGTCTGGTGATCTGTTTGGTAGTGAGAATTATTTTTTGCCAAGCTTTGCAGATGGAGGGTTAACCTTGAAGGGGTGACTGTGTGGTAAGGACTAATGCTTTGTTGGCATTGCCCACTGCAACAGCGAAGGAAAATATCTCATGTTCTTGCTGGGTTATCATCTTCACGTGAATTTTAACCCCTACATCCTCTCAATGTTGTTTTTATGCTTTCTACCTGGTTAGTTGCATCTTGGTTTTGGTTGATGGTTTCTTGAAAGCCCTAGAGACCACTGCTCTTACCAGAGATCAGCTGTGAAGCTTTACCTTATTGACCCATGCTCCAAGGATATCCATGAGTACATCAAGGTTGATTTACTAACGGGCAGGGAGAAAAGAAGCAGTACTTGTTGGCTTTCATAGTCCTTTGTGCATAGGGCAAAGTGACAATATACATCAATTTTAATTTCATTTTCTGTGAAGGTAACAGGAAAACTGATTTACAGTCAACGTTTGTCCACTAAACTTTGTCTTATGAATCTGATTTCCAGTGTTTTAAAAAGAGCAACACATTTTCTAGGATAAGTGTGGTTTACTTTGGCATCTCATTCCTTCATTTTTCTTCCTTTTTTCACTTCATTATGGATGATAATCCATCCAAAAAGCTAGAATGGCTTTATGGTGCAGCTGTACTCCATGTATAAGCAGTTTGGCTGCCTTCCCAAAATGGCACATTTCAACCATGACTGCCATAAAAGCTGCTAGTAAGGATTCTAACCATACTGATGTGTTTGGATCAGCTTCATTGTATTTTTAAGTCAGGTCATATTCAAGAATATTCCTGGCCCCTGGCTACACAGTATAGTAACACTTTGAAATTTCATCTCTTGGGACATCAGCTGTCATTTTTGAGTCATTGAGAAATGTGTTTGATGATATCTACCCAGTCCTTGGTGAAACATTTGCTCATAGGACCATCTGCCCCTTTTTAATAGAGTTGTCATTTCAGTATCGCTTCAGTTTCTGCAGCAGCTACCCACTGACAATAAGTCAGATGTGGGGATGTCGCAGAGGAGAGAGAACAGTGGAGCCCGACTCCAGTGCTGTCGTTGCCTTCAGCTCACTTTGCTGAACATCATTTCCCCAGTTAATGAATCCCCATTGCGTGCTCTGCTTGATCCATCCTTCAGATTTCTTCTTGAACCGTCTCCAGCCAGAGAGGTAAGTCATGTGGTAGCTCACACCAGATGCTTTTTTCATGGCCTCCACTTACAGTGAGCATCTTTCTGCACTTGCTGAGCTGTGCTCTTGGCTTGGCTAGGCTAACTCAAATTAAAACATTGGCAAAGATACAGGACTTTGCTGTTTCACATGGATTAGCATTTTTAAGTTCTTTTTTTAGGCTTGAGCTTGAACTGATAATCTCTCTTTATTCTTAGACTTGCCAGGCATCTGCCTTCCAGCTGTCCAAGTGAGCATCCTGCAGAACCCCTGCAAATCTGAGCTGTCCAGTTTGTAGCACTCCAGCACTGCTGAGCCCTGCAGTGACTCCCAGAGGGCCTGAGGGGCTGTTGGTAATGCTGTGTGCTTTGGGACACAGGCATCTTGTTGGCTGTTCAGCCTGAGTGAAGGACCTGTGTTTTTAAAAACAGGCCCGCTGTGAGTGACTTTGAACAGTTCTTCTCTTACAGGTGTCCTCTGTTACCAGGCACAAATGTGCCAAATGAGGGCATTATGAAATAATGCAGCATAGGAAGGGTCATTCCAATAGTTTGCCCATTACCCTGAGGTCTGGGAGACACAAATTAACTTTTCTGTCCTGCTACTGATTTTCTGCCTTCTTTATAGTGGAGGTCTGTCTCAATTAACTTCAGATGATCTATCTCTGTTTAGACATCTGGTCTAAAAGTTATGCATCTAGTTTTGACTGGTTACCAAGATGCTGTGAAGGTGGTGGAAAGACAGGCACCATCCTAAAATGTGTGCCTAAATTAGGTAAGGTAAATAGGCCTCCTGGTGGTGTGTGTTTATGTTTGTTGAGAAATACCAGATTATTATTTTAGACTAGACTCTTAACTTTGTGATGGTAGAAAGGAGTAGAAATGAATCCAGGGGTTTGTAGTCTCTCTGTGCCTCTTTTCACAGACTGTACAAGTCATTAATGATTATCTGCTGTTTCACAGGATGTTGTGGTTGGTAAAGATGAAAGTGCCCAGAGATTTTGTAAGTAACTAAGTTATGCAAAAGGGAAATGTGACCCTGTGTAGGCAGAGGTGACCTAAATGAAATGACAGTGGCTTCTTTTGATGGGAAATCAAAAAAAGAGAACTTTTATCCTCTTCCTAAACAGCTAGCTTTATAAAATTTAGAAAGCCAAAAGCATAAGCAGCTTTTGTGGCAATCTTGGCTCCATTTTCTGATTTTCTACACTTGAAGTCTTTCACAGATGTACGTATTTCTGTATGTGCACTGTTTGATCACAAATCCTGTGCCTCAGGTATTGGGAGTGGATAATTTCCTTTTGTTTTTGTCTTTTTTTCTTCTGTTTTTCTTCTTTTTTGATTTGAATGCTGATTTCAGGGACTAAGAAGGTAAATTTCAGTAGCATAGTCTCTTGATTCTCTGATGGGTGATTTAGGTGCAGATAGACTCTAGATACCACTTTCTTTCATTTCTTGTTTTCTTTCTGTTCTTCTGCACAGGCATGTGGATGGCTCTGAGGAGCTCTGTGCAGATTTTTGGGTTACTTTGCCCAGGACTTCTGGCTGCTTTTTGGGCCTTTGGGTCATCTTTCAGGCAGAAAGAGGGTAGCAATTGCTTTTATGGCCGGAGGAGTCATTGTATATCGATAGAATAGACTATTAGGCAGAAGTGCCTCATGCTTCCAACCCTTTTGGGATCTCACATCCTGGTCTTCTGCGGTTCGTGAAAAAGACACTGTTGTGTGTCTTTCTTGGGGGAACACGGTCAGGTTCATCGGGCCCAGCTGTCAGGGAGCTGGGCATCTCCCTGGCTGGAGCTGGCCATGTGAGCAGAGGGTGAGTTGCCACATGGGCCACTGAGCACATTCTACACAGCAGTGGGAGTTACGAGGCTCTTGGGCTTCGTCTCATTCAGCCCACTGTGGTAGAGATGATGACATACCACCAGGTGGTTTAGCTCAGTGCCCACCACTGAAAGGAGTATGAAGGCATTACAGCATTGCCTGATGGGTTTTTATTGTGTGTTTCATGGCACTTGACGACCTGGAAAGGCTTCAAGAAAGTTGCAGTGCACGATGCCTTGCATGCCGGGTAAGATCTGCTTAGTCCCAGTGAATTGGTTTTTCATTCTAGATCAGGTGGTTTAGCAGCAACTGACCCACCAGAGCCAGATGCTGTATTCACTCACACCTCTGAGACGCTATTTGAAAGCCAATTACCAGTCTGGAGGAAAACTCTGTTTCTTTTAGTGTGAGATCCAGTGTGGACGGATGAATGGGTTTTTGCTTGCCTTATCCTGCTCTACTTCCATCACAAAAATCATTTTGTTAAAAATTTCCTGATCTTTTGTAAAAGCCACCCAAAGACTCAGACTTCTGTATTTGCACAGCTCTAACCCCAGCAAGACATGACTCAAGACAGTAAAAACTACTGAAAACATTTTCCCACTCCTTTGTTCCTGTGCTTATTGAAGAAACTGGGGAATGAAGTTAGGACTTAAGTGCTTTTCCACAGAAACCTGCTATGCTGACTTTCAGTTGTGATACAAACGTCACTTCCCACCAGGCAGTTTCCACATTGTCCTTGATCCCCATAGTGGTGCTGCCTGCCTTCCTCACTGCGGACAGGAGATGTGACACTTCTCATTTACTCTGAAGTACAGTCCTGGTGGCACATCTCCACCACGGGCCGTGTGATGAGAAGGGAAGAGCCTTTTTCCCTAAGAGGTGCACATTACGCTTGTGTTTCAAAAGAGGCTGGCAGATGTTGAGGCACTTGCACAGCTGGGGTTGTTTTGAAGCTGTGTGTAGTGCATGTGAGACCTTTCTCGGGTGTCTTACCGTTAGATGTTTTGCAACTTATTTTCCCCTAGAGAACTCCCCCTTGCAAAACAAAACCCTATGGCACGCCAGGTGAGTTTGCAATCTGGTGTGTGTTGAAGAAAGCCCTGTGTTTTTTCACCTCTTCCCCTTTGTACCTCTCTCAAAAACACACACTAATGTACGTTAAAAACCACCTTAGACTCCTTTTGTCATTAAAGTTGTAGCTTATGACCTGGTCTGACCTCAGACAGTGTACCTGTACCTCCACTGTGTTTACCTCTTTCACTCAGTTTTGTTATAGCAGTGCTGAGTCTTTATCTGGAGCAGGGAGCTGGTAAATGTGAACTCTGAGCCCTGTGGTAGCCTCCTGTTTCTCTGACTGAATGCTCACAGATCTCATATTTTGGCATCTGGCCACAGATTGAAACCCTCTGTGGCCTGCCATGACCCTGTAATTGCATAAATCAGCCCTAGAATTTGGCTTCTGATCATAATTTTATGTGTTATTGTGTATTGTATTCCTAATGCAGTGATGTATAAGGAGACAAGAATTTCTGAAAGATGATTTAGGTCAAGCTGAAAGAAATTGCTGTTAAAGAACATTGATTTTTGTTTTATATAACTTGGACTCTTCTTGAAGTCCTTCTTTAAATATTTAGTGACCTTTTTTCCTCTTCAACTCAAGGGTCAGTGTCTCATAGTGGCCAGTGGTGTGGGTTCCTGTGCCAGCATACAGAGGTTGCCAATTGTTTCTTTTCATCTTACCAGCCTTGGCTTTCCACCATGTCTGTAAGCAGTGCTTGACTATTGTATCCAGATGATGGCCCAGCTCCCTGCAGCTAGACACTGCTCACTGACTTCCTCTAACAAGCTTTGCTGGCTGGGATACTCTTAAGCCCTTCTTGCATTGTTCAGGATGGGTCAGGGAAAGGCCACATGTTAGCATGCTTTTTGTTTTCCTGACTTTAAATCCCTTCCTAGTCAGAACAACTGCAACTAGAAAAGAGTGGAACATGAGTCATGTGTCCCTGTCCTGTTGTGCCATGTCCCCCTGCTCCCTTTTTTTGTGTCCTGAGATGTCCACTTTACCATCATGGCTCATTCTGTTTGTAGCACATTATATCTGCAAAGGTGAAGGCATGCACTACTGAACAGTCATAGCCTTTTTAGCTGTGGGCAGTTTGATATATTCTTGAGCTGGATTCAAACAGTTCCGTGAAAAGCAGAACTAATGAAACCTCATTTGCACTTTTTTTCCCCTATGTGGAATTACTGAACATGTAAAAAAATCATCAGGACTCAGATGGACAAACATTTGCCTGCGCACAAATGTACACAAAGTGTGATCCCATGAGATTTGTTTCCTTATGAAATTAGTCTAAAAATGAGCATAGCCATCTCTTTCTGTCTTAGGAAAAAAACTGTGGAGACTTGAACCTGTGAAGCTTTCTCATGCTCAAGCCAGTTTGCAGGTTTTTCACAAGCTTTAATGAAATGGGAGCTTTGTCCCCTCTCCTGTGTTATTCTGTTAATTTCTTTAGTCTATGATTCATATTTTCACTGCATAAACCTTAAGGATTTGAGTGAGTAAGACTTTAAAATCTGTCATCTAACTCAATAATAGATACAGAAATATTTTATCCTAAATGTTCTCAATAGGATTTGCAAGTTAAGAAAAAAAAATAAAACCAACAAAAACCAACACAGCACCCCAAAACAAACAAACCCTCCCAACAAAACAAATTTAAAAAAATCCCTAAAATCTTAGATACTGTTAAGTTTATTTAATTGTAAGTTGAAAAAGTTTCTAGGATCTGTGGTTTCAAGATGCTGTGTCCTATCTCTAGTGTCAGTCATGGAAGTGGAATGCAGCTTTTGCAGTAGAGCAACTGACTTCAATGGTCTTAATGGTCCAACAAGAAAAATGGCCCAGTGTAATGATTCATTATAAGATTTGGGTTGCATCTAGTTAAAACCTGCCTAGAAGCTGAGCTTTATACCAGTGGTATTTAATCGTATGCCAAAGAACTTGTATGCATTAATAGGATCTGGCTTCCAAGACAAACCAGTGTTTGAAGCACCTTCTCATGTTGGGAAAAGCACACCAAGGTCTTCTTCAGGAATCTCCCATGAACTCCTTGAACTCCTCTGGGCCCCTTCAAGGCATTCAGGTGGCAAGAGAGTCAGCTGCAGTCCCTCTGTGCTCTGCTCACTAATGCAGGGGAAAAGCTTTGTCCTCTTTGTACAGCCACATGCATATGTATGCACTGAAGTGGGGAGTGAAGGCTTTAGCCTGTCTGGACTGACCAAAATTCATATTTGTATGTGTCTGATTTCTCCTTACTGTCACTACTTTTGATGCCACTGTGAAGTGACAGTAGCGAGGGGCAAATGGGGACAAAGCAGTTCTTGCAGAGAGAAGTGAAGAAGCTGTAAGTGATTTTGTGTGGAAAATTAAATTAAGCCCTAGTGAGGCAATTGAAGCGCGGGGTCTTGTCCAAGGAGGAGGAAGGCAATCCCTCCTATTCCCCTGCCCCTGTGACACTTGGGACTCATGTTCTCTCCCAAGGACATTTTAGTGTGTCATGCAGAGGTGATCTTCCTTGTGAGCTTCAGTGGAAATGTCAGATGAGTTGCAATGGAAAATAAACAGCCACAGAGGAGATAGGGGCTGCCTAGCCTCCCTTTGCTAAAACTGCCTGATCCTATTGAAATGTTTTATAGGGAGACAAAGCCCAGTACAGTAGACAGGGCTTAATTGCATAATTCCTTTGGGAGAAATAAAAAGTGCTTCCAATGCAGGTCCAGTCCCCTAAAGGGACTGCAGATTAATGGCTGAGAAGCCTTAGCTGAACTCAATTGTTGGGAAGTCATCTCTGGTCATTCAGGGCGACAGTCAAAGTTGTTTCAGTTTTAATTGGATATGGCACTGCTTTTCCTTTCCTTTCATAACCAGCACCGAGGGCTCCCGCACTTGCAGGCTGGTTGTGTCGGTGTTTTGTGGCCAACACAGATATCTGGCAGTCAAGACTCCAGTGTCAGCCTGTGGGGAAACATTCCTGCAGCAAAGCCATGCCAGGCTGCCTGTGCCTGCCTTACTAATGTGATCCCCTCTTTTGTAGTCCAGACGTACCCCATGCTTCTCCTGCTGCTACAGGCCAAGGTCTTTTGCAGCCAGTTACCACAGCTGGGGGTGAATTTGTGTCCTTCACAAAAGAGTGTTGGAGCTTGGTTTGATGTCTTTGTTTTGGCTCAGGGGACAGTGGAGTCAAGACTTTAACCAGTGTCACCAGCTGAATGTCCCACTGTATGTTTCCACACTGCAGTGAATAGGATTTTCTTGGGATGGAGGAGAAGAGGTCTGACACTAAAACTCCTTGCAGTATGGAATGGAGGCACCTATAGTTTCCCCCTTGGACAAAGGGATGCTCTGCACTCTGAAGTCTCAACATCTCCTAGAAGTAACTCGATTCATACCTGTTCAGTACCTGATCAGAAGGCTTTTCCTGTCATACTTCCGGAGAGCAAAGATCACAGTACCTCCACCTGTGCACAAGAGCTTCTCTGTATAAAGCTGGCCAGGGGCAAGCAGGACATAATCCTTGCAAAGATCTTATCTGTAACCATAGTGAATAGATAAATAATTTTTTTTGGTAAGTGCACTTGGGATATTTTGAGGCAAGATTGAGGCAGGAGCCACCAGTATTTTCTGGAATATTCACTGCAAAGAAAGCAGTAACTTTCTTCTTAAATGCTACTTAAGCTGGAGGGAATATACCAGTATGTCTAGCAGTTAGAAAAGAAAGCTGAAAGATACTGTATTTTCTTACAGTGAGAGGGGAGAACTGGACAGCAGAGGTCTGTGCTCTTCATTTCTGCAGCCACCCTCTGTGCTCTAAGTGGGATCCCCTCCAAAAACCATGGGCTTGGCAGAACAGCATAAACAAGTGAATAAAAAAATCACATAACTTGAAAATTTTGTTAAGCTAAGGTAGCAGCAGTGTGGCTGTTTACATACCTGAATGGGAGTAGTCATTAATCAGACTGTGCATGAGGTTCATTTGTTTCCTCCTAGGAAGGGCTGTTTTCACACTAATAGTTGCTTCCGTATGAGAGCTGGAGGTGTGCTGCTCTGCTCTTGGCACTGGGGAAAGGATGTGCTGGAAAGCTAAGCCTGTAGTAGATACTTGCTGTGAATGATGGGTTTTGCTTGCATCCTCTTAGCTTTTTTTCAGTGATTAGTGAAATGGTCAGAGGCTTTTAGGAAAAAAAAAAAAAATTCCTGTTTAAGTTACAGATGATATTAAACTTTTATTTTCCTCTATAGGTCCTTTCTTAATTTTCTTTATTCTGTGTAACATTGTCATCTTTTTCTTGCCTTTTTACAATGATGCTGGAAGTCAGAGAGCCAGCTTCTTTCTTGCCTTTTTCCCTTCTCCAAAACTGATATTTCATTGCCTGCCCTCAGATTTTCTGGGCAAGTGACTCAACCAGGGATCAGATGTGAATGAATAAATGCATGCTGCAGCCTGATATCTCGTCTGGATGCGTTTGTGCTTTGCAGGGTTGTTTTGTGTGGCAGTGAAAACTCTTCAGTAACGCAGTGAACATGCTCACTGGAAATGTTTGCTTTCTGAAAATGAAGGGATGTATTTAGTCTTTTCTGAAACAGAAGCAAAATAGAAGCAAAAGAGCAAGAGATGAGCTGGATGGCTTTCCCTAGGCAAACTATTGTGACCAGGTGACCAGATTTCTGTGTTTTTGTCAGTTCTCACTGTGAAGGGGACAATTTTAGATGAGCCAAACCAAAGATGACAACAACAGAAGCTCGGAACCATAGAGTTAGAAAACAAAACACTCTCTGTAGATAGAGTTAGGGGGCCAGTTTTGTTGCAAACAACCAACACACATTTTTTCCAAAGGATAGCCCAACTGGATGTGACTCAGAGGGGAACCATCCAAATTTCTGTGAAGCCCAGCTTCCTTTTGGTGTCGCTGAGCCAACTGAAACCTGCTGTCTTGTAAAAACACTGCCATCAGCACATGCATGTGCTTTGTTCACCCTTAAATATTGTAGTGTTAAAAATAGTTTTATTAAAGGAAAGCCACACCTATAGTGTAACAGTAAAGTCCAAAGTAAAGGAATTACTGTGATGGCATCCTACAGAATTGGAAAACTCCACGGTTAAATGTGCTGTTACAGTGCAAAATGGAGCTTGCAGCAGAGAGGCTGTTCCAGTGTGCTTGCCACATGTTATGTCCTGTCAGGCCTCAAGGACAAATACAAGCTGCACAGTTTAGAAAAAGCATTTTTGAAACTAAACACTTGTGCAAGGAACAAAAACTCATTTAAGGAATCTAAATATGTAGGCAGCATGCAAAATGCATGCAGGATTTTTGCAGCACGTGTAAGAAATCCCTAAAGATCAAGCACTGTGTTGTCTCCTGGTAATGTGAGTTTCTGCAGATGTGAGCAGCTTGCCACAGCCTGTGCTGTAGCACCCCCCCAACCCTGGCAGCTGAGCAGTTTCTCATTTCAGATCCACTAAGTCCCATCTCTTCCAAGTGCAGTGCAGATGATGCAAGCAGTGCTCAGTACACAGGTAGCGCTGTGCCAAGGTACACCAGCTGTGCTTTCCTGTGGCAAAGGATCATCTATCTGCAGAGAGACTACAAGATCTATCTGACCTTGCCCCCACATTCCCAGATCATTTTAAAGAAAATGGGAGACCTATGTGCAGATGCTTCCTCAGAGAATGGGAGGGAAGGTACACGAACTCACTGGTTTGTGTTGATGTGCCCTTGGAAGGTGAGGATGCATTTGGTAAAATAGCTCAGATGTCTGTGTCATGGAAAACTAACTTTGACTTGATTAGGTGCTTCCCTTGACTTCTGCCCTGAGGGGCAAAGCCAGCTATTAGAATGTCCCTGCCAGAAACATACAGATTTGTGGGGCAATGGAGTATTTGGTACCACATGCTTCCTGCTGCAATAGAAACACCTCTTCAAGCATGTGCTTATAGTTTGCTTATAGGCTGAATAAACCTGGGAAGCCAAAATGCTCGTGGTCAGGACAGCCTCTGGTGCAGGGTGTGGTAATATGAGCATTCAGCATGTGCCTTGACTTTTGAAGCTGGCTACTGGACTCTGCTTTTGCCCTGTCAGTCTTTCTGGAAGAGCCCCGTGGGGAGTCACCGATCTTGTCAAGAGTGGATGTGATGACAGTCATGCTTCATGGCTTCTGGAGGCAGGGTAAGCCTTTCATTTCACCAGGGCCACCACGTTTTTGTCAGGGCAAACAACATGCAGTTGGCCATTATTAAGAGGAATTTTGGCTTGGAGGAGGAGCACATTACTGCAGCAGTTACCCCGAGCAGCCAAGTGCCCTGCAGTGCTGTGTTCAGACCAGGCTTACCTCACGAGAAATCACAAGTGGTTCTTTTGGCATCTCCCTCACGGAGCACTGAGTCATGAGGGTGAGCTTCAGCCAGCAGTGAGTTGCCTGCAGAGAAATCGGCATTTCCTGCGTTTGGCACTTTGTTCATTTTTAGTTAGGTAGGGTGAATATTAACCCTTAGCTTAGCCCTCTGCAGGGCTTGTGTGACTGACTGGCGTGTCTCCACATGAGCCTGTTGCTGCTGATGGGTATAACCACAGCCAAGGGGTGTTCCTGCCATGACTTTAGGGATTGCTTTTGTTTCAGGACCCTCCTCATTCTTCTCTACCTGCTGACATACAGGAAGATGTTCAGGGATGAATCTAGCCTACAGCTGGTATCTCTGCCTGCCTGCAAGGCCCCCACAGTCAAGTGTGTGAATACAGGAGAACAAGAGCCTAGTGGTTTTGCTACTCACAAAATCTCTGGAAAATGTCTGCCCTTAGGCAGTCAGACCTGCGCTCCTATCGCTGAGGTTTCACTTCCAGCTAAAGGGCAATGGATTTTAACACAGAAAGTTGAGTATTCCAACAATCTGCAAAGTACAGATGTGGCGCTTTTTTAAAAAGAAAAGAGTGAATCATGGTAAAATAGGATGGAAAAGCTGAAAGAATGGCATGATTCTTGCAAATGCAGCAAGGTTACTAGGGAGGAAGAGGTTAGATATGTTTGCTGCTTTTGCCACTTTGACAATCATCAAACTTCTTGACTCCTCTGTCTCTGTAATGGGAAGGTGGTATCAGCTTGGCTTTGTTAAGTGCTTTGAGATCCGTGTGTGAACTGTGGCTCATAAGTGACCTGTGGTAGCTTTCAATAATACCATGGTTACCTGTTGTTTATCCTTGTTCCTGGAAATGGATAATCTGACTACCAATGTGTTCTGTGCAGGGTGCAGGTGCAAACTTGAAGTTAAATTCAAAGTAGGTGATGACAGTGAAGGGTCAAAAAGCTCATCTTTGATACATCCTAGGGAGCCTTCTGTTTGGCATATGGGGATTCCCAGTTCAAGTTTGAATAGGCTGGAGTCATAAGTGAAAGGGAAAATAACACACGACACGCAAGTCCTGAGTGGCACCCTTCTGTGGCTGGCCAAGAGATGTCCTCTCTGATGGCCCATGATCTTGTGGTCATTGGCTGGAGTCCAGAGCAAAGCTCTTGACCAAATCCATCCTCATGAAGTCATGTTCAGATTTCTAACTGGAAACTTCATCCAGACTAAAGCACTTCTCAAATAATGTAGACCTCCCAAGGAACTGTCTGTCCTGCATGGAAATTAATCCTAATGTAAGATGTGGAACGTGACATTTTACATTCAAAATTGTAGTGGTGTGGCTTCTGCTGTGGCTGGTTATACTGGAATAAATATGTCCTATTGAAATGAACCAAAAAAACTATAACATAGTTTTTATCAGTAAAACCATGTGTGTACTTGGGAGTGGGGATGGTATGTTTTTTAATGTATGGTTATGAAATAATAATGGACTCTGTGTAGACATGGCTTAAAAAAAAAGAAGAATTGCTAGCTAACTTTTTTTTTGTTTATGCTTACTGAAGTGTCTTTTGGGTTATTAAAACCCTGGGCTATATTAAATGATTTTAAATATACAAGCTTGCTATTATGAACCCACTTGAGATACTGTACAGTGTGACTGCAGATGTATGCAAATTGGCGTAATTTCCATTTGACATATGCACTGTAATTATTGAAAGCTTTTTTTTCCAAATTTCTTTTTTATGTCTGCTGTAGTTAATTCACTATCTCCTTTTAACATTGGCAATTATAATTACTTGCCACGAGCAAATCCTTGCTAACAAAAATCCGGTTTTCTTTAGCCTGCAGCTTTTCTTTTGATTTCATGATGAGGTACTGTTAATCAGAGAAACCAGTGCTGGCCTCTGAGTATCCAGCAGGGCAGGAAAACACTGCAGTCAGAAAAAGAAATGCAATTAATTAGCCTAAGCTTCTCTCTAGCATCCCAACCCTGGGCCTCCTGAGTTGCCATGTTTGTGTGGAGAGGTGATCTGTGAGAAGATCAGAGTTAGCATCTCAGTAGGACGCACAGTGAAAACTAACTGTGCCTGCCCACTGTGAGATTTCTCTTCACAGAGTTCTTGCTCATTCTTCTTTTCTGGGGGCTGCAGGTAGAAAATAGTGTGTATTTGGGGAAAAGGGTGTTATTGAGTTGAAAAAAAACCCCCTTTCTAGGGCTGTTTTACATAGGAATCTGAGCCAAATCTGTGTCTGAAAAATGCAGTGTTTAAGGGCTTTGAGCTTCTACTGTTGTTCAGAAATAAAGCAATTCTTATTCCCTTGAAAATGTCTCGTCCTTTGTGCCCTTCTTTTCCTTGGAGATCAGTGTATTACTCAGCTTCTGAAAGGAAACAAAAGTGCATGTGCTGTCTAAGAATTACTGACCTACTTTACAGGTGTTTTATTCTTCATTGAATCAGATATCTAGCTGCAAGAGTGTAGGTGGATAAAAACTACATTTCCTTCACCCACTGCGGCACAGCTCAAGTGCAGGAGAGCTCTACTCTTTGAGTTTCTACCCCTGGAATAATACTTCAGCTTCTCCTGGGGCTTCAAAGGGATGAGGTCCAAGCAGAGCTTTGCAGTGAGCTCAGAACAGCGTAAGGTGAGGTGACCTGGGCTTCACTTCTCCCACAGCAGAAGGTGGGCACAGTGAGAGGAACTGCCTGTGCTGACCTGTCTTTCCCATCCAGGTATCCAGTATGTTCATGGTAAAACAAAGCCTGTTGTGAATAGGGGCTCATTTTTCGTTGCTTGCTTATGGAGTATCTTAGCACAGGAGGGTGCTGGGTTTGCAATATAAATGCGTCAAAATCAGGTTTTGAGGTTGGTGAAGAACACGGCAGTTTGGGCTACCATAATTGACTATATCCAGCTTAACAAACATAATGGGGAAACATTCCAGTGTTGATCTGCTTTCCGGGAGATTTTGCGTGGCGGGTAAAAGTCTCCCTTAGAACAAGTGGAAAAGCACAGTTGAAATACGAATTCAGCTGCTAATGTGCCGTAGCCGTGTCTTGTCCGGTGCACGCTCAGCCGGTGTGATTGTGAATGGCATTTTCTAAGAAACCCTTCTGGGAGGATTAGTTTGCAGATTGACTGCAGACAGGATAATCTGGCATCCAGGCAGATTGCACCCGAGGAGTTATGGCCATCTGAGTCAGCTGGTTGGGCTGCTGCTGAGTCCTTGGCTCTTGTGTAGGCTCTGCAGTCTGGGGAGTAATTAATCAAACTTCCATCTTTCTTATGGAGCCAGGGTTGGAGCCAGGGAAGCGCTATGTCAGCGTCTCACATAGTCAGAATTGCTGATTCACTTGATTCATTCTTGCTGCTGTTTTTCAGAATGGGTTTATGGCTCCTCTTTAGTGGCGCTTAGCTCTCACTGACAGGAATATAAAATACTACCCAGGAAAGTACACCGATTATAAGACTACTGCCCTGAGGGGGGGCTTTATAATTTATTTAGAAGTTTCTCTAAGAACCTGAGAATCATGAAGTACTGTTGGATGAGAAGTTAACGAAAGTACAGTTAGTTTAAACCGCAGTTTGCTTGTCATCTATTCAGTGTTGTTCCATTGACTTGAAGAGCCAGACAAATGGCCAGTGTGACTACTTTAATTCATGGCATTACATCTGAGGTAAATTTTAACTGAAGCTGATGCCAACTCCCTGGAAAACTCCGTTATGAAAATTCTTATTAACTTAAAAATGGGATTGGGGCTAGACTAAAGGAACCAGACCCAATTATGACTAGGATAGAGTTGTGCTACTCAACATCAACTCAGAGAAGTGGGAGTCCTCTATAAGGACATGTTTTGGCTTGATAGCATCCTAACAAAGGGATTTCATTATGATCAGGATTTTAATTCAGCTGGCCTAATTTTTCTTATATAGGTCAAGCTAACTTATTTTATTCACCTCTGTGTTCTGCAGTCCTGATCCTTGATGGTCTTGGCAAGAAGTAAAAACTATCCCTGTTCTGAGCAGAGGACTTAGACTGTGAAAAGGAAATGAGAAGCCATGAAGAATCCAAGCCATGGTCTCATCTGTAAATAGCCTTAGGCAAACTTTGATGACCTAGGCAGGTGGAAGAATACTGTCCTGCAGACTCACTGTTGTGTATATGGTTTTGTAGTCCCCCATATCCTGGTGAAATGGCACAACAGGAATGATCAGATAGAAAAGGCAGCCTTGAGCCCCTTGGGTGAGGTTGGGAGGTTGGTCCAACTGCCCAGTTTCATTGTGACACCTTTTGCATCACAACTTTTCCACTCTGCTGCAGCCTTTCCTGAGAGCAGAGCACTCATGCCAGCCTTTCTAGCACTGCTGCTGATGCCACTCAGTGATCAGAGAGAGGACCTGCTGACAAAATGAGCATGAAACCACTGAGAGAATGTTCTCTCCAAGATGCATTGTGCCAACCCGATGTTCGTGTGTCTCTGCCCAACCCGCTGTAAGATCTGGTCCCACTGCTAGGTGCAGCCTTTTGGGCTCTACAGGGTTTGCCTAGTAATTATAAATTGACATTTTCAGCTCTTGCAGGTGTCTGTGTGAAAGGGAAGATGTGATTTATGATGTGAGCCTGGACGTAGAGGTGCACACGGGACACATAGAGTGTGCGCACACTCGCTACTTAATGAAAGGAATGGCACTGCTCACCTCTACCTGCCATGTACTTGTGTTTGTGTATGTGAAAGGGACTCCCTTTTGCTTTCCTTTGCACGTGTGTGTGTCTGTGTGCTTATATACTGAAACCAGAAGTGTGTGGGGGTGTGTGTGTATGGTCACAGTCTTCAAATGAGTCCGGTTATGTTAGTGCATCCCAGTCCATGGTTGGGTGCTTTGGTGTCCATAGTCAGTACAGCATTTGGGAATATGAGTAATGATCTTAGAATTTATTTTAACCACTTGTATCGGAAAATTAGGTCAAATGCATTCTCCATTCATCCAGCACTGCAGGGCTGACACACATTTTCTTCAGCACTACGATCCTTCAGTGGGCAGGAAAGGAAGCTGAAATACCTTTCATGCCCTAGCTGAAAATATTGCAGAGAAATAAGGTTAGGAAAAACGTTTGCAAGGTTAAGTAGGTAGTGAAGCTGATGCTTCATTTAACCATCACATATAAAGGATCTTGTTAGAAACTGCAGTGCTTCTCCTGCAAGCAGATAACATTGCTGAATGTTTACTGAAGAAAAACAATCCTGAAGTATAAAGTGCAGGGAGAGTAAGGGTTTGCTGCCCTGCAGAATAATTCCTTGTGAGATATAGATAGGGATCTGATGCTGCTACTTGTAGGGTCAGTAGGGTGTTTTTTAAGACTTCAGTTTCCTGTCATTTTCCCTGTCACTTGGCTGGCGAGACGTAATTTTTCAATGTTTGTAAAGCTTCATGAATCCTGTACAAATCAGCCAAAATAATGGCTGCATTAGTTACTCACCAGCATTAGCCTGATGTTTATCTTTTGTCAGTTTTTTATTTAGTGCCAGATTGCAACTTGCTGGTTTTAATGGGGTAGAAAGGGTAGGCAAGAGAAACATAAAGAAAATTAACTCTAATTATCAGTCATAAATTTCTCTGACTCAGTAAGCGTAAACAAGTCTGTGATGGAAAAGCAAGCTGAAAGAAAATTGAACTGCCTGATTTCCTAATCCTCCCAAAACCTCTGCTATATCTGGGCATTTAGTTGTTGTCAGCTAACACAAAAAGAAACATATTTAAATACAGATAATAATGCCTCTGGGGAATAGAGATTGACCCTAGGCTGTGATTGCCCTGTGATTTTTTTACTGAGGAAAAGAAAGGTATTATAACATACTGGACTGATGGCGTGCATTTTGCTTTAGAAGTTGAATAAAGGGACAAATAAAGGGCCAAACACAGAGATTTTCATTTTTTTTAAATTTAGTTCTAAAACATTTAAAATCCCCTTGAAATTAATGAGTGTTTGCTTGAATAAGGTCTAAGTAGAAGGTTTTTCTTTTCTCAGTTTATCTGTCTACATAGAGCTAGTATTTTGATCTTTTTTTTTCATTTATGGGGAAGTACTCAGCTGGGATGTGATCATAGTGTTTTGATGGGAATTTGAAGATACAAAAATTTAATAGAAATTTGGAAAAACCAACACGGTTTGTCCCATTTACTTTTTCCCAAGCACATATGAGAGCATGGAAAGCATCCAAGTAGGGATCAGGGAATGTAAGTCTGAGCATGTTTTAGATGCCTGACCAGATAATCTCAAGCTGAGATCCCTGAAGCATTTCCTTGTGGTGTGCAAGTAGCTGGTTTGTCAGGGTGTATTTGCACCTTCTCTAGATTTCCCATCAGTTAAATATTTTTACATAGTTAAAAAATTACTAAGTGCTTCATTTACTTCAGTCTCTAGTGCTGTTATTTGCGTAATTGCCTATGGAGAAGAGATGAGAATGACATGCCAGTGGGCTATAAACCGAGCATCAAGCTCTAACCCCTGTTAGGAAAGGGCTAGAGAATTTTGCTTTGCCTTGCAAAAAGCTGGCATGTAGAGTAACACAAGTCTTGATTGCTTTTCTCCAGCACACTGCCCATGGATTCAGTGATGCAGAAACTTTACACTGCCAAATCAAAGGTCCTAACTAGCCTGACTAACAGAACAAGCAATCAAAAATTTATATGGACTCACTAGAAAAGTTACCTTCAAATCAGCACATGTAGTCTTTGCAAATGAGGTCATACATCAGAGAATCATTGAATATTTAAAGTTGAAAGGGACCCATAAGGATCACTGAGTCCAACTCCCTGCTGGACTACCTAAAACTTTTCTGTGAAGCAACTGTGAGTCCAGTATCAAGCACAAAAGGACTGCATTTATTACAAATGCCATGAATATTGCTACATCAACACTTACACCTACTGTAACATATGCACAGACACGGCCCCAGTCCATAACCCTAATGATTACCTCCGTGCAAATAAAAGTTAGCAGCAATATTAATATATAATGAAAATTGATATCATCATTAGAATCTTCTCTCATTCTGGTGAAGCCTCCTGGTTCTGCTTAGGTGGCACTTACTTTCCTGCAGGCATCATTATAATCTCTTTGGAGTCAGCAGGGGTGTTTTCCCAGCCTAGGCACCACACCTCAGGAGCTATCTCCAAAGAGCCCAGCATCAATCTTATTCTAAGACAAACCGGTTCCTTGTTTTTCCGTTTGAGTGGTTTTACAAACCGCTAGCCCAGCTGGAATCGCTGCTGTGAGCTCACAGCTTGGTTATCCTTCTTACCTGTTTGCCTGAGCTGCTCGTGTCTCCTTAGCTAAGTGACACCTAAACTGTCAGTGGAGATGGTGCTCATATGCCACCAGCAGTAAGGTGTCTTTGCAGGGTTTCTTCTCACCATGCAGGTAATCACTTGAGTGAAGTTTGGTTTAGCCTATGATTACAGGGCAGCCAAGTCAGAGGCACTCACAAACAGCTTTTTTTTTTTTTTTTTTTTTTTTTTCAGGGTATTTGAACGTTTAGAGTTTTGTTTTCAAAGGATTTGTGTGAGAAAAAGGTTACATCAGTAAGGATAAACCAGCCTAAAAACTGGAATCATGGTGTGATGCACCAGAGCCAGAAGAAGGTGTGTGAACCTTTGCTCTGGCGGTGGCATGTACAGTTTGGGCATGTGTGGGTTTACTGTATAGGATTTTTCATCTAGCATCATTGAAGTGCAACTCATCCCAGTTGACTGTAAAATGTAGGAGCACGTGTGTCCTTTTACTACATAACATTTAGATGCAGAGGAAGAGATGCAGGGTTTCTAAAATCTGTATAAGCCATTGATTTGCTGTGGCCAAATGAGCTGTCGCTTGTCAGCAGGGCAGTGCATTACTCCCTGTGTGCATTTGCTGTCTGTTTGAGTTGCGAAGGAAAACATGTTCCTTCAGTCACTGTTATTTTCCTTCACACTTACAGCAGACGAGGAATACACACATGGCCTGTTAATATGAATCAGATCGTGAGCTATGACTCACTGTGCTGTTAGTAACTTGATTTTTTGCAACAGCTACGCATATCCGTGATTAACAAAGATCTTCTTGGCCAATGTTAGAGCTGTGACTAAAGCCAATCTTGTTAGGCATTCATCATCCAGATTTATTTCCTTGTTGAAAGTTTTGTTAAATAAGGTTTCTTCAAAGAAACATTGTGATGCCATCAATTTTCCCTGGCAGATGTATTGATTGAAATAAATGGTTTTTTCATGCCAATCAGGGAACTAAGTGACACATCATGCACTGAATACAATAAATACAACCATTGTATTTATAAAATTATATATTTATAAAACCATTGTTTTTATTGTTACTGTGATCATTACTGTATGACAACACTGACAGCAGCAGCATCTCATAATAGCAGAGACATCTCTGCACACTAATAAAAAAATCTCATCCTGTGTGAAAAAGTTTTCAGATCACCTGAGTGATTGCTTTTATGAGGTGGCCTAGACTTCAGTCCTTCAGTCCTCATTTCCCAGAGCAGAGCAACTTTCTGTCAGGTTTTCTACTCTTTCTGCTAGAAATACACGTATCCGTATCTGTTTAGACAATATTCTGAGAGATTCAAAAGCTTTTAATCACTGTTCAGTATGTGATTCACACATCCCCACTTGTAATGCATTAGAAAATATTATCAGCCCCATAGAATAGCCCTGTCCTGGTATTGCCTAATGTGCCTGTTGGGCGACTGCTTAATTCACACACATACCATGTTTTAAACACAGATGCTTTTTCTCAATATTCCTTTCCTCCTGTCCAGTCTCTGGGTACAGAAGGGTGCTACTTTTCTCTCAAATCTATTTCTTTCTCCTCCATTTTTACTTTCTTTTGCAGAAAAGATGCTAGCAGGGCTCACAAAAAATTGAACTGAAGGAGAGCCTTTCAGGACGGGCCTGAAATATTAAGGATGTTGCTGATACTGTTAGGGGACTGTTGCAGCTCCTGGAGTGGCAGGAGCTTCTCTAGGTTTTTGCACCAGCCCTTTCCAGTGTCTTCCTTCCTATCGCCTCTCCTCTCTCCTCCTTCATCTACTCAGCTACCTTCCTGCTTTTTTCTGCTGGACCCCTGCTGCTGCTTGCTCATCTGGAGAAACACCCCCATGGCTGCCTTGGTTTCCCCAGGAGGGAAGTAGGACTATGGGCTTCAAATGTTGTATCTTCTGCAACTTCAAAAGAAAGTGACAGAACAGAGTAGTTCAAATAGCTGTGAGGATTTCTGAGGTCAGTCCTACTGAGGGAAGAAAGTGATTCTGTATGGATTTGCGTATGGGTACACAGGTACAGACATCGGAATTAATTTTAAATTTCATACAAGATAGGAATGGAAAAACATTTTCTGAAAATGCAAAGGGGTTGTTGTAGTTGTACTGTCGGCTAACGTGACTCGTGTTGCAAACAGATCTCTCTGCCCAGTACAGGAGTGTGCAAAATACACAGTTCTACTGATACGCAGCTTATATCAAACATCAATTTAACTGCAGGGAACCATGTGCTGGCTTCTGGTGCCTTATGTAGTTTCTAAGGTGGTTTCTGTGCCAAACCACATAGCTAATGTGTCTGCAGAAGAGCAAACTGCTGAATGTCAATTATTTAAATGAGAGGTAGATAGTTTTGATTTAGGCCATTTGTTTTGACTGTGATTTTTTATGTACTCCGAGGGAGAGGTCTTTTGTCAGTATGGCTGAAAGGACTGATTTGCAGCAGAGTAACTAAACTTGCTACTTTTTGTTTGTTGACTTGGGAACATTTGTAAAAGCAGCTGAATATCTCTGCTTATTTTTTCAGTGTTATAATGTTGGGAAAATATGAACGAGATACTCCTCATCCATGAATTAGATGATCCTTTTTTTTGCATTTGCAAACCATGTGAAACTGCATTAGGATGAAAACTGTGATCTGATTGGAGCTAATAATACATAATATCATTGCAAATATATAATTGCAAATAATATCATTGCAACATGTTTTTCTAGCTGTGAACAGGACTGAGTACCAAAGACGATTTCCCTTCTGATTCTGCATAGGATCCAAAGGCAGCAATGCAACAATGGTCAAAATATGAATATAAAAATTTTCCTGCCTTTCTTTCTGCCTGCATTCCTGCCTTCTTGGGTCTGTATTAATGATGCAGATTATCACCATTTGGAATGGAATTTTGTGTGTTAGCTTATTTTTAAAAAAAAGTGTTTGAAAAAGGTACTATAATCAGATATAAGTATTTTAAATCATCCACTTGATAAGCATGCTCTTTCACCACTTGTGTGTTTTCTGAAACTCTCAGATTGTCCCTTGAATGTTGACAGCTCCTCTTTATTCTCAGAAATTTATTTTTCTGCCGATTAATGTAGCTTAGTCCGCCAAAACCTTATTTTTCTTTTTTTCTCTCCCTCATCCTGACAGAGACCAATAGGTAGCAACTGCTAACTAATGAATCTTTTCTGGTGCCAGTGAAGGTTTTGATTATATGCCTGCCCAGACTCCAAATAGAGCCCTTTTTGATTTTCTTGTGAATAGGAGGAGGAGAAAATACTGTACTGGGGCCTCATGTCTTGAGCTGAACAGATAGAGCACTAGTCTTACTTCATTCAGTGACGGAAACTTGTTTTTTTAATTAGTTGGAGGTTTTTATGGAAAAAACAATCAGAGCAGATGGGGGAAAAAAAGCTGATATTGCAGGTTTCAGAATTGATGAGGCCTGTTCCAGTTACAGCTGCTCTACCTTCCCTGTGCTGTGAGTCCAGGAGTTCTGCTTGTTTTTAGACTGTACAGCACAGGGATGATACAGGGACAAAGAAACTTGGACTGCTGGTAGCTGAGGAGCTGGAGTTGTCTGTAAAATGAAGAGCTGCAAATGCCAGGCATTTCAATATCGAGACTTAAATTCTTACTGTAGCTTCTTACTATATCCCTGCATTTATATGGAAAAAAATGTAAGTACTACTACCCTGTACTGTATCTACTCGCCACTGACTTCTGGGCTGACCTCCAATTCACAAGGACTTAATTTTTTTTTTAAATGAAGGCTGAGGTTTGCAAACAAATCACATAACTTCCTGACAAAAATAATTACTGTGAGGTGGGTGACAAGCCATTAGATCATGGTTACAATTTGACTTGCCAGCATAAGCTGCTAGAGAAATCTTTGTTCAAATGGTGGCACCAATGACAGCATAGACAATTTTTTCCTGTTTGTTCATCTGCTTCTCGAGGGGTGGTTAGGCATCTACTTCTTCAGAGAAGATCTGTTGTTCTTAAATAATCTTCTTCAAATAAATGCAGATTGGTGCTAAAGTCATTCAGGTTTTGGCTTGGGGAGTGCACTTTATGAGCTTTGGTGCATTGTTCACCTTCAGCTTTGGACTTGGGCTGGCCAGGAGTGAGCCCCCCGCCCCATGCCATGCTGTGCCAGGTTGGAGAAATCCCACGCCGTGTCACGACATGGTTGGCACCACTCTCTCTCTTTCTGAAGCACAGCCAAGCAAGGAGACTGGGGTGAAGGCTGTGTGGAGCCCTCAAATAGAATGACGTGTGTTTAAAATATTTTTCTTCTTCATTTTATCTAAGAAGTCAAGAAATCAGTGCCCAGAAATTGCCTGACTGAGAACTGTAGCACTGTGTACCAGATTTCTTGATGCCTGTGGAAGGCATGTGGAAAGGGGTGTGTATTCTTTCATGGGATGAGATGCATCCAGCTCTGTTGCTTATCAGCATGGACGAATATATTGCACTTTCTTGCTGAAACAAGCTGACTGTACTTCCCTGCTCTTATGTAATTAATGAAGTTTTTGCTGTCTGTCGTGGTGTGATTTTCAAAGATGTGCGAAACAGCAAAACACACTGAGAGTGACAAGTGGTAACAATTCATCCTTTCTTCGAGTCTTGTCAAAAAGTGGAGAGGATTAGACCATAACCCCAGACTAGAGGAGAAGAGGGTCTGTTCTCAGAGAAGCCTCCTGCAGGACCTGCAGTCAGAGCACACCTTTTCATGAGATAGTCAGAGCACACCTTTTCATGAGATAGTCAGTGTTGGGAAGGGAGGTTTTCCTTGCACATTGCCCTCTGCTCTGCCTGACACTGCTTTAGAGAATGGCTCAAAGGGAAGGTGCCTTTTGAGAAGGGAGTGGAGGGAAGAGAGCAGAAACCCGGTGTTTTGATCCGCCTGTTTCTCATTCTGGTTGCATAAACACACCAGAGTATTTCTCTAAATTAAATTAAGCAAAGCTTTCATATTCTCTCCCTGCTTCCAGAAAGCTAATGTGGGTGCTTGCAGATTTGAGCTACAGAGGAGACAAAGATCTGTAGTGTGCACAGACTCGAGTGCTGAGCACTATCATGCTGAAAGAACTGCACAAGCTCTAATAGCACATAAAAGCTTTCTGGGCATCAAGCAAAAATCTGTTTAAATCCCTGACAGGGATGAGAGCACAGCACGTATTATCAGCATATGCACAGAGACAGAGAGGCTCTCAGAACATTTGCATTTTGGATTTGCTATAATTAGGTTTCAACCTATCCAAAAAGGTTGAAATGGTGGAAGGAGTAAGTGTAAAACTTCAGCTTTTTTCCCATCCCCATACAAATATTTAGGGCTTTTCCCTTTTCTCTGCATGTGTGCCTGAGTTACACTGATCCCAATGGCAATTTTTCTTGAATGTATGGGATGTAAAAACCCCCAGGCTTCTCTTTCATATTAATAATCATAATCCAGTCCTCAGATGTTGACCATCCTTGTATTCCCCACCCCACACACTGAAGGACGGACCCCCCACCATGCACGGCAGTGAACACACAGCAAAAAGATTGTCCCTGGGCTGCAATTCCTCATGAAAGTGGATCCTTTTCCTAGTGAGCACATCTGTAGAGCTGAGTATCTTGAGATACAGACACACCTGTACCTGGACAGACCTCAGATAAAATGTGGCAGGTGTCTGTGAGGCAGAATGATGCAAGCTGAACTGGAGCAGAAAGGATGCTTGTGGGTCAGTGGTGAGCAAGTCAGATAATGGTGTAGTACATAGGGGTTCTCTGAGGGGAAAATGGCTATTTTGGGAAGGTTTGACTGTAGGGAAGCTTTGTCTCACTAAGATTTCCCTTATTTTGATAACTAAAATCTCTCTGCAAAAACTCTGTTTAACTTAAGGATGATTATATTAGTGATCTGTATCAAGTGGCACAGCTGGAGCTAGCAGGGGAATATAGGGCAGGTGGATGAATGCTTTCTCCAATATCAAACAGATTCAGCAGAGAATTATTCAGGAGCAGGGAAGGAAGTGCTATTAGGTTGAAGATGTCAGCTCAGTCACCAATAGCCATCTGTAAAGATGAGGGAGAAAAGTAAGAAAAGATCATGACCACTGAATAGAGGATTCTTAAATTGCCTAATTTAAGAGGAAAATGAGTATGTCTCTATTTATTTGTTTAAGTAGAAGGTAAGTAGGAGCAAGTTGAAGAAAGGTTTTTCCCTTCTTGTCTGTTAACTAGATGTGACTGCCACTTCAGTGATGACAGCCCTCCCTCCAGTTTCAGCTACTCAAATAGCAGCAGACAAAGACTGGGAATAGGCAGTGTGGATAAGCTGGTTATTGAATGTTTGGACTGTGACCCCCTTCTTCTTCCAGTCAGACTGTTGAATATTCATGTAAGTGGGCTCAGATCAATGCCATCTGTCTGTATTTATATGACTTAATCCAAACAGCTCTAAAACATGTAAAATTTTATCCCCACAACAGCTCTTTAAAGCAAAAGGGATTTTTTACCTGTCTGAAGGGAAGAGGAATGGAAAGACAATGTGATTTAGCAAGTAGCCAGATTTATTCATCTGGACTCCATAAGGGAGGATCCAAATTCAGCTCTTTTAAGTGCCAGGCCCAGCTATAGCCAAAGGCCCTCAAGGCAGAGATCAAATTTGGTGCTCTGAAGTGTTCCATAATTCACCTAATGTTGCTCATTAAACATAAAAAAAAAAAATCTCTGTATGCAATTAGAAAGGAAACTGGAGATTCCACCACTGTGTATGTGTATGGGTACAGAATGAAAGTATTTGAAGAGGAGAAATCAATAATAAACCCATTATTTAGCCTGCCCTGCATTCAGTTGCACACCCTGATGACCAGATAAAAGAGGATCATCATACAAGCTTCAGTAAACAATGTGCCCATATGGACAATTCCATGAGGGAACAGATTGTCACAGCTACATCTGACCTGTTTTAGAGCAATCGTGACTCTCCCTTGGCACGGTGGATGTGCTGCTGACATTTCAGCAGAGCTGCTTCAAAAAAACTGAGTGCCATTGTCAGAATAGCGTGGCATTTTATGAGTGAGAAGCAATTCCTACTTTTTAAATCAAGCAGCAAGCCCAGCACCTCTCCTTCTCTCCTCAGAGCCCCTTAAAACAGTCTGAGTGGGAGAGATGAAAGGACAAGACTATTGAGAACACAGAGCCAGACTTTTTAGTATACCTACATTAAGTTACTGAGTACGTTTATGTCACTCATACGCTTCAGGGATTTGAATCTGAAGCTCAGATTCAGCTGACAGAAGCCCACACATAGGCAGGTTATCACAGAAGAGACGTCTATGAGATGATTCAGTGGGGGTGGTTGGTTCCCAGAAGGTAGCTTACTCTCTTGTCTGTCCAGGCCCTCGCCTTCGAGCTATTTTTAGTCATGAGTGCATTTTGAAAACAAAAAGGAATACATTTTCACTGTGGTGCTCAAGAAACTCTTAACATGCATTTTGGAAGCACTCCAGAATGGGTCTTTGTGCCTTTAACACCATATTGAAATGGTTTTTTTCTTTCAAGGATCTTTCTCCTTGGCTTAGTCTTTAAGAATAGCCTCGAGGCTTTCAGTTTACTCAGTATATTTTTGTTGATGATTTTTTTTTTCCCACAACTGTTTTTCAGGCATTGGAAAAAATGTCATCTGTGACCGAACGGCGACCCCGCTGGATGCCTTCAGGATGATGACTGCGGCTCATTACTACCCAAAGCTCATGAGCATCATGGGGAACGTTTTACGCTTCCTGCCTGCTTTCGTGAAGATGAAACAGCTGATCCAGGAGGGTTACGTGGGGGAGCTGCTGGTGTGCGAGGTGCAGGTTCACAGTGGAAGCCTGCTAGGCAAGAAGTACAACTGGAGCTGTGACGACCTGATGGGCGGCGGCGGCTTGCACTCGGTCGGCACCTACATCATCGACCTCCTGACCTTCCTCACCAGCCAGAAGGCCGTGAAGGTGCACGGGCTGCTCAAGACCTTCGTGAAGCAGACGGACCACATCAAGGGGATACGGCAGATCACCAGCGATGACTTCTGTACGTTCCAGATGGTCCTGGAAGGAGGTGTGTGCTGCACGGTGACGCTCAACTTCAACATCCCGGGGGAGTTCAAACAAGACATCATCGTGGTGGGTTCGGCAGGACGGCTGATTGTAATAGGCACTGACCTCTACGGACAGAGCAACAGCTCTCCTCAGAGGGAGCTGCTGCTCAAGGACTCCACGCCAGTCAGCAACTCCCTACTTCCGGAGAAAGCCTTCAGTGACATCCCATCGCCCTACCTCCGGGGCACCATTAAGATGGTCCAAGCTGTCCGGCAGGCGTTTGAGGACCAGGACGACAGGAGGACCTGGGACGGGAGGCCCCTTACGATGGCCGCCACTTTTGACGACTGCCTGTACGCCCTGTGCGTGGTGGACACCATTAAAAAGTCAAACCAGCTGGGGGAGTGGCAGAACATTTCAATCATGACTGAGGAGCCAGAACTGAGCCCGGCATACTTAATCAGCGAAGCCATGCGGAAGAGCAGGATGTCTCTGTACTGCTAGCTCCTCTTAGCTCCTAGGAAAGAATAGGAACCAGACAGCTCTCGAAGGAGATGGTAATTCAGCCCCTGTGAAGGGCTTGGGGATTTTAGAAACAGCTGAAGAGAAGGAAATACAGTGTTTGGATCAACTGCTGTTGGCAGCTAAATGCTGAAGTGATAATGGCCCTTCAGAATGCCCAAAACAGATAGGAGACGCAAGAGCTGATATAACTTAACTGTTTTAATAACAGTATTAGCTGAGCGATTGGAAAGATATATCACGGACTCATCTCCTGCTTGCAGGTGCTTTAGATTATCCAATTGTGTTTACTGTGAAAGGTTGGGAAGATCCTTTTAGATTTTCCTTACCTACCAGAGGGCTGTGAAGGTACTGTCATGTCGTTAAATTTTCTGTAGTGTCTGACATGAATGGTTCCTACCATGACAGCTGACACCACCACGCTGTATTACTGCACCTCTAACCAACACACAGAATAACAGGACTTGGTGTGAAAGTGTTGCGTGACAGGGAAAATCTTGGCAGCTCACTTTTCATACGGCCTGTTAGGAGCTTCTCTGTGTTGGTTTAGCTAGTTGGTTTTTGTTTGGTTTGTTTTTTGTTTGTTTTTTTTTTAAAGCACAGTTAAGTAGGAAAATGTGTGGCTTTTAAAACAAAGCAGTCCTCAACCACAGTGCATATGCCCCAGTATTTGGGGAGGGAGGGTCTTCTGTGAGCTCCCTGTAAGCTTCAGTGTTACGGATTTGCTGACTGAATGGGTTGTGGAAAACCTTCCACAGATGACAAGTGGCATGACACAGTAGTGATAGTGGGTTTTATTACACAGCCAAACTCAGACTAGTCTTACGAAGGTTTCCTGTGTCTGGGACTGAGTTTTGAGTGAATTCATCATGTATTTTGGTTCTAGGTGGAAAAGAGTAGAAACAACCCGAAACCATACAATGTTTAGGTGAGCGGTGTTCTTTTAAACCTTTGCGAACTCACACTTGAGAGATGCACACCAACAAGTAATTTCCCATCCCTCAACCCAGAAGCTCTCACCTCCACCAAGAGGTCATTGTGACTGAAAAACAAAGGGATGAGAAAATTTCCCGTCCATTTCCAAGGAAAAAAATTGACATAGGACTCCCACTCTCCTCATCTCCCTAAAGTGGCCAGCTACTGGTACTGTAGTAATCATTCCCTGTCATCAGTGCAGGGGTGGACAAACTCTTTTGATATGTTTGTCCTGTTCTTCTTTTTAATATTTTAGTTTGCAGTCTTGAAATAATATATTCTTTTGAGAATATCTTCTTGAATGAATATAGTGAAAGGCACATAAATTATCCCAGTAAACAGGGATACTGTTTTTCTGCGTAAAGCTGCTCCAGTGCTGATGTGTTTACAGCGCTAGGTCTTCAGACAGTAAAAAAAGTAGAACACAAGCATACAGCACTAAATTGTATTAAACTTGAGAAAAACCTTTTCAGGGTTTGTTTTGTTAACTTTGACAAGGGGAAAGAAGAGAGCATTTGGATGAACAGTAAATGAAAAGAGAAAATATGACCCCTCTTTCTCAAGGCCATCCCATTAGTGTGGCCCTTTTAGGTTAGAAAGAGAACTGTCAGAGTAATTTAGATTTTTTTTAAACCACTTACAGTTTTGCTGTTTTTAGGAGCACTAAGGACTTCTATAGGGTTTTTTCCTACAAATGTCTCCATCTGATTGCTCTGTGCTCTTGGCTGTCCTTTGCCCAGTTTTAGAGCTTCGTGGTTTTGAACAGGAGGGCATCAATAGTGTGGTTTATCTCATCTGACTTTAACCAGTGGAAAGTCATTTGTCTTGCCCTGATCAGCAAGGACACAGCAGTCAATACAGAGAGAGCTCTCCAAAGGCTGACTCAGTTCATCCTAAGATTAATATAGAAGGAGGTGTCCATTGGAAATGCCCATCCTCCTCCTTTGCAGAGAATTTTGGCTTCTACATTTTTAGGTGACTCCCAGCCTGAAATTATTCATGCGTGCTTAATTTTTCAAGAGCGTATGTGTGACCTTTCATTAAATAGTCCCCAAAGTGTAATGGTGTGACTGATGAAGGAATAATGCAATACTGCAAAACCACACCCTAAGGGACAATTGTTTCTATCCATGTTGTTCTGCCGGTTTCAGCAACTCTTTCTGCTAAGACCTCAGGCAAGCTTTCATTATTCCTTCTTCAAAGCAGTTCTTGACAAGTTTGATTGTTTCTCCTGAAAATGGATTTATTTGAGAATTCCTGAGGTAGTATCTGTGCCAACAGGAATTTCCTATTGTAATTGTCACGGTATACCATGCTATCCAGTTCCTACCCTGAAAAGTACACAGAGTAACAAGAAGAGAGATTTTGACCAAGAAATCACCTATCTCTCTCCTGAAAAATGGAATTAGACCCAAGGGGATCAAGAGAGTTTTCACAAAGTAAAGCTAAAGCCATTTACTGAAAATAGTGGCCTAGTTCAAGTCATGAATGCAAATCTGGTAGATAATTAACCACTTAGAGTTAAACATCATCCAAAAGTGGAATCAAACATGGACCAAAATGTTTGTGAATCTTGCTTCTCAGTGGTTTGACCATTGTTCTGGAATTGCTGTTCATGTCTTTGCACTTCATTTTGGTTTACAAATGGTCACCATTTTTTCTATCCGTGTTTTCTTCTCTTCTCTGTCTTTCTGAGTTTTGTGAAGCCAGTTGGAAGCAGCCCCTGCAATGAACAGTCCCCAGGCATAGGGATATAACTACTGAGCTCAACCTTTCTGTCCCTGATCCAAAGGTTTAGGTGACAGGCATCATCCATCCTCTGTGCAGACTTAGAGATGCAGCTAGTGCTCCATAGCAGAAAGAAAATCTAATGCTTTGGTTACACAGACACCTGATGCTGGTTTTAGTACTGGCTTGCAAGTGGGTTGAACCCTGTGCAGCTCACTGTGTGACTGCAGTGCTGGCCCCAGAGAGACAGGCAGAACGAGCAGGGACAGGGTGGGACCTCCTCTTCTGATGGCAGCAGAGATCTCATGCTATATTTAGGTGAAGTTGTTACCTAACTGGAATGGCAGCAGTAGCTGCATATATTCAGGATTTTACAGCTGTTACTCCATTCTCTAGGAAGTGAAGGGGCTGTAGTGTCAAGTATAAACATACTAAACTTCCACCTGCCCTGGAGGAGGAAAGAATTGGTTTATTTATTGAATGTGTATTGTTATTCTGATAAATCATTCTTTTAAAGTCTGGGATCTTCCTTGGCAGCATCCAGCCCTCTGTTCTTTTGGTACAGTTGAAAGTACATTGAATTTGCCCTAAATAGCCTCTGGAGTTTATGCTGGGTTTAAGAATTTGGGCAGGAGATACAGAGATGTACTGGATTGAACTCAAAAGCGGTACCACCCCAGAAAACATGCATTTGGAATTGCACTTGTAAAGCTGTTCTTTAATGCTGTGCCACAAGTTTTGAGATGAATGCTGCTAAATTTGGTGCAGGCTGAAGAGCCAAACTGTGGCTACTGCTGGAATTTACAGTAGCCCCCAAACGAACCTTTTCATACACTAGGTAAAAGATGTTCACTCCTCTTTCCCAGGGCTGCTGGTGGAGAGGCTCTTTCCTTTGCCATCAACTTGTGCACATAGAATATCGAACATTATGGTCTGTTGCCAAAGACAAACAGAGCCAAAGGGTGAGCCCAGGTGAAATGCTTTGTGGCTCTGCAGGGCTCTGTTCCAATTCTGTGACAGCCAGCTGAGAGACGGTGTCTTATTTCCCATGGGAATTGCATTGGGGTTCACATCAGGGGTAGGGGCAACCCCACTGTGACAGCAGGGCACAACTGAAGTCCTTAAATGTGCCCAGAGGGAGAGTCGTGACTACAGCAGGGAGCAACAGTACCTGTCTGCAGGCTGGTACCTCTGTGACAACAGGGAGGTTATACTGGTCACATGGAGGGTGAGGGCTGTACCTCCTGAGGGTGACAGCAGCAGCCTTGCTCCACCTTTATGTTTGGGAGCCCAAGAAGGGACCCTGCCCTTGGGGAAGCAGCGTCCGTCCCGTACTCCTAGATACATGCACATCATCAGTGCTGGTCTCAGTGAAACCCTATGTGGAAGCATAAGAACTCTTCAGGAGCTTGGGATTTCCTATATCTAGTATCGTGCATGTGTTAAATTAGTAGTACTTTAGCTGTGTAGTTAGAAGATACCAAGTAGAGATGATACTTACCCATGCAGCCAATGTGGCAGGGAATCGGGGCATGCGTAGGTGAGTTCAGGCTCAGGATGGGCTGCTGTGGAGTTCATCCTTTACTTTGGCTGAAAGCATGAGAAATTCCTGCCCAGCCAGCACCGGGCAATCAGAGGCACTACCCACTTTGTACTTAGTGTTCCCTTCTTTTCGATAGTTTTCAAAAAAAGTGACTGTACAAGTGAACAGCTGTCCCGGAAGTTCAGCCATTCAAAAAAGGAGGCTCTTCTGCTGTGTGTGGTCACAGCACAAGGACAATTCAATTTCTCTGTTTACCTTGTTTGTTTCTGTGTCCATACAAATGTGGAAAAGACCCAGACAATTTAAAATGACTCATTGATCAACCAAAAAAAAAAAAAAAAAAAAGGCATATTTGATTTAATGGGTAAAGGTAAACATAGTAACTTGATGTTGTCTTTGCAGAGATTTAGAAATTAGCGATGACAGAATTTCTTGTTGCTGGGAATTTTTTGACTTTTATCTATGGCCTTCAGTATAAAATATCACACATTGTGAAGTCCCATCACTGTTAAGTTCTGTATTTACAAGGGTTTAAAAGTTGGCAGCAGAGTTTTGGCTTTATGCGGATACTCAACACTGGTGTGGTGTTCCAGTGGCCCAGTGATGTGCTGTTAAGTACGTATGAAACTCAGCACTGGACTTTTGACCTCTGCAGTGCTCTTTGGGTATCTAGAGCTAGTTGTGAATTGGCAGGATTATTCAGGACAGCAGTTTCTTTTTGTTGTTGTTGAAGTTGTTACTTGTGGGGAGCAAAGTTTGTAAATTTTAGAGATGAAGTATGACTGAATAATATTTGGCAGTCTTATCTGCTTTAAAATTTCTTCTCTCTTGAGCTACTGGATGAAGTCTGTCCAATAAAAATAATTTCCCCTTAACTGCCCACTTCCATTTGCTCATGAAAAGAAGAAATTTTAAGTAAATGGGACTACACATAATGCTGCATTCATGAACTGATGTCAAAACCTCATGACTTAATGAGTGTATGAAGCCAGAGATCAGACAAGTAATGACTTTCTTGAAGCTGCCAGATTGAGGCCTTGGGGTTGGGAAATGAAGGGTATCAACATAGGTCAAACTGAAATAGCTTTTATTCAGCATTTTGAGTTACATGAATAAACAGAATGGCTATGGTCAATCCAAAACTGAAGACAACACAAAACATGTTTGTATAAGGTTATTTACATTTTTGGAGGGGATTAAGTTCTATTTTTAAAGAATGATGTTTTGAAATTAAAGGTTTTAAAAATCTATCCTTTATTATGTTTTGGCATGTGTGAAATTAACTGGTTGGGGTTGGGGTTTGGGTTTGTTGGTTTGGGTTTTTTTTGATAGTTTTTTGTTGGGCTTTTTATATAAGTTCATACTTAAAAAAATTCTATCTATTTGGTTTAAGGACATTCAGTGAATTCAGCTGCCCTTGGCAGGTTCAGCTCTGAACCTGTAGCCTCACCGTGTCTTACAGTGACCACATTTCTAACATCTGAATTTGGCCATCTGAGTTTCATTTGTGTCCTCTTGCGGCAGTGGGAAAACTGGTTCATTACATGGAGCTGGCTACAGATAATCGAGATACTTTTTGCAGCAGTGCCAGCCATCGTCTTTAAAAGCACTTAACTCTATTGACTTGTTTACCATGGTTATTTATGACTTTCCAGCCATGTGCTGTCCATTATTTCCTTTCCTTTTTATACCAGCCTTCAGACTCACTTATCTCTCCTCTCTGTTTCCCATTCCATTGCAAACCTGGAGGCGAGTCTCCCTTGTTTCCCGCTGAGCTCACGCTCAGTCTGTGTTACACGTGGCATACAGGGTGGCTAACCTGCTACTTGAAGTAGCTTTTAACACAGGTCCAGTACAGGATATGTGAACACCACAACTGCTCGAGTGTGTGGCGTACTGAATGCCTGGCCAGGGCAGGAGTCCAAACTCCCTGCTACGCTGTGCTTCACAAGCCACACTCACTGTTCCTCTCCCACTGGTTTGCTCTTATTTGATTTTGATGATGAGAGTATGTTCAGTTTGTTGCTGTGTCGATATTAAGTATATATTTATTGTTTTTTTCAGACATACATACATATATATAAATGCTATATATATATAATGTCAACGCATGGACATATGTACAGTAGATATTTTAAAGAGCTATTTATCAAGAAAAGTAAGTGTTATAAGTAAACAGAGTTTATATTTTATATATTATGTAGATAGCAAAAAAAAAAAAAAGTGATTAAATTATAGTAGGACTTCTTGGGGTGGGGTTGGAGAAATGGGCAAGGACTGGTTCTAGCATTTTAAATAGCCAAACTACTTTGTACGGAAGCTGCCTGCTGTGCCTCTCGGCTGCAATATCCGTTTGTTTCTTCTTCTGGAAGATGATGTGCATTGTTACTTTTACATTGCTTGGGGAATGTAGTTAGTTTATTCTCAGCCAACTGGTATGTGCTGCTTAAAACATGGTTTCCTGCTGTTCTGCGTATTTGCATTGATGGAATAAAAGGATCTTAACTGGCAAATAAAGATGTAAAAGGATGTGATCTCGGCTGTCTGTGGTTTTTTCCCCACACTTGTATTTTGGGGGGAGTGTAGTAAGCATCACCTTTTCCTGGTTTCTAGCCTGCCTGTTAAATTCAACATATCAGAGTGAAATACACGGGCTTTGTGCTTGGGAGTGGGGATTGTGATGGAGGGAGAGGTAGAAGAAGGTTTTATGCCATTGAAGGTTTTGTGTTATGGCAAGGACTGTTGGAGGGATATGTCCTGAGAAATCAGCTGTTTTTGTTGTCAAAGGGTGCGAGTATGTCCAGTGGCATAACAAAACAGGGGCATTGGACATCCCCACTGAGCACAAACCTGGAGATCCTTTCTCCTGAATTTCTTCTTTCTCCTGGATCCTTTCTCTCCTCCTTTTTCCAGCACAGCCTGGAGATCGACTTCCTACCTCCCCACTGGTGTCCTGGAATGTTTTTGCCTTCCCTGTCCCGAGCTCCCTCCAGTGACTTTCCCAGGCCTACCCCCATCCTTGCTCCCATCTGCCAGGAGCTGTCAAGTCTTTCTGTTCTTTTCTCCCTGGTATGTCAGAGTATCAAAAGTCTAGTAAGGATCTTGTTAGTCCAGCCCCTCTGATGCTGAGGAAAACCTCAGTTGGGCATGAAGCAGAGGATAATATGAAGCAATTGTAAATTCTAGGCTCTGAGGAAAGATTGATTGCCTCTGTGATTGATGTGTAAAAAGGCTAGAGCATTTTCTCTGTTGCTTTTCCTATTTTACAGCAGAGCACACAGAAAGATGTTGGATTCTACTCCCATCAGTGCTCACTAATTCCCAGGCACTACGAAAGTACACAAATCTGAGGCACAAATCCGTGAAGGGAGGGGAAATAATCGTCACTTACAATGCACACTCCCCTCAAATCACACAATCTTGTGAACTGTATATTTTTTCTTTACATAAAAATTTACAGCGTGGGTATAACATTTACTTCATCACAGAAATGTAACATGTTAGCAACTTGTCATAGTTCTGACTTTAGCAAGGAATTTTTCTTCCCTTCCCCTCCCCCTGTGTGTGTGTGTGTGTGCAGCACACCCATTTAGGTGAAAACAAAAGAACTAGCCGGGGCGCTAATGGTCGAACATTAGTTGCCTAGCAACGAAGGGGGAGGGGTTGGGGCTGGTGTGTGGGCTGGAAGGAGGTGGGGGGGGAAGTCGGGCTCGCGGGGAGGAGGAGAGGCTGCTGTGAGCTGGCAGACGCTGGTTCATTTGGTTTTTTTTTGTTGTTTTTTTTTTTCCTGTTGGAGGGAAGTTTTTTTTTTGGCTGCTGCGGTTCCTTCCCAACTATTCCTGTTTGTCGGGGCCCCCCGGAGTTCGTGAGTTTTTCTTCCATTGAGAGAACTTTCTGTGTTGTCGGTGTTGTTTTTTTTTTTTTTCGCTTCCTCCTTCCCCTTCGCTCCCCCCCCCCTTCCTCCTTTTCCTCGGGAGGGGAAGAGGAATCAGTTTTTTTTTTGTTTTTTTTTTCTCCGATATACCCGGGGGGAGGTGTTGTTGTTGTTTTTTTTTGTTGTTTTCCCCATCCCACGTGGCAGTGACCAGGGATCCCACAGCGCTGCCTGGTGACAGGCACTGGTGACAAGCTCTGCTCCTGTAGTGATCCAACAGCGCCGCCTGGTGACTACCATAGGACACTACAGGTTCTGCACTTCCAACGACCCAACAGCGCCACCTGGTGAATGGTACAGGACATTACAAGTTTTACACCTCCAGTGACCCGACGGCGCCCCCTGCTGACTGTGGTTGGAACTACACCAAAGGGTGCTAAAAATTGAACTATTTTAAATTTTCCTTTTGCCGGGCTATCGGTTTTGTTCTTGAAGGGGATTATTGGTGGGTATAGTAGTATTGCTTGGTTGTTTACTTGGGTTCTTTTTGTGTTCTTGTTAATACAAACATACCTTTTAATAAAGGGCTGTTATTTTGTTTTCCCTTTTCCATAATTTGTTTTTTTTTCCCTTCAATCAAAGCTCCTTAGTTTTGGATTAATAATTGCTTAGGAAAAAGTTTGGGGTCTTTTCCTCCTAATCCATCCTCAGCAGAAGACCCTTGTCCCATTTAAACTGGGACATTTTTGGCGCCCAACGTGGGGCTTTGAGAGAGGAAAAGTGGAAAAGGAATAACTGCCCTTTTGTGACTTTATACGTGTTTGTGAACCTGTAGGCACCATGAAGTCTAAGCTCGCTGCTTTTCTGTGGTATATAATTATGCCAAAATCTATGTCTCACCTGTCGATGTTTTTCAGCTCAGACACTATGACCCTCATTGTAATAAGTATGTTTGAGATCTCGCATTGGGTTCATGACATAGCAAACTCAGCACCTGTTATTTTCCTTCGGGACATGTTCTCAAGGATATATTACTGCTCTAGCCTACACTGTCTCCTTTGGGGTTTTAAGGATAATGGCACCTATCCCTATGGAGAAACACAGGGAGGTATATTTACCCAACCCCTCCTACATTTTCTCTTTGGTTCTAATACAACGGCCTCTGAGACATTTAAACTCTCTTTAGGTGTAAGAGACGTTTTCCTTTTGGGGTTTTTCGTGCAAGCTTGTGCCACGGTGTTATATCTAACATTTGTAGTTAGGCCCATGATTAACCAGGCACGGGCACAGAAGCCAGCCCCAGGGGTGGGAAACTTCGAATGGCATGGGCCATGGGAAGACTTGGGTAAATTTCTAGAAAGTGGTTCAGTTCCTACAGCATGGAAGTTCGCTCTCGAAAAACTCCCAGACCCTACACAGATAATAATAGCTGCAAGGGAGAGGAGTCATGGTAAACCCATAGAGAGGCAGGTGGCAGATGCATGTGGGGCTTTAGCCGTTGCCTACCAAAAGGTGCTCGGTATGGTGCAGCCTTCACAGGGAAAAAGAAAAGATGAAAACGAGAGGTCTGATACAAGGGTGACTCCAGATCAGGCCAGTTCCAAGGAACCAAACAAGTCAATGGAGGTTGCACCTATCCAAAGGAGAAAATATAAGACCAAATCAGCCCGCCCAGTTGATGATGATGAGGAGGCAGGACCCTCACAGGCAGCCAACCCGGAGCCAGAAATCATCACTGAGTCCTTATCGTATGACAATCTCCGGAAATTACGGGAAGACGTCATTCGTCAGCCGAATGAGTCCATACTAACCTGGATGATCCGAGTTTGGGATTCCACGGGTGATGCCATAAGCCTTGATGGTGGTGAAGCAAGGTCCTTGAGGTCTATTGCCCGAGATGCGGGCATTGAAGAGGCATTTGTGAGAGAATCAAAGCCCCTGTCTCTCTGGGCACGGCTGCTGGATGCTGTGAGAGAGAAGTTCATTCACAAAGAGGCCTTCCAAGCAGACCATCTTACAAAGAGCTGGAATACCATGGAGGAGGGGATCCGACGCCTGAGGGAAATGGCACTGTTGGAGGTACTGTTTGGAGGGGATATGCAAGCTAATCACGATCCCGACAAGGTTAGATGTACACCATACATGTGGTGGACCCTCATACGTATGGGGCCATCTGCACACATCAGTTACCTGACATCATTGGAGGCTGGGGAAAAGAGAGAGCCAGTGGCGTTTATAACAAATAAACTTCGGATGTACAACAGTATGGTCCAAGAATCACTACAAGCCCGCGTTTCCTCCGTAGAGACCTCGATCAACAACCTCACTACCATAGCTACAAAACTACAAGATCAACAGGAGAAAATCCTAGAAAAGATGGAGAAGAACAGCTCCCAGGTGGCACCAGTGAGAACCAGGCGCCCCCCAGCCAGAGAGGGGAGACAGGCCTCACGAACCGAGCTGTGGTATTTCCTAGCTGGCTCTGGAGAAGACATGGGACAGTGGGACAAGAAACCCACCCATGCCTTGGCAGCCCGAGTACAAGAGGTTAAGGACCAGAGAAAAACAACGTCCGTGAAAGTGAGTGCAGTGCCGGTATCCCGTGGGCAGGGATCTGACCCACTAGAAGGTACCTCCCGCCGGTATTTGCAGACGGAAAACTGTGACGAGCAAGACAGAGACCAGTATTAGAGGGGCCCTGCCTCTAGCCAGGTGGAGGCACGGGACAACCGTGTCTATTGGACGGTGTGGATCCGGTGGCCTGGCACATCAGACCCACAAGAATATAAGGCTTTGGTTGACACTGGCGCTCAATGCACGTTAATGCCCTCAGGACATGTGGGACCAGAGGCTATTTCCATTTCTGGGGTGACCGGAGGGTCACAGCTGTTGACCGTGTTGGAAGCTGAAGTGAGCTTGACCGGGAAGGAGTGGCAGAAACACCCCATTGTGACTGGTCCAGATGCCCCATGTATCCTGGGCATTGACTACCTTAGGAATGGGTATTTCAAAGACCCCAAGGGACATAGGTGGGCTTTCGGGATAGCTGCTGTAGAGACAGAAGTGGCTAAGCAGTTGAATTCACTACCTGGCCTCTCGGAGAACCCTTCTGCTGTGGGACTGTTGAAAGTTGAGGAACAGCGAGTGCCAATTGCCACTACAATAGTGCACCGTCGGCAGTACCGAACGAACCGAGACTCTGTGATCCCCATCCATAAGATGATCCGTGAGCTGGAAAGTCAAGGAGTGATCAGCAGGATCCACTCCCCCTTCAACAGCCCCATCTGGCCTGTGCGTAAGTCTGACGGAGAATGGAGATTGACTGTAGACTATCGTGGCCTGAATGAAGCCACCCCGCCACTGAGCGCCGCTGTTCCAGACATGTTGGAGCTCCAGTACGAGCTGGAGTCTAAGGCAGCGAGGTGGTACGCCACTATTGACATCGCGAATGCGTTCTTCTCCATTCCCTTGGCGGCAGAGTGCAGGCCGCAGTTTGCTTTCACGTGGAGGGGCGTGCAGTACACGTGGAACCGACTGCCCCAGGGGTGGAAACACAGCCCCACCATCTGCCACGGATTGATCCAGGCTACGCTAGAGAAAGGTGAAGCTCCAGAACACCTTCAGTACATTGATGACATCATTGTATGGGGGGACACAGCAGAAGAGGTCTCTGAAAAAGGAAAGAAGATCATACAGATTCTCCTGGATGCTGGGTTGGCCATCAAAAGAAGTAAAGTCAAGGGACCTGCCCGAGAGATCCAGTTCCTGGGAGTAAAGTGGCAAGATGGACGTCGTCAGATCCCGACTGAAGTCATCGATAAAATCACAGCAATGGCCCCCCCAACTAGCAAGAAAGAAACCCAAGCTTTCCTGGGTGCCATAGGTTTTTGGAGGATGCATATCCCCGAGTACAGCCAGATCGTAAGCCCTCTCTATCTGGTAACCCGCAAGAAGAATGATTTCCAGTGGGGTCCTGAACAACAGCAAGCATTCGAACAGATTAAACAGGAGATTGCCCATGCTGTAGCCCTTGGGCCAGTCAGGACAGGACCAGATGTGAAGAATGTGCTCTACTCTGCATCTGGGGATAAGGGCCTCTCCTGGAGCCTCTGGCAGAAGGTGCCTGGTGAGACCCGAGGCCGCCCACTTGGGTTCTGGAGCCGAAGCTACAGAGGGTCAGAAGCCAATTACACTCCAACAGAAAAGGAGATCCTAGCAGCTTATGAGGGAGTACAAGCTGCCTCAGAGGTGATTGGCACAGAAGAACAGCTCCTCCTGGCACCTCGGCTACCGGTATTGAGTTGGATGTTCAAAGGGAAGACGCCCTCTACACATCATGCCACTGATGCCACCTGGAGCAAATGGATTGCCCTGATCACGCAGCGCGCCCGCATTGGAAACCCAAATCGCCCTGGGATCCTAGAGATCATCACGAACTGGCCGGAAGGTGAGAATTTTAGTCTAGCAGAAGAAGAAGAAGGGGAGCAAGTGGTACGGGCAGAGGAAGCCCCAGCATACAACCAACTACCAGAAGAAGACATACGCTATGCACTCTTTACTGATGGTTCCTGCCGTATTGTAGGAATGAAACGTAAATGGAAAGCAGCTGTATGGAGTCCCACACGACAAGTTGCAGAAGCTATAGAAGGAGAGGGTGAATCAAGCCAATTCGCAGAACTCAAAGCCGTCCAGCTGGCATTGGACATTGCTGAACGAGAGAAGTGGCCGAAACTTTTCCTTTACACAGACTCATGGATGGTGGCCAATGCCCTGTGGGGGTGGTTGGACAGATGGAAGAAGACCAATTGGAAACGTAGGGGAAAACCCATCTGGGCCGCTGATATATGGCAAAACATTGCTACCCGGGTAGAGAAACTGATTGTGAGAGTCCGCCACGTAGACGCCCACGTGCCCAAAAATCGAGCCAATGAAGAACATCGCAACAATGCACAGGCAGACCGAGCTGCACAAGTTGAAGTGTTACAGGTGGACCTAGATTGGCAGCACAAAGGCGAACTGTTCTTAGCACGATGGGCCCATGATGCCGCCGGCCATCAGGGCAGAGATGCCACCTACAGATGGGCACGAGACCGAGGGGTGGATCTAACCATGGATGCTATCTCTCAGGTTATCCATGACTGTGAGACATGCGCTGCCATTAAACAGGCTAAGAGACTGAAACCCCTGTGGTATGGTGGACGGTGGAATAAATACAGATATGGGGAGGCTTGGCAGGTTGATTATATCACACTGCCACAGACCCGCCAAGGTAAGCGCTATGTGCTCACCATGGTGGAAGTCACCACTGGATGGCTGGAGACGCATCCGGTGCCCCACGCCACTGCCAGAAATACCATCCTGGGCCTCGAAAAACAGGTCCTGTGGCGGCACGGCACCCCAGAGCGGATTGAGTCAGATAATGGGACACACTTCAAGAATAGTTTAGTTACCACTTGGGCGAAAGAGCATGGCATTGAGTGGGTCTATCACATACCATACCATGCAGCAGCTGCCGGGAAGGTTGAACGGTGCAATGGACTGTTGAAGACTACCCTGAAAGCATTAGGTGGAGGGACTTTCAAACACTGGGATCAACACCTAGCAAAGGCTACATGGTTAGTCAACACTAGAGGCTCTGTCAATCGAGCCGGCTCTGCCCAATCAGAGTCCCTTCACACTGTAGATGGGGACAAGGTCCCAGTGGTTCACATGAGAGGTATGTTAGGTAAAACAGTTTGGGTTAACCATGCCTCGAGCAAAGGCAAATCCATTCGTGGAGTTGTCTTTGCCCAAGGACCTGGTTCCACATGGTGGGTGATGCAAGAAGATGGAGAAACCCGGTGCATACCCCAAGGAGATATTATCTTAGGGTAAACAGGCTATAATTGTACCCGTATTTGTACCTATATATTTATGAATGTGTATGTAGTTTAGAATAATGTATGTATGTATGGAGTTCAAGAAAAAGGGTTCAATTTGATAGATGTATAGTGGCATGGGAATGGGAAGAAAAATTAGGGGTGGATAATGTCATAGTTCTGACTTTAGCAAGGAATTTTTCTTCCCTTCCCCTCCCCCTGTGTGTGTGTGTGTGTGCAGCACACCCATTTAGGTGAAAACAAAAGAACTAGCCGGGGCGCTAATGGTCGAACATTAGTTGCCTAGCAACGAAGGGGGAGGGGTTGGGGCTGGTGTGTGGGCTGGAAGGAGGTGGGGGGGGAAGTCGGGCTCGCGGGGAGGAGGAGAGGCTGCTGTGAGCTGGCAGACGCTGGTTCATTTGGTTTTTTTTTGTTGTTTTTTTTTTTCCTGTTGGAGGGAAGTTTTTTTTTTGGCTGCTGCGGTTCCTTCCCAACTATTCCTGTTTGTCGGGGCCCCCCGGAGTTCGTGAGTTTTTCTTCCATTGAGAGAACTTTCTGTGTTGTCGGTGTTGTTTTTTTTTTTTTTCGCTTCCTCCTTCCCCTTCGCTCCCCCCCCCCTTCCTCCTTTTCCTCGGGAGGGGAAGAGGAATCAGTTTTTTTTTTGTTTTTTTTTTCTCCGATATACCCGGGGGGAGGTGTTGTTGTTGTTTTTTTTTGTTGTTTTCCCCATCCCACGTGGCAGTGACCAGGGATCCCACAGCGCTGCCTGGTGACAGGCACTGGTGACAAGCTCTGCTCCTGTAGTGATCCAACAGCGCCGCCTGGTGACTACCATAGGACACTACAGGTTCTGCACTTCCAACGACCCAACAGCGCCACCTGGTGAATGGTACAGGACATTACAAGTTTTACACCTCCAGTGACCCGACGGCGCCCCCTGCTGACTGTGGTTGGAACTACACCAAAGGGTGCTAAAAATTGAACTATTTTAAATTTTCCTTTTGCCGGGCTATCGGTTTTGTTCTTGAAGGGGATTATTGGTGGGTATAGTAGTATTGCTTGGTTGTTTACTTGGGTTCTTTTTGTGTTCTTGTTAATACAAACATACCTTTTAATAAAGGGCTGTTATTTTGTTTTCCCTTTTCCATAATTTGTTTTTTTTTCCCTTCAATCAAAGCTCCTTAGTTTTGGATTAATAATTGCTTAGGAAAAAGTTTGGGGTCTTTTCCTCCTAATCCATCCTCAGCAGAAGACCCTTGTCCCATTTAAACTGGGACACAACTTCTATTACTTCCATAGCAGCTATCGTACTTTAAACATGTACTGATGTTTATATACACATAATTCTTTTTTTAATCAGTTTTAATACACATGATTTTCTTAGGCTCAAGAGGAGAAAAGTACAAGACAAGGAATCTTCAGTCTGCAGGTCTCCAGGAATTATAGTTTAATGTTTGTTTTGTCCTGGTGAGTAAATGTAGTATGACCTTGCTCAGATTTCCAGATCACTGTCTTCAACTAATCAATTAGGCACTGAATTAAAATAGGGTCAAATTTCATGGTATATCCTTTCCCAACAATTTCATTGTAAAACAAGGCCTACTTCCCTCTCAAAGGCTAAAACATAGAAATCTTTGGAAAACAGCACCTAGGGGAGCAATTACTGTGAGACAGTGTTGGAGATACAGTGGGATTATTAGTACAGCATTTCAGTGCACAATATGTAACTGTATATAGGTAAGTGCAAATGTGAGAGTGAGTATAAACATTCCACGTTAATGAGGCTACACAAATGCTAAGGTAAACATTTCCAAAGCTGTGCTGTGTGTCAGCACAATCGAGACACTTAGGTGTAGATTTATGAACCCAAGTAAGAGTTCTGCTTTTAAAACAAACTGCAGAAATGTAGGTGAAGGGGAAAACTTCTCACCATTTTCCCTACTTTTGGAAGAAACCAGGCTTCCACGGTTTACCCTGGCTTGTCCTGCTGTTTTCTGGAGTCCTTATTGATTAGCAGCTATGTAGTAAAAACAATGGGTGGCTTGCAGCCATAAATATTAATCAAGAAGAATGTTAAATGCATTGCATTGTTCTCCTCAGGATTGAAGAGTTTGCTGGGGCATGGGTTATTAAAACATGCTGCTGTGCCAAAGAGAAGATGCACTTAATGCCTTTGCTGCTTACTCCTGTTGGGCATTGGAAAGCCTCGGAGCTCTTTTGTGATGCCAGTGGAAAGCTCATGTTTCAGATTTGACATATGTGAAGCCCAGAACAAGAGGACAACTTGCCACACGTAATACACCAGCACAGCTCAAATGGGGGTGAGACAGCACAGCTCATCCTAGAGCAGCCCTTCCTGGGCTGGAGGCTGGAGCAGAATGCCTGGTGGAGCCCCTGTGCACCCAGGTGCCTCTTGCTCAGTCTGCTCAGGCCCATGTGCCTGTGCTGGTCACCTCTGCAGTCATCATGTTCAGCATGGAAAGAAGAAATTTCCATCAGGTGTCCCCAGCAGGCAACCCTTGGAGTCACCAGACCTGTCACCTGTCTCACAGCAGTATCCTAGTACAAGCTAACACTTGTGTCCTGCATATTTTGCCTTTTCTAATCTACTTTGCATTTGGGAGTGCTCCAGCTAGTGAATTTAGCACCGTGAACCTTGGTGTGCACCATCTCTTTCCTTTGAAATGAATAATTGCAGATCCACAAGCAGTTCCTGAAGGATGAGGCAGGGCCACTGACAAGCAGTTGCTGACACTTCTTACTCTTGTCCTCTACTGCTTGTTTCTACCTTTCCTGAGTATGGGCACATGGGGAGCAAGTGTGCAGCCACCTGGTTAATGCGATCATGGATTTAGCTGAAAACTAACAATGTGAGGTTTTTACTAGGTTACTTTTCAGGCAGAGCAATTCCCTGATTTGAGTCATTGTCAGCAGCAATTTATGCCAGATCACTCTAACAGCAGAATGTAAATAGAAATCAGGTCTGCTGACTGCCAGAAATGCGCCTTTTTCATCAGATCAAAGGGTTGGTAAAGTAACTACAGACTAATAAACAGGACAAAAAGAAAAATGAATGAGCAGAGGAAAACAATTGCTGTCCTTACAAAAGGATATACATGTAAGCAGATGTTTCTTAAGGAACTGGAGACCTCCTCCTCCAGACATGGAAGCGGTGTATATACAGATTCTAGAAAAGCCTTTCAGAATGTGCTCCAATCTGTTTTAATAACTCTGCCTTTTGCAGTTAATCACATCTTACAGACAAAAGGCTTTTGCAGTGATTATCATATTCCATCCAGGCAATGACCATAGGCATTGTCACTTGTGCAAGTAAGTTTTACACGGTGTCTGAGCCAAACCTGAAAAAGATGAGACCCACTTTTCAGACTTTGAGAAGGCAGAGACTGTTGGAAATGGAAATGGTGCTTGGACTTCTTTATTTTCCCAGTGCTAAATTGCTAGATTTTATATTTTAACATTCCTTTTCAGTGGTGCTAGTTCTCATACCTTACGGAAGTTTCTGTCATGAAAAGAAGCCTTACATCTGGGGAGCTGTGACAAGCTCTCCCTCTCAAGAAGGAAGGTAATCAGAAAGACAGTGAAAGTCAGAACTGTATAAAAAGCAGATTAAGAAGAAACAAAGTTCCTGGGCTTGGATGATCAACTTCCTATCCTGTTGAATTGTTAAAAACATCCCAAGCATGGTTTCTGGCTTAGATCAACTTGTGTTTTTCTACTTCCTTTCTGTGGCACTGTTAGGAAGTTAGCACGCAGCAGGCATGATTCCCACTAAGCAAACTGCCTGAAACCACCCTTTTTTGGGTGATTATTAAATCAATAATAAGGCCACTGGCATTCTGTGGCAATAGGCCCTATGGCCAGATGGTGGGCCTGGGTGCTTCATCTGCTGCTGTGGATACAGCTCGGTGCTGGGGACTGATTGGTAGAATGGAGGGATGTTGGTATTACAAAACTTGTTGTGTGTTAAGAAATGAGTCTGTGTCACACTGCGAGGAAATGCAGGTATAAACTGTGCCAAGCTCTTTCAGCGCAACATTTGTTGTTCAAAGGGACTATTTTTCCACTCACTTTTTCTATGCCTTTTGTGTGCAGTTCCATGACAGCAGAAATACCTTCTGGGAGATGTCCTGCCCTTTTGGCTCCAGACCTTGCTAGCCGGTAATAATTCCTCTTGAGGCTTACTGCAGAATCAGGGCCTCTGAGGAGAAGAGGGGACTAAGTCATGCTAAATTGCTAAATTGACAAAACTCCCAGCTCTCCATCCACATTTGGCAAACTTTTGTCCGTACTGCTTCGCGTCAATGAAGTGTCTTATAAAGATTAACAAATCCACTCCAAATGAACTGTCGTGATTATTCTCATTTTGCAGCTGGCAAGGTGGAGGAGGAGGTGAAGTCAGTGAGATTACTCTCTAATGAATTTCTCCTTTCTGAGTTTCCTACTTGGATTATTAGGTTTTCCCTCTCCCAGTGTCTGAACCTATCACTCAAAATATCACTCTCAGAGGGCCTTCCAAATGTCTAAGATGATAGAAATGTCTTATTCCAGACTAGGTTCAAGCTCAGGTCTTTACGGAATTTCAGTTTACTTGGAAACACTCTTTTTTTTAATATATATGTATATATATTTATTTACTAGTAGCTTCTAACCTATTTTTAAGGCAGTTTTTGGTAGGATTTTCTTCCTTTTATGGATTAAATAGCCAGAACTGTTTAGCTTTATAAAAAGGATTTTTACATTCTTTACTGTGAGGGTGGTGAGGCACTGGAACAGGTTGCTCAGAGAAGTCATGGATGTCCCATCCCTGGCAGTGTTGAAAGCCAGGTTGGATGGGGCTTTGAGCAACCTGGTCTAGTGGAAGGTATCCCTGCCCACAGCAGGATGTTGAAACTAGATGATCTCCAAGGTCCCTTCCAACCCAAACTGTTCTATGATTTTATAATTTGAAAACTGTGGTGCTGGAAGAATTGAAGTTACAATGATTATTTCTAACGGGATCTCTTTGGCATTGCAGAGAAGGTACATACCATTTACCTTCACCTGTTCTTTTGAAAAACTAGAGATGAATGGTAAGCCATTGCTGCCCAAGGCCATGCAGAGCCAAGCCAGATACTACATCCTGCTGCTTTAATTTCTAGTTCCCTTTAAATAGTTCCTCAACCTAATACAGTTCTCATTCACTATAATTAATACAATTAGTCATATATAATTAATGCCTAATATGCTGTTGCGGTTTGTGAATACCAAATAAGCTGGAGTTGGCTGCACAGGCTGTGTTCAAATCCATCTCTTTAGAGCAGTGCCTCTGCAGCACCAAAGCCAATACCAACAGCTTTAGAGCTACATGAATACATTTTGTGCAATTCCACCTATGGAGGGGAAGGTGAGAGACACTGCGTTCTCCGTGCATTGATTTTAAAACCAAGCTGATAAAATTAGCACCAGATTCAATCAGAAATTGATGGGGTAAATTGTTCTGTGGTTTTTACAGCTTTGCATTATTCTGTACAACAACCCAAAAGCAGGACATTGACAGTACCTCTAACAACTGCAGGAATGCAGACCTAGGAGGCTGACAGAAAAATCAGCATCAGGAGGGAGGTGGAGACTTCTTTGTCCTGTCACAAAGTAAGCATCAGTTCATCACTCCAGCTTAACAGCTTGTCTTCACATATTAAAACAAGCCTCCAAACCATGACTGATATAATTTAGAGTCATTAATTAGTTGCTGCTCGATCCTTTAAATGAATGCACTAGCAAAGCCCTCTGAGCTTCACCGAGATCAAAAGCCTGCTTGTGCACAAGGCTCCCCTCCCCCTTGGTAGACAGTCTTTCTAAAAGAAAGTGATTAAGTGACAAATTATTCTTTGGAGGTACAAGTGCTGTGTCTGCTGGGTTGCTGTGGTTTGATTAGATTCTTTCACTCTTAGGTTAGTGGTCCCAGTGAAGCCACTGGGTTAGGCTCTTGTTTTTGAGGCAGCAAGTTGGAGATCCAGAATTATCTCTGGCCAAACATGCCAGCAGCTTGTTGAGTGCCATTCTCAGCTCAGGTTTTGGCTGAGGAAAGTAGAAATGGGGTGCAAAGCTTGATCTGCCTCTGCAATCACAGAATTATAGGATACTTTGGGTTGCAAGGGACCTGTACAACTCATCTAGACCAATTCCTCTGCAATGATCAAGGACAGCTCCAGCTAGATCAGGTTACTCAGACTCCTGTCCAACCTGACCTTGAATGTTTTCAGGAATGGGGCACCCACCACCTCTGTAATCAGGGACACTTTGTTGAGTGAGTAACACAGAATCTAACTACCATATCCAGCTTGTGACCTTGAATTGGCATCTAGGCACCTTTACAGCTCTGATACAAGGAAAAATATTGCACAGATTGAAACCCATTCCTAATTCCTACTTGCTTTCTCACTTTGTGGCACATAGCTGCATATTTTTGCCTTGCCTCTAACCATGCATAGTGATCACAATAACTATACCTCATCCATATACCAGAACTCTTGATTAGGCTTCTCAAGCCAAATCTAATTTTCCCATAGTCCTTAAACTGAACAATCTTTGCCTCATTGTCATCTGTCATTTCTCAATTAAAGAGTAACATACCTGCGATAATATTATTTGGGACTATTTATTATTTATTGTTTAATGCCCCAAAAGTGCCATGCTCAGTGACAGCACAGAGCATGTTTGATGCTATTTAAAAACTTGCAATCCTTTTTCAGACAAAAACGTCGATCTTATCCTTAACACAGCTTTAATCAGGGTGGTAGAAGAATAATTAGGGCAGGCACAGCTGATCTGAGGTTACGCAACAAATCAAAGTTATGACTGAAATCCAGAATATATCCTAAAAAAATCACTAACATAATCTCAAAAACTCCCCTATATCTGCTACGTATGGAGCAAGCAACTGCAATTGGTTATTTTCTTCGTAATTGTCTTGCAGTTTCTGTATGTCTTTGCAAACAAAAGCATGTCACCTCTGAAGTACTCTCATTCTCTAGCAGGATGAGGAAACAGAGGGGTAGGACATATTCGAACCCAGATTTCCAAGTTCAGCTGCTTCTTATGCTATTTTCAGCCCCATAAGCCTTTTCCTTGTTGTCATTTGGGGATGTGTGTTCTTGATTACAAAGACAGTGTTTGCTCTGTTTGGAGACAGACCTGTCTGTTGTCCTACCATACTAAAATGAAGGGCTGAATTCCCCTTTGCTGCCAGACAGCTTTTTAATCTTTTTTACCCCAGAGTGTTATATTTTTTCCATCTGACTTCAACAAGGAATTAAACTGTGAACGTTAATAGCAACAACATTTGCATTCTCTCGGTTAGAATGTAAACAGCAGAGTGATGCTGTTTTGGCCAGGAAACGTGGCCAAGCTTTTCTAGGTCTGCTGATTTTCATAAGGAAAAGGTTATATGAATGTATAAATAAATTGTCCTTTCCATTAACACAGACCTACTCTGCATCTGGAACTATTCATGCTTGTGGAGAAAAAGGAGGTGATACCTTAGAAAAGCTGAAATGTCTGAACTTGTAACTCCTTCCCAAAACATCAGTGATTTCCTATTGCCAATAGGAACAAGGGATGGTGCATGACCAAGCTGAAAGTACACACTGCTTCTGATACAGTGTGAAGACATTATCAGACAAGTGTCTTTAAAAAAAAAAAAAAAAAGGTACATCTTCTGCTAGTTCAGAGCAAATTAAATCCACATGAAAACTTCATTTGCTTTTTGAATATTACATCATACATTATAATGCCATGTAAAATGGACCTTCATGCTGCATAAAACTGGCATTCCGTTGTTTTCTATTTTCCACTTATTTTGATAAATTCACATAATAAAGTGTGCTTCTGATAACCTGTAATTCCACTGATAGTCATACAGGAGGGATGGAACTGACTTTTCAAGAGCAGCACGTGGCTCCCATAAAATTATTCCAGCTTTAGTAGCACGTCATAGAGAACCAGGGACACGATGCAGTTTGTATTTTGTAATAAAAGACATTAGCACTGACTGCTTGGCTTCCTTCTCATGCGACTTTGTATTTTGGTGAGGAATTCAGTAGTACAATATAAAGATATCACTACAAAATGCAAACGCAGTAATACTCCAAGTAATGGATAAAAACAAGAGATGCACTATGCTAGCAGGGTACTAATTAGTTTGGCTCTGCTACCTCAGATAATCCCAAACCAATTCCAAATCTGCTTCCCTTTTATCTTTTATGTGTGCTACCTTTTCTGATGTTATTGCAGTTTAAAAAAAAATAAATCAGTATTTAGATTATCATTGGACAAATGCCTAGGAAAGTACTATTGATTAATGATGTATTAATCAATTTTATTATAAACACAGACCTCCACTTGGCTGATTGACACTAGCAGCTATTAATGATTAATTTCTGCTTTCATTTACAGTGGCAAGAAAGAGATTCTGTCAATAGGAATGAAGATACTTTATGTCCCTAGACAAAGGAAAATAAGGTCATTATTTGGTTTATGAAAATATAAAATGTTTTAAATTAAATATTTAAGTAATGAGTCACTTGTGTGCTTTACAACACTGATTTACAGTAGACAGAGTCACTTAGCTAGTCCAGTTGGATGCAGAAGGGCAGGTAAGAGATAAAAAGGCTGTTAAAGTAATAAAGTCCAACCCTGTGCGTGGCTGCCTTTCTAAAAAATAGGTTAGTCATCTTTGTTTCACTGTGGATGTGTCACCACATAATAATCATTGTAGTCATTAACAGTTCATTCTCAACCTATGCCTTTAATTTCATTTGTGTTTTGAAAAATCTCATATTGAAGTAATTATTTCCCCTTGACCTAAATATTTATGTCAACAATATATATACAACTGATCCCACTATAACCTATTATGTTAGAGACTGTTTACAGGCACCAATAAGAAAATCTCAGTGTATAAGTAACATGATTAAGAAGTTTTCTATATACTGGATTTAAAACTTTACTCTGCAGGGTGTATTAGTTTTATTGTTTTTCAGGACAGGTATTGTTTTTATGCTGTATTTTTATGCAGCTAAATATTTCAGACCATATTTTTGAGTAGGAATTTTTAGCAATGGCATAGCTGTTTATGTTCTGTATCTGCTGTAAAATAAATAAGTGCTAAAATAAATTGTACTAGGCTTCAGTCTTTTTCAGAGCTCCACTATAGTTATGTAACACATCTTGATCAGGCCAGAACTGAATGATTGAAAACTGAAGAGATTTAATTTCAGTAGCTGTTTCCTAAACCTTGTGATACTGGTTAGCTCCCTACACCACCAAACAGATCTCATCCAGAGACAAGTGCCATCTATCGATAAAAGATGTATTTGAGTTGGAGAAGTCAAAACCGACCAAAAATGGAACCAGCCTGCCACCTGCTGCTGTGTGGAATTACTTCAATAAACGTATTTGCTAGGCCTTGTTCTGACCCAAGAAACACACTCCTGTGTGACCTGAGTCCGTTCTTCCAACAGCGAGCTTTCCCCTGGGCAGTTCCAAAAGTTTTGGTTAACATTAACATAATGGGACGTTCTGTGTGTTTGAAAATAGGCCACATAACCTAAGCAGCTGCCTTGACTTCTTTCCCGCTGTACTTGGCACTGGTGAGGCTGCACCTCTAGTGCTGTGTCCATTTCTGGGCCTCTCAATTCAGGAAGGACTTTGAGGTGCTGGAGCAGGTCCAGAGAAGGGCAATGAAGCTGGCGAAGGGTCTGGAAGGGAAGTCCTATGAGGGGCAGCTGAGGGAACTGGAGTTGTTTAGTCTGGAGAAAAGGAAGCTCAGGGATGACCTTATTGCTCTCTGCATCTACGTGAAAGGAGGTTGTGCTAGGTAGAGGTTGGACTCTTCTCTCAGGTAACAAGTAACAGGACAAGAGGACATAGGCTTAAGCTGTGGCAGGTGAGGTTCAGGCCAGATATCAGGAGGATTTCTTCATGGAAAGGGATGTTAAACATTGAAATGGGCTGCCCAGGGCGGTGGTGAAGGTGTTTAAGGAAAGACTGGATGCGGCACTTAGTTGGTCTAGTTGACATGCTGATGTTTGGTCATAGGTTGGACCCAATAATCTTGGGGGTCTTTTCCAACCTAACCGATTCCCTGATTCTGTGATTCTAGTACCTCCAGATCTTGGTGCGGCTAACTCCGGTGTTTGATGGTCTCGTTCAAGTTTCTGCTCCTGGAAAGGGGCCACGAGCTGAAAACTCAGCTCCTGCTAAAAGCAGCTGCTTAGTCCCTGCAATCATACAGCTAGGGGCTGGCAAGGTCTCAAATATCTGAATAAAAACATCACCGCCAACTACAAAAAAAAAACTGAACCCAAAATAAAAATCACATTACTAGTCTGATGTCTCACAGTTTTATCAGGACAGGTTGGTATTTGAGGCTTTCAACAGCGAGATCTAGGTCCTTTATCTGTTCTGAGGGGAGGATATTTAGTATCCAGTGCTTTGGTCACATTCGCCGGGGTAAATATTGGGAAAACGCACCCCGACTCCCAGAGACTGCTGGAAGTAAAGCGTGCCCAGGAGTCACGGGGGATGGGGCCGAAACCCCAGGCACACCAATTAAAGCAAACAACGCGGCGCGGCCCTCAGCGCCAACCCACGCCAGGCGGGCAACAGCACGGAGCGGAATGGAGGGACGGACTGGGAGGGCAGGGGGCTTGAACTGAGAGGGGACGGGGTGCGTAAAAGAGCGGCTGAGCCCGACAGGCTCCCGCAACCCCACACAAGCAAAACACTTCCAAGCGCCCCGGTCACGGCCGGCCGAGATAACCGCGCCTGCGCCCGCCCCGCCCCGCCCGCTGAGGTGGCGGAAGCGGCTCCCGGTGCCATCCGATCTCCCGGGAAAGGGTAGGGGCGGGGGGAACATTGATCACGTGCCGAGCTGTGCCCGTGGGTTTTCCTCTGGGAACGTGTCGGAGGCCCGGAGTCGAGCCCCGAGGTACGGGCGAGTGTGGGGTGGGTGGGGGGAGCCTCCGGCAGGGCCTGCGAGAGAGGGAGGGAGGGCGTTCCGTGTGTGTGTGTTCCCCACACCCCCCCTTCCCTTTTCAATTATGTTGTAGTTAGTGTGAAGGTTGGAACACTGGTCGTTTGCCTGACATGAAAATGTTTACGCTAAATTATGACTGAGGAGGAAATTATATTCTTGCCTTCCCCCCCCCCCCCACTGAGTAAATAAAATGTATGGCTGTTACAATCGTAGTTTGAAATTATTAAAATAGCATTCCTTTCTAATAGAAAATACTGTTATTTTTCAAGTTATGTTTATTGTTCCTGTTCTGTCACTCCTGTCAGCTTCCCACAAGTGGTACAGGCTAAACGTGGTTGGTTGGTTGGTTTTTTTGTTTGTTTGTTTGGTTGGTTTGGTTGGTTGGTTGGTTGGTTGGGGTTTTTTTATTTTTCTAAATAGCACATATTCAGATTTTAAAAATTTGAAAATGTAAATGAAAATCTAAGCATTTTGAAAAGCAATCGAGTACCAATAACACCATAAGTCATTATTAGTCACGGCTACAGTGTAAATAGTGAACACTGCGATCACTGGACCCTTAAATGCACAATGCATGAACATCAGAGTCATTTTCATAGGCTAGTGCAGGACTGGCATGTCTTGCAAGTGATTTCTTTTTTCCCTCTGGTTTTGAAATAATAGTTGACCTGTCTCAGAAGGCATTAATTCAGTCGTTTCCTGGTTTATATTTTGTCGTTCTGGTCTTGGCCGTGATGCTACAAAACTCTAAAAACAGTCACAATTTGAAACACAAATAGGCCTGGTAGACATACAAATTTGCACATGTGCATTCTTTGCAAAATTGTGGCCTTTGTTTATATCCACAAGTGCTTTGCTCTTGATGTATACTTTCGTTCTGCAAAGAAAATAAGAATTCATCTAGAAAAGCTTCACAATGCATCATTCACCCATTGCCCCCACTCAAAATATTTTTCTCCAAGTTTTGCTGCTGTCACAACACATAAAAGTTAATATTGGTTTTAGTCCTTTGGGTTAGGAAACTGAGCTTTCTAACGTTTGCAAGGCTGCAGAGGAGAGAGATTTGACATTTAGAAAGTTGAACTGAATTGAAGTGTCATTTACAGTTGTTGCGGAACACAAAGTACTCACTGGAGTTTACCATTGTTCCCACTACAGGGATGAGACATTGTCCTAGTTACAGGGGCTGGGACCAGCTTAACACTATGTATGTATAACCAAAAACTGTGTATTCTGCACCCTCTGTCTCATTTCTGACTGACTGTTAATAAATAGATTGTTTGCAGCAGCTGTCCAGGGCACACCTGACACCTCAGGCTGCAAGCTGGGTGTTAAAGAAACCCTGTGAGGCAGGGGAGTGTTCTTTTGTTTTCACACCAATGACTCAGCTGTGACAGCTCCCCTCCGGAAAGGCATTAACATCTTCACACCCAGCCTGAGGGGTCGTCTCTGCTAATGGGCCACCTTGGACTGGCACAATAGGCAGCTGCAACGTCTAGACCATCAGAGATTCCAAAAATATCCCACAGAGTCAAATCACCCATTGTGAAACTTCCCGTCCTGGGGGGAGGTACTGGGCATTCCCACCTGAACTTGAACATGTATAAACTTCGGGTTTAGGGACTTCAGACACCACTCGTGGTGGACCAGAACTTCAGTAGGATTGTGACTGCCGCTCTCGCTACTTAAACAGGACTGTGACCATCATCTGGACCAACAGGTTTTCCTTTCCTTTTACTTTGCTCACCGAGGGCCACGTGATGCTCAGCACAGGGGCTAACAAACACTGCTTAGTTCTTGTCCCAGGATGCTGGGTCATAAATCTGTCTTTGGGAGTTAAAACCAGTTTTTCTCTGTAAAATTGTATTTATTGTAACCTTCTTAGTAAATTGTAATTCTGACTTGTCATCTCTCTTGAGTTGGGTTCATTTAATTTACTTTTTAAACCAGCACAGACATTTTTTTTTTCTTTTCAGTGCTGGAATAACAAGCTATGGCTGTTACATCAGCTGATAACAACACGAACGTTTAATTCATATCTGCAACGTAAGAAGAAACCTGCATCCCTCTCTTTATTCTTTCCTGTCACCCCCTGTGCCACTGAGGCCAAAATTGGCTCATCCTTGCTGCTTGTTACCTCATCTGGTGAGTATGAAACCTAATGATTTTACTTACCTGGGTAACAGTTATACTTGAGTAGGGTTTCTGTACCCAAAATTTTGTCAGACTCTTAACTGCTTTTTTTGTATTGGTTTTGAAATACGTGGTGTGATGTGAAAGAGCAAGTGTCTCTCCAGCACACTTTTTTTTAAACTTTTTGAAAAGTATCATAATTTACTATGGGAATAACTTAAAAAATAAAAACTTCCTGTGTTTTGTTTAGAAAGTTGATTTTTTTAGGCCTAGTTTAGATTAAAGTAATGATTTTCTCTGTTAACATATGATGAAAAAAAGCTTGGAAGATTGAATGTTCTGTAGGGTGCATTACTCCTGTAGAAACATAGGCAGTTAACTTTTATTGATGTGCAAAAGTACTTGACTTTAGCATAAAAGGAATATATTCTTGTAAGTCTTAAGAGAATTACTGTTTCTCCGGAAGGAATCAGTCATGGCTGACGACTCTCAGAGAAATTTTCGCTCAGTGTATTATGAAAAAGTGGGATTTCGTGGAGTTGAAGAAAAGAAGTCACTGGAAATTCTATTAAAAGATGACCGTTTGGGCAAGTTGATTTCACTGCTTCCTCTGTTACTTTGGTGATAAGGGGCTGGGGAGGAAGTAATAGAAAATGTTAAGCTGGTGTGCTTAATACTCATTTAAATTTTTCATGGTTTACCACTAATGTCTCAGTTATTGCTAGCAGACCTTTGAGTTTCAAAGATCTGAAAATCTGATTTTTAAAACTATTAAAAATTTGTCAGTTTGCTTCCTTTTTTTTTTCTTCTCTCATTCTTTGTGCTGACGAAACTAAAAGTTTTCTAGTGAAAGCAATTTTAATCAGAGAATGCATCATTTCATGCTGTTTATTCCATATAACTTCTAAACAATGAAGATTTTGTTATTGCTGTTGGTCCCTGAGGGGTGCCACATCTCTAACAGAACAGAAAGATAAATGTTGTCACTTTTAAAAAAGCCCTTAATTGTTTTGACAGTGTTTATATTTACAAAATACCTATAAAAATGATGCAATTTATTCCTCATGAAACCTAAAGTAGTTTTACTGTAGATCAAGCCAACATATATATTTTTCAGAATTGTTGCAATTTATAGGGCACATTCTATTCCCACTTGAAGTGGGGAAAGAATTTATTGATAATACATAATGAAAGTGAGGATTTCAGTCAGCAGCTAAAGATTTGTCATACTTAGGTAGATCAGAGGTAAATATATTTATATTTAAGTTTATAATAATTTTTGTTTTCTTTTTATTTCTCTACAGATATTGAGAAGCTTTGCACATTTAGTCAAAGGTTTCCACTCCCATCCATGTATCGTATACTGGTGTGGAAAGTGCTTCTAGGTATGAAATATAACATAGAATGTAGGAAGGTGTATTTTTTACAGAGGTAATGACATGGATTATTCTGTACTACCTTGCTCACTGCTGCATATTTATCCTGCTTTTGTATCCATCTCGAATGCACAATGGCAATTATAAAATAATATTCCATGGATAGTTTTTGAGAACTTTGCTGAAGTGTACCTAGAAGAGTGTGTTTCTGTATTTAATTTTTTAGCACTATGCAGTTACATTTAAAAAATGGATTTGGAATGTGGGTTATAGGAAGTCACCAATACCTGATAAGGTATTCACTGCTGTGAAGGTTGAAGTAAAGCTGTGATCAGTTTTAAACTGGGCAAGGTATGGGATGCATGCTTATTGTAAAGAAAAGCCTTGTGTCCCAGAAAATCTTGGTTTCTTCTGTTTTTGCTTCTGGCTTTGAATTGTATTTGCCATTGAAGAAGTTATGAGGCCAAAGACAAGTTATGGTATCCCCAGAAACCATGAAAACCCATAAATAGATTACATTTTCCTTGGAGTGCATTAGTCAGATGACTAATTCAGAAGTACTAATGACTTTGCACTAACTGGTCAAAGTTTTACTACATGTGAGCTTGTGTCACTTGGAGACAGGAGGGGTTGTGCAAGGCCCAGGAGTTCTGACCCTTACAAGGTACCTGGAGAGTTTGTTTTCCTTAGAGTTGCTGCGTGTAGAGAAACACCGACAGGTCGAGTGTGAAGGTTGGACTGGATCTGTGGAAGAGAAATGTGATTTACCATACTCTTGGTGGGGGAGCACTGTGCTGCTTTTGAAAGGCTTGAGCGTGGCTCCTCTGGCTTCTGCTGCCAGAGCTGTGCTGGTAGGGAAGGAGCTGAGAGCCAAAATGTCTCATCAGGGAGACCAGCAGCATCAGTCTGCAGATTGGCTTGGGAGCTGCTGTCTTCTACTGCCTGTGAACTCTCCTGCATATTCTTTGTCATTTGGCTCTGCAGAGTACATGAAGATTCTTGGCATGTGATTCAGAGTCAGGAAGATTGGTGATTCCTTACTCAGAATGTTTCCAAAACAGTTTTTGTCTGGTTTAGGATGTTTATTTATCTTAGGCTGTGCCATAATCTTGAACAATGTTCAAGTAAATATCTTCTTGGTTTCCATATTCCACTACAGTGTCTGGAGTTTGAAATAGTGTATTAGAAAGTTTTAGATGAGTTTTAAAAATTATTTTAATTTTTTTCTCCCCCCCCCCTCTAATTTTCAGCAATTTAAAAGTTGTGGCTTCATATCCCTGATTATTGGGATTTGTGAGCCTGTTTCTGGCAAAAGCAATAAAGGAACAGTGCACAGAAGGTGCAAGATCTAATTATAAAACTTGGAAGTTCTTGGCATTGATCATTGAACTGACAGAGTAATTCTACTTGATAAAAGCCTTTGCCATAAAAAAGATGATTGCATCCTGGGCCTTAGTGAAGTAGTCAGCATCTTTAAAATACTAGTTGTAGGAAATATAGCATAGGAGGTTTGGACAAGTGACTCAGTACAAGATCCTTCAGCCAAAATTATAATAGCAAAATATAGTCTCTGCAAAATTGTGGCTCATTGCAGAGCCAGTGGTCAATCTTGGACTGTTTTAGATAGATGATCTGTGAATTATATGATAACACAAAACACCTTCTGAGTTAACTGCATGGAAAATTATATTGATTTTTAGGAAGATTTTGTATTTTAAACCCAGAGTGATTCATTTCACAACATGAAGCAGTGTCAGGGGAGGTATAAGTTAGATGTTTGGAAAAGGTTCTTCACCCAGAAGGAGGTTGGGCACTGGAACAGGCTCCCCAGGGAAGTGGTCATGGCACCAAGCCTGTCAAAGTTCAAGAAGTGTTTGGACAGTGCTCTCAGACTTGTAATTTTTTGGGGTGGTCCTGTGCAGGGTCAGGGGTTGGACTCAGTGGTCCTTGTGGGTCCCTTCCAGCTTGAGATATTCTGATTTCAAGCGTCCATCCTGTCATTCTGTATAATTCTTGGGTGAACAGAGGTGAACAAGAAATTCTCTTTTGCTGTATCTCAGTGTTAACACTTGTTAGAAAAGCTGGTATTGAAAAGGAATGCAAAATACCTCTCCCTAAGTAATTGGAACGACAGCCGAGTCCATGTCTGATGGGAAGTGTTACATGTCCTCTAAATAATGTTAATAGTTTAAGAAAATTTTGCTGACAGGATAGGCTTCCTTATCTCAGACATGTACCAAGACTTGATGCTGTCCCAGGTTGCATGGTACATCAGCAATGTCTCCAATAATTTCCTGTTTAGGTGTGACTCAGGATGGTTTTTAGACATCCCTGTGTTGTTTAAGCTTCTTTTCTTTCTGCCTAAGGTTGTCTTGTGTATTTGAGGAGAGCAGTTGGCAGTATATATATACGAAATCACGATGTTGACTCTCTTTTGGCATAACATGAAAAATGTCTTGCTCTGTCCTAGCTTTTGAAATGCAGACAGGTTTGCAGTTGGAAATGAAAAGATAATTTTCTGTCTGATGTGCTTGTTACTAAACTCAGTCATTTCATGGTTTAACACTTGGCAGGAATATTTTTTTCTTAAAATGAGAGATAAAGCAGCAGGTAGCTTGTTTCAGACTGATTTTTGAAGAATACTTTGTTCTCATGGGTTTCTACACTGAGAAGTATTCTGCTCCACTAGTGAAATGTTGTGCATCTCTTCTAGAGATGCAGTTTAATCTTCTCTACTTTACTACTTAGATACTTTTATTTCTTTTTTTTTTTCTCCTAGAAAACTAGAAAAAATATTCATGTTGTGCTAAGAATGTAAAAAATATTACATTGCGAAGTGCCTATGTGATATTCTTAAGTTTTAATCTAAAACTGATTCAACCTGTGTGATTGATTTTGCTTCTGAATGTTGTTTTAGAGAGATTAAATTGGTTAATTGAATCTATATATTCTCTGTCATCTCAGACAAAGTGTAGAATTTGAGAAAATGAGCAGCTAATGTAAATAAAAATCATTCTGCAGCCACTTTTCAAGATAAGTGGAAGGTGGGTGCAAATGCACAACTATAACTATACTAAAAACTAGATAAGTATAAGCCAGTAACAAGTAAGATTTCTCTTTACAGTCACTTATATTTTTTTTTCTTTTAATTACTTTTTTTTTTTTTTAATTTTTGTTAGGAATTATTCCTCCTCACCATGAATCTCATGCTTTGGTGATGAAGTACCGGAAGGAGCAGTACTGGGATATACACCATGCTCTTCGTGTAATTCGCTTTATTAATGATTCTACCCCACAGGTAGATGTTTTCCTGCGCATTCATCAACTGGAATCAGGAAAATTGCCTCGAAACTTGGCTTTTGCACTGGTCAGTGAACTGCAAGTCACCCCACAAATGCATGTAGATAGACCGAGTAAGGTGAATGGAAAACAGAGAAGTACTGGTATAAAATAAGAAATTTTAGTCCAAGTGCTTTTCTCTTTTTCTTCCCCTAAGTACTTATGTAAGATTTCATGCCTTAGAATCCCTTTTGAGTATTTTGCCTGCTAGCTTTCGAGCATTTTGTACTCTGGTGCACTTTAGTTTCTTTATAGCACTGAAATGAAAATGGCATAATCCTATTGGAGCTCATAGATTCTTACATGTCCTGGAACAAGAATAATTCAGAGCCAGTACAAGCCATGATTTAATGCAAATTGCATTATATATTTAAATTATTTGTTTTTAAATTTAGACTTTAATGTGCTGACCTCCTTTTTATGTTAGACTGAATCGATCAGGGCTTCTGTCAGGTCATGCACATACTCTGCAGTTTATAGTGTACTTACAAATGGATGTTGATGTCATGGTAAGCCAGTAGAGTGATGAGAAAAACAATGTGTGGATCTTACATATAAGCCTCTGTCAAAGAGGATGTGATGAAAGGAACTACAGGGCTTTCTGCAGTGGGTTTTATCTCTTATTTAATGTTAATTAGTCTGTCATGAAATTTGACATAAGAACATAAAAAAAATAAAGAAAGCTTAAAGTTAATACGGGAAGTTCAGTAAAATTTTGATCTGGAGGATTATGTACAGCATTCTGTTGTTAGAGGAGGGAGAATGTTTTCGTGCCCTTACCATTGCCTGGGAATGTGGCCGTCCTACCCTGCAAGTTTCCTGTAGAGAAGTTTCCTTGATCTTGGCCTGTGACCCAGTAGGCAGAAAATTCCTCCCTTCTGGACCAGTATTGCCTTCTGAGCAAGTGTTTTGTCAGTGCATCCCAGGGCACTGGTTGCTCTCAGTAGTGTGATGGGGTTTCTTAGAGGTGGTGTTTAGCAGAGCACCAGTTATTAGTCCCGTAACTTAGGTTTGTTTTGCTGCAGAAAGCATTGGTTGTCTTTATGCCAGCCTGCTTTTGGTGCAGTAATGCCCCCTTAAGTAAGAGGTTACTGCTTGACAGTAGTGCAGTTTTATTGTGGAGGCAGGGGGAATATAAGGATGGTGTTGGCTTGATCTAAATATTTTGAAATGTTTGAGTACCAGATAAAAGTCTGGTAAATGTTTTGTGCGATCTGAAAGCAGAGAGTTTAAGTAGGAATATGTGCATTGCAGCAGTCTATGTGGCAGAGACATATCCCAGTAGTATTTAAGACTCTCCATACATCAAAACCTGTGATCCCATAGCTTACTGATGCTGAGGGTTACAGTACATCAGCCTGTGGACACGTACCTGGCTTCTTACCCTGCCTCCTAATGTAGTCAGTACTGCCTGTGTAAGGAAGACTACTGTGAGAAATGGGGCAAATACAGAGACTTTCCTTGTGCACCTTCCCAGTTTAGACAGTTGCTGGGCCAGCTGTTGACATGAGGTCTAGCTGGTTTTAGAGTTGGTTCGCCTACATCTGCCCTGTGTGCAGTCATACCATTACCTGTGGTTTAGGCTGATACTTCTGTCGGGAAAGTATATCCTCATGGGAGAAGGTCATGGCGTGCCCACCACGTGCTTTTAGTCATGGGTTGTGGGGAGTAAGATACTCATCATCTGGAAAAGGTTTTTGTCTCTAGGGAGTTTTATCTCGAACCAAATGATTTTCTGTGTGTTGAAGGTAGGTGCACAGCTTATGGCTGAATGAGCTGTGACGTCCACGGCAGAGGTGTTTGAGGATCCCATTTGGCCCTTAGCAACCAACAGCATGAAAAATTCTGCTGCTGTGCAGTATAAATATGTGGTCCATGTAAGTGGGATTATCACTACGTTGTTAGAATGTAGTATTTTCTCATTTGAGAAAATTTGTGACTTTGAAACAGTTTTTCCCAGCTCCTGTGATGTGTTTTGGTTGTAAAATCAAGACAAGTCTTACTTGCTCTGCTTTAGTAAGTATTTGTCATCATAGTGCAGCTACTGCCCAATGTTTTATTTATGAATGTCAGAACAGCTCTTTGTGTATGTTGATTTCCATTTTTTTTCCCAAATTGCAGAGAAAAGGAATATAAGAATAATTTAAATCAGAATAGTCCAATACTTCTGTGTGGTTCACTTGTTTTTTGGCTTTGTTTTCCAGGAACCTGAAGATGAAGTGTTTCTTGCTATTGCTAAAGCAATGGAGGAAATGGTGGAGGATCCTATAGAATGCTATTGGCTTGTCAGTTGCTTTGTGAATCAGCTGAACAGCAAGCACAAAGATTCATTACAACAACTGGTAAGGAAAAAACACCTTTTTTTTTTTTCCTTTTTTCCCCTCCTGTTTGTGGGGAGAGGCAGTTGTGGAAGGCATTAATACATGGAGACAACTGGAGCATCAGAGTTGACACCCTTGGATTCTGTTCCACCAGCTGTTTTGAGAAAATGGAAGGAGTGCTTTTTAGGTTGTGATTGTGTTGTCCTGTAGGACACTCAGTCAAATGTGACATTAGAAATTGGTTTTGTTTGCTACCTGGTAATTTTCAATTGCATCTTATTTTCTTTTTATGTTGTCTAAAGGTTATATTGTATCTAGTTAAATTATATTTCCTTTTAGGTTGTCTAAAGGTTGCTGGTATCTAGATGAATTATATTTCTCACAAATCAGTCACTTAAGAATTTTTTTAATTTTAAACAAATTTAAATTACAAAGTTAAGAATCTTATCTTGATGTATGCCTACTACTTTTTAGACTGCACCTCTGGCATCCAGGTGCTGCTCATTGTATGATAGGCAAAGCACAATTATTTTTGCGTTTTAAATGGAGCAGGGTACTACATCTTCAGAAAAACAGTCTGTTGAAAATGAGGTTATAATAAAAAGTGGAAGAGTTTTCTTTTAGCATTGATCATTTAAAGGCTGTCATAGAATGTTAATTTTGAATTTCTGTCTTATTGATTTATAAAATTAAAATTTGATTGTAAAGAAAAAGCATACTTATCAAAATCACAAGAGCTTTTGTAATTCTCCAAGTAGCTTTACTAGTTAAAAGCTATTTAGTTAACAGTATCCACTAAGGTAAAGGTATCAGAGTACTTGTGCACTGGCAAGCACCGAATAAAAATTTGTGTTGCAGAAAATGATGCCTGCCCTTTGTTTGTTAGTCGTTTGGAACAAGAAATAATTTTTAAGCCTACCTCCTACTTCTGGAGGTGATACATTCAACCATACAGATTTCTTTAATTCCTTTCAAAGGAAAAAAGAGTAATTTTAAAGAAAGTGTGTACTCTCACTACATAAAGAGTGCCAAGTGTCTCCCTCCCGAATTTTTTTTTGTAATATAAGCAATGTACCAAGATACTGCAGGTGGGAATATGGAAAAAGGAAGTGTTTTCTCCCTTTGACAGCTGAAGCCACTAGCTGTTTACTTAACTATGACAAAAAGCATAAAGGTACTCCTGAATTTATGAAAATATGTATTGTGTTACATTAAAATTTAAACAACATGACAAAATTATCCACATGTTTATCCTTCTAAATACTTCGGGTTTTTAAGCAATAAATCAATGTCCAGCTTTTAATGGGTTGTACAGGGATTTACTCTCAGAATTGATTTTCTGGGTTTTGCAGCTTTGTGTGTGGATTTTTTTGGATGTGTGCTAAGGCTATTAGATTTGAGGTGAACGAAACTCGATTTTACTTGTGAAAGTAACAGTAATTAGTGGATGTTTAATCTCTGTATTGCCTTAAGCTCTGAAACACCTCCTTGCATTAGGGAATACTGCATATATTGGAAGTGCTAGTGGTCAGCAATTTAAGGAAGCTGAGTTTGTTTATTTAGTTAAGTACTTAATTAATTGCAAAAGTCAGCAACACTCATATTTTGGAACAGTTAAAACAGTGCGAGTTCATTATTTTAACATCTTGTTTTATGCTGATTGAATTTCTAATTTTCTAAGATGTTACATGCCACTGATGTGAGTTACCTAAAATTTTCCAATCCTTTCTCAGCCAAAAATTCTGGAGCAGTATTTAAACATTGAAGATAACAGACTCCTGATGCATCTGAAAGCATGTGCTGCGATGAGCAAGCTCCCTTATGATCTTTGGTTTAAAAAGTGTTTTGCAGGATGTTTACCTGAATCCAGTTTACAGAGGCAAGTTCTCTTCTTTCAATTTGTAACTTCGTTGTACTTTTAGCTTTTTGTCATCACTTGCAGGCAAAGAGCTTTCTGTATTTTATCTGTAAGATTATGGTGTTAACTTCATTGCTGACTTGGAAATGATGAAATCAGATTTAGTTCCCCTTTGTGCTGATGCAGGATAATCAATCTCTGCGTGATCATTTCACCCATTGAAATAAAAAAAAAATGGAGTTAAGAATACCAGCTAATTCTATTAGACACTCCTGGGATTTAAAACTCAGAATCCTCTCTTAATGATGGATGGCTGAATGGTAGTCAGTTTTTAGGCTTTTTAATGAAAATCATTTCTTAGGGAGTGACTGTAACATCATAATTGTTAGATGAAAAAGATTTTGGGAATGTGTAGTAGTTTTGGCTGGGTTAAATTTCTTCAGAGTAGCTCATATAGGGCTATGTTTTGCATTTGTGCTGAAAGCAGTGTTGATAACACGGGAATGTTTTAGTTACTGCTGAGTGGCACTAACACAGCATCATTCTGCTCACCAGCAAGGAGGCTGGGGCTGCTCATGGAGCTGGGAGGGGGACAGAGCCAGGACAGCTGACCCCAGGGATATCCCATTCCATATGGAGTCATGCTCAGCAATAAAGCTGGGGTGAAGGTTGGCAGAGGGGAGCGCTCCCTTGGGGACTTGCTGGCTGTCATTTGGTTGGTGGTGGGCAACTGTTTCCATTTGCATTACTTGTCTCAAGTTTTATTTTCCTCTCTTAGTTATTTTTTTCTTCTCTTCCTTACATTTTTTTGAAATTATTATTTCTTTTAAATTATGAAACACTTTTTTTCTCAACCCACAAGTTTGTTTCTTACTTCTACCCTTCCAGTTCTTCTCCCATCCCAATGGCAGGGGTAGTGGCTGCGTTGTCTGTGTGGTGCTCAGTTGCTGGCTGAGGTTAAACCATGACAGAATGTTTGTTTTTAAAAAGTGCTAGGGCAGGTTGAGTAGTACAAAGTCAGTGAAATAGTGGACTGCATCAGGATTCTACAGCTAGAAATAGATTGTTGAGCTTTTAAAAGGACAAAATTCTTATGCATGGCATTTCACTGAAAGGCATTTGAAATTAAGCTTGTATTATTTCTCTAGTTCTGCTGCCTGAGAACTCTTGGAAAGCAGGAAATTCAAACTGGGTGTTGAGAAACATATTTTTTCTGCATTAATAAGAGTTGCTAATAGCTGAACAGGATGTGGTACAAAAACCCCAGTGGTTTAATTTTCAGCAGCCTGAAAACTTTGAGAAGTAGTAAGGTTCAAGAGAATTTTTACTTCAAGGGAATCAATTCAAGGGCTTCGGTTAGTATAGGAACCTAGTGTGGAAACAGAGTGCTTTCTAAATCGCTCTGTATAGAATGCTTTTGTGGTGGTAAAGTTGGTCATAATCTTAAATAGTGAATGCAATGTTATTTGTTTATATGGAACTTCATGTTTAATGAAGAAAAGTGAGAAATGGCTGCTTTTAAAAATGTTTTATTAGCCCTTATAAAAAAAAAGTTTTAGAGAACGAGCTGTAAGATTAGAAATCAGGCTCTCTGGTCTTGGTGGACCATGGCCTTTGAGGTTCTGAATGTTTTACTGTTGTCAAGGAATGTGTTTGAGAGAAAAAACCATTTTGAACCTTTAGGTGCAGCACTGTAATTGTTACATGTCAAGTTCTTCTCATCAAGCACTCCAAATCTCATCAAGGCTCCAAAATAGTCATCTCTGTGTGCTCATTGTGTGTGATGTTGTGGTTGAAAGCTTTTACCACTTTTATGGCTACAGAAATTATTTAAGTAGGTATTGTGTTTGTTACAGCCCTAAAAGCAATTGAACACCATGGTGTTTACCTACATAGTTTACATAGTGTTTACACCATAGTTTACCTACATCTCTTTCACATTTGCTTTTGTAGGTTGTTTTCAGCAGGTAGTGATTGCTCTTGTTTCACTGTGCTTTCTCTTTGTGCAACTTAATGCCTTAAAATGTAAACTGAGGCCAGCAGAAGTGACTGCCCCAGCTGGGACTTATCAGTCTCTTCAGGCCTTTTTTTTCCATAGGCTTTTGTGATCTGAAATGGCCTTTGCAATCTACTGCACCTCTTTGCATGTCTCCTAGGAAATATTTTTACTTAGAGCTTATGTGATTCAATTTTGCTACTTGGTCTTATGGCTGAGGACTATTGCTGAAAGATGAATTTGCAACAGTGCAGTTTTGCTCTTGGAAGACGAAGGATTTTTTAAAATTTCTGTTGAAAATAGAACATTTTATGGAGCTGTGTCACCTTGATAGCGTAAAAGAAAAAAATCTAGATGAAGAATTTTGATTTCGCATTTCATCTTGTCAGAACCTTTAGTTTCAAACTTCTATCATTTTGAATCCATTTATTTACATAAAATATTTTGTCTAGTCACTGTGCATGTTTAGCATTCATATATACTGTTTGACCTTACTGAAATAGAATATTTTGATTATCTTGAATTGTTTTAATACTTTTTTTTTCCCCCATGGAAAAGGTTGAAATATTGGCTTTTGGTATCACTGTGGAGTAAAAACAAATTTTAGTGTTGATACTTCTGACGGCAGAGCAATCCCTTTTCCCAACAGTTCTTGTGGGAACATGATAAAAGTGCACTTTTTCTTTGCAGTTTAGTTTCTGAATTACTCAGTTGTAATCATAATGGCCTTATTCACTAAGGAAATAACATACTTCATGGGTAGCATGTGACAGATGAACTTAATTAATGCTTGGAGATTCAGTTTGGATTAGAATCTAGGAGCCTGAATGCTTATCTGAAATGTATCCAAGTGGCAGTGTTGGAACTGCTGAGATTTGAAAACAGGCCTCCAATTCTCCTGTGAATTTTGCTTACTTTTTTTGTGAAGTGAGAGATGATGTGAACACAGTCTTTTATGATTTTAATTTAACTTATGGTTTAGCACTGTATTTCTTGGAGAGGTTGATTACTATCTATAAATTGTAATCCTCTCTGCCAGGCAGCTAAATCTAGATTTCATGGGTTTCTTTCCTTTTTTTTTTGGTTTTTATTCTGAGATGTACAAGACTTGTATGTGCTGTGCAGAAATTTTTTCTGATAGTGGTGGGATGACGTTGCACAACGCCAGCTTAAACTTCTGATGGGCATTGCCATTCAATATAAATACTCTTTTATTGCACACTTCCAGTCACACCATAGGTAAAATTTGTGCATCAGTTTAATTTAAATGGGCTTGGAAAGTGTATATGGACAGGTTTCAGGCAGAAACATTTCCTTTGAGCTTATGCAGTGTCTTTGTGTGCTCTAATACACTCGACATATTATTCAGCAAGGTTCTTAAAACTTCTTAGGGGTGCCATATCGGCAAAAGAAGGGAGGAGACTGGACATTTCAAAGACTCTGTATCCCACCTGGAATATAGACAGGGTGCTTTCTGGAATATGAACCAGCCTGTAGCACAGGTCTAAGAGGGACAGAAAGGCGTACTTGTCTCTCAAACAGGGAGAGAACTGTATCACGCCATTGTTTTCATACCATCATTGTCCTGTTTGCTTGATTTCTGCAGCAGCATATCTGGTCATCTGTCTGGGAAGCCATGCCTGGAAAGCTTTCCAGTGGTGCTGTGTGGGCCCTCAGCTAGAAATCCCTGCTCGTAAAGCTTGTTGTTCCATTTGTGGCTTCAGCTCTACAGGCAAAGTGGCACTTTGGCTGCCAGTTTAATCCAGCACTGTCACCCCAGATGATCCAGCCACAGCAGAGGTGGTGCAGCTTTGCAGTTTAATTGTGAATGAGCCAGGCGTTTTTTTATGGCCTAATGGTGCCAGTCATGTAACATGCCCCTGAGTAATGTTGTTTGTATTCTGCACTGAAGGCTTGGCATTAGCAGGGTGGTGGTAGGTTATTAGTCTCTGGCAACTTGGTAGTGGCAAAGTGTTTGGTCATTCTCCTGAAATTTACGACTTTCCAACTGACACTACCTCATGTATTAATATATGGCTTCTGCAGTTTTACGTCTGTGATCTCCATGTCCTGCATAATTTATATCTGCTTGTAAAAATGTAAGTAATTAGTTAGTAGAAACAACAGAAATATGAAAAATGCCTTAAATTCACTATGGAGTGGGAGGGCATAAAAATGTGCATGTGGAGAAACTTAATATGATTTGCCTTTGTCTTAAGTAACTGAGCAGCTCCTCAGCTCTATAAATGGCTGGGCACAAGATTATGACATGACACTGGGATGAGATTTGTGCGAGCCTCATCATGTCCCTCCATGCCCAGTTACCATTGGAATGACACCCAGAGGCGCAGGCAGAGGAGAAGGCCTTGGCTCTTTTTAGATACCTCTGGCCTGAATGACTGGAGGCCCAGAACCAGGGAGAAAGGTTGAGTGTGTCTACCCTGCAGCCTAGGGGTGAAACTGTGAGATTATTGGTAATATTTCAGAGAAAGAGAGAGCAGCAATGCTGTGATGCTTCGTGTGTCCTACTGCGCTGTAGCAGTGTAGGAACCTCAGAAGCTGCCTGGAGAATGGCATCCCTTCACACACAGGTGCACACAGAGTGAGTGGTATCTCGACAAAGGAAAAAGCTCAGTGAAAAGTAAATAGTTTCATTTGTGTAATCCTGGGCGTGCTCTTTGCTTTAAGAGCTTCCTGTTTCTTTTTATTTTTCCTTGTGGTTGTCACTACTGTTTCACTGTTAGACAGATACCTACAAGAGTGCTCATGGAGTTAATTGAATGGTTATATTTCACAGAGGAAGATAGCCACACAAATATAGGGAATTTTTCAGCATTCCTGAGTAGGGCTATAGGCACAGTGGCATGATGTTTCTGTTGTACTATTAATCTGCTGTGGGTTTTTTCCATTTTTGACACAGTTTATGTTGTTCTTCCCGGCTCTGCTGGTACAGAGAAGGTGCTGATTCTTGATCACAGTGTTGCTGGTGGAATTGCATTGAGATTAACAAAAGCTGGAAACGTTGAGGGGAAAAATATTGCAGCAGAACAGCTGGTCAGTGCTGACATCTCACCCAGTTTTCTATCCACCATCTTCCAAAATTTGTGAAGACACCGATGATTTAGATACTGCGTCCATTTTGCCATTGTTAAAAAGATTTGTTCTGGGATCAGACTAAATAATGCAGGAAAACAATAGAGTGTTTTCTGAGCATAGCATGTAACCTAATGTAATTATGGAGGCTGAAGTCAGGAGAATTGGAAGCAAAATAATGAAAGAAGACTGGGTGTTTTGTGCTTTACAGTTTTGAATTAACATGCACTTTATTATTAACTTTAAAAATTATTTCCAGTTTTTTGAGGTTTGCTGCTCTTTTTAATTGTCATTCATAATTACATAATTCTGATGCACATGAAACACATGGGGAAGCTGTTCTTGGGTTCTAAACAGATGTGTTTGGTAAGGAGAATGCGTTAGAAGTAAACAGGGATGACCTGTACTGTATGGTACAGGGCTGCCGTCTCAGTTTTCTCGTATCCTTGCTCAAACCTTCTAGACCTGACTTGAACATCAGTGTAATATTTACAGTGATAATTTGTCCTGGGATGCTTGAACCGCAGAGGAAGCAGTAAGATTTTGATGTTGGATTATGTGTTATTCCTCTCAGTATGGGAATTATACTCATTTTTTTATCATAGCAAGACAGGGAATTAAAACTAAATTGCAAAGGGGAAGGCTGTGCTTTTTTCTCCCCTCTGTCCCTGTGGAGCTTTTGTTTCCTTCTTTTTCACGAGTAGTCCTGAGGATTTTACATATTCTTTTTCTCCTTTCTTCGTTGTAAGTTAAAAATCTAGTCTAAATGTTTTGATGATTGGAGAGGTGGTGAAAATGGTGTCAAAAAATTTATGTGAATAGGAGATGAAGAAACTGATAAAGAGTTGACTTGAGTCACAGTGTGAAAAATAAGCACTGTGTAGCAGCAGCAAGCCTTTCAGCAAGTTATAAAGCTTTTTACCAAAAAGTCACAGAAAGTTTGAGGTTGGCAGGGACCTCTGGAGGGCACTGGTCCAACCAGTCCCTCTGCTCAAGCAGACCTGCCTAGAGCCAGTTGCCCAGGATTATGTCCAGACAAGTTCTGAATGTCTCCAAGGAGAGAGACAACTTCTCTGTGGGTAACCTGTGCCAGTGCTCAGTCACCATCACCGTTAAAAAAGTGTTTCCTGATGTTCAGAGGGAACCTCCTGTGTTCCAGTTTGTGCTTGTTCCCTCAGGCTCCTTCACTGGGCATGACTGGAAAGAGCCTGGCTCCATCCTTTTTGCACTCTCCCTTCAGGTATTTGTGTGCATTGATGAGATGCCCCAGATTCTTCTCCAGGCTGAGCAGTCCCAGCTCTCCCAGCCTTTCCTCACAGGAGAGGTGCTGCAGTCTCTTCACCATCTTAATGGCTCTTGGCTTGGCTTTCACTGCTTAAAAGTGTGATACCTACACTTCAATTCAGCTCTCAAAGTTCATGTTGTGCCTGCATTGTACTCTTCTGGCACTCTGGGCTGAAGGGCAAATTTGTCTGGGAGAGGTCATACAAAAATTGAGTTGCCTTTGGAAGAAGCACACCCTCAGATCCAGATTTATAGGTGGGCTGCAGAAGATGTTTTTCAATTAGTGTGACTATATTCAGAAATTATGGAGGGTAGTGTGTGATCTTTGTCCCCCGTGATTTTATTTGGAAGGAGATGTACTTTGAACAAGTGCCCAGAAGGAGCAATATCTGTAATCCTCAGAAAGTCTTTCTGACACAGCTCTTAAAATTCAAGAACTAAAAATAATGCAAGCCCATAAAACCTGCCATCTGACAGATGGTTTCACACTGGTTTTGGATAATCTTTCTTCCCGAGTATGTTGAGCTGGGCCTGAGAGAGAGCTGCTGGATGAAGGATGATTTCAAATTGTTGGTAGTTTTGGTAGTAAGGATCCATTTTAATGCAGCCTTTGGAGCCCTGCCTGTCAGGTTTTCTTAAAACTGAGGTCCAAGTACAGCTTCGTACAAGTGGTAGGAGTGCTTAGGTAATTCTGAGAGAGTCTGCACAGTGGGATGGATTGGAAGACGTAATAGTTGTTCCTTGTGCCTGATTTAAACATAATGGATTACATCCTGTTGATAGGTCATATTTGTATCTCATACAGCAATGACCTGGAATATTTAACTGCTTAAGATGTAGTAGTTCAGTATTACATCCCTTTGAATTTTCAGCTACTTAACTGTTTGAAAGAGTGTATTAGGCATGCTAATGAAGTTAATTTCTTCTTTTTTGCACTAGGAAAAATTCTAACCTTTACCCTACACGGTAGAGTAGTTGTTACAGTTCAGGCTATTAAAACAAGATTTGCTTTTTGTACTTGAGCTTGTAAACAGTTCAATTTCTAAACAGCAACACACCATATTAGTACATACCAATTACTGCTTGCCATTCCTCTGCTCTGAACAGATTTAAGAGTTGATAAAATGTCTTTTGTTTACCCTGACCCAAATAATTCAATACATTGCTGTTGCTCAGAAAAATAATCTGTGAAGAGGTGATTGTACGAAGGCTGTTCTAGCAGATAAATAAGCAGATAAGCACTGCAATAATGTTTAGTGATTCCTTTTCATTTTCTTGTAGGGTTTGGGACAAAGTTATTAGTGGGTCCTGCAAGATTCTCGTTTTTGTTGCTTTGGAGATATTATTAACCTTTAAAATGAAGATAATAGCACTGAATACTGCAGAAAAGATCACACAGTTTTTGGAGAATGTAAGTACTCTGCTGTGCTTTTATAAAAGTGTGTTTCAGCCTTAGTCGTTTGCCTGTTACCGTTGATATTATTACAGATGTACCATGGGATATTATTACACTCCTTACTGAGAATAGTGGAATACTACAAAGGCGAAGGAAAAATGCACAGGAATGAGAATAATTTTTTCTATGAGGAGGTCAGGCTTTCATAGAGTAAAGTTATTTTTAGGCTTGGGGAATGTATTATCTGCTTTTGTGCAGAACTGACAATATTCCTTGTGATACTAAAGGGTTTTTCTGTGAAAGTAATGTGCAGGTGAGGTTAGGTTAATTTTTATAGAAACTCCTTAGAGGGGTTGGTTTCTGGCTGCTTTTTTTTTTTTTTTTTTGCTTCTTTCCTGAGTGCAAATCTACAGACCCAAGGGTGTGTTTTCTGTTGATGTGAGGATGGGGTCATGAACCTGACCCTGAACTTTCCTGATCTTGAATAGTAATGAGCATCACAGCAGGGCTGTAGGGTCCCAGTGTAACCCAGGTTAGTTAGACAAGATGTGGTTGTGGACATGGATGGCCAGGGTGAGTTCTGCCTGCTGTCGACTCAGGGATGTGTGAAGTGTGAGATGCCTGGGTGGTAACCTTACCATTTTGTAAATAAAAGCTTTTTGTCCAAAACCTGGAGGTAATATGGTGTAAGACTGAAGGGTGGTGGGATGGTGGAGCAGGCAGGTGGGATTCTAGTTTTGTTTTCTTTTTTCTAAAGAGAGAAAATCTGAACTGAAAATTCAGAATCTTTATTTTAAACCGAACAGTCTGAATGAAGTGCTCTAACAAGGCATCTTGCCCTGATCTTTTGTAGATCCCTCAAGACAACACTGATGCCATTGTCAGCAAAGCTGTCGATCTGTGGCGCACACACTGTGGGACTCCAGCACACTCAGTCTGAGAGCTCTCTTCGCTTGTGACAGCTTGGGGAAAAGACATTTGAGAAGACATTTCATTACTCTTCCCCCTTCCTAGTGTGATGTTCTTCATTAACCTATGTAAAAATGCTATTAAAGCATAGAGACCAATTGGCAGAGACTGAAGAGGTTAATGATTTGTGCATTCTAGGATCTCCAGGGGACTTTTGCAGGCTGAGAAGAGGTGCTGCTCACCCAGCAGGGCCCATCTCTCCACCAGTGCTGTCGAGGGGTCGAGTCCTGAAAAGGCGGGAAGCGCCGTGTTTGCCGTGCCCTTCACGTGAACTCCGTGTGTCTGGCCTGGGCTGTCGGAGGCGTTGGAGGCTCGTGGCGTGACCTGTCAAAGCCCATCCCTGCGCCTGTCCTGAAAGGTGGGAAAAACTGTTTTACTGTGCCCCTCACAGGAACTCTGTGCGTGCCCAGGAGACATTGGAGACTCGTGGCATGGCCCATGACACTATTTGTTCCATGGTAAAACCCCCCACCGCAGGGAGGTACAAGGTGTTCTGTAGGTATATAATAACTCATAACTTCTTTGAGAGTGTGGGCCTCCCTCCCCCACCCCAGTGGATCAAGACCACCACTTCAACTAATAGACATGGAAGGTGCAACTACTGAGTTTCATCGCTGGACCCTGTGTGCACTGACTCTATGTATTTTTCCTCCTTTATCCCTTCTTTCCCTTTCTCTCCCGTATGCACTTTCTTAAGTGTTATCCTAATGATCGCTGTATTGCTGTAGATAGATATAGATGATAACACCCAGAACGGCACCATACCTGTTTGCCTTTGAAACAGAATTGTTCTAAAACAAACCCTACACATTTATGTTTTCAAATACCAGTTATTCAGTGTCATTTTCACTCTAATCCACCCCAAGGGATTTATTAATAAGAACTTGGGTGAGCCCCCAGTCATCCCCACCCCTTTCTGAGGTGGGTCACAACACTAATATGTAAATATTTTTCAATAAATACAGGTGGAATGAGGATATCTACTGGTGGTGTGATCATTTCCAAAGTGGTTTTTTGGTCAGCCAGCTACAGTATTTTGATTGTGCAGTGTGCTCTCTTGCTCTTGAAGAAGTAAATTTAACTCCTGAAGCATGTTTCTGTATGCCAGCTTATACTTGACGTAACTAGTTACTATTTGGAGATGTTTGTAAGGTGAATGTACTGAACGTTAGTCTGCTGGATTGGTGGACAAGCATGCCTTTGCTAGAAATGCACTTGTGCTCCAGTAATACTGTCAATTTTGGGTAAATGAGGCTTCACAAGACTGAGGTACAGGATGTCACAATGATCAGGGGTGATATCCTTTTCTAAAGTGTTTTAAAATACTTTCTTTTTATCTGTCAGCCAGCTCTCTGTGGCTGTACCTCTGTCTTTGTTCTTCATGGAAGATATTCTAGAGAGGTGATCTGTGCAGGTAAGGAGAAAATGAGTTGGGATGAGTCAGTAAAATTCAGCATTACAGCCCAATAATAAATATAAAAAATAAACTGTTGAGTGCTTGGCTCAAAGTTGTAATTTGATTCTTGTTGGCTTAGATTTCAAAATAAATTTAATACAGAAATGTAATTCATGATTTAAGTAGAAGCCATAGATAGAGGTTTACTGGAGAACTGATCTTTTCCTTGTAAAATGGTAAAATTCTATTTCTACCTCTTGCATAGCCCAGGGAATTGTATATAAAAATGTGTTGCTTAGCTGTTAGGTGACCAAATTGATGCTCAATATGCCAAGTAATGCTCATTGCACTTGAAAGAGTGTTTAGCTTGTACTTGGTGTAGGGCAAACTTGAAATGCTTTAGAAACTTTTGTTTTAAAGTCCATCAGGTTTACCTTCAAGCACGTTGACTGGGGAGGCCTGGAACTCGGCTCAGGTTACCCCTAAAACCCTGGGAACATGATCTGTGCTGGAGGCTGAGATGCTGCTGTCAGTGTTTCTGGAATGCTCGAGTTTATCCAGTTCAGAAAAAGCATGTTCACATCTGCTTTGCAGTCCATTGCTGTGTAATCCAGTGAGTTCACTTCAGATGGCAGCCTGTTTTCCCAGCATAAGCGTGGGAGCTGGGTAAGGGGGATGGGAAAGAGCATGCATGTTCTGTGAACAATAGCACTGCATTCTGTAACGTGCAGTGCACAAGTTCCTTAAATAATGGCCACAGGTGCAGTCTGAGAGATTGCCTATTTGAAGATTTTTTTTCCCTGCAGGCTGCACAACTAATTCACACAACCCCATAGGTACAGGTGCATTATCCAGGCTTTTACACAGCGGATTACTTGGTCATTGAAAAAACGAGCACCGATGACACTGAAGGTGTTCAGCAGTTTCAGTCCTGAAGGGGAATCAATAACTCATATTCTGTGAAGAGAGGTGAACTGAATCAGGATTAGAAATGCCAGTCAGCGTTACTGCTTCCAGACTTGCCAGTGAGTGTTCCTCCAATTACTATTTGACTGAAGGCTCCAAATGCTTTTTTAATTTAGAGAAGCCTTAGATCTCTATCAGTAGGCAGGCCCTGGAGCTGCACAGGAGAGAGTGATCAGCTTTTACAGAATCACAGAAAGGCTGAGGCTGACAGGGACCTCTGGAGTCCATCTGGTCCAACCCCCCTGCCCAAGCAGGACTGCCTGGAGCCAGTTGCCCAGAACCATGTCCCTGTGGCTCCAAGGATGGAAACTTCACCACCTCTGGGCAACTGGTGCCAGTGCATGGTCACCCTCACAGTAAAAAAATCTTCATGTTTCCGTGAGAAACAGCAATTTTACTTAAACATCCCATTGTATGTGGGATGGATCCTCAAATGCTGCTCCCCTGTAATGTCCAGCTGAAGTTTGTGTGCAGCTTTCTCAGTTCTATGTATAAAGAAGGAGTGTGACTTCAATGCAGAGTGCATTATTTATTGTGGGCTATCCTGAAGGAGGGGAGTTCTCTAGAGAAGATACAGTGTTTTAAGTCTGTGTTTCCTTCACCCATCTGGTAAGAGACACTTAATGGATCCATTCGCAAACTTTCAGTGTCGATTTATGAGGGAATCAGTTTATGCAGAAAAAGTACTGAATTCCCAAAAGACTGGAAGTATGAATCTGGCTAACTTACACTCAGTTTTTGGTGATTGCTCTGTTGCTTATATGCTCAGTGGAGTAAAACACTTCAGCTCAGAGACCTGCTTACCTAGAGAACAACAGAGCACAGTGGGAGCTTTCACTGTGCCCAGTGTGTGACAATCAGGGGGAACTTGACAAGGTACCTTTAAATCCCAGCCTGGAGCAGTTTGGGAAGTCTGGGTCTGTACCTCTAGCAATTGTCCTCAGCCTGGGCTTGGAGGCAAACAGTTGCTCTTTAACCTCTTGAACTAAACCAGCTCAATAATTGTGATGTCCAGCTTGGCACTTTTAGTGGGAAATCTCACTAAAGTTTACTCATTTATCTACTATGGACTCCTAGACACAAGATTGTTTTGAAATTGCATATAGTTGAGCCTCACACTGAAATCCTTGGCTAAGTACTTAATGTGAGGAAGGGGTTATCTTTGCTATTTGTTTTCTGTTAACCTCTGTGTCATCCAGGAGGAACATGGTAGCAAGCCAGGTGTGTCTGTTAAATGGAGAATTATTTTTTTCAGCCTCCTCTGTTTCCTGCCTGAAGATGGCATTGGATTCCAATTTGACTGCTAGTAATTACACAGACTTCACTGAAGGCACACACATCTCTTCACTCAGACTGGTTTTATGAAAAACTTCCATTAAAACATAAAAACCCAGTAGAGGTCTTGGCGCAAGAGATTGGGGTGTGCTCTCACATTCCCTGTACAATGTATCCTTACCAGTATTTTTCTTGTTAAATTACAGAAATTGCTGTATGTAACCAAACCACTTTGTACTGCTGCTGTGGAAGCCATATCTAGTTGCGGGAAAAGGGGATCTTTAGTCAAAAACTGCAGTTTTGTTTATTTTATTTATCCAAGCCTCACCGGATAGCTACAGACTTGTTGGCTGTAAGAATGGAAATGGGTACAAACAAGGATTGTAAGGAGTTCAGTGAAAAGGAGTTCAGTGAAAACTCGCCCATATGAAAACAAACCAAAAAGACCCAACACCAGAGTTTTGATCATATTGTGTCTCCCTATCAACAAGGGAAAGGAGCAGATTTTGGTCAGCTAAAATATGTAGTTCTTTAATTTTTGTGTAATTGGAAGCCTCCCTGTGTGTCAGGGAAGGGGAACTGCTCCCCTATGCCAGTTACTGTGAGTTGTTGCTTTAGGGTCAGAATTTTTGCACCATCAGTTACAAAAACTGAAGAGCCTAAGCAGAGCTGTTACCTTAAATACTTTCTGGAGGAGGCCAGTGAGCCTGTTTGAAGGTATGTACTTATCCATGGGAAGGCTTTTTCTTCTCTTTTCACTACCCAGAGGCTTCAGCTTGTCACAGCCTGAAATGCTGTGCAACTACTGTAGCTATTTGGGGGAAAGAGAGGGGAAAAAACCCCCAAAAGATGAAAAGGCAATATAGATGTGCAGGAAAGGCTCCTCTGCTGAACAGCAGCAGCTCTTGCTAGTGCTACTTGTTGGCATTTTCTTTTACCAGATGTTGCCTGTTGGACAAAGGGTTGTGAACAGGAATGGGAGAGCAGAGCTGGCAAATGCTGCACGTTGATGCCGGCAGCTGGCACAGCATTCCCTGTGCCAACAACATTGTGGTGGCAGGTGAGGTTTGGTTGTGTTTGTGGATGTCTGTGTGTGTCTCGGGCAGGCTGTTGGATTTGCTTCTTCGTTAGCACAGTGTTGGGTACAGCTTTAGCAGCTGAGGTACCATCATCCTCCTTTGCACACCTTTGCTGATCCAGCTCAGCGGTGGCACTTGTGGCTCATTCAGGATGTTCCACTGATCATCTCTGGTAAGTCTCACTCTTCTGCTTTGCTCCCCACTGAGGTGGGTGAGCCTGGCTGGCAGCAGGAGGGCTCTATCCTTGACTGCATCCGTGTGTTACACTTTCAGTCGCTGGGATAAAATACACAGGCACAGGAATCCTTTTTTTTTTAAATGAATTTTTTTAAGAAACTGCATACATCAGAGACAAACAATAATTTAAATACCATGCAGTTTCAGTATGTACAAAAACTAGGACATAGAGATCCGGTTTAATTTTTTCTAGTTATTTACATCATTTTCATACAGCCATAATCTGTTAAATTACAATACTGGAAGAGCACGATTGACAGCCACCACACTCACTCCTATACAAAGACAAACTATATATATACACTTGGATATCAACTGGAAAATGCAACTGGTGCAGGAGTAACTGGGACACACGGGAAGGCAGGTAATGTGCCCGTCACCTCCTCTTTGTTTACAGAAGTTGTTCCAAGCTCGAGCAGACTGAACACCTGGGAAAAATAATTTGTCCCCTTTCTCTTTCCTGATTTTTTTTTATTAGCCTAGTCATCTCCCATGGCTATTTATACAAAGTGATTTTATTTGCAGGCACGTTAGGGAGCCCATTTTTTATAACTGTGGGTTTCCACCTCGCCCATCTATTTTTATGAGTGCATGTTGGAAGTGCTCCCCCCTCTCTTGGTTTATAGTGTTTGCACTGCACAGGTGGCACTATAGAAGTAATGAAGGGTGAGTTTGGTGAGTAGCTGCAGTGATGGCAAAGTGCTGACAGCTTATACATGGTTTAGGATGAAATATATTTGTGTAACGGACTCACTAAATGGTTTCAGTTAACATAAAATAGCTGAAAATCTATTATGTTCTTTCCCCCCCTCCTTCTCTTCTGATAATGCCCAGAGTGCTCACTAGGAATTGCCTGGACACAAAAGTTGGCCTGAGCCTCATCCCAGCAAACCTGCAGCCTCAAACTTCAGGTTGCAAGTACCTACACAGTGAGGTGTAGGGTGGGCAAAAGCCACAACATTCACTTTCCCTTTGAGTCAGAATTATGTCACCAGGTTCCTGGTAATGCCAATTATTGGGCTTCCTCACCATCACACCCAAACAATCAAAACTTTTTAGCCTAGACATTTTGAAATTACTTTTCCAATACCCACTATCTCCCCAGGCCCCCATACTCCCCATTTCTACCTCATCCTTCCATAGAACATAGAACAGATGTCACAGTAGTCACACATTTTAAGAATCCATGATTCAGTGGATTATAACCAAAATATTTTTCTTCCTTGGGTCTAGATTACTATCTCCATTATAAGCCTTGGAGATGGATGACAGGAATAGTCATTTTTGTTCTGTGTTGATTTTCCCATTCTCTAAACCTGATGTAATTTCTTTATTATCACTGTTAATCTCCTTCTAATATGAATGAGTATGACTGGTGTTAACAGAGTCTTAGCAGGAATGCCATCATCTTTACGTCCTACACATAATCCAGGTCGAAAGGAGAGAAACTATGACTGTTGGTTGTGATTTTTTTTTTCTTTACCACCCACAGAATCAAAGCTACTTTACCATGATAGAGATGGCTTTCACAGATGAGAAGACGAGTGCTCAAAAAAGGAGATTGAAAAAACAGGGACCAGCAGTTCCCCAGTCCGTGTGCAACTTCCCACTGATGCCAGAGAGGTGGGTGTGCAAACTGAGGATGCACTGCCGTGGTCAGGCCCTGAAAGGCTGTTGAAGGATGTCTTGAGAAAGGTTAACTTTGCAAACTACCCAGACCCAGTGAAGCTAAAAGCAGATGAAGTGTCAGTTCTGTGACGCTTGTGGCAGTGCCAAACACTTTGTATGGCTTCTTTCTCCTCCCCTTCCCCCTTTTCAGTAATGAGCTCTATTTGCAACTGGGGAGAATATGGCAGTTCTTCCGCTTGTGTCCTGGTGTCTGCTTAGCCAGGAGCTAACATAATTATTAAAAAAAAAAGAAATAAGATAAAAGAATAAAAAAAAAGTGTGACTGCATGAGGCTGCCTTGGGGACAGCACAAATCATGGGGCAAGGCTGAGTGTGACAACTTCCCTCCCACTAGCCTACTGAGAGCTGTGATTTCTGTCACCACTGTTCCTTAAATGGTGTCCTTTCCCTTTCACAGTGAACTTCTAAGCTAATGATGCCAGGCCAGGTGAGATCTATACTGGGAACATAAGGACTTGTCGCTCTTCAGAGCAGCAGTGCTGCAGAGCCCTTTCCTAATACAGTGTATGTGTAGTCAAAAGCACAGAGGCTTTTTTTTCCCTTTTTTAAAGCTGTGATGCAGTCTTGTGAGCATGTGTATGTGAATGAACTTAAAAACATGAACCCAAGGTTTTCATGAAAATTACCCCAAAGCAGTGTATTCCTGGCTCGTACGTTAAGTGCTCTGCCTTTGCTGCCCTGAGCTGATAACACTGCACGTTGAAGGCTCTCACCACTGATGCTCTTGTATCTCAAGCAACTGTGAGCTGGTGATACAGGGATCACTGTGTATTTCTTCAGAAATCATCACCCAACCTGGGAAGTGTCTGAGGCATGATGCCTCAAAAACGAGGCACCAGAAACCAGCTGGCTTTTTACTTTCCTTTGATCTTCTATCCTACAACAGCCAATTCTTATTTAATAGCTAATAATCCATAGCATTGCAAGGATGGCCATGGATGAAAATGAAGAGCTTTCGCTTGTCTCAGATGGAGAGCAAATCTGTGAGGCATTGAGTACCACCACTAGGCACTGAGTACCACCACTAAGCGTAGATGGAGCGCATGAGTCTTGCTGCCAGGGTTGTTTGGGCAGCCTGGATTCCAGAACCACCTCCACGGGCTACACAGGTCCTATTGCTGTACTCCTGCAACCAGAAGAATGAGACAAGGCCTGAGAAGAGGCAGGAGTGTTGGCACTGTGTTGCATTGGCCATTAAATGCTCATGTGCAAGAGGCTTCTCAGCCTGCGATCCGTGAAGGGCAATGTTAAGCATGGCACTGGGGAGGTGGGCAGGGAGCACAGAAGAGAGGATAGATACGTGGAAGACAGTGAGAAAGAAAAAATTAGTAAAATAATAGAACTAACAATACTGTAGTAAAAAACTTTGGCCTTTCTGTTCAAACTGTCAAAGCAAATTGCTATTATGGAAGAAAAAAGGTGTCCTGAAGTAATAATCTGGAACTTCTTACAGTAATGTTGCTACAGTGCTTTGGGCCACTGTCCCAAAACAATGGCATAATAGTTTCATGTAAGAGCTGGAAAGGAATCCTGACAATGTTTGTCCCAGCTTGCTGGCATTATACTAGTTAAGGACTTGATTCTGGAAGGTGATGGCCTAAGTTCAGAAAAGCACTTTAATGTGTTCAGCTTCAATTAAGCCTGTCAGACATATCCTTGAATGCAGTGAGGCTGTGTGCATGCCTACTTACTGTAGAGCACACGCTTAAGTTGGCAAGTAAACCAGGCCCAGAGTGACTAGCTCTCTGAGCTTTACTTGGTCAGTTTACATGTTAAACCCTTATAATAAAAATAAATTAAAACCAAAATTAGAACCAATAAATTCAGAACACCTCTGAATTGCTGTCCTTATGCCTCAGCTGTGGGTACTGGTAACAAGTCCCACCATCCATAAGAATACACCAGACTCCTTTTGTTAGGCCAGATAACACAATCTGACATGCTTTGCTCAGAATGAGTTTAGGATCAGTTTCAACACCTGATACAGACAGGATAGAGATCCCTCATGGAACCCCCAGTTCCTCCTGTGTCCCTCTGCAGAGCCGGTGGGGAATCCCAGCCTTTCTTGCTGCCTGAGTGCACCATCGGCTCTCCCTCAGTCACAAGGCCTGGGTGTAAAGACAAACCACAAGAGGAGCGAATGCCATGCAGTGATCATGAAAGAGATGGGTTTTTGCTTGCTTGTCCTCAACATTCTTGTCACTTACTGCCCATGGGAAATTATACTTGAAAGAGATGAAAAACAAACAGTTGTTAAGACTGAAGCAGCCTTCAGCAGGGAGTCCTGTTCTTTAGAGGTGATACCTTTTTCTGCTTGGAAGCCAAACAATATGTCTTCTGACTGGACATAAACTTCTCCAGGGAAAGAAATGCCTTTCTAGTCAGATGATGCTCACAGATGAGCTGGCCCATAGAGTAGTTTCGCTCCTTCACCATCCTCATAAGGTGCTCGCAGCCTGAAAGGAGTGTTTGGTGTGAGTGCTTCAATGCCATAGGTGCTCATCTTTCGGAGACTTCACCCGGGCCAAGTGATTCCCTGAACACCATCTCAGGGCTCTCTGGAGTTGATGACAGAGGCTTGTCAGGATGAGGGGTGCCTGAAGACAAAATGGTTGCACCACCAGCTGGGCCTGAACATGTATGGCAAATCCACATGCCGGGAAAGTCCTATACAGAGGTGCCAAGTCTTGGCACGATTCCCACCAGGGGTATTTTCTGTTACTGAAGCTTGAACCAGCAGGTCTGATGATGCCGCAGTACTCATCACATGTAAATACAATTTTCCTTTTTTTTTTATACTTCTTTTTCTACTCTTTTTTCTTTTTTTTTTTTTTTTTTTTTTTAAAAAGGCAGTTCAGGAGATTTACATTGTACGTAACAGGGAAGTGAATAATACCAGCACTTATGGTTCCTTTTAGTTATGTTTTGAAGATGGCATCGTAGTCAGGTAGAATTGATCTGCTACGGTCTATGAAACCTGAAACCCAAGGGAAAAAAAAAAAAAAAAAGGGGAAACAGTAAGATAATATCATCACATGTTTATTGAACATAAAAAAATATAGGAAAACTAATTGCTACAGTGACACCATTAAGCAGCTCAATTTTTGCAGCACTGACATCAGCCATGCTGGCATTGAGGACCCAGAACAGACACTCACATTTCCTTGGTCCCAGCCAGACTCACAGTTCATAGGTTTTGCACCAAAATCTACCAGACATTCATACTCTTTGGGTTCATCCTATGGGATCCCTGAGTGGGTGGCTGCAGATCAGCTAGTTCTCTTTTAGACCATTCCACAAAAATTGCCTGGTTCAGACAAACCTTGTGCTCTTCAGCCAGAAAGATTTACATCCAGTTTAATTATTCTTAAATGCTGGAGGCTAAAGAGACAAAAGGAGCTAAGATGGCCACCCTTTCAGTAAGGACACCCCGTGTCAGAGGGCCTGGGTTTGTCAGATCTGCAAATATATTTTTTTTAAGCTTTGATTTTTCACTCTATTATGAATTAATTAATGTGTCCCACTAGTAAAGTGACACATTCTATGCTCAGCTCATATTAAGCAACTGCTTAATGACATGAATAGCTCATTACCTTGCTAATGACTTTATAATGGTGATTTATCTAAGTTTGTTTAAGAAAATGACTTTCTTTTGTTTAAGCATGCTTCCTTCAAGTGCCTATTTCCCAAAGCCACTTGTCTAACCTATAAGTCCTACTGAATTTCAGGCAAACCCTTATTCTGATTTCTATTATATTAGTTATTACTCTCTGTATGCCTGGCCCAGATTTAGTTAGTTTGATCTGGTTGGTGGCTTTCAGATACAAACTGAGTCACCTTAAAGGGTCACTGCTCAGCCCAATACTGGAAGACAAGGAAAATATTGCCTAGAAGCCTGTGAAAACCAGGCAGCTGGAGATACTTCTGGAAAACTAAACCAAGTCTGTATGTTGTGGGATGCTAAAGGCACTGGAATTCAATGGAGCTCTCAATGGTGCTCAACTCCTTGTAGCAATCCCCCTTTAAAACAGTCTCATCCTTTCTACATTTGTCACCTCTCCCCTGGAGGAGTGAGCCAAATGTCTCTCAAAGGCTCAGTCACTGGGGTCAGTGGATCTAGGCCAATTGTACACCCTAAAGCTTCTTCCAGACCTCATGGCTCAGAAGCAGCTGGCTCGTCTCTAGCAGCATTCCATTATTACAAACCTCAGTGCAACCAGTCTAGCACATGCTAGGAAGAAGAAGGGAAATAGTTTCTGCTAGGGAATAAATGCATAATACATGTGGTGAATTTTAATATAATTATTAATTCATACACCTAAAAATCCCCTAATACAAAATTAATTTTGCCTTAAGCTTTTCTGTATTTTTCCTAAAAGTATTGCCTGCATTTTTCATGAGCACCAAGCTGATGAATGCATTAATACAAGGGCAGATCCAGTTTTGCACCAGATCTCACTGTCACTTGTCTTCAGTACCTAGCACTTGTCTTTAAAGTCTAAAATGTTGATTTGAAAAGGCCTCACTGAAGCTGAAATGCCAGCACCAAAGCCAGAGCAAACTTAGCACAGGTTGTGTGAGGGCATGTGCCCTGACCTCCCAGCCTGTCAGGTTTGGGCTCATGGATAATTCATTCAGTCTCTATAACTTAAAACTTGTAACAAATAGTGTAACAAACAAACACTGCCTCTTATAAGGTGGATCTTGCTATTTCCCCACTGCATTGCCTATGGCTGGACACGGACAAGACTGAGAGATCAGTGGGAGGGACGTGCGTGGTGTGGAACAGCTCTACACTCAGCAGAGTTTAGTGTGTGCTCATTCTTACTTTCCTATGTGCTTTACCAGAGTCCCCTGTCCTGCTTCAGACACCAAGACTACTTTTGATCTCAGAAGAACGGATACACAGCTAGAACATGATGATTTCACAAATAAAAGGAGGTGATATGTTATCAAACAGATGGCCCGTGCCAGCATAACAACATGTAATGGGGCAGCGTGTATTCATCTGTGTGTTTCTGTTACAGCCTGTAATTCTAAATGTTGTCTGGACCTCATGGTATGTTCAGTTGGTGTTGGAGAAACAGCTGCTCATTGTTTTTTTAAGTTTTTTTAAAAAACAACAGTATTCATGTATAGTCTTATGAAATTAATCTCAGCTTACCTTGTTAGATGCCTACTTAATTCATGAACTTCCATTTCAGAGCTTTTAAATTCATTAAGCTCTTTTCGAATGGCTGCCTGCAAAGGACAAATAAATTCATAAATATATAAATGAGAGAGATTAAAGTAAGTTCATTTTGTTCTCAAAACAGTATATTAAAAGTGAAGCAGATAGATAACATTATCAGAAAGACCAACAGAAAGACTTTAAAATACGAAAAGTAACAGAGATAAACATTTCCTTGGGTGAAGTTACCTAAAGTGACTGATCTTACTTGTGAAGAAAAGAGGGATGCCTCACTTCCAGCCCTCTACACTGCCTCAGGCTGTGCTCCTCTGCCCTCTTCCTCCCTTCTGACCCAGCTTTACAGTTTATTAAACCAATTCAACACATTAATCCAGCAGAAAAACAGCCATGGTGCCGTGGTATTCACCCTCTGTGGCTTGTCCATGAGGGAAGAGAAAACCAGGGGCACTGGCAGGAAGAGAAATACCAAAGAATAAAAAAACAAGAGGGGGTGATTTGAAGGAACTCAGCTGCATGGAAGAGGTGGCACTCAGCAGAACTTGCTCGAGTCTCAAGCCCAAAGTCAAGACCTCTGACAGCCCTGTGATATTTGTAGCTCATAAATAAATGGGTTTCACCGTGAGCATATGGAGGCGACATGCAAGGTGGTTCCTGTGCAAGGTGTGTGCCACTGCCTTTCTGTGGGATGCCGAAAACATCAGCATCAGTGACTACAAGTGTCTGCCAGGAATTTTTCTCAGAGAAGGAAATCTAAACTAGTATGAGTAGCATGAGCCCATAACAGGGCTTTTGCAACAGCCACTGACCCAGTCACCAATTACCTTTGCCTTGACAAGCCCTAAAGTGATAGATTTTGCAAGTGCTTTTCTACAGAAAAGGCCCCTCGTGCTCTTTCGGCACAGCTTTGGGTTTTGATTTCCCTTAGAAGTGCCTGTCAGGCTCTGCCTCCATCCATCAGGACAGAGTGATGGCTATACTGCATCTCATGGGCCTGCATTCAGCAGACCAACCTGCTGCTGAAGTGACTGTGAAGGAGACCACAGGGGCTGCTCATTCCCACAGGGTCTGAGATCTGTTTCCCCCTCCATCCCTCATCTATTGGAGAGATGCAAAAGTGCCCTTTTCTTTCCCCTAAGAGTCAGACCTGATAAAAACGAACTCTGATTGAAGGCAATTCCCTCCACCCAGCACACAGAGCAAGATTTACTGACAAACAGAAAAGCCCATTGCTAAAATCTGTTTTTGCAATAAATCTAGCCTGTGCTGACCAATGAAGACAGCTATGGAATCAAAGCTCTGGAAGAGAATAATCTTTTATAGGATGGTGTGGCTTTGTCAGGCATTTTAGAGTTTATTTCAATTTGTCTGGCTATTTTTTCCAACGGTGGACATAGTGGTGGGGAAGAGCAGATCATCTGAATGGTAGAAATTAGAATACTGCTCACAGGACCCAACCCCAAAAAACAATCTATCTGCTTCCCTATGCCATAAGGGGCATTAATATTAGAATGACTAACTCTCTTCATCTGATGATGCTTTGATGAGAAAAATATTCATTTGGAGAACTTAACCCTTTGCTCTAGCTATTGAATTTGCACATGCATTATAGAAAAAGAAAAAGTGATGTCAAAGTACTTTGCCTGAATACTAAACTTTCTACCAGGTTACATTTAATAGTGGTATTTCATGCTTGTGTCACACTGCTCTGCTAGGTCTTGCAGAGGCTCTCAGCTGGAAGCATTGAAACCAAAACCAACATAAAAAAATACTGGGGCTGTCATTAGGACCTTTCTCAAAGGGCTTGGGATTCCTTCCCTCTCCTGGTTTCCACGCATATAGAAACCTCCTTGTCAAAGATTCATGATTCAAACAAACAAACCTCGCGAATGGGAAAAAAACCACAGCTGTGTTGGGAAGGGAAGTCAGGTGGAGGTTTATTCCTTGACAGCCATGGGACCTGTGGGACCCGAGAGATGCCGCTTGCTGCGACCTGCTCTGACTATTCAGGTCATGGCTCTTCCCAAATTGCTCCACTTACTTTGTCGGCGGCTGTGAGTCGTGTCCAGGGTTTGTCTGCCCTCCGGTCGTAGTCCTGCGCATCTGCCACTTCCACGTAGTCACTGAAGCGGATGAGGATCTTCCTCTCACGTAGCTCTTCTACTGTGGGCCTTTGACTCAGCTGCAGGTTTGAGGAAGGAGTGGAAAAAGGCATCAGGACTTCTCTTTTTCCCTGCAGAGTGCTGCTTGGGGATTTATTTTACTACAACCATCGCTACTGTAATAAGAGGATTCAGACATTCCCAGTGCTTTTGTTTTATCAACCTTTCACAGAATTGCTACCGGGGAGATGCCCTCTTGTTACAGCACGGTAAATATCATCCCATTTTGCTGCCAGAGCAAGATGTTCTTTGGGAAGCACCTGTGGCTAGAGACCCCAGTCCCTGGCTGAGGTTGATCACCCCTAGCAGAAAGGAGATGTAATGCAAGAAAGTCTCCGACTGCACTGATACGCCAGGAAGAGACAAAAAACACAACACAACTTTACCTACACGGGCTGTTGACTCCCCAGTCTTCCACTGCTCTGTGTCTCTGCTCCTGTGCTGCCTAGTAAGAGTCAGGGCAAGGCACGGAGTGGCTCCCGCCCTGAATTATGTGCAAATGGTGACAAACGACTTATTTTACAATTCTGATATTCTGCAGACTTGTCTTTACCTCCAGAAAAGGCAGGCAGGATGACCAGTGCTCACTGAACTTTTCACTGTATCTATTGACAGCTCTATTTTGTGTCACAGCATATTTGACTTTTAACCGTTTATGTTGCTTGCTATAAGTCAAAAAAAAAAAAAAAAATCAAGGGTGGATTCTATCGTCAGGAAAGCATCTTCATTGTTCCAAAGAATTTCTTTCAAATTCCACAGCAGAATAGGCAGCCACAGTCAAAACTCCTCTCAAATTAGGAAGAGTAGTATGCTCATAGTCCACATATTGCACAGCCAGTTATATGGGCAGGGACAGGAGTTAGCTTTCAGGGATCAGTTCTCCTGGGATGCACAGCATGCTGCTTAATGTCAAAAGCAATTACACAGCCCTCTCTGAAGAAGGTGCTACATAGATGTGTGGATGTGGCTACAGCTTAGCTGAATAAGTTTCACTGCTAGACCGAAACATTTGTGACCAGGATACATCAGGAGAAATAATAACCTGGTAACAATGACCTACACAGTGTATCATGCTCTTCCCACTCACCCTGGTGAGAGTGAAATGTCTAAATACTTCATAAAATGTTTGAGACTCTATTCTGCAACATTATTTATGCTCCTGAATCCACCTTCCTCCCAAATTAGCTCTCTCAGTTCCTGGCATTTTGTCTTCCAGGAAGAATTAAGATTCAAAACAGCCAGGATCCTAAGTGGAGGGTGAAAAATCCCACCTTTCTCCAGCATCTGGGTGCCGATGCAAGAAAGCTCCACTGGCCCATCCTGTGTCTGCCTTTGAGCCTGTGTGTTTGTTCTTGGCATGGATGGTTGCCTTTCTCTTCTCTTGTGATAGGAGGTGACAGTGGGGCTGCTCTCCTTACAGCAGCCCTGAGCATGCACCCACAAACCAGGTTCAAACATCTCAAGTGGAGAGCCTGCAGAGCTGCACTAATCTCCTGCCTGTGAGATGATCAGGAGAATTAAAACGAGGAAATTCTATCCTTCCTGGCTTCAGCCCAGCCATTTTGCACACACTAAAACCAGAGAAATCAGGGAAAGAGAGTGTAACAACTCTAGGAGAGGAGCACAACTCTACACTCGGTTACATGATGCCCTTGCCTAGGACAGCTGGCATCAGTCAAGTCACAGCTCAGCAGTTCATGTGTTCTCTCCAAAGCCATTTTGGGAGAAATTATGACACTTAATACGGGGGAAAACTCACTGCTGGTTTGAAAAACAACTTTGGAACTTCGGAATATTGCAAAGATCTTAACACTAAACAGTTTTTCACACCCATCTTCTTCTATGGGAAGCATGATGTTTCCCAGGGCGAGCTGCTCTGCATGCCACACAACACTCCTCCTATTTCACTCAAAAGCTTCCCAAGAAAAGCCCTAATTCATATACCCATGCTCAGGCCAGCCATGTTCAGGTCAGCCAAAAATCATGTACATGATGAGGTTAACAAAAAACATTCCCTTCTGAACTCAGGCTACATGTTTTGGGGACTTCTTTTTAAGAAAAGCAAAATACATAAACAGCAGGCGTAGCTTTTTTAATCTTTTTTTTTAGACAACAAGATAAACGTATCTCTGAACTAGAGTACTGTGTCAGAAAAGCCAGAGGACACAATAAAGTAGATCAAAGCACGTCTAGATTTAAAAATGTTATTTTTCATTCTAACAGAATGAAATTCTAACTATAATTGGTTCTTCAGCCTGGAGTTCTGATACCTACACCTATGCCTCCTGCAAGCCAAATACACCCTGCAAACAAAACCAAGAAAAGCTAAGTGCTATACCACACTTGGAGTACAATCACAGTTAGGCTATGAGTGAGGCTTCTCTCTGTCCTACAACTCATCTTAAATGTGGTCTCGGCAGGTTTTTCTAGCAGCCCTTGTACTAGGAGCTGCAGGTTTGTTAGCACTGATACAATATTATTCAGATAAAACAGCACAGATTTGCTTTCAGTTATTGAAAATCTAACCTCTGATTATGGGAATAGGGAATTCCCTATGCTGAAATAATACTATGACTACACCCCAAAATTTCAAAGATAAGGCTGAGACTCCATCTTTACTTGCATCATCTGCTTCTTTTCCCACAACAGCATGAATTAAGGATGGATCACTAATATTATCTGTACACTTCTCAGCTTTTGTCATCTTTGGACAGAACCTAGATGTTGCTTCAGGTTGAAATGGAATTAAAAAGAAATCAAAACAAAACTGTCTTACTGCATGGAGTGTGACAACACCAACAAAATACGAAATCCTGTGAATTAAACTCTGTGTTTCTAAATGGCTACAAGGGAAGCGGGAATTCCTACAAGCTCTCTAAGCTGGAAAAGGACTTAAAAAAATGACTGACTCTACTCCACAGCTTCTGTCAGCTCCTGACATTAGCTGGCTCTCAGGTTTGTGCTAATCCAAGTGATGTGCAAGTTTGTACAAAGGAGAAGGCAGTTGGCTGCTGATAGAGTGAAACATGCCATGCCAGGCTGCTGTCTAGGAGGTGTCAGGAAGGCAGGAGCATCAAGGGCCACAGAGATGGTGATGCTTCTGCTGGCAGTGTAAATTCATTGTTGGTGTTTACCTCAGTGGTGCACTGGTTCTTAAACAGCTAAACTGGTTTCCTTTGTGCACTGAGTGTAGGTAAAATCAAAGAAATAATACTAAAAGTTAAGGGTCACGTGATGAAAGTGAGACACATCTGAGGTAAGTTTTCATATTTGCAAATGCACAAAAATCAAATCAGGTGCATCACCTGAAATTCAGTGGGAAACTTCGGGGTGTGTGAAGAGCAGTGCACTGAAATAGATGTGAAAAAAATGTCAAGGGCAAAAGCACACTATGAAACTGGTATTAATGTGCATATTTCATTCTCAGGTAACACCTGAATGTAAGACAGACTAAAAGCTGCTCCTTCCCCTGAAGGCATAAAACTATTGCTGTAAATTAGTTTTAGATGCCCCGCCTTTGTTTCAGAAACCTACAGCCAGTGCAATTTTAGGTAGTTCTACACCCTGTCAGAGTGGTAGGCAGTGCCTCCATCTCCATAGAGAGGGAAAAGCAAGTGAAGCACAGGGACTGAGCAACCTGCTCAAGGTGACCCAGGAAAAAAAGATGCACTGACTCTCGTGCCAGTGCTCTGGCTGTGAAAGGGTCCTGAAATCCATAGCTGATATCACGTAGTTCATGTGAAGCCATAAATCTACATATATTTCCATATATAAAAACATGCACACAAAATACATTCAGTACATTAAACCAAAATGCCAAGCTGATCATGCTAAATTTAGAGAGGGGGCAACCAAACTGACTGATTTTCTAAAAACCATTAATTAAAGTTACATTATTTGAATGGTTAACAAACTTGCCTGCCTCTCTCTCATGCCATTGCAGAGATTTCTTGTGAGCTGCTAAGTGCAAGGGTCTTGCAGTACGTACGTGCTGCACAGAGGTCCCTTAACTCTTGAACAGCTGGGGAAAGAGCTTTGCAGAACAGACTCTAAGCAGTCCCACTGCAGGTTTCAGTTCAATCTGTGTCCATGCTGAGGGCACAGCTCACCTGAGATCTCACCTTGGAGTTCATTTTTATGACCTGTGTGCTGTGGTCTCTTGGGTCAAAATTGCTTAATGCTTAATGCTACAGAGTCCTTCTTGAACAACACCTGAGAATGAGCTCTTCCAACAGGCACAGTCAAAACTTACAGTAAAAGGACACGGCCAAGGACATGATGCAATTGTCAGAACAAGGCAGTGGTGCTCCAAGCAGGGAGAAAGCATTCTTACTGAGCTGGAGCCTTTTGTACTTACTTCTGTTAATGTCAAAGGGATTTAAGTGTGTCTGCACTTTTTCTGTGTGCACCACTGGGCATTTACTTTTCTATTTACCTATTTGTGAAGATCTGTGAGCCGAGGGAGCAGGATAATTTTATCGCAAGTGACTCATTATTTGAGTGTGAACCAGGGTAAAAATCCCTTACGAAGTAAATGGATTTGTACTAATGCAAAAGCAGCAAATGAGGACAGGACCTCTCATGTCTTGTCATAGGAAGTCAACTTTTTCTCTGTATATTTTGGATCACACATAGATACAGATGGGCACTTTTCAAGCTTTCATACTAAGGCAATTTCGAAGGGAAGGTTTAACACAACCCCTTTGTCCTCGGCATGGGAAATGAAGCAAACCCAAGCACTGACACCAGGTAAAGAGGAGAGGGACGTACTCTCGCCAGGTTGGTCTTGGGATTTAGCCAAACGCAGAATGCTGATTTTGCTCCACTTTGGTCACAAGGAAGCTTGTTGTCTTGGCACGTCATCGTTGCCTGCTCTGTTTCCTCATTAAAATGTTATGATTGTTACTTAGGGAGGAAACTAGGGTGAAAAATTACAGACCCTAGGCAGCAGCACACACAAGCCCCTCTTCTCCTTTGCTCCCCACCTTTTGTGGTAAAGACATAGCAGCAGCATGTGATTAAAATGCCCTGAAGACCTTTCCCTCTGACTATAAATGCAGTTCATCCAAATTAGCTGCTACCCTTTTTTATTCTCTGACCTTTCCTCTCCCTCCTGCCTTCCTCCCACCTCTCACAAGAGTTCATTATTTTCAACAGCCTGTGCTGATGCAAACCGGTGAAGGTCAAGGAAAAGATTGAACATCTTGAACCAAGCAAGGCATTTCCCAGTGAGGCACGATGAGCAGATAGTTTAAATTGTATCAGGGCAGGAATTTAATGGGAGCAAAGATTTCAGATTATTGAATAGATTTTAAGAAATAGCCACACCTCACCATTTTGGTTGTCAATATTACAGCTCTGAGATATTTCATTTTGGAGCTAGAGCTTGGGGAAAAAACAAGCTATAGGCAGTGGGGTGATAGGAAGCAGTAAACAGCTCTGGGGATTGGAGAGCACTATGCTGTTTAAGGGAAGAGAAGGTAGGAAGAGTCGTATTCCTCTTTGCAAGTGATTTGTAATGTGTCCTGGTAATCCAGGCTACGATTCTCTCTCTGTAATGGAAGTCCTCAAGGGGGCATTTAGGCTGCTGTTAATTGCCTTGGAGCTTCGCCAAATTCAGAGAGGATACATTCCTAGTAGTAATTCCTGGGGGCCCAGATTTCCCTGTGGCCATGACCCATCTGCAACACTTCTCCCAGAGGGCCTCTGCACATTAATATTCTTGGAACGGACTTGGGGTCAAGACCAGTGCTCAGAGAAAAAAACCTTCCTAATCCACATATCCTCCCACTCCAGTGTTCCAAGTCCATGTGCCCAAAGCTGCTCATTGGGCCCTGAGGTGTGGGGAGGGAGAGGACAGGGGTGCCTGGATGTGCAGAAGCCAGCCATAAGCATCTCAGGCCACAGGCAAATACGATTCACCTCTCCTTCCTTGGGCAGGAGGGACACAAGCTACTGAGAAACTTACCCAACAGCATGTACCTCCACTTTGCTCTTTGAATGGCAGCTATTCCCCATTCCCAGTCAATTTGGAGTTAGATGAGAGGATGAAAAGTGCTTAAAGGGGCAGCTCGCTATAGGTCACCTGATTCCTTTTTGATTTTTTCTTTTTTTTTGTTAGAAATTGCCTGTCCACATGATGAATTCAACTGGATATTTATTGCTGACTTTAATAAGGCATCTAGACCTAGCAAGGTAATTTTACTTATTACGGTATGTCATGTTACAACTTATCATCATAACACTCTAACAAAATGTCAGTGCTGAAGGAATTTTAAGAACAGCTTTTAAATGGATGGAGCGTATTGTCCCCTTGGAGTTGGAATGTCACCACCAAAAAAACTGGGGACAGTAGCGTTTCTATCCTGCAAGGTCAAAAGTCTCATCAAGGGCTCCTACAGAACCCCCTTCCCTTCTTATTACCAACTGCACACAGACACAAAAGAGGCAACATGCCACACTTTTCTTATGTTGAATTTACCCCGTGGGTACGTGTGTGCTCTAAAACTCAGAGCAAACAGAAAGGGCTGCTGGGCAACGTACTTGCTGTGCTCAATTAAACTTCTGCTTGATCTGAGGTTTAAAATCCTTTGGTAGCAAGACTTCAGCACAAACCGACAGAAGGTGCCTGCCATTCTGCTGTAAACACAACGGCACATCTGGGACATGCTCATGAAAGACACAGCTGGGGAATAACAACTATTTTTGCAGGATTCACTAGGTGGTTGGCATTTCTAGTTGTTGTCTAAAACACTTTCACACTTTTTTCACTTATTTCCTCTAGTGATTTCTGAGCTTTTTTGATGGTAGGTTTGGTAGGTGAGAACAAAATCTCTTGTTAGATCAGGCCTGTGGTTCTTTCATTAAAATTACATGTGTCACTAGAACAATTTACAACAGTTTAAAAAGATGCTCCAAATCAAACAGTACTAAGTCAGGTTGCTACCAACCTTACAAAGGTGAGGGAGAAAAATGTTTACTAGGGATAAGACCAAAAAAAAGCTAGAAGGAATGTGGCTGGGAACTGGGGTATGTACATTAAAGAGCTGACTGCCAGGGACTTGGGCTCTTCCTGTTGTTTCTGCTCAGAATTGCAAACAAGACAAAGCAAGAAATCTTACAGAAAACTGCAGAGGTTTCAGGGAGCAGACACTGCTGTGATATTTGTGGCAGCCTGGGTGTGTGGCTGTGGCTTCTGCCTGCAGCAGACAGTTCATGTGCTTTGTACCTTTCCTACAAAATAGTGGAGGATGGGAACCATATGGTGATGATGCCAGTTCAGGTAGCAAGCCCTCTCTTCTTAGGCAGCAGATGGGTATGGGTAGCATTGGTTTTTATCTTCTACAGAAGTTCCTCAAATGGCATCAAGCCCTGGATTCGATTCCTGCAGGTGTTTACCCTTCAATGTGCATAGAAATTTAAAGCCTGGTAAAAATGGTATTGCTAGCCTTTCTGCAGAGCCTATGTCCCACAAAACATCTGCAAAGATCTCTTCTTTCAGGCTGTGCCATGAGGAAATGCAAAACCATCCCTGTCATTGTGGTCAGGAATTTAAGTGTTTTAAAAATAATATTATGGCTCTCTGGGCCGCAATCTTAGCTTAGCTCCTGCAGACACAGCAGTATCCCCCTGGTAGTGACCAAGAATCTGCCTATTTACTTGAACTCAGAATAAGGTATGAGATTTTTAACCACGAAAGAAGACAATCCAGTTCTCTGAATGTAACCTTTCCACGTATATTTAGAGCACTTTCCTTGTTATTATTTATACCATCAAAGTTGTGATCACATACATCAAAAAGATTAAACCACATAAAATTGTATAGGAAGGGAATGGTCCTGCTTCACAAGCACGTGAGTTTTTAGGGGGCTTTCTCCACTTCTGGAGACAGGAAATATGTCAGTGGTGAAATAAGGTTTAGCTGCAACAACAGGACGGATTGTCCACCATGTAAATTGGGGCATCTGCTGACATTGACACCAGCTCCAAAACTGAATATCAAATGACTTCTTCAGTTTGAAGAGTAAATGACTTTCAAATGGGAGGAAAACCAAACCCAAATGATAGTGGTTTGTTTGTCCTTCCCTGCCAGTATAAGATAGTGCAGAAAACAATTTTGCAAATGCTTGTCTCTATTTAGTTTAAATACCTTAGTTGACAATCTCCCTTTCCAGAAAATGTTTAGTTCCCATTTTATGGGGGTTTTTTGGATGGAATTTTGAAATGCAATCAGCACTGTTTTAACTTTGCTTTCTGTAACGTCTGCAGAAGCCATTACATTTACAATGAAAATTGGTCCTTGTAAACACTGGTCTCTCTCTATCCTTCGCTATTCAAAGCTCCTTCAGTGATGAAGACTAGACCTTCTTTTGTCCTGTTTGAAATGTTACCAGCAATAGCCTGCAAAGCGGTTCCCTTCACTCTCTGTGGCGTTATTTCCCGTAACACTGCTGATTTCTTTTAAAGATTTCTTTTAAGACTTGTTTCACACTCTACTTTTGAAAACCGTGATGAGGAAAAAGGAAAAGGTAAACAACTGTGCAGTAGGGATAAAGTTACAGAAGTGTCATAATAGGATCAAAGTTGCTTCTTACCTTACGTGTTAATCTTCTCTTAATCTCTCGTTTTTCCTCCTGCTCCTCTTGCTCATTCCGGGCTGTAAAAGATTTACAAGGATCTCAGACTGTGAACTCATCAGGCATGCACAGTATGCAACACAGTAAGCCTTTCCATCAGTATATTAATGTTTCAGGACCTCTCTGATGCACAGTATGACCCTCTGGGTCTGGTGAACGTCCTCGATCCGTAGCCACTGTGCTTCTTCACACGCTTCATAAAACAGCTACAGCTTCCTTCCTTTCCCTGTGTTGGCACCTCTTCATGTGTGTCACTTTCTGGAAGGGCTGGGCAGAGAGCCAGCTCTTCAGAAAATGTTATCTCCCTGCCCACAGGCCTGGTAGCCTCAAGGGGTTCAGCTACGATATGGTCGGATTCTGCAAGGCTGCAAGGTCAATGGCTGGAAAAGAAACACATGCTTTTTTTTTTTTTTTTTTTCCCCGACCCACAGAATAATTTCTTGCAGCTACTTTTTGGGGATAACAGAAAAAAACTTCAGAACAGAGGTGCCAGGCAAATCGTGTAACTTCCCATGACCTGAGCAGAGTTAAGGAGAGTGTGCCCTTCCATCATGAGCCTTCACAGCACCACACTGGAGCATAAAAGCATATCCTAGGTCAATTCACATTCCAACATTAAGCCAAAAGATCCCATACTACAAGTTCTTATGAGGACACACCTCAATTATTCCCTCAAGAGGACAATAGCATTTGAATACACCAATTCTTATTCAGCTTAGGAGCAGGCTGTCATGTCTTTACATTGAACTTTACCAAAAGTCACTAAAATTCCAGTTAAGATCTGTTTCCCCTGCTTCTTTGATGGCTGAAATGCTCCCTACTCCAGTCATCCCGGCACATAACAGGTGAGAGCAAACACAACTCATCAGTTTTTCCAGTAAGTACTCTGTTGCCCTGCTGTGATCTGCTTTTCACTCAGACAGGACTAGCTCAGGCAGGAATAACTCTCTGCAGGGGAGATTATGGACCTCAAAGGCCCGTTTAGGATAGGTGCCTTGATTTAAATTATTCAACTCTGGACTGAATTAAATTCAAGGGTAAAATCAGTTCCTCTCCGCTGATCCCATGGAAGGAGCAAGCACCTCTGGCAGAGTGTCAGTAACAAACCACCAGCTGTAGCTTCTTTATCTGTGAGAGCACAAGCCAGCACTCCCACTAACCAACTGCGACAAGCCAGAAATAATGTACGGAGCTCCGAACTTGACGGAGGTCTGCTCACAGTGGAGGGGATGCAGCGCTTCAAACCAATGCATACGAAACTGAGGCTTTCCCCACACAGAAATGAAACCTGAAGTTTAGACACCACAGAGGCCTCTGAGCAGGTGAGAAGGAAACCAGGTTTCTTGCTGCTCAGGACAGGCTGATGGGTCTATCACAACTGCTCACTGACTCTTAGCAGGACTGGGAAACCTCCAGGGAAGTAGACAAAGAGCCATTCGGTGTTACGACGTTTCATACTACACTTCTGATCTTTAAGTACCACTTTACAAAAAATACTGCTTACATTTTCAGAAGGAGGGGAACTGATACTGGAGTAAAAAGAACACAAGTCAGCAGGGAGTCACAGATGGCTTTTATAGTCATCACCGGAATACCTACACTGATAAATATAATTTTCCTCTTTCAGTGGTTCCTGTCCCTACTGGGCTGGATTCTCTTCAAGCAATTGATCCCCTAGCAATATTTTTCTTCCCTTTGTGTCTCAAATTTGAAGGAGTTGATCCTGCAAATGCCTACTATAAGAGACAGGGCCACTAATAAATCCGTGTAAGATTAAGCTAGAGAGATACAGCACTAAATAAAGCCCACAGAGAGTCAGGGTAGAACAGCAAGGAGCAGAGGATAAAACTTAGTTATGGCCTTTCCCTTTTGTCCTTGGCATCCAATGCCTTTCTTTTCTCCTCACTCTTAGCTCAGCTACCCACCTTCAGAGACAGCCAGGCAGGCTGAAGACACTGGTTAGGTAAAAGCTGGAAATTAGGAATACATTCTCCTCCAAAACTAGAAAGTGATTTTGTTTTAGCTATTACTTTGAAATTAAGTCACGCTAATATTGTAAAGCTATAAAACTGATGCTTCATTTTATCTTACGTGTTCAGGAGATGCTGAATGTCAGGGTGGGTGGGTGCAGGTTTACAATTTTCAGGCCTGATTTCTGTGCCAGTGTGAAATGTCTTCAGTACAGTCTGAGGCTCTCAGAGTCTACCCAACCACCATTTCTGTGACAAATTTATGCAACCCTGACTGTCCAGGCTGACAACTGGACTTGTATCCATCCGTGAAGTCACACAGCGTGCCCAACCACATTTTGCCTCATTTCTTCCCATCAGGATGGGCAATAATGCAGTTACATGTCTATTAGGAACATCATGGTACCAGACATGACTCTTGAAACAGGAAGATTTCAGCTTTAACTGCAGAGGAAATCCTATTTAGTCTACTCAAGAGCTTGCTAGGTTTTCCTTTGTGTGTGCGTGTGTGCTCTGAACTGGGCTATTGCAAATTTCTTGACCTGCTTATGCAGAGACTTCACACTCTTTTTATTATCACTTCCTAAGTATCTCTTTCTCTGTGCTCCATTATAATTATTATAATTCTCCTTCTCAGAAGTCTAGAGGAAGAACAGAAAGTGATGTACAAACCAGGCATTATTTCTATTTACTTATTTAAGGGTAGAGCACATTTATGCTCCCTTTTTTTAATTATGTAACTATTTTAATTTTTTCCTTTCCTTCTGAGGTTCACCAAAAGTTGCAATGCCTTGGAAATACCACTTTACTCTTTCCTGTAAATAGGAAGCTGTTTGTCTACCAAGACACACATGTTTTGGGGCAGATCTGTGCTAAGGAATCAAGCTACAAAAATTCCATTTAGAAAATACAATATGATTCTGGATTCAGGGCAGTATGTTCAAACACCCACGTCATTTAAGAGCCTTTATTCAATTAAAAAAGGAAACTAATGCTACTCAGAGAATAATTCCTCTGAAATGTAAGAGATTTTCAGGGCACTATGTGACTGCTGTGCTTGGAAACGTGACCTGCAAGGTACCCAGCGTTGGCCTCTCTGCTGATGCTGGTTCAAACACCGCTGCCAAAGCAGCTGCCCAAGACCCCCACTGCCCCCCAGCCACCTTCACTACTGCCAAGGCCATGTTTACTGGGCACACACCAGTGCCAGGTGGTGCCTGACACGTGTTTGTTCACAGGTCCCGGGATGACAACATGAGCTGCCCGGAGAATTGGCCTCTGTCCCTCCTCGCCTGAGCCTGGCATCAGTCACGTTGCACGTCCCCCCTCCTCCAGCTGTTCTGCTACCTGCCTGTGACACAGTCATGTCTGGATGTGCCAACTGTTTCCCTGGGTTCTGCCCCTGACTTCCTCCAGCAGCAGGTCACTGGGGTTAGGGCTAGACAGCACGAGCACAGCTATTAAGAGAGGGCTTTTTCTGGCAGCCTCAGGGGTGCCCACACCACTCTGCTGTCTAGTCTTTTCTCCTCTTTGCACTGACAGTGCCACATTCTCTTTGTCTGCCACGTGTCATAACATGAATAAAAAAAAAAAAATGATGCTGGGCATTAACACTATCATTAATTTGCTAAGAATTTGATTTTGAAGTATTTAGTCAATAAATTCTGCTAATTTTCAGGGAATTAATCTTCTGCTAACACATTTTTATGATTCTATACAATGCAGTTATTTGAACAAGAAAGGGAGACATTATGTATAAAGTACCATTAAGGAATACTTTTTTTCTGTAGTGATTTTTAAAAATTTTCCTGGAATTATGCATTTACTACCCTGAAAAGGCAAAAACTTGTTTATTTTGCTTTCTGTTTCCAAAGTAACAACAATGAGATAAACACCTTTTTTTTTTTTTTTAAATATTCAAACCACTTCAATGTGAGTAAAACTGCCATTTTTTTCCTGTTCCTTCATGAAGTTATGAAATTTGGACTCAGTCTAGCTTCCCTTGAAGCTGGTGGTAATGTATCTACTAACCTAACCTTGATCACGGTCTCTAAATGGTATTTTGTTCCGTTAAAATATTACACGTTGAGGACCTAACAGCAAGTTTTTGGCTGATTTAAAGGAAGAGTTTCAGGGGAACATTTCCAGAAATAACCCCAAATCACACTGCATTCTTTTTAAAATTAAATAAAGGCTCCAGCTAGTGTAGATTGCTGTGAAGGTTTTTAGGAAAGCTAATCAAGCTATGCCCTTACTAACTTACAACGGGATGCTCATCTAGCTAAGTGCCACATAAAATAGGCTTTTTGGGATGACTGACTCTTGGTTTGGAACATTGTTCAGCATCTGGGGTTTTTTTCCCCATAGGTTGCTCATTCTTGAAGATTTACTGACTCTGATTTTAAAGAACTGTTTATGCAGCTCTAGATGTCGTTACAGACTTCCATGCTTATTTGCATTTATGATGCCCTTTATTATTTTTAATTATTATTAATGATGCATACACAGAATGTACATCACAACTAATCCAAATTAGCTGGCTTCAGGTTAAACATCAGCAGAATCAGGACTTACGTTTCAGTATGTTCCTCTGCTCCAATTCTTCAGCAGTTGGCCTCTGGCTCAGTCGTCTGCGAAAAAAGTCCAAGATCAGTTTTTGGACCATATCACATTCTCCTCAGTTCTCTGTCCTGAAGAGTTATTTTGGGGTGTGAAAGGCAGAGCAGAGAGCAGGGACACTGCTCCATTATGTAGCTGGTATGCCCCGACCACGCGTGACACAGACCATGCTTCGCTTTTGCATTTTCCTCTGTTTTCAACTCACGAAAGACAAAATACGTTATGTCATCTTAGGCGTGACTCTCCCACCCCTACTCCAGGCAGAGCTGCTGAAAGCTAAGCCACACAGATGTCTTCACTTAATTTCCTTCCTTCCATGCCTGCTTCCTGACTCAGGCAAGTATTTCTAGCTAAGATCCAGCTAACCCTCTCGCTGCCCTCTCACCAGCCTCCTGACTGTGCCCCATTTGTTCAAACAGCATTTCAACACACAGACAGTCCACAGAAAAAACAAGGGACGGTTTGGCAGTGCTGAGGGCAGAACAATAGCAGTCCTCCTCCTCCACACGCTCACTTCTCTCCTCCTCTGCCTCCTCCTCTTGTGGCTTTTATTAAATCTTATATTGAAGAATCAGTGTGACTTGCTAAGCAACCTGTACGTAATAGGGTCACAAAACCCACAATCTAATGACAAATGCAGACTCTGTACATAGGAATGATCTGAATATTCACAATATAAAGCAAGCACAGAAGGGTCTTTGGAAAACAGAGTAAACCAGGGAGATGACATCAGAAGTCAGCACTGTTGGGCATCCTCATACTCTTATCCAAGTCAATGGGAGTTTTGTCAGTGATGCCAGTAACAGGACAGAGCCTCCTCTTCCTTCAGACATGCTTATTCAGAGACATTCCCAACTTGAGGGCCCCAGTCTCTGCCAGCTGGACCATCAGTTTCCCTGTGAGTTACTGGGTACTGATAGGAAACGTGATATGAACGCTGGCTGCATGGCTTCATCTTCTGCAGCAAATGCTTCCTCCAACCCAGGGCACAGAAGCTTACTGAAATGGAGCTGGCTCTGCAAGGCTGCATGAGAGATGTCTGACACTGGCTCCTCACAACACAGGGGCTGAGCTGCTGATGCACACACATCCCCAGCCTTCTCCAGAGCCAGGAGCTCATGTGTGCCAGTTCAATATCCTTGCCCTCACATTCTGCAGGTTGCACAGGGCTGAATGAAGCACAAGCAGGGGGTAGGAACCCACCCCCTAAGCCAGCTGTTTGAAGGCAAAAGCACTACAGGCAGCTGATTTAACACAGCCTGAAGATTTCCACCAGTAGAGGTGATACCAGCCATACATCCTTTGGGAGCACTTTACACCATGAAAACAAAGCAGGACAACACGGTCCTATTTCAGTGCAGAATTCAAAGTCAGGAGTTTTGTCTCTTTCCCTTCTTTTGTCTCTTTTACCATCTTTAAGATACAGTAGCTGTTGTTAATGGGAGACTTTACCTTATGACTATGAAGCAATTAAAACTATATTTCTAGCAGCAGATGAGAACCAAAGAGAAAAAGTTGCCACTTTTATCCCCACCATGTGTGTCTGCAGGAACTGTGTTATGTTTTTAATCCCCTGCACCTTGATGTTTTTGCAGCATCAGAGGGATGTTAGGGATGTACTCCAGCTATCCAGTGTGAAACAAACATCACACAACAGGTAAAAAAAGAAATTGGTCTGAAGAAAATGCTCCCAAAAAGGTCCTCCTCTTCCCAAGAATACAGGGATTGAAGGACTCAGCTAACAGTTCTGTCATGAAGAGTTCACACTAGAACGTTTCTAAAAGAAGGCAGAAGTTTCATCTACCTACACAGGTGATTTGCAGAAAGGGCCAAGTCTTCCATGTGTTTAGTGGGGTACCTGCCATTAAGTAGATGCATTTAAACTAAGCTTTAATTCCAACATGTCATGGCTTTCACACAAGCAGTCAGAGAATTCCTCCAAGCAGACAGAGAATTCCTCCTCGTTATTATATGCACCCTCTACTCACGTGCTGCTCAGGACCTATGGATCATGGGATTCTTCCCCACACTGCCTGGTAGGGCCCCTAGTGAAAGCCAGCCAAGAATACCTGTGTTCCCCATCAGTAGTCAAATTACTGTATAGAACCTATTACCCACCCTTTTCAGGCTGCAGAGTGCTCCTGTCTAAAGGATGACCTCCATTTTTAAGTGATGCACTTAGGCAGCAGAAAAAGCCATGACACTTTGGATAGATTTATTTTGGAGATCTGAAGCTATCTGCATTCATGGGCTGTCAATCACTTTTGGGCTCTTATAATCCCAAAAAATTTAATATCAAGACTTAGGCAGTAGGAAAAGATAAGGTACCCTTGTAGTGGAACAAAATCATAACTAGTCCTTACAGTGCAAGCAGTGAAGCACAGCTGGAGGATGAACAAGGTAAAGAATAGAAGCTGTGGAGATTCCTGGCCTCCAGTACCCCTGTCTGCTTTAATTTCCACAAACTGCTGTTACATCCCCATTTCCATCATCCTTATGGTCCTGACTGAGCCTGCTCCTGATTTCCCTAAGTCCCTCCTTGATGAGCTCCTCAAACAAACCCAACCCCTTCCCCAGCCCTTTCCTTCCAAGCTCTCACAATTAACTCTCTTCTTGGTCTCTTGCTCATTTAATTTGATTTCTTCTCGTGCTGTTACAGTGGCTTCTGCCCCTAAACTATTTTGGGGCTTTGAAAACAACTCCACCAGCTTCTCAGGACAGTGCTATTTTAGTTCTTATTTTGCCTTTTAATTTCTAGGTTTGCCAGATGCTGAACAGCTCAGTTAACACAACACTGAACTTCTCAGTTAATCTTTGAAAATCTTGATATTTGTTACAGATATCTTAAATCAAGGATTGTAGGCAGCTATTGCTTTATTACTACGGCTGCAAAGATATTTTTTTTTCACACCAAATTTTAGTACACCATCTCCAGCGCACCACTCTGACCTTGGCAAACACCAGGGGTGACAGCTTCCCTCTTCTGCCTTCCCTCCTGTGCTGCCCAGAATAAAAAAATTGTTAATGAAGCCCACCTAGCTTGCAGGGGTTGATTTCAGCCGTTTGATTGCTCAATTGCTGCTGTGCCTTTTTTCATTTAACATCACAGGGGCTGCATGAGTATGTCAAGAGGCCACAGGTCAGGAAAAAAGTGTCTCATTAGCAGCACAATCAGACTAAAGAGGAGAAAATGGAATGTGAGGGAGGAGCCTGGTGCCATGAAGATTGCCTGGCAAAGAATGGATCTGCTTGTGAAAACTAAGAATCAGATGGAAGGTGGTGCTGCTGTTGATCAGAAAGGTAACTCTGGCTGTTTCATCAAGCTAAGTGAGTGCAGGTGTCTAACCAAGGAACAGGCAAGACAGGCCTTAACGAGTAACCACCTTTAAACAGCACTTTCCAAATTCAAAATCTCGTGTGGACATGCCTGACCCTCACTGGGCCACTCCTGCTGTTTCGCAATTTGCTTTAGGCATTCAAAGGGACAGGAAAGATTTTGCAATTTGTGCTTTGCAATGTATTGCCTGATCAACACTTTATATGTTTTTGCAATATTGATAACAACTGTTTTACAAAATGACAAAGGTTTTACTACGAAGAAAACCTTCCTAAGATTTATTTACGGTGACATAAAGAAAGTCTTGCTAGGATTTCACTGAAAAAACAATATCCAAATGAGATTGTCAGTGAAAAATAGAACAGTTGCTCACATTTACAAACTTGACAGCAAACCAATTTTCTGAATTAATGCCCTGCATGATCAAATGCATCACACTCCCTGTACTAGACAAGATGAGCTGAGCAGCTCTTCACAAGGACAGTGTGTGGTGGGGCTGATTTTGCTGGGTGTTTTTATTTGCTTGTTTGTTTGTTCTTATGAATTTGCTTTGGGCTGGGTTGCTCATATCATGGTGGATGAGTAGGAATTCAGGGGCAGGAGGGACAACTGTGCAAAATCAATTGCTGTAGACCTAAAATATTGGCTGATGCGGGTGTAATATCTTCAGGGAGGAAGAGGAAAGAAAGGCAGCATTTTCACTGATGGATGCTACTGTCTGGAGCCTGCCCAGCAAACTGAGAACTCAGAATGAAAAGGTTTTGGTCCATGTGGCAGTGTCCTGCAGGAGCAATAAAAGAAAAAACTGGCTGTACATTTCCCTGGGCACTACAAAACACTTAAATGAAGTACACAGTGATGCTCACCCTGCTCTGCAGTGTGGTCATTCCCAGAGGGCTCTCAGGACAGCAGCCAACCAGTTGTGGGCCTTCAGGTCAGAGTTTTGAAGCCCTTTTGTCTGGAAGCACCTTTGAAGCATGATGCTCCTGGCTGCCTAGGCTGTGCCCTACCAGAAGTCATGGATTTTCTGTCCCTGATATCTTGTTTTGCTGTGAATGAGCTCTAAGAAAGAGCTGGTTAATGCCATCCACCTCATTGATATCCTGTGAACAGGATAATTCTGGATGTGTGTTTTCTGGGTACCAAGAATTCATCTTCTGCCCAGAGAACAAGAAAATTTAAGAGCCTAGTGTGGGGTCATCTGCAAGCATAATGGCTGGACCTAACACTGGGCTTGCTGGAAAATGATTCCCCATATAATTACCAGGCTTATTAACTCCAAGTTTTTGCAGATACAAAAGGAAGAACCTAGCAGCTCTCCAGCACTTGAATGGTGACATCTGGTGTGTGTGACCTGGGAACAGGACTGATGGGCAAACAGGTCACAGGTGGTCACAACAGGGCACGCAGCAGCATGGTGTGGTGTCCAGAAACTTCCCCAAGACATCTCTGAGCCAAGCCACGATCACACAGCTGTTCCTCATGACTTAAGTGACCCTGATGTAAAATAACTTCTGAGCACAGTGGGGCATAACCTCTGGAGCAACTCCTGAATTTATTCTTTAGATGCAAATCTCTTTTAATCAGCTGCAACTGGGCTCATACTACTCTAGAGATTGCTGTAAGAGAGGAGTAAATCTGAGCCGGGCACGTGAGAATCCCAGCTGCTACAAAGAACTGCTTGTCACATTGCTCTTTAGTTGGCATAAATGAGCATGACTGAACCCAGTAGAACTGTGCTGATTTATGTCAACTATATAATTAAACATGAGAAAAATTCAATTGGAGTAAAGAGTCTTAGAGTTGCCTAATTTACCTTGCCTTTCCCAATAATAATGCTGATAGCAAAGCAGTTTTGATGAAGTATAGGCTACCAGGGGCTCTTTGCAATCCCATGCCAAGTACAGAAAATTTAAAGAGAAAAATGGAAGAGAAGAAAACTTTGTATTTGCTTCTGCCATTTAATTGTTATCAGAGAGTAGAAATGAACTACCTACCTCTTTTCCTTACATCACTGCACAATGAGCAAAAAATCTTTGTAAGCTTGGAGGTTCACTTTTTCTGAAGTATCAGACCAGATATTGCCAGCCAGACTGTAAAGTCTACAGAGAACTATCATTCTCCTAAACAGGATTTATAAAATGGGATTAAACACAGTTTTATCAATGAATGAATGAACTGAAGGCATATTAAATAGAAAATCCTTACCCAAAAAAGCAAGCGTAAGACTTTCGTGCCAATAAAATTCCTGTACTAGTCTCCACTAAGATGTTCGCTAATCTGTTATCTCTTCCTTTAAGCTCTCTTTCCTGTGTGACAAGTCTCCTGGTATCAGTCATGATAATATGATTTATAACTCATTTTCCTGAGAAATTAGGGCAATAAAACCATAAGAAATGTTTGCCATGATTCAGTAATCATGTAATGACTGCTCTCCACTTCCCTGTTGATTTTAAATATTCAGCTCCTGGGAGATGATGCTCCTGCAGCTATACAGAAGCCTGTGGCAATGCCTAGAAAAGACCAAAGTGGGCAGAGACCCCTGTTCATCCCTGGCAAAAAGGGTGAAGCACCACTGAGACAGAGTTTAGAGGAGAGCTAGTTAGACAATTTTGGTAGGAAGTACTTGCTTTTGGTGAAAACCTAAAAAACTGCTAGTTATCAGTTGAAGATCTAAGTACCTTCTGATGGCGCCTTACTGGCAAGGTACTTCTTCTGCTTCAGCATCCCATCTTGTTCCCTGAACCAGACTGTCTGATCCAGGATAGCTACACCAGCCCCATATCCTGGGGGAGGAGAGAAGCAATGTTTTTTTTTTTGCTTGGCACTAGTGCACTGCAAGAAATACAGAGCAGTCTGGAATGTGAGCCAACCAAATTACAGTTCCCGTAACACATCTGCAGTCATGTTTCCAGCTGGGCTCTACAGGAAAATCAGATTTACAACTAAAATTATTCAGACTTTAATTTAGGCTCTAAGCAGTCTTTTACTACCCCCCAAAATTATGCTTATCCCAGACTTGATTTTGTGTTGAGAAACAGCTTCAATATAGACTTTAAAGCTCTGATTAGTCTAGATTGCAGTGAGGATTTCTGGGAAAACTAATCAGCAAATTTTCTGCTTGCTTAAGCATCTGTGGATAGTGAAAAATATAACCAAGCTGGCCCTTTGTTTAAAACCCTAAAACTGACCAATTTGTTTTCCCATTCTTTAACCCATGTGAATCCATTCTTGAGTTAAGGCTCAAATGATGCCACCTTTTCTGTTCCAGCTGACTGAACTATCATTATTTATTATGATTTTGACTTATTCCTGGGAAAGTTACAAGCTCCCCAAGAAAGAACTGTCTGCTCAGATTGAGTGTCCTGGGAAAAGAGAGTCGTATCCAAAATGTAGATTTTGACAATTCATTATGTCTGCATAAAGTCAAAATCTTGCCTATCACATACAGAACATATTTCTTCAAAATACCGAAATAAAACAGAATCATCTTGGACCATGAACTCTGTATTTCGTTAAAAGAAATAAAAGAATGACTAGATAGCCCTATATAACTCTGAGCAGAAACAGTGTGAATAATGACATATCCAAGTCATCAATCTTTCACTAAACCACTATCACAATGCAGACACCTGCATTTTCACAAGGAATTAGTTTATTTCTTTTCTAAAGATAATGCCAAGCAGCGATAGACACACAAATTCAGATTTTGGCCTTCTTTTAAGTAATTCTAACTGCAAAATGCCTACTGATATGTGGAACATTGCAAGATCATAAAAGTTCATGTCTTACACCCCGAGCTCTAAAATGGAGCCTCCTCCGTTTCATTACTGTACTGTTCAATTAACATCAAACCTCTCAGCCAAATGCTGGCTGCTCACATAAAATATGGTCATGTAAGTTAAAACGATTTAAAAAAAAAAAAAAAAAGGTTGAATTAAGATAGTTACACCACATGAGCCTTGCAGCATTACTTCTCAAATCTCATATCCCAAGTCCCAAGAGCAAAATATCCAACAACTGCAGTAGGAAATAAAGAACAATCTTTTTCAGAAGAGGTAGTTTACTATGTATCTAATTCAAGAATGTATTTTTGGAACAATAAAAATGGGATATTTTTGAGTACTAGAAATCCAGAGGGAAAAATGTACTAAATGCTGGTTGAAATTCTAAAGCATGCCAGAAAAAACAGATGGATGTTAGGACCCATTGTAATAAAGAAAAAACTGTTCTAAAATGTTAGCAATTGTCCTTCTGTTGTCTATACAGCATTGTGAGAAGACACTTGCTTCTCCAAATGTAATAATATTGAATCAAAAGCTGATTTTACGAAGCTAAAGGGATCATAAATCACAGTTCAAGGTCAATCCACGAATGACTTGAATAAAATGGCACCACAAAAATCAATCTGACCTGAACAGATATGCCTGCTATCTACAGGCATTGTTGTGTCTGGTTTGTTTTAAAATCTCATGTAGTTTTGTCTATGTGAACAAACATACTTACAGCAACAAGTATTTAGAGATGCATTTTTGAAGGAAAGATCTAGATGCTAAATCTTAGGAACATTGTTTGCCTTACACTTTATAGTAACTTACTTTTTTCTGGGTAAATACAACATTCTTTTTCTCCAAACACTAGTTTTTGAAGATTTCCTCTACCAACTTCTACACTTCCTCAGTTTTTAGGTGTAACCTTGTATTTGGAAGATCTGTAGGAGAACAGATCACCATCAATCTATTTACAAAGGCATCCTTGATTTTCTGCTGCTGAAGGGCACCATGGACCATCCTGTGGACTGTTCTGACAAACACTAGACCTCAGGCAGGGACCCAGACCCCTTCAGCTCTCTGTCACCCAACCAAGCCAGCTGTGACTGGAGTTGTAACATCAGCCCCTGGTGTCTTTAGCAACTTGGATTAAACAAATCTGGGACATCTCTCTAGTTTCCAGCACACAGGTGCTTCTTACCATAAAAGATAAACTCTTAAAAGCAGAGCCATCTCCAAGCAAGAGACAGGAGTGCAGAACCCCTTCCCTCTTCACATTTTCCTCGCTCCTGGTGCTCAGGGAAGTTTGCATTGTTGATCATAGTTTAATATTGGAATAAAGCAGTTACTTTATCTGTCTATGTGGTGTGGCCTTGGGATGGAAAGAGGAAATGATGCTTCAGGTAGGAAGAAGTTCTGTGTGACCAGGGAAGAAAACATGGAGGGAGGCTGAGGGATGACAATGGGAGCATGGCCCCACTCCCTAGACCTCCTACAACCCTCCAAAGCCCCAGTGATCTTTCCCATAACCACTCTCCTCTAAAGATCCTCCTCTGATAAATCTGCTGCCACATACTTAAATGTTACTTATGCTGAGAAGCAATTGCTGGCTCTAGGGAAGGGTTGAGGGTTGAAGCACATAATAGAAGACCTATCATCCCCATATTTACTTAGGATGAGGATCAAACCTCCTGATGGGTCTCTGTGGACCACAGTGACTACATGGTGCTTATGTGGACCATTGAGACTGTATGTACATAACCCGTGCATTAGTCAGGTAGGTTACACTTCTAGCACAGTCAGTATGCAATCTATTTAATGAAAAAAAAAAAGCAGCACCTTATTTTCTTATTCACATATATATGCACTAACACAACTGCAGTACTAAAATATCAAGTCAGAGACATTAAAAACATGTAAACAAATAAACCAACTTTTCTCAACAGTCCAAATAATCTGTGACCATCATGGGAAAATGTCAGTCTGAAACGCAAAAAGAGGTTGGTTTAAAGGAAGGAAACCTAGGCAGGGTGCTTCACCAGCTTGCTTTTGACAATCTCAACGCATACATGGCCAGCTTGATAAAGCCTCTACTGTTGCTACCGACCACTCAAAGAACAGAGAGAGGAATTACCATAGAATGGTTTGAGTTGGAATGGACCTTAAAGATCATCTAGTTCCAACCCCCTGCCATGGGCAGCGACACCTTTCACTAGACCAGGTTGCTCAAAGCCCCATTCAACGTGGCCCTGAACACTTCCAGGGGTGGGATATCCACCACTTCTCTGGACAACCTGTTCCAGTGTCTCACCACATCCACAGGAAAGATTTTCTTCCTAATATCTACTCTAAACCCACCCTCTGTCAGTTTAAAGCCAATCCCCTTTGTCCTGTCACTACATGCCCTTGTCGAAAGTCCCTCTCCATCTCCCTTGCAGGCCCTCTTAAGGCTGCTGCAAGGACTCCCCAGGGCCTTTGCTTCTCCAGGCTGAACAATCCCAACTCTCTCAGCCTGTATTACATATATCCCTTGACCATGCTACTTTGTTAGAGACCATTTTACCAGTGCCAGAAAGGCAACTGAACAATAGTGCAGCGATAACATTCATCTCCAAATAGGCACTTTACATTGGTAATGTCAAAAAAAAAAAAAAGCAACTTATCCACTTTCTGTGAAAGGAATCAAAATCACTCAGTGACTCAGAACAGCCACAATATAGGAACTCCAAATAAAAGCTTTTATAACAGAAGTGGGCAGTGTTAAGAATTCAAACCATGACAGTTTGGTTTTTAGGAGAAAAGATGCATAGGGAAGAGCACGGTGCCCATACTTTGTCTTGTTACTGAAGTGGAAAATTCCTGGAAGTGAACAAATTTGAGAGCTTTAAGAGTGATTAACTATTTTGTGCCAGAGGGATTTCAGACCCCCAGACTGTGGGATATCAGATCCCCAGAGTTCACGAAAGGCAGGCCATAAATAGCAGTGACTTTCTGCAAAGGGCTGTGCCTAAAATTTTCACTTGAAGATTAAGAATTAGGACTGTCTGAAACATTTGTGACAAGCACTAAAATTGCCAGAAAATTGAGTTCCAGAAGGTCAGAAACTATCTGCAAGGTGAGGTCAAACTTAGTCAGTAGTTTCAGCTGAAAAAACAACTTACTAGACATACTTTACTTAAAAATAAGGATATTTGGAAAGCATTAAAAAAAATGCATTGGGCAATATTTAATTCTGACCTGAAATTCTAGTTTTCAGTGTGTAATAAAAAATTAATGCCTGTACTTGCTATTTTTATTCAGTTTTCCTTACTCTACTTGTTAATTATTTTGTTCCATTTTAGTACCAAATGCAAAAAATCCTTTATTCCACCAACTCCAGTAAACACAACTCTCCTTGCAGTAACTGCTGTGGTAATTACAAGCACAAATCTACTGAGGTGGGTTACAAGGAGAATTCTCCCCAGAACCTGTGTTGCAAGCTTCAGTGCAGATGTTTTGGTCATTCTTTGTCATTTAATGGTCACATCTGGATCTGTTATAACTGCTGATCAGACCAGGTCTTTGTTTTACAATGTCGATTCTTTTGTATCTGCATCACTGACTGTATATTAATTTCTTAACTTTCTAGAGAATGTCATGTTCCACCACCCTGTCCAGAGATTTGCTCCTTATATAAATTCCCAGCTGGTGTGTATTTAACACCTTCACTGCCAGAACATCTATGCATTAAGAAAATATTTTTTATTCAGGAGAATTCCTGTCCCATCTGCCTTTTCTTCTCTTGAAGTTACAGAGATGCAAATAATTACCTGGAGGCTAAATTTGGACTATAAAGTGATAATCTTTTTTTTTTTTCTCGTTGCTTTGTATGTATTTCCACAGCAAAACAAATGGAACGCTACAAAGAGGCTTATCACATCAAATAGGAAATTAGCGGCAGGAATCAATAATCTCCAAAGTAACAAAGATCCTATTTCCAAGCAAATACTCTTAACTTCAAAATAAACAAAACCCTCCTCATGAAACAAAATACTTCCAGGGGGACATTCAAACCCTGTGCTATGCTGATCAGACTGCAGCCTTTCTCTTTGTCTTCTGCACAGTGTGACATCAGCTTTTTACATTTTGTTCCTGAAGTTTTGGGGGCTCAGTTCACCCACTACTGAAGTAGTTTTCTGACTTTTATCAGGCATCAGGAACCTGCACATTCCACAGTTCCACCTGACACTTTATCAGTGTGAAAACCTGTTTCATTACCACATTCTACTTGCTGGGATGAAATCAGTATTCTTTTCATTATATTTTTCCTTAACTAGAGATGATGTTGAACTACAGAGGGGGAGGGAACACTCCATGGCATCTTCCATCTTCCTTATGAAAAACAGGACAGAAAACTATTCCTGGCCCTGTTGAACTAAAGAATGATTTCTCCTTTACACTTCAGACACTTCACTTCTTAAGCCTCATTGGAAAGTGTTGTAGATGTCTTCCCTGTGACATTTGAAATGAAGGTGCTATCAAAATCCACATTTTTGCAATTGTTTGCCCTCTAAAAAAAGACTGCCTTACATTGGTGACTTTTTTTTTGAGCTCATTACTGGTCTGAATAGTTGATGCTGCTGGCATTCAGGCAGAAAGGCTGAAGAGAATTAATATTTAAAATACTTTGCACTCAAGATGAGCAAAGTATGTTTGTTCATGGCTGCTGACATACCATAGGAGAAGCCTGGATTTCCCTGCAGGGCACTCAAATGCCAAGACTCTGAAATATCTCTGTGTCCTGGGCATTCAGTGCCCTGATTTTGTGGCATAAACTTGCTTTTTGCATTTCCAGCTGCAGTGATGGCAAGGACAGGGGGATTAGAAAATGGCAGCGAAGAGAATCAGCACAATCACCCTGTCAAAAATCCCTTCTAATCATTTATTGACGACGCACAAAGTGTTCATAAAACTGGAAACTGCACCTACTGCAGTGAGAGGCTGCAGATTAGTACTAAAACAGGCTGGCTAGGATGGCCTGGGCAAACAGACACAGTACCTGCTCAACTTAATTTTCAGTTTAAAACTAATTTCTCATGGATTCACATTGAGCTGAAGTAAAAGAATATACCCTTTCAGGCCCTCCTTCTAGCCCCCCCTGGCCACAGCCACGTCGACTTGTGTTTATCTTTACAAGCATACTGAATTTACATCTGTACCTTATAGTTTATTGGGTGTTAAGCCTACTCCCATGACTGGAAATTATTTAGTGCTAATGACAACTTTGCTCTGCTGACACCAGCTAATGAACTCCAGCTGCTAAGGAAGGGGGATGGGGGCAAAACATCTCACAACTGCTACACTCTGTCAGCTTTTCAAACTCCAATAAGCAGTGTTTTTAGCAAAATGTGAATCAAATACATGCCTCCATCTCATTTTCTTCCTTAGAGCCATCAGAATAATTGCTGTACAATGCACTACTGGAGATCATTGCTGCTGCATAGATACCAGGTAGGCTGCCTGGGATGTTTGTGAGAGGACCAGGCTCACAATTCCCCAAACTGAGAAAAAATAATAAATTGCTGTTTCTGGATTCACCCAGAGATAGAAAATTTTGAAGGTGGATCTTAGGGTTCTGCTTCAAATAGCTAGAAAGGGAGAAAAGGGTGCAAGGAAACTGAAAACTCTTGGAAGTGAAACTGGGACTCTGGTTTGGTTTTTTTTATTTTTTTTATTTTGCTAAGGCAAAGGTGGACTGAGGGGATGGAGAGGTGCACGGCTGAGAGAAATGCATATTGAGGGAAGATGGGTGTCTGGAGTTGATTTCCGTGCAAACACAGCATATCTGTGACATGTTCTTGTTTAGAAACTGAGTCCTGGTTATTTTTTTCCATAGAGCACAACACAAGGAGTTTGGTTTCAAGGGCTAACCCCATATTCTCTTGGGACTGAAGTAAGCTAGAGAATTTTATGATCTACATGTCATAGACAAGCATTTGTCAATGCTTGTGACCTGGCTAAATTGTCTGTGCTGGCACAGCCATTGTGCAATAACCCAAAGCAAGAGAAATTTGTCAAACATTGCATCAGAATAGCTTTATGAAAATATCCACCTTAGACTGGGGGGAGTGAAGGGATTCATGATTTGGGAAGTCTGAGACAGAACTTGGCCACTCTGCAGTGCCAAAGGCACATACACAAGAAAACCCCCAGCCATACACTTCAAAAGGCAAAGATGTTGCTAATACACATTGACTTTGTCAGCTCTTTTGATAACTTGTGCTATCACAGGATGGTAGAGGTTAGCAGGGATCTCTGGAGGTCATCTGGTCCAACGCCCCTGCTCAAGCAGAGCCACCAGAGCCAAGAGCATGCACAAAAGACTTTCTGAATACCTCCAAGAAAAGAAACTCCACAGCCTCCCTGGGCAACCTGTGGCAGTGCTTGGTCACCCTCACAGGGAAAACAATGTTTCCTGATGTTCAGTAAACATCATGTTTCTGTGTTTCAGTTTGTGCCTGTTGCCTCTGATCCTGTCAATGGGTACCACTGAAGAGAGCCTGGCTCTGCCCCTTTTGTACCCTTCCTTCAGGTATTTATACACATTGGTAAGATCCCCTGAACCTTTTCTTATCTAAGCTCAGCAGTCCCAGCTCTGTCAGTCTTTCCCCACAGAAGAGATGCTCCAGTTCATCATCTCTATCATCTTTGTTGGATGATATCTTTATTGGACTTTCTCACATATGCCCATATCTCTTTTCTACAGAGGAGCCAGAAGTGGACACAGCGCTCCAGACGTGGCCTTGCCCATGCCCAGTAAAGGGGAAAGATTACATCCCTTGATCTGCTGGCAATCCATTTTCTAATGCAGCCCACGATACCACTGGCCCTATTTTTCCCCACCAGGCCAAATTGCTGGCTCATGTCCAACTTGGTGTCCATCAGGACCATCAGATCCTTTTGTTTCTAGATGCTCTACAGCTGGTCGGCCCCCAGCATATACTGGTGCATGGGGTTGTTCCTTCCTTGGTGCAGGACTTAGCACTTGCCTTTGCTGAACGTCATGAGACTTCTGTTAGCCTGTTCTTCCAGCTTGTCAAGGTCCCTCTGGATAACAACACAATCCTCTCGTGCATGACCCACTCCTCCCAGCTTGGTGACATCAGCAGATTTGCTGAGGATACACTCTGCCCCTCATTCAGATCATTAATGGATGATGTTAGAGAGCACTGGACCCAGCATTGACCCCGTGGGATACACTGCTAATTACTGGAGTCCAACTAGACTTTGTGCCATTCAACATCAGCCTCTGGGACCAGCCATTCAGAGTTTTCAATCCATTTGCCTATACAGCCCACACTTGGACAAGTGAGGAATCTGATGGGAGACAATGTTGAAAGGTTCACTGAAGACTTACACAGACATTATCTACTGCTTCCCTCTTGTCTACCAGATCAGTCATTTCATTGTAGAAGTTCATCACATTGATCAAGCATGCCTTCCCCTTGTGAATCCATGTTATCTACCACTATGATTTTTTTGTCCTTTACGTGCCTAATTCTCCAGGATTAGCTGTTCCATCACCTTCCCAGTGATCAAGGTGAGGTTGGCTGACCTATAATTCCCCGACTCCTCCTTCTTGAATATAGGAGTGACATTTGCTTTCCTCCTTGTCTGGGAGGACTTCTCCCATTTGCCATGACCAACCAAAGAAATATTAAAGAAAATAAGGATGGCACTGAATTTTTAGTAATGCTGGGTCAAATTCATCCTTTCAGATATACCTTTATGCTGAATAGTGAGGAAGCATTGTTTTCTGGAAGACTTTAACATGTGTCCTAGTTGTTAAAACACGACATGTTTAGTGACAAGTGCACAGAGCTGAGAGTAAGGCCAGGTATGGTGATGGGCAGGTGGGAGAATCAAACCTGAGGCAGTCAAGTGTGCAGTAATCAGGGAAGATGTTGAGACAAGTGAGCTGTCATGCCTGGTATTCCCTCACTGATGCCCTGAATTTCCCCATCAGTCTTTATATCTGCTCCAAAATCCTTCAAACTGAGGCCAAGTGCTGCACAGTATCTTGAATCAAGATGGGGTAGAGGGAGGATACTTGCACTACCAAAATACAAGAAGAAAAAGGACAGAATAAAGACTCTGAAGAGAAGAATTAGTCAAGACATGGGCAAATAAAAGTACCTCCCAAAAATGTGCCATATGTGATGGGTTTCAGAGGCAAATATCATATCCCTTCACTGCTGCTGAGCCTTTTTTAATCTGTCGTGTTACATTAGAAACCACGATAGAGCCCTTTGCTGAAACAGTGCAGTGCCAAATGTTGGCAGCTCTTGACTGCAGTAGAGTATTAGCTTTTCTTTGCTAGTCTAGTCTGAGGGGGAAGATGAAATGGTGGAGTATCACAAAGCTCTGTGATGGTTGCAATTCCCCAGGTCTCTCTATCTTATCATTTATGTGTGCCCAAACAAGGGAAGGGTGAATGGTCCTGGTCTAACCTGAGGGTGAAGGATACCAGGCATTTACATGCAGCTGCTAACTAGGGAAAAGGAAAGAGTTTCAGGAGATGTTCTACCCCTGGAACATCAGCCACTCCTTTTCCTGAAAGGAGCAGAGGGAGGTTTTGGGATCAACTGGAGAATCTCTGAATGGAAAGATTCAAGAAGACATCAAACTGCCATCAGAGAAGTTGCTCCCCACTTCAAGACCGATGTGCAGCTGCAGTGTGCCTGTAAACCTGACTACAAACAAACCAGTTCTCATCAGGGGGCTGCCTGCTCTATTTCTTTTATAACTGAACCCTGGATTTTACAGCTTCCCTGGGGCAGGGAAGCTGCCTAAAAGAAGCTGCCCCCTTGCAGAGGGTGCTCTAGGAAAGCCAGGGACCATAGACCAGGTGCTCCAACCTCCCAGTGCAGCCCAACAGGCTGAAGGATCTTATTGTCCATGCTGCTTGTGGGCTTAGCTGGAGGTGGGCAAGCTGATGGGGCCATGAAGAGACCTTCATGGCAGATGAGCAGGGACCTTTCCCTGTAGCTTCTGTGAGGGCCTCCCCCAGAATAGCATGTACTCACAGTTTACATCCAGCAGCCTTCCAGCACCTTCAGAGAGCCAACAAGAGAGATGGAAAGGGACTTCTGACAAGGACATGTATTGATAGGATGGGCCAATGGCTTTAAACTGACAGAGAGTGGGTTTAGTGTAGATATTAGGAAGAAAGTCTTTACTGTGGGGGTGGTGAGTCACTGGAACAGGTTGTCCAGGGAAGTGGCGGATATCCCACCTCTGGAAGTGTTCAGGGCCAGGCTGAATGGGGCTTTGAGCAGCCTGGTCTAGTGAAAAGTGTTGCTGCCCATGGCAGGGTGGTTGGAACTAGATGATCTTTAAGGTCCCCTCCAACCCAAACCATTCTGTGACAATACGAACCTAAGATCCCCCTGCCTGCTCCCCCCTGCGGGGTTTGGGCGCAACCATCCCACCAGGTAACTGATGTCCTTGAGCTTGCAGAGGAGAAGGGGCCCTGGTCCAGGAACCATTCCTGTTCCCCAGTGGAGAAGCAGGCTGGCACCTCTGCAGCCCCAGCTGTCTGAGATCAGGGTCTCGTGCCTGCAAGGCTACCTTTTCAATCAAAGCCAGTTAGTTGTGGGGAGACAGGAAGACCATTTCTCTCTTGATTACTGCAATAAAGGAAATTGTGAAGACTTTCCCAGCATGCTGGAAAACTCCAATATTCTTCAGGATAAATAGTCCAGCTGACACTATAGATGCTTGCTCATTTAGCAAATACAATACATTAAATGCTTGTTTTATTAATTATTCATTAACCAGTAGTGTCGCTGCCTCCTGAATTCAGTGATGTCTGTGAAGAAGCAAGTTACTGAATTTATCTTGGTGCTAATGTGCTTTCCCTGTAGTTTGCTGGCTTGAAAGTTATTTATTGTCAGAAAGGTAAGCAATGAATATTACAGGCTGCACACTTACAAACATATTGATGTGGTCCACCACAGAGGAGAACGCGTTCTCTTCACTAAAGTTATTAACATAAACGGCAATTTGACATGGTCAGGTCTGAGGCTAAGGACTTTGGTTGATTCCCACATATGGTCTGTGCAGTGTTTATGAATCCCAGTGCACTGAAACAGGAGCATAATTCCCATCCAAACGTGCCTCTAAAAGACTGGTTGTAATTTTTCTGTGTGTATGCAAAAAAGTCCTTATTGATCTGTAAGTGATCTTTGTGTTAACACTCTATCTTACAGAAAATATGCAAAATTCCAACCTTACATAATGGTACCAGGTGTAATGGTAAGTATATTTGCTTTCTTGGTATATTTGTCCAAAAGACATTTAGTCCCACATAAAACAAACCTATAAAACATTAAATCTTATTTGCTACTTCTCAAAAAGTCACTTCTGTTTACTCACATACAATAGCCTGCATGTGAAACTCTTGGGTTTCTGGACATAGACAGACAACCATGTACACAAGTTAGACTTATTTCCCTAGCAGTCCTGTTTGTACTCCCAGTAATAGCCATGGTGCACATATATGAGCACACATATATTCAAAAGCCATTTGGAGTCAGGATAAAAAATTGTGTTTATGTGTTTGACTGCTTTACAAGGATTGCCTGTATTAAATTTCCTGCACATGTGTTGCCAAACAGGCCACAATACACTGAAGGGGCAGGGAGGGGGGGAAATGCAAACTGTACCTTCTGAGAGAGGTTAAATATTTTGCTTAAAGAGCAATTTCTCCATTTTAAAATCATCAGCCTATAAAATGAAATTAATTCCTACCATTCTGCTTCTTTTATTTACTTGTACTGCCATGAGATTTTTTTCCTTTACAGAAATTACAAGGTGATCCAAGCTAAGCAACTGTTGTGTTTGTGATTAACTCCCCACAATCAGCAGACAGAAAATATGAAGATTTATGGTTAGATTTCTTTCAAAGTGAAAATTTATGAGCTAGTTCTTTATGGAACTGACCTAAAATTGTCAGTATTAACCAGCAAGAGATAAACCCAAAAACAACAAACCACCTTAATTTTTAAAGGCAGAATATAATATTTTGAACTAGCTACTTCCTTGCTTGTGTTTGTTTCACCTGTTTTTATTAATGCTATTCTTTTACTCAAAAGAGAGTACTGCATGGACTCCATGTGGCTTCTTGTTTACTGGAGGCATACGACTATTTCTACTACCAAAATACATTATTTTGCTACCGCCACAAGCTTGCATTATATCACTATGAATTATTTTTCCCAATAGAGAAATGTGGCTTCCTCTAAGATAAAAGCTGACAGTAGTTTGACAACTAAAAGCAACACTGCAATCAATTCGGGGCAGAAAATGAAGGATACCACACCTCACTGAAACTACAAAGGAAATTAAGGTAGACTTAATATATTTGTCTCAGCTGTGTTGACAGCCTGAATTAGACTGCAAATACAGACTGTGTCAGGGGACTGAAGAGCATAGGAAATGTGAAGGCAAAATTGTGACCCCATAATATATTCTGCCTTGACTTCTGCAGAGATAGGATGGGAGAAACAGATGCTGCAATGACAGTGTGGCGTGACTTGAACTGCTTCCATGAGAGCAGGCAGTGGGAAGCAGTGACAGACCCCAGGAATAAGAAATTCCTTTCTGGGCTGGTGACATCTCTTATTGAAATGAACTTCTGACCTGGAGAAAACACTTTCCATTTCATCAGTCATCACGTGGGTGCCTCTGGGGAGACCTTGCCCTCAAATGTCGCTTCCTGCTGCCTTTTGCCTACCATTAAAATCATCCCCCTCCTCAGCACAACTTTCCTCCTCCTTTATAGTAATATAAATAAAATGCCTCTTTACATTTGGAGCTCCACCTTCTAACATGGAGAGACACGTCTGCCCAAGGACAGACTATATCCACTCTGTGAGGCTCTGCTTCCATAAATAACAAAACACCTGCTGGCCCTGGTTCAGCAAAACTGATGGGGGCAGGGTTTTATCCCATTCCAAGGTGGAGCTGCAAAGGTTAAGGAGACTGACCATCCCCCATAGGAAAAAGCATGCAGAGGTGATGTGTTTTGCAGTGACACTGTCACCTCCCCTTTCCCTTGATTGCTCCATTGACCTTTTGCCAAACCAGATTACTCAGAGGAAGCAAACTCATGCTGCTAGTTATGAAATGCAAAACAACTATCAACTATCAAAACAATAGTAATAGCATCATTCATGATGTTAGACATGCTTTTTTCTGTGATGAATGATGATGTTAGCCATGGAGATAAACATAAATTCCTAATATAAAGAGACAAGCACAAACTGTGCCCAGAAATGCGGATACTTATCCTACTGAAACACAGTCAGATGTCTAAAGAGATCTTGGTATCTGGGTGTTTTTATTCCAAAGCACACAAACTTTGGAAAATTCCAGTACTTGACCGACTGTCATAGACAGCAAAGTTCATAGACAAATATGTACATTTTGAGACCCCCCCAAAATACCTTAAATATATATATATATATATGTATATATATATATATATATATGTGTGTGCACATGTATCTCTTTCAGTGGCTTGCCTGAGGCTGGAAAGCTCATGGAAGATGCAGACTTCTCAGAGTACTTTAACTACAAAACCACCTTTCTTTTCAGCACAATAGAGCTCACCAGGACACAGATCACAGAAAAGAGCCCATCTCGCACCTGTACCCACGTGCAGAACTCAGACCTGTTCTGCTCTAAGTATTTATTCCCTGTGGTTGAGCCCAGATGTGTAGGGATGGCTCAGTTTCAGCTTGTCACCCATAAATAATCACCTGCTTTTTCTGCCTTCCTCCAGATGCTAAGGGCAATTTAGATAGCTCCCCTGGGGTTTCCACAAACGAAGAGCTTCCTCTAAAGCTAAACTAAAAGTGAAAAAATGCCGTTTTCCCTAGCTACCACCACAGTTAAAGCCTAAGCTCAGCCCTTTGCAGCTTTTCTCAGTCACCCCCATTCATGTATCTAGCGCTGTCGCATTGTCCCCTCTAATCCAGGATTTAGATGAGCTTGTTTACCACAATCCCATTTTCCGTGTGATTTATCCCCAGCACCCGACATGTGAGGAGGCAGGAGGCACACACGTACGCGTGCGTGCTGCCGTCAGGGATGAGCTCTTGCTTTAGGCACTTGCTTTTCTCTCAGTAGAAGCTAACAATAAGTGTGAGAATTGCAGACGTCAAACGTAATCAGGAAGAAATTATTTCACGTTACCCAACAAAACGAGGTCTATGAATGAAGCCTAATCCTGCTGTCTGCCCATTCTTTTTATCCCTAAATGACTTGGAGATGGGGAGGGCACAAAATGCCCTCCACAGCACCAGATAGGGAACAGTCAAGAGGAGATTCAGCCACGCTCAGTGGGGACCATCATGCTGCCATCCTCTGGCTGAATAAACCCTCCCCTTAACGGAACTGCAACACTGTTTAAATAATTAATCATTTCAAAAAGCTGAATCTCTTCACAGCCTAAATTTTAGGAAATAAAAATGATCACTTCGGACTATTCAGTCCCCTTAGATCTCTGAAGGAACTGCTGTGCATTCCAACAGCTGTGCAAGCCTCTAAGACTGACACTTCCTCAGCACTGGTAATATCTGTCACCTTCTTGGTGAAGCTCAAGGTGCAATCCTTTTCCCAAACTGTCCTATTTTCTGCTCTTCTTTCTTATTCTTTCTAGTACCTGATCTGAACAAGTCCAAAAACCTTTTAGGCAGCCGCATGACATTTAAAAAAAAAAATCAATGGTAATTTTTTATACTTGTGGGAATTCACCAAGTTCATTTCATCACAGGATTTCTGCTTCTAAGCAGCTTTTTTTTCAGTACAGCTGAGGAAGATACAGTATTGATCAGGGAATGCATAAAGTAGATTACCTTTCTGAACAAGGTAGTAGGTGACCATCATCTGTCAAACCTGCCACTCCATAAAGTTTTATGACTTCTCATGCTACATTTCTCAGTCACAGACATCTTGGTACTATTTCCAAAGCATCAACGGGACTATAAACACATCTAGCAGGTGTGCATGGCCGTATCTCAAGTGTACTTATTTAGAGCTATATGCACACACAGAGTGTCTCTGTGATCTATTGCCTCATGATACTTGCAATGCATTATTTATATTGCTTCAGATCAAGATTTTCCACTTGCTTGTGCAAGGACAGCACCCTGTTTTGTAGTGAATAAATCCAGGGCTATAGAAAAACCAGTGCGGAGCTCTACTGTATATCTGATAGATGAGCTTGCCACTGATTCACTGCTTTCAGGCAAGCAGAACATTTAAAGCCAGCAGAACATATGCAGTGACACACTCACGGGATTCAGTTGATCAACAGGAAAAGCATCCCTCAAAGTCACAAGAGTGGCAATAGGTAGTTTGTTACTTTCTTCCCTATGTTATCCTTATTTTGTTAATGTGCAGAGGGCTGCTCCCCGACCTCATGTCTCTTTGCTTTCACACTGGGCATGGCCTTGGGTTAAACATGATCCCTACAACTACCAGCTCTTGGCAGCAGCACAGCACAAACTCTTCCTGGATTGCAAAACCTTACTGGGCTGCCTGTGGCACCTGCCAGTGAAGGATAGCAGTCCTTGACAAGCTCTGCTCGCCTGTGGACAGCCTTTATGTGCCTCCTCTGACTCCTGACCTATAGTCAGCCTGCCCTCTGCCCCAAGGTGGGTAGGAGGGTGCTGATGAGACAGATGTGATGCTGACCAGTAATAATACTGTACATATCAAGAAGTTCCCTTAACATTGTTTATTAGCAACATGATGATAACCACTGGATTACCAGATTTTTTTGGTATTATTATCCTTTTCCAGCAGGTAGGAAAAGCCAGAATGGAAACAATTCAGGGAAGACAAAGACATTGCCATGTGTTCTTGAAAAGCAGAGGACCAAAACCTCAGCTTTAATACTCCTGTATCTAATTGCTAATGAGCACCTTCACAAGAGTTGGGGGGTTAAAAGACTCAAAAAAGACTTGAGTGCTTTAGAAAGCCTCTCGTAGGATACGTGGCATATCAGCCATAGTTTAAAGACACATGTTGTCTCAGCGTATGGGAGAGACTTTGTGAAAGGAACACGAAACCAGGTCTGCCAAGTTTGAGGGAGTGCAAAGTCCTCAGCAAAGTCTGGTGTTTTTCTAAAGGGCTCTTGTGCTTACTACATAATATGTTGATTGACAGTCTGCATGGTCTCTCATGACCCAATTGTGATTCCTTGGTGAAACAGAAATGCCAGGACTGGCACTGAAGCATCCGTCTCAGTACCAGGTATAGTCCTGCAGTCTCTGGGAGACACGTGGCTCTGCTGTCCATCACCCATCAGTGCTGGCCCTCTTCCTCACCAGGGGTTCCTGGCAGGCAATGCATTTATCATTGCCCTGGGAGAACCTCCAAGTTCCACAGGCATAGCCCAGATATGCCCCGTTCCTCTCACACTGATAGCCACTGAAAGCTAAACACAGGTCCTGCTGGCCCCTGCTCTAACATGAATAACCAGGGGACCTGTGCTTCCCAGCATGTCCAACACTGCCAGGGAGACTGGCAGAAGGGGTATGTCTGCCTTCCAGCCCCTGTTAACTTCCATACCCCTGTTTTTCTCCTTTCTGTCTTACAGTTGCACGTACACACTTCTTGAGCAGCTGTGAAGCTGCGCAGGCACCAGAGGGATAAAACAGAGGAGGAGTTTGGGAAAAGCTAAACAGGCAAAACCCCCCCAACCAAACAAAAAGCCAAACCACCCCAAAAAAATCCCAAACCCCGATACCCACTTAAAGATTTACTTAGCACAGAAGGTTTGCACTTCGGAGTAGAAGTTAATGGAGCTGTAAAGGTTTTTAGCAGACAAGAACATGGCCTCCAGCACCCATTTAGTATCCCCAAGTCACATGTGGTTAAGAGCTGGAAGTTCTGCATCTTAATTCACTATGTGAAATGCTTCTATGATAAGCACAGTGATTTTATCTCACGGCTGAACTAACACTTAGGTGTGTAATGGGCCAGATCCTGCTATAAGACACAGTCCTTGCAGCCTCACCTTACAGCTGGTCTGGTGTAAGTCAAGGCACCACCCTCCCAGCATGGGAAACAGGCAACACAGTGAAATCTGCTCTAGAGTCTCTCTTCCAGTTGGTGGATGCAATAATGGAGTCATAACAATTTCCTGGGACTAACTCTAGGTTCAGAGGTTCCAAGCTGCGTTTAAACAGGATCTGAACAGACCGTTCTCTGCCAAACTGATTCCCGGTGTGACTCTAATAAGGCTGGAGGAACTACACCTGGGACGATTTTGGTCCCACACAATATGTCAGTGGCCAATCTCAATATGCTTGGCTATAAGCATCTTTAAAAATTACATCCTCTTTATAGTACTAAATTCTGATCTGCCAAATGTGGCAGCCAATGAGCTCTTCCAGACTAAATACTGTGAGGATTATGCATAAATACTGAAGTATCCTAATCAGCCTCTTGGTGAAAATTAATTGATCCATTACAGACAATAACTATATGCTGAAGTTTTTATTCTGCATTTTTCACTTCTGTAAGTAGCATATGTGATCTGATTGGCTGGCTATTTTAAACCCTAGGGGACCATTGGTGGAACAGTACAAATCCCTCTGAAATCCAAAATTGCCAGCTGCAATTATAGTCTGCATCTAGCATCTTCTCTAAGGACTATAAATGCTTCACTACTTTAATTTTGCTTGGCATTTGCATCACTGTGTGACAATTATCGAGCAACAGCAGAGGATGGATTCATTAATGAAGTCTGGACAGTAAAGAAATACTGTTCAAATTGAAATATTCTATTTTAATGTAGTATTCAACAGTCTGTGCACATGGATACATTACATTTAGATACAAAGCAGTGGTAAGACAGGCACCTCCCTGCTTGCTGCTGAAATGTCTGTGTCTTCTTTCATACTAAAGATGAGCAGAATTGTTCTGTCCTCCTATTTCTTCACTGTTTTCAATTGCTCAAAAGGATGAGATGCTAAGTTGTAAATACTAGTAATTAAAAGGTCAATTAAATGGCAACTGTACCATTCCAGTTAAGGCTTGTGAAATTCTACCAGTTTCAGTGATTTTACACTTAGATAAAGTGCGAAGGAAACATTTTTATTCAGCTCAGCAATTTTTTTAACTCATATATACACAGTTTTAATTATTTGAATTATTTGTGATTGCCCCTAAGTCCTAGGGGCAATATTAGAAGACAAGATCAAGTATTATGGCTCAGACTGAATTAGCAGAGCTGCAACTGGGGAAAAAAAACAACATTATGAGAATGTGGGTCTTAGGAAAGGGTTTGGGTATTGCCAAAATTAGCTTCCCTTGTTAAAAAGGCATATGCTGAAGAAACATTCTCAACTGCGGAAAAAGCAGGTTTTGGAGACGTGAGAAATAAAATACTTATATAATGAAAAAGACCTGGGGCACAGTGAGCTGTGCAGAATCAATACTTGTAAATGACACTACTTTCCTTCATCAGCCAGAGCTGGAAAACTTTGGAGAGACCTCGGTAATTTAGGCAAATGGGCAACACAGTGGAAATGCTGTCCAATGTCATTGCAAGGTCAAGCAGTGAGATATACTAAGAGATAAAAATTTCAACTCTTCAAAATTAATCATATAAACACCAGGACCTTGTTGTCCTATACTGTTCTTTGGGACCCAGAGTTTCATGTGCAGCTACAGTCTGACAAGGTATTAGGCTGAATAAAAACTGAACTGAAAAATCACACTACCAGCAACAGTGTGGTACCATCTTACATATTTTGGGCATGATTGCTGAGGCCCCTCAACAATAATACTGAAAAATTAGACAGGTCCTGGAGTAGGCTAAGCATGATCCAGCACAAAGACTTTCAAAGATAGATTGGAAAGGTGTGGTAACTTTATTCCAAATAGGTGATAAATGAAAAAGAGTAAAGCCATGGAAAAAATAAATAAAATCCTGAAAGTGGTATTTACCAGGAACTCCTACTCATCCTATCTCCACAACATGGTAACAGTGTTCACCCCTTATCCACCCTAAAAATAAAAAAATAAAACCCACAAGAAAATTCCCAACAACTGGCTAGTCATCTCCTTGAGGTTTTCTCAGAGTCACACTGGATGGTGACTAACAGCACCTACATACCACCAAGCTGAAAACATAACAGTGTTAAAATTGATTACAGAAATCATGGCTGGAGCATAGGAGGTTCTCAGAGATTTCTATCTGACCTCAATTTACTAATTTTTTTTTTCAGAAATTATCCACATTTAATGGCCACCCCTGTATACCCCATGCAATATGGAAAGCCATTACAGCTGGTGAGTAACACTGCTATGAAGAAGTAGAAAGTGTCTAGACAGGGTAAATCTGTCCAACCTGACCCAACAAGGCAAGTACTGAAGGACTTAAGTATTTTGGACCAGAAAGAAGTCTCAGCTACTCACGGAGATGCAGTGAGAAGAGAAAGTTATACCTCTGCCTGATGGCCAAACTAATAGCTTATAAAATGGCACCTGCAGCTACAGTTCAAAATGTTACCAAAGCTGAATATTTCCCAGTGATGCACCAAAAAAAACCAAACAAATCCACACAGCTCATATTGATATTTAACATAATCAAAGTTCACATAGCATATGCCAGGAAAATGAACCAGGGAGTTGTATGGGAAGTTTTACTGGAGCAGAAGTAATGTCATGGCTTTTCCTCTTGAACATTGTGACAGATCTCTAAAGTTTAAAGACTAAGGATAAAAACTGCATCCCACCACGTATTTCCAAAACCAAGAGTGAAGAAAAATGGTTGCCTCTTACCTTGTTAACTTTGTCCCAATCTGCTGCCTAAGTTCAAGCCTCTCTTCATCAGTCTGCATGGGGAGGATGTTCTTTTCCTCCAGCTCTCGCTTGGAAGGCCTGTTGCTTAGTTTGATTGCTAAAGAGTCCTTCCTGCAGATTTTCCTTGCCAGGGAACCTGTGGGAGAGATGAGAGGCTCTGCCAAAAGAGGTGTCATCATTTCATTACAGCATGCGACTGGCAAAGAAGTACTAGCCAAGAGAGGATATGAGGCTCTCGTTTACACTGGTATGGACTGTGGGAAAAGGGATGTCATTAACTTCATGTGCTCCATTAACCTCAATTTATATCATAATAAGGAAAAGCTGAAATTGGTAGGTATACAGGAAAAAGAAATTAATATACTGCTCCATAGAGGGGAGTGGAGAAGAAGGACTTGTCTCAAAATTGCTACTAGCATCTGTAGCTCTCTCTAGCACAGTTTCTGAACCACATAATGTAATGAATAACTTGACCTCAGAATCCGGGCAGGCATCAGAGTTACAGCATTTTAGAAGAGAGAGGTATCTGAGTGTCTCCTGCAGTATGATATCAAGACATCTAAGCTAGCACTAGAAGGAATCAAAAGTCAATCAGAAGCAGCACAGAACTCCATGGACATTAACTGACACTGCTTCCTAGACAGTGATAAAGACACTGTGAAAACAAGTAGTCTTTCATGGCTCAAGCTTGCTTTCTGAGGCTTGTGTCCAAAGCAGTTTGAGCAAGGAAGACAGAAACAAACAGACAGGGAGAGACAAACCCATGAGAGGTTTTGGCCTTTGGCAGGAGAGTGTGAGATAGTGCAGTTCTGCTCTGTTTTTAGGTTTAAGAGCAAACACTGCTTAATTTCACTTGCAGGGTAAGGGAGAGTCCTGAGAAGATGAAATACTCCTGTTTTAGTATCTTCTTTGTGCGTTTCAAAAAGGGTATTGTTTGATTGCACTGCTTCCAGTTTTCAGAAAAAAAGAAATCCAGGGGCCTGGAACTTCAGGTCAACATGTAGGATGACAAACAGTTGTTGTATGCAAAGTACTGTATCTTGTCTTCATGGCAGAGTCCTGTGATACTATGCTGAGTCAGGAGGTGGGTTTTCTTAGGGAGGTCAGGAAGGGGCCACAGGTCCCTTCCCAGTCTGTAATTGTGATATGGCTGTCAATTAACCTATTCTTGTCTGAGCCCAATCCTCTGACTGGAACCCCTTTCAAAGTATGTTCACGCTTGGGAAAATGAAGCCAGAATTTCTAAGTGAACTAATATAAGCCAATATCAGTCATTGGAATTTAGTCTGAGAGCTACCCAGATGGGGATTCATGTGGATTAGGGAAATCATTATAAATTCATACTACTTCTTATTTTGGATTAGCATCTCCACGTAGCCCTGAGAGATGCAAAAGCCACAGCCAAGAAAGAAAGTACACAGGCCTTTTGTTTCCCTTGTGTATTGTAAGCTCAGATTGAAAATTAAACATGTGAGAAAGGAAAGATGGAATGAGTCTTACTTGTAAATAACGAGTTATCCTCCTCTTCATCTTCCTCTTCTTCCTCTTGCTGTCTTGGATAGAGGCAGGAAGAATCTTCATAGTCAGTTTCATGAGGCACATTTTCTTTATTGTCATCGCATTCGATCACAACAGTTGGCACTTGTCTCATGTCTGGAAGGCCCCCAGGTCCTGTTTTTGTAACACTGTCACCTGTGTGTAAACCAGAGCTGTTGGGAAAGAAAAACAAATAAATAAAACTAAAGGAAGCAGCTCAATGAAAGACAGAATTACTTCTCTCACTGTATTTAGGAAAGTAGTGGTCTCTCATCCCTTTTTAAGAAGAAATGAGAACAGAAAGACCTTCAAGACCAGCAGGACACCTAATGGGTTTAAACTGAGAACACCAAGATTTAGGGTACAACACTATTAGGGAGAGGTAGGAAAGCATGCAGGCAGAAATACTGGCAGCCAGGAGGAAGATCTGTGACAAATCCTTCATGACCATCTACTCAGGGTGGTAAGCTTGCCTTCAGCCTGGTGTCTGTGTGACCTCTCCACTGGTGTGCAGGCAGTATGGAGAAAATGTCTCACCTGAATGCAGAAGGTGGAATAAGACTGGGAAGAAGGAAATGTACACACTGGAGGAGATAATTGTAGAAAGGCAGAGGGAAAACTCCTTGGACAAGATGATGTTGATTGACTTAAAGGGGAAAGCAAGGGCACAGTTCTCTGAAGTGCAGGGGGCTGAGCATGTGGAACTGGTCTCGGAGAAAAGAGAGTTTGGGAGCAGGTGAGAGTAACCAGGGAAATAGCTAAAACCTGGGAGGCTTGTTTGCTAATAACACAATTATATATTGGGGGGTCTGCCATGATGATATGTCTTCTCCTGCCTGAGTTCCTTATCCAGCCAGGTGCTGAAGATCAGTGAGAATTGGAGCTAATATATTTCTTTTGTCACAGTGTGATTATTTTCTGCAGCTTATTAGACTAAGGCTTGTGTTCAGTACTGCTACTACCTACTCTGTTTATGTGTTGATTTCAAAGCCCTTTACCTAGGAACATATCAATAGAAATAGGGAAACAGGAACATGAGGAGGTGAAGATCAAAGTCAAACAAAAGCTGAAAGGAAAAGTCAGAGTCAGAACCCTGTTTCTCAAACAATTTTTATCTAATAGCTCATGTTTCTTTTCCAATGTGAAACCACAATGAGAGGCTGGCAGGCAAAAATGATGTCAGCTTAGGTTTATTTGTGAGACAGCAGAAACCACCCTCTCAATTCCCAGCTGAGGCAACAGCCATATGAAAAATTTGTCTGTTGGACATCCTCTATATGTCGAACTACCATTTTACTTTCCAGAAGAACACAGGTGTGAAAGCAGATGTGCTGGCCAAGTTGACCTGGAGGCACACAAATTTGTCTCCCCTTAACAAGTACTGAGTAGCCTCAGTTCTCTTGAATATTTTAGCCTGCTCTGAATACCAGTCATTCTGCATCTTGAAATTATTTAAATTGTTTTCTACTGAGTCAAGTGAAAAACTTTGCTTTCTTCTAGCCCTAAAGTTAACATGGACTCTTAAATGGCTGCCAGATAACATCACAGAAAGGCTTCTAAAGATGTAGTTCTTGGGATATAAGGGGGATTAAGGGGAAGAAAAGGCTTTGGATCCTGTGAACAAACCAAACCATGCTGTTATTATCATATTCATCTTCAAAGAAATAATATTGTTAATTCAAACATTTACTATTGCCGACTAACCAACAATGAGGTGCAGAGCTTTACTGGATGCCTTTAAGAGAAAATCCATTTTCTTAGTGATAGTCCATGTTTTGTATCACAAAGTAAGAGAGATTCATGAATAACTGGCTTTTGAATTTTTGTATGAGACTTCAATGAGTTTGGTCCAAAAAACTTTATCCCCAATGTAGTTTTAAAATTCATCAGCTGAATTCTCATAAATGACACATCAATGCACTACAATATTTAAAAACTTTCAACTAATTTTTAATTTATTGAAATACCTTAAGAATTTTAATATTATGAACTTAATTAAATCGGTTTTCCCTGTAACCTAATTTTTGAATAAGTCTTTTTATGAGGAAAGGCAGGAAATCAAATTTCAGAGAGAAACTATAATACTGTGAAATTCCATTAACATTGTTAAAAAACCAAAAAATCCTTCCAATAGTGAGCACATAACCACTGGATCGTTCAGTTAATTTTAAAACAATACATACACAGAGAGTAAGTACAAGTTCACTAAGCCCCTTCTGGAATTACAAATGAAAGGAGCAAAAAGTAGTTTAGCATCCAGGACTATTTGGTGCTTTCCTGTTCTGTGAAGGATGGATGAAGGTTACTGATGCATCCTTATGGGTGTGTACATAGGGTAACAGATATCAAAGTGATTCATCAGTTTAGGTTATCAAGCAGGAATCAGATGGCAACAAGAGTTACAAGTTACCACAGAGGATATTTATTTGAACTAGTGATCTAGAAATAGACAGCTTCTCATCTCATTGTAATTTTTCTGAATCATCCACTTTCTTGATAATACTCCTTTCTATTTTAAGCCCCTCATTTTTCCTGGTGTTTTGTGTTGTTCTTGATTAAAATCAGCCTTTTCCACTGCATTTTGACTAAGTCAGCTGTCTAAGTAAAGCACTTGTGAAACACATGCAGTACTGCAGAATACTTAAGAAAGACGAATCAAGGTCACTGGATTTGTCCATTGTGTATAAATTCCTCTGGATCATTAGCAAAACTCTCACATGGTTAGGCGGTCTACACCACAACATTTTTCAGCATTATTCACCAAAAAACACACTATTATTTGAAACAGCTCTTTTAAAATCAGTTTCATGTTTTGCAACAAAATTAGAGAATGAAGCTACAGTGAAGCAAGAACTTGTTTCAAGAAGATAAATGCATCTTAACACATGGATTTGAATAATTCATAGCTTACTAGTACAAGCACTTGCAATTATTGCTGCATCATCTTTACATGATCAAAACAGCAAAAAAGTTACATCACTATAGCTTGCAACATTTCTAGTGAGAAAATATTTTAATGAAAAATCTCATTTGAAGATTATGAGGGACTCATGGTACAGACAAAATCAAAAAATAAAAAGTTAAATCCCTCCTGTAAAATCTAGTGGAAAAAACCCCCACACTTCTCATCTGTCATCCCAAGCCCTTTGATTTTGGAATAAAGGGTTACATTTTTATCAGCATGTTTTCAGATCCATAGTACACTTTTCTGTACTTAACAGTTAAAAAAAAAAAAATCTGAAAAAACTTTAAACCACTGTATATATGTTTCCACTACAGGCATGTGTGAGAGAGACAGAGAGAGAAGGCAGAGTTATAAATATTAAGTGTTTCTATCCTTAGGCAATGCTAAAGTTTAGACAAGAGGTAATTCTCTTGACAAGTTTTATGGAAGATAAATGCTTTCTGACTCAAATACGTTTTATAAGATTTACAAGACACTGACAGTAATGTCTAATGCATTTCATTTCATAAATCTACAGTCTGAAGCTGGGCTGAGTGTCTCAGAGGACCTGGTCTCACACACTGTCTTTTTCACTGCTCTGCCACACAGGCAATTCCAGCCAGAAGTGAGATATTGCCACTGAACAGTTCTTTAGTACCTACGCTGACCAAATAGAGGCCCTGATTCAGCTGCTCCCCTACATGAGCCCACAGAGTAATTGAAATTAAATGCCACCTTTCCAGACAGACTGAGAACTATAAGGGCGAGGCATAAAATAAGGCTATTTCAGACCAAGGAAATGCCTGGCTAAGTCAAAATTAAAGGCACGTTTCAGTGGCACGAGAGTGTTGCTAAAGCCTCCTTTGCTGTTTGTGACTCACAGCTTTGGGGCATGGTCTTTCTTCTCAAGTTCCTTTCAGTCAGGAGGATGAAACCTTCATATTTTGGTGTCAGGGATTATCAGATTTTCACCAACTCTTAAAATGCACTCTGAAATGGTGAAAAACAGTGCCCAAATCTAGATTTTACTAATGCTTGACATGTACCCTTTGGGATGAAGGGGAAAGTCGTTTGCAATAGGGCACAAATTGGCAACAGAGGTTGCAGAAAAAAGGTTATGTGGAAATTACACATTTTTCTGCTTCAACCTAATCTATAATAAAACTGGTAATTTATCAGGGAAAATAGAGACAAACTGGCAGCACAAATGACATGTCATAATAGTCATACTATGACAAGGGACAGATTGCCCTTCTGAGAATAGGGTATGAATAGACATTATGAGTCCCACAAAATGTTTGCAATCAAAAGTGTTAAGTGTGCAAATGAACTTAATGTTCTATAATGTCTGTAATAAAATGGAATTAAAAAAAATTCCAGGAATTAACTGCCATTTTAAGTCATAAGAGCGACTGGGACTTGAATAGCTATTACATGCTTTTAATGTACCTCAAGACATTAACTTATTAATATGCACTAGATCTAGGTGAGGCAGTAACCTGCAATCACTCCTGCAGAGGGGAAAATAGAGGTAGAGAGGCTCAGTGGTTTTCTCAAGGTCAAAGACAACAAAATAACTTCTGGCTTCCAGGCCCTTACTGAGGGAGAACTCATTTTTCTCTGGCAAGCTTGTGGCTCACTGGCAAAGCACTGATTTCAACTATCAGTGTTAGACTATCCAGATTCCAGAGACCTTATTTGTGTAAGAAAGAAGATCCAGATTACTAGAGGAAGGGGATATTTCAGCCTTTCATTCTTTGTTCCTGTCCACACTCACAGATCTGGTGGAGAGAAGAGTTGTGAGGTCTAATAAAAGTTTACTGGGCAAAATGTGGATTTGACACAAACTGGTTATGGATTCAGTGTGTATCAACGGAGCCTAAATGGCCTTGAGAAGCTTCCACTGCAATAAGACAAAAGAAACTAGACACAAGGAAGAAAAGGAAAAATTCCCAAAGGAAAAGAAAAAATTAAGAGCAGAAACCTGCACTTGTCTACATAATCCTTCCTTATTAAAAAAACCCCACTAGTCTAAATAATACCCCAAATTGCCCGATTTGGCAGTGTGGCAATTATTCTGTAAAGTTGTAGGATTCTTTTGAGATAATGTCTGAGGTCAGCAAAAAAAAAAAAAAAAAAAAAAAAAAAATACTGCCAATGAACTTTAGCATTCCCCAGAAGTGGCCTCAGAGACTTGTCAGGCTCTCTGATCTCCTCAAGATTATTGACCCAACAGCAGTGACCCAGTACATTGTTACTTTGGAAGCAACTGTAAAGTTCATACAGGAAACTAGGATGTCATTGCATATCTTATGCATGCAACTGAATTGAGCACACTACCAAATTTTAAACAGAGGGAAGTAGATCTAGCATCTTTGTTGTTTTAACAGGCCCTCAAGAGTTCTAGGCTGAAGTGTACAATGATAAATATTGCAGTGTAATTTCTCTTGGGTTTAATGCAGATTTTATATAATTAAGGGAAAATAATTACTGTAAAAAATAGTGGAAAATGGTGGCATTTGATATAAATAATCCTCTCCTAAGTTAAATAAATATGTTTTAAAAATTTGCACAAATCTTCAAGAAAACTTAGCAAATTTACCTAGCTCACAGTTTGTCCTGAAAAAGCAATTTAAGAATCTAACAGCAAGTGTCAGCTCCACAGACATGTAAATGTTTGAAACACATTTACCTCTAAGTACTATAAAAAGAACAATTGCTGTTGCAGAGGAAACGGTCATGCCCTATTTTCTCCCTTGTGAATGCAAAAGTTATTGATTTGTTTTGGCAAGGAGCACAACTGAAGTAGTCAATGCATTAATCCATGATTGAAATAACAGTTCATCAACACAAAAAGGCTATGAAAAATCAACTGCCTGCAATACCATGAACTAGTATTCCTATTAATTTTAAATGTGAAATATCAGTGCCATAACCTTTTCTTATTTTCTTCTGTGATGGGAGGCAATTGCTTCACACTGGGAAATGAATCTTACCTTATTCAGTTTTTAACAAGCAGCAGAGCTTCAGCTTCATATTAATAGTTATGTACAAACAGCATCACCTTCTTTAAATCAGTTAAATGTAGACATAAGCATGATGGATGACTAGAAATTGGAGCATTCATTGCTGAGGGGCAACAGATGCCACAATGAAGTCATACTCCGAGAGATGTCACTGAGCTCGGGATAACAAAGTGCCTTCTGTGCACAGTGTGAGGCAGACAGGAAGATATCCAACCTAAGTGGGAGATGGCCTGGGCACACGAAGGAGCCTTTGGGATACAACAGCTACCCCTCTGTGCCTGGTGCACTGAGCTTTGGGGAGATGCAGATGCACCTGACTAGCAGTGCTGGCAATGTGAGAGGTAAATGGCTAGTCACTGGGTATGGTGTGGAGGGGCAATGTGGATGCTCTAATTCTACCTCTACAGTTCTTTTACTGGTGGGAATAGGAATTTCCTTCAGAGTCCTAGCAGTTTTTCCCCAGCTGAGAATTCCCCCATGCTGTAGAAACTAAACCTGCACCACTCACCTCATGATGTAATCACCATTCCGGTACTGAAATAAGATGGCAGTGTGGGACTGCCACTGGTCTAGTGACAGCTTTTCAGGCAGTAAGGAGAATTTGCCATCAATAATCCAATTATTTTAAACTATGCAACATAACGAGGGTAAAATTATCACAAAGAGGTATTGGGGTAAATCATTAGGCACTTTGTCTTTTAGACCAAATATTTTATCTTCCTGTGTAAGAGAAGGATGATCTGATGCTCCTAGAACAAACTGGCTATAAAGCTGCCCTTGGTACTAAATAAAACATGTCATTTTTTTATAGTACCTTTCTTCTTCTGGGACTTCCTCAGTTTTCCCCTACAAGATGAAATAAATCTTACAAAGCTTGCTGATCTTTCAGTCTATGAGGACAGCTTTCATTTATACAACATGCTTCACTTAGTCAGACTATTTGGAGCAACATTCAGAGATACTCACAAGTGACAGTAAAAAAAACCAGCCCCAAGGTGGGTAAGGCACTTCAGATCAAATGTGCTACTCTCCTTCAGATGCAAATGGCTAAGAAGGTAGCTGCTGTGGAATGGGTTAAATACTTATTTTAAGATCAAACATATCATTTAATTTAAATGAATTGAAATAATTTAAATACTGTATTAAAACCCCTCTAAGTGACTTGTAGGAAGTCCACATAGATTCTTTCGAGCTAATTGGTAATACTAATCAGGTGCTCTGCTTGAGTGGCACATCGTATTATTATTGCTCTTTTATGAATCTTCCACTTCCTTTCCTTGTATAATAGCAATCCTACATACAACTGGAGCTCTGCAGTTATGCACTCTGTAGTATAGATTGCAAGCCAGGCACGTCCTGTTAAAACTTAACCACTGATTCTACTATTTGCTTCCTTGAACAGGACACTGGGATTCAGGAAATTTTGTCCTTATCTCTTTTTTGCCACAGGCTTGTCAATCAAGCCTGGAAAGGCTCTTCCCCTGTTTCTGTTTCTCCGGGAATGACTCTGCCCTGAAGTTGTTAGACCCCAGAGGAGACACTTCATTCAAATACCATGAACATAACTCAAGTGATGATATAGATATGAAGGTATAGCAATCAATATGTAATTTTAAAAGTTGATCCATTACCTTTCTAGCCTGTGCATGGTCATGGCTAGTGTTTTGTTCAGTTCCTCTATCATCCGGCACCCTGAAGGGTGAATGGGCAACGTGCTGGACCCAGAAGGAAGGTGCTGGCTGTGGCTGCCGTACTGGAGCTGGTGCTGGTGAGCTGCTAACTGGGATGGCAGGACAGTGTGATGCTGTTGGGTCAAAGGCTGCTGGGAGCTCTTCTGCGTGGAATAGGATGAGAGAGAGAGGTCTGGCCCCCCTAAAGGCATGCAAATCATGACTTTCTTTGGAGGTAGTGGAGGTGACAGTTTAACTGGCATACAAGGCAGTTTCACAGGAGCGCCAGGATCTAAAACAAAAGAAAGAGAGCCCTGGTGTTAATTTTCATGTCAGTAAGATGGAGATCAGAGTATCAGCCTGGGTGAGCAGGTACTGGGCTTGCTAGTCAACATGGGAGTGTGCACTCCTCCCCTGTTGCGACAGATCACTGCACACCGAACACTCGGCGTGGTCTTCAGAAAAAATACTGTTGTTTTGCAGCGCTGCAGAGTCTCACAAAAAAACATCCCAGGGCTGTGCACACCCCTTAGTAAACATGTTAAGCAATGCTTAACAAGGCTTGTGGCACACTTTGATGCTTTAAAGCCCAAATTCTCCAAAATAGCCCTCTGAGGTAAGCACATGTTCTACTCAACAGACCCGCAAATAGGGGGAGAGCAATCCAGTGTCTGAAGTTACAGGATGACTCACCACCATCACTGACAGAGCAAAAGCTCAGGGATTCATGATCCTTCTCAGGCATTGCAGTGCAATTACTACAAGTCATGCTTCTTATGGCTTTGTAATGTGCAAAACATCTGGTGTTAAAAATTACATTACAGGGCAAGTGAAAAAAGAAGTAAGGTTTGAATACTGAACAGGAGAGGTTTGGAAAAACGAAAGGTACATGAGGAAAAAGATATAAAGGGCAGCAGATTGTTAGGACTCACCTATTTTTTTTACAAAAGACTTGGTAGGCAGTTTTCTCTGGACTCATCCACTGAATTTTACCTTTTTATCTCTAGGCATGTTCACTAAAACCCACAGTTGACCAGCCAGGCTATGAACAAAAGAGAGCACATATATACACCTTAAGCTGCAACTGTGAGTTTATCTCTAGGAGCAAGGCCAGGCCCTTTCCAGCCAGTAATACTGCAGACATTTGGCTCTGCAATGTAGTTCTGCAGGCAAGGCTTGCATGATTTTTGTTCTCGCGCTGCTTCAGTCCACTCTTGCTGTAACATGGTCAGGAAATTGCAGGGTCAGAATCTTCTTTTGACCCAAGAAAGCCTGCTGCTCTCCGGGTTCCAAAGGTCATCACCCTCCTCAGTGCAATCAGATTTCAAAAGTCCTTTTCCAGATGGTTCTTCTTAGTATTAACTATCCTTGCCCTCACCCCCTTCATTCTCTCCTCCTTCACAGCCTATTCTGGGTATTGCCTGTACTAGCATCCATATCTAACAGCCAGGGTGCACAAGGGTGAATAGGAAGACTTCCAACCACTAACACTTCTTGAAAATGATTGAGGATCATAAGGTGGAAAAAGACCATGGATAGAGACAAGTTTAGATATACCTTTTGACTTATTTTAGTGCTAGTCACGGTTTCATTGCATCCACAGTATGCACTTACTACTAGTGCTTTTGCTGCTCTAGGAACAGCACACTGACAGTAAGTCTTCCCTTTCTTCAGAGTGTTTATAGGCTAACAACATGAAGGAGTCAAAGGAAGTGCCAAGATGAAATACACTGTGCTGGTTTTGGCTGGGATAGAGTTCATTTTCTTTATGATGGCTAGTATAGATAGGGTTGTGTTTTGGATTTGTGCTGAACACAGGGTTGATAATACAGAGATGTTTTTGTTATTGCTGGGCAGTCTTGACACAGAGCTTTTCTGCTTTTTGTACTGCCACACTTGCAAGGAGACTGGGGTTGCCTGGGAAGTTAGGAGGAGACTCAGGCAGGACAAGTGATTCAAACTGACCAAAGGGATATTCCATACCACATGACATCATGCTCAGTGCATAAAAGGGGGAGAAGAAGGATGCAGGGTGAATGTCTGGAGTGATCACGTTTGTCTTCCCAAGTAACCATTACATGTGATAGGCGCCTTGCTCTCCTGGAGATGGCTGAAAACCTCCCTGCCTATGGGAAGCCATGAATGAATTCCATGTTTTACTCTGCTTGCATGCCTGGCTTTTGCTTTTCTTGTTAAACTGTCTTTATCTCAAACCGTGAGTTTTCTGGCTTTTACCCTTCTGATTCTCACTCCCCCTGATCCCACTTGTGGGGGAGTGAGCAAGTGGCTGCATGGGGCTTGGCTGCTGGCTGGGGTTAAACCACGACCTAGAAGCACAGAGAAAAAGTGGCCTTTCCACATTGCAGAAGAGTTATAGAGAGTAGAATCCAAGTCTTTTGCCTTCAAGGTAATCTCAAATCCACTTGGCATGCTGCCTTTTGCAGGCAAAAATTCTTCTGATGGTTCCATCAAGGATGAAAATGTAACTCATGGATTTGCCAAAGCGGTAAAAAAAAAAAAAAAAAAAAGAAAAACACTTCCAGGATTTTCTATTCAAGCACACAAAGCTCTTCTTATATACATGCTCTTTGTATGTATTACCTTTTAGTATCCTGCATAAAAGAACACACCTCTTCAATAAAATGTAAATAACAGAAAGATTAAAGAGAAAATTGTTTAGAGCCCTGAGAATAAGATTCCTAGGGGATTTGTAGTAACAAACTGGACTTTTTTCTAATCCTTGTGCTTCAGGCAATTTTACTTCTAGAGCTCTTACTGCATTACAAAGACTACACTGAGATCTGCACTTCCATTTTGAGAAACGCAGCTTTGATGATTGGTTTTGGATCCTTTTTTGCAGCATCTCAATTAAAGTCTTCATTTGACAGCGCCTGTGCCTGGACGCCCCATAACTCTGTGGCAGTCATCCTTAACAGTGGATTCAAAGAGATCCCAGCTGCAGGCATCTCTTGCTTTTGACAAAAGAATAAATGAAAGTATTCTGGGTTTGCTGCCTTTTTTTTTTATCTTGAAGATTAGAGCAGTATTTTAGTGAGCATGGCATGTCAAATAGTTCAGATATAAACAAAATAGAAATCCTTCCTTCTTCCTTCCTAAATATAATGAAAATTTATTTTCTCAGGCAAGCATTCATTTAGTACAGTTGTGACACAGGCACTTCAGCTCTGGAGTTGTATGGGAGAACAAGTCTAGCTTAATTATCCTGAGTAGCCACACATTCCACCATGAATCAGATGCGCATGCTCTGGTTTCCACTCTTCAGAACATAGGTATGGACCTCTAGTTTCCACTTAAAATCAAATAAATACCTCACATCAACATATTTTCAGTGGTTATCAGTGCTGAGTGACTCCACTGGAGACCTGCCAAAAATCCTGCACGTTATTTTTAATATCTTTATTCAGACTGACTGTGTTACACCCAGGTTGTTGAGCCTGTCTGAATATGGTCCTAATAGCAAAACAGACCCTTGAAAATGAACCAGAGGCATTAAATCTACTTGTCTGCCCTTCACCTTCAGGAGAATTCTGTCTGTTTTTAAAAAATGGTTAAAAGGAAGATGACCACAATGGGAGGAAAGTTCAATTCATTCCCTTGGAAAAGTAACAGTGTATCTTCACCAACACCAGTAACGGAGACCTTGGTACTGCAAATTTTACTGTGTGCACAGATCAGTGAACAAATGAGGAGTAGAAACAGTTATTGTCTCCAGCATGGAATATCCATCAAAAATGGGCATCTGTAGATGAATAAGAAGCTGGACAGGGAAAATATGAACAAGGAATGTATGGTAAGTGTCTTCTCAGGAGAACAATACCAGAGGCTTAAATCATTGAACAAAACACTTAACAGAAAAGAAAACTGTGTGAAGCCAGGTGTGCAAGTCTGATTAATCTCTTTCAGCTGAGGTTCTCCATACTCAAGAAAATAATGCTCAGTTTTGTAAGATGTTGGTTCCCAGTGGTGTTGTGGCCACTCAGCACCGTGTAATAACTTGTATGCTAGAGCTGATCAAAAAGATGATAGGCACCAACTTCCCCACTTCTGATGACAATAAATTATTTAAAAGATAGTTGTGGATGTCACAATATTTGCTACACATCAGACCTTTGACAAGCAGGTCAGCCCTTACTCTCCCTTACAGATCATTTTTCTAACAGCTACAGTTGCTCCATTTCCTTTGGGGTTTTCAGGAGACAGATAAACACAGGTTTATTTGTTGCCCAGGTGTGCCCATGTATGGTCCTGATGTGCTTGTGATACACTGGAACTGAACACCAAGCACACTGAGTCGGATGCTTCCTAGTCACTGAAGATGGCTGGAGAACTGGTTGGCACATGCTGCAGGTACAACTGCTGTAGAAAGGGTTCTAGGAAGTTCTGAATGTGTGGCAGCAAATGTTGCTCTAGCAGGGCTGGTAGAAAAGCTCATTAAAATCTTCAGATTCTGCCCCAGCTCAACTACTGCATGGAGAAAGGGGATATGCCTGGGAAGCTGGGGCTTGTTTTTGCTATACTGCCAGTGGCAGAAAAGCTCTTCTTAACTCTTTGCCAAACGTAAGCCAGCACTGTACCCTGACAGCAAGGAAAGGCAACAGACTCCTAGGTGGAACGAGTAGAAACACCAGCCAGGAGATCAAAGGATTATTTCCCTTCTATTCAGCACTCCTTAGACTGTATCTAGACTATTGTGCAAGCTTAGGATGCCCCAGGAAAGATATAAAAAACCCAAAATGAGCTGAGCACAGGGCCACTGCAGTGGTTGAGGGTTAGAGCACCTGAGGGACTGGGCCTTGTTCAGCTTGAATAAAAGATGGCTTGCAGGGGCAATGCCTACCAGCAGCTTTCCAGTCCCTATGAGGAGGTTATCAATACAGTGGAGCTAGACCCTTTAGAGTGGTGTATGGTGGGAGGAGGAGAGGCAGTAGACAAAAAGTGAAACAAAAGAGGATCAAGACTGGATTATAAGGAAAATGTTTCCCCACCATGTGAAGAGCCAAATAGTGGAGCAAGTTTGCCCAGACAGGTTGTGTAGCTGGCATCCTTTGGAGTTTTCAAGACACAGCTGGACACAGCCTGAGCAATCTGGTCTGATCCCACAGCTGGCCCTGCTTTGAGGAGGAGGCTGGATTAAAGACCTGCTGAGTTTCTTTCCCCCGGAATGATCTTATACTGTGACCTTGCTGTACTGTATAAAACTACAAGTAATACAACTTGTCATAAAGCTAATGAGTTAAATTCCATCCAAGTCATTAATTCTGTAAAATAACGTGAGAAAAAAAAAACACTGCAAAAACCAGTGCGGCCTGTTGAGGGAGCTCCACAGTGGAAATGGAGTGATGTCCCTGATATCTACTGGCAGCATTTGGACAAGTAGCTTTTACTTTTTCAGGTCTTCTCCCTGGTAATCACTTGTGCCTAAACAGCAGGAGTCGCTTTTCTTATTTCCATGAGATTTTGATCAGATTCATAAGGACAAGTTAAAAACTGTTCTCAAAGATTTGCCATGCGTCTCCTGCTGACTACAGCAAGATCTGCAGCCATGTCTTCAGGGAAGACTTGAGACAGAAATTCTTTACTGTTCTTCTTACCACTTATGCATCCAAGGTTCAAGTTGAATTTGAAGAACAAAAGCAAGGCATGCTTAGCCTAAAGGGTTGAACAATACAGCTCTGTGTGAATTCCTGTGCAGGGCCTTGAAGAGGGTTTCAAAGATGAGAAGATTTCCTCATGCTGGTAGGTGCTACATACTCCCCTCCAGGTAGCAGCAAAGAGAGGAAGTGTGGAGAGAGCAACTGCATCAGAGTCCAGTTTCCCATGAGAACCTGGTGAAGGAGAGCTGCTTTTGCTTGGCTGCTTCTCCTTCAAGCACACAGTGAGAGAATTGTAACCTCTCTTCATGAACACAGCCTGCCAGAGCAGGCAGCTGGAGGTAACACCACAGTAGAGGAAGCTTGTAGATTAAGTCTTGGGCTCATCTACAGAGAGGTCTTCTGACACATGTGACTATTGCACTATAAAATACTGCAGGGAGTATTTACTGGATAAGTTTTAGTTGCAAATACTTTTATAAAGCTGTCACTAACAACTAGTTGTGTTGTGGCAATGCAGCAGGACCCCAGGCATTCATGTTTTCAAACTGCATCCTTGGCTTGGCTGAACTATCAAAAGTAACTTTTGAGGACTTAATATTTCCTACCCTGCTAAATGTTTGTCTCTAATTACGAATTAGTTTTGACTCTACATAGACATAACTACAAAGCACAATCTCAGAACTAAAAATTTGCTATGCATCTCTTCAAAATCTACAATGAAGAAAGCAAGAGAACGTAAAAGACTTTTCAAAGCTTAAATGCAATAGTTAAGTGGCCAGATACAACCAAAGGTACACCCTACTCTTACATTAGACTAAATTTGGGCTCAAACACACTCAGATATTGCTAAGGTTCCATGTTAGTGATATATTTTGTTTTCTGAAGTTTTAGGAGACTGGTGACTCAGTTGGAAAATATAACTAAATTCAGAAAACATTATCTATGCTGGTGAGCATTGACAGCTTAATGAATCAAGATCAAAGGCAGCTTTACACCACCGCGTTCTATCAAACCAGATGTGACTAGTCTTTTCAACACTTTTGGCCATTAAAGATTTTATGATAATCTTGGGACCTTATCCCAGCACCCCAATTAAATTTGGTGCCAGGTGATTGTTTCAGCTCGTCCTACATTTTCAGCAAAGGAAATTGCAAGTGTCGTTCTAAATACCTGGGTTCTGCATGTGGATATCAGAGAAACAAACCAGCGAAAGAAGTTCTGTCCATGAACATTGTCTAATAATAATAACCATAGCTAAAACCCAGTATAAGGCTCACTAAGAGGTGACTAGCCAGCAGGAAATGCAGAGCAGTGAAACAAATACCAAAACAGTTAAGGCTCATGTTTTTCTCTTAGGGTTGCCTGTCTTCTAAGGCTGCATGGGCACTTCCACACCCAGTGCTGTGACTGGGACATTCCCTGTGGAGGCAGCCTTATCCAGACCACAGGAGATGGCGTGAGGCAAAGCACTGAGCATCTTCTGCAGCAGTGGTGGCACCACTCCCAGTGGCTGCTCTGCAGTCTGTTCTTGGCTCTGGCTCTGTTTCTGTATTGTCCCACAGTACCTCAGCCTTGAGAAGAAGCATGCCAAGGTTGTGTGATTTATATTTGTAGAGGCAATTCCCTTTTCCTTTCACCTTTAAAAGGGATTTTTTTCTTTTCACTCTCCCTATGATTAAATATGCTCTTACATGTTTATTTAGGCCTGCTCTTTTATGTGCAATTCTTATCAATTAAAATGCCAATCTTTGTCTTGGCACAGGTGGATAAGTATTGGAGATGGTTCAAAATGCATTCAGAGGTAAGGAATGTTTCTTTGCAATTTCTAAAACATGTATTAAGCCCTTTGTCAAACTCTGCAAGTCAGTTTTCATGACTTTATTGAAGAACTCTGGGACAAGTTCACAGCAAGATGTGCTCAGACTGAAAGCAAATTTTTCTTCCCTCAGCATCTGTATGTAAAACGTTTCTCCTTTTTTCTCTTCTATTGGCCTGTGTAAAGCATGTTTCCATGAAATAAATATGCTTAAGTGCACATACACATATATATGTTTAAAGAGAAGTTGAGTTGGTTCTGTGTTTTCACTGTGTACCTGAAGCCTTCACAGGATCACATCTCTCACATTCTTCTTGAACAGAGCTACCAGACCATTAAACCACTGTCACTCTGCGCTAGCCATGCCTAGGATGTCTTAATTTGTCCTTCAGCCTTTTCACAAATTCTTCAGCAGAAAAATGTGTGTGCAACAAGAACAGAAAAATCTGCACCTCAAATGCCAGAATTCAGATTTTGCTTGTTTTCTCACACACAAGCTGAGGATGTCTCTGGAGTAATTAGTAGAAGAATAGCATTAATTCTGCTTCTCACTGGTGAGGATGCTTCATTAGGATTGATTGCTCATTTCCAGAGATTGTAAATGGATAATATAATTTCCAGTGGAGAACACAAGGCATTGAGCAACATGTATATCCTTTAGACCACCAAAGTAAATGGACCCTTAAGAACAAGCTAAATATTTATAAGGAAGGTATAAATGAGGGTTTCAGTTCCACCAGGAATAACTGTCAATTAAATTAGGGCCCTATGACTAAATTTGCATCTCTGTTCCTTTTCCCTGGAGGTTCTGTATATGCATGTACAAGATTCTGTCTGTATGCCCATAGCGGACTTTATTTAGGACTGGATGAGACACCACAAAGTAAAAGAATTCACAGTTCTGTTTCACTTTCATTGGAAAGTCATAATCATCAAGCAACTCACTTATAGCTTGAGCCTGATTCTACTTCACACAAAATTTGCAGCTACAGAAAATAAAGAAACTACACCAGAAGCCCTCATCCTTTGATTCTTTTTCTATTGCTTACAGAAGAAAGGCTTATGAATGAAGGACATTTAGAACCTGAGTTTTTTCCTATGCTATTCCTATTTTTTTATTTCTTCCATGTTGGCCTAATTTCTGAGCACCTCCTTATAACTGGGACAGAGTGTTATGGGAGATCATAGGAAGCTGGTTTTGTCCTTGTGTGAAGCCATTAATACTGCTGCCTGGCTTTGCAGGCTGCAGGACTGCCCTTTCAGTTTGTAGTATAAGGCAAATATTAATCATTTATGTGCAGATTTTGACAGGCAAGAAAGTAAAGAGGTTTCACATAAAATGTACAGAACCATACAGAACAAAAAGGTGTGGTCATCCAAACAGAAACATGAAGAGACTACATAGAGAAGTCAGAGAGAACCAGAAAATGCTCTTTCATAAAGCTCTTTCCTGATGTAGATATTAACCTCAATAAAACAGGTACTAACTGTTCAGGAAAAAAAACCCAAACTACAATGTATTAACATGGGCTGAGCATTTCTCACATCAGACCTGAATATATCAGGGCAGCGATAACATAAGATCAACCAAGGGGAAAACTGGTAGCTGCCCCAGTACAGAGATGCACGCACCACACCTTGTGCTGAGCTCAGGATTTTGAGGTGCTGCCTCCCATGCAGCAGCTGCAGTTATGAGCAGACTGTTCAAAAGGTGCAGGCAAGCATTAAGGGAACCTTCTTTAGTCTACCAAAATGTAGACATCCTTTGCTTAAGCGGTCTAAATGAGAGACTGGAGAGAGGCGACTCACCAATCTTCCTTCCACATGTACCTAGAACTTTGAATCCCAAAGAGCTTGGACGCTTGTGAAAACATGGGGAACACAAAAAGGAGCCTGTGTTGTCTACTATTGCTAGTTTCCAAGGAGTGAGAGAAAAACTGCAGCATAAACCTGTACAATACCAAATTCCTGGCCATTGAGAACTGGAGCAGGACTCACCAGTGGGAAGGGAGTAGTCAGAGCAGGGGTAGAAAGGGGGAGCAGTTAGGCAGGAATGTAGGCAGGAAAGCAAAATGGCCAGAAGTTATGGGACAGAACTTTCTATGTCAGGTTCAGGGGGGCAAGTAAAAGACAAACTATGGAAAGGTAAAGGATGTGTGGAGGGGGACCTGCCCATATGGCAGTTGAGGGTACAAGCAACAAAGGGCAAAAGGAGAACTCAAAACTCTCCCTTTCCTCTCAACTCTCATGCTTTTTCTCATTAAGGGTATTTAAAGATATCCTAATATTTTCTTGATACTTCCTTTCCCATCAAAGCACATCCTGAAATTTTAGTGGTGATGGTAAGTTTTGATGAAAGGGAGTGAGGAGGGTTAGGAAACACCACAGCAATCTTAGGTAATTATTGCTGAGAGGGGAAGTGCCCTGGAGCAACCTTGATGAAGGTATACTCTGAAGATTTCGTGATCCTGCCCTAGGTAACAACACATCCATTACCAGTACACACAAGAACAAGTGCAAACAGTGTAACAGAAGGAGGAAGAACATTGAGAACCTTGCTATAATGCCAGTTTTTCCTATGAGGGAAATGGTGCTGAGGGTCCAGGAATACCTACTTACCAGTTAAGTGGCTGGCAATCCTGGCAATAGGTTTAGGAGGCAGGGCAGGGGGTTGTTTGAGGAGGGACAACTGTTTCACTGGGGTGTCCTCATGGTCTCCAGGGAAAGCGGCAGATTTTTTGGGGGGAAGTAGCAGGACTGGCTTAGCTGTAGGATCTTGGGACAGGAGGACGCCGGATTCATTGGATGTGGGGCTCTCTTCAGACACTGGAGGACACAACCACATCATAGACCCAACAACGTTACGAGCAAAGCAGCAGCGGATACAGCCAAAGTAAGACAAGAAAAGCGGCACAGCAATGCAGATTAGGAATGACTCATAGATTTCACTCAAACATTGTATAACACAGAAAGGAGGAAAGAAGGAAAGAAAGAAAGAAAGAGTAACACACATTTACACAACAACCGAATTTCCCATTACCTCTGACAGAAGCCAGCTCCCTTATGTCAGGCTGAGACATATTCCCACATCTTGAACACAAATTGAGTTTTAAAACATCACATCTCTGACGGTCTGTCACCACAGCTTGCTCAGGGCCAGATATGTTAGCAGGTGGTCTCAAAACTTATATGGTAAATGTAAAAGCACCTCGTGGGGCCTACTCTGTTTCAAAGAGGCTGCACAGCTGTGCAAGATTGTGGATAATTACTTCTACTGCTCACTTTTTCTCACTTGACCTTTGTTCACAACTCTTGGCAGCATAAAGTGATGCAGAAAGAGGAGATAACCTTGATGTAGAGCATTGCTGTCTCTCTGGAGAAGAGGTGCAGCCAGCCTCACCTAGGGTAGGGCAACTGGATGAGTTAGTTACTGATAGATGCATGGTGTGAACATCACCCAACACCATGTGGCAGCTACAGAGCACGATGTTGTACCCCAGGGTTCAAACATGTTGTCAGCTCTCTGCTCTAATGCTTATTGGCACACCTGAGATGTATAGATGGAGCGTTGGAAATCTACTCTTACATGTTCACAAAGTGCAGGAACTTTGCCTTACTCCAAGAGCGGCTTAGAAGTAGAGGTTACTTCTATGCCCAGTCAGTCAAAATTTCTTGTGGAGCACCCAGTGACAATCTCTGTGCTGTCACCTTTTACATCAGAAGATCTTCATCTTTGACAAAGATTTCTCAGGGCTCAACAACAAATGCTAGAAGTCAAAAATGTTTTTCTAACAGCTTAGACTACATACATGATAATGTAATCAAGATGTTACCTGTCCCATCCATGATCTCTGTGGTTGGGAGCACCTCGTATGAGCAGGGTTCCACAGATGCTGGGACTGACTCCAGTTCTGCTAGGGCTGGCAGGGATACCTGGCTGGAGCTCAGCACTTGCCCGGAGCCCAGAGGCTGCCCATTCTCCAAAGCTCCTTCTTCATTTGGTATGGAAAGCTCCCCATCTGTTCACAGTTGGAAGAAAGCAACATGAAAAAAAAGACATATAAATAAGACGCAGAAAGATTTTTAAATGAAATCCACTGTCTCCACTAGCTTGCTTTCAAATGAGGAACCTGGACTGAGATCTTGTATGTATACAGGTACTGTGTTTGCATGGAAAGATTTCGGTAGCAGGGGGGCTACATGAGTGGTTTTCGTGATAAGCCGCCAAAAGTTTCCCCTACGTCTGATGGAACCAGCTCCAGTCATCTCCAAGCTGGACCTACAGCTGGCCAAGGCAGAGCCCATCAGGAATAGTGGTAGCACCTTTGGGGTAACATATTTAAGAAGTGGGGGAAAAAAAACCCAGCAATTCCAGCCAGAGAGAGGAGTGAGATCATGTGAGACAAACAACTCTGCAGACACCAAAGTCTGTGAATAAGGAGAGCAGGGAGGTGCTTCAGGCACAGATATTACCCCACAGCCTGTGGTGAGAACCATGGTGAGGCAGGATGTCCCCCTGAGGCCCACAGTGATCCATGGTTGGTCGGAGATCCATCTGTATTCCCTAGAGGACCCCATGTCAGAGCACTAGGATGCCCACTGGAGGCTGTGACCCTGTGGGAAGCCTGTGCTGGAATGGGCTGCTGGCAGGACCTGTGGCCCTCTGGAGAGAGTAACCCACTGTACTGGGTCTGGCTGAGCTGGAGTTCATTTCCCCACAGTAGCCCTCACAGCGCTGTGTTTTGCGTTGGTTGCTAGAAGGGTGTTGATAACACACCAGTGTTTTGGACACTGCTGAGCACGGCACCAGCACTGTAACATTCCTTCCTTAGTTGAGGGCAAGGTCCTGGGAGGGGACACAAGTAGGCCAGCTGACCCAAACTGAGCAAAGGGATATTCCACATCATATGAAATCAGCTCAGATATAAAAGCAGAGGCAAGGAGCAGGAAGGGGGGCATTCATTGTCTCCAGTGGCTGCCAGATGAGAAATCATCACGAGTACTGAAGCCCTGCTTCTCGGGAGGGGCTGAACATCACTGCTCATGGGAAGCAGAGAATAAACTGTGCTATCTTTTCCTTCTGCGGGAGTAAGCTTCACTTTACTCTTTGCTTCAAATAAACTGCCTTATTCCAACCCACGAGTTGGTTTTTTTTTTTTTTTTCCACCTTACTCTCTCCCCTGTCCTCCTGGGAAGGGGAGTGATAGAGCGGCTGGGTGGGCAGCTGGTGTCCAGCCAAGGTCAACCCACCATACCCACACTGGAGCAGGTTTGCTGGCAGGACTTCTGACCCCATGGGGGACCCATCCTGGAGAAGTCTGTTCCTGAGAGACTGCAAGTTGTGGAAGGGACCCACGCTGGAGGAGTTCATGAAGAACTGCAGCTTATGGGAAGAACTTACATTGGAGAAGTTTGTTGAGGACCGTCTCCTGTGGGAGGGGCCTCATGCTGGAGCAGGGGAAGAGTGTTAAGATTCCCCACTGAGAGGGACAGCGGCAGAGAAAACGTGTGATGAACCGTCCCCCTGTGTCAATGGGGGGAGGAAGTAGAGAAAACTGGAAGTAAAGTTGAGATCAGGATGCAGAGAGGGGTAGGGGAAAGGTGTTTTTAAGATTTTGGTTTTATTTCTTGGTATCCTACTCTGATTTGATTGGCAATTAATTAAATAATTTCCCCAGGTCAAGTCTGTTTTGTCATGATGGTAATTGGTGAATGATCTCTCCCTCTCCTTCTCTTGACCTACAAGCCATTCATTGTATTTCCTTTCCCCTGCCTGGCAGAGGAGGGGGGTGATAGAGAGACTTCATAGGCACCTGGTGTCCAGCCAAGGTCAATCCAATACAGAAGACACAGGCATAAGGATCAAAACAACATGGCTTGTATCTCCTAAATACAACTTGTGCAGAGCAGTTTTTGGAGATGTCTGTCTGAGATGTTCTGTCCACAACAGTTTCACAGAAGTCTGACAGGATTCCAATTGCTTAAGGGGTTATTAAGATTTGGGAAAGACCTATCAAATATCTCAGCTGATTTTTTGCTTACCCTAGGATGGTCATTATGGACTATGGTCTAAGCTGGTTGGTTCCTGACCATTCTTGACATGCAGTTCCATCTAGTGCTAAAAAATCTGTTTTCCCTCTGTCTCTGTTGAAGCTGGGAAGTCAGGAATGAGAGTGGGTTGGAATTGAAGCTATGAAGCTTTCTTAAAGAATACCAATATTCACTATATATAATTTATAATATTTTAATAATAATTACAAGAATTATTATCTTCCCTTTCACCAATTTTTATGCTATAAGGGACACAAGCAAAATCACAGGAGTATGTCCCTATTTTACACACAAATAACCACATTTATGTAAGGGAGAGAATAATTTTTATAACTGCCTGACACATAAGGTCTTGATACAGGGATATATCAAATTCCATTTAGAAAGTCTGCTTTTATAGTTACTAATAATATCTCCTCTATCTGAGCAAAATTTCTGCAAGAGCAGCTGGCACTTTCCTTCCTATCAAACAACGCTTCACATTAGAAATAATAAAGAAGAGAAGCAAGGATTCAGATAATTCTCTACGGTGTCAACCTGCATGATTTTTATCTAAGAACTTGTTAAGCACAGCACTCTGGCACCTGGAGGCAATGACTACACGGATATCTCAATTACAGTTTTAAAAAGGAAAGTGTTCAGCCCCTATGGTTACAAATGGAAGCCTGAATATATATATATATATATATATAATAATTTTACTAAGCATTTGAATTAGTTTTTAAAGTGAAACTCAGGATTTCAGGATCTGGTTTTTGATTTTTGAGCACCTCTGATCAGCCATATTACTGCTCAATGTGGAGCTGTACCTCATTCAAGTGAGTGCACGTTTTACCCACACAGGGCTAAGATGCGCAAGTCACTTTGGAAAGCAATACTGAAAAAAAGAGTTAAGTCTCATTTCGGTGTTAGGACACAGCAATCAACAAGTTTGAAAGTATATTAGCTGACAACTATTCAGAATTATGCTTCTGCCATTTAAAGCTTCTCTGTAGTGAGTGAAGATGGTCTCCTGTTTATTTTAGAGTTATTATAAATATCAAGGTCTTGACTTTTTTAGTTTTGTTGGAGGCTTTTTGAAGTCCCAGAGAGCTACTGTGGTACACAGTCACATCATACTAGACTGAAACCTGACCCACAGCTTTGAAAGCAATTAACTGAATTGGCTAAAAGGTGGCAACATGAATCAAAGCTGAAGGCTTTGGCCAAGTGTTTGCAGCACAGCCTCCTTTCTAACTGCTGTGGTCATTTAATGCAAACCAATTTATTTCCCTAGGTAGCAAAAATCAAACAACAGTTCAGCCAGTATTTAAGCTGAACGTTTTTTGACTTGGCTGTCTGAGTAGTAATGCTATGTATTCTGTACTTGCTCTGTCTCCCTTTTACAAACACACACACGATTACACATGTTTGGGATAAGAGCTTCTGTTCTCAGTACCTGGTTTCATGAAAGAACGTAACTGTTTGTTATGCAGAGCAACTGCTTCTTGAATGAAAGGCAGTGATTGTGTCCAGCAATATATTCATTAATTCAGTGCATTAATTCAGACTAAATTCAACTGTAACTGTGAGCAGAGAAAAATATCCACGATAAAAACAGTAAAATTTGTTTTTTGGAGGGATATCTACATATTTTTCACAAAGTGAAATGCCTATCACAATATGCTGAGCATCTTGAAATCTCACTGTCTTAAGTGCACTTTGTGTTTCTCAAGGGATATTAGCATGATTTAAGAAAACAGCATACAAATGATCCATGAGGATTCACAATTGCAAAAAAGTAAAATGTAAGATAAAATTTTGGCTTTTACTTTTTGTCATAATAATAAGCACGACAGCTTTCTGTACTGAGAGAGTAAGCTTTTTTAATCTTACCTCTGAATATCTCTAACCTTTATTCAGAGTCTATAACTTGTCCTTGGATTTGAATGAAATCATCAGACATGGCACAGAATCACGACTGAAATATAAACCCTAACTCAGGTCTTGCTTAAAGAAGAGCTACATGGGGAGCTGCTAAAGTACAGCAAACAGATCAAAGATATGGATAAAATAATTTGTAGAGTTAAGAGTATCTTAGAGAGAATAAACCCTGCATCAGAGACTTTCTTGACAACCAGATATAAAAAGCAAATTATTTATTATTTTTAAAATACTCAAGCTATTCTAGGTAGATGACATCCAAATTAAAAGAATTGTGGTAATGCAATTATTACATAAACATGGATGAACTGATTATGTTCGGGAACCTGCTATGAGTTTAAAGTTAATTTTGCACAGGGATAACATATATAATATTTCATTCTCTTGCTAAATCTTTTGCTGTATTTTCACAGAGCCTGATGCTACTTAGTGGACAATGACCTCCTCTAAGTGCATGAGCTTTGATAACATTGGCTGAATCTGGGTGAAGCTGGACAGGACCATGAGATAGTAGTTTGACCTCTGCAGCAGTGGGAACACATGAAGGCTACTCTTCTGCTACTCAGGAGACTCTGCACACATGAAATCCCTGAAGAAACAGGACCTCAGAGGAAACTCTCTGATGCAAAGGACTCTACCCAGACACTTTAATTCACCTTATCATGTGAAAAAACCAGCATGGGGTGAAGGCCCAGAGATGCATAGGTGAGGTATTCAAAATGTATGGCCCCTAAGCATGGTTTGTACTCCTGAACTCAAATGCCATTTCCACTGTCAGGAACTTTAAAAAAATTGCCTGGTGTGAGGCAGCCCACAGAGCATCATGCTGACTGATGCAGACCAGTCATTTTATGTTCTTCATGTTGTAGCTCTGCCTACCCTCTCACTGTGTCTTTTACTCTGAATACCTTTGACTATGGAACTTCTTGCATATCTGAAAAATTTTGTGTTCGTGCATTCTTTCTGCAGGCAAATGGCTATGGAAGTAAAAATGGAGAGTTTTAAATCGTGGGAGTTTTTTTGAATTGGGTTGTCTCTTTCAGTAATTGCTCCCCAATAAGACTGTCCAGGCAAGCATTCTTGATGGCAAAATTTAGGAATGGCAGAGAAAAATTCATTGTCCTTTTCTCCCATGAACTCCACGGGTAGGGGATGAAAAATAGAGTGTGGTCAAGACCTGTCCCCGGAGCTGTTTCTAGCATTGGTGGCTACCTTAGCCCAGTGGCCGGGGTCCTCCTCAACTTCAGTCTCTAAGCAGACCTGATGTTTTGGGATCTCATGGAGTTTGAGAAAGGCTGCTTCTGGAGGAGTTCAAAACCTTCCAATTTCACTGCAACACAACTGAAGTGGTTGCCATCCTTCCTCCTTACTGCATTACCAAAGCCACTTCTTCAACCTTATCCTCACATACTGCCACAAAACTTGCCTTAGCACATAAGTGCAATACGTCCAAATCTTGTCAGGATTTAGGTTACCTGAAATTGAAGTTTAAATCCATCATTTTGATTAGAGAGAGAGTGTAAAAATGCAAGAGTATAAAAGATGAAGACTGCCCATGCTTCCTTGAAAAACCATGGTACCATTGCCTCTGGAGCAAGCAATCAATACACACTCACAAATTCCTCACTACGGGCAATCTCATCCACATTCACATAAAAGAAGTATCAAAATACAATGAGATTTAATTCTTTGATTTGGACTATGAAAGAGATGGCAATTCTAAAGACAGATGCTTTGGGGATGGTTACCCCTTCATGTGAAAATCAAGGGTGTTTTTCTAGGTGTAGGAGCAATGGTACAGCAAAAATGTGAGTTCTTCTAAATGATGAGGTGTGTTCTGTGTTGAAGGTGGAAATGATATTTTTAACCTCTCAGCACTGCCTGACCACAAACTATTAGAACAGCAGGAGTCTCACCAGGTACTTTTTCAACTTACTATTTTCCAAAAGTACACAGTATTTGAAAAAATTATAACCTTTGCCTACGTTTTCCGAATAGTGAAGTCACAATGCCCTGGAAATGGAAGATAACAGTAACTGATTTGGTCATGAGTCTGGCCCTTTGCAAGAAAAGAGCTCCCTGCAGTTCAGCCTGGAGGAGTTTCATTTGACTGGTTTAAGTGTGGGGGTCACTGAAGTGATAACAGCATTTCTTGTTTTTCAAATATAGCAGCTGGACTGCAGTGACTCTCCCATGTGTGAATATGATGACTTACTGCACTCCGATAACTTTCACCTGCTGGACGACACTAAGTCTTTTGAAAACCAGCAAATCCTGAAACAAACATGTCAGACCATCATTTTAAACAGCAAGCAAACAAACCAGCTAATGCTGGTTTTCTTCAACACAGAAGATATGACAAAACCAACAGTAAGCACATAGCAGGAATATTTGTTCTTGGGTCATTCGGTCCACATTGAGTTTCCTTTGATCTGTATGGATTTTTTTTTTTTTATGAAAGAAAAGGCCAAAATTACTCAGAGGCTGATTCTGCCTGCTTTTTCCACTGCTTAGGAAAGGGAAACAAAGAGATTTAGCTTTATGCCTACACCTATTGTCTGTGCAAGATGCCTCTCGGTATGGAAGGTGGTACCCTGATCAAATAACGCCTTCTGCAATGAAATGCTAAAAGTCTGCTGTCTTTTCTTCAAGGATTAGAGATTACCTAACAGGAATTACAAGGAAAATGTTACTTTCACTTAAGGTTCACTGTGAGATATCCTTTATTACAATTGCTCAGATTATTACACCACTGAAGGAAATAATGTTTTTGCTCTACACATCTGGCCTTGCTCATATCTTTGTATCATCAAAGCTGTTTAATAACTGCTGCTATTGTTGTGTATTACCACTTTTGTCTCTGCCTGACCTCTTTCTTTCAGGGAGGGGTACCAATACTTATCTTCCTGTGTTTGTAACCAACAGGAATAATGTAGGATACTGGCTAAGGAGTCCAACTGGTTTGCATTGTAATTTCCCTTTTAGTGACACCTGACAGTGAAAAAGTCCATTGTCTCTGCTTTTTGCACTGGTAGTAAGAAGTGGCATGTGTTTCATATCAGTTTTGAAAAGGTGAAAAATTGCTATAAAGAGGAATTAATTTCTTTCTTTCAGACAAAGACCCTCAGACAGCTTAATATCTGCTTAATAAGACGACACAGAAGATCACGAACTACAGCATTATTTGATCAACAGAGAAAGCTGTAGGGCATTGGCAGCAATTCAGGGGGAATCTCTCCGAGTTTCAATGTAGAAGGCAGAGTCAGCCTGCACAGAAAAGATTTTTCCTGGGGATGCCTTTAAGAGACTGTAGGGATGGTGCAGAAAGCAGCTCCATGTGGGATGTGAGGCGGGGATGGAGGAGGTCACACCCTGGACAGAGCTGTGACTGAAGGCTGCCCTCTGAGCTGGCTGAGGCACCGAACAGGGAGCTGTGCCCTGGGCTGCTCCCCTGTCACTTGGTGTGACAGTCTGGACCATGCCTCACTGGTTGGGGGTTCAACCTGAGTCACACTCCAAAACATGGGCAACACAAAGCAGTAAGAAGGGCAAACCTTTTGCCAGGAGTTGCCTCTACCCTGAAGTTGTACCTAGGATGATCTCTAGGCCAGTGGGATCATACTGAGAGCACAGTGTTAAATCTGAAGGATTAGAAGCATCCACAATACATAACTGGTAAAAACTGTAAAATTTAATGAAAAGCACTCTAATTTTTTTTGTTTCTTTTGCAATATTTTACATTTTTTTCCCCATGTAAAAAAATGAAAAGATTGTGTTAGTAATTTTTAATTTCCCAATAGGATAGACTAAAAAGTAGGTAGCAGGTTTAAACACACCCAAATTTATAAAGTAGATGATATTTCTAATATCTGTGAAAGTTTATAACTTCTATTAACTTCTAATAGATTTTTGTACTGGTATTGTTAAAGACTTTTGTATTTTGAATTAATGAGGCTTTGAAGCATATGCATAAGTTCTATTGAGATTATGAGGCAACTTTGTCATGGTTTTACATAATTTGTTGAATTAATTGCATTAGTTATTGACAAGGGAAGCAGCAAAACAAATAAAAGCTGCAGTTAAAGTCTGACACATAGGTAATAGATGTCAAGTATGTATTGCATTACCAGTGTAAAACAATGATGTTTGTAAGACAATGGCATTTTGCATAAATAAGACATCATCAACTCTACAAATTAATTATCCAGAACAAGGAATTATTATTTCTTCTGAGACATTTCAAGGGAAAGTACATTGTTCTGTGCCTGTCAGGATCCAAAACCTGTCAATGTTTCCCTTTTCCACAATTAATCCCAAAGCGACTCAACCAGACAATGGTAACAAACACAGGCACGGACCCACTTCATCTCTCCACAGTCTGGATGCTTTGCTCTTTTGCAGTGAGTCACTAATGCCTGTTGCTGTGATTTTTATTTCTACTGCTTTACATTTCTGATTAGTTTTCATTTTTATATGCGAAGTAAGTATCACCCGTATCCAACAGAATGGGCCAGACCACAGCAAAATCAAGAGAGGTGTTTGGAGAGTTTTTTTCTGCAGAGTCTTGCAATTCAGGACTCCATTCCCAGTTCCTAGTGTTAGAATAATGTAATGTCTGGCTGTAAAACTATATGAAATGACGATTAATATGGTAAAAGAAAGAACACTTACCTTTATCAAAAATTTCTTTCAGCACTCCTCGTTTTATAAGCTCCTCTCTGCTTTGCCTCATTGACATTTTTCTTTCCAAAGCTGTAAGCAAAGGAAAAGGGTCGATATAAATAAAAAAGAAGGCAAATAATTGTTTTAAAAGGCTCTACGCCTTTTAAGGCATTTTAAAAGATGTTCTTTTTCCTCTTCAAGTCAATGGCAGTTTAGCATCTCAAAATAAAGGCTACTGGCAGTCGAGAGAATCTGTCTGCTTCTGTAGTGAGGCTGTTATTGACAGAAATGGCTACAGACTGACTGACTTGGGGACATGTCTGCAGTCCCATTGCTTGATTTTGACATATGACCCAAGCATTTCTGTGGAGAATCAGAGACAGCAAAGGGAGAAAAAGGAAATTAGTATAGAAGCTGCAGAGTGAAAGGCAAGAAAGAAGGCAACACATCACATCAATGAAAGATGGGGACACAGAATGTGGCCATGGACTGTCTCCAGGCCATGGAAGAGGACAGAAGCCAAGGCTTCTTTGCCACTAATTCTAGTGAGAGCAGATCAAGGTGGGGCACTGCAAAACATGAGCTGTTTAATGGAACCTTCTCCTGCCAAGAGGTATGTTTTTCCCTAAAGAGATGTAAATGACAGAAAATCCAAGAGAGCCACTGCAATTTACACCAGAACTGAACAGCCCAAGTTCTGTATTGGCTGCTTGGAGACCACGGTCACCGAGGCAACAAAATGACAAATAGAAAATACATGTTTCTTTAGTTCAGTAGTAATTAAAAAAAGTCCAATTAACCAAAACATCACAAAGGACATGCACTGAGGCAAAGACTTGGAAGCCAGCAAGCAAGGGGCGCAGAAAGCGATGTGCAGCAGAGGCTGCCACTGCACCCGCTCTGCGAGAAACAAGCCTGTGCCTGCCAAAAAAGAGGCACAGTCAAGGGCAAATTGCTTCTGCCATATGCTCCCCGATCAGACCCAGCACAGATGCACACACACACAAATGAACCGGGACTTAGCATCTCCAGTCTGCCCAAGGCAGAATTAAAGCAGAAGAGGCTTGGAAACCCTCTCTCCTATCCCTGAAAACAGGAGGGTGTAATCTTTTCTGGTACTGCTGTGTGTTGACTGTTCCCACAGGGACACATATATTTGGTGAATTAGCTATGGTTCTATTGACACACCGTGCTAATTGCAACTTCATTGCTGTCACAGACTTAGGGCTTAGTATGAACAAGGTCAGCTCTGCTTCGCTCTTCTACACAGGATAAATTTACACTTTCCTACTTTAAAAATCAGTTTTGAACATGTATTCTTCAGGACAAAGAGGACCAGTAGGTATAGGCAGAAGCTAATAATAACCCTGGTCTGCCCTAAACACACCCTCTGAACTTTATCCTGGATCAGAGTTGAAGGCAGGTCCCTTTGCTGAGGCACAAGACCCCACACCAGCCAAGCAAACGGTGCAGTTTGATTTTAGAAGCTTGTTAACAGCCACAGCATTTTCCAGAGCGCCTAGAACCCATTCAAAGAAGTGCTTCAGGCACCTCAACTGACTTTCAATGAAACATCCACTTCTAAGTTTCTAATATGCTTTTGAATTGAAAGATCCAACAATCAGGCTTCAGAGTCACCCTGCAGACTGCTCCCCAAGCTGCCTTTTCCCTGTGCTGAAGGAGTATTGTTCTGGTACAGCATTTAAAGCTCTTTCCTCTTACTCTTTAAGAATAGCTGTGCTCAGCCTATCAAAAAAAAAAAAAACAACAAAACAAAACAAAACAAAAAAAAAAACACAAAAAAACCAACACCCAGAACAAGCTACAGCTAATTTCTGAGCTTTCTCCCACCAAAAAAATTGTTAAAACTCTGACTGACTCTAAAGATCAATTTGGTTGCACCCAACAACTTTTTCTATAGATCTCAGAAAGGGTAATTTTCTGTTAGCGTAAGAAGCAAACAGCACCCAGTCTGTCTGAACTTGCTCTTCAGTGGGAAATCGAGTCTGGTGAATCATCAGCAAAGAAGCAGTTTCTGGAGGGGGAAAGCAGCACTGCCCATGGAACAAAGACACGGACAAATTCTGCTATTTGTATACTTGACCATAGATAGCTAAGTAATAAAATAAAATTTTACACATAAATTCATCACCCTCCTGCCTTGTCAGCAGCTGGCTATGCATTAGGTCTCACCTCACCTATGAGGTCTCACCACATTATTACAGTACTAGTAAAAAACGCAGTGATTTTTTTGGACTGGAATTCAGGCTTTTGGGAAATCAAGTACTAAAAAGGGCTATCAGGACATTTTGAAGAAGTGCAGGAGCATCTCTTCCAAAATAGTTGCTGGGGAAGACCCTCCAGTAATGACCAAGACTTCTTGAACTAGCAAACTACTTTTGAAGTTTAGCAGAACTTCAAAGATAAAATACATGTATTTAGAAGACTGTATATATGTATATACATATATCTATATATACATAGGCTATTCAGATACTCCCTCTTAGTTGTAATCTGCTTGTGTTCAAGAATGAAAAAACTCACAACCTTCCAGCTGAAGCTCAGACAAACCCGACTTTTTTCAGTTTCTAAATCCTTTCCAAGTACATACAGGACTTAAAGTATTAATTTTTTTCCCTACTAATCCAGTTTAATTAATAAGATATTAAAAGGAAGGGCATGCTAGGCTAAGAGCAGCACTGAATGATAATAACAGATGTTATACTAAAACTACAGAATGTGCTGCCTTTCTTTAATACAAATCTTCCTCCCAAACAAGTGTTGTATGCTGAAGTGCATAACCTGCTATGCTAACGCTGGATCAGATGGGAAAAAAATACAAGCACTTAGATGCAAAACTCATTAGGATCTAACAGCCTGAACAATGAAATGCTTTACTCAGTTTGGATTTCTCTGGCAAAGACTGCCAGTTCTTTTATGAAGGATTTTCTTTTCAAGCAGAGAGCTGATACAAAATAAATTCATTCACTCTCCACTGAGAAGAGATCCATTCACAGCAGCGGATAAATAAAAACCTCAGAATTTGATTCATGAGAACCATGCAAATTCTACGATGGGGAAAAAGGAAATATAATTAATATTTAACAAAAGATGTATTACTTCATTAGTGATTTTTCTTGGTAATTAACCCCATTTTTTTCATTTGCATAACCTTCAAGGAGATTAGAAATAAGCATTAAGCCCTCTTTATGGGATCTACTTATGTCAGAAACTAGTTATCATAACAAATTCATCCACTCTCCAAGAACCTTTCACTTACTAGTTCATAGAAATGAGCCTATATGTATTTTATGGTATAAGTGTACAGATTTTGCCAATGTGCTCTGCAGTAGCTGTTTCTTTTAAGCTTTGATGAAGAAACAGTGGGAAATGTTTTTATTAACGTTTCTGAGCTGGTAGTTTTGAACTCGTCCCTCAGGAGCAGTGCCCCTCCGCTGTTCAAGCAGAGTTCTTCTCTGTGGCAGACCCATTAAGATCAGTAAAGCCTTGACAGGGCTGGGAGGAGTTCCTGCCCCTCCGTTCTGGAATTCAAGTACAGTTTTGTCTTTATTCCTTTAATAAGCCGCTGTGCTCTGTGATGGCAGTGATTGTGGGCTGCTCCTCCAGCTGAGAAGGTGAAGCTCGCTGCTGCCTCTGTGCCAAGAGCTTCTGCTGCTCCATTAACCAGCCAAAGAGGCATTTATGCAGTCAGGACATGTAACCTTTCTGTCCCTCCCATCCTTCCCTACAAGACTAAGACACGTCAGATGACTATTCAATCTGCATCTATATGAGATAACAATAAACTAATAAATAAATATTACTTTTCAAGTAATAATAACCCAGTCTCCTTTGCAGAATTTGTCCTGTTGCTGCTTAAACCAAGGGGTGGATCAAATAAACAAGTTCTGCCTTTTCCTTCTCATCTGACACCTGAAGCTAAACCCCAGCCTGTGCTGGCCAGTTGGATCTTAACCTTGCTTTTTTCGGAGGTTGCCCTTGGCCTTTGTCTTAAAATGCACTGGGGGCTGCTTTTCATGAATTCTCCCCTTTAAAGGCCAGTATAATTTTCTTCATTATTTTAGAAGGCAAAAGTTGTTATAGGATGGAGCTTAGAGCAGAAGCTTTCTGGAGCCTCAATTATACTTGCATTCAATAGGAACCTGCCTTGCTAATAATTCAGATCTGAATAATTAGAAAAGAGCAAATAAATTGCTTTGCACAATATTTAGATAAACAACCATCAATATTTCCCTTAGACTTATAAGAAAGGAGAGATTTTCAGATGTGATGGATTATGTATCAAAACGTGTCACATCATCTTGAAATTTTTCCAATTATGTAGACTTTCCTGACAATCAAATAGAGCAGGACTCATCTGATCTAAACTTTTACAGTGTGGGCTTCTGCCTCTGAGTTGGCTTTCTGATATATTAAAAGCAAGTCTCGGGCATGATTAACCTTAGCCAAATGTAAGCATCTAAAGACTGAACTGCACTGTTAGGCTTCACTGACTGCAAAGGAAGCTAAGGGTGAGTAGCTGAGATGCAGATGCATAAAAATTGGGCTGATTACACTTCTGAAACCAAGAGTAGTTTTAAGAAAAGAAATGCTGCTGTAGATGAAAGTCTCAGACAGAGGTGATGAAAATGTAGATGTGTCAGCTCACACAGAGCTCCATTAATTTTGGGACGTTATAATAGCTGTGGCACGACACCCAGCACTGCTGCTGTGAGCTTGGTGTTTGACCAATGCCAAAACATAGGTTGGTTGAAGTAACTGGTTTGCTTTGTTTGGTGCTAAATATGGATTTTGCTTGCCTTCAAACATGCATAGGTCTCTTGAAGCCTGAGGGAAATAAAAATATTCCAACAGGTATCTCAGTCTTTGAGATTTAAAGTTCCTTATAGAAGTTCTGAGTCTCTCTAATATCAGCTTGGGTTTTCATCTAACAGTATCATCTACAAAATCTGATTTAGACAGTTTACTGCCTAGAAAGGATTAGGAGTCTCTTTTTGTCTGTGAGTCTGCCCATGAAATTTCTCTAGCCTAGCACTCCTGTTCTATGAGATGACAAAATAAGTGAACATCAGGAGAAAGATAGGCTGGTATTAAAAGTTAAGCTTCATTTTAAAAAGTGTATTACAAATACCTCTTCAAATCAGATGTCACTACAGTAGCTGACCAACTAAATCCCTTTCAGTATGTGAATAATTTGGAAAACTAATTATTAAAAAAAACTACAAGACAAACTAATAAAGCAGGAACAAAACCCAGCATTGATGCCACACTAAAGAGTAACTCGAAACACTCTTCAAGTAAATCACTATCATCATTCTAGAGGTGGAAAAGTGAGATACAGACAACTTGGCTTGTCTCCTGATATATCAGTAGCAAAGCATTAACAGCACCTATTCTGTGGCCTGAGCCCAACACTCTAGGCTAGGAAATGACCCTTCTAGACTAAAAATTTGTTACTCTATAATTAAGGCAAATAAAATAATAGGAAAAAGGGGTAAAATTTAAATTAACCTCCCCTCTCACCATATGATTACTTTTATTTTATTTCCAGTCTTGCAAGTACAACTGGATTTATTTTAGATTACTACTCTGTAAAAGCACAGAGAAGATGATGTTAGGGCATCTTGCTTCCACTCAAATTCAGATCAGCTCAAGACACCAGTCCATTTCCACTTAGAAGCATTGGACTGGGAGCATGGTAAATCCTGTGACAGGAAAGCCTTTGAAATGACACAGTAAAAATATACACGTTCCTTTGAGAATGCAGGATCACATCTAAAATGCCTAGTTACTAACCAGAAGAGTTTAGGAGGTATCACAGTTGGCACACCTGGTAACTACAGATAAAAATTCAATCATCTTTTCCTTACTGATTGAGAAAGAAAGTAAAACTGGGAAGGAAGCTGAAAGAAGCTGGGAAAGAAGTTAAAATCAGCCTTTAGAAAACTCTAGACTTGTACTCATCATTTCTGCACCAAAAGTCCCAGAGGACAGACCTGGGAGAAAAGTGGATGTAAAGTCAACTCTATAAACATAGAATTGCAGGAATTAATCAAGATACTGCAAACCACACTAAGCGAGATCACGATACGGTAAGACAGCTCAGAAACACAGCACACAAACAAGAATTTGGTAAACACAAAGAAAGGCAGAGAAACTAAATCTGAACAACTCTACCATAACAGTTCTTAGCTCTTTTTGGACTAAAGAAATCAGAAATCTAATCCAAGAACAGATAGATTGTCTTTTTTTTTCAATACAGAAGGACTACTAGAAAAAAAATAAATTTAAAAAAAAAAATCAAAGAAGGTGCCTTCCTAGGGAAAGAACTAAACTTCAAGTTAGATCCAAAGAAATCCAACATAATGGATTTCACAGGCCAAGCAGAGCAAGCCTGGCAGCAGATGAATACATGAAAAATGGAGATAAAACAAGAAATCTTGACAAATATAACAAAAGGTGGGTGTTTCAAAAAGAAAACTAAGAAAGTGGATTTGAAAAGAAAACAAGATTGTATATACCTTATGAAAAATGTTACCACCCTCAGCTGCCCAGCTAATAAACAGCAAAATAGAACTCCACTGTGTCAGGCAACTGTGATAATCTATCAATAGGATTTTGGAAAGACTTGCACTTTCATACCTTTTATACATAATTGCTTCTCTAGTCACGCTTCAGAAATACTGTACAAGAAGTTGGGGAGAAACTCAGAAAGCCAACCAGAATATTGAAAGAATGAAGAAATTCATTCCTCCTGTTCTTCTCTCTGAGTTGCTGCACAGTGTTTTCATGAATTCCTAGGTAGTTACTAGGTCAAGAGCTGGAAAGCTGAGACACTAAGAGGTATTGCTCTCCTCAGCTTGATGAAAAATGAGGCTCTGTAGCTTAACTAAAGAAATTTGCAACAAGGTAATATAGCATAAGTTAGAGTACACCTGCTCTGCAATTACAGACTGACCACAGGGTGGGAAGTCATACCCTGAGACTGTTCAATTTAGGCATCAAAATCGTAGTGAAGGGGTGGTACTGACTTATTTGAAGGCTTTCACCCAAGCAAGAAACCTGGCAGGCTTGAACAGCCCATGCTGAAATCCATACTGCTACCAGCACCCTGAGTAGCTAAAGCTAGATTAAAGATAAATTGAGCATAGCTATTACCACCACAGTTCTTACTGCAATGGGGCTATGCCCTAAGCACCAGCAAAATGCAGCCGATGATCCTTACAAGAGGGGATCCATTTACATTTTCACAAATGATGGTTTCTCCTACAGGCTTCTGCATAACAACATGAGTTGTTATTTGTAGATATTGTACTGTCAAAGAAACAGTAAGAATATGGGTTCTATTCATCAAGCCTTTGCAACCAGACCAGAGAGATGCCATCTGAAAAAAATATGTAGGAACGTGAGAAGCAGTTGTACATCCCAAAGAACAGCTGCTTTTTACAAGTGACTCAACCTGCTTTAGGCACCTTGAAGTCTCAGACTTCTGTACATGCAGCAGACAACAACTATGCTAAAACCTAATTAATGAAGAGCTGGGTGAGATATCTGCAAGGTGTTTCCTTTACCCTGAGAAGATGGTACCCAGACTTGTGATACTACAGTAGGGATCTGCAGCATTATCTGCAATGGCAGAAACATTTATTTGAAATAATCTGTAGCATAATAGTTCAAGGGACCTTTCTCAAAGCCTAAACCATGGTGCCCATCCCTAGAATACGATAACGACTCCCGTGACTCTCTGGAGGGTTCTCTCCATAACAGACTTTACACATGGGATATAAATAACAAGGCAAGCTGCTGCTTTTGGACTTGCTCTTCATCAGACAACACATCCAGATGGCAAAATACAGAGCACAGTTTTATATAAAGATGTCTAGCAGATGTCAGGAGACTGGATTCTCCAGTGTAACTTGTAGAGGGTGAAGGAGTCAGCTTTCCCAGGACAGAAAAAGGGGGGAAAATTTTGAGATAGAACCAAAACAGTGGCAGGCTGATGATAAGGAGGGAGAAAGAATGCTTGGACAGACCACCAGAAGATGACAACCAAGCTACTGGACAGTATTTGGCCTCCTTGTTTGCCAGCTGGGAGGATCACTAGCTTATAGAAAAGAGAGCTGCACTCAGTAAGACAAGTAGCACAACTCCTTCTACAGCAACAGCTGTGTAGTTTTACACCTTAGTTTACCTTACAGCTGTAACTTTACAAACGTATGGTACCCAGTGCCAGACAGATGTGTAAATCCAGTGCTTTACCCTCTAAAAAAATTCTATTCTGGCTACAGTGAAAAAAGCTTGATCTGCTGGATGCTCCTATTTCACCAGATAGGGATTTGGAATAACTTAAAAACTATCCATACATTACCCAAACACAGTTGTAGTAAATTATAATTTTCCACTTACACTGAAATAATTAGTACACTGTAGCCTCCCTAACTGACACACAAAAATGATGGAGAGTTGTATATCTGTGCCCACATGTATACCTATTGAAAATAAATGATACAAAGCAGAGCTTGCAACTAAGAAATACCTGCTTAAATCTGTTTGCTTAGCACTGTTTTGAGAGAGATGTTATAAATATTTAATATACTTCTTGGAAACCAACACTACTATTGTACACCCAGAAAACCTTGACTAAGCACACACAAATTAAAAATGCATTTGTTATTGGAATGAACTGGCATCAACCCTTCAACACAGACCTCTGTTAGGAGCCAAAGAGGAAATCATTCATTTAATACTCGATTGTAGGAATGACAAAGAAACAAACACTTCCTCCAAAACAAGAATATTCTGGAATTGAAGCTGTCACACCATCCAGTAATTATATCTGGATGATATTTGCAGCTTGTGCAATGGCACTAGCTGGTTGGTACATAATGCTGGAAAGAAAATTAGTGTCTTTAATACCAGTGTCTTATCCCCCCAAATAGGGCACTCTACTTTATGGTTTGGAAACTGATAACAGCTCGATCTCCAGTAAATGTCCACATGCAATTTCAGCATGTTTTACATATTTAGAGTCTTGGTCTGATTTTTTTGCTTCTTTGGGGTGAAAAGGTGACCTTCCCAGACAGAGCGAAACTTTCCACTATACATGGCAGTCCTCTGGAATCAACAGAATGAAAAAAAGACCAGACTGTGATTTCAGTTACAGTAACAGCTTCATTTTGGCACACATCATCCTGCCTCGTAGTATGAACAATTCCATTATATCAAATGGAGGTTTTTAAAGAAAAATCTACCACTGATGAAATGATTTTATGCTCCTCTCCAGCAAGTGCTTCAGTTATCTAAGAAAATAAGGCATTTTAACACATAGTATTACATGTTATTAGTGCTCTTTTTTGTGCGTTTTTGGGTGTTATGATGCTTGTCTGGGATGGGGAGACAGAGATGAAGATACTAAACACATTTAGGTGGGAACAGTTTTGAACTGAAGTACTGATATAAGAAGCAAACTTGAAAAATAATAGGCAAGAAGGACAGTGAAATGAAAGAGATTGGTAATATGGACATTTCTTACAGTATAATCACATTATAAATTTAGATAATATTGTATAAAATAAAGGTATAGTGACAGTCTCATATCTTAGTATTCCATTGTAAGTGGCCTTACTGTCCAGAACTTAACAGCTGAATGTGTAGAAAACCAAACAGAAAATGGATAGACGCATAGATTATTTAAGGTTAAAAGCATTGGTCCAGAAGGGTAAAGGCCCTGGTAAACAAACCAAATAGTTTTCACAGCAGCGCTAATTCTGAAGAGCTTCAGCAGAATCGCAGAGTGAAAACTCTTCTTTAAAAGGAGCTGTGGAAATCTTTCTAGGTGAAGTGTTACTTGGAGAACTTTTCAAGGAAATCAGTAAAATGGAGAGCAGCCAACTGCCAAGACCAGAGAGTTTCCTTCCTAAAGTTACCCAAGAAATCAAATATGAACTAGTAACTGTGACATATAACCCAGATACGATAGAAAAGTGGGAGATGGCAAATAGAAAGTTGTTATTCTTAAGAGTCTGAAAGTCAACTGGGAATTACAGAACATATAGAACTGATTTCCATACCACCAGTCTAGGAACAGCTGTACTGAATAGAGCTAGAAATAGTAGATCTAGAATAGAAGAGAGATGAGACAAGAATCATCCTGGGTTTGAGGTGGGAAGTTCATAGAAGTCAGTGATTGAAGATGCTTTGTTCCATGTTGGCATCTTCAGAATTTCAAACCCCCTATGTTATCTGCAGAATTAAAATTGCATTAGGGAAGAGTGATTATCCTCTAGTGGATTAATAACATGTAGAACTCAAAGAGGAATGCTCCATACATAAGCAGAGGGATGTGGAACCTGTTGTCTTCTTCAAAAAGACACATTCTAGAAAGGCTGACAATAGGGAGATGAGAAAATCTGCTGAGTGCAGTTAAAACTAAGGCTGACTGCAAAGAGCTACAAAAGATCTTATGATATTAAATGATGTGTGACAAAATTCAACATTGATAAGAGCAAAAAAGACATTTGGGAAAAGGCAGCCCTAACTCTACATGCTTAACAGCTAAATTAGTAATTCCCATTCAGAAGACAGTGCTCAGAAACTCTGCAGAGAATCCTCTGAAAACATCATCTTAATGCTTGGGGCAGTAAAAAGGGAAACAGAAATTTAGAACTATTAGGAAATAAATACAGTCCCTTTGTGCTAGTGTACTAGTCTACAGCTAAAACAAGCCTGGATATCCATTTCCAAAAAGATACATCAGAATAAAAAAAGTTGTGAAAAAATGGAGAATGATTAAAGGGATGGGGTATCTTGCAGAGGAATAAAGAATAAAAGTGAAACTGCATTTTTTTTCTCATCTCTTCCTTTATACCAAGGTCCTGGTCCCCGTGATATTCACAGAAATACATGGTAACTGTCACCTAAGCCATACTGTGAATGAACCAGATAATTTCCTTGAAGGAAAATCAAGGCACAAAACAGGATAGCCAACACCAGTACACATATTCTACATATCCTCTGTTGGGAGCTGCAACAGACGGGGCTCCTTAGCTTGGCATAGCCCTTCAAACAATCCCCACAGTCCCTGCATTCTTCCAGTTACAGAGATGAGGGGATACCCATGCCACAAGGGTTTTTGTCTTTTGAATGCACGAGGTGGTCTTTGGCAGTGAGCTCCTGCTCTCACGCAGTGTGGTCATGACCCATTGCTTCAGATCTGGGGCCATTAACAATACAGAGAAATAAAGAGCACCCAACAAAATGATCAGAGTGCAAATGACAAAAAAAGGTGCTTTTCCGTAAAATGTCTTTTTTCATTGTGGAATGAACTGCAAGAGATATCCATTAAGGCTAAAAGTGTAATTTCATTCCAGTGCCACAAAGTGATGGAGGATGAATCCACACATGGCTCCTTAATTTGGATGCAGCTCTTCACTTATGAATTTCTGAGTGCTGCAATCTGATTTATTAAGTTAGAAATTGGATAAAGAGATACTTACCCTGCTCCTTGCATATAACATAACCACTGATTGCAAGAAAACATACTGGGCTACCACAGACTTTTGTTTGATCTCCTATGCCTGTCCTTGAGTATATTTATCTTTAAAAGATGTGCTTAATGAATCAGGAGAAAACACTCTCAATCCCAACACCCAATACTATTTAATTATCTAATTGTCAGGAAATGTGCAATGGCAGCTGATTTACCTTTGAAAGGAACTTGAATTTTATCTCCTTACCATGCATGTCAGGGAATTTTTCTTGCATGACTAAATCAGACCTGTTAAGTAATACAGACATACTGACATCTAAAATTACAAAAATGTATTCAGGTTTCAAGGCCTGTGTAGTGCTGGTTGCGAAAGCAGCTTACTAGCTAGTGTGGCATACAGGCTTAGAACACTTTTTCAATATGGGCTTCAGGATTTTTCACTCATTAACTTCAGAGAATGCTAAGACTTCTTTTATTTTATTTTGTTTCTTTCAGTTCTAGGAAGTACAAGAGCTTGTGCTGTATTTCATGTTAGACAAATCTTAATTATTATTGATTGCTTTCTGACAACGTAGTACGTGAAGTGACAGTGGAATGTGAACCTGAAATCTGAAATTCTGCCCAGTATTGGATAATGTCCTGACTGTAGATGGGTTTTTAACAAAGGGAATAAAGCCATGTTGTTCTGCAGATTTTGACAAATGCTTCACAAAAGAAGGACAGAGAGGCTTCAACTCACTGCTCCGTGGACAATTACAAGTGTGCTGAAAGTTGACACTACCTTGAAATATTTTTCTCAAGATTATCAAAATGCCATTACATAGTTATAAATACATTAATTTAAATATTAATGATGTAGCTTCATATTTCAGATATAAGTGAAGAAAGAATACCAATTCAATTTTTAACTCCACCTAAATATTCTTCTATTTCAATTTTATCTTGGTCTTTTTTTACATCATAAGATTTAGATGATCTGTTTTTGTGAAATTTCACTTATTTCTGTTGCATAATAGCAATAGATGTCAGTCTATTTCTACTACCATAATTAGTTGCTGTGGAGATAGATGAAATATCGTGGGTTATTATAATTGCAAATGAGGAACTACCAGCAGGAAAAGATGACATTGATAATGTGCAAATATTGCAAGGTTCCTTGAAACTAGTTGAGTACAAGATACTTGAATTTGCCATAGTAAAGAGCAAGCTTACAGAATATGGGGGTGGTGTACATTTCAGATGAATACACTGTGAAGAAACATGACAGTTACGTATGATTGCATCTTAAATTTAGCTTAATGTAAAAGCAAAATTATCATACAACCCACGCATCTTATGATTCTGTTACATATAATTTTGCTTAAGGACGATAGAAAAGCTTTTGGTGGTATTCACCTCTATTACTATGAGGTAAAAAACCCCAAAGAAGTAATCCACAAAATCAGTAGGTGTTATACCGAACTAATCTTCGTTGGCAGATAAATGAAGGAGAAACAGGTGTTCAAGTATCTGCATGAAAAGTGGCTAGAATTATCCCTTTGACACAGTTCTTTAAAAGCCAAGAATCATAGTGCATCTTCCACTGGAGACTAATAAACCTCTTCTGGAGGAAGAAAGAACTAAGTAGACAAAAATAAAATTCCTGATCAACTATTTTCCAACAGAAGTCCTATGCATTATGTTGTCTTTTGCTGTAGGGCTGGCTGGCAGTCCAATCTGCACCTCAGAGCTGCAAAACTGTGTGTAATGATGCTGCCTTCACACAGACACTGTGTGCACTTCCAAAATGACAGCATTATTAAATCTTTGCCTTTTCTGCTTCAGTAGCATGAAGCAATTTGCCTGCCTTAAAAAAAAAAATCCCAAATTATGCTTTTACGAAGAAACAAACTTTTTAAAGCTTGACTGAGCTAAATGCTGAATTAAATGCTCTCTCATGTATTGCTGTTCAGTGTTAAGTTGCTGCATTCTGAAACGTGAAGGGAAAATGAGAAGCAGCTCTTTGTAAAACAAGATTTCTTACCCTTTCTGAACATGGCTGAGTAACTGGTATCAGAATTATACTCCCAAGACTTCCATGCCATTATTTGGATAGCTTTTTGAACACTGAACAAGTATCTAGGCATCTTATAAGGATGATGAAGATAATTTATGTGGACTGACATATGACAGAGCCTCAGAATATCAATGTACTTTTACTGATTGAGCAACCAAACCTCAGTTCAAAGAGACTGGAATGGATTGTTCCTGTGAAGGTAAACTCTCACACTCCATTCTGACTCACCCTGATGTTCAGAGAGGAATTTTCATCAGCTACTTAACAAGGCAAACCCAAAACAAAGTCACCTGAAGTCTCATCCATTTATTGCACTTTTTCAAGGAACTGGTACTGATGTGATAGTCTGATAATTAGGTTAATTTGAGGTGAACTGTCTCTCTTTTAAACTGATTTGCTTCTACATATCAAAGGGCTTTGCTGAGCAGTTAATTAAACAAATAAATATAAAACTGAAAATGCATCTGGATTGGAAATTTTCTTCTCTATGTTGCTCAAACTAGAGACTACACATCTCCCGTGCTCTCATAAAGGCTGGGTAGAATGTGCAGTGCCTACCTTTTACTTCTACCTTTTATTTACAAGGTAAATATACCCATGGTGCAGAGCTGCATCCTGCAGTATTACACATCAATATGGGTCTGAGGGATACTCTAAGAACACTGAGAAAAGAACAAGTTTTACCAAGAATGTTTTATACCTCAAATTCCATTAAAATTATAAGCCTCCTGCCTTTACTTATCAACTAGTACAGGTCTGTGCCTAGTTTAGGGCTCCCTGGCACCAGAAAGACACTGACCAACTAGAGCAAATCCAGCAGTGACCCCCCCATGACAGTGAAACACGATGTGCAAAAGGAGCCCAGGGGAGCTTTCAGCAAGCTTGGCCCAGATATGCTCCAGATACGCTCCAGATACCTTCCATTCTATATTATTCCATCATTTCCGTTTAACAAGAACTAAAAGTGCTGGAGCATGCAGAGACATGCCACACTGATGGATCATGCTGATACCACTAACTGCTGTTGTGCATAGGATGACACCCAACAAGTTCCACTGCTTTTGTACTAAAAGAGCAAAAGCCTTAAAAGCTGCACTGCTAGTCTTATGTTTCTTTGCATACTAACAAAACCACATCGCTTCACTCCAACTGAAATCAACTGAAGTTATGTTCCTTTTCAAGTCTGAGCCTTTTCTTGCACTGCAGCATGCCATATGCACCCCAAAGGCATCACACCACAGATCCCTCGTCCTTTTAGCAGCCCCATTGAACACGGTAGTCACAATCCAGTGTACTCTGTTTTATAAAAAGTCCAAGTTAATAAGCTTTTGAGCAGAATATGCATAATTTTTGACCATGAAAATATCTTTAATCTAAGTCATTGCAAATTTTAATTAAGCCAGGTTTAAGCCTGGTTTCTGAGTATGAGACTCATGCTACTGTTTTAACAACAAATCCAGAAAAAAGTAGAAAACTAAAAAAAGAAATTTTTTCCCCCTGGGATTCAGATGACATTATTAGGATTTTGAAGGCTGTATCTGAGAAAAAGCCTCGGGCTAAACATGGTGGAGGAGATGAACGTATGAAAACCACTGAGCAGTTACTGGGTGCTCTCTTTTCGTAGGCATCTCTTGTGTAATGTTTAAGTGAAATTCTGCAGGACTTAAAATCTGCTTAGCATTATCTTGAATATTTTGGAGCTCAATTAGCCTTTTTTACCTTGTCTATTAGACATCAAGGAGGAGTCAGGCAGGTGTGACTCTTAGTCACAGAATGACAGAATGGTTTGGGTTGGAAAGGCCTTAACAATCCTCCAGTTGCTCAAAGCCCCAGGTATCTTTGTAGAAAAACAGTCAGTCAGTACAGAGTGGAATGAGACATATTCAGAAGGCTGCCTTGGCAAAGAATAGATGATAATTAAATAATTATGATTTTATATTTGCAGAAAATTATTTGATGACACTCTATTTATTTACTCAACGGATAGATATGGACATGCCAGCTGGCTTCCCTCCAGCTCAACATATTATAGTGAGTTCTGACTTTCTTTCAAGAGTAAAAATAAAGGCTTAACTTAGGTAAGTAATTACTACAATCACAGAACCAAATCCTGGTCTCATTATCTTTTTAAAGCTTAGATCAAATTTCACTAGAGTTCATGTGCTTATTGCAGATGTAAATTGATGCAGCAGGGTGCCCATATTTTTGCATTACTTAAATTACTCTAAACAATAGTGTAAGTTGACAGTTCAAAAAATAATTTAAAGGAGAAGAATCTGTTTTGGTGGTTTTTTTTGTTTTGTTTTGTTTCTTTTTAAATCAATTTCTGTTGCTTGCCCTATTAGTTTTTGTTTATTTGGTTGGTTGTTTTTTTTGTTTGTTTGTTACAAGAGATAGAGGCAATCAGTATTTTCATACTGCTGTTTTCCTTTCATCTCAGAAATATCAGCTAAAAAAATGCCTGTTTATCTCTAGTTTTGTTAATGAACTTTTTACAGATTGAAATTATATTTGTTGTGTAATGTAACTAGACTTTGTAAAATTGTTCTCTTTCCTCAAAGACTTAATCATATGTGTTTAATTGATGCTATGAAAAAAAAAAATTTGCACAGATTTGGTAAACAGTTTTTGCCACTCTGTTCTGGAGAGGACATAAGTTGAACTACTCAGGATAACTGTCCTTCAGGGCAAATAAGAATTGGCATTTTTTATATGCATAAGAAAATGCAAATATAACTGCATAATAACCTCCACTTTCCTTGTAAACGTAAGAAAATGGAAACAGAAATTCTCTTCCCATTGAAGGTCACTTTTACCGAAGATCAGACACCAGAGTTGAATGGAAAAATCTATGATGCATTTGATTTCCTGCATTCTTCATAAAGCAGAGGCAATTTTTTTTCAAGCAACTTTTTGATTGTGCTCTGCTCTATCCCTTTCTTTTGGCCCGGCATGCTTTAAGAAGAGCAATCACTGTAACATAAGCATTAGGTACCGGCTCTGACAACAAAATCAAACTTTAAAAAAAAAAATAAAAAAAAATCAATTGACACATTAGAATTGCTTTTGGTATTACATCTTTCATCAGAAAGACAGTAATACATCCTGAGCCTACATAAACAGATGACTCTGCCACCCCTGAAGTGCAGCCAGGACAGGGGTGGGAAGCAATAACTGTGCTGTGCTGGCAGACACAGCACAGTGACTCTTGAGGGAGTGCAAAAAAATCATCATCAGTTGAAATTCCACAGGCAAAGTATGAAAGGGGAAAGCTGAAATGGTTGCACGAGGTGGAACTTGATCCCGAGGCTCAGTTAGTGTAGTTGTACTTGTGAAAATTTCTAAGTTATCTTCACTGACTACAAGTAGTTGTTAAAGCCTGCCCTCCTCTGAAACATAATACTTAGGAGAATGACTTTCCTTAGTCATATTGTAAGTTCAGAGAATATAGTGGATCCTGTAGCCAATTAGTAACACTTCCCAGAGCTCTGCTGGTTTCCTTAGAAAGGATGCAAACCACAAGGGGCAAAGAAACACGAAGAACCCAACCTTCACTGCGAAGTAAGAGGAATACCTTTCAGAGAAATACAGACCCTGCATTATAATATCACTGTGATGAAGTAGGTGACCATACTCCTCTCTTCTGTATGGCTTGGCCCTGAATGAAACTGCTCTAGGACTGGACATGTACTCTGTCAGCAGCTGCAAAGGTGTTTTTTACAGCAACTTTCATGATGCGCAAAGGCGAGTGCACATAACAGATACCAGAAGTCGGGGGGAAACGAAGACCAGTTCTGGCTTAGATATTTTTAAGAGCTTTCAAAAATAAAACCTGTATATGAATTTTCATGGAGAAAAGAGATGAGCAAGGTCTCTTTGGTGAAATCTTTTATTATTTATGAATTTGCCCTTGATGGAATTCATCAGCTTACCATGTTTGCAAAGTAAATAGCTTGATAATCCAAGAAAGTTTTCTTAGCTTTTCCCAAAGTTTGTGTGCAGGGAAATATGAAAGAATGCAGCTTTCTAGAAGATATTAATAGATAAGTATATAAATATGGGAATTTTTCTTCTGACCAGTTTTGCTTATAGTACTATTTTGCTTTGTGTCCTTTAAATGCATCCTCATATTCACGTGGAACTATGTACTGCAGCACTATTTGAAGTAATGAATGAAGAGCACCAGCATCAGTGGGTGTTCACTGACTGTGGACTCCCTTTTTTATAAGAGAAACAGAAGTCTGCTTACTTTGCAGAAATGACACGGGGTGCAAAAAGAATATGAAAAAGTTCCATCACATTAATCACAAAGGTATGGCATAGGGCCAGCCTTGCTTATACAACCAGCACTGGCAGACTTTTAACCACGCTTCCTAGAGTGGAGAGGTGATGTTTTCTACAGTATCACAGTAGTTATGAGTTTTTTTAAAAACAGTAGAATTCTTTCAACATATTGCTGAGGAATACTTCCTCAAGCCAGTTTTTATGAATATAAAATACTTTCTTTAAACCGTAAAATCCTGGAGCTTAAGAACTTGACAAGGGGATGAGTCTGGATTGAAGGCTGATTGTATCCAAACAAAATTATCAAATCCCAGAGGAGCTAGGATCTTCTTACCAGGAGAGACAACCACACCCACAAAGAACCATTGTTTCTTCTCTCTGTGCTGAATTTATTTTTCTTTTTTTTTTTTTTTTTCCCCCCAGAAAGATGTTACTTTCTCATTCTTTGATTCTCTTCCTCTCCTTGAGTCCCTAGAAACATGCAATAACTAGACAGAGGGTGACTGGAGAAGAAGGGAGGCAATTGCTTTGCCAGGTTGATAAAAGTAGTTGCTTAATTGCTTTGCTAAATCTGGGCTTGAGTACTCATTTTTTTCTCAGACTCTCCAGTTTTTGTAAAGTTTCATGAGGTTGTTTTACTGGACTCATAAATTACAGCACAACCCAATTCTCTTACTCTGTGAGGTGCTGTGCTGTAATTAATAAATCATTTGCATTTCAACAGCAGCTTCTGCCAAAGAAGATCAAAGAGCCCAAATATTAGAGTAGCGTCTTAACATCTTCTCTCCCTGGTACTATTCCTATTGGAAATCTAAGGCAAACTCCACATCTGTGTTTGGGGCTTGATCCACAGATAAGGTTCCCACCCCAACCCTTGGGCAGCTAATGCCACAGGAGGAACCACCATTGCCCTCCTGCCCCACAGATCTGGTAGGATGGAGCATCACTGCTCTCTGCCCTCTGATTCTTATACCAATATGCAACAGGATGACTGTGCAGTAAGTTTGTCCCCCACAAAGCATTCCATTCCTTTGAAAGTGTGAAATACAACCCATATTTTTACTACTACTCCCAAGTAGATACTTTTAGTTGTGACTCCCATAATTTCCCGTGGAGGAAGGAACTGTTTGTGCTGGTTGTGTGGTTGCCACCATTATCTGATTGTTTTGCCAGTTGTATCCATAAAGCTGGCCAATAATTAAAAAAAAAACCAATACCACCCACATCTCCAACAAAACTAGTTCCATACACATCCCAGAAAATTATGATTTGCAAGAGTAACTCTTTTGAAACGAAAGCACTGTTTCTTTTGAAATTAATCCAACTTTCATAAGTAAAAATATCAGGATCACTCTGAAAATATAAAAAATGCCACCAAGTAAAATGCAAATCTTGCTGGGAAACCTTAAACATGATGTTTTGCACATGAATACTCATTTAGGGGAGGAAAACAAGCCTTTAACCTTAATAAGTTCTGTTGCAGCTAGCTAAAAACTATCATCTTTCCTACAGACTCTAACATTTGTGATGACTCTGCTTTCTCCAGTAGAATTTCAATGAGGAAGAAATGGTTTCAACATAAATAAATAAAAAGTTTAAAATGTCGAAGAAGCGCTTATCATCAAAGACAGTTGATTTAAAAACACCTTAGCAAGCCTCTTTCTAATTAGAAATATTAACCTTTCTGCTTGGAAATAAGCATGCTTATTATAGTGATTTCCTTAGATATGTTTGTAATGAGAGGTTCACTTAAGAAAAACCCAGTTTAAATGAGACAAGGGATAATATGAATTGCTTTCCTTTAAGATTACATTTCCTTCATCTACCATTTTTATTTAAGAAGACCATGTCACATCTCTCTCTCTGAATATGAATGTTCAGGGCAAATGCTCCCACAGTGTAATTTACTACTGAATTTAAGGAACGGAATAATGACAGACTTTATTAGTCCAGCAGAACAATCTTTAGGCAGGTTTAGTTATCTGAACTCTGTTTCATCAAGGACATTTTGTAAAGTGGTAGAAGGTCAAACTCCTTAAAGGCAACCTCTTTTCACCGGGACGAAAGCATTGCTTATTTCCCTGTCTGTAGCAGTATTACTGGGGTGGTTAACTGAAATACTCTGAAGAATTATAACCATGTTCAACTGGACCAGGATCCAAGCACACTAAGACAAAAATAACTAAGCCCAGCTTTCACCTGACATCATCTTTCTGAATTTGTTCACTTAGCGCAGAACTTGCTGATTATTAGCTGAAGTACCTATTCATAAAAATGTTTTAAACTAATTATCAACTTAAAACCCATGCTGTTTTGAATAACTTTATTATCCTTCCTGATGGAGTGGGGGGACACAGTTGACAACTGTTGCAATCTCTTTTTCTGTTGAAATACTGGAATTCAGGAAAACAGAATGGTTTGAAATTCCAGAGAGAATACTTCCCAAAAATCTTAGCAAAACATCTCTGGGACAGAGGCTTTTAAGGGCTCAGGAACTTGGTTTCACATTTTAATTGTAAATGGCATAATTTAGTTCAACACATAGCATGTATCTTCTGGACTGAGCTGGGTAGATCAGCACTAAACTTTGGAACCCAGGAAAAGGGCACTGAAGAGAACAGAAATAACTTGAAACTTTATCAGCCAGGTTGAGCCTGTTTTAAACAGCAAATTTAAGACTACCTTTATACAAAGAAGTTCCTTTTGCCTTTTCCCTGCTTTAGCACATCTGTCCAGCTGTGTCCTCCTCTCTAGACATTTATTCTTTATGGGAGAGGAGGAAGGAAACAATGTGTGCATTGCCTGCAGGAGGATTTTGCTCTAGGACATTGTTGCGCTACAGACTCAGGGAGGAAAGAAGCGACTGAATCTTGCGTGGTTGCTTTGGCGAAGCAAATAAACCCTAATAACCTTCTCTGTGGCCCACATCAGGAATCTGCTACTAAGAAAGTGGAGAAAAGCTCTATCCCATACTCTTGAGGGTCTCACAGAAGTAGGTGGAAGATGAAAAGTGCTGATTGCAACAAAGCTCAGTAAAATACTGTTGACTCAGAGTTGACTGACTGGATCATGATGGCCTGGTACCCGGCAGGGTAGACAGGGGAGCTGTAATTTTGAACCTCCAGTGCTTACGTTGGGAATTTGCACTCTGCAGCCCTGAAAAGGCCAATAAATTTGCTTATTAGCAATCATATACCGATTAGGAATACGAGTCAACATAAAGCACATGGCACTGGTGATCCCACCCATTGGGATGACTGATCATGGATGGGAGGATTTACTAGAAACACTACTAGACTTACTCTTTTCCAAATGTTTTCCACAGGTCTTGAGGAAAATGGGATTAAATAGGGATGAAAGGGAGGTAGCTGCTGCCAAAGCTACTTTAGAGGCAATCTGTACTTTTATGATACTGTGCCTACCTCCCCACCCTTCTTGGTATGTCTTCCTGAAAAAATCTGTCTTTAAAAAGTGACAAACAACTGAGAAAGCATTACATAAAAAAGGTGTTGGCAGTTTGCTTTTTCCCCCCCGTAAACTTTTGCCTCATAATATTAAATACAATTATAAAGCATTCTCCAGATTAAATGCTAAAGAAGTCTAATGCTCCATCTCTTACTTCTGGCAATGAAGAGCTTAATCTAATTAAAGCTGTGAGCTGAATGTGTCTGCTGGTTTTAATCCTCAGCAGTTTCATTGTTAGGTTATGCAATCCTAATTAAAGATAATTTTAGACAACAGGAAATTTTAACGAGAGAAAAATATACACAATGTCCTTGCGGGTCTATTTAAGAAATATTTTTAAGGTTTATTTTTAGCTAGTGGTTTTCCATATATAAGCTACAACCACATTCCCTCAGAGAAGTCTCTCATTTTCATATTTTCTATTGTAGTGCTGTCATTGTGTGCTTACAGTTAAATCCCACTTAAAATCAAGATTCACTTCAGTGGTCTTCAGTACACGAAAATACATCAATGTAACATGCAGCCAGTGCTTCTTGGTTCTAGTGTTTAACTTAAAAGGTCTTAATTTTCAGAAGAATACTATCTACAGAGTCTTATAACATTCTCTGATAACCTATCTCACAAAATATGAGTGCTCAAAGATATTGTTTCAAAAAATCTAAACCAGAACACTTCAGAGAAAATACATTTCAGTTTTATTTTTAGGAAGTGAAGAAAAATGTCATGGAATTTCATCCAAACCTAGCTCTCAACACAACACTCTCCCTGTGGGGCACTGCAGAAATAGTAATTTTGGTAAGAGTGACAGAATTATTATAACTGCCAGGGAAACACTTTAGTCCCCTACAGATGCCTCACGGCACTCAGGAAGAACTAGCTCTTCTCCTGCAACGAACTAAAACCACGACTAGAACAGAACCAGGGGAAATGAAGCGGGAGATGCATGATTTCTCTTCCAATATACCAATTTTTTATTTGTAAACTAAACAGGAGTTCCAAAAAAGTACAGAGGAAGAATTATTAATCTGTGAATGATAATCAATTTGGATCTACCAAAAGATATTCAAGAGGGCTGCAGCAGGGAGTAAGGAGGGGTTATTTGCCTAATTTTATTGTCCATTGTGGTGAGTGCATTACTGTCCAGAAAAGTAGCTGCAGGGGCTGTGTCCAGCCCTTTGAATTCAAAATACAAGTTACTGGCCTTAAGATGGTGAAAGTGCTGTAAGATGACAAAACCGTCCTCTTGAATCCACTTTGCCCCTCTATAGATGCGTGGCAAAAACAGCCAAGGTTCCTGCTTTCTAAACTTAGCTTGCATGGAGATTATCATATTCCTATTAGCCTACACTTCTGAGTACTGGGGGCTCAGCTGTGAGAGACACCAATCAATCCAGGATGTGCCTCCGAGGCACAGAGGGATGACCCAGCTGCATGCCCGGATCTGGGCTGGATCCCCCGCTGCTGCTGGTTTAATGCCTTCTGCAGCATAGGAGTGGGGAGGGTTGCAGGCATTTTTGTGGACAATGGAGGAGAGGGAGGGAGAAACCGCCTGAGGAAGCGTGCACAGGAGTAAATGAAGAGGAGAAAGCAAGAAAGAGCCAGAGCCAAAGGGAAATTGATGGTCCAGTTTGAAATGGTGAGGCAATACACAGTTAACTCACAAGACCCTGCCCAACATGGTATTCTGCTCTAAGCTTACACAAAGGCTTCACAGTAAATTTCTAAGCTTGCACAGACTTTTCATGTAATTTTTTAAGCCCAGCTAGGTTCTGTATGAAATGAACAAAAAGCTTTCTCAGGTTAGTTTCAGTAACGTAACAGGTCATTTTATGTATGAATTTCTCATCCTAAAACGCCTGCATTTTACATTAAGGGAGAGCAGAGAGCACACATCACTGCCATGCTGTGGATTTCCTGAAGAGGTGATAAATAAAGCAACAGAAATTGGTGAGAAGCCTACAGTAAATCATCTGTGTGCCTTCCTGGTTCTCCAGTCAGGCAGATAAGGAATCTGGGCTATTACAGTGGGAGAAGTAAGGCATTTCAAAACTTTTTTAACCATGTATTTCTACAAGTAACATTCTTGTAGGTGTTCTGGTTCCTGCTGTTACAACCAACACCAATAATATTAATGTTATTTTTAGAGAAAGGAAAGCCTCAAGTTATAGTAAACACAACTTCTCTATTTAAGATCAATACTTCAAAAAAGGAAGTTCCAATTTGTTTTTGTACTTTTTCTCTTTTACCTGGCCATCTTCCTTATGACTATGTCTCATTGCCAGCCTCAGGATCGGGGGGACACAATTGCCTGGCTTGAATTTGAAGTCAAAATAAAATTGCAGTCTAATGCTTGTCAGATGTTAAACAAGAATAGAGTCTAAAAATCTGAATTTGAAAGTCAAGTCTATTTTATGTGGTGAACATATCGAACACTGGGCTTTATTTCATCACAGTTTTTAATTTATCTTTTTGACTACCTGAGAATGCTTTGTCAGTTTATTCTGCTCTTATGGGAACACAGCAAATAAAAGTCCTCTCTTTGTAAGACTTAGCAGGCACACAGAAGGATAGAGGTGGGTTATAGATAACTGCTTGTCTGCATTTAATTGTATTAAAGCTACTTAAACCACAGAGAATAGAACTCCTTAGATAAATAACATTACTAGGCTGTTATGAGAAATTTGCTTGATCTTTCATATGCCTTACTAATAAAACCAGGCTGGGAGAAGTTAACTGAGGTTTTTGCTGACAAGATTCCCTGAGCCTGCGTGCTTCTCCTCTCTTTCTGTCTAGGCTTCAAACACTGAATATCATCATGCCAAATATTTTAGTCTTAACTCATTTTATACTCATATTTCGACATAAATTTTCAGTTAAAAAACAATCTCTATTTAAATTAGTTACAAGTGGGACCAAATAGAAATAACTTTTGATTTAACATGCATGTTCTTCACATTTTTTATCACCAGCTGTCTCTAAACTAGTTTCTTTGCTAATAATAATTCCATCATGGAGAGGACCTTGGGTCCTCAAAGACTTGCTCACTGACTGAGCAAATTAACCAGAGCTTAACCAGCTTCAACAAACCCTGACCAGCTTTTGCAGTTTTGACAGAGGAGGTCAAAACCCAGCTGTTTTCAGTTCTAGGGCAGGTTGAAATCACTGGGTGAAGGCTTACATTAATGTTCAGGGCAGCAAGGCTAAGGAGGAAGGTTTACCTAACAAGTCCTGAAAGGTCAGAAAGGGTAAGGTGAATGCTGGGGATGAAGATCTTGCTTTGCAGAGAGGCATGGTGGTCTCCAACAGGTACAGCACATGACAGAGGACGCAGTAAGTGTGCAGCCCCAGGATGATACCCCACTGATAAGCAGTACAGCCAAGCCGCTGCCTGCATCAGGCAGGCTGCATGCATGGACATCTGCAGAAATGAAGAGGCACTCCGCACTGCACAGCAGATTGGCAGCACAGCCCAGCCCAGCTGCTTAGTCATCACTCCGACTTTAATCAACTTCAAAATACAATGGTGCACACAATTCAGCCGTAAGTCCCACCCTTTGCTGCAATTTCTGCCAAAAATGAACTGCTACAAACTTAAGTGGTAGTGTAATTGTGATAAAAAGCCTTTGGGGTAGCAAACCCTGCAGGAAGAGAGGGGAATGACTGGTGAAAGAGCCCTCTTGCTGCTTTGTGTAGGTGTGGGTAGCACCTGCTGACAGAACCCAGCCTGGGACACTTTAAACCATCACCTTTAACTTAGGGGTGAGAATAACTGAGCTCAGTTTAAGAGGAAGGAGAGCCCTCAGACAACACAGGAGGTGGTATCCTGTGGCATCCTGACCACCCTCTGTTTGCCACTAGGAGGGTCCCAACACTGGCTTTGACTGCTCTTCTGTCTACTGCTCTCCTGGGCTCCCTTTTGAACTAGCAATATTAATGACTACTGTAGCCAACTGGGGGAGATTTCCTTGCTGGATTTCACTGACATGAAATAAATCCAGTTAAGATGAATGGTTTCTCAAGAGGTATATTCTGTGCTGAGCACTTCTTAAACACAGAAAGCTGTACACTTATGTACTGCCTAGCTAAAACCTGTGAAAGAAAATGAATCTGGAAAATGGAAATAAAAATATCTCCAGTGACTTATAAAGTCTTGCTTGTCACTGTTATTTCTACAGCTTACATATATTTCTTACATGTTTCTCATATATATTCAAACAGAGCAAAACAAATAGGCACACTTATTTTTAAATAAATTAATTGAAGCAGTCTAACATCCTTGAACTGGTGTGACTGGAGCTCAACCAACCTTCTCCTTTCCACCACTGTCTTCATTCTCTACTCAGGTAAGTTATGAAGAAGTTCACCCAGAGCATGTTGGAGAGTCTGTCCTGGTACAGTCAGCTGTGACTGGTCCCATCACCCACATGCTGGTGAGTCACACAATCATTAGCAAAGGGGCTTTTAAAAAAATGAGACTGAGATATGAATTATGTTGGTAATATACAGTTTAGACTTCATTTTGTTTCAAATAGCCTGCATTACATTAGGTGAGAATCAGATCTGTGTGTAATGAGGCTAAGGCTCCGGTGACAGGATTTGGTAAATCCTGTCCATTTCTCTTCTCATATAAAATTATGGACACATTATCCAGCCAGCTAACTGATTTTTATGGGTAATCATGAGAGTGAAACTTGACTGTGCAAATTTATGAAAAGAAAATGCCAATAGTCAGATATGTATGACTGAAATAAATGAAAAATCAAATTAAGAGTTTTTTCCCAGAGTAATACTTATGAAAGTTAGGTATGCAAAATTTTAATGCTAAAGTAACACATCTGTAGTTTTTCTATGGGAAAATACACTAAGGGATGGGCAATCTATGACATGAAGAGCTGTTTCTGTTTATTATAAATTACTCAAAGATACAAGGGATTATTGCCATTTGTAACACCAAAATAATGTCAAAACCCATTGCTAAGTTTGGATAAAAAATTTTTCCTCAGTGCAGAATGTTTCTCCCCTCACCCTCCAACTTTGCTCCATTTATGTCTCTGAGGTCTCCCCATAGTTTTGCTCTGAAGTATCTTTTGAGAAATGTCTAATATTATGCAGTATATACCTTGTACTTATGAAAATATTACATGGAAAAGATTAACCCCTGTACAGAGAACATCTTAACACCCTTCTTGATGGCTTCAACCATAGCAGCTGTGTGCAGGACAGCTGCTACTGAACATGGCTTGTCCAAGCTGCTACCAGGAGTCTCTGGAAGGAGCAGTGACTTGAGCCAGGCTGTCCATTCCAGATCATGAACTTATACAGAGAAAAGACAACTAACACAAGGGACTTCATTAATGAAAAGTCCCTGCAGAGGTCTTACACTTGAAAGTGAAAAGCAAGAGGGATGCGATGTCCACAGATTGTAACATTTTTTTTCCACATTAATTTATTCTTTGAGAAATACAAATTCCACAGGGCTGGTTCTCCTGGCTCTGAATTTCATGGAGGTTTCTCCACACAGGGTTCAGAGCAGTTTTAATATGCAAATGCACATCAGCCTCCGGAACCCTAGATGAAAATGTTACAAAGTCCAATCATGGCATTGCTGCTGGGTTTTCAGTCCCCAGATTATAACGCTATTATATGAAAATATGCTTAAATGGATAATGCTCAGTATATGAATTTATGAGTATTTGTTTATCTGGTCTGTTTAATACCACTTCTGCACTGTCATGAGTTACACACTTAATGAGAACAATAGGACTACAGTTTTCTTTGCAGCATCAGCGTTATTCTGACTATACATCAAAACAAATGAACAATAGGCATAGTTGTAACACAAACACAAGAATTCTCAGTAATATTCGATGAAATTTTCACGGTAACTGAATACCCAGCCTTTTTGTACATTCCAAACCTAGTTGAAATGCTGTACGTATTTCATTGTTGTGAATTTAGATGTGAACCTTACCAGAGTTCAAGGAATATTTGTACCCAAATATGGGATCTAGGCACATTTGTAGCTAACAGCATTATTAAAAATTAATCTTTATAAATACATAATCATATTTCTGTGGCAGGGCAGCTTAAGTGGTTTGTGATCTCCTGCTGTTCTTCATAAAGTGCTGCAATAATATGTTTTGTCCTTTTCTCAAACACCCCTATTGCTGCTGTGCTGTGGAATACTGTGGACTAGTATTAAAATAATGCAGTTAAAAAGCAAGAGTTGTGAGGTGTGCACATACACAGATGGGTACACACCATGTGCTCCAGGTGAGAAATGTTGCATTTTTTCCTTTTAAAGAATGGTGGCTTTTGTCTTCCTAGAGCCAGCCTATTTTGTTAATAAGCGGTTATTTGTCTGTCCTAATGCAAGCCTTCTATCCCCCAAACTGAAGAATAATCACAGCTTCTACTGAGTACTTTTCTAATTTAGGTAGAAAATGGCAATTATTTTGCCAAATCCTCTAATCAGCAGATGGTATTACTGCCATTGTCGGTCAGATACTGCTCTCAGTACAGCAGAGCAATCCTTTTATTCTCAAGCAGGGCACAGAGATGTAATCAAAGACAGTATTTCCACTTTACTGTCCTGTAATTAAGTGGAACAGAGTAGAGAAACAACATGAGAAATGTAAGATTACTGTTAAAATGTTTAAAATCCTGAAATTGTTTTGCTAGCATTGTGATAAACCCAGCTCAGAATAAGCATTATGAAGTTTTTGATGGAGCATCAAATTTACTTATTCTAGTCCTAATACATTTGACTGAGGTTTGGGTACACTTGGCACACATAGCTTTGATGAGCACTGCCATCGGTAAAGCTCTCCAAGAATTTCAAAAGCACTTCATTAACACTGAAGTGATCTAATTAACTGTACCTACATTACATACACCTCTAAAAACTGATGCCACAAAACCACAACTATGGGCATATTTTTAAAGACCTGCTATTCTCGAACAGGAAGGCAGTCCAAATAGTAAAATTGCCAAAGGATTGGCAGCTCCACCTTCATGTTCACTGAGGCAAAGGCAGACTGTCAATTTATTTCCCCATCTTGGAATCACCACAAACAGGTTTAGATAGCCACAACCTCACTACAAAGAGAATCTCTTCAAACTGACCCACCGCTGTAAGCAGCACAGAGTAGCCAGCAGAAGTGGGACAGGTAAGCACAAATACATCAACAAGACATCTGAGGAGCACTAAACTAGGTTTATCAGGGTTTACATTTCCCAGTAATCCACCATGCAGCGTGAGAGTTTCTTTACTGTCTCTGCAAAAGATTGGTGCTGGCAGCACTGAAAATGGTGCCTGACTGTTTTTTTATACTGCTTGTTTTCCATGAATTTCCGCCATTTCCACCACACCGCTCCATGTTAAGTAGCCTTCTTGAGCTTACTATTCTGTCAGATCCAGTTTGTGCAGTTTCACCTGCCTGAATGTTCCCACGAAAGCCTGAAGTCACCCACAACCGAGTTCATCTGCATTATTCTGGCACTTAGGAACGCTCAAAAATGCCTGAGAATGTCTTGGGCCCCTCTGAACATGTGAAAAACATGCAGACACACAAAGTACTAGGAATTGGGGTGAAAATTTTCATTTCCCCTTAGCTTCCTGGCCACTAAGCATTTCAGGTGCAACTAAAAACAATGGGAATTTTTTATCTGAAACTCCTGGACTTTGACAATCCTAGACAGGAGGAAAGAGCATGTGCCTGCGCACATTAATATACATCTGGAGCAAACACACTATCCCTCCTGAGCCACATACTGAAATATGAGGAGATGGGAAGAATTAGGCACTTTCTTCCACAGGTCCAGGCTAGGAACCCTGCAAATCTAATAAAACATTTTACTTGTTAGAGACTTGTTGTTGTCTATATTTTTTTTAGGGAGTATTAATCAAGTAAGAAAAAAGACCCTAAATTACTCATCTCATTTCAAAGCTAGAAGCTGAAAACGGAAACCTACTGCTGTTATGTGCTCCACTGCTTTTACTTCTACTCAGGGTCATTCAATCCACAAATTCAATTCAAAAGTAACATAAAATATGCATATATTTACATAACCAAGGCTAAAAATGGCAAGCATGGGAATGGTTTCTAAATTATATAGCAAAACCAACAAATTAAAATAAAACATGGTTAGTAAGAACTAGAACATATACTATTTTATGCCTCTCCAACTTGTTCCAGCTTACTGAGTTATGCAGTAACTTTTATTTATATATTTCTCTCTATATATATCTCTTTCTCTATATATTACCCTTGAATAAGCTGTTCTAGATGGTTTACTCCCTAAGCTGAGTCTTTACATGTTTCTTAATACCCTTAAACTCATAGAATAGTTGCTGACATCAATCCACAGCTAGCACGTGCTGCCAAAATACAGTTTATGAGCTACAGATCATCAGTATATGGATTTTGACTAGGTTTTTAAAACTAGAAAAAGAAAGAAAGAATGCATGAAAGTATGTGTAAATATACAGTAATCACATCTATTCATGTTTGCTTCTCTTCCTGCCATCTAGATTCCTTGTTCCTCATTTGTATTGTCTGCCACATACTTTTTATCTTCAAGCACTGAGAACAGGTTCACTTCAAATTAGGAATCAGTTTGACAATTAAAAGACGCAGACTGGAAGAACAGTGCACTTTGTCACAGAAGTTTTGCTTTTATTTACAATGCCAGTGTTACCCAGCCTTATGGATTTAATAGGAAATACCTAGAAACAGACACACACAAAATTTGACCTGAGATATTTGAAATAAAGATGTAAAGTACAACTTGATCTTACGCAAGCAAAAGTCAATTGTTGTTTGCTGCTTTGTGTTATCTAGGTGACACTAGTGCTAAATATTAAAAAAAAAATGGGAAAGATCACACTGCAAAATGAAATGAAGTGAAATCTTTGCCTAGCACTGCGCTGTGGCTAGCATGACTTTAAGGCAATCTGTGCTTTGTTTATCCTCTCCTTGCCTGCCCACTGGACTGCAGGACAGAAGACAAGCTGAGAAAATACTGCGAGCCAAGGATCTGGCCTAGATGCCTGCTTGAGATACCCAAAGGCAAGCACAGCTTTGGATGAGGCCCTGCTGGTTGTCTCTTACAGTTTCTTCCCTGTGGGAGTTTTTCTCTGAGTGAATCCAGGACTTCTGTAGGCATTTTACCTGATGCAAAAGGGCTGAAATGCAAGTGGTGAATCATGCCACATCTCTTGTGTGTTTTCTGTTTCTAACATGGGTAAGGTTGTCTTTTGCTGTCAATTCCTGCAGTGAACATGATACTGTCAACATCTGTCTGGGACACCTCTGGCAGGAAGAACTGGAGACTCAGCTTGCATTGTATTGAAGAAGCTGCTATCTGACTTAAGGATTTTCCCATAATATGGGAAAATGAAACAGAATTCTGCAGAGGTATACTCTGAGCAATCTCAAAGCAGACAAACTTGAAAGAATAGAAAGCAGCTCAGGTTTTAGTAAAAGGCAGCGGGCCATTGGCTGGAGAAGATATCCTATGGCATAAAAATTGTCGCAGGCAAATGGTAAGAAGGCACAGGTCAGTGTGTTCACGTCAGCTCAGGATTAGCTCCAATTTTTTAAAATCTTGTCAACTGCTTAATTTATATTTCCTAGCCTAATACTTAGTGAAATTCAATGAAAGTGGTGTTTGGATTTAAGCATTCCACAACAGTATTACCTACCCACTCAGTACAGCACTGCTCTCATCACAGACATACTGATTGTGGTTTACCCAGCGCTTGCTGCTACTCCACAGAGGTCTGATTGGTCCCATGGTGATCATGCTCCTCCTGATTTCCAGCTGTTACATTTCATTAAGAGACAACTAAAATTGCCTCAGTGGTTTCCTCATATTACTTTTCCACATAAGCAGTTGGTTCGATTCCCATAGGGATGCCAAGGAGTCAGGAACAGGATGAGAGGGTGGCTCGTGAGACTCTCTTCTTACACAGAGGTAGTCCCACTTCAAAAGACTTTGGGAAACACTCGCACAAGCAGCTAGTAAATGAAAATTACTAAAGATATCCTGGAGACTAAGGGGACCAGTGCATTTACATTATTCAAGCAAAACAAAACAGGAAAAATTAAGCAAACGATGACCCAGAAATCAGCATTTTGTAAACAATTTCCTGTTTGTTATTCATCAACATGATTTTGTTCCACAGTTATCTCCTCTAATAAACATGTGGGTATTTTTTGTGTTCTTCTTTCCTTGAAAGCATTACTTAAAATGGTCTTCTCAGTAAGTGAAGTGCCCTAGATATCCATTAGAAAGCCTCCTGCTTTCACTACATTTTTATATAGGGTCAGGCCTGTTGTCACTGAATGTGATGAGAATTTACAACTGAGTTTTAAAGACAAAAAAGTGCCCTACATTATCTGCTGCAGGGAGGCAATGGAGTGAGCTCAAACACGTGTATAGATTCTAGGGGAAAAAAGTAGGACATAAGCATATATACATAAAGGTTTTACAGAACTAGCAGATGTTAGATGAATAGGGAGATTCTACCCTAGTTGCTACAAATCAACTATAATATGGATCTAGGGCTCCTGAATATTAGCCCTCTTTTTATCCAGCTTCTCTGCAGCATGAGAGGCATCATTAGGCCAGCAGCACAGGTACTTCACTTAGTCCATACCTTGCCACATGTGCTTGAAATAGCTATTGCTTTGTTCATCTTAACCTACAGGGAGTTTCAAACCAAGGATGCACACCGATTTATTCATAATATGCATACTGGTACTATGGTTGCTCTGACACTGGCTAAGAGAAAGCCTTGCTCTTCCGGAGATACTGCTGGGTTTATTAGATAGTGCAATCCTCAAAGCCTGTTTTCTGTTTCTCCCACTTGTCTGTGCAGTGAACTATGATTTCACGTATTTTCAATTAGCACAGAAGGGGAGCGTCTCAGCTCTCTCCCCTGTGGCTTTTCTATCCTGTGTATCTGCAGTGTTCAGTTTTATAGTCTTCCCTTCTAAGGATGCAAGGAAAGAAAACAGACCAATATAACTCGTACTGCAGCGTGGGGCAACAAGGGCACTCAAATATACATAGTATTTCCTGGATGAAACCATGTTGCCAAGACAACAGATATCACACATAAAAGTCACTCTCTCCCTCTGGGCATATAATTCCACATACACATTCTGAGGATCCTGGTCAAATAAAACTTCTTTCTCTCAGTGGTCATTTTGATGATCAGGACCCAGGGAGGAAGATGTCATGACTATCCAGAAGAGCTCCGAGCCAGCTCAATTCAGCAAATGAACCAGGGCCAGAAGACAAAGAAGAAATTGCAAAATAGCTGCGTCTTCACTGGCACCAGGTGCTCCGGTCCCCTGGAAACCGATGCTCAGGTGTCAGCACATGGGATCACAGATGGGATGCTGTTAATGGTTTCTGACTGATGGGAGGTAGTGGCAGGGGGCTCACTCACAACCCTCTGCAAGAAGAACTCAGCTAACTCCCTCTCAACAGATGCAAGCATACCAACTAAAATGTCCTGACCAAAATGTGAATAAGCATTAATTTTGTTAATTCAGGGGCAGCAATTCACGTTTCAGCTGCCTGCATCCGGAAGGTGCGACATTATGAATGACACAGCTGAGGCTTGGCTTGATCTAAGTGCAGCCACTCAAACGAGGGCAGCTGAGTTAACCCAGTCTCACAACCCTTGCAGTGAAATCAGAAAATGGACTAATCTGCTAGACTAACAAACGGGGGGATTTTGATTGGTTTTGTCAGCTTCTTGCAGTGCGTTTTAGCCTGCAGGAATGTTGTCTGCACATTATTGCCAGAAATACCACAGCGTCACTGGCCTCTCATTTCAGCACAATGCCTTTGCAGATTCAGATGCAAAAAAGTCAACATCAATATTTAGAGGTAGCCATTCCAAACTGGAAGCTTTCTGGGGCGTAAACATTGCATCTAAATAAAAGATAAGAGTATGGACTTGGTTAGTACATAGGATGAGTACACGTGCTAGAGCTCCTGCATTGATGCTGCCAACATGATAGAGTTCCGTGTTATGGAGATCAACAGTGGATGCCTGACTGACTGTAGGGTCAGTTTAGATCTATTACTAATTAAGAGTAGCTATCACTGATTTAATTATTTTAATTTATAAATCAATATACATGAACTTTCTGTAATAATCTTCCCACAACAGTTCTACATTTGTTTGTCTGCAGAGAAATCTCCCTGTCTCCCTAGGGAGTCTTATCCAAACCCCACAAATACCTGAAGAGTGGCATTCACAGCATGGCCCTTTTCAAAGCAAATGGAAGAGTGAGGACACACAAAGATTTTCCACCAATCATAAACCCCCAAATTATTTCCATAAGCAATTTCTCAGAAGTTCCCTGTCCTGATCCTTGCCTTCGCTACCTCCTTGAAGTACATTTGATGAGACATGTTCCAGACATTCTGGAGTTAGCACTGAGGCTGTAAAAGGATGTCATGGGTGTTGCCACTCTTCCAAACTCGTTGCCCTGTCTAAAACCAGAACAGCCAAGCTATCCATTTCTGTAGTAGCCAGCCAATGTCTGTTTTCTCTCATCCATTCCTGCATATTTCTAGCAGTAGCAGTGGCTTCATCTGCCTTCATTGACAATTTCACTACCTCTTTCCAGCCTTGGCTAAGTTTAGTGTCAGGACAAAAGATCATAAATTTGTAATGTTTCCAAAGTTCTGGGAGGCTGTTTAGGGAAAATTGATCCAAACATCCATTCCTAGGCTCATAATCAGACAGCAAAAGACTCAGGAAGAAGCAACCCATACAAAATTGCATTTCATAAGTTCTGTTCCCCTTGGAATTATTTTTTTTTCTACAACTATGAACTAAAATCCTCCAGACTGAGGATTGAGATAATGCACAGGAAGCCACTAGCTGGTGAGAAAAAACACTACCACTCAGGCATATGTAAACTGTAGCCCAAATGACATCTGAATATTTCACTCACAGCCAACTACAACTTTTTTTAATTGATCTTTAATATACCTGTAACATATTTTCTCATTAGATATGAAATTGGGAGGAATGCTACTATGGCTAAATACAGACTTGATTCTATGCCCACGAAAATCAGAGAGAATCAAATGATCATTTTTATGGGGCTTTTGATCAGAGCCATAAAGCATACAGGCTATTAGAGGTACATGTACAGTTTTGAATATAGAAGTGCCAGCACGAAAGTGTAAATGCAGTATTGATTCCTGATGATAGTGATAGAAAATTCATAGGCTTCAAAGTGTCTTGAGGCAGAACTTAACCATAAAAGGCTGTAAGGGTGTGTTTTAAGTATTTGGGCACACTCTGGAAATGTTATGGCCTCTAGAAATTACTGTTTATTACTGCAAAGAGCTCAGCACCCACTGAGTCCCATGGTCTTCTTTTGGGAACAAAATACCTCAGAAGGGACACTGTGCAGCTGGCAGTAGCCTTTGTGGCCTGAGCAAAGGCTTTTGGTATTCAAAGCAACGGCTTTTGGTGCCTGCCAGGCACTCTGTGCCCAGTGAGGACGGGGGAGAGCTCATCAGCTTTAGCAGGAAGAAAATCAAACTCACTGTCAACCATTTTCAGCACAAATGTATGTCATTGCCTTCTGGCAGAAGCATGCCTGGGTATTCTTTGGACTTTCCTCAGAGTACTTGCTTATCTGTGCACATTCAGCTGTTGGCCTCATGCTACTTTTAACTAAGGAATAAATGAAGAGCACATGGACACCACGAGCTTCTTTCAAAACATAGGGAGGTGAGCAGTTGGTGTTTTCAGATTCAAGTGGTAGCTAGAGGCAAACACAAATTCCCTAATAACTTTCTGTTTAAAATGGGCAAACAATGCCGTTGTTTAAGCTGAAAAAGTATAATTCACCACAGCTAAAGGATGACTTTTACTGCCTGTTTTAATAAACAGAATTGTTTGGGATTGCCTGATTAACTTGGAGAACTCTGAGGATATAAAAGACTAATAGTGTTAATTACCAAATTACAACCTTTTTTAGAGGAACTAAGGTCTATCCTTTAAAAATCTACATGGACATATTCACCTGTAAAATGAGAGACCAAGATACTCCATTTTTCAACCTAGAAACATACACCTGCTATTCCTGCAAGCCAAAAGGAATAGGGAGTGATAGTCAACATCATGAATCTATTCCACAACTACTTTTATCTGAAAGCATGGGATATCCTGTAGATAATAAGCAACTCAGATGCAGTAAACAACAGATAGTATCATGTCTTCAGCTTATACAAACAATTGGAAACCAAAATAAGTTTTATTTTTAACTACTTCTTTATACAGACCATACTACAGAACTGAAACATTCATCTGAAAGTGTATCAATAAAGCACACTATGAATATTCAGAAAATCCTTAAGTTTCTTCCAATTGTGAGTTTAACTTCTAACAAGGATGTGTATTTTTTTCCCCATGCTTTTGTTTTTCAAGACTTTCTTCTATATTTTATTAATCTTTTTTATTACCAAAATCCAAGATTCTCTCTGAAATACTTGACTTGTTGAGCTGCAGTTCTGAAGAAATCCCACACACGGACAGACCAAAAGGCCTGGTGAAATTGCAATTAAGTCCTGTAATACTTAGGAGTCCAAAAATCTATAGGTGTTTCTCGCAACAAGACTGGGATGTGTTAACACCAGAATTTGGAAGAGAGCACAACAGCTTTCTCTCTTCAATAAATTCTCTAATCACCACCTTGGACTTCCTTTGCCCCAGTCCCTCAGGCAGTCCAAGAAGTCAAGTGCAGCTTTCACCAAAGAGAGCCTCTAGAATCTATCTCTTGTGGCAGCTCAGGCAGTTCTCTGATCTACTTTTTCCTGCACAGTAGCTCCCATGTTAAGTTATGCAGGTACTCAGGAAAAGCCATCTGAATTAAGTAATTCCAGAAGGATCACCAATGCCACATTAAACACTGGTGTGGACACTTTAATTCAGAACTGAGTTTGCCTTAATGAGTTAAAATAAAATGAATGAGTTTATGAACTTCATAAACATCCACCCAAGGGTTTATGATGTGATAACTAATCTGCTTCATATTTATGGTTTAAATAATTCAAGTTAAAATGTATAAACAAACCCTAGAATAAACAAGTCTTAGACTTGATTTCCAATTCATAATGTGATTCCCAATCAATAATCTGTTCTTTCCTATTACACCTCTGTACACAGGGCAATTCAGTTTGTCTTTCTAGCAACTATTTACTATTCCTCAATATACTAGTTCCAGCATCCCTGGAAAGAGCTCATGAAACTAATGGTTTTGTCTGGATGATTGCCATCCATGTTTCAGATCCCCATGGAGCTGAAATTCTCATCTCTGTTGCCAGTACCCTATACATCTACATCTAGCTGTATGTGCTTTTTAAATGCTAGTCTATGGACATGGAAATAAAGGGCAGCTACTGTGATTAAAAAATCCCACCAGATTAGACTCATTGGGCTGCACACTCATATTACTGTACCAATCCATTTCCCAATCACAACACAGGTCAGAGGCCCCAGCAGGACTCACTTGAGGTACCTTCATGCTGGCCTCTGGGATTCCTGCTTCATTCCCCCCCCGTGGGAAACACTGAGCGAGAGCAAAATAGTATTCCAGGAATAAAACTTCCTGAAAAGCACTTCTGAATGAAGACATCTAACAAATTTCCCGTTCAGAAACTATTTGGCAGCAGCATCTAAAAGGAGGTTTTCCTCTACATTTTTCTCAGAGGGAGATGACCACCCTCACCAAAGTGCGGGGAAACCAGTGGAGTCACTGAGCAATTTCCCCAGCTGAAGCACTGGGTCTCTGTGGTGCCACCAGGGGACTACACTGTGTCTCAAGACTTGCATGTGCACAACACAGACTACTGACAGATGACAAATTTGTATGACACTATTCCATGGCTGTTACTTTGGTGGAATAACCAAAATGACTCAGAGTATGGTCACACTTGATAATATGAAAAGTCTTTTCTAGCCTAAATGATTCTATGGTTCTGTGAATTGCTTAGAACCAGGATGCTAGGACCAGCCAACATCCTGACAGAAAGTACCTGCAGCTTTTTTGTGCCACTGGGATAACCTGGTGCTACAGCTGCCCGCTATCACTGTCTTTGTTCTCATCCCAGACCAGATGCCTCATGGCTTCATGTCACTGTTAAACGCTGCTATTTTCTCCTGTGCCTTTGAAAAGGCAGTGAAAACTGGAAGAACAAAAGCCAGCAGTCTTGGAAATACTAATTAATTTCCATGCTTCACATGCAATCTAAAAATAAGTCAGCTTCCATGCATTTTGTTGTTAAATGAAAGCATTCTAAAATAACCTGTAAGGACCAGTCTGAGGAAGACACTATCTTCATGAGTCACAGCAATAGCAGCTGAGGATATACAGCAATTTTTCACACAAGAATGAGCTTCTTCCAAACACACTTCTTCTCTCTCCCCACAGCCAGATATTTCATTATTGCTGATTTGTTGCTAAAGCAGTTCTTAAAACATCTCCAATGAATGTCGTTCTCTAATAAATATACCATGCAGAAGCTTATGGTGTTAACAGCATCTGTTTTCAATCATCAAAATTTGTACATTTTCTAACAGATTAATTGTATTATTATATTATTTTAACAGGAATGCATTGTTAGAATTATGTTGCAGCATTAGAGTTTGGGTGGCCTCATATAATCTTCACACAGCAGCTGGAAATGTAATTAGCATAAAAACCAAACAGCCTCATTAAACATCCCTTTCCTGTAAGAAGAGACACATTTAAAGGCCTCGTTTCACACGTTCCATTACAGGTGGCACGGGGCTGGAACAATCCCCAAAGGCACTTTCAGTCCAGCTAAGCAAAGCCCTCTTCTTAAACACTGGAAATGTTCTGCAGCAGATCTCAGGAAGACACAACCATACTGCTCTGCAGTAGAATACATGCTCCCAGAGGAGGGATTATACCCCCCATTTTTGAACCTGGAGCTTCCAGTTGGCAATTCAAGTATAAAAATAGACAACTGCTTTCACTGCCTTCTTAGTACAAATCAGATCTGCAACTTCCGAATGCACTTGAATTCTTTTTATCTCCCTAAAATGACAAATCTCAAAACACTGATAATTTACGATTCCAGCAATAAAGAAGAAAACATTTTTGTTTGCCATCACTTTCCCTTGCTGGGAAGTGCCTTCTGCCACCCTAAGCTTTGGGCTGTTTATCTAATTGCAAAGTTGAAAATAACCACTGGCTGTAAGAATCTCTGTGTAGCTTCGGTTCCTTAGCCATAAGCAGATAGACAAGGTTACTTTTGCTCCCTCTACAGAATGGCAAAACTGTTGCCTAGAGTTGTGTATGAAATCTGGTACAATTTTCTGGCCACTTTCTCAAAAGACATTAAGAAAATGTCAGTGCACGCAAAGAGAAGTTATGTGCACTCCTAGAATTTTTTTTTTAACTTCCAAAATTCAGAATACATCACGTGTGCAGTTTTGGACCAATGCAAAAAAAAAAAAAAATCAACTTAAAAATGGATTTTAATTTTTGTTCAGTCTTTGAGCGCAAGCAGACCTAAAATACAATTGTTCTCCTGTCTGTCAGGCCATTTTATATTTGAAACTAAAATTTTTAACTATACTTAATAATATCTAGTTCAAATTTCAAAGAGAAATCTAGATTTGAACAAAAACTCTTCTAAGATTCATCTAGAAAACACTGAAATACAATAAGCTAATTTTTTGGAATTTACTTTAGATGAAAATATTTGCTTCACTTAATGTGCATTTGTGACCAGCTCAAGTTCCTGCAAAATGGCACTTTTCTTCAGAGAATGACATTTTGCACTTCTCTCGAAAAAATCAGAAAACAGTGAGCAAACTTACTAACTCTGAAAACTGGTTGTACTGCTGTTCTTTAACAAAACCAAAGCTCCTTTTTGCAAGTTTGGACTAAGCTTTACACCAGTGCCATTTTTCTCTGTTCTCCCAAAATCTTGGAAATTATCAGTGATTTTTGGTGATGTGCCAATGCTTTGTGAGCTGCTTCAGCACAGCAAAAGTACCTGGCTGGGACCAGAGTATGTGCCACCTGTTCACTGTCTCACATCAAAAAGTCATTGGGGGTTTAACCAGACCGTTATATATATGTTAATTACTTCTTTAACAGAAGTATTATCAGGTTTTGTCATGAATGAGAACACAAAGGACTTTGGGGTCTTTCAGGCTTCAGGGTGACTTCAGACTCAACCAGCCTGCAGGGCAGACCCCACTCTCTTTCTCAACACTGATTCAGAATTACATTTCCAAGTCATCAGAATAAGAGCATGAAGGAAGAAAAGCCATAATTACTTCTGTTCTCCATACCTAAACCTAGAGACAGTCTGGCCTGCAAGTATAAGAGGAATTATAACTGAAATATTAATACCTTTCACATGGAATCACAGTAGATATTAAATAAAATACGAAAGAACAGAATGGGACCATGAAGTGCTTTAAAACACAGTTATCCTTGTCAGCCAAAGATCCAAACAAACCCACCCCTTTCACATGGAAAATAAGACCTTTGTGGATAGATTTCAATAACCTGGCACTTGGAAAAACCACCCAAAGTCTCTCAACCCATAGACCATCTCCTCAGAAGTACAGGCAGAGGTGAGGGCAGGTATGTCTGCAGGCAGAACTTTTGTTTCCCCAGGCAGAGGTCTTTCCAAAACAGCATGACTAGTTTCATAGCCTGAGAGTTTTACATGAGAAAACACAAGAGGCATTCACTGGCAAAGCAGGAGGTTTAAGAGTAGTCTTGGCAACACATAATTTAATTTCTCTTGATTGGAATATTCTGGAAAGAAAAGTTCAAAATATTTACCTGTTGTAGTTAGAAGTAATAGGCAGTAGGAATAAAATGATCTGGGTATGGTTTATGAATAGCATTTTCTCTATTTGAACAGATTTACCACATTTTGTTTTTGTTTTCTTATTCATCAGAAACATAGAAAGTCCTTGCCTGTAAGTGTTTCCAATTTAAGCAATCCCTCTGCTGACTTGACTTAACTTACATAAACACATTGGCATACGATTTTTTTATAGAGCATTTAAAAAAAAAAAAATCTGGTTGGAAAAACCAAAGCACCAAGGCTTAGCAAGTGGAAAAAAATAGCATTTGAACACAAAATGAATGTTGGTTTTAATGTAAATTCTGGGAGTGAGGCAGCTAAAAGTTGCCTGTGAGGATTTTGTTTTGGCACACTTGATTATCTTTAAATGGCTTGAATGAGAGTGAAAGCAAATGGAAGAGCATGTTATACCCTCCCTGAAAAGCAAACTGAAAAAATTCAGATGCTCCCTTTTTTTGGTGTTGTCTACATTATTTGGCTTAAGTCTTTAGATCTAGCATGCAGACCTCAGCCTTTCCTGTCTAACAGACTAACTGCTAGCAAGAGAATATTGTGATTCTCTGTACAGATGACTATTAGAAGAGGCTTAAGGCCCTTTGGCAGCAGATTAACCCACAAATCCGCCCTCATAGTCCTACTCTCCCAGCCCAATGTCCCCCAGCCCCACTGATGATGCCTGGCTCACACTGGTTTGCCTTTTGGCTCTTCTGATGTCCTGGGTCTACTTCAGCTCCAGTCTTTATCCCTTCCAACTCTCCAGTCCTATACCTTGAGACAAGTTCTAGGACACCAACCTCTACAACTAAGCAAATGAAGCTTTAAATGAAGCAGGAGCAGGTCTTCCCTATTCTCAGGAGAGCACCCCAGGAATGAGGCCAGGAAGTAACAGTCACGTCTTTCTTTGGTCACAGAACAGGACATGGCTCACTAGCTCACCCCCAGGTTTTGGGGATGGGAGCTGTGGCACCAGAGGACTGATCTGAGATCGCTGCCTTGTGGAAGGAGTTGGCAGCATTTCTAGGAGGCAAATCTACGACACAAATGAAAGGTTTCAAAGTACCTAGATTGAAAGGTTGAGTTCAAAAGATTCCCTTTTCTCTCTTTAGTATTACTGATCATCTCAGACAACCATTTACTTGGCAACAGAGCCGCTGCGGAGCCTTCTTCTGACACAGGTCTATCTTTGCTCATCATACAGGGTGCCAATGTCCCTTACTCAAACATAGCTGAATCCCTTGCCTCTCGTACTTCCAGACGAGCTTTCCCCACATCCCTTAATTTCTCACCATCTCCCACTTTTCTCTTTCTAACCAGTTTTCTTCAAGTACAAGTTACAATGCTTCCTCCTCCCTTTTGTCGGATACTGCAATTCAGGGAGCAAGGATGGGGGAAGATGAATGCACCAATTCTTTAAAATAAAGGTCACCAGAAAGGGGAAATGACAAAACAAGACATTTTTCTCTATTCAAACTCCTGCAAGCAGCTGAAATACCTTTTTTTTTTTTTTTTTTTTAATGAAAGATTGCAAACAGTTGGCTTTTGATAGAAATAGTGATAAAAAACCTTCAATCATATTTCAAGTAAGTGCAGAATTTATCTTCCCTCAAGCTTTTTTATTTTAGAAGCATTTCCTTCTCCAAAACATTGCCAGGAAATGACATTTCACTAGCACGTGTATGGCACTCCAGCAAAACACAGGACTATTTTTCAAGTTCACAGCAAGGTGAGCAGAACAAGATCAAGGTATTAAAAAAAAAATGACGAAGGTCTGGCAGAGGAGACAGTAAGTTTTCTCTCTTGCTATCTGTTTTGCTGGTTCCCAGAGAGCCCTGCGTGGCTTTAAAAACCTTATGCAGCCTGCTGGAGCCACCCCAGTTGTATCCAGCCATGGAGATGTGCTTGGAAAAAAAACCCCTCTCTCTATTTCTTCCTGGATTCTTCTGACATAAATGAGACTGCTCCTTGTCAGAAACTATCCTATCAGCTGATATAATCTTGCCATTCAGAAGTTTCCCAAGGGGGCCTCAGCCCTTGCCATTGTTTCCCTCTATGGAAATAAAGGTTTCCACACTTTCTGTGCAAGATGAAATTTCAGGTGAGTTAAAAAACATAGACCATATTTTTGACCATAGCATGAGTAAAACTGTGGCTGAGTTTGGTTTCTTTTTCTAACTCTGTGTATCCAGAACTTCACTGTCAGAAGTGTTTATACTGTACTGTAGGGTTTCTTCATCCATCAAAGAACTTTCAATAGGACCTTCTGTGATAAAATGATTTGCAATCCTGACCCTGACAAACACTCTGTGCTTCAGAGAACTTAACTTCTGTCCACTAGTAGAATTACTATGAGAATTAACTTGTTTCTGTTCCTGCTGCGGTACCCTGGCATCCCTCTCAGAGTGTAATCTCCCGTCCTGTTTGCTCTGAGATTGTGCCTGTCCGCAGCCGGGCCCATCTGTCACTCACAGTGCATGTCCTTTACAACCTCCTTAACACAACACCTTCCAGCAGAACAGGTCGTTCAGATCAAACCCCAGATGTGGGCTCATCTGGTGCTCACCATCTGCAACAACAGACCACCCCACAGTGCAATCTTTTCTACCTGCTCGGGCTGCTCTACAAAATACCTAATGATGACGCTCACAGACAGACCAACTGCAAGGCAAAAGCATTAGATCTCTGCATCAAAACCTGTGACTTTTAACTTCATGACTAAGTCAGCACCAAGGCAATGTCAGATATTAGACCCTTCTGCACAGTCACTACAGGGATACCAAAACCAACGTAACCTATAAACATATAAATTCTATGAAACACATGCATCCTTTTAACCTTCTGCGTGTCAGCGGCAATACAATAATGAAGATGGAGGATAGGGGACTTATTATACTCAAACATCACACTTGGAATATTGATGTGCTGAAAGGAACCATATATAAAAAGCATAACATTAAGGTCCCCCATCAATCAAATTGTGTATTTTCTGTCTCACCTTATCCAATTACCAAGTGTCAGAAAATAACTTTTCCTACCAACTTAAAGGTTTTTTTTGCCAATTGGCTGCTGAATTATATTTTAAAGCATTCATCTCTGAATAAATAATCAGAGCTTTTAGTCTGATAAAGATATAGATACAAAATGTCAGCATTTGGAAATACCAAGAAAAAGGCAACCTTTCAACCTTAAATATCAGCCTGACTCTCTCTTTCTTCCTGTCCTCTCCCAGAGAAAAACTCCCATTAATTTCAAAGAAAGTTTCACCAGATAAGGCCATATGTTTTGACCCTTACCACTTTCAGCATTAAAAATCATGGACTCTATTGTTGCAGAAAACAAGAGCCTAATAAAATACTTGTATTAGCATTATTTTTTGATAATTACTGATGCTCTACGCAGGTGGTAAAACTTGGGGGCATGCCTGTATTACACTAATAGGAATATTTTTTTTTCCCAAGTGTCACATTTATCAGTGCACTAGAAGAAAATAAGCCTGTATTATGAAGTTTCATGCTGGCTCTCATTATGCCATCTCACAAGCTTGTCCTTTGATTTATTATAAAGATTAAATATATTTTCTCAGTGAGATCAGAGGTATTAGACAAGAGGTCATGGAAGTGCTGGCAGAAAAATGCTAGTTTTGTGTGTGTAAAATCTTTTGTACGACACATCCAAGGTTCAACCAATGCTGCTTGACTGCTGGGGGGATGCTGGTGGATTCCTGTTCCCTGGGGTTGGGGATGATGGAAACTGTGGGGTCCTAGCTCTCACACAGTCCAGAAGTCAATCTCTACCCCTGCCTTCTGCAGGGTGCTTAGCAAATTTCACATCCTTGTCGATTTTGCTGCAGTTAGTAGCAGGGGAGCTGACAGGAATACCAATTTTGCAGAGCAGCTGCAGGATACTGTTCACTTCCTAGAAATGGAAATTTTTCTAATAAAAAAAAGAAAGGTTTTGGATTCAACTGAGATCAAATCCAGTACTGCAACTGACAAATGTTCCTGCAGACCCAGCTTTTAAATTAGTTTTTCAAACACTGAAGTCCCTCTTACTAGGCTAGGAGATAGGCTGGCGTGTCTGGTAAAGCTTAGTATTCCTTTGAGAAAATTCATGCTTTAACTCTGGTTTTAATCACTGTGTACTTTCCAAATATTTTTGTAATGGGGCAAATCTACGTAACAATTCTTGGGATGCCCAGAGTAGACTATATAGGCATATTCAATCCATCTTCAAACTAATCAGTCTAACCACAGTTCAGCCTCACCTCCTGGAGCTGGATAAACCATAAAAATAAATAGTAGGCAGGCTTTGGAAACCTGTGGTACCTCCTGAACAGCCATGGTTTTTCTACTACTTGTAAGCAACTAATCCAGCATTCTGAAACTAGATTCAAAGTAAATGTCACCAAAGTGTCTACATATCCCTGAGAGCTATGTGGTTTTCATGGAAATTCTGCTATGGTTATGACTGAGACAGAACATGAAAGACAAGCCTTTTGTTTTGAAGAAACATGTCATTTTTGGTGACAATAGCTTCTCAGCTGTCAAGTCAAAAAATACTATTATCACTCAGAGTAATATAGTCATCTATTACAGTTCATTAGTTTTTGGCTGATGAATCAGAAAGCAGCCTAAACAGTACACAGTAAAAGAACACCTTTTGATATAAACCTTAAAAACTCTTATTTTGCCTTCAACATCATGCAAGAATTTGCACTTAGTTAAATGAGACTTCTCACCCGATTATGAGCCATTTTCAGGAGTGCAGGCTTTGGGGTGCCAGGAGGTACTGCCAAGTCCTGCCTGAAAGCTTCCACTGTGCAATACACAGGGCACAGAGCAATTGGGCTGTAACTCAAGCCTCATCTGGCACTTGAAGGAGCAAGATTCTTACTGCTTTCTTTCTAGTCTTAGTGAGAACAATAAGAAATCAGGAAAACAAGCCATGTTTTCTCACAGACAATACGGGCTCAAGGCTTGAAAAACCACATGTAGTAATTATCGGTCACATGAAAGAACAAAGAAAAGAAGCCTTCCAAGTAGATTACAAAGCTTTCACAACGTGCACCAGTGCCCAGATCTGGGATTCTTGTTTAGACCAATTTACATTATAAACCCACATTTTTGCAGTTTTCTATATTTTTTTTTTTTAATTAAAAAGGATCTTGCACAAGGAGTTTTATAAAGTGATGGTAGAAAGAGGGAAGGGTGTGGCAGGAATTGAGATTTGTTTTTCTCAGAAAACAAGTGACACATTCTTTCCTGCCCAGTGGAACAAATAATTTCTCATTACACAAGTTACTCAATACAGTGTCAACTTCTTTGTCATGTATTTTTCTTGCTCCTCTATTAGCACCCACAGGAGTTGGAATGTGGCTAAATCGACCCTAGCATTATCTTTTCATACAGCTATTTTCTCTATTCATAATAGCCTTAATCAGTACTACAAGATCTCTAGCTCGAGTAGCAGAACCTGAACATACAGCTTTGGTGAGCTGCTGCTTTAATTGTAGTGCAACCAAGGTATTGCTTGCGGTTTTCTAAAAGAAATAGTTTGTAAAAAAGTTAAAATTCTCTTAGAATCTGATAAATCTCTCCAAGCCAAGTTTCAACAGTTTAAAAATGTATAAACTGAGGCTGTATTACAAATTTTTGGTCTTGCTGAGCAAGAAGTTACAGATTAACAAACCGACCCCAACGCAACTGTTACCTGCTGAAGTGTGCTTAAATTTTTCACTCTTCTTCTTCCTCCATTTCCATGGCTTAAAAAGTCTCCCGAGAGTGGCAAATTTGCTTCTTCTTCTGATTGGAGGCGTGTGAGTCCCAGGTACTAGAGAATCTGAACGCATTGCAGCCAGTCTTTCTACTTCCTCAGCTGTAGTTTCAGCAAGAAAAAGAAAAAAAAAAAAAAAGGGGGAAAATGAAATAATTGCTTTAATAAATGATCAGAGAACCACATAAATGGCTAAAGGTTTCCAGGGTCACAGAAGTCAGTAACGAAGGGAAAAAACTGTAGTCCTTATTATTTTAACATTTTCTTTTATTTCAGTGGAATCCCCAGTCTACTTCAAAGAACAGTATTAACAATCAGATTCATCAGGAATATGGATTATTACAAATCTTTAACAAATTGTCCTATGTTGTTTTAGACAGCTTGCAGTTCATCCATCAGCCATTCCTGGGAAAGTGTGACAGAAATTGAGGAAGAGAAAGCTCAAACAAAAACATGCAATACTGCTTAAAAAAAATTAGAAGGTTGTTTGTTTTGGGTTTTTTTTTTTTGGTTTTTTTTTGCAATGGGAAGAGTAATTTCTGTCAACTAATATTTATCACGAGCAAAGACCCTGATAAATAAAGATCCTTTGGTATCATTACTGTGCCCAATGAAACTAGCTTGGGTTAGTAAAGGGGCTGCATTAGGAACTTCCTAGTGAAAGAGTGCTAAAAATTCACAGAATCATAGAATTGTTTAGGATGAAAAAGACCTCTAAGATCATTAAGTCCAATCGTTAACCCAGCACGGGCAAGTCCACTCACATGCCACGCCTAGACATCTTTTAAATCCCTCCAGAGATGGTGACTCCATCACTTCCATGGAAGTCTGTTCCAATGCCTTTCAACCCTTTCCACGAAGATGTTTGTCCTAATATCCGATCTAGAGTTCCCCTGGTGCCACTTGAGGCATTTCCTATGGTCCTGTCACTTGTTAACTGGGAGAAGAGATCAACCCCCACCTGGCTACAACCTCCTTTCTCCTCTCACATTTGCAAGGAAAAATTTATGCTGATAGTTTTGGGAAATAACATCCCTGTGATTGGAGGCACAGGGAGAGGTAAGACAGGACTGCAAAGAAAGTGCTGACAGTGGGAAGGTATCAGTAGCCTATGAGAGAGAGTCTCTCTGTGCCACAGCTGTCAGGGATGCAGTAAGCTTTCCCAGCCCTGAGCTGAAGCATGCATGCTCTCCCCCCCAAAAAAAGCATCTATGTAATTCAGTCAACATAAAGGAGGCGGTGTTATGTGTGGGTTGTTGCTGTTTTTTTGTTTGTTTGTTGTTGTTTTTTTTTAAAAAAAGTTGTTTTTAGTGTTTGTTTTTGGGATTTTTTTAAGGGATACCATTTCCCAGGCTTGTGTTGTAACGTAACACTGCCAGTAAAACTGATTTAAGTGGTTTGCACACACAGATTCATAAAGATGGGATGCAGATTATCACCTCTCCCGCGCTGAAGAGAACAGCCCAGTGTTTCTATTCGGCTCTAGTATATTAAGTATTAATCTCAGCCGTGAACACAGGCTCAGGAACCTCAGCAAGAATATGGCTTTGAAGGGGTGAGCACACCCACTCCACACTGACAGAATCACCAGAGATTTTGGCTTGAAAATTCTTATGTATCTCAATGGAAATTTTTCTGAGGCTTTAGGTGAGCCAAATTTAGGTTGGTTTTCATGGGAACAGCCAAAGACACATTTCTAACACAAAGGAGGTTTCATTACCAGAACTCCAACTGAAATACTATTTGAGTCCCTCAGGTTTTTGTAAGAAGGTTGGTTATTTTGTTATTGCTCTTTTGTTTGTTTTGAACATTGACAACTCAACCCTTTTTCCTGTAAAATATCACTGCCAGATACAGCTGCCTGTAACTTTCCAGATTAAAAAAAGCTAGCCAGCAAGATGGAGAGAGCCCAGCTGTTTAGGTGGAAATGGTTAAAAACTGCTATTCTTTGGGGTAATGAAGAGACAGACATTTCTGAGAACATCTTTTTCCAATTTAAAGCAGAGGGAATAAAAGATAATCCATCCAAAGCATTTCATTCCGTTTCAGCTCTTTGTGCCAGGCTGCAGAAATTCCTTCTTATCCAAAGAACCCATTACAAGGTTCTGTCCTATACAGGGGCTGGGACATGCTGCACTGAGGCTGGGAATTGCCTGGTTATGCTGAACAAGCCATGAGAGTAAAAAGAAGAGGAAATCAGAAATTTTCTTGCGCTTTCTGCTTTCACTGGAACCTTCTGGGCTTTGAAGACCAGCGTGATGTACAGACCCCTGCCCTCTGTGTGCAGACTCAAAAGGACCATGTTTTTTCCCCTTCTTCCAGTCTTAAGGTGCCTCTAGTTAAACCACGTAAGATGCCATTGTGTTCCACTGCTGTGATTTTTCAGAAATGCTGCCAAAAGCAATAGCTGGTATTGTCTTTGCTGCCTTGGGGGATACAGGAAGCAGTCCACTGAGCAAACTGCACTACTGCTGCTCAATTAGGCTTCCTGCTAATAAACCCACAGCTGAAACATATTGAAAATCCTCGTTGCTCACCCTCTCACCTTTTCCCCATCACTGAGCCAAGATTTCTGCTCCCCAGGTGCCTTAGTTACTAAATCTCAGAGCTGCAACAACTCCTCTTTGATAGCTGGTCCTAACTGGTACTGCTGAGGCCATTCCCCAGAGAACTGACATACCTTAAAGATTCTCTCCTTTTCCAACATACAGCCCCCTCTGTGCCACACCACCTGCACTCTCACTGCCCCCAGGGAAGCTTTTCCCACTCCTGGTAAATGAGTATGGATTCGCAGTCAGGCAAAACTAACACTGGAGTCAAAAAGAATTTACCCAAAGGGTGGGTTCGTCGAAAGCCAAACACAATGTCAAAAACATTTCCATATTTCAACTGTTCTTCCCTGAATTTCAGTATTGTCTCTCACACATCTGTGCCCTCGAAGTCCTGCAGTACTTGCTATCAGTCATGAACATGGCCCTTCTCCTTCATCCTCTCCAAACACACACAGACAGCTCCAAGCTAATGCAAGTAAGAGCTCTTTTCCCCTCTTGTTCACATTTCTCAGAAGGACATGATTTTTTTTTTCATAAGAAATACTCTCAAGAGCACTGCTAATTCAAAGCATAATAATCATTGGCTAGGAATAAACCACATTAGCATAAAGCCATGACAGTTTTAATACAGTAAGAATAAAAGCAGACCATGATGCAAGAAGTAAATGCCAGATTTCTGTGCTCTTCTTTGCTGCTGCATCTTTTGCTTGAGTTGGCTGGGTTTCTGTGCCTTTTTGGCTCCTAATGACTATTGACTGGCTGTGGGCTGCGACACCCACTGCTAACAGCAGGCTCCGTAGGCTGGCTTCACACCTTTGCTGTTCCCAAAAAAGCTGGTACTTGCAGGAATGGAAAGTAACCCAAGCCTTGCACTCCTTTTTTTTTTTTTTTTTTTTTTTTTTTTTTTTTTTTTTTTTTGTTTCCTTTAAAGAGGAGGCCCAGCCTGATTAGTCTGCTGAACTGGGAGAAGGAACTGCCATGTGCATGAGTACCTATAGTCACACAGCTGAGACTCATCTTGATGTTTAAGGGTCACAGTTGCTGCTGATACTTGGTTCTTTTGGGAACTTGTTCCGATTTTTTTCCAGGATCTTAGAGAGCTTGTTGAAACACAGGGAAATACTGAGTCCTGAAATTAGGGCAAGAGGGTGATGCACTCGCCTCCCACTTTCTTCTGTCCAAGCTGTCATTCTGGACTAGCAATGGGGAAACTAAACCTGAGAGTTTTTCAGAGGCTGGCTGGCTGTGAGACAGCTCTCAAGATTTTACTGTAGTTACTCTTGAAGTTCATACAGACTTCATATAGGGCCAAAGCAAGACTTGGGGTTTTAATGAAAAGAAACCACCACAAACCAAATGCAAGAGCATCCAAGTAATATAAAAGAAATTTTACAAACATGTTTCAAACATGCTACAAAGGAAAAAAGAGACCAGGCCATCTTAGGCCTGTTCTGTATGTTCTTATGATTTTTCCACATCTTTCAGTAGGGTGTTGATTTCCAGACAGTCCAGTAAGAGACAACATCGGGGTCACCTTTTTATATTTAAGAAGCATAGCAGGCAGATCAAAGGCCCTCCCAAAGACAACATAAGTCACTAAGTTTTCCTGAAGAACGACAGCCAGTTTTCTTCTTCCCACCACTGGGAATCATTTCATCTACTCATGTTGCTGATACATAATATATCAAATTTCCATTTTAGAAAAAACCTGCTCTTACTGCATTTGGGAACACAGAGAAATTTCATTGCTGAAGGCTGAAGTCCACCCATATCTTTCCTTAACACTTACTATTCAGACACATGATTTTTGTAATAGGCAGTTTACTTCACAAAATTAGATTTTAATCCTTCCTAGGAAGCACCACTGGCTGCTTTATGCTTTCTGTGATATTTGCACAAATCTATAGTAACAGGCTGAAAATTATCTTTCCCCTAGATGCAATTAACTAAATGTGCCATTTTATTTAATGACAAAAACTTTATATAAATAAAAATATCTAACAGAATTCTCCTTATTGTCAATCAGCATCCCACTAGTCTTTATTCTGCAGACTAGTTTCTAACAAAATCCTGTTGAAAGGTTTCTTTTGAACTCCACACCCCAAATACCCTTCATTTCAGAGTGCATGGATCTTATTCTAGCAGCTTTGTTCAACACAACATGCAGACTCATCATGTGTCTTTTTGAAATGACAAGAAATCTGAACAACTACTTTAATTCCTGAGCACTTATGTCTACTCTTTACCTGAATGAGAACACTTTCAATTAAAAAAACACCTTGTTTTTCTTTCAGGAAAATGGTTTATTCTCTGCTCTTCTATTATCTTCTCTTCAGTTATTTCCCTTTAATTTCCCTTTGTACCTGGAATTAATTTTCATTAGCCCTGCCTTTACTGTTTGAATTGCCCATTTAAACTTTTCCTTACTTCTCAAAGGTCTGTTTCCCAGCGAAAGACAAGGCGTGGCACGCAGGAGTCCAAATGCAGTCTTGCCAAAGGAGGATGATTACCTCTTTGGCTGACAACAGCTCCCACTGGATGTGTGCATTTGCAGTGGCACTGAGCTGGCTTACTGGGTTTATGAGCCATGAAGAGGCTGTCGTAGCTTTCCTTTGCATGCTAAGCAGCGCTCACATTTTCCAAGCCCCTGCCAATTATTCCTGCTCCCTAGGTGTGTAGCACTGTGCGTGGTATCCATAAACCGAGTCTCTCACCCTTTATACTTGCCTCTTTCAGCACAAGCATCACTGTGGCACAGCTCTTCTCTCCGCTGAGGTCTCTCTGTCTCAGTCTATTTATTTCTCTTGTTGGAACAGAAGTGCAAAGAATAGCTTAGGAAGTCCAATCCCTTTAGGACCCCGCTTTCGACTTATCCACATTTTGATGTAAAACGTTAATTATTCATGCTGATTGCAATCTGAAAGCCATTTTTTTTAACCTCTGCAAACTATACTGCACTGCATGCATCACTCTAAACATGTCTTTATTGATATGAAGTCTCTAAAAACCATTATTTTCTGTATTATAAGACAGTACAAAAGATTTTTACTTGCAATAAAAGCACTTCATCAGCTTATGTCACCAATAGCTACATAATCTCTCCCTATAAACCCTGCAATTATAGAAAATAAGGATTGTTAGATTTTGTTGATATCAACTATTCTGTGTATCCCTTATTGCTCTTATTACTCACTGGATTTTCCATCTCTTAAACATTTATTACATATAGATTCAAGGCTAAATCAAGTAAACAGTGCTGTAGCTCATTACCACTGTGCATCTGGACACTGGAGCAGAACCTGCAGGTCTGTCCTGATCACCACACACCCACATACACACTATCTGGAGACTCAGCAGCTCCAAAATAGGACTCAGAGCAGTCACCACACGTGTAACACATGTCCAAAAATCAACCAAGAGAAAAAAAGGGCCAGCAAAAGCAAAAGGGGTATCACACTATTCTTGGGGCTATAGGAAGACAGTTCCACGAGTCCCAGGTGTTGCTCTAGTAAAAAACTTCAGCTTGAAAATAAGGGATATTTTAGCCTTCCTAAATGACAAGCAGAGAGAAGATACACAGTTTATGCTTTTAAGAAAGCAGAGGAAGTAAGATGAGATGCAAGGATTTTTCTATTAGAGCAGATAGAGAACTTATTTGGCAAAAAGGAGAATTATGGGGTTACTTTCATCTTCCCCTTGAGAAGGCTCAAGCCCACATGTACCACTTTCCTTGGGAACACCACCACACTTCATACCTTGATGGATGAAAGAGCACATCTATCCTACTAAAACTGTTATTTTAAGGAATTCAAGGCCTACTGGGTCTGAAAGAAAGCATTAGTGATAATTAGGGCACTCATCTGCCAGCAAAAACATCCTTCTCCCAAGACTATTCCTGGGCTTTACCCTTGGTTAAATAACCTAAACTCTCTTCTGCTTTACTCATGGATTGAAAGAAACTGCTGTCCACAGCTGTGATTTGTTGAGAGCTTGATCCTGTCCAGTTCTGTTCAAAGGATAATAAAGGGGAGTGAAGACACTACCTCTCATGATTCCTTTCTTTCACTTCTGGTAGGGGATCTCCTATTTGAAGCACGAGGAGAGAGAGTAGAGGGTTGAGGTGCTGTCTCCTAGATCCTTTCCCCCCGGAAAGCAAAAGCAGGAGAGGACAGATAGGTATATGGAGCCCAGTTAGCAGAGCTGGCCAGGCACCTAGTGAGAGGGATCCATGCTTCAGCCTGTGAAGAACTGCTATAAAAAATTCATCTTCTGGTGTAAATGTCAGCTACAAGTAGAATTTCCCATCTAGGGCACTGACTCCAAGGCATCCTCCTCATACTGTAATCACACTGTCACACTAAAAACAGAAGAAACCTAGACTTTTCTAAGTCATCATTACAGAAAGAGGCTCTTGGAAAGCCCCAGCCCATTGTGCACAGCCTGGAAGGGGGCAGCCTCTAAATGCAAACACATTGGGAGCTGGATGAACCCATACTCAGCTCATTCAGCTCCTGAGACTGAAAACAAACCATCAGCAAGATGGAATTAACATTTCTAATCACAACTATGACTCCACTAGCACACAACATTAGAAAAATAAACCTCCTTAGAAGGTATTTTGCCAAGCCTAAAAGAAGGAGGTTAAATCTCACACCACCAAAAAATTCAGGGGAGAAAGCCGGGCACAAGTCATACCCACAGGACCACTGCGATTCAAGGCTCTAACATTATGGGCAACAAAGGAAATGCTACCACGCAAAACAGTTGCAGTGGGGTTTGTGACCATCACCATAAAAGTGATGGTCAGCCACTGGCAACACCAGCAACTCCTTGAAAACACGTTGAGCTGGTTTTGGCTGGTATAGAATTAATTTTCTTCACAGTAGGTGTTCTGGAGCTCTGTTTTGGACTGGCGCTGTAAAGAGGGTTGATAACACAGGGGTGCTTTCGCTACTGCTGAGCCTTTTCTGCTCCTCACAGCATTCCACCAGTGAGGAGACTGGGGATACACAAGGAGCTGGAAGGGTTCAGAGTTACGACAGCAGACCACAAGTTACCCAAAGGATATTTCAGACCACATGGTGTTAGGCCCAGCACGTAAAGCTGGGGGAAAAGGAAGGAAGGGGGAGATGTTTGGAGTGATGGCATTTGTCTTTCCAGGTCACCATCACACAGGATGGGGCTCTGTTTTCTGAGGATGGCTGAACACCTGCTTGCCCGTGGGAAGTAGAGAAGGAATTCCTTATTTTGCTTTGCTTGTGCATGCAGCTTTTGCTTTACCTTTTTAACTGTCTTTAGCTCAACCCACGAGTTTTCTCACTTTACTTCTTCCAACTCTCTCTTCATCCCACTGTGGAAGAGTGAGCAAGCGGCAGTGTGGGGCTTGGCTGCTGACTGGAGTTAAACCACAACATGTGGACAGGAATACGCACCATGGCTCAGGGGTCCTAGATGGATCCGTGCATACACCTGGGTTGTTAAGCAATCTGACTTGTCCTTCAATCATACCCAAACTCATCAACTAGAGTTAAGACTCATCCATCACAGCTCAAGTTTCTCCTGAAAGCCAAAGATATGGACAACAGAGAAGCTGTCTTCCTCCTGGCAAGTCTTCAACCCATTCAATAAGAAAAACCAGAACTGAAGTCCATGTACCTCCAACTCCTAAATTTATTCTGATGAAGAGAAAGTGCATAACATGCACTTTTTTCCTACGCTTGTTTCAACTTGCTAGTGATTGAAAGGGTCTTCTTGAAGGAGTTGGTAATGATTCCATTTTCATGGTTGAATTTATCTCTTATAACAGCCTCAATTGCAAATTCTACTCAGCAGCAAAATATAAAAGTAATCTAAGAAAAGGATCCAGTTCATGGAAGCCCATGAGTTTGTTGCTCACATTTTGCTAGGTTTCTGCTATGGGGTGATAATTTTCCTAATTGCCATTTATACAGAGGCAGACACAGTTGCTCATATCCAAGAGTACCTTGGCTCTACCAGTTGTCACTGGGAATTGGGGAAGTTCTCCACCCTTCTAAAAACAAACCACTAGTGCAAAAGGCTAGATGAGAAAGCCCACAAAAAATATTTAAATGCTTCTAATTTCTTGGGGATTTTTGGTGGAATGAGCAATTTCTGATCTTTATCTTTTTGAGTTCACATAAGTAGGAATATCCAATTTTTTTACTTTATTTTACTAAAAATGTGCACTTTAGAAGGCATATCCTTAGATATTTCAGAAACCTGAGAGAGGCAGGCCCTCTTATTAAAAGTAATCCTGTTCAGAAAATGGCATTACAAACATTAAACTTTCTAAACACAATGGTACCATCGCACCACTATCATCATAAAGATAAAAAATTGAGGTTTTAATTACTTTAATGGCTGGGACAAAGGGGACAAAGTGCCTTCATTTAAGAGCTAGAAAGTTCAAACCATTCCCCTGTAAACTCCGTATTTCTTCTCTTGGGAAAAAGAAACTTCTATTTCTGTTCTTTAAGGAAGTTGGCCAAGAGGAAAAGAGTAATTATACCAAATGGCACATTGATAATGAGCATAAATATGAATTGAGAAACCTCCCTCAGTAAGAGCCTAGCAAAAAAATATGTTTCATGAACTCTGTAAGGAGACAGCCTGTATCCATGTTCAGGAATTTACAATAAGTACTAAAGACTTTTGCTTTAAGTACCTAAGTGTGGCCACATATGGTCTTTGTTGACTGTCATTATAATGAGAATTTTGTTTATTCAAATGATGGTCAGTTTAGACCTTCAGCTGTGGTGAAGTATTTCTTTCAGGCCTTATGGTAGAGGCTTGAGTTTCAGAGACGAATACTCAAAAGGGAGAAAAATATCCACGATTCCTTTAAAGTCATGAATAAAGCATGGCAGGCTGCTGGCTAAAACACATGGAGTATTTCTGTGTAGTTTTCAGAGCTACATTTTCACTTTTTTTATCATCCTTTTTTTTTAAACCTAAAGTTCTAGGGTGTGTCATGGTTGCTGAGCTCTGCAGGCTATTGCTCTTGCCCAATAGATTTAGAGGAAAGTCTCTGGTTTCTAAAAAGCTGCTGCTGTCTTTAAAAGAAGACGGAGCACATCAGGTAATCAAATTGGTATATCTAAGAAATGTTACAGTCAAAGGAAGGATCTATGCATGTAGCTTCAAGCTCATGAATTATTCCAAGTCCAGGAACCAGAAATAGCTCAAGAAATGAGAATGAGTTTAGATCAGAGCTAAGGCAAAAAATACTACAGGGAACCAAGAAAACACGATCACAGAAAAAGCTCTGAAATACTTCCATCAAGCAGCTTTATCCAGTGAAATAATGCTAGCAGAAAGAAGTGAATGAAATCCTGATCGTACTACAGCAAACAACAAGTCATGAGGACATGTACTACCTTACCCAAGCCCATCTAGTAACTGGACAACCATGTTGGGAATTGGGGATGCATTTTGTCCTCAAGGCTATCAGAACTTTGCAAATGAATGTAAAATATGGCCTTCTGCTCTTTGCTCATGACTAATGAGATGAGCGGGAGGAGCAAGGGAAGATGAACTGCGCTATGTGTGGTCCTTCTCATGTGGAGTTGAGACATGCTGGGTACACGCTGAAATGCACCTCCTTACCGATGCCAGAGAACTTCACTGGCTAAAGCTGTAAACGGGACCTTTCCAGCACGCTAAAATTCACCTTAAGAAAAAACATATCTTTACAGAAGGTGTTACAACATGGTCTGAATGACCAGTGCTGTCCACTGTACTGTTAGGAATGATCCCTCCCTGTGGTGTTTGAGAGAGGAACATGCATTTGCATGCTGTGAGCTGCAAATGCAAGCGGAGCGCTCCAGCAGCGTGCTGGGTGTGCCTATACAGAGCCACTTGACCATGACATTGGCAGCAGAGTTCATTTTTCATCATTGTGAAGGTAAATGTGATAGGTGTCTGCATGAGGTTTCAATACAGAAGTAGGATAAAACTCAAAACCAAATCCTGACATTTCTTATACTTGAAATGAAGTGATCTTTTTTCACCCCTTCACTGCTGGCACTGGACAAAGTAACAAACCGCTGAAATCTGACTTGGTTCCATGCTGAAAGTTTCCTTTCAAAGTTACAAAGATTCTGCTACCAAGCAGATAAAACAAGCAAACAAAACCCCCAACAAACCACAACAACTACAACATAAGACTTTCTGAGCATTTTTTGACAATATAAATTGCCTCTGTCCATATAATCTGTGGGGAACAGTGTTCTCAATCTTAAGTACTGCTCTCTTTTAGAAGTATCTACACAGCATCCTACAAGTGCCACAGATCCGCTTCTGTCAAGTCAAATATCATACGCTCTTCCAACTGAGCTGGAACTTTTGCCATGCAAAACCTGGGGTTCAAAAATCTCTTTGACTTGCAAATTCAAGCAAAATGCTGTTTAAGTAGAGACTGACTTGAACCATGACATCTGGCTGAGTACATCAAGCTTTACAAGGTTTGTGATGGTGTTCGGAATGAAAAATTTCTTAAGTATTTAGTTACATGGGGAGGACACAAGAAAGAAAACAGGCATATGCTTGCAGGTATTTATACACAAATGTATAAAAATGGAACCTGATGCACATGCAATAATAATGAAAAAATCCAAAATAAATTAATCATAGCAGGTGAAGAACACCTTCATTCACTTGCCAAACCCAAGGAGTAGCTGAACTAGCTCACAGCAGCTGAATTCTAAAAGTGACACCCATCTTCATATAGGCTTGCAATTTTTAAATTTTATTTATCTCACAGGGCCCAATGGCCAAAGAAGGCCAAAAAGAAAAACAAATGAAAACAACCCAAAATAAAAGTATTGCCAAAAAGCAAGATTCTTGAGTCTCTGTGCAATGCCAGAAAATGTATTAGTGAACTGATGCCTCTCTTGCTGTTTAGTGAACTGGCTGTTCTGCCAACTTGAGATGAATAAGAGAAGGGAGCATCAGTTCACTGGAACTACAGGATCTTCCTATTTCCTTTTAGGCTCATGGATTTCCATGCTCAGCATAAGCTTATTGACTTCATAACGAAAATGGTATTTGACTGATATGACAGAAATGCATAGAAAGCCAAACCTACATTAGTAGCTAGAGTCAAACAATGCAGACAAAATGCTGTCCTTACTTTAGTGACAGACACAAGAAAGAGAAAAGAAAACACCTCCTGAAAACTATCTTGTTTATACATGTGGACTTCAAAGGAAAGGAAGCTACATAACTGAGCCTAACGAGTCCCTCCTTACTTCACCATTTAGGTATCACGTCTAATTCTCTTCAATGACTGCTAGAGGAGCCCAAGTTTGTCAGCTGTAGAGAGCAGACAGTCAGAAATTGCTCTTCTCTATTGAGACGCTGGAGCAGGCAGCAAATTCTGTCTTAAGTGCCATGGCAGTTTGCTAGAAGACATCTTCTTACCCTCATGGCTATAAACCAGCAGACAATTTTGGGGCTGTGAATATTAATGAAAGCTTTAGTCATCTCACTCTTCTATTTCTCAACAGGGAAAAATTCAGATTCACACAGGCAAAGTTCCATACAAATGTCTGCACCTGGCTTTCCCTTCAGGAGGAACCCAAATTTCAAAAATATTTATCCAATAAAACCAGTGTGCTAGAGTAAGGAAAGCATCTTGTTTGGCTGGTGCCTGGGACAAGAGGGAAGAGGTCTTTCAATACTGGTTCCACTTCCATCCATCCTTCCTTCCATCCTTCCTTCCATCCTTCCTTCCATCCTTCCTTCCTTCCATCCTTCCTTCCATCCTTCCTTCCTTCCTTCCATCCTTCCTTCCATCCATCCTTCCATCCATCCATCCATCCATCCTTCCATCCATCCATCCATCCATCCATCCATCCATCCATCCATCCATCCATCCATCCATCCATCCATCCATCCATCCATCCATCCATCCATCCATCCATCCATCCATCCATCCATCCATCCATCCATCCTTCCACATGTCTGTGTACTTACACTGCTGACTGTTCAGCTTGTGCATCTGAATTTTTATCAGTGCTGACATTTTAAGAAGCTTGGAAAGTAAAATGAGATAGATAGGATTCTATAAAGGTCTCTAGCAGCATGACACACATACTCTTTTTATCAGTTGAATTTCAGATGATACAGAAGAAATAACATTTCTATTTATTTTATTTATTTACTTTACCAAAAGCAAGGTTGATAGAGTCTCCATGTTAAAAATAACATTGGAACTGCACACATACTGCGTCAGATAGTATCAGAATATTGGAAATGTCAAAGCAGCTGCACCCATGCATGGGGTAAAGAGAGATAAAGCTGGTGCCATAATCCTTATGACATGGACTGCTGACATTAGGGACTGTGTCTGCAGACCGTGTGGATGTGAATATGTGGATCACAAATACTTCGGAGAAGTTTGCTAATACACTGACTGTGGATGCAGTAGACCACAGTGACATTTCCAGGCCTGGCTCATTTGCCACGATGCAGTTAATGAGTATTTTAGTTATTTATCGTAAGAGCTTTAATGTACAGAAGTCTGGTTACCAACATTTCCATCCATTTATCCTTGAATCTGTATTAAAAGGATAACTAACACTCAAGACAACACTAGTTGTGTTGCAGCTGAATGCCCCTCAGTCTACTGCTGAAGATAAAGAATAGTTATCAAAATTTCTAACAAAACTTAGACACTTCTTTCTTGTAATAATATTCTCAGTATTCCTAACATTACACTTCTGTGCTTCCAAAAGATTTAAAATACCATTAGTCTCTCTTCTTTCAAACAGATAATCAACTTCTCTTTGGAGGCAAGGTGAAATAAAAATCATTCTCTGCTACCAAAATCTCCCAAGATAAATTAAATAATTCGATCCATTTTAGTTTTATTCCCTGCACTTCTATTGCACAAAGCCATTAGACTAATGGCCTGAAAAATGTCATGCAAAAGATGACAGAGGGCAAGATCCTTCACTTAAGTAGTGATAGGGGAGGGAGGGTGTCTACTGAACTGCAGCACTAAATCTGTCATCCTAGCCTTGGGCTGCACAGCTCAGGGCAGGAGAAAGGAAAGGCAAGATTTGAAGTACACCTTGCATCCTTTCCAAAAGGATTCCAAAATCAACAGATACACTGGGTCCTTCCTGCACAAAAGCCTGCACATCTTAAATTGCGACCTTTGAGATTCAGAGTTTCGGTAAGTCACTGAGACTGAAAACCTCTCCTATTTAGGGGCAAAGAAATGGGTACAACAGTAATCACAAATCAAGTGACACACACCAAGGTCTTGGAGCCTGCACGTCTCTCACCCCAGTCTATGTCCTGACTAGCACACTATAAATGATAGATATGCAGTAACCTGCCCTCCTCTTCTCTTCAGACATTTTGGACACAGTTCTATTTTATAGGAAGGAGGGGCGTTGGGGAAGGCTAGGGAAATGTTTGGCTTTTATTCTCCTGAGTCATATTTTAAAGCTTCCAAAATTTCTACTGTCTATGCAGAGGCTGCCAGTCAGGTCTGGTCATCTCTTATTTGTGTTTTTTCTCACTTGGGACCCAGAGCTTTCCTTCAGTGAGGAACACTGCTTGTGCATGAGATCTCTTTACAGCACATCTTAATGATGTCTGATGGGCATTATGATTTTGGGCATGTTTTAGGCACAGTAATGCCTGTGCACTGCCAAGCCAGAATGCTATGTCTAGTAGTTCCAAAGAAGCTACAGCAGGTGGTTTTACAATGACAGATTTTATTTTTGATTGAAATTATACTGTGTGCTCATTGTTTTTCAGAGCAACAGAAGTAATTAATCTTCTTTTGAATCTAAGAGTCTCATCCAAAGGCAAAGGCTCTGCTAGATTTGCCTTATCTTCAGTAAGCTCGACCCAAAGCCAGAAAAGTCAGGGAGAGATGACAGTGACACGAACAAACATCCTTTTACTCCTCTCCACCCAATGCTTTATAAGACAAGGAGACTAAAAGCAACAGACCAGTGAAGATTCATGTCACTTCACAAGAGCAAAAAAACAGCAAGAGGACAGTTTTCCACCTCATAGGGATGGCAAGAACATCATTATTTTCCAAGAAGCGTGCAAATCAAAGTCACAAAGGAAAAACAGGGCCTCCAAGTGTGTCCCAGCTTCACCCCTCTGCAGCTTTGCTGCATTCATCTAGATAATGGCAAACATCACAGTACCTTCCAGTTTCAAAAGGAAGTTACTGAAACACACAAACAAAGCTGGCTTAACCACTGTACACTCTGGTGCTGCCCCTCAGTTACAGCACTGCCCTGATGCTGGGGCTTGGCTAATGGAGTTGGGAAGATGTGTGAGACCTGGCATGATCCATTAAACAGCCTACAAATATATCCAATTAATCTTAGACATCCTGGCAGACTGTTAGCAATATGGTACTGCATATACTTATGCTGTGCTCCAGAAATTAGATTCTGGCTAATTGCAGGCTGAATAAGGTGTCAGCAACAGGAAGCCAAATTTGGTATAGGCTGATTACAAACAAGAGAATCTTAGGGCATACAAAGAAACAGCTATACATTTACTACCAGTCACTGAAATAGATCAAGAAACAAAATCTTACAATACAAAATTGATGTGGAAAGCCTACCTCCTTTGCTGAGGGAGCAGCAGTGAATGATAATGTTATAAATATAATTGTATACTCAAAGGATAGGTTTTGCTCATCAGTCAAGGAGCCAATAAATGAACTCTGTTGCTTTTAATGATACAATATACAAACAAAAGAAAAGGAAAAGAAAAAGAGAAGAAAGGAAGAGACATCACATGGCAGAATATTGAGTCTTCTGATCTCTTCCCGACACACCCAATATTTCTCTGATGTTAAGCTCTGACAGGCAGTGACAACATCAGTGAATAAAACTCCAGTAATGGTTGTAAAAGGAAGTACTTCATCTATCTCATTTTCTTCTAAAGAATCCCAAGTTTTAAAAAAAGTAAGAAGCCAGCTGAGCAAATCACCCTCTAAGAGAAACATCTCTAAGTAACTAAGAGATGTACTTGGAAAAGACAAAACACAGAAATGGATACCAACTGCCTACTTGGGCAGGGATCAAAGCATAGAATAGGACATAGAGGTGATGGATGTAAAAAAAAGACACAGAAAGCCAAGTTTATTTAGCCAGGTCGACATCAAACAGTTTGAAGTGCTCTGGTAATAGCAGAGTGCAACAAGAACATGCCGCTCCATGATCCACCATCCACACCTTGCCTCTTTTTTACAATTTGCTTGCCCCCTTCACAGATTGAAACCTTGTGGTCTTTTATGGTTTATCAAACAGATCTATATTATATTTTTGATGTATCTAAATGGATACAGAAGAAGCAAAACTAGGCATACTAATCGAGATGGCAACAAATACTCAGAGCAAATCATTATTGTTAAATACAGGAAAACTGCTGTATGGCTTTCATCATACTTGAAGGCATTTTATCTACTTTTCTGAAGTCCCTACAAGGAACTGATTTTTCATTGCCAGTTCAGTATTGCCCCAGTCTTTGCATTTTAGATGCTTACATGTCTCAAGACTCAAAAGTTGGTTTTCAGAATAAAAAGCAGGATGGTAAAATGCTATCAAAAGATGACAACTGAGTTACAGCACTGGAAAGAAGAGAAATCAATAAGAGGAGACAGAACTGAAACAGGCAAGCCATCTGCTCTCTAAAGACCCGAAGAATTGAGATGTCCTCTTATCCGTGTCATCATGTCAACACTGTGTAATAAAAATGAGAGGGTGCTGAGCCATCATGACCAATTCCATCATTTTTGTCAGTTTTATTCCTAAAACTCAAGTCAGTGATACTGATATACAGAATTCCCAGAAAAGGTGGCTAACATTTCTTCAGTAAAGGAGTTTTCACTGGAAAACAAAGAACTTAGTCATCTTCTTGCATAAGCTTGACCCAATCTTGTGTACATTTTTTCTCCCCATACTATCTAATTTACCAAAGTGAAGACTTGCTTACTAGCTACATTTTTCCTACAGTTTCTGTTGATAATGTAAATTATATTGCAATTTGGACAAGACATCTCCCAGGGCTCCTCAAAGTACGCCTGGAGCTTTGCTGGGTGACAGCTCATGCAAACCTGGCAGTGAACTTCCTATTGCCAGTGTGGTGTCACCTGGAACGGTACACAATTTTCTTATTTTGTGGCCAGCAGTTTTTGCTACAGGTAGTTTAACAGGATATGAGTTAGTCACTGCAGAGATGCATGTGAGCAGTAATGACCTGCCTCAGGCTTGGTGATATTTCTTCAGCTTTATTTTGGGACACAAATGTCCACTCCTCTCGTTCCACATTTCTTCTGCTGCAGACTAGCCAACTGAAATGATTTCTAGTGTTTAAGGAACGCCTCACATATCAGCCATTCCCATTTGTTAGTCTTGGCAAGTAAGCCAGAAGTATGTCCCTCTTAAAGCCCAAATTGACCTTTTGTTCCTCTTCTCTTCCTCTCCACTGTCCTCCCTGCCTGCAGGCCATGTCCAGCCACAGCAGCGCTAACAGCATCCCTGTTAGTCTCTGATCTCAGCTCAAAACCACAGGTAACTAAGGAACTTCTGTTAGTCCCCAGTGTGCAAGACACACTGACAGGAGCAGGGCACTGGGACTTTGCCCCCTCTGCTCCCTGGTAAAGGAAAGGTAAAGGATCAAGTCCTGTCTGCCTTGGGATTTTGCCATCTGGAAGTTACCATGAGTAGAAATCATAGAAACATAGAATTAACTGGGTTGGAAGAGACCTCCAAGATTATCAAGTCCAACCCTTGATCCAATCCCACTGTGATTACTAGATCATGGCACTCAGTGCCACATCCAGCCTCATCTTAAAACCTCCAGGGATGGTGAATCCACCACCGCTCTGGCCAGGCCATTCCAATGCCTGATCACTCTCTCTGTAAAGAACTTCTTTCTAATATCCAACCTAAACCTCCCCTGACAGAGCTTAAGCCTCTTGTCCTGCTGCTGATTGCCTGGGAGAAGAGACCTCTTAGAAAGTGTGATTTATTCTCAGTCTGCAAAACACCAAGGGTTTGTATCTTTTAGAGCAGAAAGTGGTGTTGGTGAAAGCAAAATGGGCCACCTGTTGGGACATGGAGTATCTTTGCCTGATATCATCAACTTTGGCATAGCATTGTATTCACCCAAATAAAACACTACAGAGTTCAATTGACAAAAATAAACCAATTTTGTTCTATGACCTGTTCTGCAAAAGAGGCATATTTCACACTGCAATGAAAGCCCATGCCTTTCCCTCCCTGCCTCTTTCTTTATGGTAACTATCCCTCAGAGACTAAAGACTCACATTGCATAATTATATCAGCTGTTGAAACCTCAAACATGTTTTTCAGCTTCCCACGCTTCACAGCAGGACCAGGTACATTGTTTTTTGCCTACTTATCAATTCTATGTAGCCTAATTTTTTAACTACCAAATATTTTAGTATTTTTGACAGGTACAATTGTAAAAGACTGCAATGCCTCATAGCCACATCCTGTGCTCACTCTACAGATGGTAATGGAAGAGCAGTTCCTGTTTGAAATAATGTGAAAATTAGTGAAGTAAAACTTATTTTTATACACAGCTCTTGCAGAGCTTACACCCTCAGAGACAATCCCTTCAGTGATCCTAACGTAATCGTTCTCAAAGTTTGCAGTTGTAAGAAATAACAGTCTTCAATTCCAGGCAGGAATCACACGCATACACAGACGCGTATGCACAGACACAACCCCCATGCAGAGCCCTCCCCCTTTCTATTTGGAAAAGATATTTATCTCAAAGCTCTAGAAGAAGCACAGTGGCAGAAAAACAATTGTTGGAATTCCTACAGCAACAGTATCTCACTCCATGCTGATTTTCATGCATATATAAGATCATAGAATAATTTTTGCTTAAACAGCAAAACCCTGAAGTATAGGAGCACATAATAAACAGATTGAGTATGAGCTCTGAACTTAACCTTTCGGGTATGTTCATTCCTAATATTATTTGTGTATCCACTACACTTGCACCTAAAGACCATAAAAACCTGGAGCCTTACAGTCCTTGGAACTAGGAATGCAAATGGCAAGACAGAGTACTTTCCTCCTACCCTCCACTAAAGGACTCATAGTCTATTTACTGACCTGCAGGTACATGAAAGGAAATCCCACTATTTCCATTTTACAGACAAGAAATTTGGGTATGGAGTGATACATGGATGGACATGTGTGAAGCTGCCCAGAGTTACTGTGCATAGAATGCTTGAACTGAGAACCCTCATCTGTCAGTGATAAAAAACCACTTTGCTTTGTCTAGTTGCTCTCTTCCAACACACTTTTAGGTAACTGCTTTCCACTTAAGTTTTCTTGTCAGATTCTCTGCATAAATATCAAAAGTATTGCACTTCAATTGTTCCACTCACTCTTCCTGTTAGGTCATTTCTGGGTTTCTTTGAAGCCTCCACAGCTCTTTCCAGCCACACTAGAGATGTGTCTAAATCATGTTCCAGATCCAGGCTCAGACTTTGGCTGGACACTGAGATTAGCAATTTTCAGTGTATGAACATCTTAGATAAATCCCATTGAAATCTCTTCTTCATGCACTTGTTCCACTAACTATTGTTCTCTTGCTCATCACTCATATCCTCTGCTATGACCCAGCACTACCACAGCCCTCCCAGAGACCACTGAAATTAGCACACCGAGAAGTGCTCTGCACATACCAGGAAATGTTTAAAATTGCAGTGCACCTTGATCTCTTGTAGTTTTGGCTCCTTCTCCTCTACAAGCTTATCAATCACTTTTCCATATTCACATTCAGAAAGTATTTTCATTCCTCTTCATGACTATGGAAGTTTCAAAATGCCTCCACTTGTGTTATCTCCTCAATTCTTGCCCATTTTTTTCTTAGAACTTTTACAACTCTTCACCATCCTGATTCTCCCAATATCTTCCTCGCAGCCCTCCTCTGGCAGCATTTAGAGCTCAGTCCTGATTGCTCTTTTATCCCTGGAGGTGACTCATATCTTTTTCTATACTTGACCTCTCCCTCTTGGTTCAGTCTACCATGTCTGACTGCCTTTCTGGCATCCTGTCCCGTATATCTCTTGGCCATACCTCATTCTTCCCTCACATACAGTTTCACTAGTCCATTTTCAACACCATTTCTGTTATTCTGTCCCCAAACTTTCAGTATAGGTGCTTTATAGACCCCATCCCTGTTTTCCAACTAAATTAGCATTAAATAAATCCATTCCTTTCAGTCCAGTGGCTAAAGCATCTCCCACATCTGTGTTCATTACTGTAGCCTCCTGCTTCTCTTAGAGCTTCTCACTTATTTTTACCTCATCAAAATGCTGCATCCATATCAAATCCCTTTACCATTACTTCAGTGAGTCCATCTGCATTCCCAAATTCCTTCACCAACTTCTCTCCAAATTACATGACCTCCCATTCAAGACGCAGCACCTGCTTCCATATTTTCCTTCACTTTCATGGTTATCTCTCCTGCTGTTCTCCTAGTCACGATTTTTGCTGGAATGCTTATTGGCTTTGAAGAATTTCCCTATGTTTCAGCATAAATTTTCCTTCTCCTAGTGCAGTAGCACAATGAAAATTCAGAGTAAGACAATGATTACAATCCAGGACTCATAACTGGATTTGGAGGATATTTCAGCATTAAATCAATGTATCCCACTGATTTGCCTATGTTATAAAGACTGAATCCTGGTCTTTGTACACAGTTCCAACAAATAAAGCAGTTGTTCAGGTCACTGGACCCACACAGGGCTTTTGGGTACACTAGTGCAGCTTCAGGCCTGCAAGACCCTATATAAACCATACTTAGTTTGAATAGGAGGGTGGGGGTGTTCACATTGCAAAGTTCAGTGCATTCCCCTTATAAAAAGTACTAAGTGTTTCCCCTTTCTAAGTGCTCTTTAGGTTGTGCAATTGTGAGGATGCACAGACATCTTGAGATCCCGACACGTTTCTCCATATCTGAGTTATTCACAGATTTTTACCTGATCTGTCCAGAGGATATTATCATCACATCATAATTTCAGTTCATTATATTATCCTTTCCCTCTAAGACCCAACAGGTCCAGAACAGGTATTCATCAGAGAAATAAGGGGTGTTTTTTAGTTCTGAAAAATGTGACAGACTCAAAACAGTGAGCGTGACCAGCTAGCATAGCTGGGGCTACAGTTCCTTTACTTTCTGAAAGAAACTCATAGCTGTGCATGCTGGTGGGAAAGAAAGGATTAAGGCTGTACTGGTATTAAATACCTTTTAAATTATGATCTTATAAGTTATTTGCATGCGGTGGAATGAAATCCTATCCCACAGAAGGAGAGGGCGAAAATGGACTGATGATATGATCTGGAAGCCTGCTGGTTGGGAGCCTCTCTGCTCTAATCTTTGCCTCTCTAGGGTTACTAGATTATCTCCTGTCAAGAGGCACACCCTCCCCTCGGAGTATCTAACAGTTTGAAGCTAAATAATGAAATACAGAAAAGAAAACAAACTCCTTAGATACACATCTATTTGTCTGCTAGGAGTTAAAAGTAACTGGAGTTATACATTCATATGCATCCATGCGTACAAGTGTTCCTGAAGAGGGAGGAAAGCATATTCTTTTCTTACTGTGCTAAGATTTCAAGTACAAGGTTGCAAAAAAAACCCAGAAAAAGACGTTGATGCAACCGAGTTTTAGGTCAATTCAATTAATCTAGGAAAGCACAATTTTTAACAAATGGCTTAATTTGCTTTTAAGGATAAATAAACCACACTAACAATGTAAAGTAACTACTAGTGCTGGACATAGGTCTTCATTTAATATCTGTGGGGCTTGCTGTCACTAGCAGCACATAAGAAGAAAGAAAACATTTAGCATTTTGTATAGCCTTCATCAGACTCTTCCCTCTGCTGTAGTGGCATAAGCAGTAAGAGTGCTTAACCCACTGTGGGTTTCCAGGGTTCTCAGGCTATCTTCTCCCTCTCCACCAAAAGCAATTCCGTTCAGCTTTAGTTGCTTTTTAATCAAAGGAAACTATAATCACACTAGCAGGATGCTAATTCTGAAGAGACATTAGCAAAACCACAGTTACTTCATTAAACTGCAAACCTGTGGTTGACAAAGGACCACAAGATCCCAAATAATATTTTGCTCTTTTGCATAGAGCAAATGAAATCAGATTTGGTTAATTAAAATATTATTATTAATAATAGTAATAATACCAACCTCAATGACAAAGCTGAAAAATGAAGTGCCAACAACTACTAAGAACCTCAGCTCAGAAAACAACACTTTCATACTCACATTTATTACCAAAAAAACGCCTTTCCCTGACCTTCAGAAAAAGAGATCTGTCTACCACATCAGTTAATAAGGAGTCCTAAGTCGAGTGCCTTCAGTCCTAAGTAACATGCAAATCCACAGAGCAAAGCAAAGTAATACAACATTGAAAAAGAATGTGGGGTAACATCTGTGAGGCTATTTTTTGCCTGAATGCCTTTATGCTTCTTTTAGTTCTCAGCTTCTCCCAATTGCTGACTTTGGCAAAATCCAAAGAATTTGTCATTGTTGCCTTCAAATATCTGCATTCCCAGAAACATAAAAAGCACATACTTACCTGTAGTAACACCTGTGAATGATTATACCTTCACTCTCTGAATACCCTCTGGAGGTTTTGCTCAGTCCCCAGTGGAGAGGGGGAAGGGATGAGAACAGTTGTCTGAAGAGCACTATGTTAATTCCAATAAAAATACAATTTCCTCCATGCATTTGACAGGACCATGAAAATCACACTAGCTGGATTCCAGGTAAATCAGTCCCTCCAGATACTGAGTTGAGTCAAGCAAACTCTATTGCAGCACGATAAGGAAAAAGTTGATATATCAAGGCAGAAAACCCTGATCTAAAATTCATGGGAATGGGAACAAAACACAATCAATACAAAGAGCAATTTCTAGAACAACTAGGGGAAAAAGGGAAATGAAAAAAAAAAAAAAAAAGAGTTGTTGCCTTAACTGTTATCACAAAGCTTCTGTGGCAAATGAAGGGACCTGTCCCTCTTGGCATCTCCCTGATCGACAGCCTGAATCAGTGCCCAGTGCATTCCTCCCGCACTCCCTTTCCTCTTTCCCTGGGATCTGTGGAGGAGCAAGCTGAGCATCCCCGGCTCCGACGGGAGCGCACACATGTCCGCGCACCCCCATGCAAGCACACGCACTCCCCTGCCTCGCTCCTACACCCACAGCATCTCAGCACTCACCGTCACGGGCTTCCTCCCCGCGACTGCAGTTGCTGCAAATGTGTTTGATCTCCTTGCCTATGTGGTACTGTATCACAAACGAGACGTTGTTATTGGTGCCGCTGGGCTCCTTCAGTGGCTTCATCCTCACTAGATAGAAAGCTTTCTTTTTAGGTTTCTCTCCACTCATGCCTGAGACCGAGCCCTGCCTGCAGCCAGCAGAAGGAAAAGCCAGCATCCCAGGCTGCCTGGCGTGCGTGCAGTCCGCCATCCGCTCCCGCTCGCCTCGGTGTTTAGCTGCCATACACACAGCGGGGATGAAGGGGAGGGCTGGGGGAGAGGGGGGAGGCGGGAGGCAGAGCAGGCAGAAGCGCTGCCTGAGCCTTGCTGCCTGCCCTCCGCGACCCCGATCCTTAACCAATCCCCCGGGCTGGGCTGTAGGATGGTCAGCGTGTGCCCGCTCCCAGCCTATCCCTAAGCAGCGGGTGCCGGACACGCGTTTGGCGGCACGGTGGAGCCTGGCACACCTTTGGATACCATGCCGGCTGCGAATATCCAGGGGGCAGAGCCTCCCCTCGCCTACCTCTCCGCTTCTCCCGTGCCTTTCCCCGTTCCCGCAAGCCCCGCATCGCCCGTCGGCCGCGGCCCTCCGGGATGGCAGGCACAGCCCAGTCTCTGCCAGCGCCGCCGTCCCTGCCAGCGCGCTGCCATCCTCCGGCCTGGAGAACATGGCAACAGGGCCGGCATGGCAGCCTGTCCCGAGGAATTAATATTTTACACACAAAGGACTGTCCCACAGCAGGCTGACTGCGGGCTGCAGACCCTCCTCCCCGCACCAGGCAGCTGCGGTTCTGGGGGTATGAGGCCACTCTGCTTCAGGTACCCCAGCAAAACCAGACCCCACCCTCTTTCCATTCTTCATTTTTCTCCCCCTTTGCTTCTTATACAAGACAGAAAAGTTGCCAGGCCTGAGCCGTGCAGGGCTTACAAAGTGGTTGGCACTGCCTGGTGACTTCAGCCCAGGTCCCCCTGCAGCAGGACTGCTCCTCGGTGGAAAAGGCTGACCTGACCGGCAGTTTGATTTCCTTTCAACTGCTTATCTGGGGATGAGCTTCTTTGTCGCCCTTGCCTCCTGCTCGAATTGCAGCTGCTCCAGAGAACAGCCAGGTCATCCCCAGCTGCCGGCAGCCTGGGCAGTGAGCTTTCCTGGCCAGATTATAATCCCCGGCCAGACATGCTGTCAATCCCTTGCTGCCCAGCTGCCCCCAAAATGTGCTTCTTTTCACAGCATGATAAGCAACCCGAGCTGCCCAACTGGCCAAAAAGCAGCAGCTCAAGACAGTACCTGTGACACAGAGAAGGAGGGGAGCAGAGGTGGGATGCTTGCTTCTTGCAGGCTTTGGGAAGGAAAGCCTGAAGAAAAGATGATAACCTCAGCTATTCTAGCTGCTATTACAGCAATGTGAGTGCTGCTTCTTTAAATCTTCAGCAAGCTATCACTTTGGCAGGCACTAACCAGAGAGAGTGCAATTGGGGCAGACGAAACATGGCAAAGAATAACACCATTCTCCTTATTTTTAGCCAAAGCCCTTGCTTGCTGCTAGAAAAAATCCACTCATTCTGCAGTTCTTTACCATTTCCACATATTGTTGCCACATGTTTTACTGCAACAAGAGGCCAAAACAGCCTTGATTCTCTTCAACTGCACATGAAACAGACAGTGAGACTTTTGCCTAAAGAAGACAGAGTAGAAACTTAAGGATTCAGTGCTACAGTTTTCCATTTTCTCAAGTTCACGCATGCACGCACACACACAGGCACACAGAAGATGCATGCAATGAAACTGCTGACCTACTTCTTCTGCGTCATTCTGATGCAGGTCTGACTTCTCACCTGGCGCTCCTGGGAGTTGAAACCTTGAGATGTCACATACAGCAAAAAATGCAAGGCTTTACTTTCCTCAGCAGTGTTCACAAGTCAGACTAGGTGCTATCAGATCTCATAGAAACATGGACTGAAGCATGCTCTCAGCAGAATTATGTCGTTCACCAAGCCAAGCAAGCATCCTACACACTGGGCTATGTATATGGGTTTATGCTGAAAAGAGTCAGTCACCTCAGGTGATATACTGCCCCAAAGGACTTGATTTTGCATGTGTTGCTCATCTAAAATTCTTACCCATTTCATATAAGCGGAAGGAGAGCAGGGAATGCAGAATTATTCAGGAAAAAGCAGGTGAATTCCCCAAATGTGCATATTATGTCGTTATGAGTTAATGCACTGAAAAGCCATCCCTTCAAATGCCTGACACTGAGATACTGTTTGCTGTGTTACACATTTGGAAAGCAAAGGCTGAGAAGAGTTTGGTGCCCCACCAGTCCCACAGCAGTTCAGACACTTGCAGTGGAATTCTTTCTAACTTATTCACTGCTTCTGAGAACACCTTCAGTTTGGTTGTGATTCAGAAAATAATTAGGTGAGCAGAAGATATGACCACAATTCACCTTCTGAACTTGCCTGCAGTTCACAGCTGTCACTGGTACTCAGCACTGCTGCATTATGGAAGTGGGTCAGGAGAGAAAAGCACATTCAAATGTCAACTTCCCTGAATTTGGGAAGTATGAGTGTTAATGAAATGCAGGGTGAACTCATATCATATCATATCTGTTGTCTCAGGGCAGTATTCGGGTGTTGTGCCTCACCTGTTTTAAGAAAGGAAACTAGAGAGATGCATTCAGCAGAGCTGAAGACCAGCAGAGCTAGTCCTGTAAGGCAAATGGTCTTGTATTTCAGGAACTGGGTACAACTTAGGACATGAAAATCTGGGTCAGGTTGTCAGTCTTTTTCAGTCTCCCTCTGTGGCCTCAGACAAATTATTTACAATATCTTGACATCTCAGTTCCTTGGCTAAAGAACAGTGATACTGACGTTTCTGTTTTTCAGACAAATTTTATAAAATTATATTTCAAGGTACTCTGAAAGTCTTTGGAGGGGAAACACACAAGCCTTTTAAATACAGAGATCTACTGTTTATAGCAAAATGAGAGAGTAAACAGGAAAATCATGTTCTATCAGGCTTAGTCCAAACGGTTCACTCATTCCAAACTCAAGCTTTTTTGTTTCACTGCATTTCGTTTCAATGGAATTTATCCCTCCTCCACATTTAATTCTAAAACTGTAAAATTCAAACACTGCATTTCTAGTGACTCTCTTATTATCTCCCCACCCCAAACAACTTCCAGAGAGGGACAGGAGCAACTCCTTTCTCAGGGAACTGGAAGATTATCACCTATATTTTAATCCAGCCTCACATGTACTCCATTCTATGAAAGAACCACCAAATACTACGGGAACAAACAGAGTTTTTGCAAGCAGATCCCAGGAGACTGCACAAGCCCAGCTGCTCTGAAATGTTTGGGGACATTTGGGAATTAAATAACTGGTCCAGCGAGTAACACTGATTCCATGTGGATAAGAACCCCAAACGATCATGGATTTTTGCTTGCAGGTGCTATGTATTTTGAATGCAAACAAGCCCTGAAGCCATCTGCTAGTATGTCTCTTGTAACATGCACTTTGCTATAACATGCAAATTGCCTTCATTCCTAAGAGCTGCCTTATAGAGAATCTGAATTTGCCACAGCTCATAAAACAAAAATATGTTTAATTATGATCTGTGTAATTATGGTGAAAGCTGCCACTGCTAATCAGTTCCAGGACAAATACTGTACAATGAAGGTACTACAGTATTCCGGTAGAAAATTACTTGTTTTGCCTTGTTTTTAAAGATAAGTTAAAAAAAAAAAAAAAAAAAAAAAAGTGTAATAACTCTTTCACTGCCTCAATACCCAGCTACAAACCTTGGCATAATTTTATAGCACAGTGGACAACAAAATCAATGAACAGGATGTCAGACAGTTGGTTATTTGACAGTGAATCAACAAAGTTGCATTCTATTCCCAGCCCACATTTGCTTCTTCTATTAGCTTGGGAAACCATTTGTACCTTCAGTTCCTCCCCCCTGCAGCCTTTGCCATTAAGGAGAGTGCCACTTCCACTGTCCATAAAGAAGAGGTAAAATCAGCATCCCCTTTAAACAGATGACTACTGAGATACTGGTTCATACCTGCATCAGAATCTTTGAGGCCCAACACTGTCTCACCATTTTTTTCCCCTGGACCACATCTCCCCGTGTCACAGATCACTTTGCTAGGAGTCTCTTTTGGGACACTGTGCCCCCTAAAAGCAGGCAAACTTCTGGCTGCATTTTCCACGCCACAAGAAAAGAATATTTCTTCTTCTTTCTCCAAGCTGTGGCACTGTGCAAATGCCCAATGCCTGTCGGGACATCCCTGAAGCCTGTCCTACAGCCCTCAGCTGAACAACATGGAGGTTTCTGTGTGGGCAGGACAGGCTCCCTCCTACTTCCAGCACAAATTGTGGACAATAGAACCAATGCAGAAGCCTCTCATCCTTGTTTCTTCAAATCAAATGATGCCTTGGAGATCTGTAGTGTTTCCCTGAAGAAGCTGCGGGTAACAGAATGGCACTGTCCATGTGAAAATGATAGATGCAAGTCTAGCAAGGCGGCATCACTTCTCAGCAGTTTAGTATTTCTAACCAAAATAACATGATTCATGTTTTACAGTCTATTTAGGCAATGATGTTTTCACAGGGATGGCCCTGTACTTGGCAGTTTTTTATAAATATTTTCCTTTCCTTCCTATTTCCTCTGCCCACTGTACTACACATCCCAGTGAGAATAAAAAACAGAACTAAAAGATAAACTAACTAATTACCAGCTGCTCTGGTGATTAATGCATACATTGATGTTGTATTACACATACTGAAACAAACTGATCTACTTGGAGTAAAAAGGAAAATAGGTACAATTTGATCCACTGATTACAACACAGGAATCAGCCACTAACACAGTACCTCCTTTGGTAGCATCTTTAATTCACTATCAAAAAAATGCCCCCAAAGCCATTTCAGGACAGCTGACATTTGCCGATGGAATTTGTTGCCAGGTGGAGAATCTTTCTAGTTGCAAGGCACAGCTTAAACCTGGATACACAAATATTTCTGTTTGCCAGGCAGTTAGTGCAGCAGGAGGACTCTGGTCCATGGCAGGGGCTCCAGGGTGCTAGGCTGACAGTATTTCTGCTTACTACATGGCACATCAGCAAAACTAGGAGGGCAAAGAGGAGGGAGAATCAGCCTGAGACTCCTGCAGGCCAAAATAGAATATGACCTTTTTAGTTCTGCAGCTATAAACACATTCTTAAGCAACAATCCCAGCTACTCCTTGCAGTTACAAGCCCAAGAGAGCCAGGTGATGAGAGATGCACAAACAAAGGCAAACTGAAGAAGAAAGGAAATAAAAATCCCTTTCCTGGCTTTTCTACATTCAGCAACACTGCTGAAGCATCACACATCTCATTCTTGCTCTACCTGCAGGGCTCTCCATGTCCCGTGCACATGCTTTGCTATGATGGGGTTCTCTACTTATTTAGGAGAAGCCCTGCTTTATTTCAGTGTGATGCCATATGGTGTGATGAAAATGAACAGAAAAGGTTACACACAAAACACACATAAGCTGAGAAACACCTGTTTGCTGCAAGAGTGAAGAACTACTGATGGCAAAAGCCTTCTAAGGATAAAAGGGAAGATGTCATCCTACCTAGCAGGACAGATGGAAAGTTGCTGAGCCATTGCCATTTGAATGCCCAGATATATATGTGCAATTAATGCTCAAAGGCTGATGAAGCTAAGGGCAAACATCAGTAGTGAACCAGTGTGGAGTTTGGATTTGTAGAACAGCTGAGCAAGCAACCATTAGCATTAGATGACACTGAAAGAAGAGACAATCTTTATACTGAAATTATAGGTGAAGTTCTTGCTCAAGCAGAGCTTACTGCAAGTCCTAGCACAAGAGCCATTAGTCACTACAGTCCTAAGAAGGTCATTATCTCCCATCTTAGAAAACCCACTCAGAATTTTTGTATCTAATTTTAATTTGGTATGCACTGCGGTTTTATAATCTGTTTAGAGGACTTTGTACATCCTGCATAGCTGGCCTTCCAAAGGAAAGGAAACCTACACCATTTTTACCTTGACAACAGACACAAGATAGAGTTGAGGCATAAACTGGGACTCAGCAGCACCCCTGCATGGTCTAAACTGAGAGTCTGATATTGCTCCAATCTTGAAGTTAACAAAAAAGCAATTCCAAAAACCTCAGTGCAATTACAAGATTGAAACCAAGGAGGAATATGAATAAAGTTCTGCCTGGCCAATTTAGTTATTCACATGGCTGCACATCTTAACATATACCAAAACACAATAACACTCGTGACTTGGAAGGCTCACAACATTGCAGCAGCTTCTTTTCTACTTACTCCCTGCTTGACACTGAGAGAGTAAAGTACGATATACACTGGATTTTCACACCCCACACTGCCCCAATATACCTTTTTCTTACTGCATATAAATAAAGTAATAGCTCTGCACCTTCTGCTTTCCTCTCATCAAAACCAGAGTTGTCTTATTTATAGATGCAGAAAAATATTTTTAAAAGCCTCAGAAAACCAAACCCACAGTCAGGTATCAGGCTGCATCTATAATTCCACAGAAGGTTCTGTTCCCCCACAGCCTGCTAAAAAAGTCTCAGTGAGAGGAGAAGGCAGAGTGTGCCTGTGTGCATACCTGGGAGCCTAACAAGCCCCTGGAGGAAAAAACTGAATAGGACTTATTCTTGTCTGAAATGCTTCTAGACATAAAAAAGGGAGGGGGAAGGTTCAAAGGAGGAGTCTAAGCCTCTAGAGTAAATAAAGTCAATTACTGGTCACCTCTGGGTGACAAACAGGCAGAACTGCTCCCACATTATGGATTAGTTTTCAACTGTTCCTACAGATACAGAAACTAGGCACTGGTGGTTTTGTTGTCTCCAAGCAAAACTACACCTGAAAAGCAAAGCAAAGAAAGCAACAGGAGGATTCCAGAGCTGTGTGTTACAACTATTTCATAACAAGAATCAAATGTTTTACTTAAAATAACCAGGGAAATACAGCAGAATCCCTGGATTTACAACATACAACAGACAAATTTGAAACTCAGTGGATCCTATCAAGGTTCTACCGTGATAAACCTACAATAGCCTTTTCTGGAGACTCTTGCATGCAAAGAAAGCTCAGTAAAGCAGGTCATGATCATCATCTTTCAGGATGCCACTCTGATTTTCTCGCCACTTTCTCAGAAATTGCAGGTCTCAAGATGAGAACAAAAGAAACAATGCCAAGAAAAAAAATGTACTTATCATTGCTAGTGTCTGGAAATCCTAGGTGATTACCCTTGAAACAGCTAAGAAAACCTCAGTCTTTCTAGACCTGCCACTTGGGATATCCTGAAACTGTATCCCTTTTAGAGTATGTGGGATAGACATGAATATCACAAAATCCCATAAGTTTAAGACTTTCTGTTCCCTATCACCAGCACTCAAAGACTGAGCCAGTGATCTGTCTGCCCTGGCTCCAGAAAGGTCTGAGTCATCTGGCTTTAATGAAAATTTAAAAAAATAGGTCAAACTGAACTTCCCATCACAGGCAATTACAGTGAAGTCAATCAGCTTGCACAAGCATTGCTCTCAGCACAAACTGCCCTCACACTTCTGTCTACAGAACTAATCAAATTAATTCCTGATCATATCAAATAGCATGGCTTTTCTCAGAATATACAGACTAACATTCCCTGCTGATGATCCTTACTTTTACTGTTGCTTCTCAGGCCAAAACTACAGAGAAGGATCACACTGCAGGAATCTTTGTTCAAGTAATACATCCAAAATAAGTGAGAGTATGGCTTGAAAATGCTAGGCAGACCAAAAGATTTACTTCCAAGCAACTAAATAGATAGTTATTATCTCAGAAACTCTCTACTGGCTACTGAGATCACCAGCCTACAGCAAATAAAGTTACGATCAGCACATAATAGGGATGACTGGATTTTTTTCCTTTATAAATGACTCATATTAAGTCTGTTGCTTGTAGTTCAGAACAGTTTACTTGAAGGTCAGGGATATGACTGTGCATGAAGCACACTCATTTAGGGAACACTTTCACACACAAAAAAGAAGCAGCAAATGAAGAAGAATACGTTTGACAGACTTGGCCCCAAAGAGCTCATTTGCAGTAACACGGTTATAGACTCTTACCCAAACTTTCCAGGTCAATGGGCTGGGACTTGCCATGTCTCTTGTGCACCACTGGGTCACAGCCACACAAAACTAACGAGTCTTCATTTCAGTTTTACAGCTCACTACCACTCCTGTGATTTCCAGTACCATTGTGTTTGAAGTAATGCAAGAACGTCAGGAGGAGAAGAGAAAAGCTGAGGAAAGCTGCAAATAGACACTTAAACTTTCAGGGTTCCTTTGAAACAGTAAACACTCCCAACCTTCAGAGGCTTCTCCACCACTGAAAAGCGCTTTGTAATTACACATGAACAGTGCAGGAACCAAGAGTACCAAGGCAGCTGCAAAGGATGATTAAGGTATGTATGCTGGCAAAGCTGTAGGGGGAAGCTTTCAGAAGCATCTGCCTCCACTGGGCCTGACAGCAGCACACACTGTCAATCACCTCACTTCAATAAGCGCTCGCATTTTTCTCAAATTAGAAATTAAGACAACACAAATCCCTAGGAATAGCATGCAGTTTCTATACATATCACCTAGTGAGCTAGCAGCTTGCAGTACTGAAATGAAGCAAGAATCTTCTGACATTATCATGAGCTTCTTTTTCAGACTTTACTCCTTCAGTATAAACACAGGGTCCTTTGAACAACACAAAAATTTGCATGAGGAGCTTTTTAGTTTCTCCAAGAAAAAGCAGAAAAAACTGATTCTTACTGTCCTCTTATTAGCCCCTATTATCTTTACTTTGGGCCATTTTTCATCATCAGACTCTTAGTCTGACTCTTAGTCACTGCTTGTACTTTCACTGTGGGCTGGTATGAAGCACAAAGCACGGAGTGAAAAGTTTGGCTTTGTATCAGTCCCACATCATCATTCGCCTACAGACCCCAGAGTTTACACAACCAGGTTAATCTGTACAACACCAACAGACAATACCTGCACCATCTACAGATCCTGCTGACAAAAAGCCATATTAAGCATTGTTTGCATCTTTAAAATCTTGAATAGCACTCAACACAAAGAAGCTGCGGTGTGCTAAAGGATCTGAAGAAACAGCTGCATAATCAGTTTTTGCTGGAACATATTTTCATGCAAATCTTGCCAAGCTCTTTAATGTCTTCCCATTGGATAATGCCTCAAGATCCAGGCTCAATTTTAGTATTTTTTCAGAGCCTTTTATTAAAGAAGGAAGTATTAACAGCTAAAACCTAATTCAGCTTTTTCAGTGATGCATTGCCATAATGTATAACAACATACCCACAATGGTCTTCAAAATCTTAGTCATCATGTGTGTAAATTATTCATAGGAAATAAAAACTTACTCACAATATTTGCTAATTTTTTGAGGTTTTAGAGATTCAACTCCTCTACCTGCACGATCCATAATGCCTACCTGTCAAAACCTAGGTCTCCAGGGGGCACAGGTAGCACAAAGAGCAGGATTTTTCTTTTCCCAAAGGTTTAAACCAGAGAAGAATGTGTGACTGAAGGCTGAACTAGAAAGACTGCAGTACAATACACATTTCATTCACAGTGTAGGAAATGCAGCAAAATAGTGGGAAAACCCACTGCAGACCTTTTTTATTACTTTGTATTACAAAAATTCCAAGGGGCCCCAGCAGAGCTTAGGACTGCAGTATACAATGTACTCTGACATTCTAACAGACTTTTTATCCTAATGATCTTCTCCGTGTTTTCTCTAGAACAGTAATCCTCTGAGCTTAAAGCATCTCAGCTTCAAAACTTGGTTGGTCGAAAACTTTGGGAAAGCTCTAAGTGCATCATGAGGCCAACAGCAGATGGAAGCTTTCAATCACTTTATGGGTCACTGCTGGAAATATATCAACAAAATGTATTTTAAGAGGTCAAACACATCTATGTTCCTTACACAAAAAAACTAAGAACTTAGCATTCATAAGAAGTACTTAAAGATCATGCTGGAAGAAGATTTGTGAAAGAACACAGTTTGCATTCTCTTGTGATGTTTTTGCATAAAAAGATATTTTCCCCCTCTCTACAACAGATTAAGGCTTAAAGGTGAGACTACTAATTACTTACAGCCAAGCCTAAGACCAAGTTGCCCAGGAAGATTATAAAATCTCCATCTCTGTTGGTTTTCAAGGCTGGAATGGGTAAATCCCCAAGAAATTTGATCTAGCTAGATCTGCTTTAAGCTCCGGAAGTCCCATATGACCTAAATTATTCTATGATTCTAAAACATTCAATCAATAGTATCTTTTTCTGACTTGTACTCCTTTGGGCTAACAAAGGCAGTCTAAGGCCTAAGGTGTGTGCCTGTGAGGATACTTCTTTATGCTGCAGCTGCAATTGTCTAAGCTTCCTCATCAGGGTAACAGCTTTCAGCCACTCAGAAGAGCTACCTGAGTGGGATGTGACCATTCTACAGCCCTTTGGTAAAAGGTGATGAGTTGTGCTCATGGGAATATAAACAACTTTTCAGTTTTCTCCAGGGAAGCCTTTTGGCTTTCTTCCTCATGGAACCTGCAGCTTTCCTTCTTGAGAGATCTCATGCACTATAAGCAGCAAACAAGCCTTTCATACAAGAAACTACTTCCCCTCCCCCCCACCCCCTGCCATCTTTTGCCATTTTTCTAGCCCTTTCAAGAAATCCAGAACTGTGCATATTCTGCAATTATGCCTTGTAAGCTTTCCTGATAAAGGTTCCTCCATCACTTCCTAGCTACCTCCATCTGAAGGACTGTCACCTCCACATGCTGGTTACCAGAAGACAACTATCCTGGGAAACACAACATGTATTACATGACAAAGAGCTGCTCTGCCTGCCTGAGGCTTCAATGCTGATGTCTTCAAAGAAACATGCTAAGGGGAAAATGGAAAGGCTAGCAGCACTGACAATACAGGGCATAGCTGTGGCTGTACATGGGAGAGGAACAGAAATTTTGTGAGGCAAATCTGGCCTCCAAGTGGAAAGGCAGGGACTGTTAATGGGGAACAAGTGTTTGCTTTTTCTTTCTCTTGTTCTTCTGACCGAAGCAGGACTTAAAAGGAAAGAAGGTGAGAAAACAAAGAATATGGGTTGTAGAGAATGAAGCAGCTTATTATAAAGCTATTATGAATAGTTGGCTTGCTGCTTACCTAGGGGATAACGAAGTTAGCAATTAGAGATGATTAATGGTTGAAGGGGTTTTATAATGATATGGAAAGATTTTCATCTTTATAACAGACAGGTTGAATTCAGGTCAAGTCAGTACCAATGGAACGTGAATGCCATTTGATTTATTTCATCAGGTTGTGTGGAATGAGCTTGGTCTCTTGTAAGCTGTTTGAGACAAAGGCTTATTCATAAGTAATTATCTGTAATAAGCACCTCAACTTGCATGAGGCAGGGCTTTAAACAAGGTACTGTTCAAACAGCCCAGCCTTAAAAAGATTACAATTCAAGCAGATACAACTGTAAAATTATAATTTAAATATGACAAAGAGAAAGATGGCATAGTTTGTCCAACATTTACAGAAATGATGTGCTGGAGATTTATCTGAATCTCTCTTCAATTATGAGCCAGTTCTTCCTGCCTGGGCATTTAGAAATTGCACAGTGCCTGTTGGGCAAAACTGCAGTCTATATAAAGAAGCAAAGAACATAAGGTGCCCTTTACTAGCCACCATGTTCATCAGCATCTTTCAAGAGTCTGCTTCTGCTCTCACAAATCCCCCCAGTGAGAACGAGAAGGCGTGTTAGTTAGTACCAAGGAATGGCATCGGCTTCTGGCTTGCTGGCAGGAGCTGTAAACAACACTGTGTAAAGATAATGGACAACTGCCTTTTCTACTGGGTTACTGTCAGAGGAGCACTGGTTTTTGCAAGCCACAACTTGTAGTTCAGATCCTTATCAACAGAAATTTTTGGCAATTCAGGATTATGAAACTGCTATTTTTAACATTTTGGGAATAGTAAATAAGTACATGAGCAGAGGTTAGACATAGTGGAGAAAGAAACTTCATTAAGGGACAAAAAGAGGTAGGGAAGATGGAGGAGAGAAGGAATCCAGGAAATTTAGCTAAGCCTGGGAGAAGAAATAAAACAAGAGACAGAGAGCTAATACACAGACACCCCAGGGGAACTGCAGTGACCAGACCTATTAGCTGGCTTATACTGATGCAGTCACTGCCATTGTCACTGACCTAGTACGGATTCAAAATTCTATGCACCACTGAATAAAGTGTGCTTCATCTAGCACACTACTAACCAATGCTACTCTGCTGCATGTTCTACTTTGAGGCTGTGTAATGGGACCATATTAGGCATCTGCAGCAGTATAATCACGTTGAATAACTGGACTTTGCGATTTCCTAAAGATCAGTTTCCTCCTGCCTTTAGAAGGATTAGCACAAAATCAGTGATGTGGAGGACGGTGGATGGGAGGTTAACCAGTCTTCAGCTCCCCATTCTCGGCTGCACTGTCCATGTAATTAGATTTTGCATTTTGACAATTGTCCCAGAGTTAAATTCTATTAGTTACAATTATATGAAGTTTGAAGTGTGGAGTTTAGGACTAGCACTCAGGAGCTGGGAATGTCTCCAAGGCAGGAATGGGCTAACTGAGGTACAACCAAGTAATGTTAATAAAGCATCTGAGGGAGGGGGTGGAAGGAAATGTCTTCAGGGCTAGGAAGAAAAAAACATAGCTTTGTAAGGAGAGATAAAGAGAGTCTAGCTTTGGATGGCACAGGAGGTGATCTGTTTTCCTTCATTTCTTTCTGTGTCTTCTCTCCATTCTCTGAGGAAGACAGAAGCAGGCATTTTGGACAACAAAGGAAGGGGGAAGGATTGCAGCTTGATTCAAGAGAAAAAATTAGGAGCTAGCTGAGGTGTTAGGGCAGTTGAGGAACTTCTTTACTCTCACATAAACTACTGTATTCTGTTACCTTATTCTTCTGATGTTTTCTTGCATTTGTTAAAAGCCCATGGATTGAATAAATCTATTAGCTTTGCATTCTGTCTCTTGGCTCATTTGACTCTGAGCATGTAACAGCATTTTTCCTGCATAGTAATGGTGACATTGGGACCTGTTTACAAACATTGAGATTTCCAACACATAGCCCTGGATATCCAAAGGCTTTCAGCTGTCCATTTTCAGAGCTGGTAATGCTAGATTTGACAAAATGACATCTCATCCAGGGACAATTATCAAGAGAACATTTGCTTTTGGGAAAACAGTAAGCAAGACTCATGATCCTGAGGATCCTGAGGCATGAAGGACAATGCCCATGACCTTTGTTTTTGTTCACGCATTTTTAAATTGAGTGTGGTTATTCAGATACAGAACACAGAACGCAACTGCTTCACAGAAGCATCTCAGAAAATACTCTTTGCCCCTGCATAATAGATGCTTGTAAAGTTTAAGGCAGTTCTTCCATGCATCTGTTGGCACAGGAGGTGCTGCAAGCCTGACTCATTTGCCTCTGTTGACAAGAAGCACAGCACTCTTTAAGAGACACTATAATATCAGTATCTTTTATTCCTAAGGGTGTTAAACTGTGTGCCAACATCCTGTAAATTAATAACTTCCAATCTTCTACTGGTTGGAAGGATGGGCAGTAAAAAAGGTATTGTTTAGCTATTCTTTTAATGAAGATTACAGAGGGTTTTGGTAATTTTTCAATTGTTTCAGGCATCACCTGCTGTTATCTTGTTTACAAAAGGTGCCTGGATGGCAGGCTGGATAAGACAGGCCTCTTAAAAATGTGGAAACATTCTTCAAACACAGTTGTTCTGATAAGATTTTTGATAATGCAAGCCTTGCAAAAATAGGTTTCCAGGAAACAATGGATCTACACAGTTGGGATGACTTAGTTAAAATGAAAACAGAATAGAGAGAAGACACAATGCAAAGTTTTGTGTTTAGATGTTTGGCATATCTTTATAATTTTAATCTCTGTAGATTAATCACAGCCTGTAGTTCACTGTGCTCACAAAATTAAATACACTGAAATTCAAACCAAAGATCCTGAAACAAACCCAACCAGAGGCATTAACAATGCTCCAGTGAGTACGCTGGCACACTTTGATATTTCAGGTCAATGAAGCTTGTTCTAAGCAAAACATCTGGAGCACTCTAAATCCAGCTTGCTTTAAAAGCTAAATCTATGCTGAGCTCCTCTTCATTTCTTTAAGATGTCATTTAATTACAGTCCTGATCAATGCCTTTTTGCAAAATCACTTCCTGCACTACTTTCCCCAATAACAATTAAAATCATTATTTTCTCTCATTCTACTCTGGATAGCTTCTCAGAGCAGAGCATTCAAATCTTACTTTCTGATCATTAGCACTGATTTTTGATCCAAATACAGAATTTAAATCTTGGTATATGGTCTGAAGGTTTTAGAATTTATTCATACCTTCCTCTGCCTTTTTCTTCTCAGAGCTGGCTTGAAACAAACACTTGGAATATTTAAGGCTAGATAGAGATCTAAGTTAAGGAAATGAATCTCCATTGCTTCTTAGACTTTTTAAAGGGAGTCACTGATACCAGATTTTGTCTTTTATATATATGTATTCAACTAAGTGAAATTTGGCACCTTTCGAGAATACATTTTCTTGACAAAAAACAGATTTTGGTCATAGGATGTTACACAAGCAAACCACCCCTCCCCACAAACCACCCCCGGGCCCCCCTGCATTTCCCTGCTTCCTCTCATGTTAAAAATGCACCAAATAATATTTTTTCCTGTGCCAAATAGGCATGATATGCAGCTGCATTTCAAGCCTCAAGGTTTGAGAACATCTCTGTCTCTGAGACTATGCTGTGAATCCACTCATCCTGAAAAGCAAACAAGCTGGGCACTCTTCATGCCTCAAAAATGTTTTCCTTTATTTACCACAATACTTTGAGGCCTTTTCTAAAACAGAAGTCCTAGACCAACTTCTGTTTGATAACTCTCCTCCTGTATATACACTGAAATTTCACTTTGGCCTTGTCTTGGTGGGAAGCAGCTTTACCTCCCCCCATTAAGCTATGAAATAACTACTATAAAGATAATGCCCAGATTAATGCAGAATTAAACTCCCCAGCCATGTTAAGCTGAATGCAAATACACGCAAATATTGCTGTAAAACATCTTACACATTGCTTAGTACGACAGAACCGAAGCCATGACTACAGATGTAATTTTCAAAGAAAAAACCCCACACTCACAGTCTCTCTGGCAACACTATGGGAAGTTTTCTTCAAAGGGAATGATTTCATTATAGTTTATATCAGAGAAAGAAGGCCTCCTATATGTCTTGCTTTAAACACTAATATTGTTTTATGGATGCAGAGTGAAGAAAATATACTACTCAGTTCTAGTAATTCTAGCAGAATTCAGTTCTTATGTAGCATGAGCCCGATACAGTGGTGATTATTAGGGCACCACTAAATCAAAAAGATCTCTCCAGATACAACAATACCTAAAGTGTAGCTAAACTGCATAAACAAACACAGAGCACCTGAAAGAAAATCCTACTATTTATAATTGTACCACTGTATTTGTAATTGTGTCCTGTTAGCCCTAGAAAAGATACAAGGTTTAGTCACTATCATGAAGTCACAGAAAAAGTCCCTGTCCCATTACAGACAAAGGCACTTATCCTGTGGATAAATAACTGAGGTGCATCAATGTTTTATACCATTTGACTAGATGTCTGAGGTAGAGCTGCAAGACACATCGGAAGACAGAACCTTGCTTTCCATAGTGGCTCAGTCACTCCTTGTGGACACATTCATCTTAAAAGTCTCCCAATATCTTGGCAAAAAGTGTCTGCAAGACGCTACTACTCCTAGGCCTAGGACCTGCATTTGCTTTAGAAGAGATATATCCACAGACAGCCCATGCATTGCTGCATAAGGATGCATGGAGCATGACATCTTACCTGAGATAAGCACTGTGCCAACATGTCATGCCATGCAGACATTCTGTTAACTAGCTATGTGAAGAGAAAGAGGAAAGGGCCGGCATTTGCCAGCTTGCCCAGGATTTGTGGTAAAAGCTAGCAAATGTGCTGCCCATTGAAGAGAAATGCCAAATGTGCGTGGGTTGTGGCAGGCTGTGTACAGGCTCTTATGCCAAGATGCAGAAGCAGCATCTCAGAGATGGCTTTCCAGGCTAATTTTATTTCTTTCCTTTGCTAAAAAAGAACAACTGAACCATATTATGGCACTTAGAAGCCTCCCAAAGATGATGTTTCCAGTGGCATAGAGATGTTTTTTGCTATTGCACAGACTTTTGGTTTTTTTTACATGTTTACAGTAGCCTCCATTCATTACCTATAAAAATAAATGCATTGTTTGTCTAGAGTGCCCCTAAGGAAGCCAAGTTATTGAGGTCTGAAATGTCTTCATCCCATTTGCTGCCCTGGGGCTGACTGCTAGCCTGCATCTGCCATTCACAGGAACTGAAAGTTACGTAGCCAAAAATAAAAGCTCCTGCAAAGAAAACATGTTTAACAGAAAAAAAGTATGAAAAGAAAAATCTATAATTATCCAGTCACATTAGTGACAGTGAGCTCCTCCCAGCTTTTCAACCACATACAATTAGCAATTGTTTTAAACAATCAATGACTTAATTACAGCAGTAAGTTTCCATTGCATTTCACAAGGAATGTAGTGGGGTGCATTAGAAACTGTAAAGCAGTGCTTCTACTTAAAAGACAAGCAGAAGGAACACCCAGGTAAGCAGTGTATGCCTGAGTCCTGCACAACTTCCCAGCAGCACTCCTCCCTGCAGGGCCAGTGGCTGTTTCCCCTTTGTGGGTACACATTTCCCTCACAAAATGAGACCTGAAGCCACAATCAGACTCAAAATGTATATTTTCCTGCATGCAGAATCTCACCTAAGCACCCAAAAAGCACACTCAGCCGTACAGCAGATACAATCTAACAATGCAGCTGCCATCCAGTGCTCTCTTACTCTAGGTGACACAATCTGAAGTGGTTTAAATAAGATAGGACTCCTGTCAGGAAGCACTTTCCACTTTGAACGCTGGATTGTGATACGTTCCTTAGCTTTTTTGTGTCTTTTTAAAAAGCTTCTTACTAGCAAAGATTAATGACTTCACTGTCCCTGTGAAACAGGGGAAAATGAGGGGAGCACTACTAAGTATAGCTACGATTTATCTGTCTATATATAAATCCTACTGTTTAGTTTTGATTTGCTGCAGAAACACCACTTTAGCATGGTGTGAGACACTCATTTGCATCAAGGCAATTGATAAATTGATGCCTACCATAAGAGCTGGCATCATAATCTAGTACCTCAAGCTTTTGTGGTTCATTATCATCTCAAGAGTGCTCAGATCTGCACTGAATTATATGTTTCCAGAATGCAATTTCAGTTTCATGTAATGGTTGTAGACCTCCAGATCCCACCCGGTAAAGCCAACAAAAATATTCCTGTTGAGTTTCAACAGGAAACTTCCACTGGCAACTGGGCATTTCATTATAAGTGGCAGAGATCTGTGTTGCTGACACACATGCCTACAGCTGTCAGAAAACCACTGCTGCTTTGATAAAAACGCAACCCCTTACATGCATTCTGGGCTCTCCTTTTCCAGGAGCAAGTGCCTTCACTGAGGGAAGAGCCACCTCACTCAGATGCAGGAAATACACCCTATTCTTTTACTCCAAGTAGCAAGAGTGTTTCTTAGAGAACATATATTCTCCCAGGCTCCCTAGAAAAGACAAGCCTGCATACGAGATAGCAAGGACGTGGATTAGGAAAGCCATAATTAAGTGGTTTGGTCTTCCTAGACCTAAACAAGGCTGAGTAATGGCATGTCATCACTCCCCTTTGGAGATGGCCATCAGGTATGCTGCTACCTGCTTGGGTAGCTGCCCTGAGCTACTGTTTCAGTTTCCAACATTAGCTGGAATGAGTGATCTTCTCCACTGCTTTGCCAATTACACCCTACAAATTCTGGGAGCGCAAGAAAGGCACCTTTCCTATGTTTTTATGCAAACATGGAAATTCACATAATGCAGAAAGTTTGCCTGAGAAACAAAGACACACACCTGACACAGTACCCCATTCTAGATAATTTTCATCTCTTTTAAGGATAATAAAGTATACCACAAACTAGTTCACAGCACAAATGCAATATTTTGTTGCATTCTTGAAATGGGTACTGTTTTTCACTGCCTTATTACATTTAATCTCTGAGGTTATGACACAATGAAAGTTTCCTCATAATAACTGCATAGAGACTTCAAAAAGAATTTTGTTTTCCTAATGGAAAGTCACCATATGATGATTAATTTGCCTCTCCCTTGAGGTCTCAAAGAAAGATGATTTAAAAAAGAAAATAAATAAAAAAAGTCCAACCCAAAGGTTCATGTTTTCAAATATGACTGGTGACTACATGGGCCTAGCTTGACTTCAGACTTTCAAAAGCAAGGAGTCAGAATTTTCTAAAAGGCAGTCCCCTTCAAAATGCGTCCAGATGGCCATATTAGCAAACAAACAAAAGCACAATTCTTTGGAAACTGTAAGCCTAAACACCACCGATTTTAATTCCATCTTTGAATACACCTTCTGAAACGACACCACGGACTTTACAAGCAGAGAGCAGAGAAACAGCTCTGTTTCAGCAGAGTGTGACTCCTGGAGACACAGAGTCACACGTGACAGAAGAGGGGTTGCAAGTGCAGCAATTATAACAGCACTTGTTCAGGGAAAAACAGCTTGTAAGCAAGAAAGCTCAGGTCAAATCCACTCCAAAATGACTCAGAGGTCTCAAAGACTGAAAACAACAGATCCATTTTAATGGCTGTAAAAAAATCTAGTGCTAATCTTCTGAGAAGTTATTCATCAGAAATAAAAGGATGAACACATGCAGGGCTGATTGCCAATTAATCACTTCTACAAAACAAATTCCTGGGCAACCTACACTATGGATGGACACAGTCCTGATCTAACTAGGAAAGAAAGTGGCATACAACACAGTCTGTGCCCCATTTGAGCATGACTTTTCTGCTCCTTATTTGCAGTCCACTCCTTAGGGCAGTCCAAGTCAGTCTGCAGACCTAGTAAGTAACTCTGGTGGCTAAAGTGAAGGCCAGCAGAGACTCAAAACGTGGTTCCTTCAAAGTGGTTTGGTCCCTGCAAGAAATGTCTCTGTTCAGCCCCTGTTACTGCCAGTACTGCCGATTTGATTTTTATAAGATTGCTCCTCCTCCCCCTCCTCAGCCTGCCAGCTCTCCAAGGCCAGATGTCTTAGTGCCCACTCTAGATTGGTGATGGTGGTTTCATTTTCTTAATTTCTTTTTCTTCAAACAAAAATCCCAACAAAATACTGTTCAGCACCATGGCATCCACACTGAATGCCTCTTCTGCTATTTAAGGCATCTGTAAATAACTGATAAGGATGCCAGCACTTATTTATCTCTGCAGATGGCTTATTGTTTTGGCAGAAGGGGGAAAACCTCAGGCCTAAAGGAGGCTTCTTAAGCAGAGGTTAGTCACTCCTGCTGGTCATGACTATATGCTTAGGCCTTGGAGCTACTACATCGACATGGCTTGGGAATGAGATAAAGCTTCTTTCCCACTGAGATAAATATGCAGAACACTATACTAATTAGCTCAATACACTGCTCATGCAAGATAGGATAAGTCTATTGAGTTCAACTCTCACTAGAGATGTGACTTAAAAATAGGAGTAATGAATAGTAGTCACCTGGACCCTAAGCCTGTCTCTCCCCTCAGAGAACTACATTCACTACACATCCTAAGCACGAATGTGTTCGTACTGATGAAATCCCTCCATGTAATTTTCTTGCTGTGGGGTGACCACAGAATCACAGAATCATTAAGGCTGGAAAAGACCTCCAAGATCACTGAGTCCAACCTTTGACTGAACATCACCATGTCACATCCAGTCATTTCTTGAACACTTCCAGGGGTGGTGACTCCAGCACTTCCCTGGGCAGTCTGTTTCAATGCTTAACCATGCTTTCAGTGAAGAAATTCTTCCTGGTGTCCAACATGAACCTCCCCTAGGACAGCTTGAGACTGTCCTCTTGTCCTGTTGCTTGTTACCTGGGAGAAGAGGCCGACCCCTACCTGGCTACAGTCTCCTTTCAGGTAGTTGTAGAGGGTGATAAGGCCCCCCCTGAGCCTCTTTTCCTCCAGGCTAAACAACGCCAGCTCCCTCAGCCACTCCTCGTATGCCTTACTCTCTAGACCCTTCACCACCTTACACAGTATAAGAAGTTACACTGTCCATGAAAAACTAGAGCAGAACAGGTAAATTTAAAGTATATGTGGTCACAGCTTACAGAGGGTAGACTGGCCCCTCAATGCTAATGATCCCACCTACTTTCCTTCAATTCTCATTTCAAGACTTGACTTTTTCCCCAGGAGATGTAACTCTCATCTGGGTCAGGTCTCCAATGAGTAGAATATCTTCACCTCTGGGAAACAGAGAAAGTACATGTGGCTTGTTACATCATTTGGATCTTTTCATTCTACTCCGTAACTGCTTAGAGTTGAAGAAATGAAAGGAGAAAAGCCACTGCTTCTTTATTTTCTTTCTTCCATAAAAATGTGACCTTCCCCAACTCTACTTCCCATCCTTATTCTCAGTAACTTTTTATTTTGGATATTTAACAAAGATATAGCACTACTTTCAGGTTCTGTTTGTTTCTTTTTAAATTAAAATTCACATGGATCAGAAGCCTCATATACTTAAACACACACCTTTCTTTCCTATTCACTTGTTTCAGATACAGACAAAATATTTAACAGAGAAGTAATCTACTGTTCCTTATGCCTCCCTCCCCCCTCAAAAAAAAGAAGTGCTGGTAAGGCATGGGTGAGCATAAAATAATACTAAAATTCTTGGCTGTCTGGATCAGCAGCATGCAGGCAGTAAAACTGAAAGAAATCTCATTAGCATGACATAACAGTCAATTATAGTAAGCAAGATACAATGTTAAGTACAGCAGCCTGATTAATCAGCGGATACTTCTATCAATGAAAATGGTGCTTTACAAGTTTCAAGTTTTAGCTCATTGCAGCACATTAAATAAAAGGTGGGAAAGATACAAAGGAAGACAAATTAATTCCCTATGTAATTGTGTAAAAGAAGATCATCCCTTTTATTCTTTGAAAGGCTCTGACTTGATATCAAATCCATATTGAGGTCTTCTTATGATCATCATTTCCCAGCAGGATATTGAAGGGGGTTTGCTTTTCAAGTGTTTTCCCAAAACATTTCTAAGTGTATATAAACTAATAAAATGAAAAAGACAAATGCTCCATGCTTCAAAACATTTTGGGTTGGATTCACAGCTGAAAAATCAGACCTGAGGGCAAAACACACCACGGAAAGTATGGCTTGCAGTCCAGACTACTTCTGCATCCAGAAAAGGTGAAGTGTTTTATAAAATACATAATTTCTTTAGGAATGCCTGGCCTTGCAGTGCTCAGCAAAACTGAGTTTCCCATTGCATAAGTTTTAAAAAAATACCCAAACCCAGAAACACAAAGTTTTTGCATAAAGTCTCTTTTCATGTGGAATCTTCCAAATCTCTTCTTCAGCTACAAAGGCTCACAATCTAAATTTTCCAGAGTTAAGTCTTGCCTGCTTTTATACTGAACTGCTACAGAATGGAGGACCATTTTAACATTAAACCGCTGAAAATCCTGAAAGTCCCTTCTGACTTAACTTATTCTCTGATGCTAAGTAGCATTAGTTTATTCAAAATTGAATTTTTGGTAATTTGGAAAATAATTCTAGAAAAAGTTGTCCAATTCAAATTCCAGATCTGTAAAAAATTATACTTAGAAAAACAGCATGAAAAATTGAGAGTAATGCTCCGATTTGTTTCGGCACTGAGTAAATTCTGAACAATCATATGAGATTTTTTTTCCATTTCACTCTTCTGAAACAACCCCAAGTGTGACAAAAATTATTTTCAGGCAAGAATATAATTTATTCATAGTATGGGCTTCCTTTTTTGTTCTTTGCATCTATCACGAGGGAAACAACTATTAACAACACTTGCCTCTCAAAAAAACGCTCTTTCTTCCTGAACAGTTTTTTTCACTACAGCTGCACTCAAAAAAGTTCCCAGCATTCTCTTAAATTATCAACATTATGAACTTACGGGGATCTGAAAACTGGTTAAGAGAATTAGAAACACATTTTTGCCATTTCTTACAGAGATTTTACATGGCTCTATCAGACCAAGACTGGGTGGAACAAGAATTATGTAGAGGCAGAAATACTGCAATGGTGGTCTAAGTCACAGCTACAGCTACAGTTTACTCTGAATTTTGTGTTTCCTCTACTCGGTTTTTTTCATAAATACAACCCTGCACAGATTTTTCTGTGTCAGTTTTGGTGGTTGTGGGGTTTTTTTTGCTTTGCTTTGGGTTTTTTTGTGTGCTTGGTTTGGTCTGTTCTTTGGGGTTTTTTATTGTGTTACCCTCTCAGATTAATACTAAACCACAGACTTTATAACAGAAACTTTTCCTCCTTTGTTAGCTTGATAGGTTGTTAAAAACGCTGAAGACACCTTCTATTCCACTATCTGAGAGTGGTAGGCTTAGAAAGTTTGAGGAATCTGGACTCACAAACCTATTGCTTAAAGACCAAGGCAAAGATAACAGTTTTAAATTGCTTCTCAGTTTGGTTTTTTAAATCCTAGCTTGACTGTTGAACCAGAATTTGTCTTCTTATCAACATATGAAATAGCGTGTTGGACCATTTTCTTCCTTTGTCACCTATCACACACAGCTCTGGAAAGTTCTCATTTGCAGATCGTTTATCCAATAAGCATGATGATTCTTTCAGAGATTAACAGTCTAATCTTCAGAAAGACTGACCACGTCTTATGAAAATCAGTAGGTCTATTCTTTCCTACCCCTCTCTCTTACTGCCCTCAGTGGAGGTAACACATGGAAATAAGTGTGACTATGCTGATAGAAGTTTCAGATCGTTCAGCTTCTGATCTCCTTGGACTGGGGAGTATGAAGAAAGATTTTTTAAGAAGACAGCTGAATTATATTCTTTTCTTCAGTACCTTTGAAAGAAACTGTAGTGATATGCTGTTAGCTACCTATAGTACTATCTAATGAGCTTCCTTGGTAGATGTGGATGTGTTTGACTACAGAGATGGCACCTGTAATATCTCTGAACAATGGCATGACACAAATTATGAATATACCTTAAGTGTCTACCTGGGAAGACTGCCCTTCCAGAGAGATGACATTCAGTGGTCTAGGTCACAGAAGAAGAAATGTTCTTCAGTAGCTACACCAGAAGACAAGACCAACTGGTTCTCAATTGCAGCAGACCATGGTCTGTATTTTGGGAGCAGAACATGCAGAGTTGCAGTCTCAGTAACAGAAATGAGCTTACAGAGGCCCAGCTCTGCTTCCTAGGAAGGTCAGTGAAGTAAATGTAGCTCTGCTAACACATCAGCAAAGGCAGTGGAGTTAAGTTACAGCTAGTTAAGTCACATGTGTGATGCTAGTGACAACTACTGATATGAAGGTATCCTTCCACTTATCAACATTTTATCTGAAGCCTTTTCACTGTGGGTACCTCCACTGAGAGATGAATTCAGGGAATGGATTTGGCAAATACTGTTAACATGACAAAACTCTGAACGGGCAGCACAGTTAGCAATTGCAGTGTTATGGAGGACTAACAATCATGTACCACATTTTACAAAGTAGGTTACATACTTGAGAGATGACATCACCCACCACCAAAATCTTCCCCTCTCTGATGCAAGTTTACAGCAGCAATACCATAAAATAAACACTAGAAACACCTCTTAATGCTAGAAACTAGAATATCACTGAAGGACAGTGCAATTATTTAAGCTAACATAAGGTCAGGTCATGCCCTGCCAGGAAACAAAGAAACAATAAAAAGAGAATATCTGGGGTTTTTTTTCTTTAGTGGAATGGGTTAGTGGATAAAATGCTGGGGGATTTGGTTTGTATTTCCAGTTCTTGCCAAACTTCTTCTACACCATCAGCTAAGTTGTTTAGTCTTTGTAGTCTCAAAATGTTCGTATTTTCCTTCTTAGATGTCTAGCATCATTATGGGTAGCTGAGTTTCAATATCTGTTTATGTCCATGATGAAAGACAGCAGAGAAGTACATAGAGCAGAATACCCATTTTGTTCCATACCATGAACACCTATCTATTTACCTGTCTGCTATGCAGGTCTGTAATTACAGCATCCTGTGCCAGCAACCAACTTCTCCATTCCTGGCAATGTTTTAGAACAGCTTGATCAGAAGCCCACAGGATGCTTCCTGTACTTCAGGTTCTTTGTGCAAAGTAAGCCAGGCAAGTACCCTGCTAATCAATGGAAAACTAATTCCATACTGAAAGGTGCTAGAGAGGTGACCAATCTCTGCTATGAATGTATGGCCTTCTTCATCTACAGCAGAAGGTTGCTTCTGCATATTTTCTTTCCAGTCTCAGATCTTGGTTTGTCCCCAGCTCCTCTCTGCAGCCTGACAGCTGCTGTAGTTCTGCATAATCACAGAGCATAGAATAAGCATAAAACTGACTGAAAGTCTAAATTCCATTTCCAAGTGCATCCCTTGCCATCTTTCTCAATAAACGCTTTCTCCTCTCGCGACCTTTGTTTTCCCTCTCTCCCTCTTGTTTACAGGCCTGACCTGTTTGCATGCAGATGTAAAGAGACTGTTTTTGGTAGCCACCAGGTACTGGTAAAATATAGCTGCATTTTCTATCATCTTGCAGTACCTTCAAAATCACATGTTAACAATAGGGTTAAAAAAACCCCCAAACAACAGCAGAACATAATTTCCCCTTACCTCAGCATTTTCTCACCCTTTCCTAAGCTTCTTTGCAACCAAGGGCTGGCAAAAGCACCACTAGGGCGTTTCAGGTCTTCTAGATAACTTTCTACACCATCTCCATTGCTTATGCTGTTATTCAGCAGCTACTGCAGATCTCAGTTTCAGGAGGATTTGCAAGTCAATCCTCCATCTGTAAATCCCAGATGGCTCAGTGATTTTTAGCACAGCTATTGATCTCCTCATTCACAGATACCGGCTTCTGGGCAAACACATCCAGCTGCTCTCATCAACCCCATCTCACTGCCACCAGCGGCAAAGAGGACTTTGTGAACCCAGACACTACCCGCTAATAATACCTCCACTTTGAGAAATAAAATTAGGCAGGAATAAGCATATGCTTTGCATGTTTGCCTACCTGATTAGAGGGTTGCTGCCAGGCTCCCTGCCTCGCTCTGCAACAGCTGTGCTTTCGGCAACTGAGCAACAGCCTTCCTAAAGTGTCGTGCTCTGAAAATCCACACTCTCTACACACACCCATCCAGCCTTGTCGTGCCAGACAGCCCCTTCTCTGCCGTCAGCCAGCCGAGAAACAAGTTGCCATTCAACGACCAGCTCCCGTATGAAAGGAAGATACAGAGGTTGGAACAATCAATGCAATTAACCGTTCCGAAAACAGCACGAGGCTTTCTGTATAATGGGAACAATCGGGTTTTATCTGCCCTTTCCCCTCCTCCCATACATTACCTATAAATGAAGGTCTTCAGCAGATCCCTGCATATTTGGTGCCAGCTGCTCTCTTCTTTCTCATTCTCTCTTACACTACTTCAGAACAGCAAGGACAGATTTGGGCTCCATGGCAGTGTGGAAGGTGACTGCTCCTCACCTCCACAAGGGAGGGATTCCTACCTTCTTGCTGAGAATTCTGAGAAACCATTTGCTCTGACAAATGATAGATGAAACCAGTTTTGGAAACAGAGGGTTGTTGAAGGAGATAGGAGACAAGCCAAAGGTCCATCTAGCCTTCCCTCCTCATGCACGTGCTTCTCTGCAGATCACTAAGCTTGTTACCATAAATCAAGCCTCCACACAGCTGTGGCAGTAGAAGGAGATTTCAGGCAAAGTGGCATGGGTATTGCATACTACAGCAACTTGTTCACATTTTAAACACTGTTTGTTGAGCTTTGTAACATACAGTTTGTCTCCTTCTGCAGGGAATTACTCAGCCAGGCAGTCACATGGCTGCAGCAGGACAATTAGAGGATTCAAACCGCACTAAGCTTGTCAGGGTTTTGATTTGGAAATCACATGGGGTGGGGAGATAAATAAAACCAAATGATGACAAGGAACTACTATCTCTGTGCCAGTAGGGGCTTGTAACTCTCCCAGTCTGCACTCCCCCAGGACTGTCACAGAAAAACTCTGAGTTACAGAGTAGCGTAAGCCTTACCTGAATTTGAGAGGAACCCATCAGTACGTGAAGTTTGAAATAAGCAGGCAAACAGGTTGCAACACACCCTCAAGAAGGAAAAGGGTACCAGGGAGAAGACGACATGTCTGAATGTGAGTTTATCAGACTTGGAGGGGGCAACAGTTTCAATGGTATAAAAATAGTTGAAACTTTTAAGATCAAATTTAAGTCTCATATAAGTCTTCTCCAAGGTTAAAAGGAGAACATTTCGGAGTTCCATAAAGTCTAAAGGGATCTGATGAAAATATTTGGATACAGGATTTTGAGTTAGATCAGCCTCATCATAATGCTTGGGAAAGTACTGTGCAGCACATAAATTGTTGTGCAGAACATAAAGTTAGAATGGTGTTGTTTATAAATGCAGGTACAGCACAAAAACCTCTTGGACTTTGTCATGGTAGGATCAATGATGAAGTTTGTACTTGATTTAAAACCCAGCTCAAGAAGCCAGTTCTTCATCCAACCTGACCAAGGAATGCATAAGGAGCATTTTTTTCATTGCTGTGGTACATCTGAGTGTAATGATAGACTATCCCACTATGGGTTGGATGCCGTGGCCTGGCGTGGTGTTAGGATGTGAGTAAGGCCCAATAAAAAAATCCCCATCTCTGGTGGATGCTGTCATGCCCTCCCTGTCCACATATGGTTAGGCATATTCCTTAGGGTCCCCTAAACCCTCAGGTTTAGTTGCTTTGTTGCTTCAGTTAATAGACTGCTTCCAGCTGACTTACAACTTCTTTCACAAATTGCCTGTCATATTTCTTTCTTGATCACAGCTTTGCTTTTATACTTGTTTTCTTTCTATTTAAGTTGTGTAACGAGGTAGCCAGTTTCATTTTTACCAATTCAGTGGGTTTACAGATTAATTCATGTAATTGTTCATTCTCTTTTCCCAACATGTCCCTTCCCCCATTCCCCACACCAAATACATATTGCTGCCAGCAGCCTTGTCTCTGCATTCAAGTTCCTGCACAGCACACCTCTTGCTTGTAATTCTCCTTATGGTCAGGCTATTACTGATGCTGCCAAATGCACCCAAGAGACAGCTAAAGATGAGACTCTTCTGGAAGAGGCACTAACAGAGGCACACAGACCCGCAGAGGGAATGGGCAGCTCCTCAGCACTTTGCCTCTCCTCTGGTTTGCGGTACATGTCCCTCTGAAACTTTCCTTATGATCCAATCCAGCCTGGAGCACTTTCAAATATAAATCTTTCAGCCTTCCAAAGTGCTTCCCCAGTCACTGTGTACTGCTGTCCTCCACTGAGGAGGGAGATGAGGGGTGGCTGGTTCAGGAAAAAGAGGTGCTACTGGAGGGAAACATGCACATCTGATCCTGCCATTTATGTGAGTTTTTTGCTTATTGTGACCTGGTGATGTTTGTGGTCACAGTGATACAAATGTGGGCTGATCTCCTAGCACACAGCAATTGAACCAGGGGCCTGGCTGTCTCTTGGGATTACTGCACCTTTTTTCCTCTCTGAAAGTTTTTCCACTTTGGGTATGAAACCACCCTGACACTCTTGTCTCTACTGCAAGCTGCCCTTTTCTTACCCATTCCACTTATCCCTTGAAAAGCACATGCAGGGAAACCTACAGGAAATTAACATTCACAATAAAAACAGAAAAAAGAAAATGTTGTTGAAATCCACTTGGGTTGCTGACTATTTTAGTGTGGGAGTCCCCATACCCAAGAAGGACTCACTGATGGGATGGATTTGGTGTTGGACTCTAACCTAAATGAAAACTGGCATGTATTGAAAGGTTTAAAGCAGAAAGCTGAGAGAATATACTGATTTCTGTGATATTACTGTTCTGAAACTATTATCCTTTGGAAGACACATACAGTACTTGTTTAACTCTGTATCTTACTTGGGAACAGAAACCATTACAATAAAGAGAAAAGGGGGAGCTTAAAATCAAGAGTAAAATCCATACAATGGGGATCTGAATCAAAATCTATTATCACAGTTGCTCTCTAAAAATCACCAGCTCAACAAGAAGCAGCAAGTCAAGTGGACTGGTGCTACTGAGTACTCTCTGAACAGTTAGGAAAGCAAAACTTGACAGCCATCTCGTGAACATCTTTGGTAGCCTGACACACAGCGTTGCCCAGTTTCATCTCAAAAAGCCTATACTTGTCTGCTCCAGTAGAATTCAGCCCTCAATTGAATTTTTCAGTCTCCAGCCTCATCTAGGTTGTGACTCAGGTTAGTTCCTTATAACTGCTTAGAAATTCAAGGCATAACCTCATTAAGGGGATCAACATTTACTGAAGAATCAGATGTTTTCTCTTGCCACTTTCATCATGTGCAGCCCCCAAATCTTAAATTTTAATGTTTTAATGTCAATAATAAATATAGAAGAGTGCAACTGTTCTTTGATTTACTATGTGTGGTTGATCTATTTTTTAATTTCAATGCTTTAAAAATAAACCTCATCAGTGAAGCTGTGTGCTGTGCTCTACACAGAACGGCTGAACATTCTGGGGAGCCATCAATCCTTGGTGCAGCTCAACCAGATACACTGAACTCAATATACTCTATCCAAACGGACTGGCATGGTATGGATAAATATGAAAAAAATCCCATTTCAACACAATTGTAAAAACACTTTAAGACCTATGAAAGTGGAAAATGGACAAAGCAATCTGATGTCAAGCAGAATGAATATGAGAAACAGAGACAGCAGTATATTACCCTAATTTTGCTAGACAGACTTATTTTTAATGCTGTATCTCTGCGATCCATTGAATTATTTTTCCTTTCCTCAGTATAACATTCTAAAAAAAACCCCAACAAATCCAAAACTTCGTCTACTTCAAAATCCCTAGAAATAATGTGAATGCCTAGCAGAATTTTAATGACACAGAGAGATTTACTGCAGATTAAATTTGAGTAAGTATCGTTAAGTAATGAGGCAATTGAGGGGACTATTAGATACTAAAGGAGTTTCTGAATTCAGTCTTTTGTCTGTAACACTTGAAGCAATTTACTAACACAGTTCATATTATGCAGTGTTTTACACAGGCAACTTAAATATATGTTTTGGTTTGTTTTTTTTTTTTAAAGTCCATAACAGAAATATTTGTAGCATAAAAATGCTGTATTTCAGAGAAAAATCTCAAAACAAAAATGCTTTGGAATGAATAGTAATACTTACTTAGCATCTTTCATTTTCCAAAATATTCAACAGAAAGAATAACCAATTAATCCTTGCAACACTTCTTTGAAATTCACTCTTTGAAATAAACTTGTCTTACACTGAGGTAGGATAGTAAAATTATTTGGCTCATGCTGAAGGGAAAATTAAGGCTAAAAAGCAAAGGAGTATTGACAGCTAACATGTTTCCAGACCTACATCTTAAATTCTTGTTAATGAATAACCCATAATTTAAAAAATTAGCATATTATTTTTATTATTACAGTTCTATTATTTAAAAGAGCATATTATATTATTATTACAGTTCTATGGACTGGAACAGGTTATGGTGGGCTCTCCCTGGTTCTCTGTGCAGCACCCACCACACTGCAGCCCCATTCCTACCTGGCTATTAGACAATATTTTAGTACAACTAATTTAGCAAAGACCTTCATGCAATGGGTAGTATAAATGAATGCAAAATGGAACTTTGCACTGCCTTGCATAATACACCGTTTTAGCTCTCCCCTTAGATATATGACACTGTACAGAGGGCATTTTGGTGCCATGCTTCAGACCAAGCAAAGAGTAAGTTCTGTATGGTACATGCACTCTACACAAGTAGCCTTACTTTCAGAATATTTACTTTCATTGTTACATGTTCCATTAGTTCTTAAGAATGCAAGCTTGGTCCAAATTCTTCCCATCGAGGAGGGCAGTAGCTCTCTCTGTATTGCAAGGCCACATAATTCTGGGAGAAGCCAAATGTGCATCTATGTGAGGAATAAGTATATAGTTCAACCATAAATGTGCATGACATCCTTTTTAATACACAGACAGCTGAACTACATCAGAAATACAGTCAGGCTTGCTTGGCTTGACAATGTACGAGTCTCTCCCACCCAATCAATCCAGATGCTATAGCCAGAGCCATAACAAAAGTAGAATGAAAATTGCTTGGTCCTCAGTAGCCCCTAAGAGAGGGGCACCAAATGTGACCAATAGCTCTGTTGACTGCTATAAAAAGATAGACTGTAGACTCAAAAGGGAGGAGTAAGCGGCATTGGTTTAAGACAGGAGGAAGAAGCAAATGTGATGAGATCTGGCTTCAAGGTCAAATCTAAAAGCAGCGGTAGAAAAGCAGTTTAAGCCACAGAGAGAATTCATTATTCCATGGGTATCTCCATACCTTGGCTAGGAGTTCTGGCCAGCACCTGAGAGTCAAATTTAACCCTTTGCAGATCTACTGGCTTGCATGAAATCTTTAGTGAATAAATTTCTTATAAAGCTCTGGGATGGTTACCTAAAGCTATTTGTAATGAGAGGAATTGCAAGAAAATCCACATTACCCTAGCAGTGAATCTAATTAATTTGTTCTCATCTCACTGAACGTCTGGAACTGCCGATGCAAAAACCTGTATTAAACTTTCTCATCTAGGCTGGCAAGTAGTTCCACTGAATTTTGGGCTGTCAAGGGGGTGAGTGAGCAAGAGAATGGCTAAGCAGGATTACCATGATAAAGTAGTGCAGAGGCAAATGCTGAGGGGTCATCTGAAGCATCTCAAATGCCAGTACTGGTGATTTTCACAAACAGCCCTATCTCTCACATCCTTTCAAGGCATGTGCATTTTTAGAACTTGCTGCATATTAAACAAGGAAGGTTTTAAATGAGATCAAGTGTAAAACAAAGCAGCTGAAGAGGTGCTCATGCTTTTGAATGGTGGCAATCCAACCCAATGAAAATGGTCTATTTCAGAAGGCAGTGAGAACAGATGAGAATGGGAAATGATATGGCCAGTATGAAGTAGGGCACACATTTTGTCTAGTACAGCTGCCCTGAATTCAAATAGAATAGAATTTCATGCTATTCCTAGTGATAGAATAGAACAGACTATTTTGTTTGGAAGGAACTTACAACAATTGTGTATAGTCCAACTGCCTGACCACTTCAGAGCTGAACAAAAGTTAAAGCATGTTATTAAGGGCACAGTCCAAACACCTCTTAAACAGGCTGTGAGCATTGTCTGCATCTCTGTGAAGCCTCGTTCCAGGGTTTGACCACCCTTTTGCAAAGAAATGCTTCATAACGTCCAGTCTAAACCTCCTCTAGCTTTGAACCATTCCCACACATCCCATCACTTGATCTCAGGGAGAAGAGCTTAGTACCTCTCTCTTCTCTTCCCCTCCTCAGGAAGCTGTACAGAGCAATTAAGGTTACCCTTCAACCTCCTCTCCAAACTAGATATGCCCAAAGTCCTCAGATGCTCCTAACGGGAGGTGCCTTCCAGCCCTGTCACCAGCTTTGCTGCCCTCCTCTGGACGCATTCAAGGACCTTCACATCCTTCTTAAATTGCGGGCCCGCAAAGCTCAGGGTGAGGCTGCACAACTGCTGAATGCAGTGGGATAATCCCCTCTCCTGACCACTGGTTGTGCCGTGTTCGATGCACCCCAGGACGTGGTTTGTTCTCTGGGCTGCCCAGGCACACGCTGCTCTCACTGAGCTGCTGCTGACCAGCACCCCCAGATCCCCTTCTGCAGGGCTGCTCTCCAGCCACTCCTCCCACAGTTCATTTGTGTGCCCACGATACTCCAGCCAAGGTGCCAGACCGGCATTAAGATTTGTTAAATTTCATCCCGTTGATGACTGTCCAATGCTCCGATCTATCTCGATCCCTCCGCAAGGCCTCTTGTCCCTCAGCAGAGTTAACAGCATCTCCCCATTTCATATCATCAGCAAACCTGATAATGGGGCATTCAACTCCTCCCTCCAGATAAGTGACAGATATACTGAACCATACTGGTCCTAGAACTGAGCCCTGAGGAACTGAGCTGGTAACCAGTCACCACAACCCTTTGCATCCTGCAAACCTTCAGCTGGTTCTTCACCCAGTGCACTGTGTACCCACTCATCCCACAGTTGGACAACTTGTCCAGAAGGATGCTGTGAGGGACAACTATCAAAAGGCTTACAAAAATCTAGAAAACTACATCTGCCACCTTCCTTTCACATGCCAGGCAGGTGACCTTATTGTAGGAAGATATCAAATTAGTGAAACAGGACTTTCCATGTTGACTGTGTCTTTAAGTACCCTTCAGTAGTATTCAGTTTAATCTTTTCCATAGTTACTCCATAAACTGAGGTTAGACTAGCAGGTCAGTAGTTGCCAAGGTCTTTCCTCACATTCTCATTGCATATAGGACAACTTCTATTCCAGGCAAGATTGGGTAGAAGAGCTGCACAAAACAAGTCTGCAAAGCACACAGCCTGATGTGTCAAGAGAAAGCTTGTTCCCGAGGGCTTAGGAAGCTGAAGAGAAGCAAGGCTCCAAGTAAAGGTTTTAAGTTCTGTGGGCACACAGGAAAACCCTCAATATTCAGTGCCTGCATGCATCTCATGCCCCAGGGAGAACTGTTTGTGAACTGTGGCCTGAGCAGCCTGACAAAGAGCTGTGAGCACTCAGAGGGTCAGTGTTTCACAGAGCTGGAATCAGGTGGGTGCAGCAGCAAAATGCCTTAGAAATTACTATCCTTTTTTGGGTTTTTATAAGAACTAAAGAGACCAAAGAAATAATCCTTTCTGACCACACATTTAAGAAAATTGTCAGAAGACATGCATAGAAGATGCCTCGCCCCAACCACTCTGAGCTTCTTAAACAGGGAAAATACCCAGGGCCATCTAGATTGTTGATGAGAAATGTTTATGCAAACAATTATTTTTTATTCCTTTTAGCAAATTCATGAAAAGAATCTACCAAAAGCTGGCAATCATTTATTGGACAAAAATAGGCACCTGAGCACTATAAAAGGGAGATTTTTGAAAACCAGCCTGTGGGAGCATCCTGCCTTTGGAATGATATAACCAATGGAAATGCAATGAGTGTTGCACTGGCTGAGTCTGTTGTCAGAAACAAACCCGAAGGGCTGAATGCAAACTTCAGCTTCAGGAGGCGTGGATTTGACTAATACACCACTTTCAGAGCCCACATCTGATCCTGTAAATCTGTATGTAGGTGGTGTTTTGAAATAAGCCTGCAGGCTCTACAGCCATCTTGCTCAGTTGGATTCAACTCCTTCAAGCAAAATCTCTCTCCTGGTATGCTGCCTGCTATTTTCAGGGTATGTACCTCTTAAACTGGGTTAAACTATCTTACGTATTCATAAAATGCTCACAAGTAATCTCCACTATATTCAGTGTAACATCAAGGAGGCACTTTTCATCATTCCACCAAAGGGCCATCTGAAAGACTCATCTAGGAAATGAATAATCACACTGCCACTTGTAATAATGTGTTGCATGAGCAAAGAAGTAGAAAACTATTAAGACTAATAGTCATTATAAAAAAAATGTCCAGCTGTGGGCTGTGAAGAAGATGGAAAACTGTTAAAAAAACAGAGTAAGCCTTGAGATAATAGGTGGAAGAGGCTGAACTAGCAATTGCCGCTACTGAGGAGAAAATGAAAATTTTTATCTTTTAGAATCAAGATCCAAACTGAATTCCTACTATAGAATTTTTAATACATCCCTGCTTTCTATTTTTTCAGAGAAATGCTTTCTTTCTCTTATTCAACATACAGACTCAGTACTTGCATAGAGTTAATAAAAAAAAAAATTTAACACTTGCATGCTTCAAAAGAACCTGCATAATTTTTTTCCACAGTAAATACAAAAACCTGTCACAATACCAATCACTTAATATTAATGCAATGTAGATGATGCAATTCATGCTGGAGGTACCAACTTTATAAAGAAATATCTTCCTCCCATGTATTTGTGGACTACCTCGAGGACACAAGACTTTTTCTGGGACTGACTTATGGGAGACGAGATTTCTCTTTTGTCCTGCTCTAACATGTTCTCCTTTGGTCTGTACACCTTTGAGATGTGCAGCCAGACTCTTAACCTGCACAAAACTCTGCTATCAATACAGGCTGGCAGATGAAAGGATTGAGAGCAGGCCTTCAAAGAAGGACTTTGGACTGCAGGTGGAAATATAGGGCATGAGCTGGCAATTTGTGCTTGCAGTCCAGAAAGCCAAATATATCCTGGGCTGCATCAAAAGCAGCATGGCCAGGAGGTCAAGGGAGGTCATTCTGCCCCTCCACTCCACTCTGGTGAGACCCCACCTCGGGTGCTGCATCCAGCTCTGGGGTACCCAAGACAAGCAGAAGGTGGACCTGTTGGAGTGAGGCCAGATGAGAGCCATAAAGATGATCAGAAGGCTGGAACACCTTTCCTATGAAGACAGGCTGAGAGAGGTAGGGTTGTTCAGCCTGGAGAAGAGAAGGCTCTGGGGTGACTCCAGTACCTAAAGGAAGATGGGGACAGACTTTTTTGGTAGGGCCTGTAGTGGTAAGACAATGAGTGATGGTCTTAAACTAAACAAGGGTAGATTCAGGCTAGACATAAGAAAGAATTTTTTTATGAAACACTCAAACAAGTTGTCTAGAGAGGTTGCAGATACTCCATCCCTGGAAATATTCAGAGGCATGATTTAGTGGTGTACCTGGCAGTGTCAGGTTAATGGTTAGACTCAATGATCTTAGAGGTCTTTTCTACCTTAAAGCCAAAAAGAGCAAAGAGGAGAACCTGGGAAAGTACGACTCAGTCAGTCATCTCTGTAAAGGTGATGAAACAGATCATTTTGGAGGTTAGCAGCAAGCATATGAAAGAAAAGAAGGCCATTGGGAGCAGTCAGCATGGGTTCACCAAGCAGAAATCATGCTTGACCAATCCAGTAGCCTTCTATGATGACTCAGCAGGATGGGCTGATGAGGAGAGCAGTGGATGTTATTTACCTCAAATTCAGCAAGGCATTTGACACTGTCTCCCATAACATTCTCGTAGGTAAGCTCAGGAAATGTGGGTTAGATGAGAGGACAGTGACGTGGATTGAGAACTGGCTGAATGGCAGAGCTCAGAGGGTCGTGATCAGTGGGGTAGAATCCAGCTGGAGGCCTGTAGTCAGTGGTGTTCTCCAGGGATCTGTACTGGGTCCAGTTTTATTCAACTTGTTTATCAACAACCCAGACAAAGGCATAGAATGTTCCCTCAGCAAGTCTGATGATGATAAGAAACTGTCGGGAGTGGCTGATAAACCTGAAGGCCGTGCTGCCATTCAGTGGGACTTTGATAGGTTGGAGAGTTTGGTGAACAGAAACGCAAAGAAGTTCAACAAGGTCAAGTGTAGGGTCCTGCACCTGGGGAGGAATAATCCCAAGTATCAGTATGGGTTAGGGGTGATCTGGTAGAGGGCAGCTCTGCAGAGAAGAGCCTGGGAGTCTTGGTGGATAACAAGTTGACTGTGAGCCCACAGTGTGCCCTTGAAGCCAGGAAAGCTCTCTGTACACCAAGCCTTCCAGGTTAAATCCCAGTCTGGGATTAAAGAAAGAAAGTTGCAATTATTAAGGGCAAGAGGAAAGTCAAAGCAAACCAACCAACCAACTAGATAAACAAAACAAGAATTTGCGATGTACCAAATTGCTGTTTTACAAAACAGTAACAGCAAGGGCTTTGGCCTTGGAGGTCTTGTCTTAGAGAAGGATCTTGCCTGGCAACCTTGACACACATTCACACATCCAGCCACAACAGGAAAATAAATGGGCTTTCAAATGATTAGAGAAGCCCTCAGGAGCACTTAAAAGTCAAAGAAGAGTAGCGAGTTATTTGTTCTTTTGGCAAAGCATGAATCAGTTTACAGCCTCAGCTCCCAACCTCCATCCTCTTCTATACATTCACTACTGAGAACCAAGAGCTCTGTGCTCCATGAGATTGCTTCTGCAGATAAATCAACCCAAAGAGCCACCTCCTTTCCCTCGCAGCAAAAATTCAGCTTTATGAATTCCTGTACCCATCTTATTGCCACAAGATCTTTTTGTTTCCAATAAAACAGACTTGGGCTTTTTTTAACAGCAGAAGTGACGCATATTCCAAGGTGGTTGCCAAAACAGTGTAATAGAAAATTATCTTACCACAGTACCTGGGGGAGGAAAAATAAAGAACAAAAAAAATGCCTCTACCTTTTCATTCAGAGAGAAATAAGATTAAGGGACCACAAAGCAAACCACATCCAAAAGGTTTCAGGTTCTGCACTGTGCCTCAAAGAAGCAGAGAGTGGACTGTCCAGTTGAGAAAGAAGTTAAAGTACCCCCATAGTAGGGGATGGAAAGCTCACAGCAGTAGAAACCTGATTTCTTTTATCTTGAAATCTCTTCAGCACTGCAAGCTATAGCCTTAGTCTCAGCAATTGTTTGTGGTGTTTTGGTCAGGACTTCAGACAGGCTCATGAGGACATAATGCTTTATAGCTGTGCTCCACAGTGTCTGTATTTCAGGAAACCCTCCTTCTACAGCTAGCATGAAACATCTGGGCCCTATCCTAGAGACATTGGGTTCTTTGTAAGTCTGCATTGTTATGTGGTTGACAGCAACTCCCAAACCTTCCTACTGCTGAGCATCTTCCAGAACTGCATCTGGTGAGGAACACTGGAATATCATCTCTTCCCCTTTCTAATATGTAAATACAGACTGAGCAGAGCCTGGGGGTGGGGGGGGGAGGAAAGCGAGGGAACAGGAAGCTAATTTCAACTTGTGGAGATTTCTCATATATTCTTTTTTTGTGCCACAGAAGACAAAACCCAGTATTTAATTTTCCCAACCCCAATTCTCCACAAAAAAAAAAAAAAAAAAAAAAAAGAGGAAGAGGTGTTTTGCATTAGGGAATATAGGTGACTCAGGAAAAAAAAAAAAAAAAAAAAGATCATGGGCCAGAATTTTTGGTTACGTATCTGTATCTCCATTTGGCAGGCCAAGGGTTCCACTCCTCTCACATGTGCTCTTCAGCCTTACCCTAACCTGAGAGGATACTCCATGGCCTGAGCAAGAGGTACTACTAACTAAGGAGGTGCCTGACTGGGAGCTGGGGAACCAGCACTGCCAGTGCTCCGAGCCTCTTGGCTCCTTTAAAAGGCAGACTACAGGATGCCAAGAAACCAGGCAAAAAAAACAGACAGATTTCTAGCAAAAGTTCACTTGCTTTCTTGTCTGTTTTGAATTCTGTCCAAAAGACATTGTAATTCTTGTCTGTTTTGGATTCTTTCCAAAGAACATCGTAATCCTGATGAATCAGCATTTGCAGGTAGGAAAAAATCCCACATTTTGCTGGAGAGCTTCTTGCTAGTCAATCATGAGGTCACGAACTTGGCATGCTTTCACTTGGTACTTCTTTTAACTGAAGTCAGTAAAACATTTTGCCCACAGGCTAAATCATGTATTGGATATTTCATATATACACAGGAAAAACAAAGTGGCTCAAGGGGTTTTTTTGGGGAATTTCTCATCCTGTATTATATACAAGGTAGAGAATCGACTGATACAATTTTGGGAGTATCTAAAAGTGACCTAGTACAGATTTCCCAATGTATAAGACTGCTGCAGTTTTCAGATCTGAAACCTTAAGTCCTTCCAGGGGGAGGAATGATCACTATAAATTTTACTGTGATGGAAATCCTGAGATTAGACAGGACTGTGAGACAGTAAACCTTAAATCTGTCACCAGTGAGAAAAACTCCACCTATTATCTGAGGGCACTGAGAAGTACATTTTTAGCTCTACTATAAATGAATTGGGTGACTTTGCGCAAGTCACTTCACTTTTCCCTCAGCAAGCACTCCCCTTCATCTCCTTGGCAACCTTGTCTATTTAGATTGGAAACATTTTAAGGCAAGGCTCCAGTTTACCAGAACTTCTATGTTTTATAATAATATTACTACTGCAATTGATAGAGACTGAAAGATGACAAACATATTCTAAAGCACTAAGGCGTGGTGGTGCCTCTTGTTTTCTCCTACAGTCAGTGCAGACTCTTCAAAACCATTTAGAATTGTAATAAATATTAGGAAAAAAATTTAAATCCATAAGATCTCATGTTTCAAAATGTCGTGACAGTCACTGTTTAACAAGGAGAAACTTCCCTGAAAGACTTTTACTGGAATCCACTATACAAACCCTTGTGCAAAAGGCAGATTGGGTGATTTTTGTTATTAACTCTACGCTTCTTAACTGCAGCTTCGTAGAAGAATATCAAAATTGACCTCAAATGTCCAGTATATTTTCTTGAATCTGTGGACAGCATAATAGTGGTACTAAGAGATGTGACATGTCCAGATAACTTCAATAAAAGGTTATTTCCAGGACTCAAAACTGCCCCAAGGAATGCTGCACAGGAGGGCTGAAGAACAGGTACATATCTAATGAAGGAAGATAACAGGTCTGCAGGAGCAAAGGGCCACCTCTCCCCACACAGGTGCAGTCTAATCTCGGACACAGAACCTAATCCAGATCCTCTTAGCATCTTGTGGGGACCTTCCAGCAGAGTCCTTGTATCCAAATAAGAATCAGACTTGGCCCCACTGGCTTTATAGCATCAGCAAAGCTCAAACCTGCTTGACATAGCAAAGAATGTGGTGCAAACTGACTTGTTTGCAAGCATGTTACTACTATACAGAAAGTCAAACCAGCTGTAATTTATGTACTTTATGTATTTTCCTTTGTATTCCATCAAAAATCACAACATAACAAGAATCTTTAACCTCCTTTTTTTTTTTTTCATTTAAATAGATGAAACCTTATTTAGTACAAGTGAGAGGCTAAGATGACATTGTTTTGCTTTGACACTTGCTTGATGAATGAATTTTATAAAAACATAAACCAAACATTTCAGTTGTCCTATAGCAGTTCTGATTGAAAAATTTGCTCAGTAAAATGAAATAAATTGTTAATGGGTATATTTTTTAGGGGTTTTTTTGTCCCACTGTCCTCTCATGTACGCCTTTTGGAGCATCTTATCATAGGCATAAATAGAATGAACTCTGGCTCCTTTGCAGATGAATGATATCCCAATTAAAATTTTAGTTTAGAAATGTCTAATGGCTCTTCCTCTTTGTAAGCTGAGTATAAGTTTAAGGTTTGACTTTGAGGATAATCATTTGGTTTTACAGCATGGTGATGTCAATTAAAGAGATTTGCTTCACACTGAAAATAGAGATCCAAAGTCTCATAAACCACTAATGATAAAAAGATCTGTAACAGCTCTCCTAAAAGTGGAATGAATGTAGCAGTTTAAAAATGCACAGTGCTTGATTAAATATGATGGTTTAAAACTAATTAAACCACTCATCACACTCCCCAGGGCCTGTATCTTGTAAAGAATTCAATCGGACTACTCGTGTAAGTAAAAGAACTCACTTGGTTATGCCTGTGCCAGTTTTATGTTTTACAAAATTCACACTCCAAGTGCTCCCACCCTTGTATTTTAGTTTTAAAAGGATTCAGGGGTGATAAATGTTTTTTAATAAAAGCAACTGAATTATTTCTACCATTTCTCTCTTGAATTATTTCCACGGTGAATTTCTTTCTTTCTTGCAAATGCAGTTTAGTGCTCATAAAATATATGTTTCCGGCGGGTATACTAACCATCTGCCAGCGTGTAGGCATGTCCTAGAACAAATACGTGAATCTGTGTTCCTGAATTTCACAGACAATCAAATTATATAAAAGCAGTGCTATCTAACAACTTCAAATAGATTTCTTACCTATGAGTTTCTCTGAAGTGAAACGAACTGGAGTTCAGCATGAGCAGAAAGGTAATATGACATACTGTAACTGCTGCAATCACCCAGACATGAGAATAGGCTTGGTATAATGGTCAAAGATGCTACTAAAACATAGAAAAATGTACACTAACCAACATGCATTTGTTGCATCCTACTGTGCATAGAGTTTATGAGCTGTGAAGAGACTTGTGGTCTTTTTTATTTCTTTGATCTTGAATTTGTGATCAGACAGTTGTGTTAAACCTGAGTACAAATTCTCTTTCTCTCTATGGCTCTATCAATAAACATGAAACATCTTTTTACCTGCATATAACGGATATTTTCTGGTGCCCTGCTTAAATCCTTGGAACCATTTACAATGAATTATTTTTATGCCTTCAAATGACTGCAACACCCAGTGCAAAGAGACTAAATTTCTGCAAAAGCCTTAGCTAGTCACCAGACTTCGCCAAGCAGCAGCAGTACAGCAGTGTTCACAGCAATGTCTGTGGCGTGGAAACTATATTTGTGCAGAATGAGACCTGTATGGACTCTATGATGAAGTTAAACTCTTGTCCATGCATGTATCTATCAGAAAAATACTTGTCTACATGAAGCTATGGGCTAGCATCTTTTCATCCAAATACAGTCAGGATCTCTGGCCATTGCTGTTCTTTTGCTTTCTTTGCATCTCAGTGTTATTTATTATTTAACCCCCACAAGCACAGAAATTCTCTATGTAATTATTAGGTGCTTCCTCCTCACTGTGTAGCTGTTACAGCTCTTGGCATTAATCACATGGAAAAGGATAACATTATTTAACATACATTGTCCCCTAGCAGATATCTGAGAATTACAAGCATTGCCTGTCAGGAAACAGCTTTAGCCTTATAAAAATCTGCTGAGTTCACTGAGAATTTAAGCTATTGCTTATTGAGACTAATAATAAGAAACATTATCCTGTGAACAGTTTCTCTGAATGCATACTCAAGAATAGTGAGATGCTACTAAGGGTCACTACAATTTTGGGCCATGAGTGATGTGACTGTATCTTAGAGGAATCCAAGGTCTGGTTTAACACAGAGGTACAGACATGGAGAGGGTTTGGGTGTGTGTGGACTTACATTTCCACAGATGCTGAGTGCAGCCAAGCTGCAGTCCTCCTGTGACTGTCCCAGGAGCTGGCAGCTCTCTGTAGGTCCCAGCTCATGGAACCAGGTGAGCACATCAGAACTAGATTTTATTGGAGGGATGGGGTGGGGAAAGAAAGTACACAAAACAAAGCCTCAATCCTTAGAACTGTATGGGTAGTCCTGAAAATGTGATCCCTCATATCTCAAACTCCAGACTGCAAATACAAAGTGATGAAAATTTAATTTCTAAGTTTTAGTGTCTCTGGGGGCATGTCTCATGAGTTTGAGCTCCTGGTTTTGGCACTGCTATTGGAATCATCAAAGGTTTGACAACAGCCAGCTGCAAGCTCGACACACTCACTGAATGCAAAGTGGTAAGAAAGAGGAGGGGAAAAATATGGTTAGGAAAGAAAGACAATAAACCCTTAATATTTTTGAATCCTAACAAGAAGAAGGAGAGAGCAGAAGAGAATTCTCCCCTGCAGCCTTTTCAAAATTGTATTGGTGAATGCTTTATAACTTTATTAGACTGTACAAAACATTTCTTCTCAAAATTTAAAGGAATATCTTGAATTTACATTTTCATCTTTATTTTTTCCATCTCCTCAACTTTACATACCCCTTAACTGCTGCTGCTTGGTTTTTATTATCATCAGCTTTTAATTATTACTTAACATTATCATGTGGCAGCATTAAGACAATCCAAATCTGCCACAATCATTTAATTTTACAAAGTGCTGTATTTATTGGAAAATACATGAAAACTCCGGGGATGAGAAGAGCGTGCGGACTGCTCCAGCCCTGTTTGCCGGACTGCCATTTGGAGCTCGCATCGCCTCTCGCCACCAGATGTCAGTGCTACAAAATCTATACGGCACAAGGGCACACAGAGCTGGGCGACAACCTATATAGGCTTGAAATCTGACCATCAACACGAAAAATAGCCATGGATCGCACTGCAAGCAAATCTCCTTTCATGTGTTGTGGAGGTGGTGTTATGTTTGGCCATGTTCTGTGGGTTTTGGCTCACTTTGCTCCTTTCAACTTTCAGTTCAGCGTTGGTAGAAAATGCTACTGATCCAAGGAAATTTGCCTATCTCTTAAACATTTATTGCTTTTATGCTTAGATAAGAGAAAGAAAACATAAGCAAAATAAAGCTGACATAAGCTTATAGAGGATGGTTCCCTTTTGGGGGAGAATAAAAAGGAATCCTATGAAGTACTTTGTTTCCAGCTACAACGCCTTGGAGGTGGGAATTACAGAAACTATCATTTTTTTCAAGCACTTTTGTAATCTGGTCCCAAATACCTGTCTCCTGTGATCAGAAACATTTGAGAGATCCCCAAAATAACCAGCTGACTTCACTGAATAGGAGGGAGAGAGGCACCAGCACTCCAAACTACTACCCTTTGGTAGAGAAGCACTCTAAATACCCAAGTATCTCAACTGGCAGCCACAGAAATATCCATAAAGAGAAAAAAAAAGAGAAGATGATCTGCCCCTGAATGTTGAACTAATTTCCCCTCCTGGGCCCAGAGCAGCCAGGCAGGTCTCTTTCCTCTGGTCCTCATCAGGAGGAATGAGCTGATCACCGCTCTACCATTGAGGGACAAGAAGCATCTTTGTTAAGAAATGCATAGAAACATCTGAACACTCAAACAACTCACCCGGGGTAGCACCAGCAGAGTTGCTGCCTGCCCTCCACAGCTCAGCAGAGGGCACTGCCTCTCCATTCCTGCCTTCAGCGCCGGGGAAGGATGAAGTCAGCCCTGGGTGTAACTTTCTGCAGCCAGGATTAGCACCAATGGCTTGCAGCTGTGGGAGCCTGGAGGTTACAGCACGGTAGCCCCTGATGGGGAGCAGGATCCACCATCACAGGTTTCTGATGCACCCAGCTAAGCCCGTGGCTCCAACCCTTCTGGCCCGGCTCAAAGTTCAGAGCACTTGCTCTCTGGTGAGACAGAAAATCTAGCCCAGGGTCTGATCTGAGACCATTTAAGTGGATATACTGCCATGCATCTGTATTTTTTGTGATACACCTTTGAAAAATGGTTGTTTCTGCCTGCATCCAGCTTTTCAGCAAGTCTGTTTGTAATCAGTAAGAAACTCTTTCTATGCATAGTGAATATTAAGAAATTTGCACATGCTAAATATTTATTAGGCCTCTCATTTTCTTAGCAATAAAATGTATTGTCAGTTTAATAATGCTATTAATAATGGCTGTATGTACAGCAATGAATACAGTAAAAAAAATATTAGAGAAATTACGGTGCTAATTTATTAACACACTAGACCAATACAAAATCATTCTGAATGTGCCCATATCTGAATAACTTTGAAAATCTGACTATCCCTGACTGTAAGCAAGGCAAGCTGCTGCTGAATTTGTGAAGTGGGTTTTTTTATTTATATTTAAATTACTATGGAATTATGAAGCTGTTTCTTAACTGATAATCATCCCTCTAATCTACTGATTATTCCAACTCCACAATAGACAGAGTACTTTATAGTCTGATATTTCTAAATTGCTTTCATGTTCAATTACTTATAATTATACAAACAAGTCTGAAATTGATGATCCATGCATATAATTATAGATTCTGCAACTCAGCATAAGCAAATAAAGGAAACTACCCTTATTATGACAACACAGTTTCTAATAGTCAGGCACTGCAAATTTAATTGCAGTAAAGGGTGGATGGTGTTATTATGTAATTAGTAACAAAACTGTTATTTCAGGATAATTAAACGATAATGTGGGCACTGGAGCTCAGTTTTAGAGCAATCCTTTTTTTAAGTTAAGGTGAAGGAGCCCTACCAAATTCAGAAGGTGAGCATATTACGTTGAATAGTGTTTTCTTCCTTAAGTATTGTTAAAAATACCGTGACAAAACAATGTGCAGAACAGTACTGATGAAGTGATTACTTGTGGCCTCTCCACTACTCATCATAATTTTCAGAAAGTCATTTCAAATTCTTTCGTCTTAGTTTGTCCATTTTACCACACTGACAGAGAAAGGCTGGGCTTTCAGAAACAAAGATCTAAAGAATGAATCAAATACTCCACTGCCTTCCTCAGAAATACAGATGCCTCTTACAAGGGATACAGCCACCTCAAATATGCAATAAAAGAAGACTAAAAGGACTTAAAACCATGACAAGTGAAAGCACAGAACAGGTACTGCAGAAAACACATGCAGATGACACAAGAAGGATAAAGTCACGGACTGCAATGAGGAGATAAATTCAAATTCAGTACAGCCCTTCACATTGACTGTTTCTTCAACAGAGTTATTTTCTGGGATATAAACTGAGTAACTGGGCCATGACTTGTAACCTCCTAGAAAAAAAACCCAGTCAAAACAGAAAAGTTTAACAGTTGTGACTTGATTAATGACATTTGGTATGAGTAATTCAGTGAGTTGTCCACAATTTTAATAACCTTTTATAAGGCATCCTTTTGCATGTATGTTTTAACTTGCATATCTTAATAACAAAACTGTTATTTATTTTAATTGTGTAGGATCAGAGCCCTTGGACAAGATTAAATTTCATTTTCTGGATCATTAAAGCATCAGGAAACTAATTGATCCTTTCTCTTCCTACATTATCAAGCCTTCTGGTGGGAAATAAAATTGTTTTTTAAACTTGAGTCACAAATTACTGACAACACCATCATACTGCAGGGAAAGGCACGCTTTTCACTTAGCCAAACAGAAAGGTAGCAGAAATTAAGATTCTCATTGACACTAATTTATCTGCTAATGGAAAACATATATACAAAAAACATTTTGTAGCTTTATGTGGCTGCTAGTACATAGTTCTTTAGAATGAAGGCTCTCTACTCACAGGATATATGTCATTTTTGCCATTTTTTTTTTCCTGCACTATGTCTTAACCCATAGCTAAGTCATGAAATATTGAAGGACAAGGATAACTATTCCCAAGTGAAAGTGAGTTTCCCTCTGCCTGCAGAAACCTTTAGAAGGCTGACTGGCTTCTAAGAAGTGGAGAGATGTGCTGAAGGAAAACAAACACTGGACAGGGGTGACCCAAGGAAATTGTGGTATGATGATGGAGATCTCACTTAATAGCCAAACTAGTACAATGCCTTTCTACTGCCAAAAGGCATCATCCATCTCCCTCTTCCTCCTCCTTTCTGAAGGCAGCTCACCTGTGCTGCTTCCCTTGCATGGATCATTAATCTGGAAAAAATCAGTGCTACAATAATAAAAATGAATAGCTTAGAAATATGAATAGCCAAGGTATCACAAAGGAAGAGAGAAGGACTTTCTGTGTTAGAGGTGGCAATAAGAAAGAGTGGAAATGCTGCTAGGGTGGGAAAAAGTCACCAGTATTGATCTAGTGTGTTAATAAATTTGTGCTGCACCCCAAAACCTCCCTCTGCTTTGTGATGGTCTGCCTCACTTTATCTGAAGAAATCAGAACCAATCAACCGACAAAAAAAACCCAAAAAAAGGGCTTTGCTGAAAGATGCTGTATCTATACTGGGACAGGCTTTTGGCTAAAAAAGCCCCACACAGCCTCCCACAGAAAAAGAAGGGAAAAACCAAACCAAAAAACACGTTTACAATAGATACAGTGACACCATGGTACAAGCTGCCTTGTGAGAAGGCCTGAAACACTGAGGCTTAAGAATTGCCGAGACAGCAAGCAATCCCTCTTGCATGCAATGTCTGACCTGACCACGAGATGGAAGTGAAGTTTAAAAATTAAAGTAAAATCCAACCGACGTGCAGACACTGCTAGTGCCACCTAATTGACAAGCAAGGGTTATTATCAGCATGGGGATTTCTTAGCTCCTTGCTCTCTGCTCAGCAGCCTGGAATGCAATCAGTACAAAGTAAATATTGTACTGACATGTCGCACTGGGACTTCATTTGGGGAGAAATAAAACACAGTGTTTGATTCTTGCCTTGGATTCTCTGCTGATACAGCACCACAAGCTGGGATCAGTTGTGTTTCTCCCCTCCCAGCTCTTAGGGATGACTATTCATGAAACAATCAATTGGTAGACAAGAGGAGCAAAGATATCCTTATTCCTGAATGTTTTCAATTGTGCATAGAAATATCAAACTAGTTCAGAAGTAATTAGAAGTTGCCATGCACAGAACTGGTGTTGAACACAAGGAGGACTGTTGCTGTGCACAACCCCACAGAGCTGTGGGTGCTGATGCACCTTTAGCAAACAAAACGAATCCGCAGGGGGATTAGGTTTCCCCTTTTTTTAATCCTTTTTGTGCAAGAGAAAAGCTTAATATTAGAGCAGGAAAAGCCCACAGTGCTGTGGGTAGTTCTTCCAGAAACGTTGCAAGATTTTCTTCTTAGGTGGAGATCTAAGGGCTCCACAATCTAAATAGTAAGGTTCTCTCACCCACAGGAAAGAGGTGGTAGTGCACATGCTGAACAGGTAGGGAAACTGAGGTAGAGCATTCAGACCCAGGTCCTTAATGCATTGGGGTGATTTTCCAAGGATGTACAGGCTATGCCTAAAATCACACACCCTGCAAGTGGTTCCTTAGCATCAGGTTTGCACTTGCACATATCCCAATTCCATGATGGGAGCCTTGCACATGCTATGCATGATGAGGTCCTACCACCCCGCTTAGTGCCAGCAGCAAAGACAAAGAACCAAGAAGCAGTGATTTCAAGGCCTTTCCTAGGCATGACCTACTTTTGGAGCACCTGGTGATTACAAATACCAACGTGGTATCTTGAATCTGAAAGAAAAAAAATTTCTATTTTTTTGCTTTAATATTCTTTATATGCAGCTCAGAGGTGAGGATGACTCATATTCATTATGCGCAGTGAAGACTGGGGCTATCAGACTAGATAACATGGGCATAAATGGGCAGAAGTATGGAAAGTATTAAGCTGCCCTAAGCTGTTTAGAGTGTTCAAATGGAGTAACAATGCAGTTGCAAGTTTTTCCAGATGGAGAACTGCATGCTGATCTACTATGTGCCTGAGAGCAAACTACTTTTCAGAGATATCCTTCTAGGTATACCCTTTATGTGTTCTCATGTTTACCTTCCTGCTAACCATCATTGAGATGTACAAGAACTAGGATGCATGAATGGAAATGTGGACTCAATAATGAAGGAAGGTCTGAAAGAGAGAATTTCTTAGGGACAGGGCAAGTTCTTCTGCAGTAGAGAGTTGCAGGAAACAATGTGGAAACTCTCCCTGCACAATACATAAAGGGTGTCTTTCACTGGTACGTGTTTACAATCACCTTCTAAATCCAAGATTACTCTGGTTCACCATACATAAATATGCCAGGCTGGACACAACCCAGAGCAGGGACCCATAAGAAGCCTGCTGCTTACACTTAAAAACCTCTATACATGATAAACTAGTTACATTTATCAAAACTCTGACCAAAATTGCAAAGTGCTTTGGAAACTATGCTGAGAATTGTTTTCCTCACCATAGGTGAAACTGAGTGGCACAATGATCAGATAAAGTTGCTTTTGGACCTGCATAATTTTTCTGTTCAGAACAGCTGAATTGTAACCCTAAACACTTTTCTAAGTTGGCAGGTAATCTGGATGCCAACAGAGTTGGTAAATAATTTCCTCACATAATTTCTTTCTTGCTATAGCTGGAAATAAACATAATGAGCAAATAGCCTGCCAGTCATAAAGGAGGGCAATCCTTTCTCATATTAAATACTCAGTCTGCATTTTTCCCCAGTATACATGGGCTGAGACAGATACCAGCACAAGAAACAGAGCATGCCCAGAATGCTCTGAAATAATTTTAGTTCCTGAGGGCAGAAGGGGGTGCCATTTTATGGTACCACTGACCAAGTATGTGAATCCTAAAAAAGAAAAGAAACACAGGTCCCAACATTGGAAAACATATACCAAACCCTCAGGTGGCTTAGGTACATGCACTCTACTATAACTCAGAGAGCAAAGGGTGCTCACTTTTACTGGTGAAAGATGACAACAGCTCCTTCATTACTTCCATTACAGATGGGTCTTGGCTCAGATTTGAGGATAAGTTTTGAATTTAGAACAACTGGCCCTCAACCCACCCTCAGCACGTTCTGCTGCCTCACCTCCAGCCAGACACAGACTCACTGACTCTTCTGCAAGCCTTTGGCAAACACCAACCTGCTGCAGCCCATGTGCAGAGCTACACTCAAATTGTTTGCAAGCTTATTTGTCTTGTGGCCTTCCTTACGATAATAGGTACACCAAAGCACTGCCACCAACTGAAGTTCTTGTTAAAGGAGTCTCTTGGTTGCTATATGACTCTAAAACACTAATGCATGCTCTCTTCTCAGAGAGAAAAATTACTTTAAAAGCTCACACAGTTGCATCATTTGATTAAAATCATGCTTACTGTGAGGCTCTCCTTTGCTATTTAAAGCAAAATACATGTTTTTGCACAGAGGTGCAGATAATCACACAGACTGAGACACATCAATCATACTTTACAACAACCACCTCACTTGCTGTGCCTGAATCAGCCATCACTCACAGTAGGGGAAGAAAAAGTATGTCTTTTCCCCCTCACCCTAGACCCCAATAGAATGCCTAATTAATGCATTTCAGTCACTCAAAAACATAACTATGCCTTGACAGAAGGCTTTAAGTTTGAAGATGTCTCAGGCAATAAAATGCAAAACTCTTAACCGTTCCACATTGAGTAAGCACCTGAAAGCCTGAGCTTGCATCATCTGAATCTCCAGCATGCAAAAAATAATACCACAGGCTGTTTCACTCTTCTTTTTTTTTTTTTCCCCAAAAATCACAACCTTCAAATCTTGGCTAAAGCTTTGAGTCTTCTGTAACTCATTTTCCTATTCATTATGCAGGAACTGAGAGTTGATCATCATTATAGCTGTTCTAATTGTAACCTACAATCTTTAATCTCTGAGCCCTTCAAAAGACGTTTGATGTACTGCATTTAAGAGCCAGGTGCTGAAGCAGACAATAAGCCAGGCGGGGGTGGGGGACGGCAGAGGGAGAAGGGGGGGGAAGAGGGAAGGGAAGCAGAAGACAAATTTAACCTTTTTTAACCAAAAGATGAGTCTGAAAACCAGGACTATGAAAATCATGCTGGGTTTGATCTACAAGTTTTGTGGAAAATCAAAATCTTCAGAAATCTGTTTGCATTCAGGTTATCTCCCTGTCAGGGCACAATTCATGTTTTGCACGGAAATTGCATTTCTCTGTGAGAGATGAGGCCAGCTCGCACTCATGCAACAGGGATTCCATTATGGAAGAATAAAAATACAAATGGAGCCATTACTGAACTGAAAGACCAGGGAAAAAAAGGACATGAACTTTTTGCTCAGGCCAACCAGGCACATGTGCAATTATTAGCATCAAGACTTTTGTGGATCTTTATTTATTTGTTTTTACAAGTAGTTAATGACAGAATACCATAAATAAAGTAGTCCAGGTTTTACAAACAACATAAAAGTATATAACCTTTTCAGTACTAAAAGTACTACTTCAAACTAAAAGTTTTGAAGATACTTGTATATCTTCAAAACTAACAGGAGATCTAATTTGGTGGTCAATGAGCCTGAGCTAGAAGGTTTCCATTTAGCTGTGAACATCTTCAAATTTCAAGAATTTTCAAATGTAGTTTCCTACTTTTGGTTCTTAGAAATACAGCTTTAATTTCATAGGACAGATCATTGCAAGAAAAAAACCCAAACAAAATATTTATAATGGAAAAATGCTTAGTAACAAAGTTAATCTGATCGAGATGTACTGTATATTTTTAAATATGCAAATCAAAGTCCTACACAGCGTAAGCTAATGCTCCTTTTATTTATCATAATCCCCTAGACATACTTACTGTAACTCAGTAACAGGGTGAACAGTGTGGCTCGATGTGACCTCTCAGGACTGTATATGAGTACTAAAGAAATTAATATAAATCAAGTCTTAATTATTTAGACTTGACTGTCATTCTTTCCATTTCTTCCAATATATAGCAAATATAGAGCACTTATTAGATACAGATGTCATAGCTTATTATATTGAGCTTAGTGCCCTGGGTCTATTTCTTCATAGGTTGCCTGTCCTTGGAGCTGAAATTTCAGTCCTGGTATAAGACCTTGTGTCAGGAAGGACTCATATTTTTCTTTTGTGAGGGTTTTTGAAGCTAGAGACAGAATTTGTATACAGAAGATTCAGTGCTGAATCTATCAGTTTTGACAGAGTGTTTTACCTGGTTTTATTTCCCAGTTAAAAAGGAACACTGGGAACTGCTGTATATTGCATTCAAAATGATAAAAAAAAGCTATCCTCAAAGCCAATATTAAATATTGGCAACCTGAGGAGGATTTCAGCATCAAGAATAGACTGAAATTCTGGGTTAATTTGACTTAAGAACACAGTCTAATTGATGTAGTTATTATTTAGCCCCTTCTCCACAAAAATGGGTCACATCCTGTGAAAGAAGCACAAAACTGCTTGGTATAAAATTGCAAGATGGGGAAAATCTGGCTTTGTGTGGGACTAATGAAGAATAGAGAACTCACTCACATACAAAGGCTTGCAGTACATACTGTCCACACATTTTGGGAACTTCCACTGTCAAGCCATATAAACGTGTGAACTGAAACAAGCCTTCTTGGATTAAACGCTTTTTTCCCTCACAAACATTTTTATTTTGTCCCTGTTTTGTTTGGCCTAATCATGCTTGCTGGTCAAGGCTTAAACTACAACATTTTAGGTTAATGAGACTGACATCTAGTCAATTCTTCATGCTACTGACGCTTCTGAAAAAAACTTCATGAGAGTACTCTGTGAGCAAGATAACTGACTCTATCATTGCATACTACCCTATAGTTATAAAAAAGGCTCCAATTCTTGCACTGTAATTGTAGAAGCAATTGCTCCACCCTATGGAGCAGTGAGGCTGAGAAGCACAACAAACACCATTCAATAGGGATGAAATTAAAGCAGAGCCTAAACCAGGGGAATTCTGAGTAGTCACTAATTTTCTTTGCTTCTTGTCAAAAGTAGGGAAGATTCGTTTACTTAACTTTTGCAAAATGTGACATCTGTCACACAGAGAGGACAGATTTACAGAATCAACTTCCAAATGCAAAAAATGTGATTTAATGGCAAAATTTCATATAATGCAGGTTCATTTATTATGGAGAGACACATGGACTAATGCTGAGGAAGGCATCCATTTAAGATGAAAACAGCATGGAATGATGGCCTAAGCAAATAATGTTCATTAGCAATTGAGGGATTTGAAAGAGATTTTCGTAGACAGGAAAATAAACCCACAGGGGAATTCTTATATAAAGCCTTTAAAACCCAACACACACACGTCTGAAAGGCCTTGCTAGTAAGGGATGAGGAGATTATTCAGTTATCCTCGTTCTCTGGATGTGAGAGATGGTATGGAAAAGCCCCATTTAATGAGTGCAGGCTGAAGAGAGCTCTACAGTCTCTCTGACACCATAGCATCAGTTATACAGAGGGACCACCAAAATGGGCCCCAAGGTGATGATGGGAGACCTGTGAAACTGCAGGCAGGGGGGCTGGTGTGAATGGAAGAGTTAAAATGAAGATAAGCACAACAGATTTATCTCAGAAGAACTTCCCAACTCCTCTAAAAAAATATCTCTCTCAAACCCAGAAGGCTGCAATGAGAGAAAAGAGGGTCAAAGCATAAAGTGGGAGACATAGATGTGAATATAAGGAGAAGAAAACACAGAAGAAGCTGTGTAGTAAAAACAGGAAAATAAGAGATTATTTGCTTCTGGACAGAATAAACAATGAGCTCAACCCACAGCAGACAAGGATTAGCTATACTGCAAAATATAATAGGACTATGAAAGGATTGGAGATCTTTCTTAGTTGTTTTATTAGAGATAAAAAATATATTAATTTTTGGCTCTTAGAGGTACAACAGTACGTTGTTGCCTAGAAAGACTCTCTGAGGAGCACTTCAGAGGCACATTATAACACTATCCATGCACACAAGTGTTTGCAGTACAGCTGTGAAGCTCAGGTTCAACATGCAGATGCAGAAAGCAATTGCAGATAACTTACCCAAAATAAACACTATCAATTTCATTCCAAGAAGAGACCCCGTTCCTTCAGTGTACAAACATGTGTGCACACAAGCCCAGCCACAAAGGCCTGATAATCAGCAAGAATTTTGTGGGCCCCAAGCAAAAGCTACATTTGAGAGAGAAATCTGAGGGAGAAGAGCACCAATAGTTTTGCAATGCTCTGTGAAAGGCATTCCTATGCATAATGGAGAGAGGAGAAAGTGTGGAGGCGTTTGACAGGAGATGGGAAGAGATGAGAGAGGAAGTCTGGCTGCAGACTGCAGCTTTGGGAAGCGCAGTTGAAAAAGCAGCCAGGAAGGGAGGGTGAAGATTCCGAGTGCTTCTCCCGAGTTTGCCCACTTGTCTCTGATGGGTGCTGGCTCCTTCCCTCCTGCTTCCTTGTTCTTCTCCTTTCACTTTCTTGCATTGCCCACCTTTCCTCACTTCTTCAAATCAGGGGGGCTGACTACTAAACCTAAGCAGCTCTGCTTCACCCAAAATATATCAAAACCATCTCCATTACTGCCACCATGCTGTTCAGTGTGTTTGCCCATTCCTCCTCTCTGCATCCATATTCCCATTTACTCTGGAAGCTCTTTAGGTTATTCTGCATTGAAAGTGCTGACCATACATAAGAGGGCATTTCTGTGGCTATTGGGCACATGTTATAAACCTGAATAAAAATGTTCTGAGAGAGTTCAATGGGTTGATAGAACACAAAAAGTAGCTCCAAAATGAGATAGATAACTTGCTGAGCAGAAAAGATCCAAAGAGTACAGTTAGCAGCATTGGAAACCTGATCTAGAAAAGCAGTTTAATTTCCTGGTTACAAGAAAGAAGTGTAGATGGTCAAGATAGCATTTTAAAGGATGAAGATGCAGTAGCAAATATAGGAGAGAAGACAAAACTGAATTTTATTAACGTAAAAATTAAAAGCCCCACAGAAGAAGTATTCTTGGGTCATATTCATCATGATGTAGACAAAGAAATTTATGATTAAATTCCTTCTGTGCATCTGTGTAAAAAATTATTATCTGGAATGAATTTATTTTCAATAGACAATTTTTTTATTTTTTCTTTTCTCTTAAGAAAATGCAATCTCTCTGTATACTGACTAAATTACATGTAAAATTTACTGTTTTGTTCCCCGTTTCCAGACTGGGAAGAACATCATAGAGGGAAAAAAATAAATCAGCAACTTGAGCAGAGATAGACAAGTTTGAGTAGTTTTAATCTTGTGACATAAACCATGGTGACCTGCCAGCGTATTTGTTGTGATGAGTGCCTGGCAGGCTGCCCAGGCCCATGACAGGCCATTGCACCTGTCATGAGCCAACTTAATTCTTTTAAATACCTTTCTAAAGATGGGTTTTTTGATCAACATTGCAAAATTTCTGTATGATTATTGCAATTTGGTCTGAACTGGATGTAATTCTACCACTAAACATGTTCTTTCGGATCTAATTAATTAAATGCACTTAAAAAGAAAATGACTACAACAAAACAACAAGTAGGGGAAAATTCTGTTTCAATTACACAGAAAAAAAATAGTGGCTATTTTATCTTTTGAGCCCTTTCTACAACTCTATGATTATTGCATTATGAAGGGACAGCAGGGTGGACAAATGAGTGTTGTCATTAAAGAAAGAGAATTGGTAAGGCAGAGTTCTGCAATTGTCCCAGCTTGAAACTACACACTGTGCTTCAGCTTCTCCCATAAACTGGCATTTCTAAAAACCCGTAATGTTTAAAGAGGGAAAAACCCAACCCTAATGATTCCATGCATAAGTCCAAAAAGCTTATGCCTGTACCCAGAGTGTCCCAGTGCTCCTGTGAGGCTGATCACCACGCAGGGCCTGGCATGGAAGAAAACCAAATGGGCTTTGAATGCCAGGCATGGGAGGTAAAAATATCAGTTTCACACTTTAAGATATGGTTGATTTTTACACACTTCCAGCTCTCATGCCATGCAGAAAACAAACAAGATCCGATCATTACACTTTTCAACTTTAGAATTTAATTTTTCACACATAGAAGACAGCTGATAATCTTGTTAGACATAAAACTGAGAAATACCATAGTTGAAAAGACATAACAGGAAAATTTATAAGGTCCTATCATCTTGCAAGGTGATAAAGCTCTGAACCACAGAAGCATGGTCACTCTGTAGTTATGGGTTTTAACATTAGTTTTAACTATGCCTATGTATTTCTTCCCTTGCCTGTAATCTTGACCTCCCTATTTACTAGCATTTCAATTCTGGGTTTCACATCATCCTTCTTTATTAATACAAGTATATACTTTTCTAAATAACTTAGGTACCTGATGGCTGTAAAAATGCCAGTCCTCTCCTACTCCTTCTTTTCTCTTCATATGGATCAAAAACCACAATATACCATCACAACAAGCTGATTATTGTAATTTGGTGGCAGTTTCAGTAGGAAGCTAAAACTCAGAAGAAGCAGGAAGAATCAACCTTTAACTTCAGGAAATCCTTCATTTGAGCACCTCAGAAAATGGCCAAAGTACTGTTTCCCAGAGAGAGAGACTTTTGATTTCCAGAGCTGGGACGCCATTAGCTTTTCCACATGCTATGTTCACTCAAAAATGATTAATGATTTTGATAAAAGCATTTTCCATTGTTAACACAGGAGAAAGTTCCACAGCCTTCCCCACTTTTTTAAGATTCTGTACAGGATGTATTAATTTTCTTATTAGAAAGAAACACATCTATTTTGCTTGTCAAGGCTCAGTGCAAGCCCATTACATTTCCTGTTTTTATTTAATCAAATATCTGTAAATTTGCACTGTATTTGCTAGTAAGTTACAGAACAGAATGGTTGAGGACCCCATGAATGCTGAAGAGTCAGTGTAATAAGGAAGATGAAGTGAAACCTGAGATGTTACAGGTATTGTACAAATTAGACTTCTGACTGAAAAATAGCAGCAAGTAGGAGGAAACCCCAGAAAAATTACCAGTGTTTTTTAGAGCTGGAGGTCACAGAAGTCTAACAATTATGCTTTCTGTGAAAATATTACTTTCTAAGCTGTTCATGTATGCACAGACTGCTCATTCATGTTTTCCTTTGGTCAGCACAAGACTTGACAGTCAAATATATGTTGAGCTGATTTCACTCTCTAACAATTGGATACCTACATTTACAGAAGTGCCTGAGATTGCCAGGAAAATGTGCTGAGGGTAAGCAGCAAGTTCCTGCTGTGACAATCAGTATGATGGATACTTGCACACAGTGGAAGAACACAGCAGCTTCTCTGCAGGAAGCTACAGCGAGATGGTGTTTCTTTCACACTCACAGATTGATTGTAAGAATAAATCTCTGATTACACACCCTGAAGTTCTCTGTGCACCTCCTTACACCTCTCAGTGCTGGTCACAGCCCAGCACTGGATTAGATGGAGATGGATGTGGATTTGGAAATCCATCACTGAGGAAGAAATTCTTAAAATTCTATAAAAGCAGCTGCTACACAGAACAGTAGTTTTGATGTTTCATCGTTGCTCTAGTTCCTTGTGATGGCACCAAGGAGATAAGAGTGCTAGCAAAGTACTTAAGCCCTGAGATCATGCCCTATGCTGATGGTCTTAAATAGGCCTGTATTACTGAGTGCTGAAAAGTTCTGATAAGGTAAGAGAAAGCTCTTACCTTGCTGTATTCCAAACTTTAATATAGTTGCTAAGCCTGCATAGCCTGAGAACAAGCATACTAACCAGAGCTAGATAATCTCCACACCTCAACAGTTTTAACAGAAATTTGAAAGGCTTCATAATACAAAGAAAACAGATCAATAGAAAGATTATTGCAATGCTTTACCCAATAAGGTTTGGTTATTGGATGTAACCATTCAGAAAAGGGTAGTTTGAAAAAGACAGATGTGTACACACAATTATCAAATGTAGTACAGACAATGGTGGAGTGATTAAGCAGTGGGGAAGCAAAATCTTGAAAGAATTAGCTCTTTAGGCCAGATGAGCATCAAGCAGTTTATTTCAGCCCACCCACTCTTCTCTGTGCAGCAGCATTATGCAAGAAGGAAGGAGGAGTGTGCGCACAGGGATGAGATGGAAAGCGCGGATGGGGGTGTGTGCATGAGAGAAAGATTTGCTAGTTCTTCCTAGTTTTACTTAGGTGTGAAATAGTGCAAAAATAGGGTTTTTTTCTCTTGACGTGTTCACACATTTGCACTCCAGCTCAGAAACTTGAAAGTAAAGGGAAGAAATTAGGTACTTGGAGAACTTCACCAAGCAGTGGTTGGTAGAAAGCCTGGGCTTGTCATCATACGGCAAACGGGAAAGGAACTTTGCACTACCAGCCACAGCACACAGACCATGTGGAACTCAGATATGAAAAGTGAAATGTAACTAATGCAACATCTGGTGCAGTTCACAGCAGCCTAAGGAGTCACAACAAAACATCCAGCACCCATGCACAAGAATATTGTGTGCTATATGCTCCAAATCCTTCACAAGCAAACACCTGTCCAGCTTGTGCTCACATCTTAACCCAAAATTTAAAGCCTTGTTATGACTAAAACATGGGTAAATGTTCCCAGGAGGAGAGTTGCTGTCCATCTTCACTTAGTTTGGCTTCTCTGGTAAAACTACCAGCAAGAGTGACAATTAAAATACAAGACTGTAAAGAGCTAACACGGGTCTGTTGCAAGGGACCATAAATTAACTTTGTGATTGGCCTTCTGCCACATGCACAAATGAAAACTACTGTTCTCAGTAGCCAACAACAGAGTCAGGGGAGAGAGAGCCTTAAGCTACAGCACTATCAGCTGCTGGTGATGGGGTTTCTCAGGTGAATTCTTTATCTCTGCAATTTGCTTGACTTGTCTGGTTCTGCTACACCCATACCTTCTCGAGTCTTACAGTGGCCTAATTTTCCTCTCTGGATGTATGAGAAATGCATGTCTGGGGAGGGAAAAAACCCCGAAACACAAACCCATGGATGTAGCTTTTTCCAGGATGTGGGAAGTTGTACATATCTCCTGGCCTAACTGTGCCAGTTTATTACATCTTTGTGGTATTGTTTTTAAGACTATATGAAAGATTCAGAAAGACTGCAGTCTCAATATAATATAACCTCACAATTATTTCACTAAACCTTCCTCTTGTAGGCAACAAGCTGCTAGCTGGTAACACATATCCTTAGATTCAGGCCTCTGGTGGCTCCTTTTCTTCACACACTCTTGTGAAAGGAATATGCAAAAAACACACTTTAAACAAAGTCCGTTTGCAGTGGGCCCCTGCAAGTGCCTCCTGTAGGTTAATGCTCCTGAACTGGACAAAAACCAGGAAATGCATATTTTATAGACCAAATTTCATAAAGCTGCATTGAAATGAGTAGACTGACAGTTTTCTTATCCAATTGATATAACCTCCATGAAGTCACTTGGAACAGGTTATCACATTCATAATGGTTTGGGAGCTGGAGTGAAAGCAACTATCAATTGAATTGTATAGTGTGCTAAATTGATACTTTTTTTTAATGGAAAGGATGATGAAGATACATTTCAAATGAACTTTTAGCAGATAGAAATATGGATAGGAAATAACAGCATGTGATCTGTCTTGGACAAAGACTATTCTGCAATAGCACTACTAAACTACAATTGATACTGTTCCTTTTCAATGGCCTCATTAGACACCTGTTGAGGAAATGGAAGAATAAGCAGATCACCCAGCAGTCACAGCGCTCTCACAGCACTCCTTAGGCAGCTAACCTTTAAGCATATTATGTGAAAGATTTAATAAAACAAGAACTTTAGTGCATCTCATTTTCAGGTGCCAAGAAGCTCCTGGTGCAGAACAGATGGAAGAGATACCTAAGTCAGGGCTGTGATTTCTGCCTGTCAGTATGGCACATGAAAGCTACAGCACCAAGTCCAGACTTCTATTACAGATTTTTCCAAAAAAACTTCACTGAAAGGGAACTCCTACTGCAAAGAACCACATTTACACTGAGACCTGTTAACTGCACCACAACTCCTTTATATTCTGTATACACAAACTTAAAACAATTCTTTTACATACCTTTACCTGTACCTTGTGACAGTCCCTCTCATTTAGTATCATCATTTTATTTTGAAAACCTTGAAGGTGCTAGCCAAAATTGTAAATCCATTGTATTCAACCTTCTGACAACAGTGATCATTCAGGTAGTTAATGAACGTGTTCCTTCCCTCTCATTTTTCTTTTCACTTTCAGTGCACAAGCTTGTTAATTACTAACATCCTTTGTGTGGGCAAGAGGATCAGACTGCCTCTTCAGCACCTGCCAGTTGTTCTTTGACTGATGTAAGGGGAAGAAAATACCACTGAAATGACTAGGAGTAAATACGTTGACAATCCCAGTGCAACAGCTGATGACTTTACATGCAAGCAGAGGGCTGATTTCGTTCCCTCTGAGCCCAGAGGAACAGCTGGGATCAATCTGACCCCCTGAATAGCTTGGAGTGCGTCACTGCTCATTTCCCATATTGTGTAAGGCATGGATTAACCTCTCCAGCTAAAACATCATGATCGTGGGACAGGATCCCAAGGTGGCCAGAACTGTCCCCTCTGCTTGGGAAACAGTGTTCAGTGTGCGAGTGGGAAGGTGCAGCACAGGTACCATGAGGGAAAATAGTCTAACTAATCTTAAAGAATTATTCATTCTCCCTAGCATCCTGCTGATTATGCTTCCAAGGCTATGGGAGAGTAAGAATGGGAAAAAACCTAAGGAGGAAGGACAGACAGAAAGGGGAGAGATTTGCATTTCAGGCAGTTCTGAACAATACCACAATATAAATTTATTTGGACCACTACGAGTCATCCTACTCTCTTTATTGATCAGACCCTTATTTCATCAGAGTAGTCTTGAAATGTGGTTCATTAAAATGTGATTCATTACAGCAAGTTTGACAAGTCTGAGATGTTCCTGCAAGATAGGTATCTACAGATTTCAGAAGCCTTTATGGCTTTTGTCACTTACCTTTGCCTGCCAGTCATTCTTGACAACTGTAAACAGTCATACCATTATTAACATCTAGCTGTATGTTATTAATAATACCCAGCTCTCGTGCCATATCAAGTTTCTCTAATATGCTTAAGCAGATGCACCAGCTTGTTCTGAAAATCGGCCACTTCTCTACACAGTGCCCAGGGTTGTAATTACAAAGACCAGAATGGGAAAGGATTGAAACAAAATCAGATAATTCATCCATTATATCTTGCATCAACAGCCTTTGTCCTTAAAACCTTTTCATCAGGATATAAAACACTGCATGTTGTTTAACATTTCCTAAGAAAACAACTGGAAAACATTTGATATTTATTTGCAGTCTGATTCAATATGTTAGTGAAGTCGCTTTCCATTGTTTCCCTTGCCTATTCACCCTCCAGCTAAATGCCCTCATTACACAGGGTGACCTAGAGCAGATGAAATGTAGATCCCAATTCACTCTACAGTTACAATCAAAGCTCAAATCCCCAGATGAGCCTAACATGCACACAATATAGCCTAAATAGGAAAACAGGCAACCATTCAAAGAGAAACTGTTAGTTAAATACAGTATGGTGCAAAATTGTCCAGGGATAAAAATACATTGTTGCAAAGATTTTGCCTTGGAAAGGAAATGCATCACTAAAATTTTCTTTAAGAAAACACAAAAGATTGCTTGCTGTTAAACACTCCTATTGGTAACATAGCTTGTAATATGTCTTCCTGGATGGAGCAATAGTTCCTATATTGATACAGGAGACGAAAAGACTTTGTGGGCCTGAAAGCTTTCCTGTTTCTTCCAACTATTTCTGTTAATTTAATAAAAATATTTTCTCTCTGTGAAAATCTCACCTTGCTTATAGTCAAAATTGAGTATTGATTTTATGCTTTCTATCATCTGACCATAGCAAATTCATACTTGCATTGTTGTGTTTAAAAGAATGGACATACTCCTAAGAAACCAGGGATTTATTAACTGTGTATGATGGAACACTGCACAATGAAAAAAAAATCCAGAAATTATGTAAATTACACTGTTTCACTGAAATAAACTATTACTTCTAGGATTTAGGTGGCACTTAAACGTTAGGCAGCTATCAATGACACAAAAATATCATTGAAGTGTTATGGTACCAAAAAAAAAAAAAAGAAATCTTTACCATAGCTTTATCATGGCCACCACTACTTAACCATAGCAATAGCTTGAAAGACAACATAGCTGGAACTCTTGTTTCCCTAGATGTAGAGGCAATCACACCATCATTGACTGCACCACTTTGAGCAAAGGCAGCTTTAAGGAAACAAACAGGTGGTGTCGGATCCGTAAGTTCTGAACCTCTCAACATACAAGAGATCAGGTGTTGTTAGTGCAGATCACACATTTACCACAGCTCTGCAAGTTCAAAGTCCTATCAAAACTAATGGTACAGCTAAGTCAAAAATGTTAAGAAAACAAGAAGACTGAACGCATTGTGAGCCTCTGCAGAAGGTTTTATGGCAATACAAATGAATCAAACTTCATTGCCAAGGGGAATGTCGTTATTCCACTAGTTATTTTTCTTTTGAGTAAAGTAGAATATTAAGGCAAAAAACATTTCATGTGTCTACTGTTACATTTAAACTGTGTCCAGGCAATGAATGACTTTTGTAAAATAAAAAAAAAAAAAAAAAAAAAGTTAAAAATACTGACATGGGACATTATGAATACTGACATGTATCAAATTGTAATGGTTTGAAGAATAAATTAAAAGGAGGTAATTTAATAAAGATCTTTTAACAATGTTCTGTTAAGAAAGACTATAGAGACTCATCATAGGGTTGAGCTAGAACACATTGTCATACTACTCTCCTTTATTAAAAATGTGTCCAAATAGGTCTGTAAGAAACCAGGAGTAAGAAAAGTGACATTTTATTTTACAGTAAGATTCTCACTACCCGGCATCTTCTCTCTAAGGGTACTTGGCATCATTTGTTTCCCAGAAAGATCAGGCAAAAAAAAGTTCACCCTGACACAAATAAAAGCTTGACACAAATAAAATCATCTTTACAGGTGCCAAGCTAAGTCTTTCTGCTTTGAACAAAATCAACTAGGATTTGAAGAAATTAAAAAAACCCAAACAAACCCAAAATATTTAAAAACAACGTAGCAGAAGTTTCTTTTCTAGAACTTTTAGTTCTAAATATATGAGCAGTGCATGACCAAAACCTGCTAGTTCAATTCACCAACTATAGCTGAGTTCTTCAATGGATCAGTTAGTTTTGAACACAAAATCTGTTTTGGCAAACTTATTTCTCCCCTCTGTCTGTAAAGCACTGTAATAATTCCTAGCACTCTAATATTAAATAAAGCTATCTTTAACAAGGAAGAGAGAACGAGGGAGACTGCTTTGTGTATGAAGGCATGCTACACTCACATCTTCAACAGTGGCCAAACTGGTTCCCTCTACATGTTAACAGATGCAGGACAATCAGAAAAGATACAGAAAAAAAGACAAAAAGACAACTGAAGACACAGAGAAGATTGCACATAACGATCCGTTAAACAGACCAGGACTTTTCCAGGATCTAGAGAAATGTGTGATGACTAAAATCCTCATTAGCTTGCACCAAGTGAATAGGAAATGACTGTTCACTGTTTCTTCTAATAGAAATAAAATGAAATCAATAAGATCAGCATGTGGTGAGATAAAAACAGCATAAGGAGGCTTTTCCATGCAATACACTATTCAGCAGTGTAACTGTGTGCTGTGGGAAGACATGCTAAAAATCCTACTAGTTTCATTAAGCATTCAGACAAATACATGTAAGGGGGGGGGGAAATGTATCTATCAGGGGCTATTAAACATAGAAAAGCTAATTTAGCTCATATAGTCCCTAGGCTATAAATCTCCAGAGATCAGTACAGTGCACTGGGGAAGTATTACTATATACTTACCTCATTATTGTGTTCTTTCCTAGGCATCAGCTATTAGGTGGTATTAAAAAGAGACTAGGCTAAATGGACCTTCTGTTGGTAGCATAATGCATTTTATTAAGTTTAGAAAATAAAACGAATTCAAAATGCTGCCATGAATCTCAGTTGCACTCTTTAGTTCACATTCGAAGACTGCCTGACATGAGATAGTGGTTAAAAAACACAAAAAATTCCAATAAATCTCATCTATTAAGAATACTTAGTATGCATTCATTTGGAATTGAGGTATGCAGACTATTATATATTGTGCATTTGCCAGTTTAGCAAAGTAATCCTGACTTTTAGTACAAAAGCTTTATCATGTTCTAAATCAGGATGTTTTGAATGGTCATGTGTACCTTAAGAATGCATGCTGCTTCTGGAAAATAACTTGCAAGTACAAATGAAACAGAAAACAAAACTGAATGATTTATGTAAGCGATTTCTACTGGCTGATTAAATAATCTATTGTAATCATGATTTCAAATCCATCAACTCTGACTGTAAATACATTCCTTTTGTTTAGAAGCTATTTACAAGAAATATCAATTCAAGAATTTCAGCAGACTGTCAAAAATAATACAAAGTTCTTAGGCACTAATTAGTTTTAGACCAAAAAACATGAGTTGTCAGCACATTTTCACCAGCAACTGTTGCTGGTGTTTTTAAAAGATAAATCAGCATTATCAACTTTGCTGGTTTTATCAGTGGCCTGAGGAAATGAAGTTTACTTGATGCACTCTGTATATGCTTCTTTCTCCTTAAGTTCCCAGGAACTAAAGAATCTGGTGGCCAAAGCCGTCTCTGTGTAACAATCTTAGTAGCATTAGTATTTCTAAGGGGAAAGGAAAAAATACTTGGATGATTTGTTCGGCCCCCAACTTTTGAGGGGCCTTGAGGCATCACTGTGAGCAGCTGTCATACCTGTACTACTGGATAAAGTGGACCCAAGTGGCGGAACATCATCTAACCCAACCAGACTCCTTCCCCTCCTGCAACACTGGTGAGTGAGCAAGGCTTTGGCTGTGGTACAGAGACCCCGTGAATGGGCTCCCCAGAGCAAGATAGCAGCCCATCCTCCACAGGCACCACTGACACATCCATCACAGTGGACATGGGACAGTCTTCATTTGCTCTGTTCTGCTCCCTTATTCTCATAAGGAGTATCCACAAGTGAACAGCCCTGTGGGAATGATCCCTGTACTGCACTGACTCCTGAACAGAAGGTCTAGAGGTTGCCTGGGAAAGCTTCTGTCAGCCATGGTCACAAACTCAAAACAGAATTCCTCCAACTGGGGTCAAGTGCTCAGAAACAAGTCCTTTTCAACTTACCAATATAGACACAGCCAGAGGGAGGGCAAGGAGTGGGAGAGCTGCGAGGAAAGATTCTGCTTTATATTGTGCCCGTCTTCGACAGCACAGACTTCAGTGACAGGAAGTCTGCAGAAAACCTGACTTCACCCTTCTTCTGATGTGGGACCACATGCGATGATTAACACTGGATCCATTCTGTCCCTATTCCCTGCACTGCTCAATTGCTATCACCTGCAGGAAAATTCTTTAAAAATTATAATCTACCAAAAAGGATAAAGAGGAGACAGTTTAACAAGAGGGAATATTTGCAAGAACAAAAGAGGCAGCTGGTGCTTAGCTCTCTCTGAGCTCTGTAAGAGCTGAAAACCTAAATCTCACTTGAGACTGTGACCCAGCCATTAGCTACCAAGCCCCTGTACCCCATTACAGATAGTAGTAAATTCTTCTCTGGAAAATATTTATTGAAAAAACATAGTCAAACACTGACATGCCTGCTAGATAAAGACTCGATGATGATAAACCACTGGTGTTGTAGCAAAGAGGTGTAAAGCTGCCTCTCAGAAGGGACAGTATAGTAATGAGAGTGACACTGAGAGTGTTTACAAAGAGTGTTACTCTGGGGAGGACACAAGGGACTGGCCTTGTATTTTCAGTCATTAACATTGTTTTTCTCCTAGTCTCATTAGCGCCATTATTTAGAACAGTGTCTGCACTTGATCACAAAAATAGAGTCAAGTGTGCCACTGTCTTTTCCCATGTGTGCTGTTAACTCCAATTTTTCAAACCAGCAGTCTGTGTGCACCAGCACGAAGAAATCTATTTTGGGATTGCTCTAATCACTGGGCACAAACAGGGATGCAGTCAGTGGCCTATGCACTTGCAGGCAGTAACATGTGGACAAAGTGGGAGCACAGCTAAGCAAGCATAGATATAGTCACAAAGATTTCTAACTCAAAAGAAGAAAAAGAAAGAAAGATTACTCTTCTTCCACTGTGGGAGTTTTTTCAATCAGAGAAGAGAAGTGAGGAAGAAAGTTCAGAGTGGTGTTAGACAGGCGTCAAGTAATATGATGTGGAAAGGAGAAAGGGACGTGTAAGTGCGATGAGCTATTTTCTTGAACATTAAGTGACAAAGTATCCAGACAGAATATTAAAATAGAGGCCAATGGTTGGGGGTTTTCAGTGTTTTGGAGAAGCAAGTGAAACATTTGGTCATAAAGAAGCCCAGGAGACAAAAGCTCTCCGAGAGAGTACCTATTTCCTCAGTCTCTCTGCAAAAGGAATATATTTTAACCCGGAGGGGGCCTTCACCACGCTATCAGGGAGATGTGCCAGTGTGTTCTGACCAGGTGAGGAAACATATTTTGCAGTAAGCCACTGTAAAAAGCACCTGATAGGTTTGGACGCACTTGCCCTCTTATGCTGATGGGTATCAGTACAGGCCTGTCTGCTTCAGTGTGAGCATATTAATTTGTACAAGCACAGACCTCATTTCTTCAAATTGTTCTTTTCCTCCCATGACTGGCTACCCAGCGCTTCTGTATCACTAGGAAAGCTGGACTCTCCTTTGGTGGCTCATTTGCTTGAGTAACAGAAGAATTCTTCAAAGACTGGACTCTAAAAGTCTATTTCAACTGGTTACACCACAGACTCAGGTCATTTATTCTGGCTTTTATTCTCAGTAGAGTGTCAATCAATCTTTCAAAATCAAGTTAATACAACACCTTGAGCATGTCTATTTGAACTATTTAAAACCACTGAAATAAACTGCTTTCCACAACAGCAAAATGTTGGAAGGGGAGAAAACAACACTAGTGGCAATAAACGGATCTTCAGCGTCTCCTTCATCCCTAAATTTTTCATTGAAACACCATCAGAAGAATATCAAAAATCCCAAACTAGCACGATCCAAGTTTCCTGATTCTACTTCTGTCCCTATCAACTCTCCATTGTGCCAACAACTAATGATTTCTGATGCGATCCACAAAGCTTATGGAGGTAGGATGCTGAGGGGGAGGAAATCAAGCCTTGTTAGTAAATCAGTAACTGAACACTTAAACATATAAAGCAAGCTGGCAGACTGTCATAAATTGTGCTCACTGCAGTCACAGAAGTTCCTGTAGGATAAGCTATTCACCCCTGGCATCAGAAGGACTCCACGCCAAAGCATCCCATGACTAGATCACCGCAGGAGATAATCAGCTAACACATAATGCCAACTCGTGCCTCCATCTTGGTCTTTATTGTTGTTTGGATTTACAGTTTGAGGACATTCTAGCCACTCACTTTTACCATTGGCTAATACAAACTACAGAAGAACATGTAATGGTAATTTTTTTGTCTATTCATAACTGAAAAGAATTTAAGAGGAACTTATTTGAGTGTGTTTTGATGAAAGACGTGTCACTTCAGAGGTACATTCAGCTCGTGCAGATTGGGATGAATACAGCTGGGCCGATCTAAACTAGTGATGCACCCGACCTTTTATCTTCAGCAGATCACAACGCAGCCAGTTTCACACGACAGCAGCAACATTCTTCTCGTGGGATAAGAGAAATCATCAGATAATGTATATTTATATATCAACGTGTCACAAAATTACTTTCCCTGATTAGTACTGAAAAACAACTTCTAGAGAAAGGCCAACAGAAGAAACAATTCTGCTGAAAGATTGTGCCTTAAACTGACAGAAGATTAATAGTCAAAGGCTACTTTACAATTGGAAGTTTTCTGATTGAGCCCTCCTGTTATCCTGGGTTTGATAACAGCTTAAGTAAACAAAGACAAGTGACAGTTTTAATATTGCTTTAAAATGACAGCTCAGTGTGCCTTTCGTATGAATTTCAGGAGAAAAAATATAGTAGAAAAAATAGTGGAATATGTTGCAGTCCTTGATTTTGTTAAAGTCACAGAGAAGCCAGATATTTGCCTGATATAAATGACACAGCTGAATCTCAGAACCCCTTACAGTCTTCTGATCAGACAAGATTATTCACCCACCAGTAACTTCCAAGGTATAATCAATAATTTCATATTCTCCCCTCCTTGAGTAAAGTAGGGAAAAAAACAAATCAAGGTAGTTTTGAGTTACAGCTGAGTAATGAATATAAAGTAATGCTGCATTACTCCATAATTTATTCATTCAGACACTTCGAGATTCCTCAGTGCTGTCAAGAACCAGAGAAGCTAATCATCTTCCATTTGAAAATCAGAAATAACAAAAGCATCTCAGATTATGAAATAGGATTCATAATCTCTCAGAAACTTACTTCACAAGTTGCTCCAATCATTTATTCTTTAAATATTTTATTAACTTCTATGACATGCTTTTTTGGCTGGGGAAAAGGAGCTGGTTGGGCTAAAGAACTCACAAGGAAATCTTAAGATCAGGTGTTTAAATGTCACTGTTGTCATGTACCTAAAAAAAGTGTTCTGTCAAGAACATGCAAGGATAAAAATCTGGTCCTACAGAAGTTAGTGGAAGAAACCTAGCCTTTGCTTTCCGTATGTCTAGAAATTCACCCAAAATTTCTGGATTGGTCTGGCACATTCAACTGACTTGTTGCTGAGTAAAAAGTGTGAATTAATTGCTCACCACAGATGCATGCTCTGAGGAGTGTGACTTCTCATAGGACTCTGCCTGCCTGCATCAGGTCTTATGGTTAAGGGTTGCCTCCAAGTAAAGGTCAAGCAGATTTTCACAGGAATAAACAGAGACAGTTTAAAATAGTCCTCCAAACCAGTAGTTTGCTTATAAAAACAGTACTTAATGAGAGTTTCATTACAGTGAATTATGGTTTGCAGGAACATTGTCCTTTAATACTATAGATGAAGAAATTTAGATGAAAATGCAATAGATTCTCTCACCAGACTTTTGTATGCAAGACATGGAATCTAGACAGGCTGAACAGGCGGAGACGTTGAAGAAATGATTACTTGAGATATCATTACTTGAGTATATTGATGAAGTGGAAAAAAGAGCACGAGGAGGAGATGCATGGGAGGAATAATTACTATTTACAGTGTCTGACTTCAATGCTATACAGTAATAATGTGAATAAATCCACATCTTAAGCACTAAGGTGTCTGCAATGAAGAGGCTCTCCAGAAACCATTGTGCACATACCCAGTACGCACACGTCTGCAAGGACCTACCTATATTGATTACCAGATCATTGCAGCACCTCTTCTAAGCTAATCCACTTAGCTTAAAGATGATTAAACGTTGGAACAATATTCATCCACCTTCAAGTGTAATTAGCTGCTCACTTCACTAGGACACCGGGCTAAATATGTGTAGAACATCCCAAACCAAATCCTTACCAAGCATAATCCACAAGCAAGTGAAATTGGAAACTGAAAATAACAGGTACACTAATTTCTAACTAATAGAGATGACCTTTGATGTACCTTTTTGTCTCTAACACACACAGTTGGGCATGCATTTAATTCTCACAGTCCATTTACACCCAGTAAATCATCTTTTCATATATAAACACCTGGAGGGCTGTTTTAGCATTTGCTGTTTCTGTGTATTTACTCAAATTTTAGTGAACTACTCATCAAATTAGAAGAGTGCCTTCAAACATTCAGGAAGACTTTTACCTTCTTATTGCTCCAAGTTGTAAAGTATACCATTCTTCAACTAGCAGAACAAAAGACACAGTCATAGAGTGTCTTTAGCCACTCAGAACCTGGATCGTCCTCCATCCTTGCATCAACCATTAGAAATCTTAAAACTACTTGCCCAAAGCTCAGGAAAGCTTTGACTTAGAAGAATTTGCAATGATATTTCATTGGCTCCTCTCCTAGAGTATCTGAAATGTGGGTATTAGCTCCTGTCAGAGCAAAGAAACATTCATTCTGAAAACATATTTTAAAGATTGCAAAGAAATAGCATTTTATTTCCTACCTTGAAACAGACAATTGTTTTAAAAGGTGATAAAAAAAACACATACACGTTTTACTTAAATAAAGCGTGCAACATAGGCAGCATTCCCTGGAGAACAGAAGAAAAACCACAGTGATTAGTAACTCTTTCCTCATTACGAGCACTGAAAAAACAGTCCAAAGTCCAGAAGACAAGCAAAAGCATGAGAAAACCTCTCTTCTCATTTTGAAGGCTCTGGGGTGGGAATCCAGCTGAGGGCTGCTAGCATGTCTTTTCATCACAGGGACATATGCAGCTGTGTGGGTGTCAGACTGAGATAACATGGGACTTTAATCAAGCACTTCATTAGCAGCCTGAACTCTTGACAGCCACACTTTTTTATTTTTTTACTTGTAAAATGAAATGTTAGGATTTGATTCAAAACAAAGAGCTAAGAAAATCCAAGAGAGATATGCTTGAAAGCCTCTAGTTTGAACTTAAAAAGAAAAGCGTTTAATCCCGTAGTCTCCTAAGTATTATAAAAAAATACTGTTTTGTCTGTTTCAAAAATGTCCAAACCCCAGAACATTCAAGATATTCCATAAAGAGCTAGTCAGATTTTTGGAGAGTTTTTTTGTTATCACTGTTTTCAGACTACTGAAGGAGCAGGAATACAAGTCACAGGTTAGGACTGGGCTTGGTACATTCAGTAAGGACAGAGAATTCTTAAACTAAGAATTTAGCTAGAAAACTACATTGTAATCTCACTTAAAGTGCAATGAATCATAAATAACACAATAATAGTAGTTATCAAGATTTTTAAAAAATATTCTTTTGCATGTATTTATGTAACACACTCTAGAGTATAAGCATCTCCATCTGAGGTAGTTGCTCTAAATTGGGGAATTTAAAGTCAGTGTGGAAGAAAGATGACAATAGCTCATCTACCCTTAAAAGAAGCATCATAATATGGAAAATGAATCACTCTTTTAAAGCCTTGAAGTGTCCCTTCAGTTCTTTTATTTGCGAATGGGGCCTAAGAGGATTAGCTCAGATTTAGATATCTCCCTTGGACATACCCCTTGTTAAGGGACATGAATCCTATCCAAACTGTCCTTTTGTTATGCATTTGGATCTGCTGGGCCTTCCCCTGTTATTCTATAAGCTACTGCAAAACAAATGCAAATCCTACTAAGCAGAACCAATAGCTCTGCACCTTTGCTAGGCTATTTAACAGAAATATTTGATCCTGAGGATTTCTCCTATCCCCTGTTACAGAAATATTAAATCAGGAGTAACTCCTGGGGTTGCAAACACAATGTGTTAAAGAAAGAAAGGGGGGAAATATACAGTAAAAATAATTTGACCTAAAACAATGCTGGTTTCATTATCCGATTTTGACTTTTCTGGCTGTTGGTTTGAGATGAAGAAGAGCCTTTTCCAACTGTTCTCAGCAATGAGAAAGCCTCCCTACATATTTCTTGGATGCTCTGGGAGGCAGGAACGCTTGGTTCTTACTGTTCACCCCCAGAAGCTTGTTATGTTTCAGTCCTTGCAGCACAGGTCCTCTGCCTGCAGTACACAGCAGCCTGAAGGGGAGAACCATCCCATTCCCTCCCAGCATACAGAAGACCCTTAACCACTCATCACTGAGGTGGTAAATCTACTTAACTTGTGGATTTCTTGTTTTGGACAAACTGTGCAGGGATAAAATAATGTAGAGAAAGACACACCGCTAAAAAGAGAAAGAAATTTTAAGACTGGTAGAGTTTGTATCAGTGAGAGGCATTGGTAACTGCCAAGTATTTTTGGAGCGGGAAACAAATATTTCCTATTAACTTTCTTTGCCTAAAAACTGCAACAGAAAGACAATCAGGTATCCTGAGTGTCAGTGGGCTGTCTCAAAAATAGCCTACCTGATTTATGATAATGAGAAAGCTCTTGAACCTCCCACTGATCTGTTGGCCTGTTACTGCAACTCTCTTCTTGCTCTCCCTAGTTTATGCAGTCAAAATATCCACATAGAGAAAAACAAACAAAAATCCCACCCAAAGATGCTAGACATGTGCCAGGCATGTGAAGTACTGCACAAATACATGCTTTGGGGAGGAAGAGAAGACTGGCACTGCTTTCTTTCAGCTTTTTGATTGTGTTGAGCCTTTAGGATTAGCACCATAATGTAAGCAGTGGCTTAGACCATCATACTGTCTCTGTGATATTCTCAATACACATAAATCTAGAGGATTCATTTCCTGGTCTGTTTTCCACTGCAATGTGTGGTATCTGAGCAAAAGTCATTTAAGGCAAACAGCCGCTCTGCAAAGACTGAAGTTCAAGGATGTAACCTCTGCTGAGGATGCTCCAGCACTCTATAGCTAGGAAAGTGAAGTCCAGCTACCTCAGGGAAAGAAGTACTCCTAAGATTTATTTTAAAAATTGATGACATTTTATGAGCAACTCCAAGGAGTCCTCAAGAGTTCATTCCAACCCATTACTGCCCGGCAAGAATTTGTAAAACCTGTCTAAGCAAAACATTCACCCCAACACCACTTCCCCATAGGGAGGAATCTTAACAACTTAATTTTTTTTTTCTAAGCACAGTTTTATAGCAGCATTCTTCACGTTTCAAAAAGAAACTACAACTGACTTTGATTCATAACACAGTTAATGTGTATGGCACTAGAGAGGCCAATTTCCTGTGATTGGTTTTTGCTATAAATTTAAGAGGCCAATTTCTCCAAAGTGTTTTGGGTTTTCTCTGGCAGGATTTGACAAAAGTGAGGGTTTAATAGATTTTGCTATTTCACCAGTGCATCACTGAAAAATAAGGACCTGTTCCCTGTGAGAATGACTGAAATATTAATAACAGTATAGGATTTATATTTCAGCAATTTTGCAGCTCTGATAACTACCACAAGAGTTTCTCAATAACTCATTAAACTTAAGCCAATCTGTCATGCTGTTTTCTTCTTTTGTTCTGACTTATGTGTCCCTATTTTTTACTGTTGGTTTTTTTTGGTTTTTTTTTTTTTACCACTTAAGATGAGTTTCTGCAGAACCACTGAAGTGCAGACAGCATGCTTACTACACATGCCTAGGAAACTTTTAGGTGCTTTGTGTAGATCCCATTCACACCAAAAACTTATGCAGCCAGTTGTAGGGACAGTGCTACTCTAGCGCCCACCTATAATCTTATTTCTACATTAAAAGGGGATTATTTTTCTTCTCCACAATTAACTATTCCCTGCCAGTTTCCTCTAACCCTCAAGTAATTTCTAATAATGTTCTAAGTTTTGGGGTTTTTTTAAAACTAAAAGCACATAAAACATCCTTACCTCCTGTTACTTGTGACAGTCATTACATTACTCTTTTATAGAGACAGAGCCATCCGGCTGGGAATCTGGATTTTTTTAATGAAGTGGAGGGTACGCCGCCATTTTCCCTTGTCACATGCAGTGGATTCACATGACAGAGTACTGACAAAAAACCCCAGTCATCTGCTCACCTCAGACCCTATGAGTTTGCTGATAGAAAGAAGGTTTTCAAAGATAATATTCTTTGCATGTTTGGACTCTGTTTTGAGCCAGATTGTGGTGAAATACTTCTCAGTAAATGCAGTGGTGGAGACTGGAGAAAAACAAATAGTTCTGCTAAAAGCAATTAGCAGAACTGTGAAACAGCAGAACCTCTGCTAGAGACTTGAGTTATATAGAAAGAGGAGCAAGATGGGGCAATAGCTGGTGGAACAGTTTCTTTGCATCACTTGCCTCCAAATTTGATTCCACCTGTGCAAGAAGTGATACCTCACTCAGGACCTGGCTGCTGTTTATCACTCCAGAGTCTAAAACTTGACCCACATGCATGCTAATGAAAGAAAAGCTAAAAATACACTAAAGAAAAGCAGCAAGAGTGCTTCAAACCATTTATTCAAGTACGACCAGGAATATTTTAGTGTTCTAATCTGACCTGAAATTCATAGTGGCACTAAGTGTTACAATCAGAAAATGCAGCCCTACCTGCCCTGTTTTTTTCTCCCATTCTTCTTCTTCAAAAAAAAAAAAAAAAAAAAAAAAAAAAAAAAAAAAAAACCAAAAAAAAACCCCAAAAAAACCAACCAAACATTTTTTTTTCTCCCCTTCTTCAAAAGGTAAACTATCACTCAGCTTCTCCTCAGTCTTTGAAAGACAACTCATAAATGGGGAAGAATGCAAGAGAACTTTATATTTTCATCTGGGGATTCCTCTAGGAACCAACAGAAACCTCTTGCATTCATGAAGACAACCTTTCAAAGCTTTGGCAGCTCTGAAATCAACACAGCATGATCAAGAAGAATTGATTTTTATTAGTTTTACTGCAGATTCAGTTCCCTTGTGCTCAGAAAACCTAAGCACACGTACAGCTGGCAAGGCTGAGTAGAAAGCTTGTCTCCATGGGTCTATGTTAAAATTAAGTCTTATTTATTCAAGCATTTGTATTGCTCTTTTTGCATAGTTATTATTTAAGGCTGTGCTATGGGACTAGAGTTTTCCCTAAATGCAGGAGGGGCTGGAACTTAGCTTTATACTTTCTCACACAGGGTGAGAAAATCCCTGCTTTGCAGTCTATGATGCTAAAACTATTTTACATCCAATTAGTACAACATGCTGCTCCTTCTCAACATATCTGCAGATAAGAATGTTTGTTTCTTGAACAAATGCATTTCTTGCTATTACATGAAAAGAACTCCTTCTCACTTTGCCAAACAAGATATAAATGAGTAAATTCAAAAAATACAGAAAATAAAAAACAAGTTTCATGTCCTTCTTATAAATAGGAATATTAAACAATTATTTCATGCTGAGACTCAGAAATGAACCCAGCAGAGCAGGCTCACATTACAATATAGACTTGAAAAATTCTGGAATACACATGCTTTACTTTTAATTGGTTTAGAGGACAATTGGGGAACATTATCTAAATTATGGCAAGGCTTGTATCATTGCAATCATGCAGGAAATGAGCTCTGTCCAGTACACTGGATTAATATTAAGAGAGAGTCCCTTACTAAATGTCACACTGAGACCAGTATTTCTAGTAAGATTATGCTATTTCCTTCCATCTGAAAAACAAATACATTTTCTAAGTAAAAAGTCTAATTTAAGAAAACAGATATATGCTTAATTCTCTTCAGAGATTCATCCCTCTTCAGGACATGCCTTAGCTATGTGCTAGGGAAGAAGAACTCCAGAAAAACTTCATGAAGCATGTGATAGCAACACTGCCATGCAGGACACTGGATGAAGTGGACCTCTGGTCTGAAATAAGTTCAAGTTACCTCATTTTAAATACAAAGGTTTCCAAAAGTAGTAAGTAAAAAAATCTGGACTAAATGCTTCAGGGACAGTTTAAGTGACAATTTCTTTTCAGAGGCTGAAACTTCAAGTGCATCTCAACACAACAACTGGTTTTAAAAGAGTTCCTTAATTTCTGTAAAAAAAGGAAATAAATGCCAAGGCCATCTGAAATGAATTCCAGCTTACTTAAGCCATGTAAGCGGAAAAACACATTTGCATTAGACAATGATTTCCTACTAATAGAAGAATGGGGAGATAAGGCAGATCATTTATCAAACAAAACATCAATGCAAACCATGCATTCTCTTGACATTTGGATATATTCCAGATAAATCTGTTGCTCTCCCACCCCGAGGTAGCATTCAATGACTCTTACTGCCCTGGATATCAAAATCCCAAAAGGATCCACTTTGTCAAAGTAGGGGGAGGTTTGGTTGGTTGTGTTGGTTTTTTTTTTTTTGTTTATATGTTTGGGGTTTTGTTGCTGTTTTGTTTTTGGTTTTTTGTTTGCCTTTTTTTTTTTTTTAGTGGGAAATTAAAAGGTCAGCAATTTCGTATTAACTTACATTAAAGTGAGTTAGTTGAATCAGTGCATCACCTCTGCATAAATAGTTTCCTTGCAGTTTTGGAGTGCTCCTCATCTGTTGAGCCTCGGTGGTGAGGAACAACCTGGAGCTAAATTCAGCAGAGGGGTCATTTAATTGGAAATGGAATTTTTGCAGATGACAGCTACACCCATTAAACTGTTCTGTACCTACACAGTAGCAGAGTTCAAACAAGCCCTTGTTTGAGACCACAAAGCTGTGTAAATAAATACTAAAAGAGTAGCTGTTACATATTTTGGAACAGAAAACAGAGAAGCCTGTTCTTTAATCTCATGCTCTTTTGGGACAGGTTCTACAAGGACCATACAAACAAGTCCAGCCACCCTGCCCACAATTACATGGACAATTGCAGAAGCCATGAAAACAACAAAGGAAGCAGGACCAAGGTTTGGAAGATCGCACATGGCACTCATGAGATTAAGCACATATGAATGCAAAATTCATTCTAATTATGCAGAAAAGTTCAAAATCTGAATTCTCTTCAGTTTGTTTTTTTTTTTATCCTCCATTTCTGATGGGAGTGCTGCAGATTGATGTAATGCTTTTGGGCTCTTCCTTGTATTTGGTGTAAAGTCTTTCCCTGAGGAATTGAAAGTTGATAGGAATAGTTACTGAATGCAGCATTATCCAGAACTGATTTAAAACACAGGCCTTATTGCTCCAATATTACATTATTCCAAGATACTTTGCACCTCTAAGCCTTAACTGAGGTTAGAATTGTTCAACTGAAAATAACATAACTCACTAATGAACCATATCTTTTGATCAAGTACTTTATTTTACTGAGTGAGCTCTGATTACTACAGGAAATTTTCTAGAAAACTGTACAGGAGAATAAAAAGGGAAGCAAAATTAAAGAACTGGGTATCTTTCTAGGTAAATCTATGACTGAGCAAAGCCTACATAGTAATATTTGCTTTATTTGACATCTCATTGTTTGTTTAATCATAGGTCTATTTGGAAAGACATTTAAATAATATTAAGTTTCAGGGAGAACATACATGCAAACTTTGGCTCTGAAGGTCCCCTCATAAAAATAATTAAAGCAGATGTATGGGAAACAGAGCCAGTCATTTCTAAATACTGTCTAGCAGATTCTTAAACTGTTTTTCCTGCTCAATAACTGGTATCTTCAAGCGACATTCTAGTGTTTCTTCAAATCAAGTTCTGAATAAAGTAAGTTTTGGATGGCACAGAAGGCTGAAATTGTACATGTGACCCATCTGATGAGAGTTGCAAAGCTCAGAACTCCCAGATAGCAGCCCACTAGATACAGTTCTTAAATTTAACTTTATAACCATAAATGGAAAATTCTGGCAGGATTCCCCACTATACTGGGTTTAAAATTTAGGCTTCAAAAAATCCAACCCACTAATTTATTTATAAAGACAGATACTTGAAGGTAATTCTAGGTATGAAGATGCTTTATTCTTCTCAAGTTACTTTGTAATTCATATTTTATGATGTTTTTCTGTCACTTGTGATTTTATGTTTCACAGACAAAAAAGTTCAAGTAGGCCTATTTGGTCTGGTGTTGGTTTTTTTGAGGTGTTTCTTTTCTTGTTTTGTTTTGTAATTAAATGCTATAGAGAACTTTGCTCATTTATTCTCCCCAGTCACGGGTGCTAGATTATTCCTCCCTCTTGTCATACAAGACACTGAGAATACCTTCTCTGAGACAGGTCTCAAGCAGGAGCAACCCATGGAGAGGGTCCACACAGAAATCTCCACATTGGAAACACACTTATGCCACATCAGCTGACAGCTTTCTTGCAGCCAGTCAAGGAGGATGTATTTTCCCAGCTGTCAAGGACTTCAGCTCTGCTGTTGATGCTGTTTGCAAATATGCAGGTATGTGGGAAATTGTAGCCTTGTAAATTTTCAAAATTAGAGAAATTTAACATCCTAGTATTCATTATAGAACCTATTGTTTAATAATATCAGATTTCACTTCCCAGTCCCACATAATATCCAGATGTGAGCATGGATTTACTAGTGTCTTCAGACCTGAAACTAAACTTAAGATCAGCCAGCAACTTTCTCAAGGAGTTGCATGCAAGAAGTGTTCCTTACATGCAGAAAGTTCCTTAGAAATATATAAAGAATTGACAGAATATGCTCTGATACACCAGGCCAGACAAACAGCAGAAATATATTCTGTTTGAGGTGGTCATACTTCAAGAGTAGCATGACTTAAAACAAAAAAACATCTTTAAACGATTATTTTCAATAATTACTATGAAAACCTAAGTGCAAAGGAAATAGTTTTCTTTTCAACATCTGAAAAAATGTACCCACCTTCACTATATACAACCCAAGATGACATGACATCATGGCTCTGATAGTTCTTTGCAATGACAGTCAACAAACAATGGAACTAAGACAGTACATTGACTTTCTTTCCTGTCAGCTTATTGCTGAATTGGCATCTCAAATCAAGAGAAAGCAGGATACTCACTTCTGCTCATAGTAAGTAATGGGTAAAATAGAATTCTGCCCTGGTTTGAAGCTCCGAAAATAGTGCAGCTATTGCAATTCCTCTACGGTTTCAGACAAAGCTGTCTTCAACAATGCTAGACAAACATTAGCCTCACGTGATATTCTTGGGAGTAGAATACTTTCTTGGGAAGTAGAATTGTTTAGCTGAAACACCACTAATTTTCAGCTCTATGCTGAATATGCATCTTCTCTCATTCCCATGTCATAATTTAACTCTGAACAAGGTTTTGATCTATAAGAGCAAAGACACTAATGCAACACATGAAACATCTCGTTTGACGCTTTGAATTTTTATGGGTTATCTCCTAAATTGGAAAATTTTTGTTTTCATTGCACTGATGGGATGAAATTACACAATGATTATGAATGAAATTCACTGCAAAGATGATGCATTAACTCTGTTCTACTGTATGAGTATGTAACTATTTCCTCCAGTGAAACCTCAACTCCTTTTTTATGTTCTAGCTGTGACCATCAATAGGGGATAGAGATGTAGAATAAATAGGATAGAGTGGGTATGAATTTTGACTGTACATGTCACAAATGATTACTCATGTTATATAGCTATCTACACTGGAGAAGCAACTCTTGGAGAAATTTCTGACAGAATGATAAATTAAGCACTGGCTAGTTGAGTAGGTATGATATATGTTTACTGCTCTTAGCAACATGCTAGCTGATTTCTTCTGCTACGTCTTGGTTTGATTTTGAGCTTGAAATCAGAAAATTAGTTATGGGCATTTTGCAAATACACCGTTTGGAACTAGTTCAACTCTAAGGAGATATTGCCTGGGTTTCTAGGTATTTCTAACTAAAATTATTTGGCTTTGGACAAGTCTTTTACTTGGACAAAATTGTTTACTGAGCAACACATACGCACATAATAATTTTTACCTTCTGCTCTTCTAGCTTTTATTTTAACATTACAAGGCAGAAAGAAAGGAGGGTATCAGCAAATTTTGGTATAAGAGAGCAGTATAAAAGAGGTCAGTGATTTCCAGAATGATACCTGCAACTAATGCCTCAAAATATCTAAACTACAATTTGCCATGATACACTTAGGCTAGATTCCAGCAATTAAAGATATGTCTATTTTGGATAGTACTGCAGAAGTAAAGGAATTCAAGATTCATTGTCATAATAGTTCCACGTCAAGCAGTTTCACTCTGTAAAAAGAATAAAAATCCCCCAGTTGTATGACAAACATTTGTGCTCTCAGCTTTAGTACGACTGGGAAGGATATACTGATAGCAAACTTAAGAAATCACCTGAGCAGAATTCTCTGCAACAGAGTCTGTATTTTTTATCTTAGAGCAATTTCCACATCTACAAGATTTTAGTATGAAACCACAGCTGCATCATTGCATCTTTTCTAAAGATGCATGGCTTTATTTTCCCAAGTAATTATGCACTCATCTTAAGAATTTCTTTTTTAGGAAAAAAGATTACATTCAGACTTCCCAGTCCATCAGCAATGGATTACAGTAATTTAAGTCAGTGGGTTATTTAACGAAATTCACATTAAAAGACGGAAAATGTGCCCACTTTAGCAGGGTCATACTAAAATCAAGCAGCAAAACTGCGACTCTTTCCATTGCTTCTGATGTGTAAGTATTTCCTTTTCTTCACATGCAACTATTTTAGAACCATGGACTACAGAACATCAGAAACTATAGATGAAATGATTCTGTCATTGAATCATTTGGTGAAGATACAGCATTGTTAAAATTGGATAGTTCAAATTCTCCAGCTAATTTTCTGGAAGAAGGGAAAGTGACTGACATTTTCAAACCAGGCAGGAATGCTTCAAATGAATTTCTCATTGCAGAAAAAAAGTAAAATTCCTAAGTCTTACAATAGCCATAGAAGAGAATTGCTGTCTTCTGATCAGCTCCAATTAAATGAAACAAACAAAAAACCCCTCATGACCCATCTCTAGTGGCGGCTCTACTTAAATCAATACAATCTGTGTCATTAGTGTAAAAAAAGCTGTTCTCACCCTTTCAATTGATGAATTCAAACCATGTTATAAGTCAACAAATTTTCCATCTTATTTAAATGCCTTCTTCTGTTTAAAAACATACTGATTGCTGTTGGAAAGTAGCTGACTTCAGAAACTGCGGACCAGTCTATAATCCCATTTAACAGTCACAAAGACCAGCATCTGTGCAGCAACAGAGATTCTGCAAAACCAGGCAGCTTTAGAGACATCACAAAGAAGGGAATAAAAAGGGATTCAGTAAGTCTTGGTTTTAATCCTAGTATAGTGGCAAGCTTCATAAAGCATTTAGATGATAACAATAGATTTTTGATTTTTTAAATTTTTTTTTTTTTTTTTGAGGCAGAGCTCATTTCCTATCATCTAGGCTTAACTGGAAGCAAACACAACCATGCTGCAATTTATTCAGCACCTATGACGCAGTGGTAGGCAAATGACTCCTTAAAACTGTGCCAGCTGAAATTTGTGGAGGCAGGATTCCAGACTGACACCATGTTGCAAGGTATATTCTGACAAGGCTATACATAAATGACCTTTACAGCCCTTTCCTATGCTTGCAGTTTTTAAATGCTAAGGCACAGAAGAGCATATTCACATGAAGTGCATAAATGCATATTCTATATTTAAAACCTCAGCTATATTATGGAGCAAATGCCATTTTTAAAGAGCACTCTGACTGAAGAAATTAAATTCCCTAAGTGAGAACAATCTCCCAAGATATTAATGAATAACTTCTATGATATATATTAAAAAACTTCCCCACAGTATCATTTGTCAACTGCCAAGTAGAAAGCCATCTCCTGTAAAAGAATTTGCTTCAAATTTCAGTCCTTTGACATTTTCTAAAATTAAAGTATTCCTTCATGCCAGGAAGTCCCAGATTATTAATGAACAGTAAAATAGTTAGCAGTAAAATAATAATTTGAGATGACTCTAACAGTTTCTCTTACTTGTCATAAGGAACACTGTAAAATGACAGGTAGTATGTTAACACTATTTCCATCATCTGAAATTGATTTTAAGTGGATATCATCCATATCAAAGTATTTTTAAGAGGCAGTAGTTCAGACTTGCCTTAAGGGACAACTTTTTCTTGGTGGGTTTTTTTTCCTCCATATGTAGCTCATATTGACCTCTGAGGCTAGGAGGACAGTGGCTGATGGTCAAAAATAATGTCATAACATATAGAACTAACTGAAAAATTATGCTCTGCATGTGAGTAAAAACCTATAGCCTTTCTGTCAGATTTCTAAGCAGTTTTACAAACATTGCAAAACTGCTACTATGCTAAAACAATTGTATGAAGTAAGTATGAGGATACAGGTAAGATGGGGTTAGGAGAAATTAGCAGCTACATCAAATTTAACTAAATGCAATTTAAGTATGGATAGGGACTAAGTATGTTAATAGAATGATACGAAGAAAATAAAAAGTGAGAGTAGATTCAGCTGCCAGCTAAATTATACAACACCTTGTGTTTGTTTTTGAGCCCTAATCTTCTGATGTGTTGAACTGTGCACCCAGATGTACCACAGTTCTCTGCTCTTACTGACCTGACACTTGATTATAAGTATCATCCCACCAAAGCGTCCCATCTAGTGGGTTCATGCTGAACAAGCTGGTCAAATACTGTAATATTTGACCCCTTAAAAAAAAAAAAAAAAAAAAAAAAAAAAAAAAAAAGAGGAGGTGGTGCTGCCCACCTTTCACATAGGACAGAAGTGGGAAGACTGTTGAGAGATTTGGGCTTGCTCCCCCTTGCCAGTCAAAGGATTTCAGTGTCACAGCTCGTGTCTGTCAGGACAATACTCAACCTAGCAGACTTTTATTTTAAAAACCAAAACACTAATACTATAAACTTAACTATGCCACCTGTGCATTTGCCACAATCCTGTAGAAGATGCCTCACTTATCTTCTGTTTTCCTGAGACATTTTCCTGAGACATTTAAGAACATTAAAATGACAATACCAATGACAAAGAGCAATCTCACCCAGTATCTTGACTTTGTCAGCAGACAAAAAGAGAGGCATCAAGAGATAGCTCAAGAAAAGAGCAAGAAAGAAATTATCCCTTCTATTCTTCCAGGCTTGAATACAGGGAGGCTCAGGGGCTACCTGACCCTAAAAGAAATGTTACTGTGGTTACAGCCTTTGGAAGATTTTCCATGAAGATCTCCAGTCTTTCTTTAAAAACACGTATATTTTTAGCATCAACATCCTCTGTTGAGGAATTCAGAGCTTAACAGCATAATGTGTGAAGAACCATTTCCCTTTTTTTGCCTTAACTCTGCACCACTTGAACTTCACTTAACTCCCCAGCCCTCATATTGGAAAGGGCGCTGGACAACTGACTGCTACCTCCTCTTTGCACCCATCATCTTCTATATCCTCCTCTCAGCTGTATCTTTTGCAGGCTGAAGACTCTTAGGAGTCTTTCTCAAAATTATTTCCATTTGATCATCCTCTCCATCACTGTGACATTTCCATTCTACTGTATTTCTTCCACCACAGGCCCACCAGAACCACAAAGAGCATTCATAAGGCAGATGCAACACACATCAGAGGCACTCTGATGTTCTCAGCATCTACAAAATAATGGGAGGGCTTGGATGCAGGAAGTCTTCAGAACAAGACTCAGGGAGAAGTAAAAGAACAGTACAGTTCCAGAACCTGGCTCTGGAAAAGAGAAGTGATAGAGCAAAGTCAATTTTCAATTTTGCAAACAGGGCAATGTAAAGAAATTCCAGTCAGCAAGCAACTATGTCATGTTACGGACAACCTTCAAAGGATGAAGAGTCAAGAAAACGTGAGTTAAAAAAAAAAAAAGATAAGAGTCAAGCATTGTGAGAGGAAGCCACGTGTGCAAAGTCAAAACCAGTTAAGCAAAGAGTTCAAAGTAGTGATGGAAAGAAATGCATGAGGCCTCCCTGCTGGGCTTTTCCTATCTAACCTAAATCTAGACTGACCACAAGGTTACTTTTTTGGCAAAGCCAGACTTCTGTCTTAGAAAGTATTAACTGATTAGTGCCACTTTTGGTTTGAGGCTGTAAGCTCAAATGCCCATCTAGCCATCAGAGGAACTGCATCCAGATATAGCAATAAAGAACAATTGCTGAAAATGAGGGCACACTTCCTGCAGTGAGAACAATCACTCCTGCCCAGAAGTACAGTTGCTACACAGTAGGTGAACTTGATGCTCAAGAGTATTAGGACCTGTAAAACAAATATTCCCTTCCTTAGGATAAGTGGACTATACAACTTCAAGGCTACAATAACGCCTTTAAAACCCCGTAAGAACCATTTGATGACAAAAGGCAGACACTGACGAGATAATAACTAAAAAACAAAATCATATTTTGTTTTGCTACTCCACAAATGAAAAAGGGACAGATGCCAGGCACAGCCTGACAGTTCCCAGGAGGAGGGACACAGAAGGAGACTGGAAATAAGCAAGAGTGAGCAACACTAAGTCAGCAGATGTTCTGATGCAGGAGGGAAAGTGGACATCAGCTGGAGTTAGGCAGGACTTGCCCCAGACTTCAGCGGGCACAGTGAGGAGAAACCTTGGCCTAGCATACTTAAATCTTGTTGGAAAAAAAAAAAAGCATCTAGCAGAAAGGAGAAAGTTCTTCCCTACCTCCCTGAATTTCAAGGGACTTCTGCCAATAAAAGGTTTGAAACTAACAGGTGTCACGGCTAATTTATTGGCACACAATTTATTGGCTTTATCCCAAAATGCTCCACAATAAAGCACAGAGATAAACTGAATTAAGTGGACCGAGGAAAGCAGCACACAATTTTATAAACTAGTATCAAAAGGGAAAGCAGTGGAAATGGTGAAATGAATTTCACCATTTGTGAATTTTTATCTTTTGATAAAAAGCCTTCCGATGAGTATGTTTAAATGCAAAATTTTAAGAAGGTAAAATTAAACACACAGACGCAGCACATTCCTAAAAGAGTGAATTACACTCATATCTGCTTGCTTTTCAGGAAACTACTGAGCAGGTTTAAGGAGGCCAAGAAAGAAGTGAACTAAGAAGGTGAAAATATTACTGTTGGGGTGTCCAGAGCTGTCACTGTGATTTTGGCTAGCCACTGAATATTCCCGAGAACCTAAATTTTCTTTTTACAAAATTAGGTTAGTAATCCCACTGAGGGAGTTACATGGTTCAGATGATCTAGTCTTTTTAATGAATGGAACTAAGTGAATTTAAGTGAAGGGAAAATAAAGTGTGAAATATTAATCTGTTATCACTATATCAGGAAGCACATTCCATCTGCTTCTGCAGATTATCTTGATTTTCTTATTGGAATAAACTGATTAGTTTTTATTGATTCAGTTTACCCACCTGGAAACCAGAGTCTCTGAAGCAGACTTCTTTCCAATTATGCATTAAATATTGAGAGCAAAAATCGATTTTGCACAGTTACATAGCTGCTGCACATACTTCCTTATACTGCAAGAATTTCCTTCTCTCCTCTCTGGACCCATAAAAGTCAAGACCCAAGTCCCATCTCTGTGCCAAGTCAAACCTTCAGGAAGAAAAACTTTCACTACAACGAACTGTGGCAACAAATTTTGTCAACCCAAGTTAACTTCTGTTTCTATTAGGGGCTTTGAACATGTACAAGTAAATGCTCTGCCATATCATCTTCTCTTCTTCATGCTGATCAAGCAGTATTCAAGCTGTGTAAGAGATGTAATCAATCAGGTGACCTGAATTTTCATGACATGGTAGAAAAATACTGCCTCCTGCAAAACTGGGGGGTAAAGAATGCTGCCAAGAAACATTTTAGCCACGCTGTTAATAATTTTTCCTGCATGTACTTCTACGGATGAGATCCACAAGGAAAAATTAAAGAAAGGGACAGAGTGAAATTGCTGGAGGGGTAGTGACAGAAATTACTCAAAAAAGTTCACTTGTTTGAATGGTAAAAGATGGCCTAATAGTATAGCTGAATATAAATTTAGCTTACACCTAAATAAAAGACCAAAAAACAAGCAAAACCACAACATTCCACCAAAACAAACCCAAACAAACAAAACAACCAGCTACCTAATTATATCATTTAACACAAAAGATTTATTCAGTTCTCAACTTCTCAGATTTGTTTGAAGGACTACTGTTCTGCACGTAGCTGTACTGGATGGTTTAAACAACGAAAACCAGAACAGCACAACCCTATAGAAATCTGTTCCCTCTCCTGAACTTTCCAAGACTTTTAATAACAACGAACATCAGACATTTCAATTTTCATCCAGTCTCCCCTTTCACTGCTCATACAGATTGGTGGATGCACACTCAGCCTCCAGACAGCAGCTAAATCTGCTAAAGCCCACAAGTATCTTCAGGAGTGCCACATCCAAAATAAGCTCATACCCAGAGTTGAACTTGGTATGTAAAGACACGGCCAGCCCGTATTACCTACTTGAAATATAATTGCATGGGCTAATTTCTGTTTGAGCTTTAAAAGCCAGGCAAAGCACTGAAATCTCTCTTCATCCACCACCGACAACTAAACCTGTGCCTTTGCCGCAGTGCCGTCACGTCTGGATGCAGGTGCCAGAGAACCGCCTTGGCACCAGCAGCCCACTCAGTCCGCCGCGATTGGAGAGGTTTAGTTAAGTAACCCCAACCCACAGCTCCCTCTTTGTACAGATAATTCTAGCTCTGAATAAACCGTCAATCACATCCGGCAATTGTTCCCATTTCAGAAAGAGAGGAAAATTAATGGCTGCTGAATCAAGAGAGGTGAATAACATTAACTGATGCATGTGAAGTACTTGAATGCTGAAAAGCACAGCAAAGGTGCTAACTATTGTTCCTGCCGGTGATGGCTTGTCAGTGCCCTGATGCCATCAAAAAGCAACCCTTCTTCCCTTCCCAGTCCTGAAGGAATTCAAAAGAATAATAAGTCACCAAATCCCACGCCATCATACTTTAGGATAAAATCATTTTCACCTGTAAGCTGACATATCTTTACAGAGCTCAGACAGGCTATGGCAGGACATAATTCTGGATGATGCTCGCATTCAGACAGGCACCAGTTAACAGTTGTCCCCTGGCCTTGAATTCCAGCGGCCTGGTGATAAAATTAAACAGCTTTAGAAATGTCTCAGCAGCCACCGTGCTTGTTTAACAGCCCTTCTGCTAAGGGTATCAAGCTGGATCAGCCATTCCACGGAGGATTTATTTCGCATGAATGAAAAAAATCCCCTTAAAGCCTTTCTTCCCTGATATTAATTCTCAATTTAACGTCTTTAAGTCTGGAGCTGGATTTGCATTTGCAGCTTCCACATGAGGGATTAGGTGCATTGGAACAGCCCATCCAGGAGCAAAAGACTTCCACTCACACTGACATGCAGCCTGATAAAGGCAACCAGCTCTGCAATACCTCACTTTATGTGCCCAAGTGGCTATAACACTCTCTAACTGGACTGGAAAGCCCAGCTCTTTCAAGAAAGCTTAGAAGCCCTGGATAAATAGTGAGAGCAATTTATACATTGTATTATTTTATTGCTCTTAAAGGCAAGCTAGTGCTAACTAGCTTTTAAAGGGAAACTGGTAGTGTTTGGAAAATGCGAAAATAACATTTCAATGCTCGTGAGATATAAAAACATGTTTGTAATAGACATGGCTATGGATTAATAAAAGAAAGATATTCTTGCAGTGTTTAGATTCCTAGATTTAGTTCTAAAATATATTAGTTTTATGACACAACTTGAAATTACATAGCACTTAGAGAGGTATCAGTTTTATTGTGGTTACCTAAAAACATGTTATTAAGAAACATGCCTGTCACAAAAGTTCTATTATACAAAGCGACATCCAATTTTGAAAAAAAAAAAAAAGTGCAGAAACTTGAATATTCAGTCTTTCCAACAGAAGTATTAATCTAAGGAAAGTAATCTTCTGCACCAAGGACCCACTAGGCAAGTTCATTTCTAATTATTTACATTAATGCCAATTCTATGGCCTTGACAGAAATGTTACATAAGAGAAAAATTTTCCTTTGTTATACTATTTGTAATTTTTTCTAAATGGAACAATTATATACATCTTGCTTGAAGAAAGCTATTTATAGACCCAATCCAAACACTGACTTTCAGGTTAGGTCAAAACCCAAATAATGTTTTTTTTTTTTTTTGGTTTGGTATTATGGGATTTGACTATGAAGAAGTAAAAATAAAAAAAAAAAAACAAAAAACAAGGCAAGTCAGTCTCTTATTACTTTGAGAAGGGACACTCAATTATTTGAGAATGTGGCAATACAGAGCATACAGAAGCTACAACCCACTGAAAAAGGGAAAGAGCTGTGTGGAGAGTGGTCAGGTGTCATGAATAGTTAACAATGGGACTGACTAATACGACCAGGATACCAGCTGGGATCCATCAGGGAAGAGGGTAAGATTTATGTAATATAGCTAATTCTTTCAAGTATTATTTAAGAACTTCAACTGCAAGTGTAGGATGTAAGTGTGTAGTCCATAGGGGTAACAAAACCAAAATTCAACATCATAACTGTAATAGGGATACAAAAGCCCAGGGGATATTCATAAAACAATAACAGAGTTAGTAAATCACCAAGCTGGTATTGAATAGAAAAAAAAGTCATTATTTTAAAATAACATTTTCTTAATAATAATTAGTAAAATTAAGAAAACCAGTATCAAGATCCATTATAGATCCAGGTCAAGTCATTAATATCACTGGGAAGAGAAGTAGGAAGAAGAATGGGAGACACTTCCATAGGCCTTCTTTGAATTTGCTAGCAGAAGTGGTAAGAGATTACTGTTACTAGCTAATGTTAATATTTTTCTTGATCATAATGTATTTTAGAAATGTAACTGATTTTTAGTTTGGAAAAGAAAAAGTGTACTAAGAATACAGCCTCTTCCTAAGTGATTTCCACCTGTCAGAGAAGCCACACAAAGAGTCAGTCTGACACCACTTAAAAAAGAGAGGAGGGATGAGCAAGAGCAAGCTTCCTCTGTGGCAGAGAAATCCTCTTGAGCATCAGCGTTTCAGCTGGATTACAGGTTTCTGGCTGGAAGTGAGCCCAAATTCTTTGTGGCCCTGCAGAGTTTTCCACAAAATTGGTTGTTTCTGGGCTTGACCTCACTACAATACTTTCTCCCTCTTTTGTACTTCTGATGAACAAATCATTTTACTGTTCTGAAAATGGAACTTCAAAACCATAAAGTTTGGCACTCACATTCTCTTTTCCACAATTTGCACTGCAAAAGCATCTCCTGTTCATTAATTTATTCTTTTGTTTGAGAATACACCTAGTCTCAGTGTTTTATGTCTGTCTCAGACCTCTGAAAGCTATTTTCACAGAGACCTATGACAAAATACGGACAGTACACTGAGACAACTGTGGACATGAATAAGAACAAGATATTGGCCCATTAAAGAGCTGTTAAGCAGTTTCCACATGCTGTTATAAAAGATACTAAAACCTAATGGCCAATAATCACTTGGACTGTATGTGCTCAGACTCGAAATTTCTTCTTGTTACATTTTCTATACAGTTATTTTTACATTAGAAAAAAGGAACAGCTGGCAGATAGTTTTAATTGGGTGTCTTCCCTGTGGCTGTTTAATTTCCTTTCTTGAAGCTTTGTGAATAGCAAAAGCTCTTCTGTTTGTGACTGAATTATTCATTTAACAGATTAAATAACTCTCTGTCACTGGACAAATATCACAGCTTTGCAAGCTCCCTCAAGTGCCTGAAAAAAAAAAAAAAAAAGAAGTCTAGGTTGTCCTTCATACAAGAAGTCACTGGAAAGCATTCATTTAGTATGCAAAAGATTACCTTCCATCCTTTCTGAAATTTCCTAGAACAAGTGATACACATGGGTAGAAATACAGGCAAAACTCCAAGTGACCACTTGTATTTCACATTTCAAAGGGAAAGAGCTACTTTTGCTGTTCCTGCCTAGGCCTGGAATTTTCCCAATAGGGCTTTCACACTTAACCTGTCCTTCGGGTCCAGCTGTTACAAACACAAAACAGAACGGTGCTTTATCTACAATGCCATACAAACAGTGCTCACCCTCCTACAGCCACAAGTTGCAGGATGACCTCACGCAGGAGGAAGTTTTTGAGCCCCTCCAGATTAAGCTGTCTGTTACAAACTCTGGTTGTTTACAAGGACAGTTTCTCTTGGAGCATTTAAGTTTTTCTGCTTCATTAAATTAAAAGCAGAAGATCAGAGACACTGATAATAAAGCTTCAGGAACACTAAGAACTCAAATAGCGATGAAGCACATTTTTTCATACCTTTATATAAAGCATTTATTCACCATGAAAACCTTAGTGGCTGTCATAACTTGTTTTCATAACAGACTAAATTTGAATAACCTCACAGAGAAACAGGATAACACTTTTTCTGTTACAGAGCCAAGGAGGGTGTAAATAGATGTGTCTAACATAGAAGTAACTTTTTAAACATCTCCTTACTTGTATAATGTGAATGGCTGGGGATATTAATAGATACACCAGGAAACTTGACACATGAAGCATGATTTTTACTCTCACCATAAACTTGAGAAACCGCAGAACAGAGAGTCAATTCTGCTAATATCGATCATAGATAAGAATCTGAACACTGTCAAGGAGCCAAGTAAAAAACAACCTACACTTGGGGTTGTTTGGGGAGGGGGTGTTTGCTTTTTTTGATGCTAAGACTCCACCATAGAGGATACATATATTTCCATTTGGATTGATGAAAACAGTCTTTTCTCTATATCAAGCTTAAGGCTTAATAAACCTCCCATTACAAACCTGAAGAAGCGCTCCTCCATTGCACCAATTGTGCTAATAGACCTAGGATAGTAACTTAAGGGTCTTACCAGTTTGAAGTTTTATTAAGCAAGAAAAATAAGGCAACTTTTAATCCAATTACTTTTTCAGGTAAAGATGGAAAAAAAGGAAAAAAAAGATCTGTTATCAGAAACCTTAGCTGGCCAGGACAGCAGCCAAGCACATGATTTAAGGAAAAGATTAAGCTTGTTAGAACCAGTGGAAAACAAATGAGGCTGTAGAATATGAGAGGATAAGAAAAACTCCTAAGGAAATGATCTTAAGAATATGCATAAATGGGAGCTATTTCTTGCTCTGCAAAATACTTCCTCAATGGCTTCCAAGAAGTCACTCAAGACAATAGGGTTCAAAGTATCAAATAGCCATGCTGTGAGTCAGAGACTTGGTTTTACTTCTTGCCCCACCATTAACCCACCCTGACATCTTGGCAAGCCATGCTGCTTCTCTAGACCTTAGTTATCTCACCACTGAAGCTAAGAGAGCGTTATTTTTATCATTAAATATTTAGATGAGAAGTCCACCCTTTTCTTAAAGTAGGGATTTCTTCCATTAGTTTCAGTAGAGGATTCTCTTATTTAAGAGCAGATTTTATGTCAGTGCCACTCTAGATTAGAGACAATATCATTTGGCAAATATGCAGTGTGAGGGGAAACGCTAATTACTGTCTATTGTATAAGAATTTCTCAAGGAGAGACAAGGTAGGATTACAGAGGTCATTTATTGTGATTCAATCCATCAATTGCTTTTTGAATCATCAACTCATAAATGTTAAAGCTCTTTCAAAAAATATCTGCTCCAGAATAGCCATTTACTCTCAGTTTTCAACTGACAGAAAGCTTAACAAATAGATTAAAAATTGGAAGTATCCTATCACTTGCTACCAACGAATGGGGGAGTAAACTTTTCAGGATAGATGGCTCAGAAATGTGAAGTTTTAGGCTTGCTTACTCTTCAATAAATCCTCAAGCAGTACCATGCAGTTCAGGCTAATGTGATATGCTGTTGGTCCAGAACACCTACTGTGCCATGCGATGTGGGCTGTTCACCCATAAAACAACTAGAGCTGTAGACCTTGTTAGTTAAGAAAAATCTTTAAATACAGACTAAAAACTAAAATAAGCTATTTCTGAGGAAGAAGGATGGCCTAAAACTTCACTGCAATATAGTTCCTAAAGTGCCTATCTGGGCTAATATGTTCTACATGCTTGGAACCGCCTGCAGAAGCGACTCAACAAATATCTCTCAGTGGAGAAGAAAGCCACTCACACGTGCACACAACACACGAACTCCAAATGTGCAAATTTACTTCTAAATAAGCCAACAAGTCTGTATATTAGTGCAGTCCCATAGGAGGCCTGGAGCCAGATCTGTCCAGCAGCTTGCTTCCATCCAGTCCATTGCTTTTGCCCCAGAAGCAGGCAACCATGCCTGAGGAGGAAACACAACTCAAATGGCTGAACACCTCCTCCTTTCTGAGCTGCCTTGGAGCATGTGCAGCTGAGCTGAAAATGCTTCTGTCTTGATGCTAGGCAGGGAGTTTCTACCTCACCTCACTCTTGTAGAAACCTGGATCTTGTCCATGCAGCAGATGAGATGCCCATTCCTCTCCACTGAACCAGCAGGGTCTGCCTGCTCTCTGTGTCAGACTGCAAAAAGGCCTGTCAGCAGCAACATCAACAGAAAGAGGGAAGAGAGGAAACTAGTTGCTGCTTCAGGGCAAAAGTGGGAACTGCCCATTCTGGAAAGGTGGCAAGGTGGGGCCTGTGGTGTGGTTCTCCAACCATAGTTACAGGTGTTTGCACATCTTGGCCAAAAAGTACAACAGCAGCACAACAGCAGTATTGAGCACAAAAACACGTGCACTGTTTAAGTGATTAAGTTGAACAAAATCTGTGCAAGCCTGTGCTATCTTTCCTTCTCCACCCATCTTAAAATTTTTCTACTATGCTTCTGCTGAGTAATAATAATACTGTTTCCTCAGTTTTCTCCTCTATAACAGAGGCAGTCTTCCAAGTCTATTAAGAAATCTATTCATTAAAATGCTTGACGTATGCAGGTTCTCCCTCCCCTCAGCAGATGTGTTATTTTCTTTATTTAATAAATAAATAAATTAGTGAATTAAGTTTTCATACACACAGTTAGAATATTTCAACCTTTTTTGCAGTAGAGGGAATGTTCTGCACTAGGTGTTGAATGATTTTATGTATGCAATGAGGAAAGTTAAAAATAATTAAGAAAAGTTTAATAATTTCTATTACAGTAGACAAAGTGGTCATATTTCATGTCCAATGCTGTCAAAACATGTTTATAATAGGAATCATTTGCATTTCCTAAACTTGTGTGTTATAACAGGTTACCTTAATATCATATTAAGGAGATATTTCTCACTATCTCCTCATAACTCCTTCACACCTTGAACAAAATAAATAAATAAATAAATAAATAAATAAATAAATAAATAAATAAATAAATAAATAAATAAAGCCCTTAAGGTCTGGATACAGAAGGACAACAGCTGATGATCAAATAAAAAAAAGGCAGCATGTGTGGGCTTTGGTGTTCACACCAAAGAGAATCCTAAAGTTGAAAGAGATTGGAGAAGAGCACAAATGTACTGTGGCCATAACAAAAACCTTCTCACTTGGTGACCCAAGGCACTACAGGGTAATCATGAAAAGTTAGATGGCATATGAGTATATATGTCCTTCAGGTCACTGCCCAACCAGCAATTCCCTGCTTCATCCAAGACAAGCTTAACATAATGGTAAATATATAATGGGGATTCTTGGAATGCCACAGGGCATAGCTTCCCTCATCATGACAGCCTGCATTTTCAAGAACATCATGGACTGCCTAAGAGAGAACATTCATGGGTTTAAAGAGAGAAATAGATACAAGTTGTCTGAAGTCATGAGCTTCATTTCTATAAACACGTGAACAGTATTATAAAATCATGTTTGTTAGAGTGGTGCTTTGAAAACCACGAGTCACGTAAGCTACCTGCAAAACCTCATGTCCAGAGTGTATCATCAATCTTAAAATCAGTTCAACTGAAATGGAATTACAAAGGAGGAAACTACTGGCCTAATGTCAGCCTTTCAAGTGAACTTGTTGCCTGCTCATCAGAAAACAGAAAATACCTGTTCCCTGAGCATAGCTAGCTTAAAGTCCTGACATGTAAGACCTTTCTGGGATTTAGAATGAAGTTGCTTTGATTGACTCCCAATTGGATGGACCAAATGAATTCTAGGATTCTTGAGATGAGAGATGGACATTTACTTGACAACACACTACACTTAAAAGTGGTATCAGCAAAAAGTGTCATTATAATTGGGGTGCCACATACAGCAAGCAAAAGAGGAGAGAAAATAGGTCCTGGAACAGCTCTACATGAAAATTCTCGCTAATGACAGTCACATTTAATGCCAGGCCAAATGACTAATTTTGGTCTTCTATAAATAACTGAAGTTAGAGTAAGCCAGGAACACTGTTTTTGTTGCTAACAGTTGTCAATGAAACAGTTGCCTGCCGCCTTTCTCTGCAACTGAAGAGATACAGAGGGAAGATGACTGCTTATGAGGAGAGATCTTAGATGTGATGTCTATGATAGTGGTTGGACTTGATGACCAAAAGTGTCCTTTTAAGCCTGTGTTCCTGAAGGAAGTCTGACTAGGTCTGTTGAGTTTAGACTCAAACCATGCAGGTATTTTTTAAAATATATTAAAAGAATTAAAAACCCCCAAATGAACAAACACCAACACACAAAACCCATGAAAAACCAAAACTACAAAACACCTAAAGTCCTACAACAAAATTCTCTAAAGAAAGAAAATTCAGACATAATCATGGCTGTATCAGTGCTCTCCACCATATTATCTCTAGCCTAAATATGCCTGTTAATCTTCAAAATTGCTGTAGTTTAATTGAGTATTAGTCCCTGAAGGATTATACTAAGCCATAATCCTTCAGAAGCGACAGAAGTGAGTGACAGTCACAGCCTTAAGAGAACAAGAATGTACCACAATCTTGACATATCAAGGCATCACTGAATTGCAGAAGGATTGAGGTTATAAAAGAGCTCTGGAAGCCATCTGGTCCAACACCCCTGCTCAAATAGGGTCACCTAGAGCTGCTTGCCTAGGACCATGTCCAGCAGTGCTTTGAATATCTCTAAGGATGGAGACTCCACAACTCTTCTGGTCACCCTCAGAGAGAAAAAGTGTTTCCTGATGTTCAGAGGGAACCTCCTGTGTTTCAGTTTGTGCTACTGCCTTTGGTCCTGTCACTGGGCACCTCTTTTTCAGGCTCTGAGAGAGCTTTCCCAGCCTTTCCTCACTGGATGGATGCTCTAGTCCTTTTATTATTTGCAAGGCTCTTCCCTGTCCATGTCTTTTTTTCAGTCGTTCACCACCACATCCTGTCTTCAATGCAGGGGGAAAATCTGTAAAGTTTGTGAAGCTAGAAACCAGGTAGCATCCTAAAAGAAAGCCTGAGCAGGTGCTCCAGTATTTATCAGTAAGAAAATAATCACAAAATAAGGACAAATATATTTTTTAGAAAGCTGCAGCAAACTAACAGCTACACTAATAGGGAGCAATGAGACGCTTCAAAGGCTTAAAACCCAGAAGTAACTAATAGAAAACATGGAGTAAACACCACATAGCTTGCCATTCATATAAAGGAAAGAAACAGATAGTCAGAAACGTAAAGGGGCAAGATAGCTTAGAACTAGTGAAGATTCTCAAGTATACCAGGAACAAGAGGAAGGCCATCATCTCAGTTAATTAACAGGTCTATTAATCAAAGGGCAAGGGGAGCCTAAAGTATTCAAGGCCTCCTAATCAGAAAAAATTAGTTATAACTAAGTACTTAAATTACCTTTAACAATGAAGGAGGAATACAGGTCAAAATACAGAAAGAAAAGGTCAAGACATATTAAGTTAGTTTTATTCATGTCAATGAGATGATAATATTTACCCCAGTATTATTTAGGAACAAGCTGGAAAAAAATGTGGAAAACCCAGCAAGGTTATTTTTGGGTAAAAAACAAGTAGTGTTTAGCCTTCAAAAACATAGGGAAGAAATACAGTTACAGTCAACTCAACTTGATTGTCTGGAATGATATTAAATTATTAAATAAACAGCTGTATGCTCCCCTCCTTAATCCAAACACCCAAATGCCACGGATTTGTCAAGAACAAGGTTAGGTCTAATCAATTTAATTTCCTTCTTGACCTCATGAGTTGGAGGGAAGGGCAGAATGAAAGAAGTATGGGAACAGAAGATGTGACGTCAAGTGTTGTGTTTCATTAAGCCTTTTGACATGGTTCCCTTAAATCACTATTGGATTGATCGATTTGTTGAGAACATCATCTAAATAAGTATGTACTAATCACGCAGCATAAATCAATAACATGTTTTAAGTAGGTTCCCTGGGGAGAAGTCTTTCCTGGGCTTGGGTGCATTCAATATTTTCAGCAATTACTCTAATATCAGAATTGGAGAATGCATATGAAGTTTGTGGATTGCTTTGGATTGCAAGAGCAGCAAGCAGTTTAGAGGATGAGATTAGAATTAGAAATGAGTCTGATAAATTTATGAACCAACCCCATATCAATAAAACAAAATGAAGACAAGTAAAACCACTATATTGCAAAAGAGAAAATCAAAAACAGAACATTGGAGTAATTGACTAATTGTGAAAAATAAATATCTAATAGACATTTGAAATAATACATACATACACACACATATATATAATAAGCTAGACAACAATGCATGCCAAATCAGGGACAGTATTTTCCAATGGATTCTTCTTTAATGAAAGGAACCAGTTCCTGATGAAGGAAAAATCTTACTTTGATTACTATTTCTGTAAGGTCTCTCTGAAATCTAGCAAATAGCCACTAAAAAACAGTGTATAGGTATTGAATATATAGAAAAAGCTTAAGCATTTAATTTAAAAATATTAAAACCACATATTCAAATGATAAATCTCAGAGACTGTTTTCATGTTCCTTTCTGTTTTCAATGCCCCAGCAGCACCAAGACTGTTTATCATTGCTGAAATGATGATGCTTTACAATATATTAGGGAAATAAATAATTCCTGTGCATTAATTATTAAATCTGTCTCTGCTGCAGTTCCTCAGCAATACTGCTGCATATTCCAAATAGTTTATCAACAATAGTCTTAATGGGGGAGAAGCTGGGGGGAGGAGGGGTAGCATGCTAAAAGAGGTTTTTTCCCCCACTTACTTACAGCAATTCCCAGCATATATTTTGCTTTTGTTTATAAAGTGGAAACAATTTAAAACAGAACAGCAAATGTAAGAGAAGCCCCTTGGTTTTATCTTTTCATCTTAATATTTTATGTAAATAACCACTGTGCTATCTTGTAGACCAAGTTGCAGTATCTGTTAATATAATGTGAAAGATTCATATTGCAATGATATAAAAATAAGAAATGCAATTTGAAGTTTATTTTAGACTGACTTGATCCAGTTAAAAGCTTGCAAAATTCTACAGCTTTCGTCTCTCTGAACACCAATAGTTGAATCAAAGGGGTTCCCTTTTTTGTGGATATCGTAGTGTTTTGAATTAAGAATCTTTGAACATACGTTAATGCTGACATTAAAAACTACAGAATGACATTACTGATTTCATTTTCACTTCATAGAAGTACATCATCTTTGCTGTAACAATGTGTACTGGCTTATGTTTTTGTCCTTATCTTTGGACAAATATTCCTGTATTATACCAAAGCAATCTAGTTTGTTAACAAAACATATAACGGAAACAAATCAGTCTGTATAACTAAACATTCAAGTGGTGAATTGGATGTAAATTCAACAACTAAATCAATTTGATAAACGAAAGCAGAATGACATTACATCATCTTCTTTGTGTGCAACATTGTCTCCAGATGCTGACAATGCCAAAGAGCTACTACAAGAACTCTTAAACACAAACCAAAAGAGTTGACTTTCCTATCAACCAAGCATTCTCACAGTGAACTTAGAGTGTAGTAAAAAACTCACAATCCCCCCATCTCTCTAACCCTCCAATCAACAGAAACCTTCAAGCCACTTTGGTAAAACCTAGCAGGAAATAAGCCTGTGTTCTACAAATGCTTGGAGGTAGGGTGGAAGCTACCCGTGAAATTTCCTTTTGCCACACAAAGTCAAAAATTTTAAAGGTTTTATTAGAGGAAAGGAAAAATAACTTAAAAAATAGAATCTCCTCACCATATGATGGTATCTATTTTCCACCAGGACAGAGACCATAGTCTATGAATTTGTTACTGCTCACTCAGGGCCAGCTTGAAAGCTTATCCCCATATCTCAGGTCTTGTTTTACCACTCAAGTTTCTCCAAACAAGTAAAAAAAAAAAATAAATAAATTCCATATCTACAGATAATCCTCTTCTCTTGCACATGCTCTCCATTCCCCGAATATTTTTCTCCACATATCCGAACATTCCTCAGCTTTTTGCTTCCAGGGTTTTTTTCCCCCCCCCAAGCTTTTTCATTTTTAATCAATGCTTACAGATCTGTGAAAGAAAAAATGTCACTCATGCCTCAATGCAAATGAAGTTCTGCACCTTAATTTCAGATGTTTACTTTTTTTCAAATTTCAGCATTATGGCTAAACCTGACACAGAGAAAAGTCAATTAAGCATCCTAATAACATTATCTAAAGCCACTGCATAAGAAATTGCTCACAATTCATTTAAAGTATTTGTACAGCAATTACTCACGAGATACTGCACTTAGTTGGGATTTCCTGTTCAACTTGATCTGATTACAAGAAGTATTTTGCAATCAGGGCAATTTGAAAGCATTTCACAGGCACTATGATGTATACATCTTAAATTTAATTTGAGAACCTTAAAAGCTAGATTTTGTTAACTGTCTCTTGGACTAGAAACCTTGTATATAGGGCAGCCATTTTGAGAAAAACAGAGATCCCACCATGTCCCTCTCAAAATATTTGCAATGTAAGTTGGAAAAATCTAGCTCTAATCCTCCATGAACAGCAGTAATTATTTTATTTAGCCTTCAATATTTATTTGCTCCAGAAAATGCTGAAATGTGGATACACTATGGGGAAAGCACCATCAAAAAACACTATTGGTCAGTAAAATGGAGAAAGCACCCCACTGGAAATTCAGGTATCTATGATTCTGGGAACAAGCTTGATAATACCAGTTGAGATATCTCATTCAGTATAGTAACTGGAAGTTTTTCTGTGACTTGTGCTAAATGTCACTCAGATGTCAGAGTCAGCACGGTTTGTAGAGATGCTCTGCACTCTGAATCTTCTTAATGTGAGTACAAAAGATACCAATGCAGAAACACTGGAATAAGCACCACACAGGTCTGTACCACAGAAATGTGCATACCAGCTCTTCCTGTAGCTATTCAGACTAACCCAGCACTGGAGTCTGACAATGCAGCATGTGCTCCTGAAAGCAAACAGAAATTACTCTACTACTGGGGCTCAGAAGGGAAAGGTCAGCTAAATCGTGAGTAAACGTGCTTGTGTTGTGAAGGACTGCTTTCTGAGAAAGCAATCTGCATACCCAAGTGTTTCCAAGCAAGATAGATCATATAAGATGATGATTCTCTGATTTCAGAGACAGGTGCCCAACATAATTACATGGGCGTGGGAAGGAAGGTGATGAAGGAACAATTTTAGGAGTTTTCTTAATCTGTCTTTAAAAATGAATGTTCAGTTTAGCAAAGCAGTGTATCCTGGCAGTCAAGTACTGTACAGGCATGAAGTGCACAGTGTCCCTCATTGTGTTACACTTCAGTGATCTCAATGTCTGCCTTTCACAAACAAGGAAGCACTCTCTCCTGTTCTGCTTTCCATATGCTGAAATACTTCTTGTGCTCCTGTACTCCATCCATGCTCCTCTGGCCTCTTTCAAATCTCCTCTGAAGACCCCGGTAGGAACAGCCCTCAATAGGCAGCACATGTCAGTTATTCCTAGACTACACCCTTTGGCTCAGTTTAACCCGAGACGAGCTCAGGACTCAGGAATACAGCCCAGAGTGCTCAGACCTTTGTACAACTGGGTCTTGAAAGACTTCAGTGATGGAGGCTGCACAGCTTTTCTGGGCAGCCTGGTTCAGGCCTTGCTGTAGTCACGGTGACAGATTTTTGTTATCATTATTTTTTCTTCACTTTGGCAAATCGGGTCCTCCCTTGCTTCAGTCCAAGACCACTGTCAGTTGTTCTGGCTCTGTGCTCCTTCACGTAGAGCCTGGCTCTGCCTTCTCAATAACTTCCACTCTGGACTTTCCAATGCTCCCACATGACACCAGCCAAATCAAGAGGAATGGAGACCAGAAGGAGATCTATTTCAAAGCTGCCTTTGTTATCTACGCCACCATTGGCACACCTGGTAATTTACAGCCTAATTATGGGTGTGATTTTACACCTGTATAGACATTACACTGGAGGAATTAAATGGTATAATTTTATATGAGTAGAATTAAACTAGTTCTAAATCCTGCAAGGATACCCAGCTGAGTTCAGAGATACATATTTCACATTAGCCTATGTTTGCTAGTTACAGGACACAGTCTGTTCTAAAATAAGATGATACATTCATGCAGGAAGCTTTAAAAAGGTTTAAATATCATCACTTGTGTGACCTAAAGAGCACTACAGCAAAAAGAGGTTATGCTTTGAAAGAAACATAAAAACACCATCAAGTGTGGCTGGCTTTGTATGCCTCCCACCAGAGGCTGGCAGAGTGCTCTGAGACCCTCTCCTGTGATTGAAAGAGCTTGCTCCTGTGAGTCTCCAAGATGAAGCAGTCACCTGCTTTACACTGACCACAGTCACGCACTGGAGAAAGGAATAGGAAACACTGATCAGTGTATAAAAGGTGCAAAATTCAAACTGGACGGGTGGCACCAGTTAGAAGGTGAAATACAACAGTAAGACCGTTGTAGGCTCAATGCCATCATATCCACTGAGCTCATTGCTTTTTCTCACATTTGTACTGCTTCAAAACAGGCCTTCTACAATTAAAACTGGCAGAATTTGAGCAGAGACTGGAAGAATTTGAGCAGTTGCCAGAGACTATTTTTCTTTCCTTTTTGGGGTGTTTAACTGAAAAAAAAAAAAAAAAAAAATCTGTTTTCTTTGTGTTTAGATGAATACTGGATTGAACACAGGTCAGGGAAATCCTGTTATTTTTTAATTTCCAAGGGACTACCCTTAAACTGGACAAGAAACAAAAGACTGATATCTTGCCCATTTGCACCATTTAGCTACTGCTGATTCCTGGAAAGTCTCCAGTGCTCAATGTCACCTCTCAAATCTGAAGCATTCAATATGATATGATTTATTATGTGGACTGAATGCACAGTGCTGCGATTTCTTGTTTTTCAAGTTTAAAGGAAATTGCTTTTATATCTTATGCTGACAAATACTTTTTTTTTTCAAGTTCCACAATAGTTTCATTTACAAAACAAACCCTAGCAATTCTTATGTAATTAGATTACGAAGTACCATATTACATTAAATTCAGTATCTGTATCTAATTTCTAGGGCATCTTTTTACAATGGTATCTAAGAATCAGGCAGCTTTTTTTTTTCCTTTTTCTTTTTTTGGAGTTAAATTTGCCATGCTTTCTCCTGATTTAATAAAATACATGTGCATGTTTGAATTAGTAACACTCTGGAAAATGCATCCGATTCAATTTCTGATATTATCAGAGCATCTGCAGCTTATCACAAAATCTAAACACAGTCTGCTCGCTTCCAGTCAGATTATACAGCCACACAGAACTGGAGGTCCCCTCTACTCCAGTCAAATTTCAGTTGTATCTAGACCTCATTTCTGTGGAAGAGCAGCCAGGCAGAGCATCAACAGCTGTCTGAAACGTGGGCCAACACATTCAGGTCTCAGTGCAAAGCAACACTGATGCAGTTATCAACAGTGTGCTCCTTGGTATATAACTCTTGCACTTCAGTTTCATTTATGGATTATCAAGTAGCAGCAAAAAACAATGTAAAAGACAAGCTGACATGGTATTTCAAGTTTATTTGCTCAAAATTGTAACAGTTTTTTAATGGCAAATATTATTGGCAAATATTTTGGACTACAGAACAAGCTCTTTGCTCTTGCCTGCAAAGCCTCTGGCCCCAGGCCACACCTGCTGTGAGAGCACTACAGTGTAGGCTTTTGCAGTGGTGTTGTATTAATCCAAAAGCATCTGTAACTGAATGTTGGAAAACAGGCTCATTAATCTGCTTGGATTTTTCACATTTAAGGATACTTATGAGTTGGAGAGTTGTGGGGAGTGGAATTAAAGCACAAGAAAGTTTATTACTCATTAAAAACAAACAAACAAACAAACAAGCTACTTTCATTGAGCAACAACAGGCTTTCAGAAGTGGACATGCAGAGGACTCAACCTTTGCACACACATAACACAACCCTAGCCCTACTTCAAGCCAGTCCTTCACCTGTGGGTGACTTATAATTTTCCACCACTGCACAATAAGTTTAGCAATGTTTTGGTTATCCATATTGGCAAAAAAACCAACCAAACTAGCAAACTAAAATTGAACATAAAGTATATGTTCCCAAAGAAGGGGTATTAAGGGGAAAAAAAGCTATTATTTAAATATAGCATTCATTACAGCCCACTTGAGCAGGCTGAGAATGAACCCAAGCAGTAGCTCCTCACAAAAATGCTGAAAGATTCCAAATATCAGAAAAAAACGTAGAACCGTCCTCAAACTAAAATATGCTCATTCCTATAGTTTTTACCCCATAAAGAAAAATAACGCTATTCACTGACAAGGAGAAAAATCAACAAAAGCAGCTCTTGGATACCCACCTACCTGAAGACCACAGGCAGGTGACATTACTAGGCTGAACTAGAAGACATCTTTAGGAGATTCCTAGGAAAGACAGAAAACTACTCATATAAAAATTATTCCTTTTTAGCCAGTTCTGCAATGCAAAATTACAGAGCCAAATGATGCCTTGTTCTTATTTTGACTGGAAAATCAGGAGGCCATCACACCTCACTGTCTACCTGGGCAGGAGCATGGGGAAAAGCTCAGAAGACTGTTTTCTTTCTCCCTGTTTTAACATGCCACGCAGAATAGGGGACACAAACTTTTCCAAGCATAAAATATGTCACGCTCTATGCTCAGAGCGTGACGGTTCCTCCGCATGGCCCTTCTTTGGCTGTATCCCACACATACATGCTGCACCTTCACAGTTCTCTCCCACTCTGACTATACACGGCATAGGGGGTCCCCTCCAGCAGAAGAAACCACTGATGGGTCTTCCTGTCAGAAGGTGCATTTTCAGAAACAGAGGAACTACATCTCCTCTTGCATTGCAGCACACCTAAGGATCCTTCTGACACATGACCTTGAGCGTAACGTGATTTGCTTCTTGCTGTGCTTCATCTCAGGCAGTAGCACTGAAATAAACTATACCGTAAAAATCACCTCCTTTTGCCCTACTCATAGGGACTGTGGTCAAATCGCAATATGATCTTGGAAAAGATATGCAGACATACTAAAATCCTACAGTAAGTTAAATTATGTATTGTGTTTCAGGAAAACACTTCATGCCAAATTCATAGAATCAGTTATTTCAACTGAGACCGCTGATCTCAGCTTCAGCTCAGTCAGGTCTGCATGCAACAATAGCAATGGCACACAGAAATGCGATTATGTTCCTGACAATCATGCATCTCAATCAACAGCAGTAGCACCACTGCTATCAAGAAACTGACAGTTCCTTGAATTGTTCAGGAATGGTTTTCATGATAAGCGCATTTAAGCTTTTCTAACATTAGTGGAAGAACTATGTAACATTTATCAGACTACGGTTTAAGTGCAGTTGCCCATTAAAATTTAGACTTAGATGCAAAGTGCTGGAACTAAAAAGATCTACACTGAATTCAGTTGCTGCTGTAATTAAAATAATGTTCCAAATTATTCACATTATTATTCTGATTACCTTCGTGAACATTCTTATTGCTCCCATGGGGATTGCTGTTTTTTACAGTTGCAGCAGAGGGGAAACATTGTAAACTATGACAGGAGAAACAACCTTTTGACTAAGAGGCCCCAAGCCTTTCCCCAGCACCTCCTGCAGCTTTGCCTAGGCTGCCTCAAGGCCAGTTAGTAGCTCTGTGGGAATCACGTTCTCGTCCACTCAGCTATACAACGCACCAGGATTCAGGTATTAGGTCTCTTTTTCAAAGCATATTGTATGAAACATCCATTTACAAAGGTATCAGAGGAGCTCCAATACCTACGCAGTATTAAATAGCTTTACTAATACATATTTTTACTCTTTTATCTCTGTGAACTTTCCCCTATATATTGTTGAAGTCTAAAACTTTTTGCCTTTCATTCTAAAGGCCTCAAAGTTTATCTGGAAGCATGTTGTAACTCTTTGTAGACCTGGACTAGATGCTTTCCATTTCACTCTGACTTAAATCTCTCTACAAGGTTATTGTGGGACTTGAAACTTGTGAACTGCTTCAGGAGTTGAGCCAGTTGTCCTCCTGCCCTATGCTCCAAAGTAGTTGCAAGATGCTTAGGATGAAGAAAAGAAAGAATGTTCAAAGATGAATTTGTCAATTCCTGCTGATGCAGGAGACACTCATTCTTGCAATACAATTACTAAAAAAAGTTTTTCTAAGTATATTTAAGAACTCTCGGAAAAACATTACCAAGTCCTGCCACAGAAGGATTTACCTAAAAGAAACAATGCCTTCACAGCATTCAGCGCTCTCATTTTGTTTTGCTTGTTTTATGAGGAGTTAGCACTTATCTCATTTGCTTCCCCCCAGTCTTGCTAAGTACACGTAGGGTAATGACATCAGGAATACATTGTCCCTCCTGGTTAGGGTCCCCAGTATCACATCCTAAAAGCCCTGCCTGGTAAACAGCCCCCTTACCCTCCCTCCCTTTCCATACATAAAGTTAGATCAGAGGGAGAGAAAAAAAAAAAAAAAAAAAAAGAAAAAACTCCCCAAACTTTAAGACAAGTTAAAAAGCTCCCAAGTAACTGACACAGTAAAAGAAACAAATGAAGACAACTGCCAGCAATAGAAATAGTCTGTCAAAAGACTGCACTTATGCTTTACATACCTCTGAAGGCTTAGTGTTCCATTACATCTCTGTAGAGGCCGAGAGATGCGAGATGCAAGAACAGCAACTGCAGAGACTAAAGTGCTCTCTCTCTCTTCCCCTTCTCTAAATACCATAGGAGGATAAGCCCAAACCCACAGTAACAGGTTCAGCTGGGGCACCCTAAACAGAAGTAGTACTAGGAGAGGAGCAGGAGGATCCCCTACTCACTTGATGGCTTGCAGCATTAGCTATTTACCCCACACCTGATGGTGGTTGCTTTCTGAGGAGATGCAGTTAAGAGAAAAGAGGGTTTTATTCTGTCCTCCTATACACGTCAACAAACCTGAGTGACCTGTCACTTGGCTCCTCTTGGCTGAATGATCTTTACCTCTTCATGTTTTTCTTCAAAACATCTGTACCATCTGCACCATCTGCATGGTGTTATGCTAAACAAAGAAAATAAGTGACGGTCTCATTCTACAAAAACCAAACCAACCAACCAAAAAAACTCAGGATAGAAGTATTTACTGTCATAGGTTATCATATCTTTATGAAAACCTGAAAAGAATGTTAAGGGGAGGGGGAGGGCACTTATGCTAACAACTTGAGGCTGATTGTTTTCACTTTCACTTGAAAGTACTCTTATAAATCTAATACAAATTCAGAAAAAGGTAAAAAAATTTAGTGATTAGTTCCCCCTTATGCAACTTGAAACAAAGTTTTCAATCTGTGTAATAATAAATGGCATAACTTACAAGTTTTCATAAGTGAAAGTTCATTTTCGAAGATGTACCCTATCAAAATTAGATGTAATCAGACAGAATTTTTTCATATGCTAGAGAGAAATAAATTAAAATTTGGCATGGAATTAAAACTTCCCATATGAAAAAAATGACAGTGTTTGAGCCTCCAACCTTTCCCTAATGAAAGCTGTATTACATCGTTCTTAAATCTTGACAGAGACAATTGCATCATTTCTCTGGCACTTTTAATGTTGATACCCTGGAGTTTTGATGTTTTAATTTTTTTAATTTTTGTAGATCTTAGAAGTAGTTATGTAGTAAATGTAGATTTTAGAGTAGCAGCAATATTATCCCTTTACCTTTAACACACCAGCTCAAACCCCTGTTACCCATTCCCATATCAATTCCCTAAATTCCTTAGCCTGTTTAGTCTCTTTTTCAAGGCAGAAGGATAGAGGAACATCTCAACCCTACAGAACAAGATATAGCCTAGACCCAACAACCTTCAGGCCTAGAATTCTGGAAAGCCTCCAAGGACATTACGTGCTCAGAGGAAGATGAAGATGAAGAAGAGGGGGTCCCAAAACGCCCCCAGACCCAATTTCCAAGAGGCGTGGCAGGGGCAGAACCTGGGTGGTGGCTGGACGGGATTGGGTGAAAATCATTATAAAAACTGTGAACATCTCGATTTCAGGAGCGCGCGCGCTGGGGGTATTCCAGAAAGCCTGGGGGCTCATTAAAACCTTTGTATCCTTATCTTATCTCCTACCTAATTTGGCTTGGAGTCGTTTTTTCCCCACAGCCATTTAGGCAACATGTCATTCACATGATGTTTCACTTCTCCAGTATTATTTAAGACATGCAGAGAATTCTTCAGTCCCTGAGAAGAGCCAGGCTGGTGTTTCTGTTCTGGTGTTCGGGCCAAGCAATGATTTACCTTTTGATAATTCTGATGTTATAAATGATTCCTTCCACACTTGTAGCAGACCTCAGGGTAGCAAAGGACTGGTCTCAGCAGAGATATGTTGGTGTACAAATGTGGTTTGTTTTGTTTTGTTTTTTAAAGAGCTCAACCTTCCACTATGAGGACAGCCCTTGGGGCAGCTCTTGAGCTCTTCAGAAAAGGCAGCCCAAATAACCGTCATGACATCCAGAGAAAACTGCCCAACCCATGGACAAGGAGTGCATGGAAATTTCCACACCACTACTTACCTATATGCAACATCCATCAAAGAACACCATGCTAATGAAGAGGTGGAGACTGCCAGTATTTCTAAAGGGACAGTTGGGACAGGTATTTTAGAAATTCTGGGTGACAGAAACAGCAGCTGTGTGATAGGATGCCCTGCTAGAGGGCAGCACATACACATACTCCTAAAAGCCGGCAAGAAAATGCCATGGAAAAGGTAAAAAAACCTTGGCTATTAAATATCATCTGAGCTTTTTTAGTATTTAATCACCTTTGCTGTAGATTGCACCAGGAATATAAACTGTTTCTTCGTGATACACCATATGTTGATGGACTGTGCTAAGACCCTGATATGGTGGATCAAAATGAGAATCAAAGATGAGCAGATGAGTGCTGAAAGGAAGATAGATTACAGCAGCCAGCTCTCTCAGAACATCACATTACAAAGAGTAAGTAAGTTTTGTCACAGGTAGCAAAAACATTAACTCTCGGGGGTAAGGGAACAGAAGATGAAAATATTAAGTTCCAAAAATAAACCCATCATGAAATAAAGCACTGAGATATTGCCAAGAAGTATCTAGCTACTTTTTCGCTTTACACTGATTTGTCCTAATTTACTTAAGTTTATCCAATATCCTGAGCAAAGAACTTTCATCATATAAATTGTCCAAAAGCTGCTTACCTATGTGATTTGTTTTTTTGTGGTCTTTCTCTGCTCCCTTGCTGAAACTTTTTATGAAATCAGATGGCAGATCTAAGGATTTATTTCTATTATAAATTGTTATTGTATTGGAAAGACTACTGAAGAATTGCCAGTGAAGTGGAGTTTTGCAAACATTCTTGCTGAGAAAACAACACTTCTGTCATTGCTCATGAAAAATGAATGAATGAGTTCATGAATACCATCAAAGTTTTCTGGCTCCTGTTTTCAAGACAGTGTTCTACATGTTCCTTTCCAGACTCAACCCTGTTTCCCAAAATCTTTTCTGACTTGTAGCGATCCATACGGTTTTACATATATAATTTTTTCTCAAAAAGAGTGAATATATGTAGAGACAACTCTTCTGGAAAGCATTTTTTTCATTTCCAGAAAGTCTGGGTTATTCAAGCCAATAATCAATTCTCCACATTTTATACAACAACATACTTCAAGTTATTTACTTGAAATAATTAGAACTATTAGTATAGTCTGCTTGGTCTTTTAAGAAAAGAACATATTTTGAAGTTGTGAAATGTCACACAGTTTGCAAAATACATTTTTATCTCTTTTTTTGGGGTGTGCAACTAGTGTGAATAAGAACAAGAACGACTACAGAGCTTTGAGAGCAAAGGCAGAAAGCATGAGAGCCCAGGGGATGACCACATTGGTCCCCCGGGTGATGGAAAAAGCCTGGATAGGTGTAGGTGCACACTGAGAATTAACAACGAGCTTTGCAGCCAGAGTTGCAAGCTGTGCTTTGGCCGTCACCGCCCAGGATCCTGCTTTGAGGAAGAAGAACTGAGATAGGATCCATCTGACAAAATTCAGTAAAAGCACCACTGCTGAAAGGCTTGCAGATCCAGTGCAGAGGATTTTAAGCTAGGTACATGTGGGGACAATGAAAATGGCTAACAGTGAGAGACTGGAAGTAAAGGGTGTTAAATACACAGCCCAGAGTGATGGGAGCCAAAGAGCCCTCAGCAGGGACAAAACAGGTTGAAAGGGGATCATCTCACACGCTACTACACAATTTGCACACAGCCTGTGTGCCACAGCTCTGCAAAGGATGGGTGTAGGCAAATGAATACAGCAGATGAATCCCAACCGCCTGCAGTCTTATTGCACATTCAAAGAGAAAAACTGTATTTTTAAGTATCAAAATGCATAAATTGGAAAGTGCACCTATTTTGTACCTTCGAAATATATTCAAATTTGCACTAAGTTATCTTGATACAGGCTATTTCAAGATAGAGATGTTTGCAGCCAAATATTTCTTCAAATATTTCCTCATATCTAACTTATCTTAGAAGTCATTAAACCTTGTCCCTAAGCTGGACTTCATGCTGAACAGTTCTTTTCTCCATTACTCATTAGATTTTGCCTTCAAGAAGAGTGGGCTAATGCACATGCAAAGGCATGCTATCCCCAGCTTCTGATTCAGACTAAGGAGGTGTTACTTCTGCGTTCATTAAATCACTTATTTTTTCGTTTTTTTTTTTTTTTTTTTCTTTTTTTTTTTTTTTTTTTAATATATTTTAATTGATGTACACATAGCCTTCTGCTTTGGAATCCAAATGCCAGAATATAAATTTATCAAAATTTTGTTACAAGTGCTACTGGTAATGATACACAAACAAAATCTAATGCCACAAGAAAAATATATCTAACATTTTACCCTGAAGGGATCCAAGAAAAGCAAGGCCTTAATGAGAGAACTCTATATTCTTTCTTCTTGGAGAATACAATTCTCTGCACACTTTGATGAATTAGTGAGAGTTTATGCACGGTGAACATGGAAAAGAATGAGGAAAAGGGATTAATAAATTCTCTGCAAATGGAAGGCTTAGAGATCCTGAAAATTTTACCATGTCAGTCAAGGAAGACACACACAGTATCACACTGTACATATAATTCACACCCTTGTTTCTCAAACCCATATTGGCATTCACAGCAGTAGGCTTTCCTGAACTCTGAGATGGCACTTGAGATTCTTTGGAGACCTTTGTTCTCCTGGAAATGCAAGATCTTGGTGTTTTGTTTTGGTTTGGGGTTTTTTTGTTTGTTTGTTTTTTTTGTTTTGTTTTGTGTTTTTTTTTGTTTGTTTTTTTTAATTATTATTTTTAGTTGTTTTGTTTTGTTTGTTTGGTTTTAGTTTTGTTTGTTTGTGGGTTTTTGTTTGTTTTTCTTTTTTAGCTTCTTTTTAGTTTGGTTTGGTTTTTTGTTTGTTTTTGTGTGTGTTTGTTTGGTTTGGTTTTTGGTTGGTTGGTTGGTTTGTTTTGGTTGGTTGGTTGGTTTTTTTTGCAAAGGAATACTGGAAGCATAAGAGCAAGGATTGCTCCCGATGACCACAGGAGATAATTCCAAAGCATTAGGAAATGCTTAACTTTTCAAAGTGCTTTTTGGGGGACGAGGAATATGCTTACATTTCAAGCATAAAAATTACTGATTCAATTAAATATCTAAATTTGGGGATTCTGAAGCATACTGTATGGACATATGTGCTGTCAGCTGCAAACTACTCCTACAGCACTAGGAGTTGAACACAGCACCATATGTTATGCCAGGATTACTGATTTTCATTAGATACAAAAGAAGATATCCAATTTTAATCTTAATTTTCAATCATTATTTTATTTGGTAGTCTAAACAAAATGATGACAGACAGTATCTTGATTCAGTCTCTGCACCTGCTGCAGGTACATTCACTTTCTCCCTCCTCCTTTCAAGTCTAAAGGGGGAAAAAGAGAAATCTTGAGAATAAGTAAGGTTTTTGCTGGGCAAGAACACTGAGCTCATGAATGCCTCCACTTCCCTACAAGAAAGCTATGATGGATAGGCTGTGACCTGGAGCCTTGAAAGAAACAAGTCAGTCTTCAAAGTACAGTTGGGACTGTGTTAGCCCAGGCCACTTCCCATATAAAGCAGGACAATCCTGTAAAGGGGCTAGATTCCCCATCTCTTCTCACATTCTGACTCTGGCAACAGAATGAGAGAGGAATGGGAAGTCTGTGAACATTTCCTACCCTCCTTGTATCTCACCAGGGACAGGTAAAAGTAAACAGGCAAGGCAAAACACGTAAGAGAAGACTGCAACATCACAACTCCATGTCCATGCTGGCTGACTAAAGCAACACCCTGTGTGCCAGCCCCATGAAACATGACAAAAATCACTTAATCCCACCCTTGAACAAATGACAGAGGATGTGAAACAATGGTTGTAAGAGTTTCCTCTGCTCCTGGTGTAGCACAGTGGGATGCTATCCTTGGTTGGAGCAGTGTGAGAAGTTGCCACAGACAGGGATGGCTGTACGGCAGCTTTATGATCACTACACCTTCTCCCACAGCAAAATGCCAAGTTACCCATGACTTGTCCCCAAGTACATATTCTGTACTTGCACGAATACTTTTGGATCTACTTCCACATTTTCCATGAGTGTCTCACTAGTTGTTGTTTTTTTCCCAAGAGAAAGACACGAGGGGTTTTTAGTTTGCATGACAAACAATGACTCCTAGGTGCACAGAAACAGCTGGGAATGGGTACGTATGTAGCAGAGCAGCTGGCAGCACAGGGCACAGAATGCCAAGGCAATGGTCATGTAGGCACTGGGTCTTATAAAGCTCTTCCCTACCCCTTCTTTAGTAACCCCTCATTACTCCCCATTTCCAAAACTCCCCCTTTCCCCCATCTTTGATGCCAAAAGCAACCTCAAGCAACCAACCATAGCTAATTACATTTTGGTTTGTAACCAGGCCAGATAATGCAGTCTTCTAATGCTACCAGATTAATGGCTTTCACTTTCTTTCACTTCAAGGTGAATAGTTTCTGCAGCTGGATGATCTGTCTCCTTAATATAATTTTTACTTCATTTAGCAGAAGATTTAATACATTTTCCATTTAAAATTTCTGATGAAATGTTCTTTCAATCTATATGTAATAGTCGTGTAAATGTCAAGATCAGGAGCAAAATAGTATGTTTTCCTAATGGAAATTACACAACATCTGCTAGTAACAGTGAAGGCAACAAGACGTATGCATCTACGAACTTTTTACGTCTTTATTTTCTCTCAGGTCCTCAGGTTTCTTCAAGTAATAATACCATGACAGAACAGCTTGAGGTTATGAGACATCAGTGTACATCCCAACCTACCATTTGAATCAAAACTCACTTTTTAATATGGCTGGGTCATAACTCTACTGCAACTGGGGTCACTGTCAGAGTCCAGTTAATAGTATAGCCAGTGTATTGTTAGCCCACGTACAATAGCTGGTAGTGCAAGGTCAGATACAGTGAGCACTGGGGTGTGAAGAGCCAGTTATTCCATTCGCTTAATATCATGCTGAGCTTCTGGTACATACTGGAAAGTGGCATCCATTATCAGTACAGCTTGTGTTGGCTCTACCACTGTGCAACTTAATTAGAGAGTAATTTTGCATGAAATAGCTCTTCTGGCTTAGGCAGGGCCTGGAGAACAGGTAGGTCAGCAGCTGCTGTGGTACTTGGAAAATCAGCAAATGCACAGCTACTGTCAACCCAAAAATAACACTGCTGGGGTAGCACCCTGCCTTCTGGTGGTAGTTCAATTATTCCACACTCTTATTTTACTTGTCATGAAGTAAAGCAGGGAAAATATTTCTATTCAGTGTGTTTCTGACTGTTAGATCGTTAAAGTGCCTGCACACACCTGATGTCTCAGACAGATGTCATTTCTAAGAAAGGTGCCATTTTACATACAAATATGTGACATTTGTGTGTGTGTTTGTACACAGGCAAAATGTAACTCAAGACCCATGTGGCCAACGTATTAAAGCTCCTCCAGCTTTCCCAGTGCACTTAGAAAACTCAGTGTTTTATGAACGCCTGACTAGCCCAGAGCAAAGAGGCAGGAGACTGCTCAGTCTTAAAACCGATAATCTAGCTGGACTGTTTCTTGATGACGAGGCTCTGTGAAGAGATGAACAGCTTGTTCAGTGACATGGAAACACTGTACAGAGCCTTTGAGCTCTGGGTGTCCAAATCAGATACAGGCCACTTTGGTGGTGGTGACTAAAAGGTATTACTTTGCCTGAGGGACACTGCATCATGAAATCCACAAGAGAGATGCCACGAACTGAACGAGCAAAGGAATGGAACAACCTTATAGGCAGTTTCTTCTGGTGGGAACTGAGGCATCCCAGCAAGGAATTATACCATCACTTCTCTGGTCTACTGAAAAAAGAAAGTCTCCTTTTTCAGGTCTGGGTTTTTGAACAACAACTGGGATTGGGGTTGGGTTTTTTATTTATTTTAAATAAAACACATGCTGTATGTTACTTCCTGATTTCTTCCAGGCATAAAAGCAGTCCAGTGGGATTAGATGCAGTAATTTTAAGCATATTAAAATTTCTGGGAAGAACATGACTGGAATATTCATTTTAAGTAACAACTATATTCGCATTTTCTAGCACAGGTGACTGTAGGAGCAGCCAGCAAAAGCATTCCTGATTCTCTGAAATCTATGTTTGCTGAGTCACATATCGAGGGGAAAGACTCTCAGATGTGCTTTTAATTAAACTATCATGGTCATATTTCCTGTGGGAAGGACTGAAAGTATGATAATAATAATTGTAATGATAGCAATAACAACGAAAAATAGGCTGACCCATAGGTTTTTATGCTTGGCTGTAGTCATAGAGGCTTGAGCTCTGAAGGATCTGGTGGGTGATATGCTCAATATTTATGCAGTACAGATGTGATCATTTGGTTTCTATACTGAAGCACTGAGTGCTTTGATTTTAGCAGCTGGAGACAAATCACTAAGCACATTGACACTCACTATATCTTTGTAGTAAGATCTTCAAAGGACTCCAGTAGGTTAGTCTGGCTTTTCTCCACTCAGCTTAATTCTAGCATTTTTGTAATCAGTCTGTGCTTTTCTGCATGGCTTCCCAGCACATCAGCTAAAGACAGATGCAAAGATGCTTTTCAAACAAGCTGACCTACATGCAGTATGCAGGCTACAGCTCTAGACAGGGCTCCTTAGTTAAGCTTTTTACCACTTTAAGAAGAACAGAGACTTATCCCAAACTTTCAATTATCCCTCCAAAGTAGAGCAGTATGTTGAATAAATCTGAAGGATGAATCCCTCCCCTTCCACCCCGGCATTTCCCTCATTTCATACTGACAGTCTCAGACTATGGTTATCCAGTTGAAAGGCCTCTGCTCCCCACACAGCTGAACCCTTTTATCATCAACCGGGGTATTGTCCTACCAGTCATCTCATTTTCACAGACTGTGTTTACTCTGTAACATCAGATGGATGACACCCACATTTCCTCATTCCTATTTTTAATCATATTTACTGACACTTGAAGGTAAAACAGTAATCCAGGAGGAAACACTTAGACTGTCAGAAGAACAGCAGATGTTACAATTGTACCTGGTGTTTTCTGAGCAATGCTTTGCAAAAACTCAAAATCATCGAATCATAAAATATCCTGAGTTGGAAGGAACTGTAAAAGATCCACCGTGTCCACAGCAACAATTTGTTCTATGGCTTCTCAGTTAATCACCACAGACTGTTCGTGTTCTTAACTATTTACTTTTCAACTGAAGTAGGTGAGTCTCACTTAGCTTTCTCCCTCCACTTTGAGTTCCAAGATGATTGTTTCTCCCTTTAGTCAAGCAAGCACAGCCTCAGGACTGCCCTGACTTTATCTGTTTGTATCATATATGATCAGGGGTGCACCCTCCATCTGGAAGTCATTTTAGCAATCTGCTTTGCTCCTGCAGGGAGGGAATCAGCATAAATACTTTCAAAAAGTGCATTAGCTGGGACTCGGCTCTGCAAAATAGTGTTTTCTGTAGGTGAAAGTTTTAACTAAGCAATTGCAATCAAAGATTGGCTGCTTCTCTGCACTATCCCAGTGGCATCAAATCAAAATAGTTTGAGTTGGAAGGGACATTTAAAGGTCAAGAAGGAACCTTTAAAGACACCAAGGTCAGCACAGATTTATAAACTGATCCTTTACTATATAATGGTTATACCACTGTTTGTTAGTGGGAGGGAGGAAGGAAAAAGAGAGAGAGAGAGACTATATGCCTTCTGGAAACAGTCAGCTCCTTGACATACACGATGCATTGAACTGCCACTGTTTCTGTCCCCATACAAAAATTCTTCTCTGATTTGTCTTCCTAGGTAATCATTATTACTTCTCAAGAGTTCAAAAAAAAATCTGCTGCTGCAAAAAGTAAAATACAGGCATATTAAGTGATTCTTTCCTCAGGGTATGTGTTGTTCTGTAGCTACCATTCAAATCACAAGCTCTTTATATCTTGTTCAATAACGACCATACAACAACCAATAATAAATGTCATTGTACCCTCTTCTGCTCCGGATGCTAAGGAAAAGGAACTTGGCATCCAGTAGCACTTCTTTCATTCAGGCAGGATCAAATTCCTTGGGGTTCCCTTGTTCAACTCTCTGCTTCTTTCATCTTCTTCTCATATATGCAGCCTGTTTTTTGTCCTACACAGGATCACTCTGTGCTAGTATCTTACATGAGTATAATCACAAATGATAACAAAAAAACAAACAGCATTTATTAAATGAGCAAAGTTCATTTCCTTAAACAGCATGTTTCTTATTCTACAATCTGCTCTGTTCATTGATGAATATTTCATTACTCCAGAACAGGCTTCCTAGTCATTGTTTCAGACTAAGCTCCAGGCCAGTAAAACATTTAAGCAAGTGCGGGACAGAATTTTAGGAGTGTGGATAATCCAGCTGAAAGAACTGAAGCAGAATCAGCTGCACTAGCAACATCTGCCCTCACTTCAAAATAAGAAAGAAATGGGAAAGAGTTCATTCTCTACCCTCAAATATCTGCAAAGCATGGTCTATTTTCACAGTACTTAACAAATACACTTCTCCCCAGGAAAGGAGGTTGCACATTAATTGCCAGGAACTGTATGCCTAAAAATAAAGACACAAAAAAGGAGTCTTACGATACTGATGAAGTGAGAAGAATCTCAGAGCTTTGAGCTAGATTCTTGACGGCAGTATAGAGTGCACTAAGAATAGCAAATGAGTAGGAGTAGTCAAGGCTGAAAAGTTTCTAAAGTATTTTGATTGCCAATTTCTTCATGAAGATCTTTATGAGGCTACCTGTTATGTGATAAAGTTATTTCTTTAGTGGAGCTTCAGTGCCTTGAAAGGTAGTTGGGAAACATCTAGTTTTGGCTTGCACACCATTCAGTGGAGTAACCAAAACATTTGTAAGAACAACAAGGGTCTTGGATTTTCGACAAAGAATTGCTCTGGCTCAATAAATATTTTAACGAAAGGACATGGTGACATATTAGAGCCAAGGACAAAAGATACCAGTGAAGTGTCTCTCTTCCCATGCATAGTTAGAGAGGTGCATAACAGAAGGATTAAAAAACCCCACAAACCCCTCAAACATTCAGCCTTTACTAGGCAGGTGAAAAAAGAACACCTGCTTAGATGAGTCACTCTTCTGGCACAGCTCAACCTGAAACTCCTGTTCTCCAGAAGAACATACATATTATTCCAGAAACTGCATTAGCATAGTCAGTCAAATTCTTGACATCAAAGTCACTTTTTCATGAAACTTTGGAATGCACAAATCTAGAACTGTCCCTAAGAACTTAGAAGATCAGAAAGAACCAAATCAGAGCTTCAAACTCTTGGCCTTCTCAAAGAAAGCCAGCGCTAACACTATGGGCAATAGGACTCTGACACTACTTAAAGATCAGTGCCTCACTCTTTTTTGAGAAGACACATTTTTACCTGACCTGTGCATAAGATTTGTTTGAAGCTTGGATTTCATGTTGGCAGGAGGTTTAGGGGGGAGGGGAACAAGCAAAATGGACTTGACATAATGGCCACAGCAATGGCTTTGGTAAAATACCAGGAAATCACTTGTTCTTTGGAGGAAAAAGACATTTGTACATGCAAGGACTGCAAAAATAAGCTTGTAAGGGCAGTTTACATAGCAGTGTTAACGCTGTGGTCTTGAACAGCTCTTAGATCAGTGAGAGTAATCACTTAATAACTTTAGAAAAGTAGTAAAATTGTTTTCCATCCAGAATAGATATCCTCCTCTTATATCCTCTTTTATGGCTGAAATTTGCACTTCAAGTTAAATATGTTATAATGTTATAGCTACAACTTGAAGACATTTGTGAAGCTTTAGTACCTTAGGACTGTCACACATCAACACCATCCTGAAGACAAGTGCATTTCCTGCATTATCCTATTTCACACAGTCCAGGAACGAAGGGACCCATGATCCCACATTATGGGACCCAGAGCCTTCCTGCCATAGAGCTGACTGCTGAACAGAGCCTGTTCACCTGTTCAGAAAAGTCAGTAGAACACAAGAAAGGTAATATTGTGGGGATTATTATTTTAGACCGACAGTATCAACAAAAGCTGGAGTAGGTTGGGATTTCACTTTCTTTTCATTCTGGGTCACTAGTTTACAGCTTTCTGCAGGTTTGCATTCACACACTAGTTCAAATTGCCTTCTGGTACTCTATTGAAAATGCTCAATCAGAAGGGCTATTTTTTTTCCCTTTTATGCCCTCACCTTGCCTTTAGTTAAACAACTGATTCCCCTGTCCACAATAAAGAAAATATTGCAAGAACTCAACAGGCTTGTAGACTTTTCAGCTGTATTTTTGCTCTGAACTGTGGTTACTTGAAAACAGGATGGTACCGTGGATAATGCTCAGACCTTCAGCTCCCAAAACGTAAAATCATTTTTAGGTGCATGAACTGTGATGCTCCACTGAGCAGCTCTCATTTCATGCCCAGGATGCCCTGAGTTTCAGACTTACTCTCCATTCATAAAAGTCTTCATTGTAGAAAGATGATGTTTAAAGAGTGTTAAATAATTTATATGAACAACTAAGTACAATCAGAAGTACTGCATTAAACATCATTCTCCTTACTCTTATTCTTACAGACAGCATTACATACGAAGATTTAGTGACATTCCTAGGTGATGTTTCAAGGCAGTGAAACTGGGCAACTGGTAAAAGTCTTATTGTTCCTCTTGTATCCCAATTTAATATTAAATTCAATTTCATTTTACTGCTAATATTTAATCTCCTTTCTTGTCACCTAGAGACTTGCAGCACTGCCACTGCAGGAGCCCATAATTTAACATTCCTCACTGAATTCATAGCAACAACTTGAGTCATCCCCATTCCGGTGACTCACTCCTGCCACTCGATGTACATCACTTTAATTTTAAGTCACACAAAACCCTCTGAGTGACAGCCAGCAGCAGCCCTATGATTTTCTGGCTCCTGCATCATTACATTTCTCTTCTTAGCACTTCTTAGTGCTCACATGTCTTCACTTTGAGAAAAATGTAATTTAAAAAAGTAATTTCTATTAACATAACAAAAAAATACAGATCCTCTACATGCTTACAGAAAAAAACCCACCACATTTCCACCTGACTGTATCAAAGTACTGCAGATATTATCATGAAAAGTTCTCATTGTCTTCATAAGGGATCTAAAGCTGATGCTTGCAATCAGTTTTCAGACTGACAACCTAAGCTCTACAGGGGAACTTTTAAAGATTGCAGAGGAGCACTGTGAGCTCTCCATTTCTACTGCCTCCTTTTTTGATATCTTCAAGGCAAAAGAGGGAAAGAAGTAAATATGTGGAACTGACATCTAAGCTCCTTTGCTTTCACATCAGGGAGATGGTAGTCTCTTCCCAAATTTCAGCACATACCAAAGGTTTTTCTCTGGTGACAAACTCCTATCTGAGTCCAAAATAAGCAAATTAAATAATCCTTCTCTAACGGCAGACAGGTTTTTTAATCAGTAGAGGCTGAAAGACGCATCAAAGTAGCTGGGAGGTGGAGCTAAGCGTCATTCTGCCTCCATATGAGGAAGGCACAAATACGCATGCTTGGTGTAATGGCAGGAATGGAGGCTTAGATCCACCCAGATGGGCTGGCTTGGGGAGGCTCGAGGTGGCTGCCCAGAAACAAGCAGTGAATGAACTAGGTGGAGGGGCAGATATTCAGGAGATGCATGTACTTTTAGTACCCTGAAACCTGCTGCCATGTATCTTTTTGGTCACTCGATATACATCCACAAGAGGCCGTGGAGTCCTATCCACAGAGACATTCCAAACCCAACTGCACACAGCCCTGAGCAACCTGCTGTAGTTAACACTCCTTTGAACAAGGTTAGATGATCTCCAGAGGGCCCTTCTCACTTGAACTATTTCTGTGAACAACTTATTTAGTACACAGAAGTAGATCATCGTCCCCTGTGTACAATGCCTGGAGAACATATCATGCAAATGCATTACATAGCCTTTAGAAGTGGTACTTAGTTGTCAAAGATATCAGTGACTGCTGTCAGCTCCTCAGCAGGAGTCTTCCAGCTCCTGACAAATGGCCAGTGTCACTCCCCAGTTGGGGAGTCCCTGCTAAATCATAATTTTCAGATTTTACAATCTCATGGTTTGACTCAGTATTATTCAAATTTCAAAAATAAATGCACAAATACTTAAATGAAACACTGGGGAATCACTTGGTTTCGTTTGTTAGCTGGCATTACAGAATTTGAATACTATTGGGCATATTTTGTGATATATTTAAAAACAGGGTGGCAAGCTGAGACTTTCAGCGGATGGAGAATGTGTTTGCCTTTGGTCCTGTGGTTTGTCTCCTATGCAAAAATCAACAAGCACTGATTTGAATGGACAGTTTGTCCTTTCTAGGGATATTTTCCTTACCTTAAGATTGTTATAAAAACACAGTAACCCCAAGTCTTCCCTTTCACTCAAAGGCTTTCCTTTCTGCTCAGATGCTGATGTTTGGTGACTGGGGAGCTAATGGTTCCTATTTCTAAGTTGTTAACCTTATTATCTGGTGAGAACTTTCAAAAACTGCCCATAATCCTCTCATGGTAGTTTTCACTCCAGTCTTAAAAGACAAATTTAAGTGTAATATGGACAATTCTGTCAGGCTAGTATTTGCACATATGAGCACTGAAGAACATGCTATCAGACATTTGCTTGGCTTTATGACCTAAAAACAGACTTGAAGGGACATTATCCTTTTCAAATACTGGCATGCCTGTGTCAGAACATACCTGTGGGCATGTGTAAGAATGAAGAGATGGGCCCAGAGAAAGAAAAAGGCAGAGTTCTGGAAGTAGGAGGGATAGTTTATAGCTACAGTTTTCAAACTGGCAGTTCCCATATCATTAGCAAAGCACTAATTACTTCGCAGAACTACTTCAGTGACTCTGAAACTGCAGAATATTGCCTCATGTGCATAGTCAGAGGCCATTACTCTCCTCAGTGGCAGAATCTGGGCAAACTGGGTTCAAGGGAACTCTGCCAACAGCAAATGGAATGGACAAATGGATATATCTTATCCTTTGCTAATTTTTTTTTCTTTCTTTTTAAGAACTGTTTGGGTTGGAATGAGACTTAAAGATCACCCAGTTCCAACCCCACTGCCATGGGTAGAAACACCTTCCCCCAAACCAGGCTGCTTAAATCCTCACCCAAGCTGGCCTTGAATACTTCCATGGATGGGGTATCCATGACTTCTCCGGGCAACCTGTTCCAGTGCATCATCAACCTCCAGAGTAAAAAATTTCTTCCTTATATTGCTTCTAAACTGACTCTCGATTAGTTTAAAGCTGTTCCCCCCATCCTATCATTACAATTCCCCCTTGCCCTGTCATTATCTTGAAAAAAAGTTTCTCTCCAGCCCTCTTGCAGGCTCCCTTTAGGTAGTGGAAGGCTGCTTTAAGGTCTCCCCTGAGTGCTCTCTTTTCCAGGCTGAACAACCTCAACTCTCTCAGCCAGTCTTCATAAAAGAAGTGCTGTCGCCCTCTGATCAGCTTTATGGTCCTCCTCTGGATGTACTCCAACAGGTCCATGTCCTTGTTTTATTGGGGAGCCCAGATCTGGACAGGGTGCATCAGGTGGGGTCTTCACAAGAGTGGAGGAGAGGGTGAGAATCACCTGTATCACTTCATCCCTCAGCAGAGAGGAGGAACTGATGCTAACATTGTAGCAGGCCCCTCTGCACACACAAGCACAAGCTTTGGTCTTATGCTCAAGTTCCACACCATGATAGTCACAAAAAGCCCTAAATCACCTTTAAGTATTGAAGCTTCAATACCAGTTAAATTCTCCATGCCCAAGTCACAGGGAAAGACAGAATAGCAAACTCCCTTTCTCTTCCGCTTCCTGAAGCTGAAAGCTGAGTAGTGTCTGCCTCATTAATAATTATTAAAAATATGCTGGGAAACTTTATACTGTGATATTTTTTCTACAGGTTTTCAAAGTAAATAACTTTGCAAGCCAAAGAATGGATACAGAGCCCAGAACAACCTTAAAGTTCACTAAGGCAAGTGACCTGTCTTCAGGAGGCACCTTGTCTGGCTGGAGCAGAAGAACAATGCTCACAGAGACAGTTTTTAAAAGCACTGGGAGCACATGATAAGGAGCTAGGCTGATCAATTACTCCTATTCTGGACAGCATGTCTGCAACACATTTTCTAAACAACATCAAATCAGCTTTGCTAGTTATACAAGTTCAATGCATATGAAAAAAAAAGACTACTTTTATAAAAACCTAATGGGAATATTTTTGTTTACATCCTCTAACCCTATAACTCTGACATACTGAGAAATAGTTCCTATTACACCTTCTTTTGAGGATTCTCTAAAGCAATTCTCATTGACCTAGCTGATACTACCTAAGTCAATAGAACTTTTATGTCTCAGGTTCATGTCTACTATTGAAAAGTATGAATTTGAAAACCCATCCCTTAAGTAATAACAAAAAAAAAAGCAATAGTATGCATTCAGCAGCCCATTGCTACAATACAGAATACCCAGAAGCAAAAATTATGGTTGAATGGATACTGTAAAACATAGGGAAGTGACAGTTTAGCAAGCAAATGAAATGCTGAATGCCTTTAAGGGCTGATCTTCCAGATTTCCATTGCATGGTTACTGTTTTAATTTGTACTTGTGTAAGAGAAATTGCTGTGATAGTTGAAATCCTGCTGCTGAAATTGTTAACCAAGTTAACAATACCAGAAAATTGTGGCCAGAATACCCACAATTAACTGAAGTGAGGACTGTTGTAAGAGCACTCCTTGGGTCCCAGCTGACTGAAACACTTAAGTACAGACAAGCTTTTAAGCTTACATGTAAGACTTTTTTTGCTTTAACTAAAACAGAGTCAAGGGACAAAAGCAGCAAAATTCTCTGGAGTGAGGATATGGATGTACAAAAAATGTACAGAAGCTGCAAGTACAGCTTGTTTCAGTTTTGGGAACCAATGTTTGTACAGCAATAACAGTGTCCTACCACATGATTCATGCTTTTACATATGTTTAGGAAAACAAATGCCTACAAACAAAGAAAAACACACACCTTTATCCAGTGTAATGTTGCCAATAGCACTTCTGAATTATAGAAGACCTCAAAGCTCTTGAACCAGAGAGAGAATGCATAGGTCAAACCTCAGACAAGCTATGTGAGCAGAGAGCTGGACACAATGATCTCTTTCAAAGCTCTTCCTATTCCCAATCAATGATTCTTTGTTAATAAACATGACATGAACTTTGTTGATGCTGACAACTCTTTGAAATTAGACGTCATAGAAGCCATCCTTATGTTGTTAATTCTCTTTCCTGAAGGGTAGGAAGGGAGACTGGGCAAGGGCATTTGCCTTCTTCCTTCATCTGTTTAATAATAAGCGAGTCATCACAACCAAGGAAAGCCAAAAAAGGGAGAAGGCAATAACCAATTCTAGGAAAGTAAGAGGTGTTGCATCCTTCTTCAAGGAAGTACATTAAGAAAGCAATGAGAGACTTAACAATTCCTCTTCTGCTTCTACACTACAACTACTTACTGTGCCCTTTACTCAAGTGTGAAGTTTAATCTCAAGCACAGGCTTAAAAAAATGGAAGACTCTTGAGTAAGTTTGAGATCTTTTTGCAGCGTACAAGAAGGACACTCATTAAGTAACACCCACTACATACAGCAAATATTTGAAACCAGTACTATTTCTACTATTAGACATAAGACAAAGATCAGCAATAATTGACAAAGTTACACAGCGTGGCTTATCATGATGATGTAACGTACCATTCACTCTCTTCAAAACAATACTGCTGTAAAAAGGACACATTTGACTTCTACTGCCCAATCCTCATCAAATAATCAGGTAAAGAACAGCCAGGAAGAAAAAAGAATCAGTGATGTTGCAACAGATTTAAATTTCTACACATACCTAATATAGCTCCTACTTCCAGTTCTGCCAGACAAAGAGAAGGTGATTTTGTATATGACCCAGTTAAATTAGAGGAATAAATATTTCTAAATACTTCTGGTGTCAACAATAGCTATGGAAGCAGCAGTTCTGTCCTTTGTCTATATCCTGGGCCTGATTCTGCCTTTAGCTGAACCAATGCAGAAGTGTATTATTGTTCAACCAATTTTCTTTTAATCACTCTACACTACCACCCTACCCCAAAAGGCAGAATCTTTTCTCTTTTTCTTCCTATAGGAAGGTACAATAACAACAAATAACTGATGATTTGAAGAGAGAATAGGGCAGTTCTACTTCTCCCTGCCGCCCTTGTTATAGCTTTAGGTGTGGTTCCACAATAAGACAATTCAATTTAAATCCAAGCTGATGGAGGATTTTCCCCTCCAAGCTGTAAACATCTATGCCTTCCCTAGCTGGTCTAGAAAACTGAAGTGGCAAAACCAGTTGGGGCCTATTCTTTTACTAGATGGTTTTCTGGGCAAGCACTAGTTCCAGCTGAAATGAGGAAATAGATGGACTCCATGCTTCAAACAAATGGTGTCTGACCACAGAAGGCAATCATGTTTCTGAAATCTTCCTTTCACAATCTGCAAGGCTCTGTTCCACAGCCATTGTCCTCTCTCAAATAATAGCCCTTATCAGATATGAGTTTTTGGTCAGACTACATCTTAAACCACAAAGAGCATTTATTTTCAGTTATTTGGCATTCTATATGGAAACCTTTCCATTACAGCCTCATGCTATTTTCTGGAGGTTGTTTTTTTTTTTTTTTTTGTTTTTTTTGTTTTTTTGTTTTTTTTTTTTTCCCATTCTGCTTTCCCCCCCATGTAGTTCTGGAAGGTCTTACAGTTCTAAAATTTTCATAAATTTTAATCAAGCTGTGAGAGAGCAAAGCAGTATTTTCCCAGATTTAGAAGCAGTATGGGAGCCCAACTTCAAAGAAGATAATTTTGTACAAGTAGAGAAAAATAATTTTTGAAGCTAGACAATTTTGAGCTTTCCATGTCAACTAAAATAGCAGATGTCTCATTCCCATCATGCCCAGTGATGGAAGGCAGCAAAGCACTTGTGTAACACCATGAAAAAAGACATCACAAGAGTAGCTGCTTCCATCACCAAGAAGCTTTCAAAATATCTGGAATTCAGAGAGTTGGTTGAGGGAGAAGAGATCATGTCCAGAAACTGATAACATCGGACGGCAAAACACTTTTTTTTGGTGGATCCAGAGCTGCCCAAGGCCTGCAAAACACAAGTTGACTGAAGAGATTTAACAGCTTTAACTGTCTAAGCAAACTTCTTTGATCAAGTACATTTCTAAAGCATGAAATCCCTCCCATTTCAAAAGAAGATTAAGGAGTTTCTCTGCACAAAGGCTGGGATTCTACAGGACGAAGTCCAATGAACCTTTGGGAAAAAGTGACCTCACTGCTGACCATAGAGGCAGTCTCAGAATTATTTCTTAGCATTCATGGCTGGATCTTTTCCTTAGACATCAGGAACACTACTTTATTTACAATTAAAAAAGAATTAATTTAACTTTTGCACTAGGGTAAATCAATATCTGGGGACTTTTCCCCTATTCCAGAATGTCCTTCCTGACAGATAACACATGAACGCACACAGTGATAGATTGAAACTCATGCAAATAAAATAAACAAATAAATAAGAGCTGTTTGTGAATCAGTTTTAATTTTCTGCCCAGAGCATGTCTGCCCATCCTATTAAACCTTGTTCATAGGTTGCTTCTCTGGCTTATGCTTGGAAATCTACTGAAATTACAACTGTGTGCTGTATTTGCCTGCAAATGCAAATCAAACTCCTTGGTTTGTTCATAAAACAAAATCTTGATTTAAAAGAAACCAAACAACTGGTTAAATTAAAAGCTTCAGCATAGTATATGAAATTATTGTTTCAGAGAGAAAGGAAAAGATTTAAGTGCATTTTCTTAGGCAAGAGGAACTGAACCACAAGAAGCTCCACTTCAACACAAGGAAGAAATTCTTTATGCTGAGGATGGCACAGCACTGGAACAGGCTGCCTAGGGAGGTTGTGGAGTCTTCCTCTCTAGAGACATTCCGAACCCACCTGGATGTGTCCCTGTGTAACCTTCTCTAGGTGACCATGCCTTGAGGGTGGGGGTGAACTAGATGATCTCCAGAGCTCCCTTCCAACCCTTACAATTCTGTGATTCTGTTGTCTACCTTAAGATTATCTATAAATGGAAATACCTTGAAAACCCAACTCTAAAAACCACCTGAAAGGAGAAAAGTGAGGGATGCATGGAAACCAGCTGTATTCTACATTCTTTTAGATTAAGAAAAAAATAAATAGAAGGATTCAAAGACATCCTTGGAGGCTCAACAAACACTAAAAAATATATGTAAAGAAATGTAAGTATATGTAACGCATTCAACACTCATTTCACAACATTTTCAAGAGATGCAGCTATTTTTTCTTTAGATCATTGGCTCATAAAGCAGCCCTATGCTCCAGGAAGCCACACAAGGACAGCACATCAAGGTTTAAATAACTACAGGCAAATGTATGTTTTGCCACATGGAAAGTTTTGTCAGAAAACATTCAGGTTGATATTTTCAGAGCTTACTGTCAGAATGAATTATCAACAATACACATTACCACAAATGTTCAATTACACTAAATATATGACTAATCTTATTTGATTGAATGGCCACACAGGCATTCCTTAATACTGGATCTGCTACACCTACAGCAGATGGTGGTACTGAACTTGTTTGCATTTGGTAACAGGAAAGCATTTCTTTTCTAAAATGAGGTTTAGTAAAGAGAAATATTTCTTCCCTTTTGAACTCTAGAACAGTTCTCCAAAATGGCACTCTCTTCCATTGCAGACATACCCATGTCTGATTAAGTCTACACAAATGAAATAATGAAATAGAGGGAACCTGGTTTAGTGCTAGTTTCCAGAATCTGGCCCTCAGAAAGTTAAAGAATTTCCTGAAATTTCATGTCCCTATGCCACTCTAAGTATAATAACAAACCAAACCCCAGAATAACAAAAAAATCCTCCACACAGGTAACTCAAGCATCAGATGTGATGCAAGGCTAAAACACTGCATGAAGGTAAAATGAACACTTGCCTAGCAAGGGCCTTTCAGCAGAAACCCTGACTGGCTGGAGCAATGTCTTAACAACTCTGTCTCTCTCAAAAGCTACAATTAAGGCTAGAATAGCATTTCAGGAATAGGGTCATAAATTGGAAAGGATGTGGGGGTGTGGGTGAATGTATGAATGAGAGCATATTTTTTCACATATTTAAGATACACTTGTACAGCAAAATAGCGTATTAAATCCCAGTTTTAAGAGATTCTTTCTATGTTTCTTTTATATAGTTGAGTACTACTTTCCCATGGCAATGGAGTGGAATCCAACATTAGCTTTTTTATGAAGCAGCATCAAAAGAAAAACATGAAATTAATAAAGTACAGGGATGGTTAGATGATTCTTTACCAACTATCCTTGACTAAATCATAAAAACTTAACTCCATGCATGCACACCAGGGGTTTCCTAGAATGTCACTGATTTCTGCAGTAAGGAGAATCAACATGTTCCATGGACCTCTTCCAGCCTACCAACAGCTGAATGGATGTGATTGGGGTCTTCACCACTTCAGCTTTCATTCCTTAGCCTCCAGGAGAAGGAGTTGAAAGGTGGCAGAGCAACATGAAACTATATAGGCACTAGCTGAGAACTGGAAAGTAGAAAGAATAGCACAGAGCTGGCCAGGGATTAGTATTCAAATAAAATACAGGGAATTTAAATGATGCTCATAAAGATCACTTAACTGGATTTTCAGTCACTTTACTTGCCAAGAGGAAACAAAACTCCCTGGAGACAGCTTAAGAACAGCACTCAGAAGACAGCTAGAGCAGGATCCTGCTGATACCAAAGTCTATGGGGCCCAGAAGGACCACTGATATTCACTGGAATGTACTTACACTAGGCTGAAAAATGCATGAACTTCATTCTCTTTCAGCTTCAAGTAGAACTGATGCGTTGTTACCCCCATTCTGGATTACCCAGTAAAAGCCCAAAGAGAACTATCAACCACCTCACCCACTAACCAATCTTACCTACAGACCAGCAAGGCAGAGGATGGAAAAAAGCTGATAATTTTAACACGAGGGCTTGCATTATTTACATGTCCTTCTCACTGGGTTTACAATAGCTTAGCTCACAGGCATTTTTACTCACTGACACAGATCTAAACAAGAAAGGAAGATTGGTCCTTTTAAGACAAATATTAAGGGACAAATATTCTTGTGTCTTCAAGGGATAGCACCACATTGGCAGCAGTGCAGAATGGCATCCCAGCAGGGAAGCCCCGAAGGGCAGATTTCTTCCCTGACACGTGAGTAGAGCACTGCTGGGTCTGAGACACATAAATGACCTTAATGCTCCTTGGGCTAGACATCTACCCCAGCTGGACACAAATCCCAGCAGGAAGATGACTGCTCAGCGGGGTCCAGACCGACCACACAGGGAAAACAGGTCTTCTCACCCCATGAAGCAGAAAGATGAAACAGTGGCCTTCTGCTCTGGGAGGCACATTGCTGAGTGCCTTTCCCTCCCACCTTCCCGAAGACAGGAAAACAGCACATCAGAGCTGGGTTTCAAGACAGAGTTTGGTTCTGCAGCCCCTTATCATCTGTGTAGTTTCCCTGAAATAAACCAAGTTGCTCCAGCCAGTAGCTGCTACTCAGAGTGTCTTACCTTTGGACTTAGCATAAAGCATGAAATTCTGAGGATTACCAGTTTTGTGATGATTCAAATAACAAACCAGTCTGTGCAGTAATGATACAAAAATTCCTCCTTTATGTATATCTTTTTTTTTTTTTTTTTTATGAAAACAGCACTAAAGCAAGCAAAAAGCTCTAGGTGAGAGTTGTCTTCCTTTTTTCATCCTTTTCTTCCCCACAAGCTTTTTTTTTTTTTTTTAAATGTTCACATTGCATTAAATGAAGGTAACTGTAAATTACAAATCTGATGATTACAGGTGGTTATCTTTTTCTTCTTTTCATTACTATTCTGGGTCTTTAGATGCTAACTTGTTCTATGAACACCAGAGCACGAGCACATTAAAAATTTAAAGGGTAGACAAAAAGAAACAAAGAATAAAAGCAATCTTGTAATTTCTTGATTACTGATAATTACTCAAGTTTGGAACCTGTCATATTTCTTTAGATGGAATATTATCTCACCCTTCACATTTCTCCACTAACTCTAGTCTCTCTGCAAAAAAGGAGTTCCTGAGTACAAAGGCAAAGCTTAGACCTCCAGCTTCACCTTCATCTTTTTCTGAAGTGCAGAGTATTTGTGACAACATTTGGCTTTTTCATTTCTTGGCATTTAATATTCTAGTACTAGGCCCCCTGCTACTCCATTAACTGCCAGATAATGTGTAATCTGACAGTCATTACTATTTTTAAGGAAACCTGCTGGAATTTTGACCTCTGCTATTTATTTCTTTTTAATAATATACATAGTTTTGAAAGTGCATTAATATTTGGAGCTTAGAAGCTTTGAAAATATGCCTTTAACAGTGAAGAGGCTTAAGACAGAAGATAGACCATTTTTCACAGCTAGGCTTTTTTATTTAATCCTTCAGTGACAAACCATTTGTGCTAGATTCCTCCTTCATCCCTCCAGGTCCTTCTACCCACAAAGTCCACTTCCCAGTAGCTATCCCAGTTCAGATCCATGGCAGCAAGCAGACAAGAATTAAATGAACAAGTGTGACCATGAAAGTCATACTTCCCGCTAATTTTCTATCCAAAAATTCAGTCAACAAACCAATGGTTGTCATGCCAAAAATCCCAAGACATTAGGATGCTTCCATGAAAGCATGCAATTAATAAAACTACATGGAGGTCACCCAGTGAAAGGCATTGATGAATTAGGGAGTAGGTCGAGCTCTTTCACAAGATTTTGAAAGGCCATACATCAAAGTAAGCTCTCTGCCACATGAAGGCTACAGTGGAGTTTCTAGGTATTGGGTACAAAGCCCAAATTGAAGCAACCAACCATCTGTCAGGAAAACAATTCACATCTTTATATTTATTTCAAATAAACCTCTTGCTAGGAGCTTTTTGATTTTTGGATAACATGTGGTTCATATTATTCTAAAAGATACAGAAGCTGTGAGAACGGACTCCATCACTACCACCACTCACTGGTAAGCCTGGCCCAGGAAAACCCAAAGCCTGTTCTCACTGCTGTACAGGTTTAAGCTTCCAGCCTCTTGATTTGCCCAGTGAAGTAGACCCATCTGCTAGCTGTTTCTTTTTGTTTCTTTTGCTCCCTTCCACAAATTTAAAAGACCCAAATATTTAAAGATGTGGATCGGCAACTGAAGTAATCACCCTGCACTTCAAATGACCAAAAGGAAACTGTTGCCATGATTCATAGAGATTCCATTGGTCTGTTATTTCGCTAACCATTCATTGAGGATGACCATTGTGGTCTAAAATGATTAAAGAACTGCAACAATAACAACCCCTTGAATCAATTGTCCCTTAAACACTACATAGAACAAGAGTGCAGGGCCACAGAACAAGACCTCAGAATTCATTCAGTCCCTCAGTATCAACTGAGGATCCACTTAATTCACCAGTGTTTACTAATAATTCAACATGGTCAATCAATATTTATCTGCTAGCACCTCTAGGATGAAAAAAACTAGAAATGCTAGAAAATGATTTTTTTTCACCTCATTGGTGCACCAGCGTACTAATACAACCAAGTTTATAGCACATCAGCATTCTTATCAGACCAGAAAAGAATCCTTCTGGTGCATGCACCATGAGATCAGCCGCAAATTACTTCCCAGAGGGCAACCTAAGGATGTAGTAAGGCTGGGGTGGGTAGCTTTCCCTGGGATATAGTTTTTTCTAGATAGAAATATACACATCTCTTGGATGTGTCAGATTGTCCATGCAACTGTGAAGATGCTCTCCAAATGCAGAGAGAAGTATGCAGACTTACAGGTATGCAGAGACAGGCTTCTACTACTGCTCTGACTTCAGATCTGGAAAGATTGGCAAATGGTTCTTCCCCATAGAGAAACTGTGTTTAGGCAGAAACCACAAGAAGGTTGCACATCTGGCAACCATAAACCTGTCTATCTTGAGAGCTGTTATGAGGCTGTGTGGGCCAGCAGTCCAAGGCAGGTGGAAGAGGTCACACAAAAATCAGTGATGAGAGACCCAGGGAACACTCCTGCACTCCTAAAACTGGGACAACCCAGCTGAATATTAGCATGCACACCAGACATACACAAATGTGGCCTTGATTTTCAAGAGGCTGGTCTAGCAAACCTAATTTGGCCCAACTGTAACTCAGTGTGTAAGCAGGGAAAGCATAAGGCCCTAAAGAACAGTAATGAGTGAAAGCAGCAGGAACCACTATTTGAGCTGATGTGATGAAGCTTTCCCCATTCTCTCCAAAGTCTGTTCCCTACACACTTCTGTGCCTGGACACAGCATGGTTCTGAATATGATACTTTGTAGAACCATAAAAAGTTCTGAAGAGGTGTGCAAGCACCTCAGGGTCTTTGTTGTGCCTTCCAATACAATGCAAAAGTCCTAAGAGGAATGTATGGGAATCATCTGCTCCACATCCTGCCAACACTTTTACCGAGACTGGTGTTGGTTTACTGTTTCCTGAAACATAAAGACAAAGCAGGAAGGTGCTGAAATGACCAGGGACCTGGACAAGCCTGACAAGTGGGCCCATGGGAACTTCACGAAGTTCAACAAAGCCCAGTGCGAGGTGCTGGACCTGGGTCGGGGCAACCCCAAATATCAATACAGGCTGCGGGATGCAGGAGAAGGACTTGGGGGCTATAGGTGGATGAAAAGCTGGACATGAACTCGGCAATGTGCACTTGAAGCCCAGAAAGCCAACAGCCTTCTGGGCTGCACCAACAGCAACATGGCCAGCTCTCTCCCTCCCCAGGCTGAGGGAGGTGATTCTGCCTCTCTATTCCACTCTGGTGAGACTCCAGCTGGAGTATTGTATCCATCTGTATCCAGCTCTGGGGTTCTCAACACAGGAATGACATGGACCTGTTGGAGCAGGTCCAGAGAAGGGCCAAAAAATGATCAGAGGGATGGAATGCCTCTCCTATGAGGAAAGGCTGAGAGAGCTGGAGTTCTTCAGCTTGCAGAAGAGAAGGCTCTGGGGAAGACCTTATTATTGCCTTTCAGTACTTAAAGGAGGCTTATAACAAAGATGGGGACATACACTGTAGCAGGGAGTGTTGTGACAGGACAAGGAGAGACAGTTTTATATTAAAAGAAGGTTGATTCAGACTAGATATAAGGAAGACATTTTTTACAATGAGTGTGGTGAAACACTGGAACAGGTTGCCCAGAGATGTAGTAGATGCACCATCCCTGGAAACATGCAAGGTAAGATTACACGAGGCTCTGTGCAACCTGACCTAGTCGAAGATGTCTCTGTTCATTGCAGAGGGGTTAGACTAGCTGATATTTGAAGGTCCCTTCCATTGCAACTTAAGAGACCACTTCAGGAACACACTTCTGATGTTTGCTAATGACAAATCTTGATGCATCAATGCTTTCCTGAACTGGGTCCTTCCACAGTCACAATAAGTCATTTATGAGGTAGCAGTTCTTTCCCATGTCTAATTACAGAACTGTAATAGAATATGCATTTCTATGAATAAGGATGCTGTACTGTTGGTTTATCAGAAACTGGTTTATCTGAGTCATAGAAGCTCGATTTGCCTAACCACACTGATCCTCAAGCTAAAGTTCCTATAAGACATATTTCATTAATATCATTAAAGAGTATTTTAAATATGATGCAGCAATTCTACTTTACAGAGAAACTAATTAAATACAGAATCTAGTTACCATTGAACTAGTGAACCTTAATTACCCTGCAACCATTTAAGGGTTTTTTTGGGAGATTCATTATGATAGAGTGTAAAAAGTACGCAGAGCTATAGATAACTACTCCTTACCCATGTTGTATTATATAAGAGGGCTGTAGGATAGACACATTATTTAAATGAACAGGAAATCAGTCAGATCTATTTTTCTGAACATTTTTTTTTTTCCAAGTCACTGTGAACCATTACAGAACTTCATTAAAGGGAAACTTATGTGATCATATTTTATATCCTTTTCCTGGGGGGGAGAGGGAAGAAAAAGAAGCCTGAAAGAATTTACAAAGACATTGCTTTTACTGAATTTTTGAAGATACCAGAAAAGGTTTCAGAGGTGAGGTACGTCTAAAAGCAAACACACCATTGTAATCCTCACAGGATAAATTGTGCAAGTGCAGTAACAAGATATTACAATGACATAAAGTTCTCTGCACTAGATGTATGCTTAATCCTTTGCTCTGAGGCCAATGCAGCTTCAGAGTACTGTTGACTCAGTATATAAAGTGTTGAAAAAGAACCTTTACTGCCTTTTGTAGTCACTTCTTTAGCCACTATGAAGACCAGTACAGAGAAACTGTTACAAATAACTCATTTCTTCACAGTTCTCCAATCTCAAAAGAAAGATGACTGTGATGCAGACTTCAGAAGGCAGGATAAGTCCTTCAAAGAAAGTAGCCCCCTTATCACACAGAATGGCACAAAATTAAGGAAGGGGATTCCTAAGGGAAAAGCATTAAGGAAGGAGATTCCTAAGGGAAAAGCATCAGAGAACTTTGTCAGAAGAAAGAGACTTAGCATTCTAGATTTTCATTTACAGATGAGAATAAAAACCTCTAAAGGATATACATAAATGCCCGTGCAGTTGTACAGCAAGGTGCAAAAGATCTAGCAAGAAAAAATATCTTTGGCTCACATAAAACACTGTGCATAGACATTTATAGAATCTGGTTTGGTAATGTTCTGTGGGAAGCAAAGTGAGATACTGCATTTACAAAATACAGTCCTCTAAATCCCAGTAAGCAGAAAAAAACCTCAGTACATTCAATTCTAGGACAGACAAACATCTTCCTTCAGTTCAAAAATCTTCTCTTCAGGGAAAGAAATACATCTTAATGATTGAAACCACTTTAGTCATTCTCCCCCCTATTCTGTAAATATCAGTTCTTTCCAGAAAATTTTTTGATCTCTCTTAAAATTTGGAAAGGAAAAATCGTTGGCAAATACAATTATTAAGCTTACTTATTAAGGCCACAGTGATTGAAGAAAGACACAGTACAGGTCCCCTTCACCACCATTCTAATCCTTTCCTTCATTTCCTTCAATATCATTTATAGGTCTTCTGAGCTACCTCCTCATACAAAGGACACACATGGATGCTGGAGATGATTACTTATCTTGGAGACTTCCGGGCACATTTGAAGACAGGGGAAGGACAACAGAAATCTTCTTGTGTTCCTTGGACAATGTATTAGTTAAGAGGTCACACTGTTAACAACAGGACTATTACCCTTCCCACCCAATAAAACAAACAGATGAGGGGCCCCTTTATATACAGTTCTGGATCTTTTTCCAAGATAACAAACCAGATAAATCAAAATATGAAAGTTGGTCTAAACTACTGAGAATACCTTCTTCAAAATCCAACCTACATTTCCTTGCTTAATCCACTTTAAAATTCTGCCTTAAATTCAGCATAAAATTCTAAAAGGGGTAAACCAGTCTGTTCCCATAGGAAAACAGACAAACCCAATGTACCATTCAACAAGGGAAGTTGGATGTACACTAGTGGCTGTGCTACACTAAAGCTCTATTGCACACATAAACGTAATCCCAGAGTTTCACATAAGTGAACCTAAAAGACCAAATGTGTTCTACTGTAGTAAAAAAAGTTACAGGGGAGGTCAGATGTTTTGTATAATGTTTTGCTAAAACAGCTCTGGATTTTGCTATGTCTAATATTGCCACCACGTTCCCTTCCTCTGTATATCCCTCTGTCTCTTGATGATAATAATCTTCTTTCTGTAGTGACTTCAATGAAAACTAACTGGTTCCTAATTCACCACACTGATACATAGCTGATACAATGTTCTATTTTAGTAAGAGGCAAGAAAGAAGTTTAAAAGCCGGATGTATCTTAGCAAACAGGTCCTAGATTTTGCTCCCTCTCAACAAGAGGCGCTACTTAAAATCACAACTGACTACAAACTGTTGCCAAAAGCTACAGCAGAAACACACCTTGAAACAGCTACGATGAAGGAACACTTACCACTGCTCCCCACTGGTCTACCTGCCAGTGACTTGCATAATTGAAAGAACAAGTTGCACATCTTCTAGAGCAGTCCCTCTGCTGCTCACTTTAAGCCTTTTAAGATCCTGCTGGTTAACAGATGGTCCCTGCACGCTCCTCAGGCTGCTGACACATACCTCTAGATATAGATATATATATATGCAGCCACTTAGGTGGATACCTGCTAAGATCATGTTTCCGTGCCTAGGGCAGCATTAACTGCGAGCAGTTAAGTTTAGTAAGCCCTGCCATGTTTTAATGACACCACATGTCCTGTGCTGCCTTAATTTGGGTGATTCTTTCTCCTGGTTTCCTACTATTATGTCATGAAGCCTGTAAAGAAAGAGCTGTATTCCATCCATGTAATGATACTTCCCAACCAAATATTTTTGCCACTCTCTCCTTGTGTCTCCTTTAGCACTGACGGAACAGTTACACACACTGCTTGCAGAGGGGAAAGCTTGCAAGGTTAGATCCCAAGGTTATTCAGTGATGCCTATCTTGTTTTATTTGAAAAATAAATATAATTTATCAACTCATTTGTTCTGAAAAAATATTATTTGAAGCAATCTTATCACATTTATCTCACAGAGAAGTTTGTTCTTCCGAGCCTTGAGATAAGACTTAAATACAGATTGAGCCTTATTGATTTCTTCTTGCCTTATGATTATAGGCTATTCTTTTACACGTAATTAGTTAGTCCCAGCTAATTTTTTATTATTAGCTTTGAAGTGCTCCAAGATTTTGCCATGCTTCCCCAGAGAGAAAATTAAAATGATCACTTGCTTTTCATTTTAGGCTATTTTAACCTAGTAAGTAACTGTGAAAAAATTAATTTAAAAAAGAGCAATTTTTGAAAAAGAATTTTTTTAAAGGTTTTTGGAGAAACATTTAGCACATCAATGAAATCTATAAAGAGCCTTGATGCGTAGTGTAAGTCATAAGGAATGATGAACAAGGAAAGTGGTAAGACAAAAATTGTTCATGAATGGATGAACATGCCAAATTGCTTTAAATATAAACAATTACTACTCATTAGCAGCTTAATGCAGTTTATTCCTAACTCTCCACCTCAGTATTTTCAGTAAACCACCTTTACCCACAATGACCAGAAGAGCACTCTCTAGGCAGAGAGCAGGAGCGATGATCGCTCTGGGGAATGATTGCCTTAAATAGGTTCCTGGAGGAACCATGTAGCTGTTTATCAGAGGTCCTGAGGATGCAGGGAGATCATTTAAAGTCATAGTTCCCAACTTACAGTTTCAGATGCTGGTATGGCAACTCTCCCAACACAGCAGGGACAGCCTTCAAGAAACTGCAGGCCAACATATTGCTGCAGCCTATTGCTGTAGCCCTGATAAACACTGGAGAATGGAAAAGGCAACAGGAAAAGAGAGATGTCAACAATGACAAAACCCCACAGAAGGCAAAAGCTGAGAGTATGTAAGAGTTAGTCAACTACAGAGCCCTTTACCAGCAGACTGCACAACGTGACCTTTATGCCCACATGCTCCCGCAACTGAGGCAGAGCATGGGGAAGAGTCATTTTCTTCCAAAAGCTATAGATGCCTCATGCATCAAGCATGGCAATGCTAGGGTCTCTGCATTTGTTTCTAGCACTTTCCTAGAGCAAGACAACGGAGAATTAAGCAGAAGAAAGCGTTATGCATGAAAAGTGTACTGCTGTGATCTCAGCAAGGCAAACAGAGGACCATTAGAGATGTCAGATGGGAGTAATCTCTTTCTCAAGGAATATTGCAATACAACTAATAATTTCTCATTTCATCCTAGCTGGGGGTATATTTTCTGTTTTGATAGAGATTCCTAAAGCTTAGTGCAAAGCTGTAGCAAAATGGGACTAGCCTGAAAGAGACGCTTTTAACCTAACACTGTTTCTGATGGCTTAACGCTGTTGTAACACTTGACTGACTGAAAGAAAATAGGAACTTTTTTCCCAAGGGCATGCACCCCAATCAGTTCTCAAATCTGTCAGTAGACTCCTTATTCTTTTATTCACAGAACAGAAATAAGCACACACAGGCAGGCAAGTGCCGTAGTCAAAACAGGTCCTCCCCAGCGAGGCATCAAGTTTGAGTCAGAATTTAACTGACTTTCCAACATTCTAGAGAAGAATTAGATTTAGCCCTGATGAAATTTCATTTTAATAATATATCAAGTATTTAATTTGCTTATAAACTATTAACCAGATGTCTGTCTGTCCAAGTACTGCAAGCATGAACCGTAAAAATTATATTGCACCATAAATTATGTATAGCAAGAATTTTCTGATTAACTAAAATATGCACTGCAGTTGTTATCCATCGTAGTTAAAATGGCATGTGTCCATACAGTACATAAAACACAAGTATATGCAAACACTTGTCACATACTTCCCCTATCTTCGGTACTTCATAACCAGAATGAAACCACAGTGAATCTGGAGTGCACAAGAAACACAGACATTTAATTTTTCAATTCTGCCTCCATATTTTCTTGCTGAATTTGCTTCTCATTAAATTCTTCTTTGGACATCATATTCGTATCATATAGATTGAACTGTATAGATTGAATTTTCAAGATATGAAAATTATTCCAAAGTCTGCAGTAAAGCAATAATTATTCTTTTAAATTTTCAGTAATGTTGGCTCTGCAATGAAACCTAGGGAAGGCAGCCATACGCTGAGGGTCAAGCTATAGCCTCAGCATATCAATATAAAACAAGACCACTGATGTGTTTTAAATGAAGGCAACAGAACTGCAGGATTAAAAATGGTTATTGCATGATTAAAAATAATTTTACCCTAACAGTATTCTGAAGGAAGAAAACATTTCTAGTGGACTATATGAACAAATTGTATTACCATGTAAAATATATCACATGAATATGATGAAAATGTTAAAACTGACCTTTTTTGCACCTTATCCACAAGAGATACATTGTCATGAATATTCATCACCAGAAAGTGTGCAGGCAGACAAGTTTTATTTTGCTACAGAAGTATAACATTTCACGCTGATACTATGGTCTAAAGTATAAGCACAAGAAATAACTAGTAATGACACCATATTTCATTAACATTGACATTTTGTATTTGAAAACAGACAGCCCAGGACAATCTTTCTGCACTAATGACTTTTGTCACACTGCAAAAACTTACAAACTTTAAGACTGATTCTAAGGGCACTTATATGCCTAGCTCTGAGTATTACTGTCAGTAGTCCCAAAGAAACCAATTAGTTGACTCAGAGTAATTAAGAATTAAAGCTCATTACACCTGTTACTGAGAATTAGGCCTGTCCTTTTACTAAATTTTACAGCTAACAATTCTGAACTGGGTTGCTAGTTCTGACATTTTATCTGAAGTTTTGGAAAAATGTATTTTCCTTAAAGATCTAGTTCCAAGAAGAAAACTATGGTTCCTCATAAAACAAGAAAAATAAAAGGATTTTTCAGTGTACCTGCTTGCAGGAATGAACTAGGTTGTGTTAACTCAACAAGCTCATTGAATAAAATGCAAACATACAGATAACTTCTTACTCAGGCAAATTTCACAGCATCAGTTTTCTTGAAGAGCCAGGTTAACAACAAAGCACTACAGCAGCCTTAAAATCACACATACTGCAGGCAGTTTTAAGAGGCATCAGGTCTGCATATTCCAATCTCAAAGCAAGGAGATACCTTCCTTCCTTCTATCTTCTGGCACAGTTTTTCTACAGCAATTGACTGCACTGGTATCAGCTGCCCCCTGATACAGAAAGTTGATGCATATGTGCAGTGCCACTAGAATGGTTAAAACATCACAACTTTCAGCATTCAGAGAAATGGATCCTGTATAATTTTTCTCTTGCCAGTTCCATCATTTTAACTCACTATGCTTTTTCCTTCAAATTGCCTTCAGTTATATTTGTTATCTAAATTGCATCAACAATTGCTTTTGGATGACAGCTGGTGAAGCAGGGGCATCTTTCCCCTTTAAAAGAACTTGGAGAACCTGTCTGGCACTCAGTGAAGGTCATAGTCTAAAATCAAAGGTCTCCAAAGTCAAGTATAAGAGTTAAAACCTCAGTTGCTATTAAGATCTATTCTCTCAAAACAGACTGTTTACCTTGTTGACACAGAGGTGCTTTCAGCCAGTTTGCTTAGCCCAGGGAAGGGCTGGTTATGTCAAATAGCTTATCCTTGCCACATGGTGGGTGGCTTTCAGTGTGGATGTTCATTTTTCCTGGTGTGTGTACTCATGCTCCCAGGACTGGAAAACAGCCAGAAAATGAGTGACAGGCACACATCCGATCTCCAGCTGTACTCCAAATTAAGCAGCATTAAGACTAACAGTCATCATTCACTTCAAGTGCAGGCAAGAGGTTTGGTAAGGTAATGCTTGATGGCAAAGGAGGACACTTCTTCAGGCCCCTTTATAAAGGCATTAAAAATGCTTTGCCAAAACCCGTGATTTGGCTTCCTAAGTATGACGGGATCTCCATGACAATAATCTGAGGGAGTGATTAGAGCAGAGCAAGAAAGTGGAAATTTTCCAAGCATGCATTTTTTACTAATCTTTCTCCAGAAAGAAATAAAACCTCCCACACATATTAGAAGGCGAACTACTGCATATTTATCTCTTCCCTGTTCTCCCGAGCCCAATCTTTTCTACCTGAAATCTGAAAGCCACAATAATTTGAAAGAATTAAAAAAATATAAATATGCCCTTCAGATTATCCTTTCAACATTATTTCCAATCTGTGAGGTCCATAAATCCAAAGTAGTTGAAATTCTTATATAATTTTAGGGATGGTTTATTCATATATCATGAAACCATGCAGAGTATTTTATTATGGATATACTCACACATACACTGGGTAAACAGAAAAGAAACAATACAACTGCAAATGTGGTAACATTTCAAATGACTGCAGAGATGATTAACTGGGTTAGTGTACTAAATCATACGTAAGGATGACCAGGGGCAATCTCAGAAACTTCAAAACAGACTTTTAAATCAAATGATGAGTTTTGGAGAAAATTAAAAATTATTGTGACGGAGATTTCCTGCAGGAAATCCAGTCAAGTCATTTCACTTTATTTTCACCTATTTACAATTTACCCACCTCAGTGAGCTGTATAAATATTATTTTACACAGTGGTGACATGAAAGTTCAAGAAGTCCTCCTTGATCACTGAAGAAAAATGTATCATATCCTTCCAGACAAATCAACATGTATGAGGCTAATACACTAGTAACATTACCTTTCCATTGGAAAGGAAAATCATACATTATTTTACACCCTGCACAGCTGTAAAGCTATATAATGGAGTAAACACAGAGATACAAACAGCAGCAGTAAGGCAGCCTACCATGATGGCTGTAAGAAGCACTGGGACCCAAACAGAGTGGAAGGTGCCAGGACAGTGAAAATGTAAGAAGCTTTTGATTTCAACTTTGTGACCTTGTTCAAGCCAGGAAAGTTCCTGCATATTAAACCAACAGCCACCCTTTGTGTCCTGGCTTTCCCCCCCCAGCTCTGCATGACAGAAACAGACGACCATGAACATTTCCCAGCTCGAGAACATTTGTCTCAGCCATTCAGCAGTTTCTGTCAGCATCCTCCTCCCTCTTTACACCCTGTGAATTAATTCTGCTTGCAGCAGCACTGACACAGGCTGATGTAGATTTTTTTCCTCTCCCCAGTGTGACTTATTCCTCACTGCTTAAGAACAGTAAATGGTACCAAGTTCACTTGCCTTTCTAGACACAAGGACCTTTCTTCTGTACACATGGCAGAATTATGTAGAGCCACTCAGTTCTTTCCTAGAACACATTCCAGGAGAACAGATTTTTCATCACTGAAAGGGAGCAGAGATGTGTACTTCTACAGTTAGATCCCTGGCTGAAGTCAACAAATTACTTAAATCACCTGAGGATCTAGCTACTTCAGTGAGATTACTGAGTGACTTCAGTACACTAAAATTCTGTGCTATGCTTCAGGGCCAAGCAAGCCAGCTGGGTTCCATAGCTAACACAGGCTGCACCATCTCTATTGAGTCCTATCTGTCACTACCTCTCTCCCCTCTATCTTCATAGCCCAGCTCCTGCACTCCTCTGGCTTCTGTTAACCATTGGTACACAGTTTTAAGTCAGGGTGGGAGGGACTTATTCACATTCAAAAGCTCCTCTCCCCTCATTTCACAGCATGGAAGCTAAACAATCTTTCTGAAGGAACACCCCTTCTTTGCCGACCCCTCATACAGCTACTGCAGTCATTCTGGACTTACACCTTTTCCAAGGCATTGGCTTGCTTTCCCCCTGAGTCTCCATTCCCAGGTTAAATAAGTAGACAATCACCCTTGTTCAAACAAAGGTTGACATTTGGTGACCTCCCTGAACGATTGTGGAGCTGAGATAAAGAGAACTTCTTGCACCACTTAACAAGAAGCCAGTCTGCTAGAATCAGCTTTGCACAGGATTGCAGTGCAAAGCTTCCTGTCTTTCGGCTAGGAAGGAGTAAGAGTATCTGCCTGCATATAGAAATACCTTCAATAATGACTAACACTTGAAGGGCTAAAGAGAACCTGACCAGATCAACTCAGTGTGGTAGTCCCTCCTCCCCTAACAAACATTAATAAAATTCTGACAGGGATTCCCCAAACATCTGCATGAAGGGGGAGAGAGAAGAAAAGCTCACACACCTTAGAACATTTAATGAGTTTTTAAGTGGTCTATTTCCTTATCAGGAATTATTCTCTGCCAATTTCTTAACCTGAAAGCTACCCAACATGCATTGCCATTTTAAAAGTACATTATTTTGCAAGAGGAATAATAGAAATCAGTCAAAACCCATCACAGGTCAAAACCTATAAAAAACACTTGAACTTGTCAGCTGGCACAGGACCAGGAAAGGGATTATGCTATTGGACAACTGTCACAGATGGAGGCCCAAGTTTTCAGAAGTAATTTTGGATTACCTTTAAGATGCCTGAATCAGAAAGTCAGAAAGACAATTTGAAAACTGCTTTTAAGAAGATGTTTAAGAAAAGCCAAAGATGGATTTTAAGAGATGGAGCAATGCCAGATTACTAATCATAAATAAGAAAACAAAAGATAACCACCCGAAAGTGAGAGCACATTCCCCATTCCTCTAGTGTTGCACGGCAGGAAGTTGTTCAGCAAATTAAAAATTAATTTCTGTATGCAGACTGATTTAGTATCAAATATGCAAAAAGAATTTATACTGGTCTATGGCTTTATGATGCTATATAGCTACATTAATTTTTGCAGAAGAGGTAACTTGAATCCTTTGGGAAGAATTATCCTCTTGATTTAAGCACATAACTCAGATTAATAGGATTTGCATATGTATAATAGTAGGGAGAATAACCCTCAGTTTGGAAAACAACTTGGTATTTTAATCGGTCTGGGAACACCAGCAGAAAAAAAAACATACCAGGAAAAACTAATCGAACAGCATTAGTCAACTCATGCTAGGTAATAATTGTGAGTTAATTGATCAATATTAGAAACAAACGTAATAAACTGGAATGTTTCAGAAAATCAAACAAAGTAGAATTGTGAGTATAATCAAAATACAAGGGGAAGTAGAAGCTGCACTGTTAATCACCTATAAACTCTGTTTTTTTAAAAACCCAGACCAAATATGTGCTATACCCAAATTGTGTAATTGACTCTGTGTATGCAATCTCTCAGTTATTCAATAATACAGATAACAGCACTAATGGCATAATTATGACTTACAGCTGAAGTAGATAAAAACCTGATAGTTCTTAACTAGTGGTTGTAATTAAGAGTGAAGAAGAGCAGTATTTCACTGCATCTGGTTATGGTTCATTAATAAAAGTGTATTTTGACTTCCAATACAGCAAAGCAGCTGCATGTGCACCATGCTCTGACCATGTCCTGACAGGAGACAATGACTGCGGAACGCAGCTTGACTAGTACCAGCTGTAGGAAAAATAGCTCTGTAAGCAGTGGTTGAGCAGCAGCTGTAGATATGGAATGCACCAAATGGAAAGCAAGTGATAAGCGTGTAAGGAAGAGGCTTTTTCCTGCGCCCCAAGCATCACTTTAGTTCTGACTGCATCCGTGGGTTGAAGAAACGGCTTTACTTCCTTCCTACCGCCTTCCCCTTGCGCGGGCAAAGAAATACACACACCCCTGTGCTCACACGGACTGCGAGGCAGAAGGCGGCAAGGCGGGACACGCAGCCTCCACCCCCGGCGGAGCGGCTTCAGCACCGGGGGCGGCGGACAGCGCCCGAGGGCTCCCGGGCTGCGCCTGCAGGGCACCGGGACACCGGGAGCGACCGGGCACCCTCCGTGGCACAGCAGCAACGGCACCAGCAACGAAACTGCAAATGGAAACCTGGTCGGTTTAGAAACAGGGTGGTATTTTTCCCCACGCATAGGGCTAAAAAAATAAATTCAGGAACACTGCGCCTCATAAACAATTAGATTCAAAAAGAAACCCTGGGCTGCACGGCATTATCAAGTATGAGCAAAAGGGGCTAAACACATTTTTTTAAGGCTTTTTCCTGAAACTGGAGAGTTCTCAAACCCAGGCGGCTTGGTTTGAGCTTTCTGAGCAAACAGAAGCGTAAACCCAACAGCTCAGAAATGAAGTGGGTATCAGTGGCACGTTTCACTTGCTTTTTGGCTCACTCACTCAATACTGGTTGCTAAGCAATTTTTTTTTTTTTTGAGCTCCAAACTACTCACTGCCAGATGAATTAATGAAAACACACACTTGCACTACTTACAACATTTTTCATTTATATTTCTTGATACACTAGAACTGTTTCTTTTCATTATTTCTTTTTAAGGAATTCTATTCCCAGGTTTGCAAGTAAAGACACAAATTATAGAGAGCCAGGGGGAGGGGAGGAACAGAAAGAAGCTAAGTGTAATTATCAAATTCTTTGGTGGATTGCAGGAAAGAGGTACCTAGAGACTTGCACATGCTCGGGGACTTGCAGCAAAGACAGCATGTCTAGCTCAGCATAGAGATGGGAGGCACCAGGTGACCTGAAGGTGCCTTGCTCTTAACTGGTTTATCTATTTATAACTACTTGTCATAACATTACCTGTGAAAACACAAGTCAACACAGGGTTATTTCAGCAGTCAAATAACCATACACAGCCTTTTTTTATTTACACCTTATGCACGGCAATGCTCTTTCTGTTTTCACTCACAGTTCTTTATAGCGCTGAAACTTGGCATCTGGCATGGTCTTCCAGCCTGAAATGCCACCCAACTTACCTATGGTTTGGTAATTTTTAGAAGTTATGAAATAACTGAGAGAAATAATGACCAGCCATACAATGTAACCAACCGTTCTGTCAATGGTAAAACCAAACTGCGTATCAGCTATTTCCAAGGGTGCAATTGCAGCAGGGATAACAGGAGGGGGAGGGGAATCTCTTTCACCCCCAAATGGAGAAGAAAATGCATCTCTGCCATCTCCAACTTTCTGCCAGCTGAAAGAGGGGAGGAGGGATGAGGGAGACCGCAGCATGGCAAGCAGCAACTCTGAGGCAGCTCTTTTCCCTTTACAGCTGGCAGTGATCTGACAGGCTCAGCATCAAAGAATGTTACACAGTTGGGTCATTTTGTGTGCTACTGCTGGGACATGAGGGAGGCTGCAGTACTGCTGGCTACAGATCCTTCCTCACACTCCCCCCCTTCCCAAAGAGGGGAAGTCTGGTGTTTGGTGCAGAGAATCAGCAGAAAGAACTTTCTTTTCCTTTGTTTTTGAGAGCAAGTAACCTCTGGTGTAGTTTGCTGTTGACAGAACCCATAAGGAAAGAAAAGGTCAGGGAAGGAGGGAAAACCACAGGCCTAGTAGGAAAGAAACAGGATAGTTTCATCATGTGCAGGATGAACTGAAGGTGACAGCTGAAATCTCAAGGGAACCATGAGGAAGAGATGGCAGAGAGGAAGGTGCAGCAGTGGAGAAAGGGGACAGGAAGGTCAGTTAGAGAACTGCAGGAGGTTCATCCCAATAACAGGCAGGAGGAGGTGAACGTGGGGAGCTGGAGATGTGTTGGTAGGAAACGTCAGGCTCTACGTCCATTGAGAGTCACAAAAGGCAACCCTGAGGCAACAGGGGACCTCACAAGACTGAGAAAAAGTAGACAACACAGGTGCAAGTTTCCTTGCACTTTTGAGGCACAAACCCACCAGAGGAAGAAGGCAAAGAGCGAGACGAGGAGAGAATTGTAAAACGCCAAGGGCAGCGTCTCCAGGAGGGACGCCAGAAGAACCTGGTGAGGAGGCGCAGAGCAGGAGCCTTGTGGGGATGCTGTACGATGCTCTGCAGGGCGAGAGGGCGGCGCTCTGGGAGAGGGGAGGCTTCGAGGGGCTGAACAGCCAAAAGCAGCCGGCACCGGGCTCACTTAGGTGAGAGGTGCGGGGCAGGGGGAGCCGGCCAGCGGGGCAGGGCCGGGGGAGGCCGGCAAGGTGTGAAGGCGCGGACACCTGGGCAGGGCAGGGCAGGGCCGGGCGGCGGCGCCCGAGGAGCCCGCGGGCGCTGGCGGGGGAAGAGGGTGAGGGCGGCCCCTTCCCTCCCTGCTGCCCCCGCCGCGGGCCGGGCCGGGCCGGGCCGCCTCTCACCTGTGTCGAGGTTGAAGGAGATGCGGGCCTCGGCGAGGTAGGGGGTGTCGCTCTTGGAGCGGACGCGGCGGATGGGTCTGCGGTCGATGTCCTCCTCGGAAGATGCCGCCATTAATGTGGGCACGGTGAGCAGCGTGGCCCGGCGAGCTGGCGAGGGCGAGCGGCGGCGCGGGGCGGCCGGGCGAGGAGGGGGCGGAGGGGGAGAGAGGGGAAGGGAGGAGGGAGAGAGGCGCGGGGAGGGGGAGGGGAGGACGGGGAAGGAGAGAGGGAGAGAGGGAAAGGGAGAAAGGAGCGCGGGGAGGGAGGGGAGAGACAGGGAAAACCCGTCAAGGATCTGCGGACGGGAGCGACCGCGGCGGCCCTGCCCGCTGCCCCCGCCGTGTCCCGCCCGCTTTCGCTCCGGGCAGACGGAGCGGTGACCCCTGTACCCAGCCCTGCCTGCCCCCCCCGGGCACGGTCCCGGCAGAGGGGATTTCCCGCCCCCAGGGGAGGGTCCCGGCGGAGGTGGTTTCCTCCCCCCCGCTCCAAGCAGGTGCCACACGCCGCCAGTGGGCCTGGCTGGCCGAGGTGCCACCGCGCAGCGAGCCTGGCACCCCGGATTGCTCTCTGCAAGCCTAGGGCATCCCAAAACTCACAGCACAGCTGGATCAAGACTTGGTGCGATGTCTAATGGTGCATCCCTTCACCTCCTTCTCCTCTTTCCTTGGGCAACCCCGTGATGTAAAGAGGAATAATGTACCATGCCTTGGCAGTTTAAAATGCCGAGTAGACTGATGAGCCCACACTCAGCGTTTAGAAGTGACCATCACTTAAAGCCTGGGACTCATATTCCAGCAGGTCTTTGAGAAAAATGTGACCATAGGCAAAAATTAATTACTCTGTTCTTCATCTGCAAACTGGGGACAGTGTTTTGTGGCATCTCTGTTTCTCTAGTAATCAGCTCTTCATGCTGATGGTCTTACCCTGTGGTTTGTAGGCTACCTGCCACATTAGGGCTCTAATTTCAGTTGGGACCGCTAGATGTTAGTGTAATGTAAATAATTAAAAATGCTATTTCAAAGTAAAATATAGCACAAAAGGACTACATAAAGTGATAGCTAGACACTTAAAATATACATAGAATAGGCTGAGTCGGAAGGGACCCATATGGATCACAGAGTCCAACTCCTGGCCCTGTGCAGGACACCCCAAGAGTCACACCACATGCCTGAGAGCACTGTCCAAATATTTCTTGAACTCAGACAGGCTTGGTGTTGTTACCACTTCCCTGGGGAGCCTGTTCCAGTGCCCAGCCACCTTTTGGGTAAAGAACCTTTTCCTGATACATGCATGGGAGTGTAATAGTTCACCCCATTTAATTCAGTATTTTTTAAAATAAACCAGCCTGCCTAAAGTCACTAAGTTGTCATTACTTCCAAAATCTTTTGGTTTTGTCAACCTCAATGAGAAAAAAAGATCAGGGAAAGAATACCCGCCCTCAGTAATTCTGAAGGCAGCAATAGTAACATCAGGTGGTCTGAATTTTGAAGGACAGCTCTCTTACTCATTTCTGCAGAACGAGGAGTTTTCTCTTGCACTTTTGCCAGTTGATCCTATAGAGGTTTTAGGGCATGCTGGATGTTCTTCCATGGTTGTAATATTAGCTAAGTCTGCTGTTAGCTCTAATCCCTTCGTAAATGTTCACAAGATGTTTCTGTGTGCCTAGAGTGGGTAAGATATATTTGGTTTGCAAAACTATTCTATTTTGCTCTGATCTCACTGACTTACTGTGACTAAAACAGGGGAAAAAATTTAGTTAGTACTTGCAGGAGAATTTTGAAAAGGATCCCTGTTCATACATATGCAGGTGCTTGTAGATAGGCAGGCATGACATCTTTGGATGTCTGCTGAACCACCATATCACTTGTGAACCATCTGGTCCATCTGCATCTTAGAAAAAAAAAAAAAAAAAAGTCTTTAATTAACATCCTATGATGTTTGGGGAAGGTATGGTCTTACCATTATCAAGGTTGAAGCAGATCCTAGCTTCTTCCAAGTAAGGGGTGTCACTCTTAGACCGGAGTCTTCTGATGGGTCTCCGGTCTATGTCATCCTCAGAGGTTGCTGTCACCAGAGTGGGCACGGTGAGAAGAGTTGCCCGACGAGCTGGTAAGAAAGCACAAATGAAGAAGAGAATATCAGGAGAAAGGAGAAATGAAAAGGAGAAAGAAGAGGGAGAAAAAGAAAAAAAATAAAAAAAAAAGGGAAGAAAAGTGAAAGACAATCACTCAATGGAACAGAGGATCTGTAGCAGGTAGTAGAATAGGCTGTTTGCTGTGATGTCCTTTCCTCACATGCTGCAGAATTTAAGGGCTTCACTGAATGATGCCAAGAAAAGACTGCTGTCTTGTGCATCACAAAGGCACAAGTTGCTGCCCCAGATTGCATGTTCAAAGTTCCTATTTTTGCCTCTTAAATCACTCTTTTCTCAACTTCTCAACAGCTGCAATCTCTCTTTTCCTGAATGCTGTTTTTGAGGCTGCTATGCCTGAGTAGTGGAAGTATCTAAGTGGTTGCTTAATTTGTAGAAATCAGTGGAAGATGTGCTTGGAACACGACATGATGCCTACAGCAACTATTCTAAAACTCAGTTTCATGTTCTCTTGACTTGGGCACTCAAAATAAATGGCTACTTTTTGCTCTTGATCATTTTGTCTTATTTGTGAAACAGGGAGAATCATTCTTTTCTTTCAGTAGGAATTCCAAGAAGATATAAATCCATTAATATTGTAAAGTATTCATATACTTTAGTGGAGCACTGATGAAAAGTTCATAAGGAAATTAAGATTTCTCTCTTCTGAACATGATTTAAATAGCTTGGGGCCATGCATTCAAGGAGGAGAAAGCAAAATATTTAATACTGGCTCATTAAGTGAGCACTGCCCACTCCATGTACTGATGAAGCAAATGGTAGGATGGTAAAAAATTACTGTGTCATCATGCAGTGAGAAGCCATACTATAATACATATGTATTAGGAGACTGAATTAAAGTTGCGAAGACAATCTTCATTTGGACATTGCTTAAGTATTTAGCACTGGACCTTACAGCCTTGATAATGTCCCTTTAATGTAGGTGTTTTTTATGTGAAATGTAGTTATGAGTGGCTGTTGAATGCTTTGGGCACTGAGCCTGTAAATTACAAATCACAAGCAGAAGAGCCTCTATAAATATACCCGCCTCAACTGCCTCTCTGAGTAGATAAGGACTATCACAAATGCTAGATGGGATCTGGCTGATCACTGAAAGCATGAGCACCATGCACAAGTACTTTCTCAGTGTGTTTCTTTCCCCTCTGCCTCATATATAACCTGAAAGAGAATTTCAGCTGGAAAGCACGTCTGTGCCCTCAGTGTAGGACTACTAACATTAACTTTCATGTGGGACCCTGTATGAGCCTGGGAGCCTAAACCTTGCATGTTTTTTGCTGCTTGGACATTATCTGGCATAACAGTCTTTATCTCAGAGCTTTCGTAGAGCACCACACTTCAAATAACTAAAAATGAACTATATTTTCCCACTGGGATTGGAGAGCATGACTGATAGTGACTAAGTGCATATTCTGCAACCTACTGTGATTCTTTCTTGTAAAAGTTTTTTAGAATTTCAAAGAAAACCTGTCAATCAGAAGCCTTCAGATGCCTAAAACCTGACTTAGGTGTTAGGTATGATAGCATATAATTACTATGAGTTAACAGAAGCTGTCACACTCTATTTTTCAATTTGCAGAATTATGCAGTTTACTAAACAAGTAAATCTGCCCTGTTGAAGGCAGTGGTTATTTCTGGTCTCACTTACTTGTTTTCTGTTTTGAAATAGATTTCTTTCAAGTTTTTGCTCATTTCTAACCTAGCATTTGCATTTGAAGTAAACACAAAGGGCAAGAGTTGAAATTGATTTAATGAGGTCAACTATTTCGATTAAGCTAAAGCAAACACTGCAAATAGGCTGTAAACCATTACTCCCTTATGATAGGGAAGTACAGTAATGAAGATAAAAGAGAATGGAAAATTTCTGCTACAGAAAATTTTGTGTCTTCGAATTTACACTGAAGGAAGATTTATCTGTATACAAAGCCATCACTGTAAAAATCATCTCATAAAGCAATGATGTAAATGATTTGTCTTTTAAAACCGGTGTGATCTAGCTGTAGATAAATTCTGTGAAAGGGGTCCCATGCATTTCAGGGCTAGCACAGGTTTATAGCACAGGAATCTATTTGAAAAGAAATCCCAGCACCAAATTGTGTACACTTTTTACAGTAAACAGAGAATAAGAGTAGGCTTTTCTATATAATTGTTTATAAATAATTTTTACCTTTTGGGTCAAAATATTGGCATCTGGCTTGTATTCATTTTCACTGGAGGTAGGCGGATGCTAGAAAATGTTTCTTGGAGTAATCATTATGTATTACTTTGACAACCGTGATTATCTCCCCTTTGTGTATATTACCAAAAGGAGTTTTCAAGAATGACTGGTTATTCTAGGTAAACATTGAAAAAATGTCAGAGTAAGCTAATAAGCATTAAAAAAGATTTTCAATAAAACCTAAGATCAATTCTTACACAGCCACAGAACTGGAAAGTACAGCTGATCACATCCTGATATCTATAGAGTAATACTAAATATTTATGCTTACCATGAATATACTCACTCTTTTCCTAACCATAATCCATAGCAGTCCTTATTTTGAGAATGACTTACCATATATATTTTTTAGTAAAATTGTGGATATTTGCCCAATGAGACCATAGGGTCCATCACAGATAATCCACCAGTATCTCTTGCTTCAGCTGTTCTTAAACCAGATCAGACTCTGGGACACATTTTTAGGAGATAATTTTTCAGGAAAATTTGAAAGTGTCCTCATGAAAGTCTTGGAGCAATGGAGTGACATTACAATACACATTAAGGGGCCTACTTATGCTGCAAATGGATTTGAGACCAGTGTCCAAGACCTCATTTTAAGCAGTCACTGTAACAGCATACAGAAGGCAAATCAGCCATTCTGTTAAATTCTTTCATTCTCTTTGCATCATTCCTCATAGGGTTCTGCCACCATCAGCACACTGTGGCAACGTCCTGTCTGGTACTTGTTAGAAAGGGGAAAAGTTGCTTATCAAGGGAAAAATACCTTAAAAATATAAATGCTGTAATGTAGGTTGTATGACACCTTAGAACTGCTGTATATAATCTCCCATTTGTTGTCTCCAAATATTATATGTTACTGAAGTAGAACACAAGTATGTGTTTGGGAGAAGGGAATGTAAAATATGTAAATTTTTATATTGCATGTTCAAAGGCATTTTGAAGATATAATTTCAATATATTTGGTTAAATCTGCATCTGGCCCAATTTTGGAACACTGTTTGAAATAACTGAAAACATAGGGGGTGATTTGCGAAGAATTTTTTATGGCTTCCATTTTTTCCATTAAAATACTTTCCCACAGATTTTAATAAAAATATTACTACTATTTTTTGTTTGCCAAGAAATACCTTTATGTTATTTATTATTTTTTAAAGAGCATTATTTAGAAAAATTATGAACATTTTTAGTCAGAAAAAATTTGAAATTTTGAAATGACATATTCCTAAAAATTAGTTGGAGAAAATATGATATATTAATCTAGATTTTTCCATACACTGTTATCAATCATATTTTATTAAAATGTTTTAAAAATATCTCTTTAGTGACACAGGTACACTGATCATTTTTGACTCAGTAAGGTCAATAGAAAGCCTCATTTGCATAGAAGATTTTGGCCTCAAAATGGCAAAAACTTTCAAAACTTGATGATTTTAATCTTAGTACAGGCAAAGTGCTAAAATGTTTCTTCTTGGAGATGTCTAGGCCTACATACATTGGAAAGGATTTGTTTCTGATGGGTATAATCATAAGCAACTTTAAATGACATTGAAATAGCCATAAGGGGATGCTTTTTTACATCAGGAATCTTCAAGGCTTTCTTGAGGAAAACCCCATTTCTCAGGGCAAAGTTTGAATGACTTTGTAGAATACCTATGTAAATATTTTAATTGCAGTGCTATTGTTGCTGATTGAATAGGATTCTTCTTTCTTGCTACATTTTTTTCATAAGAGAAACATATTAGTTTCTTACTCAGTTCTCCTTCACATTTCCGTGAAGAGGGCTCACCATGATGTAACGTAGATAATACATACAAAAATGTATTTTTGGCTACATGGAAGCTTTAAAAACTTGACTTCAGGTACATTTTGATACATCTAGCACATGATATCCCACATGAGCTAAAAAAAAAAAATAATTCCTTAAAGACAGACCAGGAAATGGGTCCAATTGGATGTTTACCAGGAAAAAAAGTCTTTTAGTCTGATTTAATGCCAGTGCACTTTATCAGCTGCATTTAAAACAGGACAAAAGGACAACATTTGGAGGATTAGATTTGGGAAATGGGGTATGACTGACAGGGGAGCCAGAGACAGAACATGTGGAGAGGACATAAATTGTCATTTATGAAGAATGATTTATAGGCTTCTGTCTCCCAGATAAACACAGAAGCACATGCATATGGATTTCTCCATGGCTCTAAAGCAAAGCTGTTGAAATATTTTTTGATGGGCATCAGTAAGTACTTAGATGCATCATATCAAGAACAGGCCTGAAGGCTGCAAACAATGGTAACCATGCAAAAAGACATCCACATTTAGTCACATGCTCATTCCACTGGTTTGGGATATTTGGGTAGGAATATGCACAATATGCCTAACTGCTGTTTTCTGTGCATTGTAGACAAAACATGGTTGTTCCTCTACCATTGTGTCCAAAGGCATAGGCTGTTTGGAAATTCTCTATAAGGGAGATATGCCAGAATAGGTGGTGGAAGGGGAACTTAAAAAAGTTTTAAAAGGATAAGGAAAAGGTTGATGTTGATCAGTTACTTAATGGGATTTAAAGGAGGGGAAATTTTATCAGGATTGGGTTTTGCTGCAGGCACCATGCACATTTGCTGTTACTAATTCTTCTGATACTGAAGTTATTATTCTAAGAAGTAGTGACATCACATAAATAAAAAAGGACCTGGAAAATATCATAGCCCTGAAAATATGTGAATTTATAGGATGAGTTAATCATATAATTTTGGCGGATGGAGGAACATCTGCAGTGGAATGATTATGGATTAGGATCTGGGGATACTGCAGCAATATATTTTTATTTTTATAAAACACTGTACTTAATCTAATATGCAAAAGCAAAAGGAAAGTAGCACTGAAGTTTCAACAGTGATTAAAGTCAAACATCTAGAATAAATCAACATTGTCTGATTTAAAATAAATGAGCAACAATGAAGCACAGTGAAATAAATATATTGCGGACACAGAGAATGACAGGAAAATGTGGAACTAAAACTATACCCAGGAGTATTTTATTAAACCTGCAAAACTGATCAAGAAAAATGATTTCCTGAAATTTTTTGAGCAATCATTCCCTATGTGTTTACACAATCTTGTGCATCTATTACCCTTGGCCATATGTACTGTATTTTTTTCTCCTTTACATTTTTTATTCATTCCTTACATTCATCAAGTAAATTGCAGGAATGTTGCAACCAGTGAAAGCAAACCTCATGTAAGTGGATCTTTAACTTATTTATAGATACAAAAGATAGTTTAAGATAAGCCTTCAAGAGAGTTTTGTTCAGTTATTTAAATATACACAGCATATCTTGCCAAATAGCCTGGCAAGCAACTTCCTGGTATTTAGGAGCATCTTGAAAATAATTAATGCAGTTAATTTTAAGCAGGTGTTGCCCTGCTCGTGTGAAAGGATATAAGACTGGAAAAGTGGATGCACAGCTCTCTAGGAAATTAGAAACAATTTTTTCCTTGAGCCAGAAGTCACGTGGCAGCTGAACCCAGACTCCCAGCAGGGACCAGAGAGTCCTGCTGTGGTGCAGAGGTAGACTCCTGCAGCCCAGAATGGCATCTTGACAACACAATGTCTATCCCATCCCATCAGGTTGTTGTGTGGGTTTGCTGCAGGCACCAATAGAGATGGTGAGTCTTAGGACACCTACTGTCGGATTCATGGCTGCAGAGAAGTGCTACTCACTGTCTGCGATGGGCAACTCTCCCTTTATGGTAGTACCTAAAGTCTTCACTCATAATGTACTAGGCAGAAATCATTCTGCTCTCTTATAGTTCATCCAGGGGCTCAGAGGGAGAGGTTCCTCTAAATCCTGAAAAGCCTAGGTGAGAGCTAGGTACCAACAGCTAGAGTTCTGCGTGCCATCCCTGCATGCAGTTAAGTTGGCTATGCTCGAGGCAGGCTCTCTGGCATGGTATAGCTGTGTGAGAGGCTTGAGAAGCCCCAAGCAGCTTTGAAGCTTTTTGAGAAAGCAGCAAGAATCCTCAGCAGCTGCTTCCTCCCTGCTTTTGGAGATACATCTACCCTGAGGCCATTGCCCATTTGCTAAGCAAGTGTGCCTGTGGCTGGCTACGTTCCTCACATCCAGGCTGCTGACTTTCTATCTTGTATCATACCTGCCTCATCACCATGGACTTGTCTGATGATCTGAACTCTTGGCTGAACCTGATGACTGTCACTAAACTTGCCCAGCTCATGTCCTGCAGTGCTTTACCTCTCATAGGTGAGGACTGATGCCTTGCCCATTTTGCTGACTTTGGGCTTACTTTCCCTTACGGACCAGCTCACTTCTGCTGCTCCTCAGTGCCTGCCTGCTCAGCTCTTTCAAATATGAGGTCTTTCTTTGCATGCCCCAAAGCATGACTTTCAAGTAGAACTTCAAGATCAAAGCTGATGTTTCTCCAAAGTAGGCCCTAGCCAAGTGATCTGCACATTTACAGCTTTGGATTACAGCTTGACCTGTTTGGAGGAAGTTACTCCCTTTTCTGAATTAGGTCCTATCTTGCCAGTCAACACGTGATTCCTCGATGCAAACAAATGCCATCAGCACAGGCATCATTCACTCAAGTTTGCTATCTAGGCTTTCATAATCAGTAGAGAGGCAAGATTTATATTAACCCAGGGAAGATGTCTAAAGTGAACCCTGCTCTTAAAATGACTGTTTCTCTCCACTGATACAGGCCGTGCTAGTCAGAACTCTAAGGTGGAAATGTCGTCACTGAGGTTACCTACGGGATAAATGAGCTGAAAATCCTATTCCGGGCCCCATTATATACTTTCAGCCCTTGCAGCTGAAAGCCATGATAGATTTGTATTTATAATACATTTGCAGCCAAAAGTAACCAGTATCTTCCACACGCTTCAAAGGGAGAAGGATTTTTTGAAAATTAAAGTCTGGCTTCATGCTTAGATTTCAGATTCAGGCTTTCCTAGGGCAAGGGGCTGGATCCAGGGGATCGCAGTCCTTTCTTTCCTGTTTCTGATTTGCAGATGCGTCACCAGGCATTACGCACTTGGCAAGGACACCCCAGCAGCTCCTAGATTCCAACATACGGCTACAGAAGAGACAGTTAGGGAGGGCTGCAGAGCTTAGGATATTTCTGGCTTGTATTTAAAGACTAGAGCCAGCTGGCTTCATTTACCAAGTTTTCTAAATCTAGCTAATCCTACTGTCAGATCCAGCTTTTGTGACTTTTCCATCCCTCCTGCTTCACTTTCCTTGGAGGAAACAGGGAACAGCTGTTGGAACAGCAGATACAGCCTGAATGGCCAAACACTCTCTTTTCTGTGCTCAGCCCATCAAAGTGAGGTGATGGCTGCTGCTTCAGAGGAGAGGGTGGAAGAGGTGGCAGCTGAAAAGGTAACACCTCTTTCCTCCTACCCTACTACAGCAAAGGCAGTTCTGCAGCTTTCTGCAGGAGTAGGGACAAGGTGTGGGTGTTAGTGCAGGCAGCAAGGGATAGAGAACCGGATGGTTAGTTGCTGGAGGACAAAGCCCTGTTTTAGTCTATTTGCCGAGGTCAAAGTATCCTGCATTCAACTACACAAGACCTGAGGTAGGCTGAGATTTGATATCATCGGCTATCAATGCCACCATAGCTCTTTGAGTTCCTTCCCAACATTTTGTAGTCCTATTCCTCCCTTTCTCTTCCACTCATAAGGCATGGGTACAGATAAGAATGAGTGCTTTACAGCTGCTATTTGCAACATTGTCCTATAATGTGAAAACAATGGAGTTTTTTTCTTGATCTGAAAAATTAAAAGGCAGATATCTTCAAATCTCACAGAAAGAGTTAAGTGGGTCATAAACCCCCATTCTACAGTTTGTAAACAGAGCACTTTGGAATGCAATAGCTAATAATATAAGTAAAGTAATAATAATACATATAAATGTGTTCTGATGTTGGTTTTAATTAAATGGCAGAATTCTGTAGTCTTCTTGCACTCAATTCTGTTGTAATGCAGTTTAAATGCATATACACATGGTGTTTGATAGTGTGATTTGCTAATAGCGTCATATTATTATATTAACATCAAATAGTTACTTGTAATACCATTAGGTAGATCTGATGACAACACTTTCTTGCAAACCTTTTATTGAGTTCTATACTAGCTACTTGAGCTATCCTATTTATAGTGGATGAGTGCCTCACATTCAGTGTATTTTTTTGTTGGGGGGCGAGGAGTGTCAGAAAGTTAAAGCTAGTGCAGTTAGCCTGTTTCTCGGAAGGTGGATAAGGAAAGAAATATGTTATTTTCGCTCATGTTTGGAGAAATTGTGCAATTATCTCATATAGAAATGCCTGTTTTTTGTAAGATGACCTTAAAATTTCATATAAGGTACAAGGACAAGAGGAGTTACCACAGCTGTAGAGGCAGCATGAATGCACACTCGATAGGGTTGAGTTCCTTGTCCTGTACAAGTGTTAAAATATCTGAGAGAAAGGAGATACTGCCATCAATATCCCAAGATATATTGCCAAGAAGTTTGGGGCTAAGGATGGCAATAAGGGTATTTGCTGCAGGAAACTTTGATGATGAAATTCTTCTGGAGACTTATCATTTGGCCCTCTCTGCACACTTCATCTCTCACATGCTACTGCTAGTGTGGTTGTTCATCTGTTCTTCCCCTCAAGCACCTCACCTGCCAGGGGGCTGCTGTGTTGCAGCGTTTGAGAATGCAGAGCAGAAACATTGTCACTTCTGTGCTCAGAGCAATTTCCCTTATGGGCACTCAGCTCATTGGAAAGCAACTGACCTCAAGCACAAATTGATGAAGAGAGGGGACATTATTAGAGTTTAGGGAAGAGGTCTCTCAAGCATGTGAGGTGAGATGTGAAGGACAGAAGCTGAGGAAAATGCAGTGAAAGGAGCAAAGAGAAGGGTGAGAAGGGGAAGGGGCAGAGCCTAAGTGCAGCATGGCATTTCAGTCAGTGTACTGTTTCCAGATGCAGAGGTAATTAGGGTTTGGGACACTGGTGCACAGTGGAAGCATGTAATTGGTGACTTCCATAAAATATTCATGAGCAGGGTAACAAAAAAAAAAAAAAATCTAAGTTTCAGTGCTTATTCTTGTTCGTTTTGGCCAAGAAGTCCATGTGACAGATCTACAGATCATCTCCCTGCTGATGACTTTTTTATCAAGGAATACAGTTCTGCATAATGGATTTTTTTTTCCTTCTTTTTGCTTTTGATAAAAGGAAAATAATTGCATTAAAATGAAGAATCAACCAGGTGCTAATGTTACATTATAGTCATGCACCTAACTGATCAGTACGAGCATTTCTGTATGTGCCAGAAATATAATTTCTTCAAGTATGGGTAAGATAATGATTTTTTCCCTTGCCTGCTTGGAAATACAGTCAGTGAAGGTTGCCTACACAATTCTTACTCGTCACATGACTATAATATACTTTCATTGCATGAATACATATTCCTTCTTCCACAGTTGTCTCTGTACATTGCAGTGCACAGGGATACTTTTGAAAATTTGCTATAGCTTGTAAAGCAGTAAGTCGTAGATTCCTGAATTTTAGGTTCTGTGGAATAGAAGTGGTTTGTTCTCATAGAGATATCATAGAATGATTAAGATTGGAAGGGACAACAGGAGGTCATTAAAGATTTCAGTGTTACTTCTGTAGCAATGCCCAGGTGTCTGTTGCATTTTAGATGGAGAAAAAGCCATCAAAATCAGCCATTTCCCTCAGCCAATTTTTTTTTTCCCTGATTTGAGGTGCTTAGCATTTGTTTCTGTTGTTCAATGCAGGAGGCTGTGCTGTGACAAAAAAAGGTTTTCTGCAACTCGTACAGATTAAGGTATGTCATAACAACTGCGGGAGCAGCTAGGCAAGGCAGCATGTGTTAGGCAGCAGCATCTCAGCTGAGTTAAAGGTTAAAGGTGGTACTGACCCCCCTGTATCTTGGGTTGATGGCATTGCCCTGGGTGGATTAGGTCTTGCTCTGGGAGAATGGCACCCAGAGGGAAGGCCAGACTCTGTTGGCCAGACTTTGAATTTGATTAGCAACTGATGAAATTAATGGTGAAAGGAAGATGGATCCCATTTTCAGAGAACAGGCAGTATGTAAAACCAAAAATGGCTCTTAGAACTACTTGGCTCCAACAGGCTTCTTCAATTTAATATGGTGTTTAAAGTTTAAGCCACAAAAAACCCCTTCTCTCTGAAATTGCAAGTTTTCTCCCAAAATAGAGCTGGTGAGAAAAATGTGAGCTGACTTTACCAAAAATATCATCTATGTCGTGAACGAGTCTCAGCTACAAAGCTTGGTTACTCTTCCTCTCTCTCACCCTGCTGCTGCTCTGTGGGGGCCAGCATTTCGCAGGGGACAGGTGCAGACCAGTGAGAGCCTGTGGTTTGCACTGTGTGGGGAACTGCCTCAGGGCTTTCCCAAACCAGTTTTTCCTGCAGCACTGAATAACAGCACCTTATGATCCTGACAGCAGTGATAAGCCAGGAGGAAGGGGAAGGAGACCAGAGGCTTATACAGCAAGCTGTGGGCCATTGCTCTCCCCTCTGCCTTGTCCATTTGGGTTCCGCAGCACCAGAGCCTGGGTCTTCACAGTTCTTTTTGCTCCGTCTGTACACCCAACAGCTCTCACAGCTTTTCCTTATCCTCTCACAGGGCAGATCAACCCTACCATTACTCTTCTTGTAATCCCTTTTAAACCCCAAGTGTTTTGAAGGCCTTTCCCTGTGCCCTCTCAACACTTAAGTAGGCCAGTGACTGACCCTTATCTGACATTTTAACTGTACAGTTAAAATAGCCATTTTCTGAATCAGTGGCACAGTTTCTTACCTTGGGCTCCTTGACTGTAAAACAGTCTGTGAGCAGACTCGACATCCAAAAAGTAGTCCATTTTGAAGGAACTTTATGTACAATAGTCCGGTATGGATGATCAGTCAGATTCCTAGGAAAGATTACAGAGATGTCAGACAGAAAAAAGCTTGTGAATTTCTTTGTGGAAAGAACTGTGTAGGCAGTCACTAAAATGCTTCATTTGGCATATTAGGGTCAAAGTATTTTCAAGTCACTATTCATAGAACTTCATAAGCATCCTTTTCTATTTTAGGATGTTTGATTCAAATCCTTCTCTAAAGACAAAACCAGAAGTCCTACTGCAGTATTAGCAAGATTCCTAGAAGTATCCCAGTACAAGCACCTATAGTCTAGCCACAGTCTCTGTATCTTAATACATATACTTGGATTCATCTGCCTGTTACATTTACTCTTAGAAAGAAGAACCAGAAAAGGGACACGGACAGGGACCTCCTTTAGCCAGATTCACAGCCGGCATCTCTGAGTAGGCACTACTATAACAGACTACATTAAAGATAGTATTTGTGCCACTTATGCCAAAACATTGCACTAGAAAGAAAGACACAGTGTTCTCGATATTTCACTCCACCTAAATGACCAGAAGCCAACCTTGCCTTCCCTCTCTCTGCTTGCTGATCAGAAGCAGCAACAGAACCATCAGTTCTAAAAGTTGTGGTGAGAGCAGTCATTAAGAAATTCTAGGCTACGCCTAGCACTGTTTCATAGCTAAGGTTTATATTTTTTGCATACTTCAGTACCTCAGATCTGTCTAGATCCTAGATTACAACTGTCCAAGATGTACACAATCAGGTTTGCCTTTGCCAGCCAGAGTTCCTGGAATGATGTACATTATTGCGACCCTTCTCCAGCTTTATTGCTACCTTCTGCATATTATTATACCCTGAACAACTCACACAAAAAACAGGATTTGCAGAAAACACACAATCCAGTTCTCTCACTCACATCTCAGTTCACCATGGCATATAATCATAAGCATACAAACAACTCTGAACAATGTCTATTTCAAGACAGACACACAAAAATACCTCTAGTCCTTTTCCTTGCAAACCTAGCAGAAAGGTTTGTAGCAGGGAGTCTGACTCGATTCAAGCAATTCCTTTAATTACGCTGGAAAAAATAGGGAACCAGGTTTCCAAAGCTTTCCCTCTTTCCTTTGATTCAGTTCTCATCAATCAACATGCAGTCCTTTCTAAAATTCAGAAGTCTGTCCTGATGAGAAAACTTTTAAATTCCTGAGCAATTCACTTTACTGTAGCACTCCCAAACCAGAAATGATACTTACTGCAGAGTATCAAGAGCTGCCTGGCAGTGGTGTAAGCTCCAGTAGTTTCAAGGAGGGTTCCTTTGATCTTACTAAATGTCCCCAGTGTAAGCAAACAATTTTGATTGTTTGACTGGAACTCTGATGAATAATGCATAACGTCAACTGGACTTCCTTTATCAGATAAAAATGGCCAGGAGACGTTGTTACTTAGCAACAGGAGGTGACACTACGTTCATCTCCCCCACTCCCCCTCACCCTTCATACTGAAAAATTAAGCCCCTGGTTTTGATTTGATAAAAACTTTCCAATGGAAAAAAAAAAAATCTACATCAAGTTTCCTTAAGAATTTGTTTTTCACTCTGATCTTCCTTGTTGCCTCTGATGTTCTGAGATATTTTTAATGTTTCATAATGATTAACCGTAACATTGTTTTTTGTCTAATAATTTGCTTTCAGTAAGTAAAATACCTACTTTCTTCATGATTTTCCTCAAGGGTAAGGAGATTGTTTTGCTATAAATATAATGTAAATAACATCTTGAGAATAGATTCATTTCTTATCTGCTACTGCTTGTTGGACAAGGCAGACAGAAAAAGCAACATACAAAATGTTTCAGTGATGCTATGAAATATATAGAATATCGAGAAACCTTTCCTATTACAGAATTCCTACTTTAAGTAATTCATTCATTCTTGAAGGAGCCCTAACATTCGATATAAGCATTCTCGAGGAATCATTGCATTTCCTTAAGATACAGCCTTTTATAAAATGCAGAATGTAGCTTTTTTCAGGAAAGGCACATTGATAAAAAGCCAAAGCACTGTGAAAGGTTTTAAAAATAAATAAATAAAATCAGATGCAGAAGATAAGTACTTACCAGTGTTACTGACCTCTTTCCATCCTACTGTCATGGAATAAGACTAAGCAAATGCAACCCAGTCTGTGAGCCAGAATGAACAGCTTCTAATTTTCACTTCAACCTCGAAATCAAGAGTACTGAATAGAGAAAGGTGACGGATCTGCTGTTTTATATTATGATGAAATGAAAGCTCTTAGCACAGATCTGAACAGAACTGCTTTTTTTTATACTACATTAGCCTGCTAATTTGAGGAAAGTGAAAGGCTTTGTTTTACTGTCTTTTATCTGTTCTCTTTGCTACCCCCACAATTTAATTTGCATTTAAAATTATTCTTATGTCTCCACTGCACTCCAAGGTATGGAGCATTTTCTAATCACGATGAATGTTCAGTGTGGTTTTTGTGCAATGGCACTTTTATTCTGAGCCAGAAACATGGTGAGTAATTATAATTGCCAGCTATTTTCTAGAATGGAATACAGAGTGGTTGTCTGATGCAGTTTCTGATTTTTCCTTCATTTAGCAGTACATTGCAACAAACTACTCAGTCAAAGCATCAGTAAAAAAATAAATCAAATAGCACAATGTCATGGCATGATAGCTTAAACATGCATATCTATAGACCATGAAAGCAGAATGTGTTTCTACCAAGATCTTTTCAATTATAATTTGCCTTTCCTGAATTTAAAAGTGAGCTTTGATGGTTAATAAACTGAAATTAGCACAGCTATCTCTTGGTGGCTTCTAGTTCATCTAGTTTAGCATTACTGGAGCTGTGCATTGTTTGGAATTAATTTAATTTAATGGCTAACAAAGACCATGCAATTAAGTTACATAGACATCCCTCACAAGAGGATCAGGACCCTGCTTTTTCCAAAAGTTCTCAGAGTAGTCCCCCAAAAACCTGATTTTGGAAGTGAATCAGAAATTAAGGAAGGCAGTGATAAAGTGATCCTTTGATAAATTTAAAATCAGAAGTTCTGTCAAGACAAGTATCAGGAAGCAATCAGACGTAATCTTCCCATTTTTGCAGATATTCTGCTCAAAAGATCAGATATAAATGCCCTCTGAAATCCACTGCCACCAAACGTTACTGATGTTCAGAACCATGGGTTCTGAAAGACAAGATTTTCTTTTCAGTATCGGAAAACTCTGTATCAGATAGCATAGGAATTTTTTTTTTACTTTTAAGAGGAAACCCAAGAAGATAAATAAACCCTCAGAGTACGGTTTTCTTAGAGAAGGTTAGAAAGTAAGAATCCCTGTGAGCACATTACTTCAGGACATCCCACTCTTACGAGTTTTTATATTCTTCTGCAAAGCACCCAGACAGTATCAAAGATAAGGGTGAGCTACATGAACTCCAGGTACAGTCTGGTATGGCTGTTCCTGCACTAGCATTACAGCAAGTATGGTTGGATTGAGTAGGTGTCTCACCATGGATCTGGTTTATTTAAGAGATATGACAAACATTTTCATTCCTAAACACAATTTAAAGGAAAAGCAGACAGCGAGAACACAGCAAACTCCTTTATTTGCATTTTGGAGAGTTGCTAGCACCTTACTCTTTGCATTTTGAAGAGCTTGTATTTGCTGTGGTGACTACTGAACAACAGGTCCCTCCACACTGTCTTCTGATAATTATTGGATCCATTATCTTATGGACCAGGGGCCAGTTACCTGTTTAGCCCAGCTGATTTTCTTCAGCAGAAAACCAGAAAAAAATAAGAAAGGTTGGCAATACAGAGACGCAGAAGGAAAAATGGAAGACGGGAACCTCACTTGCTCCAAGGATTGTACCTGCTTGTTTGCATGCAATATAGAATAGTTTTTGTTTTTCCTAAGGACACTGAATCTCCCACTCAGGAGGAGACTGAAAAAAATACAAGTTTGCATGCTGGAGAACATTTGATAGCACCTGCCCTTTAGCCTTTGGTGTATCCTTCTGATCCCCTTTGCTATCATCCTTTCAATCTGCGTTGTCATCTTACACCGTAATTGGCAAATACAGTCATTGAAATCACCAGCAGCCTCTCTACTGACCATTGCAAGATCATCCATCTTGATACCTTCATCCATCTCAGGGATTTACAGTTCACTTTAAATTACAGTGCAGCAGTTCTGACAGCTGCTAAGAGCTCTCTCTGACAAGGGAGTACTAAGCAACAAGAAAGGTAACAGTGCCTATATATTTATATGCTTCTGTGGCATTCATCACCATGAGGGGAAATCCTTGCCTGCCTGATTGGAAAGTCTTTAGTGTGATAGTGTGGACTCAGATTTGACCCACAATCCAGAAAACTTGACCTACAGAAAGGGAAATCCATTATCTTCAGTTCAGTTGACAAGCCTACAGGTCTAGAAAAATGTGCAGGTGAAACAGACCTATTTTGAGTTAAGGATGGTCCCCAGATCTTGAGGCTCATTGTGAAAGCTCTGCACAGCTCCTGTGCTAAGGCACGGTGCATTCAGATGTGTACTCTGACTTGGTTTCCAAAGAACAGCAGAGCACCTCAGGGGGTAGGAAGGGAAGGGTGGCAGTAGCCAGAACCAGAAGCCCTAACTCTCTAGCTCTGAATGCTTTCCTGTGTTCTGTCAAGGCCTGAAGCCAAACTTGCGAAACCTCTGCTATTGACTAAACCTCTTATCAGCACAGATCCCTCTTTAGGATAACAGGTGTAGTGGTTTTATAACATAGACAGATATCTATACAGGACTAGACAGAGACTGAACTCTTTGTAAGCTAGACCGTAATACTAACCAACCTCTGATAGAGGAAGACTTGGAAAAATCCTGTTACACTGTGGAAAAATATGAAGCCAAAATTTCTCATCATGAGCTTTAGTAACCTACTGCATCACATTTGACTTTTTCCCAAATTAAAAAAAGAAAACTGACTGAAAAAAAAAAAAATCTCAAGAGGAAAGTAATTGAACACTTGGCATTTAGAAGGACTGAGTAGCCTTCTGGTTCTCCAACAGTCAGATACATGTAGGCATAGGGCTGGGGTTTTTTCCTATCCTGAACTCTCTATTGAGAACATAACTGTTACTGTAATGACTCAGAGCCTTGGAAAAAAAGTCTGCTGCTGACAAACACTAATATTAACCTGAAAGAAAGTGGGAGAGAGAATGTAATGTGTGACTGAAGAAGTGTAGGCAAGGTGATTATTACAGAGAGTTGTTTCCTGAGGGGTACATTCAGAATAAAGGAAGAATATAAAAGTTTAAACCCCTAAGCTGTGAAGAATGTGGGTTTTTTTAAATCATAATTATTAGTCTTGTACTTAGATATGTTAAAAAGAGAGGATTGCTAGCAAAATTAAGACACAAATATATTCTCTATTTCTTATTTGTAAGGCAAGACAGATATTATGATCCATACAACAAACAATAAAACACAAAAATATTCAAATGAGGGTTACAGATGGTTTACAGTATGAGAGACTAACACTGATGTTTTCAGAAGTTTCTACAAATTTTGTTCATCTTGGGGTCCTCAGGCTGAAACCAAAAGAATTTTAAGAAGGAATTTTGAGAGAACTGTCTTAGAAATTTTAAGAGAGCTGCCCAGAAGAAGAGGCACTTCCAGTGCCATGGTATTTACTTTTAATACTTCTGCCAAAAAAATTATCAATATTCAGAAACATTGAAGAGAACATAAAGGTAGCTCTGGCTCTTGAAATCAGTGGAAGATTTTATTTGTGTTTTTGTAGCATCAGAGTCACCTTCTTCTTATTTATCTCCAAAGCAGGAACTGTATGGATTCCAATGCAGAAGATATGAGCTTGAAAGGAGAAAGCTTCAGCATCCTGTAGCATGAGCAAGAAGTTCAAGAAGTTGCTAGTGGAAAAAATCTTAAAAGTGCTGTCATAGAGAACAAAGGTTAGCTATCCTGCATAGTAAAAGTCTGTTCTAAGATGATGTATGGCAGTTTGATATGTCTTCATTTGAGGGAGGAAAGGTTGAAGTCATAATTATATGATAAACAGAGAAGAGAGAATTTGGGAGCACACGTAATCTAAAGCCTAATTCTCCAGTCCTTATACAGGCAGAAATACTTCTGCATTAATAGACCTTCGTCATTTTCCTCAATTACATGACCAGATTTATTTTTTTTTTCTATAACGAACTACACACGAATGGAAGAAAAGGAACTTTCCCTAATTCACTGCTGCGGCTGATTTGGTGGAAGTAGAGAAACACAGAGCTATCTATAGCAGGGAAAGTGAAGGAAACTAGTAAAATAGATGTTTGGGGTAAGCATTCCACCACTGCCCCACCAGCATGCCGCAATTTTGGAGGTGGAGGCATCCCTTTGGACTTCCTGCTCACTTTTCTAGGAGTTCTGGCTAAGGAACTTTAAAAGGATCTAAATGGGCAGCTGGAAATGAAGACAGACAACAAAATCATTCATTCTCTGTGCCCTCCTGGGACTGAACAGTCATCAAAGCCTGAGCTGTTCTCCATGCAAAGGACCAAATGGCTGGTCCAATACGTAATAGGGAATGCCTTTAATTTGCACTAACACAAGTGTTTATGATCTTAGTCTTAACCTTCATTGAAAAAAACAAGGAAAACCAGCACAGGGAAACTGGAAACAAATGTATGCTTAATGACTCCTGATATGGTTTGAGAAATTGTGCTGGAAGGTGATCATTTGTAAATCTGGTTTCAGTTGGTTGGTGGTTTAAATGGGATAAACAATCTGAAGTAACTGAGCAGCTGGACATAAATCCAGTAAATATGATTGCATTCAATAAAAATCTAAGATTTGCAATCTGACTAGAACAAAATCAAATAACTTCTTGCTGATTGACTTTATATAAGGCAAAGACATAACTATTAATGAATCTACAAGGTGTAGTTCTCAACAACATGATTTGTTTTAATATTCATAGGGCACTGTGCATACATAGCTAACATATATGAATGCCATTCTCTGAATAATTTACATTAAAATCATAGAATCGTGTAATGGTTTGGGTTGGAAGGGACCTTAAAGATCATCTAGTTCCAACCCTCCTGCCATGGGCAGGGACATCTTCCCATAGAGCAGATAGCTCAAAGCCCCATCCAGTCCGACCCTAAACACTGCTAGGGTTGGGGCATCCACCGCTTCTCTGGGCAACCTATTCCAATGCCTCACCACCTTCCAGTGCCTCACCACCTTCATGGTAAAGAATTTCTTCATAATCTAAACCTCCCCTCTTTAAGTTAAAAGCCATTGCCCCTTGTCTTATCGCTACATGTCCTTCTCAGAAGCCCCTCTCCATCTCTCTTGCAGGCCCCCTGTAGGTACTGGAGGGCTGCATCAAGGTCTCCCCAGAATCTTCTCTTCTCCAGGCTGAACAACCCAACTTTCTCAGCCTGTCTTCACAGGGGAGGTGCTCCAGTCCTTTCAGCATCTTTGTGGCCTCCTCTGGACTTGCTGCAACAGGTCTGTGTCCTTCTTTTATTGGGGGCTCCCAATCTCCTTTTCTGTTTTTGTACAGTGTTATGGTCCAAAAGCAGCATCAATTTCTGTTATGGTTTGGCCTAAGGTTTTTAAGATTAACTTCCCTAATATGACTGATCAACAATGACAGCTCCAGAAAAAACATCCACCTGTCTTATGTTTCCAACCCTATGTTGGTCTGGAGCTACTGAGTAACCACATCTTTTGCAACGGGAACATTTACAGGAATTGTAATGAAACAGGTGAATGTAATTGACAAAGTCATCCAAATACCTTGAGTATTCTCAGACATATATTATTGTACCTGACTATTAGAGTTTTTCCAAAGTTTGCAGGTACCTTAAACTTAGTTTGGATGAACTTTTTTTTTTCTGCACAAGTTGTGTATTTTTCTGTGGGTTTTTTTATATGTAGGTATATCCAACTACATACTTTTTTGAAGTATTTGATCCTACATAACGCAAGTCTATGTAAGGTCAAAAATAACAAGATAACAAGCCAGAAGAACCTAATTATTTCTTAATGATAGTGAAACTGTAGTGCTGTCAAGTTGCTTCTGCCTGGTACCAAAAGTGTGGCTTAAAAGAGGAATAAGTATTGCAGCTATATGTTCAATAGCATGACAGGGGCTACACAAGTTCTCCTGTCTTCTTAGACATGCCTTTCTGCCCACATCCTCCTCCTCCTTCACTATACACTGCAGGCTCAGGAGACTACTTCAAACTTTGTGTTGTTCGTGATTTCAAATAATTGCGTCTTGCCTTTGAGCAAACCATTTCACCTTCAGCGGGAATTCATAGGATTAACACCAAATTTGCACTCTGCTATGGAACAGCTAATGCAGATCCTCTCCTCCAGTTTCTTCAGCTTGACAGAAGAACCAGGCTTTTAACAGAAGACTGGAAATGGTTTCTAAAACCAGCAGCGAAGGACAGGTCCAATGTTTTATGCAGATTGCACTTGTTTTCAGTCAATCCCATTGCAAAGAACAAGTATGCATTTACTATGTTGGCCAAGTTTCACTAATTATTAGAGACACTAGAGCCACAGAAGTGAAGTGTATCCCCATGAACTGAGAGAACAGTGTCTACAGGTAGACTGCAAATAAGTGCCCTGACAAATGACATGGTGATATATGGGTGGTCTTCACAAAATAACATTCAAATATTTGGGCTCAGTACCCAAATCTTCGTTTGTGAAGCTAGCCATGATTTGGGCTCAGTGGCTCCCAGGATGATGAGTAATTTTAATAAAACATTGTCTTTGGAAGAATGAAGAAAAAAGATACTTGTGGCACAGCCTAGATTTTAGATTAAAAAAACAGTAATTTTACAGGTGCTTGTTTAAAAACTCCCTAAAAATCAATTGAAAGTCTGGTGAATTTAGATTATACTCAGTAAGCACAATGCCTCAGTTTCATTCCTTATGAGGTAGATCCTGCTCTTACGGACTACTTTCTGAGACATTGAATATTGTAACATTCAGCCTCCTGATTGACTCTCATCTGCATATTGTGCAGTAGTAATTTCTGAACCATCTACATTTTTCAGTTAGCAAAACCAGCAAGTGTCCCTTGTATGACACACATACCATCCACACAAAATTTCCAGGAACATGAATGCCAGCAAACCGCACAGCTGGCATTCTACTGCTAGTCAGGCTTGCCATGAATGACAGCTTTAATATCAGATGGCTGCAGGCTTAGTTCACGTGCTGAGATACTGACTTGCACCTCTTAGCTTTTTGACATGATCAAGTGGAAGCTCACTGGGTGACTACAAATCCAGGTCTTACTTTCTGTTGATTTCCAATATTTGAGCCAAATGGATGTTAAAGTGAGCAAATTGAAAAGCCTAGTTTGACAAGCAGGTCTTACCAGTTCTGTTGTAACTGGGGTGTGTGCAGCAGTAATTGCAAGACATGGTTTTCCTTGGGTTACTATTGCAACAGATTTACAGACACAGCTCAGGAAGAGGGGTTGTGGTGATAGCTGCTGTGTTGCACAACAAAAGGGAATGTGAAGCTCCGAGCAGCTGCGGAATTACAGCCCCGAAGCTACAAAGATGCATGTTTTGCAGAGGTCAGTGTCTCTTCAGAGGTGATGCCTAGTTTGTTAATGTAGACACCCTGCATCTTTTTTGAGAAATACGACTTTAATATCTCCCCCTCCCCTATAAAAGTATCCCAGGGTAATAATAACAATAAAACCCCCTCCCCCCAGTGTTTTCTTTTTTAACACATCAAGCATCAGAAAAGCTGTCATTTCAGACCAACTTCTGCCCATCCCTATGGCAACTAATGGAAGCATTTAATACTATATATACAAAATGTAATTTGCTCCCCCGCCATCTCTAGTTATACTCTTCTTTTTATGCTAAAATTGCTCCATGACGCCTACAATGTTTGGAAAATGCTTCTGAAGTGACATGCATCAGAGGTTCAACGTCACTGAAAAAAGCTCAAGTGACCAATTAAAAAATATTGATTTTCAAAAAGCAATCAGAGAAATTAGCAAAAGCCAAAGTATCTTGTCTGAATGGTCACATTTGTAGTCTTGGAATGCCCAGTATTAAAACTTATAATGTTGTTGTAAAAGAAGAGGGAAGAGGAGAAATCAGTCACTGATTATCAAACCAGAAAAAGTGACAGTATTTAATATCTTTCAGGCTGCAATCCCTATCATAGAAATGGCATTAAAAGCTATGAAGCAGTCTCTGAAAATCCTTCCTCTGCCTAGCCCCATATAGCTTTAGAAGCTACTTAAAGTCTGCTTGAATTTGGGGCTAAAATGTTAAAATAACAATAATGAAAAGATAAAAGTAATATGGATTTCTTTAATCTCCTTTTCAGGAGGGAGAGACATATCCATTGCTTACAGTTCCATGTTATGAACCTTCTGTAACAGAGAACACACAGGTATTATTTGGCTGTCCAGATCATCTGCCTTGCTGTTCTTTATTCCTTGTAGCTTTTATCTACACCTGTTCCAGAGCTGAGCACCATACAGTAAAATCATTATTAAATACAAGAATACTTTCTTCTACCCCCTTTGAAGTGGTCAGACATATACAAAAAGCAACTCAGTTTCAAGTAGGCCAGACTTTAAGAAGCGTGTAAAGCTATTTTTATAATATGTAAACATGGATCCACATATATGTTTCTGTATGTGTATATATATATATATAATGAGATAAGAAGAGAACTATTGTGTACTAATACAACACCTCTGTCATTGTTATAACAATAGCAGAAACTCCAGATTTTCCGAATGTCTCCCAAGTATATCAAGTAGTGATTTGAAGCGTGATCCACTTCATTAAACTCAAGGGATAGAGTAGCACTGCCATTGCCTGAGTTCTTATATTCTTTATTAGAGTATGGTGCTCTGAAAATAAGAGGTCTTGTAACAATCACCAGCTGGCAAGGACAGGTATCACCTACAGACTAGGCTGAGTAGCTTTATGGTAGATTTAAAGAAAACATTGTTATGCAGACTTTTATGATACTTTGAGATACCCAGCATGGGAAAGAAAGGGAGAAGTACCAATTCACTTAGAGTAATGTTTTCTACAGTATTTCATTTGGAATCATAGAATTTTTAAGGTTGGAAAAGACTTCCAAGATCATGCAGTCCTACCTTTGACTAAACACCACCATGGCAACTAAACCATAGCACTAAGTGCCATGTCCAGTTATTTCTGAAACACCTCTGGGAATGGTGGCTCCACCACTTCCCTACACAGACCATTCCAATGCTTAACCGCCCCTTCAGTAAAGAAATTTTTTCTCATGTCCAACCTGAACCTCCCCTGATGAAGCTTGAGGCCATTTTCTCTTGTTCCATCTCAGGTTGCCAGGGAGAAGAGAGCAACCCATACCGTTCAGGTGGTTGTAGAGAGCAGTAAGGTCTACCCTGAGCCTCCTTTTCTGCAGGCTTAACAACCCCAGCTCCCTCAGAAGGAATGTATAAAGGAAACTAAGCTTCTTCAGAGGGGGTAGGTGGGCACAACACCAATACAATTGTGACCGAAGCCAGACAGTGCCAGCTGCTTCCTCTAAATCATCTTTCTTTCACCTTCTGCTAGTCCTTTAGCAGGCATAGACCATTGGCAAATACCTATAGCATTCTAACATGGTTCAATGAGATGCAAGTCTAACCAGGTGCTTTTCCTGCAAAGGAGCCACTGAGAAAACTAAAATTAAAAGGAGTTGACTGTGCTTTTGCCAGGCCCATCCTTGAAATATTGTCTATCTGGAACTACAAGTAATGGGTAGGTGGAAATAACAATATGGCAGAAAGAGTAGGACAGAGCCTAAAGAAAGGAGGAGACAATTGCTATATAGAGTGAATATTGCAGCATACTATAAAACAGCTTTCTGTAACCCTGTGATATGGGTTTTTTTCCACGTATTTCTTATTTGGCTTCTATTTTTCACTTGTGGAGGTACAGAAATATAAGCAGTTGAATACAACACATGTAACACACACAGATAAAACCAGTCTCTGTTTTAAAACAGATTCTAAATTGAAATTCACTGACTGTGGCAAGGTTTTGGTATTCAAGATGTTTTAGTATTAGGATAAAAAGGGCTTCTGCCAGCAAACCGTTCAAGAAACACACTTTACCACAGAGTTTCATTAACAACTTGCCACACAATCACTGAACAACAAACTTCACATCAGAACTGGACCAGGGAGACAAGTGGAGCTTGAATTGGGCCACCACACCTCCTCCTGTTCCAGGTTCTCACACCTGAGGAGATATTTCAGCTGGGAAGCTCTCCTTCCTGAGCTTTATATGAAATCAGCAGCCAAAAAAAACCTGTTACCCCAGAGGATACTTCAGAGTAATCCCACCTCTCATTCCTCACTGCTTTTGTGATGCAGAAATGCAGCTCTTGGTGAGAATCTTCTTTTCCCACTGCAAGCCCAAAGGGGCTCAACATCCACCACCCACATGGAGGCTTCAGTAGCTGTCATAACAAATGAAACCAAGTTGTTTGGCTGTAGAAATAAGAGATTTCCACTATGCCACTTCCAGGAATGTGGCATCCACAGCTTCTATGGCCAACCTGTTCTAGTGCCTCACCACCCTCACAGTAAAGCCTTTTTTTCTAATGTCTATTCTGAACTTCCCCCCTCTAAATTAGAAGCCATTGTCCCTTATCCTATCATTACATGCCTCGTAAAAATGTTCTGTATGTGGTTTAGCATGAAAATGGGATATGGTATAAATGAATTAGAGCATCCTTATGAAAGGGACTAGTTGGACAGGATCTATAGCAGCTCTCTGTTGTATATGATAGGTTTCTCTGGCCAAATTCTGGCACTACTGAAATCAGTCTGTGTTTTACACCCATATTCTGCAAGCCCCCTGTTTGACTCCATGTGAATACTGCATACTGGGAAACATTAACATTTTTTTAGTTATGTGAACTTTCACTTCTAGGCTATAATTTTCATCTCAATGCCTGGAGCCTGTGTTTAATTTGCAGGAAAAAACTGTAAAAGCCTGAGGAGTTGAGGACTGGGATGCACAAATACTGTCTGTTTAATAAAAGAGAGATGTAGTGTACTCTCCAGGAGAAAGACTAGTGAAGAAGCAAGAAGTCTTTCAAGGCAGTACTTAATGCAGAGGTGCAGCCTAAATGGCAAACAGCATAGTGAGATAGATCAATAAATGGACAGAAAACAACAGCAAAAGCACAGATTCACAGAAATTCAAGGCAGAAGGCGACCTCGAGAAATTCTCTAATTGTTGTGCACCAGGGCAAAAATAACCTTACCAGGCTCATTCTTCACTGACGTTTCTTTAACCTACAGTTTAAATACTCCCTTGAAAGACAGAAAAACCTCCCTGGTAGGCCTTCCTAGTATTACAAGACCCTTAGGATTAGAAATTCTTTTCTTAAAATCTTCCAGTTGCGCTGCTGCAAATTGTAATTTTTTTTCCCTCTTTTTTCCTCTGGTGCATGTCATGAATAATTGAGCAAGATGGTGTAACTACAATGCGTCATGTAGAAATAATGTATTCAGTTACTTTGCCAAAGGGAGAGTTATAGTCCTCTCTAGGTGACTAGAAAGCCACCAGTAGACTCTGAAATGTGAGAACCTTTGAAGAACACATTTGACCATTTTCTCCTTAATGAAGAAACACATTTGAAAGGCTTAAAATAAATATTTGTCTAGCCTCTCAAGCATTCTGCTCTTCAAGCCCTCTCTGTCTTCTGCAAAGGTTTTTTACTAAGTAATAATTCATTGGACTTCCCAATCATCTGGAGAATTGTGACAAAGCCAGCTACTGCTATTATTGGTTAAAAAAAAATGCCTACTTGTCTCTCAGAATCACAGAATGGTTGGGATTGGAAAGGACCTCTGGAGACCACCGAGTCCAACCCCCCTGCTAAAGCAGGTTTGCCTAGAGCAGGTTGCACAGGATTGCATCCAGGCAGGTTTAGGATATCTTCAGAGGAAGAGATTCCACAGACCCTCTGGGCAGTCTGTTCCAGTGCTTTGTCACTCTCAAGACATTTTTCCTCATAATCAGGTGACACTTCCCATGTTTCTAGTCGTGCCTGTTGCCCCTTATCCTATCACTGTAAGTCACTGAAGAGAGTTGGACTCCATTCACTTGGCACCTTTCCTTAAAATATTTGTATGCATTGATAAGATCTCCTCAGCCACCTCTTCTTGCAGATAAACAAGCCCATCTCTCTCAGCATTATTTCATAGAAGAGCTGCTTCAGTCCCCTAATCGTCTTCATAGCTCTCCACTGGACTCACTCCATGAGTTCCATGTCTTTTGTGTCCTGGGGAACTCAGGACTGGGCACAATACTCCATATGTGGCTTCACTAAGGGGAGTAGAGGGGGAGGATCACCTACCTCGACCTGTTGGCTAAAATCTTCCTAATGCACCCCAGGATACCGTTGGTCTTCTTGGCCACGAGAGCACACTGTTGGCTCGTGGACAGTTTTCTTCCACCAGGACCCTCAGGTCTTTCTCTGCAGATCTGCTTTCCAGCAGGTCAATCATTAATCCTTAACCTGTACTGGTGAATGGGGTTCTTCCTCCCTGGGTGCAGGACAGCACTACTGTGATTATGCCAGTAACATGTCCTACTATTTTCACATCCATGCCTTCTTTACTCTTACAGCTCATACATGTTTCTGTTAAATTCCTGTCATCTAGTCATTTTTATCATCTTCTTTCTCAATGTTATCTGTTATTATCACTTGGATTTGTCTCTTTGAGTTATATTCACCAAGTGAAGCAATGGTGAGTCCAAGATTCAGCAGCTGAATCCAAAGGGATGAGATAGGAGGGCTCAGAGAGGACAGGCTGTCACAGCAGAAAGATCAGCCTTTCCCCCCTAGAAAAAGTTGATTTTTTCAAAAGTAACCACAGAAATACCTGTTCAGATTGGACTGGCTAATAAATACTCTGAGCAGGTTAAAAAGCTAAAACTTGGCAAGTGAAAAAGAAAGTAGCTTGAGTTTCCCCCTTGCAAGGCAACAGCAAATGCTGCTGCTCCCAGGAGTCCCATGGGTCATCTTCTGCCACAGAAGCTGGGTTTGTGCCATTGCCGCTGCTGGGGGAATAGGAGGGGCTGGGGCAGCAACTGCTGCTTCTGGGAGGCACTGTAAGTCTCTGGCAGTAACTGCTTGGCAAACCAAACAACTGAAACAGCTCTGGCAAAGAGCTCTGTAACCACTGCCATTATACAGGCTCCCTTCCTCCCCAGCATTCTGCCTCACTGTGAAACTCTGCCTTGCCTAAACCTAGAGCTGACTGTGAGAAGGAGCCCAGTAATGACCTGAGGTCAAGAAGATCGTATATCCTAGATGTAATTAACTTGAATGGATTCCTTCTGCTGTGATTAGAGAAGACAGCTCCATCCCATCTGCATTTTGTTCCTCTATTCATTGCAGATTTGGACTTTGCTGAGAGATTTCAATAAGTACTTTGTACATCTGCTTTAAACAATCTTCAGGAAATAAATAATTTACAGTTTGCGCTATTCCACTACTATTCTTCATCATAATTTGCCTTTCTGTGGCCCTAATGTCTGTAGTCTCAAAAGTCCCACTGTAGAAGGCAATGATGAAATAATCCCTGCCTGAAAGAATTTACCATCTAAATATTTTCTCATTGCAATCAGGAGCAAAAGCTGCTGGGAGAAGAGCCTTCTTGCTCCATGGAAGAAAACAGAGGAATAACAGAGAGAGCATGAGGAAAGGACAGACCATTACCATCAGTGGGACAACAGGGCAGGCCTACTGTGTCTTGCCATTGTTTCAACTCGCTGGCACAATACACAAGTGCTCCATACATTTCAGTAAGATAACCATACCACATTTCTTCCTTAGGTGATCATGTGTCATTTCACTCCCTTCTCAAAACTTCCTTTAATTGCCACTGCTCTTCTGAGATTTTTTCACATTTCATTCTTTTTGCAATTTTTCAGTTTCTATTTCTCCTTCTTGCACAAAGACCCAACCAGATGAGATTCAGGACACTGACTTGTGATGAAGGTTAGGGGCAAAAACAAACAAACAAAAACCTTCAAGCTAAAGGTAAGTGACATAAACAGCACAGAGAGCTATTTCCTGCAGGACATAGCTGTTCTGGCTCCAGCACAGAGAATGGAATCCCAATAACAGGCAGGACAATGTCTTTGAAGTCTTGATCTCTGCCACACATCCACCTCTGCATTAGAGCAGGGGTTAGCAGCTATGATGTGAGTGCAACAACACTGAGAGGCATCATTAGGAGGCAGCCAACATCAGCTTCTGGCTCCCAAACCAGATAGTGTTGATGTTCTACACAGCATTTAAATTTCATGGATTTCCACTAGCACATACGCAATCTAACTTGGAAAAGAAAAATAGAAACAAGATAATTCTCTGTGTGATCTATGTCTTATAGGTCACTGAATAAGGCTAGGAAATATTGGGAGAGATCCTGAAATGCAGAGAGCTTATCCATGAAATAAAGTAGAACTGTTCCTATCTGAAATATTTGTAACAAAGAACTTCAGGAGGGAGAAAATACATACACAGAGGTGCACATACATGTAGAAAAGTATGCAAAACAAATTTAGGTAATAGGTTAAAAGTTTTTCTCCTATCTGCACAGTTTGTTCATCAAATTTAGATCCCCTATGAAACCATGAAATAGCTGCCCTGACACACATGGTCTTGCTAAAGCTGCAGAAGTGGGTTTTTACTCAGCTAGTTCAGGAAAAAAAATCACTCTTTTTCTCTAGTCATTCTCTGGCAAAGTGAAGTATATCTAATTTTGTTAAATTCCAAAACATACTGTACACCAAAATACTTGTAGGTGTTAAAGGAGAATGTCAAGGATGAGTCAAAGATTAATACCTAAATTATCAAGTGTGAAATGGGAATTGCAGTCTTAAATATCACGTTAGGAACTAGGAAGTATTTACCTAGTCTAAAGCACCACTTGCATTGTAATAGGCAAAACGCTATTCCTTTTAGTTACAGGGGATTCTTTAACAATCCCATGCTTGAGCAGAAGGATGTATAGGATGGAGTGGCAATTTCACAAGACCTTTACAAATTTCAGCAGAACTCTTATTCATTACAGCACTCACTGAAGTATACAAGGCTATACTTCAGTCATACCTACTTCCACTTTTCTGCAGAACAAGGATGAATTTAGGTGCTTAGAATAATAGATGCTTGACTAGTTTATTTCCTTCAAACATACGGCTTCTTCTATTACTGCACTGTAGGATTTCTAAGAACAAATCAAAGAAGTTTCTGCTTTCACCGATCTGCCCCTTCAGTTCCCCCATTGTTATGGTGTTTATCCATCTTTACAAAATTTTCTTTTGCTTTCTCATTAAAAAAAAAAAAATAAAAAGAAAGAGAAAAAGAAAAAAATAACGTCTACCTTACCAGTAGTCTTAACAAACAAAAAACAAAAACAAAAAAGAAACAATTCCTATGTTATGCTGTTATTGTTTCCTCCTGTCTCATTTTCATGTTTTGCCTCTTACATTTAATTGTCAGCGCTGTGGCAGGGCCACGTTTTTTTCCTGTGTGCATAGAGTCATACATGGAGCATTTAGGTGCTCTGTTGAAAAAGCCCAATAAATAGAGCATAAAAGATTAAAGTTTTAATCAGTTCGTTATTTTCTCACGGTCATAAAGCACAATATCTGGTAAAGGTCCAAGGATATTCTTTTTAAAAAACACAGTTGAGGAGACAGTAATGATACCTCACTTGATTCACAGACTAACACCTGAAAGCAATTTTAGCAATGCTGAAACCCAAGTTTTAGCTGCTCCTTGGAGCTTTACCAGCTAACTTTAGTAATTAGTGCCCACTGAGTCCAGTGCTGCTCAAACCACTTACTTCAGCAACTGATACTTTGCACTGCTCATTAGTTGCAGACAAATAGGATACAAAAATAAAACTTTAAGAAGCAGACTTAAATAAACGAGTCAATTGGTTATGAGAACCCTGCCAAAAAGTAATTTTATTTTTATTATGAAGAAAAGTAGGTTCATCAGTAAAATAGTTCCAGAGATCAGACTTCTGAAAACCCTGGTTTTTTACCAGTTAAAAATACTGAATAGCAGTGTACAACCTATTTTTAGTAGAATCTACTAAATATCATTTCTTGACATCAGCCAGCTCATACTCACTGTAGTCCAAAGTAATCATGCCATATTTTAACATTTTCAATGTCTTAAAATGACTTTTGCTCTATACTTTACTGTTAGTTCTCTGCTTATCAGAACATAATTGCTAAACAGGGTAGCCAGAAACAACAGAAAAGACAAAACTACAATTAAGTTACTGTCCTTGTGTTTCCCATAAATCCATGATAAAGTCAGGACTATTTTTATGGCAGAAGGCTCCTGGTTTCCCTCAAACAGGTTTTCCTCTCTATTCTGTCTTGTTTTCCTCCTAGCTATTTCTTATATTGTGGAGACACAGGCATTTATTTTGCCATCTCTTAATGCAACTCACTTCATCTAGAATGTGGATGGGTCAGATAATTAGTTCTCTAGATACAATTCTACTGCCCAAATCTCTGCCATAAAGACTAGAAAAATGACTAAACATGGAACTGGTGCTTGGTACACATAAACGAAATGCAAAAAGTAAAGTTAGTTGAATACCTGTAATTATGCAGACCGATGCATAAAATACAGAATATTTACAAGAGTCCTGGCAAAGGAAGGTGTTGCAACTCTATAAACTTCAAGACATAAAAACTCACATCATCAGTTCAAGTAGGTTTTACTATGATTTGACTAATCAGCCTAGCATCTCTCTCCATCACTGCACTTGTTGATGAGTATGATAATCAGTCCTACAAAACCTGGTAGAAAAGCACTGTATTACAGAACAGAATCTGTGGTTGAGTAATTGATATCTCTGAAGCCTCTTGCTGGGCAGTTATTTCTGGCTTTCTTTGCTGAACACCTGTTCATCTCCCACAAGTAAAGTAATGGCAGTAGCAGAGATGGTCACTAATTTAATAACTGTGATTCTGCATTAAGCCTGTGCCATAGTCATTGCTGAGCATCTCACAAGAAAGACAATTCATGGTATAACATTCCTGGGAAATAATGAGGTAGCACCTATATAATTACAAGAGCTCATAAATGCTATCAAAGCCTGTCAGCATCTTACTGAGAGGGCAATCCACAGTGAGAACTAAAGAAAATCAAGTTTCTCAAGGTATATTCAGGTGTTGCAATAAATTCTGGCAAGATAACTTCACCAGTATGAACAATCGTGTTGAAAGGAGGATTTTTCAAAATCTCTGTGGCCAGTTTCAATTCTATTGTTTTCAGATAAAGGAAGGAGGTTGAAACCCCAAGTAGCTAAAAAAGAACATGGACTGGAATTTAATGTTAGTAGTTGTATTTCCACAGCAGTGTTAAGGAAAGCTTTCATCTCTGAAAGAGGTCAAAGTCACTAAGATAAAAATTTCAGCCTGTGAGAAATTCCTGCATAAAGAGTGACAGAAATTTCTCCTGCTGAAATCTTCTGAATTGGAGAGGCACCCAGTGAAACAATGAGGTTGATTAACTTTATGTGAAGTGTGGCTTCTAGTAAGACTTAGAGACAAAAAATGTACCTGTATCATAAAAAATGCCCATAATAAACAACCAGAGGGAAGACCTTTAGCCCAATTTTTGTGTCTGTAAGTAGGAAATGCAAGAGAACTCCCAGGCTAGTAGAACTGCAAGAGAATTCACAGGCCCTTTCAGATGTAGGCTCTTAGAATTATGTAATTATCTAAGTGAATGTGTGCAGGTTGTGAGCTGATCCCCCTCTTTAGGCAGACCCCTAGTGAAGTAGGGGCAGACCTACTCTAATGAAGTAGCAGTTCACTTTACTTTTCAGCTTTAGTTATGTCATGAGGGAAATTCGTTGTTCATCTACAGCAAGCATATTTGTAAATGGGCCTACCGTTTTTAGTAATGGGGGGAAAAAAAGCTGAGAATTTTGTGTGACTGACTCCTTCTTTCCTAGCCTCAAAATACTAAGGCTGGCAAACTGAGTGTCATGAGGAAATCCATTTTGGCAATAAAGGAAGAATATACCTAAGAACCATTATTAAAAGGTTGCCTCTGCTGGCAACTCTCAATATGTTTGAAGTAGTTAAATTAACCCTTAGGACAGAACTTCTGGCCTGACTTTTTAAAGTGCAGATCTTCAAGAACTGAGTATCTAGTTTACTCTGCCTCTTCTTTTTGCCTTTCTGCTTCCTTTTTAGTATGCTCTTATCAAGTCCCCCATTTTCTACTGGCAATAAACACGAGCAAGCATCTGTTTCAGATGATTTGCCATGTTAAAAAGAAGAAGAAAGTATTACTAGGCTCTTTCTAGTAACGGAATATTTGATTTTATTGATCACAAATCAAAAGCAAAAACAAGTATTAAAAAAGGCAAAACAAAATTTCCAGTATCTCATGCTCTGATGAAACAAAAACAAAGCTCAGAGAATGCTAGATATGGATGACCTGAAAGAAAACAGCAAAGAGAATGTGAAAATAAAAGTGGATAGAGTTCATGTTAATCACAGTAGAAATCTGAATAAAGATCTGTGGCCTAAGTGCATCTCATATTTTGTATTTAGTTATATAATTGTATCTATTATTGAAGTAGCACTCTTGACTTGCTTCAGAATAACAGGGGAGGAACAAAACCAGAGAGATTTAAATGCATTTCATTTCCCTGACTCTGAGTTTGGGCTACCTACTGCATCATTTCATTTTGGCCTGAAAAATATATTAGTATCTGGAAACATTGCCATTTATAAAAGTCTTTTTTGCTTCTGTCATCAGCAAAGTAAATTCTCACTACTTTTTAGATAACAAGTATTTTTTGCTGCAAAAAGAATGCTGAGACTTAATTTAAAACTTGTTCTCTTTTCCACTATATCATCCTGGCCTGTGACAGCTCTTTACTAAATGTCACTGTTTCATCAGATTCATTTTGATAACACCAACATGAAAGGGATATCTAGATAGCCAAGTGGATTCCTCGAAACCTATTATTAAAACAGCCTATACCAACTATTTGAAGTTTTAGGTAATTATTTTAATATTTGCTACATTATTGTTAAGATAATGACTAAGAACATATTCAGTCATGACACTGTTTGACAAATACACCATTTTAAATTGAATGTTGCTTTTTTTTTTTTAAAGATGTCATAAAATATGCATACGGTGTCTCTATTACCAGTGTTACTGTAGCACAACTCTTCTGTTTCTCCCTTTCTTATTCTAAATCCTTGCTTGATATTGCTGAGGAACATCAATACTTCTGCAAAGGTTGATTAGCATGCAGGGACTTGATAGACGTGATGGAAGGCAGAACTAACTGAAATTTCCAGCATACTACTAGATTATGCATTTCTCTGTGCATGCAAAGAGATACTTGTTCACGTAACTCTGATGCTTCTGTTGATACTTCTGTCAACATCTGTTCACAGAAGTGGCTATTGGCACACACTTATCTGAGAATCACTATGCAAATATATGCAACTTCAGTGAAAGAAGGCCCTAGAAGATTTGAACAAACCCATTTACTTTTATCAGAGTAAAAATTTTGAGGTGACTGACAGGTCCATTGTCACAGCCCTTATGGAAGCTGGATGCCTGCTTTTTCCATTGTTAAAGCAGAATATTATTTGAGTAGAAAGATGCATCACAATTAACATAGCAATTTCTACTTCTGGTAACATTTTCTTGATCCTGTTTCATTGCAGAACAGTGATGTATGTCCTCAGGGGAATCAGGCCTGGACAATGAAGGTGGTATCAAGTGAAAGTGATATTGTCATTCATCAGAAAGGACAGGCCCACTTGATAGACACTGTTTGGGACACTGTAGAAGAATCATAAAAGACACTCTTAATTAAAATCGACTCTCCATTTATACTCATGAAGGTATGCAAAAGACATATTGGTGTGGTCCAACTGGTGGTTTTTTGGCTACTTGTTAATGGTGGTGGTCAGATGGTTGTGATGAAGGCCCAGCCAGGATAGTCCTGACTGAGGTAGATATCATGGTGGTCCTTAAATGAAATGCAATACTGTCTACTGCCTGACTGGTCTGACCTAGACTGCTTAGAACAAGAGGCTCTACCAAAGGTATTCTTTTCAACAGTGACTTTCTCAGTTATTACTTCCTTCCTGCGGCTGTTTCAGGAGCCACACATGTTAGCATGTGACTGAGGCCGGAATGAAAGCTTAACTTTTTATTCTGTTCCCTCACTTGACATAGGAGGAGAAAGAACTGGTGTGCTATATTCTGCAGCTGTCTACCTGCAAGGTTGTGGTTGCTCGTTCAGGTACAGAGGCAAGAGGTCAGCAGACTCCTTGTTTTTACAACATCTTCCTCCTCTCACAGTGTGTACAACATAAAGCATGATTTTTTTCCCAGCATTTCATCTTTACCATGTTTGCAGCAGATGAAGTGAAGAGGGAAATTCTACAATTTACTTTGAGAGATAGACATAGATGTGCTGAGTCCAGTGTCGTGCAGAATTCTATGCCATAAACTGCTACATGGCAATTGCAGACCAAAGAGTGGGCAACTCTTTAATCCCTACCTCTGCTTTATCTTTAAAACTTTAATTATTTTTTCATTTAACACTCTCTGCATACCCCAAAGTAACCTTCCCCCCATCTTGAAACAAATAAACAATTCTATTCCCTCTCAGTTTTATAAATAGTTTTAGAAATATGAGATAAAAAATTTTAGAAATATTTTTCAATATGAAGGGCTGTTAGCATGGATCCCAGTTTTTCAGTTCCAACATTAAAAGCTTTAGTCAACTGTTTAGAGATACTGTTTGATAATGAGTCAGCTGCTTCTACACTGCATATTGTACAGTACAGGCATAAGTAATCTTGCCCTTCACTAGTGCACTGTCAAACAACAGGGGCTAAAGCAGTAGCTTAAGACACAGGCTTAAGCAAAGTCAGCCCCCCACTTTAAAAAGCAGATTAAGCGTGTGACAGATGCTTTGTGATAATTTATGAATAGTATATGCTGACCTGGTTTTTATTATGGTGATTGTATGATTATGTTCATTTGATTTAATTAGAAAACACAGACAAAGCCCAAAATACTTGGTAAGTAGAAGCTACCCACTGACAAACATACTTGGGTCAGTTTTCAATAAAACCTGAATTCTCAGCTGTGGAGAACCTATTTCTGGCTGCAGCCAAGCTGCTAGAATTTCTTTGGCCAGTTTGGAGACTGATATTAAAACAACTATGCAAAGGATTCACAAGCAATATGTTGAAATGTCAAGTGGATTGTCATAGAGGTTTAACTGTTGAAGGGAACTTGTATCACCCTGTCGCCATGGCACCTTGGGAAAAAAAATTATTCTGGTAAGGTAAAACACCTAAAGTCAATTTTTCCTGCTTGTTTTCCTCTTACTGCTCATAATTCCTCTTAGTGTTTTAAGACCTTTGCATGCCAGGATAAATCTGTAGGTGCTCACAATCTGAGGAATCACAAGGTATCACTGAGGGTATGTCTCTGAGGGTATGAAAATCATAATATTCTGCAGCAAGTAAAGACACTACCCCTTGCATGAAGGGACTGAGCTCAGAGGCACCAGATGTAGCTAGCTCTAGTTGTTATAAATAGCAGCTTAAAGTTTCATGATTAAAATAATCTGCCCCTCACATATGGAAACTTTTAATGCATTCAGAAATGTGAAATAATCAACAGGAGATGATTTCCTTGCTGTTGATCTGTTACTGTTGAAGATTTGCCTATACACCTCTCTGGTTCCTCCAGTTGCATCCACTCCTAACCACTGGAGAGGGGACATTCTACTATAGTATGTCATAACATTTTAATCTCCTGGTCATCCAGACAGGGACCTGTTAGGATATGATGTGCTTTGAGATCCCTCCTAGCTGAGCTTCTGTGTGGAACAGCCTATGCATGGGGCAGGGGAGTGAACAGAGGCAAAGAAGAAAAAAGAACGTGCCAAGATAAGTTCCTATTTGGTACACAACTGGGAGGCATACTTTGGCACACAAATCCAGAAGTACCCTGGGTCCCAAAGAGAAAGGTACTGGAGTACATCAAAAGGCAAAATTCCTGGACAGATCAATGGGATCAGTATTATCCCTGAGAACTCTTGATATTTCTGCTGTTGCTTCTTCTAGTTGACCTCATCACAAGATACTTTTGCCCACATAGTGATTTTCGATCTCCCACAGTCAGTGAGCATGTTCCCCCTGTACATATCAGAAATTTGACCTTCAGCCTTATCCAGACTTCTGTGTTCATCACCGTGTTAGTACATGACAAATAGCTCCAGTTAAACATTTTCTTGCTCCACCATCACAGACTGATACTGCTGACACTGACACCGCCTGTCTTGCTGCTCTGCTCACTCACAGGTTATCCATTTGCTGTGGATAACCTCTCTAAGCCCCGACATTTGAAGGATTGCACAGGGCAGTAGGTTATGGAAGTAAAGTGTTATTAATGTTTCCTGCAGCATCCAGACCATAGCTGGACAAAATTTTTGTGCAAAACATCAAATGAGGAAGATTCTATACAGAGTTACAGTAATATTTTTTGGAATTTGGGTGAATTTCACTAAACTGTTTATTCTTAAAACTAGATGTCATTGGGATGGAGGTGCGTGACAAACATGCAAAAAAAGCAACGTTTTTGATAGTGATGCTATTTTGTCCCTGAAGTAGCTTAATTGGTTAGAGCACTGTGCTCATAATGCCAGGGTTGTGGGTTTGATCGCTATAGGGACCATTCACTTAAGAAGTGGACTCGGTGATCCTTGTGGGTCCCTTCCAACTCAGAATATTTTGCAATTCTGTGATTTTGCTTTTCTAGCACAAAACAACTTTTCCATTTGCAATTACTTTCAAAATGTATTTTTAAATTATTCAGAAAGCTCAGATTGAAAACATTACTTCGTTTCAGACCAATCAAGACAATTCTTCACCACAAGTGACTCTTTTTCTTAATTCTGTGATTCTCCATTTAAATATTCATCAACTCAAATCAAAATTACTTCTGTTTTTTTCCTATGGCTGGCAGAAAACTGCAAAACCATTCTTCACATTCAGCTGTAATCCTGGACCCAATTTAAAAGAATATTTAAACACGCCCTTAATTTGAGGCTAAGTTAAATACCTGTTCAGGTTCTCCAGTGAATAACTACGAATGCCAAGTATGCTGAACTGATAACCTCCTCAAAACTTTCTTATCTTCATCTTTTCTACATAGGATTTTTCTTTATTGCTTAGTGGAAAAAAGGATGACAGTGTGTTAGAAATTGAGAAGTTTTATACATTCAAAGATGCTGTTGCTGAACTTCTGTTCAGCAGAGACAGAAAATAATAAAGCAACATCTACAAAGCTTCTGTGTTTGGAAATAATATAAGTTCTCTTGGACACCTGAAAGGTTCTTCCTACCCATCTTTCTAAGCAGGTATTATTTTTTGATCTAAAGACACAGAAACAAGGACTGAATAAAAAACAATAGAACAAACATTAAGAACATTAATATCATCCTTACTTGACCAATTAAATTATTTTTATTCTCTCTTTCCCCTCCAGCCTTACTGTATACCAGTAGAACAAGCAATCAGATTCACACTGAAGTCCAGTTCTTCATTTTTCTCTAGTTCAAACATGTTTCAGAACAGACTAGGCTCTGTTTGTATATACATATATTTAAAAAAGAACACATTCCAATTAAGAAAACACCCACATTTCAAGCTGCTTATATTTTATACATACACATGCATATCACACATCAGGGGAACAAGCACACAGAAACAACCACAAGCAGTTAACTCCTAGCACCCTTCCTTTGTTCAGCTCCCACAAATTTCTTCTGCTGGTGGGTGTAAGTCTTTTGAACTTCTTGAAAGCAACAAAGAAAAAACTGTAGATCAATGTGTTTAACCATGAGCTTTCCTGGGCTGCCTGCAGAACGGCTCTTGACTCGAGAAGGAGCAACATGCATGTATGGAGAGCAGCTCACAGCGTTCCCTGGGGCTTCTTTGTTTATTCTGTATTTGTTTATCAGTTTCGGTGGGACACACAATGGGATCCGAAGTAACCACGTGCCTCAGACATCACTCAGCTTACTTTCCTCAGCAGAAGGAGGAAGAGAAGTACTTTGAACTTGGGTCTCTGGACTGAAAGTTGAAATGAGTTGGTGCAACCAGAAGGGTGCTGTAGAATGTGCCCACCACTCTGCATGAGGGGAAGTAACCCCCCTGTAGGAGGTGTCGCTTGTATTCCTCATACCTATCCTAGCTTTTAAACACCATTAAAGGTACTCTCTGGTTAACTTGGGAGGGCATACCTTCTACAGCTAGTGAAAAGCTGTTCTACTGCCTTGTAACAACATTGACAGATGCAGTCATCATGAAATATTTCCAAGCTATTGCATGGCCAGAAAATGAAAGGAAACTACTTTTGTTGTGATTGCAGTATAGAAAATTTCAAATATGTTGGATAGTTAGAAGGAAAAAAAATTAGTTTGGGGAACAAACTAAATTTGAGGGAAGGAGTAGGAAAATCTAAGGAGGCCATGGTAAAGGATGTGCAAATAGAAAAAGATCTGTAGAAGATACAGACAACTACTCAGCAAGGTAGAAGGGAGCTTTAACTCATATTTGCTAGTGTTTGTAGACTCACTCCCAGACATAGCAATAAAATAAACATCTGCCTCATTAAATCAACTTCATGATGCACACAAGAAGTTCTGCTCGTGCTTGGTCAGAAAAGAAGACATGAAATCTCTGTCACACATTTATTTGCTTAACCCAAGATTAAGCTGCTAAACTGATGAGCAAACAGAAGCAGCAAAATGTTCAGAAACCCTACCCACCCTGTTCCTGTAACAAACTAGCTAGGGACAATTCACTCTGACCTGGTGGAGACCATTGCCTCTTCTTTTGGGGAATCATCACCTGGGTGGCATCATTTAGGCTGGGGTCACCCTGCTTCATGCCAGGTAAGAGCCTCTGAAAGATTAGGGATTGCAAAGAGGTCAGCTAAGGGAGAAAGAAAAAGCAATGGATGCAACAAACATTTGCCCATTACATCCCAAGGTTACACTTTTGATTTTCTCAGGTTGGAAAGAGAAAGGAGGTTTGGCCCTGCACGGCTCCCCAGGGAAAGGCTGCTCTGCCAGCCTGCCTCTGACTCACTGTTTTGACATCTGGTATTAAAGCTTAGGTAGTTTGAAGATCAGTAGAATAGAGGCATTTAAAAACCCCATTCTTTCACCAGTACATTTGATTTTTAAATAACTGTGTTAGTTCCAGAAGGTTCAACTTCATTTACCTCATCAGGAGCCTGAAAATACTGAGTTTTATTCGAAGTTGTTGTAACCCTCCTTTTTAAAGTGGATTTAAGCCATTACGATCTATCACATAAATCCTTCTTAGTTTGTGGATTATTGACCTGATAGGCCCAAACAGCTCCATCTGTCTGTTTAAATGGGCACGAATGCTTTGAGTGTTTATTACTTTCAATCCTATTATTTGTAAAGTGCTTTCTTCCTCTGTCTGTGTGTGTATGTTTAGTGTTCAGGGACAATTTATTGCTAAATTTTTGTGTAAACTCTTTTAAATATAAGGCTTTCCCGTGCAAACTGCCCACATACAGCAGCACAAAGAAGTGTTCTGCTTCTTGACTTGGGAAATGAAGCTGTTGACTTAGAACCAGCCTTTAAGATGTAAAAGTTGATAGACTGGAAGAACATTTGAAAGGAAAAGGGACTTGCCTTTGAAATGCTGATGTGAATCAAGTCTGAGGTAATGAAGCTTTTATAGTTATAGAGAAAGTTACATTCGGGTACCTACTCCAAGTGCATCTTTTGAAAGAGCTAAAATGATGCTCAAAGGGACATTTGTTGAAGAGAAAACAGGAGCAAAATAGTTTATCACCGGTTGATATGTGTAAGGGGTAAGGGTAAAAGTATACAGAGAAAAGCAGGCATTTTTCATTGATTCATGTTTGTGGGTCAAATCATTTACAAAGACTAAGTCAATTATCTCGATGTGTTGAGACAAATAATTTCTGATGGAAATATTAAAATGCTGTGAAAAGGTTCCCTGTGCAAGGAAGTGTGTTATTCCTGCACCACAGGTATTCTACATACAGAGTTATTGCTGTTAGACAATGCACTGAAAAGAGAAAGGGCAAAGACAAAAATCTGCAAAATGTGGCTGCCACCTCAGCCTGAGGGATTTCATTGCTGCACTTTTGTCTTATTCCTATGGGGAAGCCACTCCACCTGGCACCAGTGGGCCAGGCCACACAGAACATGCAAATGTGTCTTTCCAGTACACAGAATGTTTTGCCTCTGACATGACTGGCTTCTCTTTGCAACAAAAATCAGTGGAAAAGAAACATTTTAGCAAGTCAGTCCTGAATAATATTTAAAAATCTTACAGAAACTGAAAGAATACCTTGCAGGTCGTCTGTGACAGCTTTTGTTTATAAATATAGAGATGTCTTAGGTCTGACACTTGGAAGAGAGTGGTTTGTATCCTGCTCATACTCTTTTGTAACATATGTATGCACTAGATACATTGTTGGGGTTTTTTTTCAGGGTTGGCAGAACTCAGGAAAGTGGGACGGTATTTTTTGCAAGCTGTGATTTTGGGACCTTTGCAAATCCAGAGCTATGGCCAAACTGTGAGTGAAGCTGTGAAATACATTTGATCTTACTTTTTTTTTTTTTATGTGATGGTCTTAATGTAAGTGTACTTATGCAAATACACAAATACACACAGTCCATTTACTGTCTTCTTTTTTTTTTTTTTTTTTTTTTTTTTTTTGCTTATCTAAGTGATTTCATGCATTTTTTTTAAAGTCATCTGGATCCTCTGACCCATCCATTATTGGATCATTGACTCACTGCAGGATTTACACAATAGCAGTGACTAATCTTGTCCTAAGCAGAAAGCTTGCATGAAACACTTCTTCCCTGAAGTGGAAGTAATTGTGTCCTAGTGCTCATGCTTTTTTTTTGGCAGCAAGAAAAGTGGTGGCCTCTGAAGACAATCTGCCCAGCAGTTTTTAGGAGAGAGCATCAGCCTTGCTGGCTGAAGCAATTGGAAATTCTACCCTGTTATACAAATTCACAGCAAAAGTTTGAAGTGTTTAGGAAACTTTCACTCCCCTTTTAGCATCAATCTCAACAGTTATTTTGGGGGATGAGCACATGTAATGCTTCCATGCTGGATACTCAGACTAATGGAAAAAGAGAGTGATCCAGATGTTCAGCTACATCTTGGGCAACTGTTTTAGCAACACTTATGAAGTGCTGATATGCTTGGAGATGTGGAAGACAGTGTTAAAGAGCCTTTCTGTGCTATTAAAAATTAAAGCTTTGCTCTCTAAGATGTTAGCAGAACACTACCTAGCATTTTTCAAATAGCATATACGTAAGCTTTAGGATGATGTCTAGAACTCCAAGTGAGTATTGGTTTCCTTTCTGTATAGTATTTACTACCAATTTTATCCCACATAAATGGCAGCTGAGCATCTGATACAGGAGCATCTAAGAAATAAATGTATGCATATGTGTTTTATTTTTATATATATAGTATATACATAAAAACATACTAAAACTGTGTGTAACTGGTTTTAACCACAGTCACCCTAGGTACCAGTAGAATATGTTTAACACTGAGACATTTCTATAAAAAATCAGTAAATTTGCGGTTGTCCCAACTTAGACTCATTGAGTTACTGAGATGAAATTACCCAAACCCCTTTTTCAATTGAACGGAAGTAACCTCTGTCTGCCAAACACAAGCTTTTCATCAGGAGAAGGGAACTGGGCCTGCTAGAGAATGCTTAGCTCCAGCATGCTGAATGAATGTGGAGACAGAAATGAACCTCTCCAATGCTCACTGTTACTGCTTTAACATTTCAGTCACCAGGAGAGGGGAGAAGATTTTTGTATATTACTGGAAGCTATCCATTTTATGAACTGTACCAATAATGCGGTTTATATTCTACTTGGCAACTACCTTGGTTTCTGAATTTATACTCACAGTAATCAGGTTTATCTAGTTAACATTGAACTTATTAATTGGGCACTACAAAGGATAGGTTTTGAGCACCTTTTTTAGCTATTTTAATAGCTAGAACACTCTTTTAGCGGTGACTTTAATATGGTCTTAAAAATCTGATACAATGAATTATGCAGACTGAAGGAACAAAATCATTGCACTAGTAGTTTATTAAAGCAGTTCACATTGTACTGAAGTCAAGTAAACTATACTGTTTCTGTGAAAGCCACTCTTCTGCTTCTTGATTTGATAGACTAATAAAAAAGAAGGTACATACTGTAGACAATTGCAAGCTTTTGGACCAGGAGTGGAAATGCAAGGGCTAAGACAGTATACATTGACTGATAGAAAACTTTGGTCCGTAACAGATTCAAGTATTCTTCCTATGATAAAGAGTGTGAAACAAAATAAATTGCTATACATAGGTCTTCCATCATGAAACAGAGCAATGAAAACTTAGCTTGTGATTATAATCTCAAAGCATACCACTAACTGGGAACATTACAGAGTACAAGTCACATTGCCACCTGGAGTTCTTTTAAGCTATACAGTTGTTATCTGACGTCATTCAAAGGGGAAAGAATTATAAACTCTCAATTAATTTTAAAAACAAAAACACATAGAGGAAACATCAGAATACTTTAATATGCTCATATGAATGATCTTCATGGCTGTATAATTCATTTTAACATGAAATAGCCAGCTGTGCAATAAGCCGGTTCAGGCTGGGCCAATTCTGCTAAGACTTCATTAAAAATTTCATCCTGAGACAGGTGGGAAGACTGAGGGCAGTCAAGTTCATTGAAAGGTGTGGGATGTGATCACAGTGTTTGAATCTTAAAGCTATTTGAACTGGAAGTGACTGAAAAAGCACTAGGGTGTTTGGGTAAACCTAAGCCAAACTGGTAGGCAGTTTCATACACTGGAATGAATTCTGGAGCACCTAGCTTGAGTAAACCTTACTTGAGTGACTGCTGACGGGCTGCTGGCTAAGCAGGTTTGGCAGACTGGGATGCATACACTTTCTCAGTTCAGGGGTCTCTCTCTTATTTTCTGTTGAAATTGGCTTCCAGCACAGAGTAAGGCAACTTCTGGGGCAGCTGAGGAATGCAGCCCACCTCTGCTCCTCCATGCCCCACTGAAAAAGTGCAAAAACTCTGCAGGGTCCCAGCTGACCTCAAATCACAGACACAAAGCCATGCTCTGGCTCAATCACTGCTTGTAGGCTGGGGGCAGAATGCGATGGAGAACAAAGCAGGCAGAGGAGTTTTAGCAGGAGGACTTCAGCTGGCCTTGTACCTTCTTTGTGACAGGCAGTTACAGTGAGATGTCCTAGGAAATACTGATGAGTGTATGGAAGCCAAAACAGGCCCCTTTTCTCCAAAGAACCATATTCCTTCAATTCTGTGTATTTTTTTTTTAATCATTTAAAGTCTATACAAGAAAACTCAGCATGACTGAGTAGAGCCTGCTCTTCAAGCAGTGAAAGTCAACACACTGTTCTGAAATCACAGCAAATATCAGACAATTTGATGGCTTCTGCAGATGCTGAGATGAAATGATGCAGAGGACACAGACTATCTGATAAATATCTACACTGACCCCAAATGAACCCAAAGGAGGAAGGTATTCTAGCTCATGAGGACTTTATCAGGTTGCCTTCTTCTTCCTCAAGAGATGTGTCTGCCTACGAGCTCTGTGCAAACAAATGCACTGTTTACAGAAAGGATCCTTTTGATTTTAGTTCCACGGCAGCTGCAAATGTCGAGAGTGATTTTGTTCACCTCTTAGGCTCCAGAAAAACCTGGCAGAACTGTCACAAAGCTTTATATTCATGTAGCACCTATAGGAGAGCTTTTCAAAAGAGTACTATGTGTATTCCCTAATAAAAATAAGTGAATAATCATTGATACTATACATGGAAATTGGCTTTCCAAAGCATGGAGCCACAAGACAGTTTATCAGTCAAGGGTACCAAAGCAATTGTGAGCAGTCCCCAGAGAATGAGTCCTCTTAAGAATGCATGAAATCCGTCTGTCACCCTCTGAAATATACAGTCAAATTGCTTATGTCCATACAAATATTCACCTTCTCAACATGGAGGCACTAAGGAATGCAGATTAAAAGGACTGTTTCAGGACTGAGACAGTCACTCCGCAGTGGGAAGCCAAGTAAAGACTGATCATTATTTTATCTGTGCTGAACAACATTGTAAGCAAATTGCACATAATTATGACAAAATACCATCAACAACATGACAGTCTCCTGTTGTGTGCTGGGGCATTTGGCACATAGCGCTGCCGAGTCAAATGTTTGTTCCCTTTCTGATGCTTGGTGTTTGTGTTTTGCCTGTTGCTTTGACTCACACTCTTGCTTCAAAAAAGACTTATTATACTGTCGTTGTGTACAGTGTTCACTGATTTCTGCCAGAGGATTGAACTTCAGTAGACAGTTTCATCTTCATTCCTTACTGCAGGGACAGTTCCCTGCCAGAAGGTCTTTACATTCCCTGGGGAGAGCAGGGGGAGAAAAATGAATCCAGTCAGTGATATCCCTGAAGGATAGGGATATACACACTGTGATGAAAGGCAGGTGGAGATCCCTCATGGGAGGAGAAGGTCAGTTCACTGCCAGGACTTGCAGGCAACCTTGTGCTATCAGGCAGATTTGACACTCATGGCCTGATCTTGATGGGGGTTCTTGCATGACTGCTAAACCATGTGGCCTTCTGGGGGACTGATGGCCTGTGCCCATTATAACCTTGCCAACAAGACCCTTTGCCTTTGGTGGCAGATGGCAAAAGCTGCAAGAATAAAGGCTGAATTCTCCATGTAAGGAGGTGCTGTACAAAAAGTGAGATGATCTCATCATTTTGACTAATCTAAACCAAATGCAGATGAACTCCAGAGGTTTTTGAAGCTTATAATATCTAGTCAGAATAAATGACTTCAGATTTTAAGTTGCTTGCTTTGCAAAGCAATCCTGAATGGTTATCCTGCAGTAGGATAAAGCTAAAAAAATGGGCAACACAGCTGCAGATGAAATCTAAAACTGACAAATACAGTATAGTTCATAGGGAAGGTCAGAAGAATGACTAAGCAGTGCTAACAGTGTTAAAACTGCATATTTACAGTTTTCCTTGCAGGTGTAACTACTGTACACCAAAACAAAACAAAACAAAACAAAAAAATGTGCTTCAAAAATGTGCTGTACATACTTAGCAACTGATCCTGGAGAAGCAAGCCAGTCTTTAACATCTTCTAAAGCTTTGCATGTGTTTGGAAATAGAGGTCCATCTACCTGATTAAGCCATGAGAAAGCATGGGAATAATCAGTTCAAATTCTGTCTGGGCTTTCCCTTTTTCTGATTAGAAATTTTGTTTAGATGCAAAACCTGGTGGTGGCATTGATCTTGGATTCCTATGCTTTTGTGTCAGTCCATTTCAAGGAGAAGAACAAAGAACCACAGCGCACATGTGCGTCAGCTCTGTAACAGCAGTGCCGGTACGAGCAGATGTTCGGCAGGGTTTAAGTGCAATGGAGTGCAGCATTTAAGGCCTTAAACTTAGGGAGTTGAAGGATGAAAGGGGGCTGGGATGGCGCAGGAAGTGGAGAGGCAGCAAATCCCCGTTACCTCCCTGATGGAGAGTGCATTCTGTAGCTCAGTGAGGGTACAGGGCATACAGAACCCTCGCACACCGCCCCTCTGCTTTTGAGGTCTAGCCACTGGAGATTTGAGCGCAAATAAAGGAAGACTGAAAAGCAACGCGACGCCTGAAGTGTTTTCCAGAGGCGAGAACAAAGGCTGCTGCCTCTCCGACAAGGCAATGAGCCCTCTAGAGGCAGTTACAACCAGAGCAATCCCTACCATGATGGTGCGCCATTGAGGAAGAATCCAGCCTGATGTCCCGTGCCTTTGCACCCTCTCCAAGCTCCCCTCCCTCTCCCACAGTCCTTCCCTGTATCCCAGTCCCCTGATGCCCACTCCTGGTAGCTTGTAGCTGCACCCGCAGTAGCCTGTAGGCTGGAGAAGTCCTGGGGAAAGCAGTTGCAGCTCGGCACAGAGACAGGAGCGTTTTTTCTGTATCAAGCCACTTAAAAAAAAAGTTTGCACGCTGTCTGCTAGTACATTATGTATAGTCCTCATCCTACATGGTATTTCTTTAGAGGTGTGGGAAGAACTGAGGAAACAGCTTCTCAGCTACCCAATAATCCTTTCACAGTCAAACTATGTGCAAGGTGAAGCTAATCACAGTCCATCTCAGCCCTAGTAAGAGCCATTAAGCACAGCAAGCATAACTTCCCCTCCGTGCCTAGAGTAACACCGGGGTATTGCCTTCCCCACTGCGCTTTCCCCAGGGAAGCGAGGAGGGAGTGAAGAGCCGCGCTAAACTACTTGGGAGCAGTGCAGGATGGCAAGCAGGTTGCAGGGCAGCCTCAAACATAAAAGATGACTAATTCCTTACTATTAATGGCTTAATTAAAATTAAGCCCTTTCTATCCAGGGAAATCAGTGGATACTGTGGGAATACCGTGATTTTTACCAGGCTGTTTTTCCAAGGGCTGTTGGAGCTGTGAAGCTGACTCGTCTCTTGCTCCTCTCTGCTGTGGGTGAAGCAGCAGGCGGGGAGACTCGATGTGCTGCAGCCTCACCGCAGCAGGGGCTGTGACTGGGGTCGTGATCGTGAGCTGGTTGTGTTTTATCACTCCCGCTTCATTTTCGAGGACTTGGAACTTGTCAAAAGCAGCAGTTTAGTACATAAGAGAAGTTATTCAGGCTGTGAAAAAAGCCCTCCAGGCACTTCTGTACACCTGTCCTTACAAGATAGCATAAAACCTTTCTGCAATTTCCCTCAGGAATGTGTTATGTACCAGTTGAGGGGGTTCAGCTTGGTCCAGTAAAGTGCCCTGCATTTTTTCTTTGCTTTCTTCTCAAAGCTCTGAGTGATTCTTATCTACCTGCTATCAAACCACAATTTCTTCCAAAGGAGAACCTTTCCTTTTACTCCCTATTTCCTAAAAAATTTACCCTGTAAGCTCAGCAGTAAAGGGCTTAACACCTTAAGCCCGTCAAGTTGACGTCTATGGTAGTAATTGCTGAATGACCTTGCTCCAGTGGTCTGCAAGATGCAACAGCAAAATGGTCCAGTGATTTCTCTGCTGAAATAGCTAAGTCTAGTACTAGCATTTCTTATGTCCTTACTTTTCTCAACTAGATCTTAATTAGAAGCCTAATAAAATTCCATACTTTGATTAAGAGACGGTAATATTTGGAAATGTAGTTAATTTCTTCACACCACTGCCAGGTTCACTCATCCATCTCAAGCAAAGAAAAAAGCAAAAAAGAAGCTACAATGTTATACAGAATTACTCCCCTTCCCCCCCAGTTAAAAACCTTATATAAGCCTCTCACAGGATATTTGTGAGATGATATGAAAAATACGAAATATAAGTCTTTTATTTTCACTTTTATTTTTCGCTCACATTATTTTTAAATGTGTGATGGTTGATTTAATTCAAGTAAGAATATACGTTAACTAGCCCTCACCTGGCTGCTTTTGGAGAGTATTTCTTCAGGGGAGATATATTTTTTTCCCCTCTCCAAATGGAAGCAAGTATTAGAAGCATATATTCTCAAAAAGAATACAAACATATAATTTTATTTAATATCTTTTTAAATTTGTTTTGGTAAACTAATAAGACTTTTGGAATCAGCATTCTTAAATGAGTTAAAACTACAGCCTGTTGCTTGGACTGATAAGTTAACAAGGCAGGGGAGGGACTATTTATTCTTGGAAGTCTGTGGCAGAATTGATGTAAAGCCTAAAAAAGATATGTTTCTTTTATAAAGATGATGGTGCTGTGTAAGCAACAGTCCACACATTTCATCTGGTTGTTATGTTGTTGGTCTCTCACAAGCTACAAACCCTCACTGCTGTAAGCAGTAGTCACAGCAATCACTTGCCCACTAGCATCAGTTCCCTAAAGACTTGTAATGCATCCTAGTCCTAGACTGGAAAACACAAAGCTGGCTGATTTTTTCTCTTTGATTTTAAACTTTTAGCCAACAAAAATGTTGGTTTCCTGCATGCATTTTTTGGGGGTAGAAAGTTCCAATCTAGTTAATGCCATCTTGAAGGAATCAAAAATTTGCTTTTTACTCTTGATTTTGTCTTTCAGGCTACAGAACTCTGATCAGCATTAATTTTTATCAGGACAAAGAGTAGAAAATAATAACTTGGGTCTTGTCAAGCACTTCTCTTGCCTTCTTTGAGAGCTCAGCCTTTGGTGGCTGCAATGGCTTGGACATATGGCTATAATCATAAAGGTTTTGGACCAGCCCACCAAGGAGGAAAGGTACACAGGTACACAGGAGGCCACTGTCTTCCTCTGAAAGCTTCCTGCCATCCCATCCAGCTTCTTGTCCCCTCATTCAGTCCACCTCCCACTAATTTCTTTACAAATTTGCTTTCCAGAAGAAGGTACTGAATAAATTAGGACTTAAAATAACCATTTAGATTTAGAACAAAACATTTTTATTGGTTTAAGCAATAAGTAAGCACAGAAATTGTGGTGGCAACTTCTGCCAAAATCATATTTTGTGGATTGTGAAATTGCTGCCATTTTCCCCAGAGATCTGCCAAAAAATAACCATGGAAAAAAAATAATATGAGGAGATGGAGAGCACCTCGTATAGGTTGGCTGTTGGAAGAAAACTTATGTAACACCTCTGATCTATTAATTTTAAAAACATTAAGCACATTCAAAAGATAATGAGTTGGTGAGCTAATCTCTAGATGTCAAGCTATCACTATTATTTGAGATACACCTGCCAAATATGTATAAACAACCTTGTTATTGTCTTTAGTTACTGTTTGTAGATAATACCCTACAGCATATGTGGATTATTTCTCAATTTTTTGAAACACGAGATCTTTTTCTTTAAGTCTGATTTGTAGGAATTAGTTGGATTTTTCCTTTTCTAAGAATACCTCCTGTAATTATCTCTCCATGGTAAGCTGGGAGAAAAGATGACCACAGAAATCAAGTGATACTAAGGAAGGATTTAAAAATTAAAAATAACAAAACCATCAAGAAAGGTTCTTCATAAACAATTTCTTACAGAATATTTCAGAATTACTTTTAACTCCCTTGGATGTTGCTCTTCCTGATGTCAAGGTATTATATATAGATATATATAGAATATATATATAGATGTAGATATATAGATATATATAGAATCAACACTTTCAGGAAAAGGAGTTGTGATTTTAGACACCACTGTTTTGGGAGCTCAAACTGAAGGCATTTGGAGGCTGATCATGACAAGGTGATCCCTATCACTGTCTAGCAACTATCTGCACTCACAGATTTCATGGATATTTTTAAAACAGTAGTTACAAATCCCTTCTGGTTCGAGGAGTCCAAGCTACCAAGATCATAGCTGGGGCTGTTATCCTTTCCCCACGCATTAGACACCTACAGTGGTGCTGGGGATGTTCAGTAAACACAAAACTGAATTTACTGTTTGACTGAAGTGTTTCCAGACACTGAAGCCAGACTCCAAACTTCAGACACATTTAGGATCATTTAATGGGAATCAGGAGGTGCCTTTGTGTGCTTGGATTCTATGGGTTATAAACAGAATAAACAGTTCCAGGTCCCCTAAGGTTTACTCTGCCCTGCAAGGGCCCCATGGTGGAAGTCTCCAAACTGCTCAGTTTGGGAAGACCAGTGTGGCACACTGTGTCTTCAGGGCCAGGTTGAATGGGGCTTTGAACAACCTGGAAGGTCTCCCTGCCCATGGCACGGGGTGGGTGGAACGAGATGATCTTGAAGGTTCCTTGCAACCCAAACCATTCTGTGATTCTGTGACCTCTGCTTGCCCACCTGCATTTTCAGGCAGACAGCATCTGCTGCCCAGTGCAGACACAGCTGAGAAAAAAATTAAGTCTGGAGTAGGCTAAGAAATTTATGAAGCACTGGAAATGCACTAAAAGCCAAATATAAAAAGGGAAGGAGCATGAGGTTAGTCAGACAGTTTCAAATGTCAAAGACATCATCTCTACCTCACCAGGAGTAGATGGGTGGATTCCCTTCAAACTAGATGCACAGATACATGTTAATTTTTTGCATTGAAAAAGATAGGTCAATAACAAAACCAGAACCTAAATATAGATGATTCTTCTACACTTAGTTACTGTGTAATGCAGCTTGATGATGGTTGCCAGAGAAACCCATTTATGCTGTTGAATAAGGTTGTGCTGTCCCTGCTTTATTGTCTCCCACATAATGAACTTTTTAAAAAGTGAAGGTTTAGTTCAAAATGGAACTCTGGTGAATGCACTGCATACAGAGGCAGTAAGTGTCTAGATGTCAGCTGTGTATATGTATTTTTCCATTTTGGGACACAGTGAAATAGCTCAAGGTATCTCTCTATAGTGCTAGAGAAAGGCAGCGTTGCTGGCTCAGTCTGAGCTCTTCTGTCTCAGATGTGGGGGTGGGCAAAGAGAGATCTTCTACAAAACTTTTGCCTGTCTCTTGGGTTCAGCAAGGACTGACCTTTTTAACAGCTATGAGGTGTTGGATTCTTTCATGACTGCATAGCTTTTCACAGCCATAGATTCCTCTCTGCCAAGAGCTAAAGGCAGACAAGCCAGTGAACCACAGGAACTGAAAGCACCACCTATGGCCTTAGACTGTCCCTCCTTCTAGGAGCTGCAACCTAGGCTGACTAGGCTGAGAGCAAGACAGCAATGTTTGTCTTAGTGGGACCTGTGCAATATGATTCAGTAAGCTTGCCAAGGGCACAAGGGAAGTGGGCTAGAGCTTGCCTATGGATGGGCAGGAGTTCTGTAGCCTGTCAGGCATGTCACTTTGCTAAGACAAAAATGTAGGTCTAAAAAAATCGTGAGCCTTGGAGAGCAGACATAAAGGGTTTGAACAACTGTTGAGTCCCCTCTTGTATGAAAAGTGACCATGAATAACTGTGTTTTCCAGGTCTCAGCTAGGACTCCTCCCTCTGTACTATATCTTGTCCAAAGGAATATAGTGCCATTCAACTGAATCTTCCCCTTTTCCCAGGCTTGCTTTCTGCAAAGGTTGTGCTTCACCTGTGCAGTTATTTGGTCACTGGAACCAACGTCCTCTACCCCATAGCCTTGTCTGCAAGGGATAGATTTTCATGTTGTGCTGCGGACTGAGTAACATCTGTTACTCATGGTCAAGATGACGAGCATTCTTCTGATACTTGCTTTCTGTAAAGTTCTTTAATTAGACCTGTGGAGTTTTATGAGGCTGGGGGCTTTACAGACTTTTAAAAGGAATGACGTGGTTTCAGCTCACAGCAGAAGGATCCTTTGGTAAGATGGGAAAAATAAGTCAGAGAGGGGAGTGATGGTGAATGACTGAGAGCACTGGGAAAAAAAAATTAGGAAGTATCCCACAAACTTGAAGCCAAACTACTACTCAGAGAGTGCAAAGCCCCCTAGATCATTTGTATGCTGTGCTTAGAAAACACAGCTTGGCAAAAGACCAACAAAGTGCCGTGGCAATTAGATATTAAGTAGAAGGAAAAGGGTATGGAAACACCACCACCAGATTGCTAGAAACATTTGAATATGAGGAATGGAGGTGAAAATAATATTTTGAGAGCTCGATACTAGACTTCCCCCCCCCCCAGTAAAACTGACCTTATTTCTTCTGAAAGGTGTCTTTAACAATTTTTAAAATGGCCTCAGACTTTTCCCTTGATGCTGGTCTAATGTTTCCTCTCATTCTTTCACCTTGTTTAGCATCTCCACAGGACTCCTTTTATTAGTTAAATATATGAAAGGAGGCCTTTGGTTTTCACATATTTTATTTCTCACAGGACTTTATTTTAAAATTTGCTGACACAGTGCCAATCTGAGTACTCGTTTCATAACCTTTTCTGCATGAAATGCCTAAGACAGTTACTTCTATTTTTTTATTCTTCCTTCACACAATGACTTCTGCAATAAGACCCTGATACTTCGTTAGAGTTGCTAGGCACTGCTGTAGCACTAGTAATTATAACAAAGAAAAATGCACAATCCCAGAACATGTTTCAAAGCCCTTCTCACCTCACCAAATACATGCAGACATGCAGAAATACATCGAGAGGTTTATCCTTGCCCAGTGCACTTCCCTAGCCTAGGAAAATCAAACTTTCAGCCTCCTTGATTACCATGGCTTTCATTCTCCAATTTCGTTCTTCAGGGTTTCAGAAGTCAGCGGTTAATAGTACTTTTCTCATAACTTTCTGGCTCTCATCTTTCTGAGTATTGTTTCCTTTCAATTTACAAAAGGACAAAAGGTTTCCACAGGCTTGCTGCTCTACCTACACACTTGGGAAACATAGCAGGGAGAGAGATGCTGCTGAAGCACGAGATCCATTAGCAATTGTTTCCCTTGCAAGGGCACGAGAAAATGTGATTCTCTGCATGATGTTAATCACAGATTCCCAGGTCTTTCTTTGGCAAAGAGAAGAGAAATTGTTTGACGCTCAGCTTTGCAGACATGCTTTCTCGTGCCATCACTGTAACTAGGTTTAACTACTGCCAGGTTTTAGACAAATTTTCAGCAAGTGCTGAAGCCAACAAAGCCAGCTTGGTTGTAACAAGGGCTCTAATTCTGTTTTCACAATGATGGAACAAAATAAGAACACGTCTCATCCTGAGAAGCCTCTAAGAGCAATACCCATGGCTTTGCCCTAAGCTGCATGACAGACAGGTCATGGTCCCTGGCTCCTGTAGAAAATAAATGGGGGACCCATCCTGTACCAGTCAAATGAAAAGCAAGTTTGTTTCCCCTCTGTGCCAGCACAACCCCATCAACTGTCTTTTACGGGCAGGGAAATGTTGGAGCACATCTGTACGATCAGCTGGAATCAGTCCAAGGGGGCTGGCAGTGGCACTGCAGGGGATGTTGCAAGGATTCCGCCCAATGCTCAGGCAGCCACAGGGCACACACAGTGAACCATGCACTCCCAGTGCAGGAACAGCTCAGCTTTCTCTGTCCTGTCCTGAGGTGGAGCAGGCGTGTGACCCTTGGCACTGGATGAGATCAATGTAGCTGTATGTTTTCTGCCCAAAACATGGGTATATGCCTGTGACAGCATAACAGGCTGGGCAATACAACTCTTCTGCCATGAGTGTGTGATTGCTTCAAGTTATTCTTCAAACGTTAGTGACTGAAGTGGGGAAAGAAGAGAAAGGGAAAAGGGGTAATAGACTGCGCCACAGAAGCAGCCATGTGCCTGAAATTCTTGGGGTTCAAACAACAGAGGAGACAGAAGAAAGAAAGTTGTGATGCCAATCACTGTTTTCAATATCCTCCCACACATCAGCTGCTTCTATTGAGCCTTTCTATCGTGAAAGCCCTTCTTTTATTGCAAATGAAGTGGGAACTCTCAATGAGCTTTGGCTTCCAGGAGAGAAAAATACTATGTGTTGGTCAATACTGGTGAAACGTTGTTTATGCCTCGGATTTGCTGGAGTGCTGTGCCTAGTCAGGGGCTTGGCTTAGTGGGGCTTGCTCTGCAGAGACAAAGACAGAGAGGGAGAGCTGGAGAAGGCTCCTTTGCTTGCAAATTGGCTCCTTGACGTAAGAGAGACTACATTCTACCTTTGAACTTAACCAGCAGGTCCTTACCAGCCCTTCAGCCTTAGTACCTGCAGGGCTCCTGTTCTCAGAACAGAGAATTGGGCCGTAGTCCATGAAGACCAAACACTCTTCCCTGTCACCTCAGCGCTGGTGAAATCCTGACTGGCTGGTTGCAGCTGCCTTGTAGTTCCCAAGCAGCATCTGGTCAGTATAATGTCTCTGCCACCAAAGCCATTGTAACCAAAGCCTCCACCACCCCTAACTGCACCACACCCGGACTATGACAAAATTTGTACCTGAACCTGAACTTTGCTCTTGAACTAACTTCTAGTTTTCAAATGAATTTTTGTTGGCTTCCGAGTAGACCAAAAGGGAATTTACATTCTCTAGGAAACGTGACAAGAATGACAGTAGAGAAACCTTAATTTAACTTGAAAAATATGATGACAGTGTATGAGCAATTAGCAAGGGAATCCCTGAAAAAAACTGGTTGTTAATACAAATTCTTTTTTTAAAGGATTCATTAAAAGTAGAACTGAGCAGAGCAAGAGAATAAGTATTGCAGACCATAAATGGAACTTTCCAATTTTCCATAGCACTTTTGAAAGATGTTCATTGCAGGAGAGAAGAGAGAAAAAAAAAAGATGTGCTAATGCTAAAGAAAAAAACTTTGCTGGTAAATTACTACACATCTTTTCAACCCAAAAATAAAGAACCAAAACAAATTATAATAGCAGTAAAGCCACTGGAGTACCAGAGACTAAAGAAATGCTTGAAGGTACCCTTCCTCCGGCTAAATGCTTTGACAAATTAATTATTTTAAAAGATTTGATGTATAGATCAGCAGTGATGACAACTGTGTTGTAGTATCATTTCTATGTTATTTCTGTGTAAGAATATTTGTTGTAAAGCAAAATTACGAAAAAAAAAAGTAATGTCACTGCAAATTGGATTGCTTCTGCAGTTTTCATTATTGGTCAGGAAGCTGGTAATTGTATGATCATTAGGAAGTGAAAACGAGTCTTAAAAAACCTTGTTCAGCAAAGAGTCTCTTTTATTGGATTTCTTTCTCTGAAGAGCAGCTCCAGTATTTCTCAGAGCTGCAATATGCTGAGATGTGCAAGTCCTTCCTGCTCTGCTACAATTTACTGAGTGAGCAAAACACCTTCTTGATAGATTGAATTTAATGAAACTTGCATGGAATGACCTAATCACAGGACTAAAACAGAGCCCTCTGTGGCCCAAACCACCTCTGTACAGCTGCTGGAGGGATGACAGCTTGGTGGAGACACTGAAGAAAATAGGATTCCCAGGGTTTCAGCGAAATGAAATGCTGCAAATAGCTAGCTTAGGGATTTAAAGGAAGGGCTTTAAGAGCTACCCTTCAAACTTAGTGTTAGATCCAACCAAAATTCCCTAAAAAAGAAATGCTAGAAATTCGCACCTGTCTTTATTCAAGAAGTGCCTTCCAGCTCTCTCTGCTCTCTTGACATGAATCATGCCTTGAACATAAATAAACTCTAGGTGTTGAAGCTTCACTGTAGCATTTTTTTTGTGTTACCCTACACTTCAGCAATTTCAGAGCTGGGAGACATACGTGATCTCCTCACCCAATTTGCCTGACCCCTGAGAGTCAGAAAGGTAACTCCTCAGACAGGACAATTTGGGGCCCTGTTGGGGGAGTGCAACAGGGCACGGAGCAGCCAGACAGCGACTTGCTGCTCCCTTATTGGATAGATATTGTACCCTGCTTTAAGGCCAATGCACCCAGAGACCTTTATCCGTGTGGTGTAATGGCCCTGACCGCTCATGGTCTTTGGATAAACAGCACGTTGTTGTTGGGCTGCTACATTGTGGCTGTAATGGGATTTCAGAAAGCCCTTGTGCTGCATGGCAGATACCTCTGGGTGCAGGAGAGCACATGAAGAGGGAGTTCTGCTCTCTATAGACCTTCATGTCAGCAACGTGAGCTCAAACCTTTCCTATCCTCAGTGCAGGTAATTATGCCCTCCTACTGCTTTAAACAAAAATACATTTTCTCTTTCAAACAGTCAGACTTTGATAACTTTTTTTCTGCCCACCTTAGCTCATATCAATCAGGCTTTACGTAACAGTGGTATTTTAAGAAGTAACACCTACTCTGCTGAAGAGCTATTAGCAAAGACCAACTTAAAAGGAAAAAGGGAACATGGAATGTTATGTTCTGTCTAAGGAAAATATTTTCACAAGTAAAAATCAGAAGGAAAAGCTGACCCAGAGAGGAAAAAAGCTATAGAAGGATCCTTAGCACTAAATAGGATTTAGTTTCTTAATTTCTGGCCTTAATTCTGTTTTCACTTCCAAGGTACTACAGAAGAGGGCAGTATAAACCCAGTGTTTTGCATGTAGTAACAATAATGCTTCTGTGGTCACATCAACAGCACTGAACATTAAAATTAATATTTCTGTTAATAAACTGGTGAAGAATTCATTCAAGAGCAGATCCAGCCTGTTAAATCTCCAGTGGTTCATATTTTGGAGGATTTTCTAGCCTGGGAGGATTTTTCCAGCTCTAGAACTGGGAGTCTTCTGTCACTCTGCATTTTCTGTACACACAATCTGTAAATCCAGCATATACACTGCATATGAAGTATATAAATCATAAATGTCAAACATGCAAAAGCAGGGTCAGAGTTCAGCAATGACTAAGGTAGGCAGTGGCAGCATAGTGCTTTTACTTACTTGCATGGAGATAGTTAGGAAGGCTGTGTCACAGGAGCAGAATGGTTCTCCAAGAGTTCTGCTTCTGCTGGTTTGGACTAAGTGGAACATCCGGTTCCAGGGGTGGAGAGAGCAACTGGAGGACTCCTGGTTGAAAGAGTTTTAGACACTGCTTTCAGCTTGTAAAAGTGTTTTTATAAGTTACCACACTCACATGCACTTAAAAGGACTGTGTGAACAGAGAGGAATAGAGGTAGGTATCGATCTGGCCGTTTGTTTAAAAATATGGGGATGCATAATCTTGTCTGCCCAGACTGACCTCACCACCACAGCACCACAGAGCTGGAACACCATCCAACCATAAGTCATGGCTGCAGTGGCAGCATCACTATATTTCATCAGGGTCTGAGTAAACAAATGCAGAAAGGTTTCCAGGCAGAGATGATACTCTTAATAAACCTGATACTATTAGAAAAAGCAGACAAGCTCTTAAAGATATAATCGTTTGTCAGACCTTTGAAGAGTTAAGTTTGCAGAACACTTTGCACTCCTCCCTTTCCACAGCACTCTTTCCCTTATGTAATAGTTTGGCTTCCCTTATATAAGAGTAACTTTCTGAAATCTCCTTTTATTGCTGATTTTTAAAATGGTTTACATCTCTCAGAAGACAAATTTCCCTGTGAACTATGACAGGAAACATCAGACAGCTTGTGGAGGTTGTGTGTGCAAAAGGAAGGAAAAGTTTCCTCCAGGAGCTGGAAGGAAGGGGATGAAATTACTATTTATACTATCACAGGCTTAAAGTTATAATTTGACATTTAAGATGTACTCAGTGAGAAACTCGTATAAAATCAACTTTGAAAATCCAACAGGATACCACAGGGACTGTAGGTGGTTACAGTCTAATAGAGAATTTTATAGAAGTGTTTAGCAGGGACAGTGCTCTAATAAAGAGAGTCTATAAAAAGAAATTTCTGTGAAAATCTATAGATTTAACAGCAGAAGCGTGGAGAAAGGGGGAGAGGTAAGGGAGCAGGGAGAGAGAAGATGTGACTTAAGTAACGTCTGCTGAAAATTACATGTTTTACAATTTTGTGTGGGTGGACTCTAAACATTTTAATGATGTAAACGTCAGACTTGGATTTCAAGTGCCCCAAAGCGTGAAATGTTGAAATGAAGGGCTGGAGTTTCTGCCCATCTGTAGCAGAATTGTACTGCTATTTATAGGCTTGCTTTTCTCAAATATCTAAAATGCTTTCATTGCTTCTCACAAACAGGCAGGCATGCATATAGCTGAATGTAACTGAGTCATCTGGATATACTGCACTTTTCCTCAAATTAACAGGAGTCCAAAATCCTACCTTTTCCTATGAAGGAACCTATGTAGGTAAATAGCCTCCAAGCACCGTCTTTTGAAAAACATTGCAACTACTGCATGAAAGGTGATTTTGTAATTCTCAAACCTAGGGATTTTGCACTGATCCTAGTGTTGGGTTTGACGTTTTTCCAGGCTCTGCAAAAATTCTCTTCTTCCACTTGCAGCCTTTGCTTGCTGTCACCTGTGTTTTGACAGGGAGGATCATGACTGGATTTGCTGGGGAGATCCATATTCAGGAAAGGCAGTTTTTAACCCAACCACGCAGTTAACCTGAACACATCCTGGAAAACATGCTAGTTAAATGCATTATATACATTTACTTTGTCATCTGGTTTTCATGGATGTCACTTTAGCAGTCACTGCGTAAGCACTCTCTGGTTGATTTAGGTTTGCTGTGGTTTGAAATCCCTGTCAAATCCAAACAGTGTCTGTGAGTAAGGCAATGTGACCATCAGCCAAGCTCAGTGTAGAAAAACATCCTGGCATTGCAGTAATTACAGAACAGAGATAATATAATTATCTGGAATAGAAGGAATTGGGTATTAGCCCTATTTTGTTAGACAAATAGGTCATGCACTTATTCAGAAGGCAGATTTGTATTATATTTGTTACTTTCGTCCTCCCAGGAATCTTTTCAGAGTATTTAAGAATAAGAGTTGTATATTGTCACAAAATTGAATCTGATGTGTTTAGGCACTAAAAAGTGACGATTACAAACAAACAAGAAACACAGCAAATCTCTGCCTCTCTACTGCCACTTACTTCGTGGGATACAGTCTGTCGCTAGGAGGCAGTTATGCCATGGACTATGTGGCCATTCTCATTTCTCCAGCATTTTTTCCCAAAACCCACATTTTCTAGGGTCTGGGAGCTGTGCTACCAGCTTTGCCAGTCTCAGAGTGACCTGGAAACATGACTTATCCAAATGATACAGAAGATGTCTAATGTTAGCCTTATCCAGTAGCATCTCAGCCAATTTGATGTTAAACAGCTTCTGTCCCTTGTGCAGTGTCTGTAACATGGTCCAGCAGTCCTCTGGGGAACCTCACTGTGCCATGCACAGGATTTACAGCACCGCTCTTATCCACTGCACCACTCTTCAGCCAAAATTGCAGCAAACTGCTTCTCTAACCTATTGCTATCAATGTCTCCCTGCCTGTGTTTGGCAGGACAGTGAAGCTCTTAGGCATGTTTTAAGCTTTCCACTACATGATGCAACACGAGGGCCAAATTCCTCAGAATCCTTCTAGGCCCTGGCTACAGTAACCTCAACCAGAGAAAAAGCAGTCAGCTTTTTCCTAGTTCAGTGCACATAGTGCATGCTACTAATTTGAATGAACGTAAATATAAGCGCCTTAAATTCTCCAGGAAGAACTTCAGGAAAATGAAGCAGACATCCAGTCCTTAGTAGGTAAATTTCTCACAGAGGCTTAAAATTGTGATATACTGATCATAAAGGTGGCATCCTTCTAAAAAGTAAATGGAAAAAACATTAAACTATGACTTGGTTGACCATTCACCATTAACCAGCCAGTTATAAATACCAATTATCCAATTATAAATACCAAGTATCACAGTGCTCCTTCCTGTCACTCTTCACATCGTGGTGGATAGTATGAACAATCAAAGCCTGGCTGGCTGTGCATGTCCAGACCTCAGTGTACATCAAGACTCAAAGTCTTTACGGATAAGAAGAGTGGACAGGCTGGGAATGGACGATGCTTCTGGAAGAGGAAGCATGGACAAGTTGTCTAAGTTTGCACACACAGTGAAACAAGGCAGGGAAAGAGTATCTGGGGGGCAATAGGTGAGCATATGGAAGGAGGCGACAGTACAAATACAAGTAATATTTAGCAACTTGCTTTTAGGTAAAGCAAATTTAGAATATCCACCCAGCTATGTCTCCTAAATGGTACACCTTGAGTTTTTAGCTCTGCTTCAATGACAGCGGTCTTTCAGGCTCCTGTTTCTTAATATTTCAAACTTGATAAAAATGTAAAAAAGGATTGCAAGCTCGAGAGGACGATGGTCACAGCAGCAATGAACTGCTGAAACACGCATTTTTTTCTTGACATTCGGATTCCCTCACTAGAGGGCACCAGCACTTCAGCTTAGTGCCAGACTGTGCCCAGAAAAGTAAGAGTTCCTGGGAAAAAAATCCCCCTGTTTAAGGCTATGGATTAGTATTCAAGAAAATAAAACCAGTAAATAATAACAGTAAGCAAATTTGCTATGCTGAAAAGAAAAGAAGTTCAAGTCAAAGATTCAGTTTCCAGGTTTGTGTTTAACAAGAAAAACTGGACACCTTCCTAGATCCAACAGCAAAAGCTCACTCCTGGCAAAATAAATTGAAGCATATAAAATAAACAAACTCAAATAAATTTAAAAAATATAAAATGACCTAATTATAATTCAGTATACACATCTTGATGCATCAGAAAAAGGGAAGTCAGTACTGAGCAATTAGTTAACAAAATAGTGCTGTTGTTTAGGGCACTTTAGAAGTGAATGGAAGCAGCTCAGATTCCCAGCCTGAACCTAGAAGGATAATGCAGCTGCGTGGTTCTCAAACTTATGAAACTTGCTTCCCTCAAAGTCTAGAAAAAAAGTGACTTTTGCACTTTTCATCAGTGACGGGCAAGTCTACCCCACACCCCCATCCCCGTGACTGTGGAGTTTCACACCATGGCATGGCTCGCAGCTGTTTTTTGGCTCACACAGGTACCCTGGTACCTCCTGGTTTGATATTTAGCACTGTGAGAATGGGTTGTGGCTACCACTAGGATAAGCCCTTCCCTGCATGTTCCAGTGAGCTCTGCCATGCCCCAAGCCAGCCTGGCCCGGTCAATCCAGGACTCACTGCTGGTCCAGCCTCCTGGCAGTCATTTTGACTCTAAGCAGTAAAAAGTCAGCACTACCCTAAAACACCACTCAAAACAGAGTGCCTAAGAACAGACTTTCCTGAAGCCAGCAAGATAACAAGGCCATTTAATCATCCGAAACTATGTGGCCTCAGCTTTGTCCCTCAAGGACATAAACATCTCTTTTTAACCAGACTTGGCATCAACAGTCCTTCTCCTGGATTTCAGCTTTCTAAAACATTCATAGAAAAGCTGATCCTTGCATGACTTGACTGAAGAGGCTGGTGCCCGTGAGGGACTGAACAACCTGGTGATTTAAATATCGGTTGGCACGTAGGGAAACCAACATTGTGCAGGGACAGAACTTGAACCTGTATCTGGGGCAGTGTATTTGAGTGCCCTTTACACTGCCATGTCCTCCTTTTTGTCTAAAAGGTACTTTTGGGAGAGAGGAATCTGACTATGCCTGCATGCCTGGACAATAAAAGAATTGAAAAATAGGAGGAAAGAGACCAAAAATATAGAAAAAAAGATACAACTGCAGGGACACCTGAAAACAGCCTTTTGACATGTAAAATGAGACAGGGCAGTGCTTGTTCTGCAAGTCTTGGCAAGGCTGAGGTGCAAGATCTGCATGGAGGAGACCTATGTTGTCAGGCCCAGGTGGATGTGAACAAAAACCAGACTTCCCCAACGGAAACTCAGGCATAAAAAAACCCAAAACAAACTAGATGCTTACGAGGTTAGTTGGCATTTTATGAGTACTAGTGATTAGCCATAGTCTTACAGGCAAGTATCCTGATGCCTAAAGTCTCTGCATGTTTAGTAAGCCTGGAAGATTCATCTCCACAGCATCAGTACCAAGGGGGGAAGGGGCAGTGACAGCCTCCCAGGGAATCCCTCAGATCCAGCTCGTATTATTCACCTCAAACCTAACCCCCACCAAATGCTGCTGAGACCTCCACTTGGACATTGGATCTGCTACTGTGTTCTATTCTGTAGGGAGGAGATAGATGAGGTGGGCTGAGAGAAGAGCTGATCAAGAAGAATGATAAAAGGCTGGGAAATACAGCTTGTGAGGAGCAACCTCCGTGCTGCTTGTTGAATAACAAACACTGAGGAGTACTGAAAACAGACCCAGAAACTCTGTGAAATGTATAGAAAAATAACCATTTTAAAGGGATGCTGTAGAAGATTGCATAACTCCCCTTTCCAAGGTAATGTTGTATACTTCTCTGAAATCTCAGGTTCAGAAATTAGTCTAGAGAAACAGAAGCAGTGAGGAAAATATTTTAATAGTTTTATACATTTTTTAGAAGTCAAGGAAATTAGAAGGTACTGCAGTTTTCAGATGGAAAATTCCGACACAAACTCCTAAAACAAAACAACACAGAATTCCACAGAACAAAGGCATGTTGTGTTTTAACCTGAGTACCAGTAAACACACTTGAGTTGCCACTCTCAGGTTTCTCAGTGTATGGGATGCAATTTCCTCTTCCCACCTCTGGTGCCATCCCTGTGTCATCCAGCTACAGCCCCTGATCTGTTTGCACAGTGCAAACCCAGGCTCTAACAGCAGGACACTTCAACAAGTGACATGAGCAAATATGCCAAAGCAAGACCAAAGGCCCAGGGTAAAAGTAATCATCAGCCTGATCTTTAGCTTGCCTTGGCACCCTTAAAAGGCGTTACCAAAACTAACCTGAGCATCAACACACACAGGCTGGCCCATAGGTTACCAGGATCCTCTCTGTTTGTACTAGTCCTATTACAGGGGTAGTTGAGTCATGCTGGGGTGTTAAAAAGAAAGAATTTAGTCAGTAAACTTTAGGAAAGAGGGAAGGAAAGAGGGAAGACGTTTCACCAAAGGTCAAGAAGGAAAGTTAAGACTCCATATTTCAGTAAGATAAGCGAGCCTAAACTGTGAAGGGAACAACTGCTCTAGTTCTGCTCAGTGGTCAGGAGAACACTTGAGTAGCAATGCCTAGAAGGAAGGAAAACATCAGCAAAGCCAAGGAAAATGGGCACACTGTGAGTACACAATGCAAAAGCACCAAGTCACTCCCTTTCTCTGTGTGCCTGTTTGTTTCTGTTGTGCAGTTAATTCTCCACCTGACCTTCTAAGGACAGACATATTAGGGAATTTCAGATGGTGCTGTAATGTCTTGGCCATTGAAAACTCTTCCTTATTTTGTCTAAAAATGTTCTATGGGTACTTTCTTTAGCAGCTTTATTGGCTCTACTAGAGATTGTTATTGAGTTGGTTTGCAGGAACATCAGGTAATTGTGGGGAGAGGATTATTTTTATTATTTTTTTATAATCACTAATTTGATAACAGTAACTAATTTGTCAGTGAGTTTTTATAGTCCTAGTGATCCCCGTACTCTAGTTTTCTTACTCCCACTGTTTGTACTATCATGGTGAGTACTACATAACTGTGGAGGCTGAAAAATAGGCAGGGTGAGGCTCTTCTTATTCCTAAATCCATGTCCAGCTAGTGAAAAAAAGAAAAAGAACCTTCCAAGATGTTGCAGCACTCTCCAAAGGTTCCACATGGTACTGGTGAGAAACTTGAGGGACTGCATGTGAACTCAGCTCCAAGGGCGAACAGCTACCAGAGCTCCCAGTCCTGCCCTCCTTCCTTGCTCTGAGAGGTTCTGTAGTATTGCTGTCCTTCCTGTGGCTTCCTTCCCCTAGCTCAAAGTTGCCCTGACTAGCCTAGGCACCTCTAATGCTCATCTCTCAGCCTCGCGTGCAAATCAAAATGGCAATTTTGCACACAGGTGAAGGAGACCGAGGACCATCCTAAGGTCACTCTAATCCATGAGAATCAGTGTGGGATAGCCATGACTACAATCTCTTCAGATTCTTCCTTTCCAGTTAAATGAGCATGCTGCTCCAGTACTTAGATCTTGTTTAGCCACATACAGAGGAAATTTTTTGTTTTGTGTCAAGAGGGAGCTCGTTAGCCCTCCTGATGCATCTCCTGTTCTCTGTCACGGTTTGCCTACCCTTTGTCCACGAGGCTTTGCCTTCCAAGGAACACTGAAACCTGCTGTGCTGGAGTTGCTTGCTGCTGCCTGCCCTCTGAGCCTCTGCTTTTTACACTTCATATGTTAGTTAACGTGACCTCATCACCTCCAGTTTTCAGAAATGTTGGGACTGCTTTGCCAATTGCACCGCATTTCGGTCTTAAAAGTGGCCATTTAAGACCAGGCCCGTCCTCCTTGAAAAGCAGCCAGAGTCCATACTGTTCTTGCCTGCCAGCATTCCCCAAATCTGCTGCTTATTCTTCCACCCAGACCTCATTTTTATTTCTCTTCCGTTTTAAAACTTTGTGAAACTTAAAAATAGCTCCCTGCAAGTTCAGAGAAAAAACACAAAACAAAAAATAATATTGCAACAAAAAATCAGATAAGATGAAAACAGAAAGGGAAAGGGGGGAGGGCATGCCACAAATTATATCACTGTCAACATGGAAATGCTTAAAGAATGCATATTGAGAAACAACAGGAATTAAGAGGCCACAGCTGTGTGATGAGAAGTGATAAGAAACTGCCATCCTTTAATAAGGCGTCCTAGGAGACATGCTTCAAATGCTCCTTTTCCCCAGGCCCCCCTAATCTCCAAACAAACAGTACCTGGGGAAAAAAAAAAAAAAAAAAGAGTCATCATAATAAAAAAGAAACCCTGTCTTCATTTACTCTTGTTGTTCTGGATTAAACAAGAGTTGAGCTGAATCGATGAGCAAATAAAATACATATGGTCAAACCTTCTGAGCCCATCAAGGGGAAAAGAAGGAAGAAAAGAAAAGGGGAGGGGGTAGTGGTGGTAAATAACAGTATAAACTCTGCAATTGTTACTAGTCTGTCAACAAACATACTTTAGGGATTTTCTTGTTAAGCCAGAAGGATATATAGTGGTGGTAGAGGATTTCAACCTTTCATGTTTATTTAAAGCTGTCCACACACTTTGACTGAAAATGCACACAAAATACTCTCCATGGGCTTCTTTCATGTTGCAGGAGTCTTAGGTAAACGCTTGTTTTAGCAGCCATTTGTTTGCTTGATTATTTTTTTCTTTACTTTTTTTTTTTTTTTTTTTTGGCTGAAGTGCAAACTTTTCACATAAAAGACTGAGAAAAGCACTTTCACTCCTGCTGGATTTTAAAAATACTGTTCCTCTAGTTATTTATTTATTTTAAGCATTGTGCTGAGGACCCAGGAACTTTGCAGAGCAGTCTAAGTGCAAATATATCTCAACTCGGCACCATGTTCTTTCAATTATACCTTGGTTTGATCTTGTCTGGATTGTCTGTAATGTTGCCAGCTTTAACAGTGAGTTGGGAACTAGTTCATGGCCTAATTAACAGCCCAGCTTCTGGGCTCTTAGGGCTGTGCACTATTTAGTTTCCCTTTAGAGAAAGGATGCCTGCACAGATATGGGGAAAAACTTGGAAGCACCACATGAATGTATCCAAGAGGCTGGAAAACCAGAATGTAAGTAAAGAGTATCTCAGATTTTTTAAAATATTTAAAATAAGGGCAACACCACTGAAGATTAGTGAAATGCCAAGGTTGGCAAGGATGGGATTGCATAACACCCTAGAGGTTTAATGTGTTGATTGAAATCGAACAATTAACAATAAGAAATTATAACAAAATTTAAAAGCAATAGAAAAGAAATTTTTGGCAAGAGACTGAAATTCTAAACATATTACTCTGAATTTTGCTTTTTAAAATTAAAATTGTGTGAATTACTTGAAATATTGTAAGAAAAGAAAACCAGAACTTTGAAAGGGTGAAGCTCTTTAATTAGATAAGTGTTTCATAAGCACAAGCTGATTTTCAGAGGCAATCAGTTCTATCCATGACAGCACCAAAAAGTGCATTACACTGGAAAACTGAGCCTTGTAGTTAAGTGTGTCTGTACAGGCTCTGGTACCAGTGTTAGCTACCGATTATAAACAAACAAACAAACAAAAGTCTTTTGGTGGAAGTTAACTTCCTTCCTCAGTCACACAAGCTGTGCTGAGGTTATGAAGGCAAATATTTATCATTTGATAAAGGGTTATGATCTGCTGACCTTGGAATTAGTCTTGATTGCCAGTAAAACAGAGTTCTTAAAAGCTGTTGTTATAAGCAGGGAGCCAAACTGCTCAAAAGTTTCCTGTGTAATTTATGTCAGGTTGCTCTGAGGTTGGGTTTGGGTTTTTTTTACTTTATGTTCTCCAGAGAGCCATGCTCTGGCGGTTGGTAGGAATTACAGATGATCTGGCAAAATCTGCTCAACAGCTACAGCTTCATATGCCCCCACACTAAATACCGGGGATGGTGGTGGGTAAGTGTGATGAAGAGGATGCCCTGAAATGTTCTCACCCAGTGAACAGGAAAAGGCGGATGAATGGAGCAAAAGACCAGACCTGTGTATGAATAGACAACCCAATTAGACAATCATGATGCCTATCATGATTGTTTGCTTCTAGTCTGCATCCACTACTATTCCCAGAATTTAGGACTTTAGATTTATTATACAAACACTGGCTTCACCTATTGTCACAGTTTGCAAACACCTGTACAGGATGAAGGCATTTTTTAAACCCTGGCTGCAGAATGCTGGGACAGACACTTTACAAAATGCTTTTGTTTTAATCATGAAAATAACATTTACTGTCTCCACTCCCTTTCTGCTCCCTTTCCACGGGTACTTGAGAAAGTCTTGTAGAAGCTCCCCTGGCAACCTGGTCTCTACTCCTTCATGATTTATACAGGCTCTGTCTTACACCCTGTTGCTCCTTTTCTCCCTTCCTTGCCAGCTTTATCACCTCTGTCTCCTGGCTGATGAAAGCATTTTTCCCTACAGAGATGCTGAATTTTTGTCTCAAGTTAGAAAGCCCCTTTTTTTCCATGTATTCCACAAACAAGTGTTTTTTAGTCCTTAGTTCTTTTTCATTTTCTTATTTATCATTACTAGTCTTTAAGTGTGTTCAGCTATATTTCTCACTTAAGATGCAAATTCTTAGTTTATTGGATTACATATCTATGGTCTTAAGTCAGCTCTCCTAGTCTGACGCTGTATTCTTTTCCCTGATAGGCTCAGTTATTTTAAAAGCTACCCCTGTACGAGGAGTTTAGGTTATTCCTTTGGTTGACCATGGCTTTGGATCAGTATTTCTCATTCAAAATCTGAGCCAGACAACCAACTTGTCATTTGGTTAAAAAAAAAAAAAAAAAAAAAAAAAAAAAAAAAAAAAGTGCGTAGGGGGCAGAACTCTGCCCTTGGGGTGGGAGTGTTCCATGTTTTAGCATATGTGTGTCCTATGTGCCTGTGTGACATAAAATACATGTGAAAGCAATCAAATGAAAAAAAGAGAGAACACCCGAGAACAAAATCTGAAATAAAGGCAACTGCTCCACTGCTTTCTGGAGGTCATTCTCCTCATTACAAGCTATACAGCGTGCTCAAAAACGTTTCTCAACCTCAGAAGTTTCATGTATTCACTCTAGGAATGCGGTCATCATCTTCCTGGATACACACTTCCAGTTTTCCAGAAGAAAACCTATAGGAAGTGGAGCAAGTGATCATATCTGATAAACCCGAGAGCTGCTGTAATGAACAATGCTGGGGTGTTAAAACTCTTCAGTGCCAGCTAAGTGATGGCCAGTGGCTTAGTAGGAATGGGGCTCTAGCAGCATTTGTCCTTCATACAGCAAAGTTCAGTCATGACTAATCTTAGACATATGATGAACTCAGAAAAGTTGATGTTTTTCATTTTGTCTTTGTTTTGTTGTTTTTTTTTTTTTTTTTTTTTTTTTTAATATGTGCTTTGTCCACCTCTTCATTTTCTGCTTTACATACCCTGGAGGGTATGTTGTACTGTGTCCGAACAGCATCTAACACTTTAACCACAACTAGCTGTTAAACAATAAAAATAACCTCAGATCCTCATGCTTGCTTACACTAGATGTAAGTGTGCCAAGATTTTTTAAAAGTGACTAAGAAGAATCTTTGGTTTCCAGGTTTTTTTAATCTGAGCCACCTCTCTTTAATCCCCTTCACAAACTTGGTGGTGTCCATTCCTAGATCTTTTAGAAGCTCCTACCTCCCAGCACTTGGGGATTAGCACAGTCCACCAGTGTCCAGATCTGTGGCACTTTCTTCTCAATATATACAGACTGCTGGTGAGGGTCCTTAAAATTTTTGTGCCACAAAGTACTAGAATTGGGATAAAGACAGAGGGAAAAGGATCAGATAAATTTTTCTGGACATGAAGGCTGATACAGGAGGTCTTGGAGGGGGTACATGGGAGGACGTGCAAAAGGAGCAGCAGAGACCAAGGGCTTTCTCTGCTGAGGGAAAACTGCCCATACCAAAGGAATTTGCCAAACTGGTATCTGAGCTGGGATGCCTGGGAAAGGTACATTCCTCTGATTACATCTTTCTCAGTGGCAGGAGCTATTAGTGGTCTTACAATCATGACAGTGAGGCCCATTTGCAGTCCTGCAAACATACTTCTGTGCAAGTATTCTGTCCAAACCAAGTTTCTGCTCTGGACTCAAAGTTTTACTTCCTTTCAAGATTCAACAGGTGGATAAAAGCAAGCGAGAGTGCTCATAGGAGCAATAGGAGGGGATGTGAAAGATGCCTATCAAAGACAAGCATTTCATACCTCAGCATCTGATTCAAATGTTAATTATACTTTCCCTTAACTCCTCTTCTTGAGCTTTATTTTTAGAAAACAACACTGTACTCCAGACTGCCTAGTTGGCTCCTCTCTGCTTGGAGAGAGGAGATTTTGCCTACCCAAGCAAAGTATTTCCCCTGTTCTGAGGCCAGGAGTTCTTCCTCTGTGAGCAAAATGAACCAGACCAAGAGCAGACTGCTTAGTCTGAGACACAAAATATTTCAAGCAATTCACCTACTCCAGGGCCCAGCTGTATCTTGGGAAGGGGGTAAATTCTTTCCCCTGACCAGGATCGGGGGAAGGAAATAATAAACCAGGGTGAGAAGATGCTGAGACTTTTCATCAGCTGCTGCAGGGGCTGGTTTCATGCCCTGCCACAGGGAATGTTGCTGGAGTCTGTACACCCACATCCCAGGCTCCTGCCAGCAAAACATCAACACCAAATGATTCCTTGAAGGATTTCAGCCATGTTCCCCATATTCCTCTTGCAACACCTGCTGGATGTTCCTTCCCTCCCTCTAGTGAGCATGTCACATTTTGGATTCAAAGTCAGCTAAGAGGGACTCTCCACACTGATGAACTTAAACTTGAATTTAAGGCATAGCATACTGTCAGCTGTCACAGGTCCCAGCAAGTCCTCTGGGCTTCTGTCCTGTATTTATCCACCTGTGATTTGGTGTGATGGCTAACCAGTGTCTGAAGGAGGATATTTTTCAGCCTTCAGACTCTACTATGGCCTCTACAAGTCTCTAATTACCTACAAGTTTTTGAATGTCCACCTTTTCACTGCTGGCCCCACAGAAAGCTCCTGAATATGTTACACTCCTTAGAACAGGAATGCAGCTGATCACACAGGCTGGTCCTCTTTGCTTCCAAGATGTAAGCAGCACTAATTTATCTTAAACACAGTTTTTCTGAAGGACCGTCAAGTTGCACAAGCAATTTCTTTTTTGTGGAAAGAAACCCTATATTCTTGCCCAAAAGAGGGCTAGCTGTTAAGTTTTTAGTTTGCAGCCTTCAATGCCATAGAAAGCAAGAGACCTGCTGCAAACCTCCTCCTTTTTTTGGGCAAGTCTGAGCCATGCAGATTTGATTGCTTATTAACCCTGGTATTGTTAAACCTGAGCCAGGCGCTAGAAATAGCACCTGAGCACCTCTAATCCAGTTACACTTTGCAGAAACACATTGTTCGCAGCCCTGTTGCACAGACCTGCCTCAGCATCAGCTAGTACTCATGCAATTTAAAGGAACAGGTAATTAGCAGAGAATGGACTCTGAATTTATGGCTGCTTCCCCGAACTTTCCTATTTAGCTGGTAGGGGCCATGATTGGCCTGTAGCACTGCTCCGTCCTTCTCTCTGGGTTGAGCACACCCATTGCGTGGCTTGTGCCTCTGCCTGCTTCAAGGGCTGCTCTGGGAAGTGCCCAGAGCAACCCCAGGACCCTGACAGGCCCTCCTGATTTCCCCCCTGGCTCTTTTGTTGGCTTTGCATGGCGGCAGGCAGCCGCGCGTGCTGCGTGACTTTCCGCATGCTGGGGGATACTTCAGATGACATGATGGACATTCCTCCTTTGAACCCAGCCCAAGCCCATGCCAGAAAGGCCCATGATAGATTCCCTGTGCCATCCTGCAAAACAGGCTGAAATATAGCGCCTTTTAACCACAGCCCAGGGTAAACAATACAGCCTGTACCGCGGTTCATAAACAGTCCTCATTATTACAAAGGGCATTTCAAACATGGTGTGCTACGGCTTGACCTTAAAAGCTATAGACAATCTAGTGGAGCACAGACGGTTTCATAAAGTACAATCACTTCCTGCAATTCTTGGGGCAGTGCAGCCGGAGCCGTGCAAATCCTGTTTTCCCTGCATTGTTTCCTTTATGTGAATATCATCAGTCTAGTGGTGCTCGTAACCATGGCACTTGTTAAACAGGAGTGGGGAGACTTCTGATAAAGCCATCCAAGGCTCTGAGGATTTGCATGGGGCCAGCAACCCTGACTGGACAAGGCAGAATTGCCAGCCATCACTTCAAAAGATCCAGCAAGCAACATATGCAAAAAAGAAGTGCTTTAAGAATAGCTACTCTGTAAAACTGCAGTTGGACCCAGGTTTAAAGCCAGAAAAGATGGTGAGAGCATAGTGAGCACCTGCCCCCTCAGTGGGAGTGCTGTTTGTCTTTGGGGAATGCCTTTGCCCCTACCTAAGGTTCCACACATTTGTGAGAACGTGGGGATGCTCACAGCAGCATCTGTGCAATGCAAGAGAAGGTTTGCAGGAGGTGCAGAGGTTGGGGACGATCACACCTCCCTCGACTTTAGCTGCCTCTTCATTTCCTTGCATATAGGAAAAGAAAAAGCATTGGGCATACTACTACTGCAGACAATGCAACTGAAGGTAGACCCTTGGCAATGTAATCATTTCATGCCCTGGATGAGATTCTTAATGACTCTCTGATTTACTTAATGTCTCTCTAGGGGTGTCAGGTTTCCAGACAACACAAAGACAGTACCTGCCTGGTGTATTCAGGAGTGCCAAATGTTCCAAGCATTATATTTGTACAGAGAAATCCACATAAGTGCACTCAATTACACAATTAACAAACAAAAAAACTGTAATGGGATGACCGTCAGGCATCTGGCCATCACCAGACACCTGAATGCTTTGCAGTCTTTGCCAGATCTGGGAACTAAAGCATGGGCTTTAGTTTCATACTGGAAGGTACCTGATCAACAAAATGTTGGAGAGGTAATTGCTCCATAAAAGGTTTAATTTGCAGACTCCTGCATCCCATAATGAAACCAATAGCGCCGAGCCTGACCTCGGCATACAAGGCAGCACCCGCAGAGGAAGAACCAGGCAGAGGTTACTGCAAATCTCAAAGCAAGTAAAGGCTTGATGATAGGGAAATTTTAGATGAGTAATTAATCGAAGGGGGCTGGGCATAGTTCACTATGTTCTTCAAATACCATAGAAAAAAATTGTGTTTCCAAGAAAGAAAGGTGCTTGGCTGGGATAGGAGTGCATACGTGAGTCCTGGTGCCACTAATCAGGCAGGAATTGAATACAAGCTTTAAAATATAAGGCAAGGGGGATGATGATGGCCACAAAATGGTCACATTCTTGGAAAGAGTAAAAACCACAAAGCAAACACAAACTTCTGGAAAGCAAAGTTCAACAAACTTACCATAGAAATGGTAAGTCAGTCTCACAGGAAGAAATTCTGGATGAAAGAAGTACAGAATGGTTACTGTGCAAGCCTATATTTGCACAGCCACAAAGCAGTCTGACTTGCAGAGGAAAAAAGCAAGTACAGCTGAAATGCAATCAGTAGCTTTTGGAATATTATTGTGATCATACAGTTAATGTAGAAGTGGAAGCGCAGACTTGTATTGATGAATGAACATAAAAGAATAGCACAAGCATGTAAACACAAAATGAACAGGAACTAGCAAGGCATATGAAAGGCTTCCCAGATGTCAAGAAGAAGCTGGACAACACAGGAAAACCCATTACTTATTGGATGGAATGGAGAAATAATGGCTGAAAGAGAGGAGGCTGTCCAAGTCTTTGTGAAAAAGTTAACTGTGAAATTGATTTAGCAGATGATAAATATAAATGGCAAAGAAAAAAAATGTCTGCACAACTTTTAGGTAAGATGAATATTTTCCAGTCCATGAGGCCTGATGAAACTCACACTAGTGTAATTAAGGGACTAATCAGAGCAAACTGAGCTATTAGTGATTATCTGCAAGAATTCAAGGTTTAAAGGGCATGTCCCAGAGGGCTGGAAGATGACAGAGAGAGGACCTATCTTTACAGAAAGGAAAAAGGAGGAGCCAGGGAATTCAAAACTAATCTTCCTAACTTTGATAATTGGAAAGATAATAGAGCGAATAATTAAATAACCAAGTTATAACCCCAAGACAGCAATATATTAACAAATATCAGCCAGAGCAGAGTTTGTTTTTTTTTTTTATTTTTAACAATATGGCATGTCAGACCAATTTACTTGGTAAGTGGCCTAGTAATTAAGAAGGAGGCAGGATGCCATTTTCCTTCACAATATTCTAAGAAGTAAAATAGGAAAATATGATGTTGATGAAATCACATTCGCTTGAACATGATATTAAGTGAAAATCTGCACTTGGAGACCGGTTATCAATCATTCACTATCAGATCAGGATGACACTGAAGGAAGTCCTTTGAGCATTTATGCTGGTGTCTGCTTTATTCACCTTATTTGTTAGAGGCTGGGACTGACAATGAGCTCAGCATTTACAGCACAAGCTATAAAGCTAGAGGATGATCCAAAGTGAGGAGAGGTTTCAAATCTGCAGACTGAAATCCAGCAAAGATGAGGTATTTTTGAATGCCAAATAAAGTAGATTGAATAAGCAGAGAAGTGACAGCACACTAACAAGTGACCTTGGGGATACAGAGGTCCAGAAGCTCAATGTGCACATAGAAGAGAGGATGAATCTGTTTTTCAAAGTGTATCAATTAGAAGGCTGGATGTGAAACATGAGGCAAACAGCTTGCTCTGTGTGTATAAAAAAAAAAGAGAAAAAATAAAGACACTGGTGGGGCATCAGCTTGGCCCCCCACTTGAAATGAGATCAATGCCTTAGTGAGTTTAGAAGGGAGCAGTGAGGATGATACGTGATGTGAGAAACACATTATCCCAGAAATGGTTGGAGAAACTGTCTTTGTTCAGTACAGAAACAGGGTGAGGGGGAGAACAAGGGAGAGAAAGGGAGATGCTGTTGGTCCTGTCGCATGCAAGAAGGGTGTTACAGGAATAAGAGAGCTTAGTTGTTGCCTGTGTTAAGGAGAGTTTTGTTTATTCTGCACAAAGATGTTTTGAGCTAGCAGCCTGGGGGCAAAAAAAAAAAAAAAGGAAGAAAAACAAAACTCAAACCCCAAAATAAAACCCGAAACTTTCTCATTTGAGGGATAGCTGGAACAAGCTACCCGAGGAGGTTGTACAAACCCTGTCATTGGAGGACTGTTAGTGAAACAGCTGTCAGGGCTGCTTTAGGTCATCTCTTGAGGTCCTTTCCAGCTCTGCTTTTCTGTGATCTTGCAGAGTAATTAAGCCTCTGTTTAACATTATGCACATAAGTGACTTGCAAAATAGGCAGTGTTCCAACTTGAGCACATGCTTAATTGCTTTGCTGGTCTGAGGCCCAAGGTATTTTTGGTAGGTGTTAATTTATTCCAAAAATTCTTGCTAGCAACTATTCCCCTATGCACACTGACACCTGCAAAAAAATAAAAGCTGTATTCTTCTGTTTCCAAGCTGCTGCATTCCTTTCAAACCATCCTGCCTTCCTCTGATAATACTAAGGAAATAAAAGATTCTCTGTTTGAAACCTTCTTACTAAACAAAATTATTTCCTCATGTCCTGTAGCTACAAGAGAAACATGAAGTCACTGAAACAATGAGATTAATTATATCAATAAAGTAATAGGGATGCAAAATATACATATGAATGTCTTTACAATTCACTCAAAAACGTATATAATACATACAGACATCCCACAGACTTCCCTAAGCCTTGAATTGCTGGAAAATCTCGTCTTACAGCAGCAGGACCATTACATTTACTTCCTAGTATCTCTTTAGGTTTAACCTCGCTTTGCTCTGTCCCTGAGGCCTTCACCACCATGAACAGCAAAATGGTTCATAAAGGACAACTAAAAGATCTTTGAGGAGCTGAGACATAGTAAACATTAACTGACTTTCCCAAAGCTAAATAACCTCTTCCCCACACGTGGGGCTGAACTCATCTGCACACAGCTGGTGACTGCATGGGGAGGTTGGAGATGCCGAGTACAGCTCAAGTACCAACAAATCCCCATCTTTCTGTTGCTGGTTTGTGTGAGTGTGTGTGTGTGTTTACACATAATGCAGTGTTGTCCAGGAATATCAGGCATGATTCGGGTGTTGCCACTCTCTGCTAGGTGTGCAAACATACAACAAAGGAAGGAGTTCTGCCTTAAGTTTTCCGATCTGAGTGCTGGATGTAATACCAGAGTTGGATGAAGAGAAGACAGGGAGGAACAAAAGGAAAGCGTGAGTCTGGTTGCACTATTATATGAGAAATTCTGCTGCTTATAGAGGTGAATTTTAGCTCTTCAGAGGCTGCTTGTGGAATGGGTTGAGAAATGGTCATAATTATCTTAACATTTTTATGGGGAGAGAATTGCCAAGAGAAGCTCTGGTGCCCAGAAAGTCAAGCAATTGGGTGCTTGTGTTGCCAGCAGAAGCCTTGCTTTGACCCCTCACTGCAAAGCTGGGAGTGGAGGGACTTGAATCTAGTGCTACAACAGAGTACAAGATTCAGCTGGGTCTGTCTAGGTTTGGACATCCCAGAAAACCCCAACAAATAAGGTGAAGGTGGTGGATTGGGATAGATTTTCAATTCAGCCACACTCATTGCTCCTTGGTACCTTCCAGACCTGTATGTATCAGAGGCTTCTGCCCTGCATTATTGTGGCTGGAGATGATGGTGGATGCCACCAGTCCCTTGCTGGGCTAGGCATTGGGTTGTCCCTCTTTCAGTGGTGAAAGGGAAGGGTAAGATTTGTGGTTAAGGGGATTCCCTTTCCATGTGCAAATCGACTCCTGTGAAAGATTTGATGGCCATGAGTGGGGAACTCTTCACTTCCTTTCCTCGATAGAACCAAAAATTACCAGTTTTCTTCATTTTAACTGTATGACATAAGAACATTTTAACAGTAACACTAAAATATTTGGTTTGAGTTCACTTTCTAAGAAACTTCAAACTGATTTTAAAAGATACTTCAGTTTTTCTGGCTTCCTGCTGATATGCTGAAATATAAGATTTTCTTTTTAGCAGTTGCCCTTTCACAATGAACTTTCAGATATGCAGCTTCACTAATGAGATTTCTTTCTTTGAAGCTGCAGTTTTAATTCTGATAAAGTGCCATTATAATTTTAAAACTGCAGAGCATATGAATTACTGTTTTCTTAAAATATGTGTTTCTGTCAAGTAATTCTTTTTTTTCCAAAGATACTTGTATTTTTCATCTTTCCTACTAGCACATAAATTTTTCCAGCAATTCCCCTCTGAATGAAATTTCTCATGTACCATTCAGTCAGGGAGTTTCAGTTTGTAAGGTCTAATCCTTTAATTGTTTCACTGATGAAAATTCCAATAACATGCGATTAAATCTCTGGCACATATTAGTTATTATTTCCTTATCAGTAATATTTACTATTTATTCTAGAATAAATATACTCCCAGAGCACCCAGGCTACAATATATGGGTCCATTGAAGGTTATCTTGTAGACCACTTGTTAACTTTGTGTCTCAGAAAGCCCCCCCAAAACCTTGGGAAAACCTTGAAATTATCACCCTGATGAACCTTGCTTGTCCATACAGAGGGCCAGAAAATCCCCAAGATGCCAAATGAAGTCTCTTGGCTGATTTCAATCATGTCACTGAGCAGCATTTGCCTGTCCCAAGGTGGAGAACAGTTGCATGCCACAGCTCTGCAGATGGGTCTCAGGACTCATCTTGCCCTGACTCATGCAGCCCAGAGCACAAACTTAAGTGGATCAAAGCTGGACATGGATATGGGGCAACACTGTGAGTCCACTTTTTTATACCTAAAAATGGAGAGGGCAGGGGGTGGTAAGTTTGAGATAGCTGGTCTAGTCTCATAAACCAAAACACTTGGCCAGGGCACTGAGGAGAACTGCTGGCACCATCTGAGACTTTTTCCCAAAGGGAGCCCTTCTGCACTTGCCTATGGAGGCAGGGCAGGACCTGCAGGGCAGAAGCCTGCTCTTCCACTTGCAGTCACTTGTCTCTCCTAGCTAGCCCATCCAGCTGAACATGAAGTCATTTTTCTCACACTGCCTCTCCTTCTTCTCAGCTGATCACCTTCTATCCCCTCGTTCCTCTTTTTGTCTGAGAATATCAGTTTTCCAGAAAAGGTAAGGACATTTGCTGGGAGCTTATTGCTAATTGACTGAAAGATTAGCACAAATTTAACATTCACAGGCACAACACTGCTCACAGAGAAGCTGAACAGCAAAATAGCATACCTTTGAAATTCTGATTATTTTCCCCCCTACTGGAGAAAATTAAGCAATTCCAAGTGCACCAGATTTACTGTGATTTTTTGCATGGTGGAGAACAGGCGAAAAGAATGTTATAAATGGAGATGGCAAGGGAGATTAAAAAAAGGAGGGGGTGTTTTCTTGGAAAAGGCAGTAGATTAAAACCAAAGCTTTCCTTAGGGACCTATTGTTTTTCATTTGCTTTTGATGAAGAACACAGAAAGCATATTTTTTTTCTTGGGTGCAGAAAAAGACCTCTAGTCAGGGAGGCACACCCCAGGGTGGTGAGTGGGCTGGTGGAAGGAGTGATCTTCCTCTTCCAGATTACAGACCACTTCTCTAGTGAAGTCTAAGCTGTTGGCTATTGTGCAGCGTGTACTATTTTTTTTCCCTTTCTTTCCCCATATTATTATTTTTGTTTCATTTTTGGCAAAAACAATTGAGAGCCTTGGATTTATTGCACTTTGCCACAAGTGTCAACACCTTGAAATACTTTGCAAAATGGAATTCTTGCTGCCTGCCCAGCCCTATAATCAACACCCCAAGGTTTCCTCAGACACCTATCTTACCAGAAAGTCTGGAAATCCTTAGGCTAAATGATGAGCTAAGATACACGTGCTTGCAGAGGAAAGTTGGCACATAGCACTTTAAACCTCAGTTTTGTGGGGAAGCAATACTTCGAGAGGGGAAGCTGCGAATCCCTGGTGAATCCCTGGCCCTAGAGGCCTTGTCCTGGTTGGCTCCCTGTGAATTCAGTCCAGTAACTAAGCAAGCAGCATCCCTCAGAGGATACGGAGAGGTAACCAGATAAGTGTGATAAATGAGTGATAGTGAGAGCAGGGAAATCCTATGTGCACTTGTAACATCATAGAATCATTCAGATTGAAGAAGACCTGATTGAGTCCAATCATTACCCAGCACTAAGTCCACACTAAAACATGTTCCCAAATGCAACATCCACACATTGTTTAAATATCTCCAGAGGTGGTAACTCCACCACTTCCCTGGGCAGCCTGTTCCAATGCTGGACAATCCTTTCTGTGAAGTAATTTTTCCTAATATCTAATCTAAACCTATCCAGATGCAACCTGAATCCATTTCCTGTCCTGTCACTTGTTACCTCGGAGAAGAGACCAACCTCCACTCTGCTACAGCATCCTTTCAGGTAGTCATAGAGAGCAATAAAGTACCCCATGAACCTCCTTTTCTCCAGGCTAAACAACCTCAGCTCTTTCAGGTGCTCCACAGGAGACTTGTGCTCCAGGCCCTTCACCAGCTCAGTTGCCCTTCTCTGGACATGCTCCAGCACCTCAGTGTTTTTCTTGTAATGAGGGGCCCAAAACTGAACACAGGATTCCAGGTGTGGCCTCACCAGTGCCGAGTCCAGGGGGATGATCACTACTCTGGTCCTGCTGGCCACACTATTGCTTATATAGACTGAGATGCCACCTGGGCACATTGCTGGCTCATGTTCAGCCACTGTCGACCAGAACCCTCCGGTCCTTTTCCTCTGGGCAGCTTTCCAGCTGCTCTGCCCCAAGAGCTGAGTGCTGCAGGGGCTTGTTGTGACCTTATTGAGTCTCATACCACTGACCTTGGCCCATTGATCCAGCCTGTCCAGATCCCTCTGTAGAGCTCTCCTGCCCTCCAGCAGATCCACACTACCATCCAACTTGGTGTTGTCTGGGAGCAGACTGAGGGTGCAATCAATCCACTTGTCCAGATCATTGTTAAACATAATAAACAGGACTGACTGGTCCCAATACTGAGACCTGAGGAAACCCACTTGTGACCAGATGCTAACTGGATGTGGCACCATTCACCTGGGTCTCTGAGTCTGACCATCCACCTAGTTTTTTCCCTGCAAGCACTACATCCATCCAAGCCATGAGCATCCCGTTTCTCCAGGAGTATGTTGTGGGGAAACTGTGTCAAAGACTAAATTCCAGGTAGACAAACTCCACAGCTTTTCGCTCATCCACTAAGGTTAATTTTTATTCTCGAGCAAAAGTCATGATGAGCTGCAACCCACCTGTTTGCAGATACTAGCCTTCTGCCTTGCTTTCAGGAAAATTTTAGGGAGAGGAACTTTTCATCAAAAGCTACATCTATTCAACTTTTTGGGTTCTGAATGCCTGAATAGGAGCTTTCTCCTCTGCCCCTTGCTGTGATGATGGGCTTTCATTCCTGGTATTGGCATGCAGCCCCATCCAGCGAGGCTGATGGACACCCAGGGACACATGCACTCTCCTCTGAAGGATTTCTTTTATTGTTCTTCTCCTTTTTTTTTTCTTGTTTTGTTATTCTCACCACATAAATGAGAAGTCCTTCAGACAGAGCCTGCCGGAAAAGCCAAGACACATTCAAATGCTCTCTTTTCATTGTTCCCAGAAGATTAATGACACGTAGGCCAATGGGCCCATAGTCCTGTTCCCGTAACCTGCATGCCAAGGGGGAACAAATGAAAGCATGTAACTGGAATTTCCACTCAGCTTGTCTCAACAGAACACGAAAAGCTAGGACAAATCAAATTACAGCTACAGACTACAACAAAGAAGCTGCCCTCTTGAAATAAACAAACAATCAAATGAATAGGAGAATGGCCCCAGTTTAATTGGTGAAGTCAGGCAATGATAGCTGTTTCACATCTGGGCAGTGCTTGCATTTGGCTGGAGGTTACCTTTCCATGCCTAGGCTAAGCTCCAGCCACCAGTGAGGATCTGGTGGACTCTGAATGTCTTTCAAGCTAAGCAGCCTGCTGCTGGTTCCCCTGGTTGGCTCCCACATCTGCTCACTGCTTTCATAAGCCAGCCACACGAGACCCCCACAACCCCATCCCAGATAAGAGCAGGTGTCCATGTGCTTGTCCCAAATTCCAGTGCAGCTGTTGAAGCTGGCTGGCAGTTAAATTGCTATGTGGAGGCCTGTCAGTCAGAGCCATGGGTGTTCCCCCAGGCAAGGCAGCTTCTTCATTCCCTGCTTCCAGCGTGGGGGATAGGCAGTCACTCACTTTGAAGGGTGTCAGCAGGTTGCATCCCTCAAAAGCAAGTGTTAAATAAATATTCTGGTCTGGGGTCAATGTTTTGTTGCCTGACTCTTTCTCCCAAAACTCTCACTGCAGTTGTCAGGTTGCTGGTTTGGGGAGTTTGGAAAAAGAAGGACTGACAGAGCCTGGGGTAATGACAGACATCAGGTAAAACCAGCAGAGTAAAATGAAACACTAAATTCCAAGAAGCCTGGAAAATGAAGGAAGGCAGGGTGCAGTCTCTGGAGAGAACCATGGAGACTAACTACCTTTGTCAGTACAACTGTGCTGATGCTAAAGCAGATCCCCTCCCCACTGGCTGTTGAGACCCCACTAAGCCCCTGCTCCCTCCACTTCCACAACTAAACTGAAAAAGCTGATCACTAGCTGGAGCTGGCAGAAACTGATCACTTTTCTTCTAAAAGGATAACATTTTGCATATTGTTTCCTTGTGCTTTCTGACTAGCTCATTTCGTCTTTTTCCCTGCAAATATAGCTTTGGGCATGCAACTCAACCTCCAGTTGGGGAACAAAAAAAAAGATAAAATACAAACCACTAAAACAAACTCCACCGCAGCTGAGCTCTGCTTCTGCCAAGGAGACTCAGCTAGTCCCTGATATGAAAAGCAGTTGCTGGTACTTAAGGTGTGCCCCAGAAGTCCCTCCTACGTACTGTTCCCAGACTTTGTAACCTGACCTGATGCTCTGAGAGCAATGTTTTTGGCTCATTTCTACATTAAGCAACAGTTTCCAGATATGGTAAGCGAAGCACACCAGTGTTGGGCATAGTTATTAATTCCCCCCTACCTCACTCCCCACCCAAACCCAACCAACCAGCCAGAGGTCCAGCATGCAGGAGAATGTGCCGATCCCCAGTTCCATAAACTATCACTCCTTACTCAGTACAACAGCTTACGGCAGCACAACAACCTAAGAAGCCATCACCTTTGCCTGTATTCCAGTCTATTTTTTCAATTATTTTTTTCTTTCTTTAAACATAATTTTCAGACTTGCCATTTACAACAAGCCTTTGCTCTACTTTATTTATTTGATTTATTTTTTTTGTTTTAATATAGAGTGTACACTAAGAATCCTTAAAATCATACCCGTGTTAGCTTGCTTTGGGTCATATAAAGAACTATACAAAGTAGTTAAGATCTACACTGAAAAATGGCTTTACTTGCACTGCATTTGCTCATTTGCTGAGATCTGACAAACAGGCCTGGAGCTAAAGGAAATCAGTTTGCTTACTTCCACTGCACTTGCTTCTGGGGAAACTGGAGTGAAAAAAGTAAAGCAATATCTGTTTGTTATGGCTGAGAGACATCTGTCAAAAGTCAAATGTTTTCAGACATGAGTGCCCACAGGCAAATGTTATCTCCAAGAAAACAACAGCTAAATGACTGCACTGATTTTTCCAGGGCTGCAGCATCGGCAGTCGCTGCAGTCGGGAAGTGTCCAACGCCTGAAAATATCAAACCCACTATTTGCATCCATGACCAAGCAGTGATGTGAGGTCCAATGCATCTTAAAATAATGATTAGTGTCATTGCCTAACCCCTACACCAACAGATCCATTCTGGTTACCTAAGTTTCCCTCCTTGTTCTTGCCTGTGATAAGACCCCAACAATCGAACCAGGTGATGTTTCCATTGCCACAGCTGTGATTGGCAGTCCTGTCAGAGCACACTGCCCATACCCAGCAGCTGTGCCAGGTAGAACACAGCACTGGTTCATGCGTTGCAGATGCCAAAGGGTGGATTAGTGCAGTGGTCCCTCTGCAAGGGCTGCCTGCCACTGAATTTCTTTTTTTTTTTTTTTTTTTTTTTATGAGGAAGGCCTATGTTTTAATAACATATCCAGTCTGGATTTAAAAATGCCAGTGTGGAGAAGGTGTTATGCAAGAAGCTGTCGCAGGAGCTGTTTGCTCCAAAACACAGCGCGGGGAATACACGCACATCTCTATGTGTGTGGGATGTGCACACGCCACACACAACAAGAAAATAAGCCACAACACTTAATTGCTTTGGTCCGTGTGAAGGCTGAGTGAGAGGGCTAGCAGAACAGAGAGAAAGAGCAGTAAGAACGTAGCTATTTTGAGACATTATTCAGCTTCAGCCACTGCTGATTTCTCAGTCTCTCCACTATGTGCTCCCTAAATGCAGTGTCTTCAGTCCTTTGTTTTCTCACAGCACAGACATGTCCCATCAAAGGACAGATCAGAGGGGAAGCTCTCACAGCTCACCTGAGGACTATTCACCCTTGGAAGGCACCTGAGTCACCACAATCTCTGTGCTTTAGCATCGGATGCCTGATGCAGCAAGTGTCCAGAGCAGGTGAGTAAATGTCGCACACATGTGTCCCTATCCCCACGTGTCATTGTTCTCCAGAAATAGCACTGAACATTGGCACATGGAAGTCTGTGCTGAAATTTATTTAAATTTTTCCTCTCTTGTCCTTCTTTTTTTTTTGTTTCCTCCTCAAAGGAGGTCTCCGAGCATGTTCCGGTGGTTATTGTTCTCGGGCCGTGCAAGGGCAGCGCCCCAGTGGGGCTGGGCTGGAGCCTGACGCGATCCACACCCACATTCTTTGCCGGTGGGAGACGGATGTCTCCTCGTGGCCTATATTTGCACAACTTACTGTATATTTCCATAGAAGGACAATGAGCATCTACCTAAGCGTAAGAAGCATCCCGGATGGAAAACGTTGTTACACACGCACCTAAAATGAGGGATTTGCGAAATACAGAAATTCCCTGCATGCTTCTCCTCTGAGCTTTTGTGGGGATTTTTTTTTTTTCCTTGCCTTAAGTGACAGAGTCATTGTATGAGCCAGGTGGGCGTCGGTCTCTTCTCCCAGGCAACCAGCGGTAGGACAAGAGGGTGCAGTCTTAAGCTCTGCCAGGGGAGGTTTAGGTTGAATATTAGGAAGAAATTTTTTACAGAGAGAGTAATCAGGCATTGGAATGGGCTTCACAGGGAGGTGGTAGATTCATCATGCCTGGGGTTTTTTAGGATGAGACTGGATGTGGCACTTAGTGCCATGGTCTAATAACTACAGCGATGCTGGATCAAGGGATGGACTTGGTGATCTCAGAGGTCTTTTCCAATCCACTTGATTCTATGATTCTATGAATATTGTCCCATGATTTCTTTGACATCATTCATTTCTGCTTTCTATGATTTTCTTATCAGAGAAACTTCCATAGTTCTGGAAAAGAATTTGCACACAAATTGCTTCTTTCACAGATGTGTGACTTTTAAATGAAAAAGCCACAAAAGTTGTCATTTTCAGATGACATTGAGATTTGCTATAAGATGCTTAAGCACATTCCAGTTTTCCAAGATGGGAGCAGGCCTACTGGCTTGAGAGTCCGGTAGAAAAGTGCCTGTGTCAAAAGCACAAGTTTGTCTCATTACAGGCTTTGCATTCATTCTTCACCCAAGATCATCTGGGAGCAAGGTAACAGTGCCTTTGTAGCTGCCTCAGTGCTGATAGGAGGCAGGGAAAGTTTATATGCAGATTCAGTCTCTTTCACTGGGCTAACAGACAAAGCAGGAAACAAAGCAAGCAAACTTTGGGGCACACTCTGATGCTACTTGGTTCTCTAAAGAGAGAAGTATCCAAGGTCTTCACAGGTACAGATTAAAGTCTAAGAGCTGCATTGGAGAGGAAGACAGCTATAGGACATTCCTGACTTCACCTGGATACCTCAGAAGGCAACCTCCTCCCTCTGGTACATATGCCATTTATTTTGTTGATAAAATATAGGTTTATTTGTGCGTTTATTGTTGCCGATATGAGCACAGCTACCCAGGGAGGAAGATTTATCTCACTTCACATGAACTGTCTCAGGGTTAGGCAACAGGCATGATTTGGTGTGTCTGGGCTCCCACTGCAGTCAGTGGAAAGGGATGAGCTCTTTTTGGGATGATTCAACTCATTTTATGACAGGTATCAGAGACAAGAGGGATGAATTGCCCCATAGTCAAGCTTCGCTCTCTTTGTTGAGGATATAGGAACTCTGTATGACTAGGCCTAGTCTTAAGCAGCTAAAATTAGATGAAATGAATCATGCCCAAAGGTGATTTTTTAATGCTAGAAGTGCAGACATTGCTGCCTCACTTCTTTTGCTGGATGGGTAATGTCTGTCAGCATAAACTCAGACCATGTCTTTGCAGTTCAGGAATTTGAAGAGTCATCTCCCAAACATGCAACTCCTCCTACACACTCCTCTCCCTTCCTGGGACCTATTTTATCCACAGTCTCCCTGTGCAGATTCAACACTCCAGAAACCTTTGCTGACCATTCCTTGCCTCCTTTGTCTCAAGAAAATGGGCCCAAACCACTATGAAGAGAACAGTGTTTTTTATACATTTCCAATGGGAGCTAAAGCTACTCACAACATCAAGCCAATAGACTCCATTTAACACCTTCAATGCATCAAAGCTGAGGGCTAACATGTGGAAACTGAATATTTAAACCTCTCCCATCAAATCAGGATGAGGTCCAGTAAGATAGTATAGTTGTAATGACCACCACCAAAACTTTTTGGATGAGTATATGGGAAACCCATAAGAAACTGCCTTTGCAGTATATACCTTTATGTTATACAATCACACTTCTTTCCATTATAACACAAGGTATCAGTAAAGGTCTCATCCTAAACAGACCTCTCCAAACCTACTTTTTTGGGATTACACGATAGAATTACAAAAATGCTCATCAGCAGTGTGCATTCCCAGCCCTTTCTGAATCTTGATAAACTCCTGACCTCAGTGACAGCCTGCAGGAAAAAGTTTCATAGTTGAATTATATCACGCAGGGGAAAGTAGTTCCTTTTTCAGCTTTGAACTTGCTACCTTTTAGTTTCCTCCAGTGTCTTTGGATAGCAGCTCTTGCACGTTAGGAATTTTCCAGTGAAACAGATTGGAAAAGGCAATTCAAAGTGAAAATGTCTTTGGGAAATGGATCTATTTGACAAATTTCTGATAAAGCCCAGACAGGACTGGGTCCTGGAGGTGTTTCCTGCTGGCTGTCCGACATAACACTGGAAAGCTGAAGGCTGCAGAGATCCCTGCTCCAGGTCAGGTCATTGCTGGGCTGGCCACAGCCCAGGAGGTGGTCACGGCTGATCACAGCTAGGAGACCAGAGGCCCTGTGAACTGTGGCTCCTCTGGATATCTCAGAGTTTAGATCTCACTCTTCAAAGGAGGTTTAAAATTTTCCTGGACAATGTGTTTCAGTTCTGAAATTTTTGTGGAATTCCCATTTTCCAGAAATTTGCAAAACATGTTTCCCTGGCCCCCAACTAAAGACTGCAGCATTTCCTCCCTCATCACCCAAAGCCAGTATATTTTGACCCAGTGTCACGACATTCAGTCCTTTTAATTTCTGATTTTAAGGAAGCATTTGCCACCTTTTTCAGCTTCTTCCCTCCTCAGTGCCTTTACAGGGGGACAGGACCAGTATTTCCCATGCATGTAAATGCAAGGTGATCACCACCTGAATATTTGCACACTGATAGCCACCACCCAAGGGGTGTGCAGGGAGCACCTTGGTGCACAACAATGCGCAGCAGTTGTCAGGATTTCAAAATCTTCCTTCCTCCCTTTTAGTGTGTCTCTGGCATGTAACTGCAACTCCCCAAAGTGCTTACTGAACGCCAAGTATGGGAAAAGTGACTCGCTAGGTTAGAAATGCAGACCCCTTTTCTCTGCAAGAAGCAGAATTTCAAGATCCACTCCTGTCTGGGCTGAGAAAACAGACCTGAAGGCACATTTAGGGATACTTCCTTTAAAGGTTCATTTCAGCCAAGTATGGGCCTATCACTACAAAATTAAACAAAAAAAGTCCCACGCAGAAAAAACAGAAAGGGCCAAAAGATCTTCTAATGGACATTTTCCTTTGGTGTCCTTCTTCTGAAGCAGATTGAGATTACATTAATGCATAGTTCAGTGAAAAAGAAAAAAAAAATTAAAAATTCCCAAACCCTGACATCATGAGCAAATCAAAAAAGAAGTATGGCAAATTCATACTTCTCATAACCTTCATTTTCTCTTATTATTCTTTCTCATTCCACCATAGGGAGTGTAAAACAGAACAGAAATAGGTGCAGATGTGATTTTTTCTGTTGAAATTATACTAGTGAGCCTGAAGTCACCACATTATCAGCATATGCTGAGGTCTATAGTCCATGTCACCACACTGGAGATGGAGAGAGGTGAAAGAATTTGTTGGTGCAAGGACAATGAATCTGTGAATAACAGACCTGGGCAGTTCAAGGCAACTTAGGCATCGAAGACAACTGTTCCAATTGCAGTTTGAAACTCCCAAACCCTGGAAGATTTGAGAGCCACAGCTATGGCTGATGGCTCACCTCTTTTCAGTTTCATGATGCCTTGTTCAACCTGACCTCTGGCAATTGTTGGGCTGGTGATCCTCCCTCACATCCACATCTCCATGAAACCAGGCAGAGGCACAGGAAACTTATCACGGTGTTTTATCATAGCCAACCACCACTGATGAGTGCACGAGCTTTATTTACTGCCTCCCTTTCAACTATATTTAGACAGCCAGACCTGGAAAAATAGAAGTTGGGTCATCCACTCCAGTTGCCCACACTAAAAAGATTATTTCCTTACTTTATTTTTGCTATTGTCTTATCCTATCTAGTCTCACCCACCCATGTCATTGCCTCTGCTACAGTTTGACAGTCTATTCTAAGCATGCCCAAGGTTATGATTTTTTTTCCTTATGTCTAGCCTGATTCTTTTTCCATTTTTAATTTTCAGCTAAAATCTGTTCAGCCACTTTCTAGATAATCCAGATAATCCCCTTCCTTTCTTTCATGCAATTTCCTTTCACTTCTTTATACTGCTATCATCATGTCATTACTCCCTGGACTAAGTTTTTCCAAGAGTTTCTGGTTGATGCACTCTCTGTTCAAGTGTACACATGTGTGTTCTTCTAAGCTACTCTTCCAAGGCTTTCCAATCTGCTTTTCTACTGTTACAACAGTTTCAGCTGTCATGCATTATTTAGGAAGCACAGTTTTCTGCTTCCATTTATCATGTCAATATTAAAGGTTAGTAAATTTACACATTCTATTATGTTAGTTAGACTAACATTATATTAGTCCTTTAGGCCTTTAAAGCTATTCTTTGCCCTCAGCATCATTTGCCATCTTCATTGTGAGATCAGAAAATATACAGGTCAAGCTTATACCTGATACTTGCACAAATCTATGATCTTGAAGGGGAATCAGGGCCTTGCTCTGTTTAAGGGGTCATTTCTAGGCTGCAGTCACAATAGTGTTGAAGATCCTGACACAGACTGAATAATAAGAAATATCAGATTCTGGGAATAGTACCAGTGAGAAGATTTTTCATTTGGAGAAGGAAGATTTTTTTTCCCCCCAATGGCATAACAGAAAAATCAGAATAAAATTTTTTCTCTGATTTCAGTAGGATTTAGACTAGTTCACATGCAGCCAAAAAACTGTTTACATGGGGACAGTTGAAAATTCACTGTTGCAAGAAGGACCATCACCTTTCCAGCATATCCTATGGTAGCTCAACTCTGATTTTCACTAGATGATTTACAACTGACCTACTACTTGCCAGTTCCTTGGCAGCCAATTTCATGCATTTGTACCTTAGTCTGTAGAGATAATACATTATATTTTTTAAAGGGAAAAAGAGCAAGTGATTATTGCCTAATGATCTGTTTATAAAATTGTTACTTACATATTATTTCCTTCTTCTAATCTTTAAATATATAAGTCATGCCTTATCAAGTAACTATCTCCCTTCCTTGCCCCTGCTGTTTGTATGCTGCCTGTCAGTGATTGGAATTTGAGCCTCGTTTTTAGGACACTGCATGTTGTAGTTAGTGAAACACTGAGCTTGCTGTCACCACTGAGGCCCCCTGATAAAGGTTTTAAAAATCATAAATGTTACTTAGACCATGACTTTTATCACAGAAAGGCAAGGTATGTCATTGCCATTTTATTTTTGAAAGCCTATCCTCTCACCTCTCCTTGTATCAAGCTCCTGGAACTCGATGGGCAGGTTGTACATGTCTCCACAGTTTTTAACATCTGAGAGGTGGGGGAAAATCCTTTTTCTATCGAAGAGGAGGATCTTCTAATGACATAGCTGAAGGTATCACTGTGGTCCTGAAAATGCTAATTTATCCCGGGTACAAAACGAAGGACAATGATGGGAGTTTCCAAACATCAACATTTCTGATGTAGAACCATATGGGATCATCAGGAGAGATGCTTTAGATGATCCTGATGGTAATCTGGGGGGTTCATCCACTCAAACTTAGTGGAGACTTGTTATCGCCTGGCTGGGTCATCCCAGCTCACTCAACACTTTAGAGCATACTGAAAACTACTTCTTTTGGTATTTTCAAATTGGCTTCACATTCGCTAGAGCTAGTGGAAGGAATGGAGCATAAGCACAAGTGCTGAGAGGCACTGAAAGGAGAGAGCAAAGCAGGAGCATGTTGGTCCCAGACTGGACCACAGTGACTGTGAAACTGCACCACGTGTTACCATCCTCAGGACAGGACTGTCCATGGCTCATGTTGTCAATCACAGGTTAAAATGGGTGTATTCTCTTATCTCCAAAGTACATAAAGCTTATTAATTTAGTGTAGTTCTCCAGCTAGCAATGAGTATAGCTGTTGCAATTACAACACTCACATGAACCCCGGCATTTATTACACAGTAAAGCTCCCTGCTCCTACGTGGCCTATTCTTTCCACTGCTCCGTGCCCCTAAGGCTAGTTTCTCTTCTACAGCAGGTTGACTCACAAATGCTTCTTACTCCCTATGATCTTGGTAACATTTTAAGACAGCTCAACTCCTAACATCCCTTAAATGAGAGACTTGTTATCAATTAGCATTCCACCATAGCTCTTTGGTGAATGGAGAAAAGAAATTCTTATTTGCCTACCAGCTTTTTGTTATGATATTTTGTTTATATTCTATCCTAGTGCCATATGGAAACACTAGGGAAAACCCTAGATGAACTTAAAGAATCAAAAAGCAAGATCACCCTAGTTTTCAAAATAGAATTGAAGGAGTCAGATGCAGACCTAACATCTCTCTCTACCACATATGCAGTGTTTAATAGGCAGCCACCAAATGCAATCTCTCTATCAGTTTATACAATGCTAAAGTGAGGCTACTAATTATCTTATTAAAAAGAGTGGCTATTGTAGCACCAAGTTAGAAGAAGCAAAATTAAAGAGACCAGGCTGTTGAGAATGTAATTAAAGAGTATTTGCCAAACGCTGTGATTATTAGATAAATGGCAGGCTTAGGAACACTAATTACTACAGTCAAACTGCTTTTGGTGATGTTTTATACAGACAGTTAGTGTGATGACCCCAGAGACCAGGGATTTCATGTAATGTCACCCCTATAGTCCCTATGATTTCAGCAAAATCGAAGAATCCCCTCAGAATTACATTTTAGTTCTTCTAGCAGCTGTGATGGGTAATGAATAAAAGTCAGTAAAAAGGAAAAATTAGGACATGATTTCCAAATTGTTAGGAAGGAAAGGTCGTGTTTAGTTACAGTCCGAAGCATCTATGAAGGGTTAGCCAGCAAGCAGAACTGAAAATCTTAAAACCAGGGATAAGAAATATTAGGTTTTCCATAGAGCTATTACTGCAGGAAAGTGGGTCAGAGAGTCCAGAAATGGATTAATGAATGGGGAATATTATGCAAGACAAAACACAAGTATCAGCATTTTTCTCCCTTGAAGCTGTTGATAACTTGAAGCTGTTTCAATAATGATATCCCAGACTGATGACAAAGTTTCTTCCCGCCATCTGACACTATCCTGTTGCTTTGTGTTTTAAAGGGCTGTCAGTCACACGGAAAACACGGAGGAAAGGTCAAGACGAGAGGACAGGATATGAAGGAATGTCGCACAACAAAGTCATGATTTTTGACTGTGCAGAAGCCCCACACAGGCCCCTGAAGCTTGATCCTGCAAGCCTTCCCCCAGCAGCAGCTGCCAGTGTTTGTGCAAGCACCTGAGAGAAGCCAGCAGGCTCACGTGCATCACTGGTGCTTCTGCAGACAGAAGCACAGCAATATCCATATGCAATTCCAGTGGAGTACATGACAAATAGTTAACACCTTGGTCCACACTTCTGGAGCCTAGATACAGTAAGGAAACTGTTTTTACAACGTGACACTCTCCCTCTTCCCTTTTTTTTTTTTTTTTTCTCATTATTTTCCTTTGTTTGTTGGTTTGGGTTTTTTGTTTACTTATTTGTTTTAAATTTATTTAAAATTTTAAGAAGTTTTTGTAAGCTGACATCTTAGCCACTTATTCAGAGAGTGATGAGAGTGAACATTCTTGTGTTTGCCCCACATCTGGTGACTTTTGCCTTCTTTAGTAGAAGTGAGAAAGAGCAACAAAATCTCCAAAGGAAGCCCAAAAGAAATTTACTCTTTAAGCCCAGGGAGAAAAATATTCTCTGTGGTACTGAGCTCTTACAGCAGGCATGAAGGTCTCTGTCTGCTGCAGAGATACTCACATGCATCTTAGAGCCATAGGAAAGGGTCAAATTCACAATCCTTAAATATCAATATTGTGCATGTTCTTTGAAACAGTCCAGATTCATGAACATGTCCACAGTTCTCAGGGTTTACAGCCCATAGGACAGCACTCCAAGGAAATCAAGGAGAGTTAGAAATGGGAAACAGTACCCGTGTGAAACTATGGCAGAACTTTACTATCCCTGGGAAAAAAAGACCACCAGCCCAACAGTCTTATCTTGCTGAAAATTACTATTTTTGCTACATAACGAGCTTCCAGTCTTGACATCTGTGCAGGTTACAGAAAGACAGTCCCTGAAACCACATCTTGAGACACAGTTTCTTCATATCACTTTGTGTGACACCGTTCCTCAGGTCAGAGTAAGGATACAAAAGACATACTTTTGAATCAGAGCACTCCTGGGCCAGTGATCTAATCCGGGCTGTGCATCCAAGGATCCTGAACATTTTGTCCCTTTGATAGTCTGCTATTAACGCATTATTAGGGAGAGCTCATACCAGGAAGAGAGCAAAGCATCAAGGAGAAATGAAAGCCCTTGGACAAGTCTATGCAATTTATGTTAATTTTACTGTTATGGGCATCTAGATAAAAGAATGGAAGCGACCAGATGACAAAGGTGGGTTTCTAAAATTCAGGGAAAGCTATAATCAAAAGGCCACATTCTGCAGCAGCTCTGACTCCTTTGAAGACAGAAGATTAAGACTGAGCCTCTTAAAGCTCATAGCTACTAAACTGTTAAGGGTCAGTGAGGAGTGTAGCTGTGTAAGTAATGTGGACTATTTAACAGACTAAAGCTGTCCAGATGCCTTTTTTTTTTTTTTTTTTTTTTTTTGCCTTTTTTTTTTTTTTTTGGCTAAAGAAGTCAGAACAAAAGGGCAACCTCAGAAAGGGAAGAGACCACACACACCTGGTAGATCAGAGTAACTGCCAGGAAGAAGCAAATTCCTTCTTAACAGCTACTAGAAGTATTGCTTAGAATTTCAGAAGTGTAAAAACTAAAGACTTAATGAAGCCCACAAATCTGCCTGTCCTGTATTTTCTACAAACACTCAGAACTGGCCTGATAGTAAGCATGTTTAATCTTCTGCTTTGTCTCATATTTATATGTATGGCCCAGATACATTGTTCATATGGTTTTGGACAAAGGGTTGAATTTTTTTGGGCAACAAAAAAAATCCCTCAACCTTTTAAATGATGTTTTTTGGGTGTTTTTTTTTTGGATTTTAGATTTTTTTTTTACGGCTTGCATAGCTGTTAGTGATAACAAGTCCAACCCTTAACAACAGCAAGAGCAAGTCACATAAAATATGGGATCATTAATACATTTTCAACACACTGTAACTAGAAAGAAGATCTTGACATTAACTTTAGATCAAACCTAAATTATTGCAAAGTTCTGGCACATTTAAATTCAAGAACTTGGTTCCTTCTGCTACAACAATATTTCACTAGGGTAAAAACTGCTTTGTCTAGATAATAAATAAATTTTTTCCACTTGGAAACTGAGTATCAAACTCTGACTTCAGGATGATATCTGACCACACTGATACCACTTTCTGTGGACTGAGACTTCATGAGCCACAGTGTTGTCCTGCAGGTAAGATCAACCATTTAAAGCTGGAAATACTTTCATTTACTAACAATAGACAAAGAGAAATCAGAACTGGATACACATTTTTCACTGCACTGAAATAGCATTCAAGGTATCCTCCCTCTGTGTCTCTAATAGCATTTTAACTCAGCCCCTCTTTCTTTTCACAGGCACCGTGCAAGCATGGAGGAATTCCATTGTAAGGTGCAACCAAAGAGTATCTTAGGACTGCCACTGAATGCAGAAGTCACTCTGGGTGCTAATAACATTCTCAAGGATGACAAGAAAATAGCAAAACTACAGCTGTAGGGAAAAGTCCAAGACGAACTTTTAGGTCCAGAAAACAGTTTGATCCTTACCAAACTCAAGCACCATTAGACCCTTAGCTCACAAAACACTGTGAGATCACCCTCACTCTGACCCCTTCCAAAAATTTATCAAATAACAATTGCCTTTCCTCAAATTGTGCAGTAATTAACTACTTTTACTACTAACTGAAGTTGCCATGCCATGCCATCTCACTTCTTCATTCTTTTGTATACCCATGAAATTCAGTGGTACTAATATGTGCAAAAATAATTTGGAAGAAAACCTATTTGACTGCAGCAACACTCTTTCCCGTTGCTCCTAAACAGAAAGTCTTTGATACAAGGCCATTATACAATTGTGCTGCTGCATGTCAGCAGGTTGACGCCTTTCTACCTCCCTTATTCCTGAAAAACAATAAATTAATTTTTTAATTGTTTCATACTCAACCCCCACAGAAGCCATTCTAGCTGCAAGCTGACAGAGAAATAGTGCTGTGCAGCTCTTTTAGCCAACTAAATAAAGTGGAAACAAAGGAATGAGAAGAAGGGGAGCAAACCATAAAAGATATGTTCAAAGACAGCAAATGGGCCTGGCCACTTTTTGTGGTCTCTTCTTTTGTCCTCCTCCAAGACCCACAGCAAATGGGGGGCAGTTTCCTTTGGCCTTCACTTTTGGACTTGTTGTCACTGAGTTTGTCTGATGTCTCTCTGAACCTTCACTGTGTGCCTGGAACTTTCTGTTCAGCAAACCCTGAACTTCATTGGCACTCACCCTTTTATCTGTGTTAAACTTATTTTTTGCTAGTTCCAGTGAGCACCCCCCAGTTCCAGAATTAAGAAATTTGGTAAATAACCCTTATACCTTTGCCCAATCACCATGTTTGTGATTCTGTAAGCTTTTACAATATACCCTTAACCCTGCCCATTTTTCTTCTCTCCAGATTGAAGACATTCCATCTTTTTAATCTCTCTTCACAAGCTATCATTTAGCAGTATCTGAATTATATATCTGCTACATCAGCAGTATCTGAACTTATTTTCCTTGCCCTTCTCTGGTTCTTACCTAGCTCTGCTATATCCTTCTCGAGATGCAGAACTCCCCAACATACACCAGGTATCAGTTTTCTGTAGCAGGAAAATAACACTCTTTCCCTCATTATCCATATCCCTCCTTGTGATGGCCAGTGCTTTGCTGGCTCTTCTGGATGCCACTGCACACTGAGTAGATGACGTCTAAGAGCTGTCACTGATGATGTTGGGATTTCTTTCCTGCACTGGAACTACAGGAGTTTAGCATCATGAAGGCGTGGTTTAGACTATTCCTCCAAAGGTACATTACATTTCATTTATCTATCTGAACCTCATCTACTCCCTTTTTGTACACTCACATGGTTGTTCTGAAGCTGGCATGACATTTGCATGTGGAGAAATGCTTAATATTATCTACAAACTTGCACATTTCACCTTTCATTCCCTTCTCTCCTCTTCATTGCCAATAAAGACACAGCACTCACCCCTGGGGACCCTCCACTGCTGACTGTAATCCTCTGGCCAGTTAGTTTCTTCAGTAGTCTTTAGTGTGGCATCTTGTAAAAGGCTTTTTAGAATTCAGATGTTTTGAAAATTACACAGACAGGATTCCTTTCACCCTCGCGCTACCAACACCCTCCAGAGACCCAGAGACAGATATTCCCTTTCCCACAGGTGACTCCCAATTGGTGTGTGGTGCCATCTGCCACCTTTCCAGGGATGGAAGTCTGACCTGCCTGTCTTCCTAGTTCTAGCCTGTGGTTCCCAATTCCAAAGGCAATTAAAATTAAAGGAAACATTTCAAGAGAATTTCCTTCCCCACTTGAAAATAAGTCAGGTCTATCCTCTGTCCAGTTCATATAATGCTGCCATTAAGGCCTAGCTCAGTATATTAAAGACCACAAACAGTATTTTGTCTGTTTATTCAGTAGGTTTTGGGTTGTCATAGACTGCAGAAAAAAGCGCAATGAAGTCATTTTGAAAAAACAAGTCAGACAATCCCATGGGTCCTTGGTCTTGCACTCCAAATTCTTCAGTTATAAGGCCATTTTCTAATTCAGAACAACTTCCTAAGAGGCCATTCTTTCACTCCTTTCTGCAAGAGGGCACAAGCATCCTGCATGTTTAACTGCAAGCATACAATGTTATCTGCTCCTTCTCTCTTATGTAAGTTTGCAGGAATGCTGAAAGACTTTCCGGGCTCTGAGAGGTTAGGGGTAGGAATCAGGTCCCTTGTATATCACTGCATTGGCTTTTTGGGATGTGAAGTTATTGCAATTAAGATACTGGCCGGATGTGTGGGCTAAAGAACCAGACTGATATCACAGGCATTTATTGATAATGCAGCTTCTGAGGAAGAAATCTGGGGAATTGTTGTTCTTTGTGTTTTCCCCTGTAAGCAAGCAAACCATATGGATTTATCAGAAACACACAATGCTTTATCTAGCTCAAGAGAAAAAAAGAATAGTGTTTATTTTACTGTGGAGGAATGTTCTCTTTCAGTTTTGAGAGCCAGTTGCCTGAGCTGGCACTGTGTACCTTTTGGCCTCCAATAGACATATTGCTCTGGTTTAATTCAGTGTTATCTTTAACTTGATTACTATTTACTATTTGTGTTGTGATAATGTCTCCAAGCTGCAGTCAAGGAGAAGGGCTTCGTTGTGTTAGCTGCTGTACAAACACACAACTGAAAGATAACTCTTGCCTTGAACCATGCAACTAAGCAGCTCCTAAGCTGAGTGCTGGCACACAAGGAGGGAAACACAAGCTGCAGGCTGGGCTAAGGGCTCCGGTTTGGCTTCCCTTCCTCAACTGTGCAATCTCAAGCAACTGGCTCTCCCCATCTCGTTTAACTTGTGCACTGCCATACAGAAAGCCCAGCTGAAAGGCAGTGAAGGTTAGTGGGAAAAGCTTCCTATCTCCTAGCTCTTCCTTTCCTCTTGTGGCACCTGGTATTTAAGCAGATCATCTGCATCTGCCTTCTCCCCATGCTGGTAGGCACACAAGAAGAAAATGCTGAAACATCTGAAAATCAAAGCAGTGCCCTGCCTGACAGTCACTCTGCAAAGTTTTAAGAAGATCTTTCTGTGAAGAGAAAAATCTTTTCCAGAAATCATAACAGATTCCTAAGAACATTTGGTTTGGCAACAGACACAGAGTAGCCTCCTGCTCCGACAGTGCTTTGGGCCCTTTGTTAATGTTTGAGGACGGCATCCAAAAGGCCATTAGGAAGGGTAGTGTTTGATTTAGTCTCACCATTTACCGCATCAAGGCCTGAGGTCTCACTGGTCTTGCAGGATGGAGCTTTTTGCCAGAAGAGGTTGGTTGGGTCAGTGTCCACCTGTCTGGGTCTAGCAGCAGGGATCCAAGTCTTTCCTTCAAGCTGTTGATTGCAAGACCACCCTTGAGAAATGGACTTAGAGCGAGGCCAGAGTGCTGGTAAAAGTGTTTTCTTCTGTGCCTTGGGATGAGTCATGGCTCCATAAACCCACTCTCACTTTCCAGTGCATGACCTTAAATTCCAGGAGTCTGAAATAAGTGAGCAACCATGCTCAACATGGGTTTCAGGTGACCCAGGGGAAGGCAAGGGAGAAGCAAGAAGACTGGCATACTCTATTCTAGAACTGAACTTATTTTCTTGGTTTTGTGTTACATATGTCTCACTCTCTCTCTGTTTCAACAATATTTCAGCTCTGTCTAGGTTTTGATATTCCCCAGGTGGAGATTTATAGAGTCGTTGCCATCTGTGCTGCAAGGAAAAGTATGGGATGGTGCTGCTGAGGAAACTGGAGCAAAATAACAAATGGAGGGGAGTGCAGTTCTGTGGCCTCTTCACCTGGAGCTTGGACTCTTCCATCAAAGTGCAGCAGGACTTTGCTCTTCTTGAAGTATTGGCCTGCTTAATGATAAAACCTACCACTGCAAATATCCTTGCAAATAACCCTGTAGAAAAAAAGAGACTTATGTGAGGTGGTACCTTTGGTAATAAACTAATAAAAAATCTGTAATGTGGCACACAAAGTCCATCTTTACAGAGTCTGGTGTATATACTGGGCACAGTATACACCACTACTACATACAAAATTCAAGAGAGAAGTTATGAAGAGCTTCTTTCTATAGAAAGGGATAGAAATAGCTATAGAGCTATTTCTGTTTTTTAGAGAACTATGTCAAAATTACATCATTTCTGGAAGAGGTGATAGCAAACCAGCAATTAATGTTTGCCTTTTCACTTACATTACTCTAATTTAACAACAAAATACCTATAGTAGATGGGACAGTTCTATAATTTCTTTGTAGAGATCCCAATAAATTGTATTCAAGACTGTGACTCTATTTTCTCAAAGCCACACTCATTTCCCAGCTCCTGCATCCTTCTTCAGCTGTTCCCTGCTGGCTTTGTTCTCCTGCTGGCAGATTGCAAGCTCTCTTGGGAGAACTGGGAGTAGGATAGAGAGGTCTTCTCTCATACTTCTCAAGTGGATAGCATGTTTTTAGCAGTGTTCTAATTTTAATATATATATATATAAAATTGTTAAAATAATTGTGTCCTAATAGGACTTTCATAAGTAGCTTATGGTGCACTGCCCTTATTGTAGAAAAGTACATCCTTGCAGATAAGAAATGTCAATTAAAATGTAAGCTTTGTGGAGGACAGATAACATACAGTTTTATAGGCAAATAAAATAATTAGTATGCTTCTGTGTTTTGTTGCTTGGGATTTTTTTAAAACACAGACATAAGTAGTAAAGTAATATTCAGGAACTGAATCAGCATATTGTATAAGCACAGTAAATAGCATCGTAATACTGTGTTATCACAGTGGTGCATAGTTTTGTATGCAAATGTTACCACAAATATAGTCACCTATCAGCAATAAAGAGCATTTATAGCAGAACATGTAAGAATAATTTTCTATTCTTTTATTATTACAATCGACTTTCAAAATAACATCATAAATTTACACAAATCTGTACCTACATTAATAGACACTTGCTTTCACTAGCTTATGGCTTGCTGATTGTGTATTGGATGTCATGCAAGGCTTTAAAATACAGCAGAGGACATGAGCTAAATGAGGTGGAGGCATAATTACACACTCCCTTGTGCCAATGTCATGGGCCAGTAACAGAGGACAAGGGGGGAGCTCATGCAGCTGCCCTGGTGCCACATTTAAAAGCTAGAAAATTTTACAATAATTTGATTTCTGGGCCAGCCAAGAAAACACCTAAGATTGCCACTGTCTTGAGTACTTTGAGAAATTGAATTCTGAATCTCTAAAGACAAAGGAGAACAGAACTGAAAATTATTTTCACAGCCTTTACACTCTAAAGGAAGTAGTATTTGCTCTTAATGTGATTTTAAAAAAGTTACAATTGAGCAGCTTGTGTGGTAACAGCATAATGCTGGGGCTGAAAATGAACTCTATTTTTGTATTGACCATATACAATTTAAATGCTTTCAGAGAGGAAAATTTTGCTCTTCCCATCAGAATTCCATTCAAAAAATTACTTATCTAAAATCTTTCATTTAGCAGAACTTCTGCCTGAGATGGGCTGCTTTTCCCCTTTCTGAATTCCAGGCACAATATAAATCAAACAAATTCAAGATAGCAAAGCCGGGAAAATCATTATAATCTCAAAACCAGCAAAAAGGTCAACAAGAAGGAGAACAACAATAGGATTCTGGTAACTGTTTGGGATAGAAACTATTCTTGCTTCAGTCAAACTCACTGTTCTCATAACAACAAATCAAATACCAAGGTAATTCCCCAGAGTCCTCAGCAGCTTGGTTGTGTGGCAGCAGTAGAAGCAACTCCAGCACAATGCACAGTATCGTTGGGAAAACCTAATGTAACTGATAAATAGCTGGAGTGTAACAGAGAATCATGTTTACAAAAAAATCCCCCCAGTTAAATATCAGATAAGGAACATGCTGCAGCAATGCAATAGTTGGGGTCATTGATCCCTGCCAATCACCAGGTTTAAAAAAAGCATTCTTATGCAATAAACAGCTGTAGAAGTTTCACCATGTAACAACACAATAAATACCCATATAACAACAATAGGCAACTTTGTCAGCCAAAACCTGTAGCCTGAAACTTGGTTTGTAAGGTCTAAAATATGTATATTCACTGTGTTGTGTCATGTTATTTTCAGGTAAATTCCTGCTACCTTACCTTGCAGACCAAGCCCAGTATCTCCAGTTCTTTCACTGAGGCACCCAGCTGATGTAACCTCATAATTTCATGAGGGTCACAGCTCAGAAAAATGAAGACTCAGACAGGTGGTAAAAAGGAAGTTGTTCCTGCTCCTTCTCTGGGCTCCTCAGTTTCTTTCTTCCTTACTTTTCCATACTGTAATCTCAGGCTTGCTGCCTTTGTCCTGGAGTAAGGCACTCCTGGAGTCTTCTGACCCACACCAAGCTCTTCTCCAAATGGAAATAAATGGAATTGAAGGGAACTTTATAAATATTTTTGTCTTCAATATAAATCGTCACACCAACATCAAAGTTTGAAATCAAGAAGCCAAATAGGAGAAACTATCCTGAAAAACTGAACTTAATCTACATTAAATTTTAAACCCAGATATCTGGTCTGTTTCCAAAGTACTCAATCGCTTCCCTCAAATCAGGCAGCTTCTGCATCTGTTTCAGAACTTCTGAGTTAAAGAAACTTTTAATTTTTTCTCTGGATCTCTCTAGAGATTTCAAGTGATTTGTAAAATGCATAAATTAATTATTCAGTGAATTTACTGTTAATAATACTTTCTACTCTGAATTGGTTTTGAAAAGAGTTGGAAAAAACTCTGTAGTATTTAATTTCCTACAAATGCTTTGCCACTGAAGACCACTATCACGGTCCAGCCATAATTTTCTACAGTTGAAAATTGAGACTGCACATTTTATTCTTTTCAGTAGAGGAAGAAAATGTTCCAGACTTAAATATCTGCCAGACTCAAGAAAGCCTCTTCAGACTCTTTGTGTGTCATATTTTGTAGTGCGGATTCTAAAATCCAAAATCCACTTTGGTGAATCACTTATGATGACAACAATAACACATGGTCTCCCTAGACCATGATCTTTACAGAAGTTAGATGCTAACATTTTGGTGCAACATATCTTAATTTTTCCCTAAGTCCTCACAGACATATTTGCACAAGTCTGCTTGCCAGTGGCCACATCAACATAGTTACTAAAGACCCATTTCATTTAAAAGGAAAAACAAGTTTGTTGTCTCTAGGAAAACATCCTCCTCCACTTCCAGGGATTTACAACACATTAAGGAGACCATAATCACCAGAACTCTGTTAAAAACATTTGTTGCCTAACAGTAGGATGCACAACAGAAGAGAGAAAAGCTTCTACTTCAGGTTGATCCAGATAAGGATGGCAGAGGAAAGCCAAGCAAATCTGTACTTGTGGGTTTTTTTCCCTTATTGATATTCTCTGAAACTCAACTCACCATGATTGTCAAAAGAAATTTGTAGAAAAGACCCAGAGTGAAAATGGAGACTCGAAAATCTAGCCCTGTTGAATGAAACCTCAAGATCTCAACAATCTTTTATTTTGTCCTTTGTCTTTGCATATTATGTAGGCCATTTCTGATTAACTTCTTCTTTAAAATGTTCCCTGACTTTACAGAAAACATTTTAACCTAAATACTAGTTTTGTTTTCTGGAAGTGAAATACTAAACTTAGAATCACCATTTAATCATATGTTTCCTGTGCATTCCACCTGAGCACAGCTGAGGCAAGCATTCCTTCTAATTACAGAGGTGAGCTGAAGAACTGCTGATTAAAATAAGATCAGCTTTTCCTTAAATACTATTGTATATACTTCAGCAGAGTGATCAAAGCTGCTTCCAAAGATATGCTAATTTACAGAAGACAAACTTCTTAAATGAAGAACAGTGAACCCTCTTTTTCTTGCTTAGATTTAGGAAAAAAATCCCCAAACCCAACAGTTCATTCTACTGGGCAATCCTTCTCTTTAAAAACCTCTGCCATCCTTTCAGGTGAACAGGAGACTCAGCCCAAATAAGGTTAAAGGATTTGCCAAAAGGCCTCAGGGAAGATTATGTTCTGTCTATGATTTTGTTGTCAGAATAACACCTATTGATTTTTTTTTTTTTTAAATAAGGAAAAGGAGATTTTTGTGGCATAATGAATTAGCACTTGCAAAGCATTTTTAGATCCAGGGTGAAATGATGTGTGTGATATACATTCATACACACATGTGCACGTGCATAGGTATGTATACTGTGCTACCCATAATTTCTTTTATTTCATGTCAATTCCTGTTTGCTTGTGAATCATTATTACAGTATCTAAAACCGAAACTAAACACAGAATAGTTTGTCAGATATGCAAAGAATTCTGGTAACCCTGATAAGAGTTATGTTTCATTCAGCAGAAGCCTAAACGAAAACCAAAGTCCGATTGCTCCTCAGGGCACCTGGACAAGCTGATGCCTGGGAACGAAAGGAGTGCACAGCCTATCCTGCCGTGAGCTCTGCTCTGTGTGAGTGCTGGAACAGGACTAAAACCAGTCTAAGTATGTCTAACATATTTGCAGTAGCAGAGGGAAATGGCCACTCATGAAATATCTTGTTCTTTATATCAGGCTATATCTCTTTATCCCTGTACAGAGATATCTCTGTATCTTTAGGATCAGTCACACTAAACTACAGTGGAACTTTGCTGTGTGCCAACATGAACACATTTTCACGATAACTACAAGAGAGGGCAGTAAAATCTTCTTCCAAAGCAGAAAGCTGACAGAAAAGCAACTCATTAAAATATCTGTAAAACTGTGAGGTATTTAGAGCTTCTGATTCACTGTAAAAACATTCGGTCATATCTGCTGTGTAGACCACAGAGTATAGTGTCAAAGGTTGTTTTTCTTTGGCAATAAGTGATCCTATTGATGACTATTTAGAGTTATCCTGTGATGAAGTAATTTAAAATCAGAGTGCTTGGCTAATCACGTTCAGATCAGACAGACTGTTTTAGCCATCCAAAACAAATGATAGGATGAGCTTGAACCATTTCTTATGGCCAGGAGACGCTGAACTCACTTTGACTCAGTACAGGTGTTGAAATCACTACAGGATTATCCCTGGAGGTTGGTAATCCCTTAAAGGTTCAGAGCTTTGGGTTAGATAAAAATCTAAACATTTGGATGTTTATCTGAAACTTTATCTCAGTCATCTAAACTCCTGGAGGCTGAACACCCATCGGTTGCACATCTACAAGTGAAAAAGTAACAGCTTCTCTTGTTTCTACAGACTTACAGCCTGATCCTGACATCTCTGAATAAACTAAACCTCACATGTATATAAACTTGCCTTAGAATTGGGGTATTTATTGGGAATGGGAAGTTCCCTTTCAGCTAAAGGTGACCACAAATATTATCTGATGCAGTCGGAGGAGGAAGTTTTGGTTACAAAATATAGGATGGTTTTTTTCTCATAGAAGTCACCCATAGCAATTTTTTCTTCTAGGCACATACTGGATACTGAGTATGCCCAGATCCATTTCACAGAGTTAGGACCACTGTTTTCTCCCCAGGGCTTACTGAAACCAGAATCATTGCTAGCTCCCACTTTGCATGCCTACAGGAAAAGAAAAGCTGCCCCAAAGGAAGAAACTGAGAAAGGAGAGAGGTAATTCATCAGATGAGACAGTAGCTGGAAACATGGTAGATATGAGTTTTCTGCTCCACCACATCTTCTCTCCTTCACCTTAGAGGATTCCTTTAGTCTTTGTGTATTTCCTGTGGACTGTAGAGGCTAGCAGTCCCTTATCTGAAGGAGCATTTCAAGGATAAACACTAAAAATCCCCACAAAATTACTCAGTTTAATACAGCAACGGGTGCTACAGATGCATAGGGAACAGACAAGAAGCTGGACTGCATTACTACTTGGCAAACTCATACAGGCACTTTACCAAGCTCTGGTCCACCTGTCTGTACTGCTGTTCGCAAGCTGAGCCTTTTCCATGCTCCTATCTCTTGGTATAATAGAGAACTAACATTGTTTTGCAGCATTTTAGAGGCTGGAAAGAGAATTCAAACACTTTCCCTTTCCTTTTCCTACTGATAAGCCAGTTACAGCCCCAAGTTCAAAGGGTAATTCTGTTCATTCCTGCTCTTTTGGGACTGTGTGCATAGCTACTACGCCACTATTGTAACAACAGCCTTGCTTTGGGAAAAGGAAAATGCCCTTATTTGTTTGTTTGGGGACTATCAGTAGGGTCACAAAATTAATGGCCATTAATTAGAAGGATGTTAGTGTGACTCTTCTTTGATATGGCAATTTCAAGTTGATACCTGGAGACAAAGTGCTATTCAGAACTTCACAGAGTAATTATTTCCTCCTGTCTGTGGCACAGTTTTTGGCAGTGAAAAGTGCTTGTATGAAAAGGGAGGTAATGATTTACTTTGGATTATTACATTCTGTGGCTTAGGAGAATCATAATTTCACTTACGTGGCAGAACACTGTCATCATTCTCACAGCATTTTTCAAGCATCGTTGTGCTTTTGATAACTTATTCTCTGTCAAGCTTCCCTATTTAAGCAATACACTTGTTTTCTCTGGTTAACTACCTTTTATATATACAGCTGTTGTTTCTCATCAATGTTTTATGCTTCAAATAAAAATGCTAATTTAGCTTATGCAGAAAGACATGACTTCCTCTTTTTTTTTTTTTTCTGGGTAGCCTTGTTGTCATCAAGATAATTTCATGTAGGTCAGGAAAATACTGTTGTTAAGATATTTATTGCTCAGTTATGTTGCTTCTGAGCATTGCTCTGAAAATCCTACTCCTTAGAGAGGCTACCCAGAAATCAGGACCTTTCTTCCAGAGTTCCAGAGGCCAGTTTTATTGCAGGGGGTGGAGAGGCTAAAAGAATGACATGAGAGAAAATGCATCTCAGTGACTCATGAATTGAAGGCAATCTGCCCACCTGCTCCTCAGTGAGCCCTGGGTTCTCCCAGCAGCGCTGGTGGGCGATGCAACAAGCGGGAGTAGGAGTGTGCACCACCCCTCAGAGGCACACATTCCTCAACTGCAAACACATCTGGGCTCCCTCTCTCACTTCATTCCCTCGCCCACAGTGCTCTGGGGGAAATTCTTGCAGGATGCTTCCTGTTTTGCACTTAATCCTCTCTCATCTTAAATTCTATTAAACCGGGCACTATGAAAGCTTCCAATGATTTCTTAATCGAGAATTGTTTTCATGGAAGTCATGCTCATTACTTGCAGTAAGCATTCTCCAGCCTTGTCGACATCTGAATTTTTTGCCTGAAGTTCCTCAGCACCGTGGTAAGTGGCAATGGGTCTTGCCCACCCTGTGCCTCACCACAGAAGCGCTGACTCAGTTCCAGGCAGAACTAGATCCCAGACCTATAAAGGACAATTGCACTTGTCTCAGTGAAGATGTCATTTGAAGCCTGCAGTTACCCACCAGACAGCAAGGAGCATGTAGCTCATTACTGTGTCCAGCTCTGAGGCTCCCAAAGCAAGAAGATCATAAACCTGATGGAAAGAGCCCAGAGGAGGCCATGAAGATGATCAGAGAGTAGGAGAACCTCTCCTATGAAAACGAGCTGAGATCTGGGGTTGTTCAGCCTGGAGAACAGAAGGCTTCTGGAAGATCTTAGAGCAGCCTCCCAGTACCTAAAGGGGCCTTCAGGAAAGCTGGAGAGGGACTTTTTACAAGGGCAGGGAGAGATGACCTAAAATTAAAAGAGCTTCAATTTAGATGAGATATTAGGAAGAAATTCTGTACTTGGAGGGTGAGGATGCACTGGAACAGGTTGTCCAGAAAATCTGTGGATGCCCCATCCGTGGAAGTGTTCAAGGGCAGATTGGATGGGGCCCTGAGCAACCATTCTACTGGAAGGTGTCCCTGCCCGTGGCAGGGGGGTTGGAACTAGATGACCTTTGAGGTCCCTTCCAACCCAAACCATTCTATGATTCTACAAGTAGAAACTGATTACTCTAGAAAAATTCACTAGTAGAGAGATGTTGCTCTGAAATTGTGTGCTGAGCCCCATGGTGAGGATTTGGGATTATTTCTTATTTTTCTTATTTTCTCACAGGACATGTCTAGAGATTCAGCTGTGTGAAAATCTATATAAACCCATATGCTTTCAGAGGCCTTAGGGGTACATATCACTGTTCTTCAATTTTCTATAGTTATTTGACCTTACACCTTGCACATTCCATATATAGGCAATGAAAATGAAGACTGGAGATGCCAAACATTTGCAGTGGCCTTCCACAAACAATACTGCCAACTCAGATACTTCCTACAGATTATTTAAAGATGACACATTTCCCAGTTAAGTCAAAAAAAAAGCAACAGCAATGAAATGTCTGGGCTGTAGGTATTTCCCTGACAAGAAGTGGTAAGAATTTCTCAGCCATGTGTCACAGCAACAAGCATCTTTCTGAGTAGAAAATTCAGAAAATTCACCTGATAGAAATTCAAATGTCCTAGGTATCAAACAGTGCGTTGGCCATCATTTCACAAGTGGTCATAGGTTTACTGCACTGGTAACATTAGTAATAAGGCTGCTTTTGACATTGTTGTTATATTTAAATGTTTCTATAGTTCATGAGAGAGAGGAAAAAAAACAAAAACAAAAACAAACACAAAACATTTTATCCCATGGTGGTAAATAAAGAGTAGGTAAAAAATGCATTCACTCCCAGATAGGGAATACACCAAATAGAGGATGCTGTGGAATAAACTGGAAGCACAGGGGGCAAGTGGACAGAACAGAATGTCAGGGCCAGTAACAGGTTGCTGTCAGACCATATATACATACGTAAATATATATATATACACACACAGCTTATTCTAAATACAGACAAGTATTCTATCTCATGCAATTCATATAGACAGGAATCACAGCTTGGCGGATGCTATTCAAAGTATTCCACTACCTCCTAAAAAACCCAGTAGGTTTTTTCTGCTGTGTCAAGACAGGCAAACTGGTTCAAAGTACTTAAGCCAGCAAACACGCCTGCAATGCAGCCCAGCCTAAAGGCAACAACAGACAAATGGTTTAATAAGGCTGCTCCATCAGGCTTAATTTCAGCCCTTAAAACATGTTGCGTAATTGGACCTTTCAGTGAGACACATACATTATAGAAGTACATTATTTCTCAAATATTAAATTCTTTGGGGCAGGAATCCCGAGTTCCTACAGGTCTTTATTTGCAGAGGCCTTGTTCAAGGCTCCCTCCACTATTACAACTCCAGACAACAGGTTGGTCAGAGTGCATTTCAGTTGTTTAAAATGCTTTGGATTTTACTGCTAAAGATGTGATCTTGTATTTCTTTTACTGACATGGTATCATACATGAGCACCAAGTGGTACCAGCCAGCGAGCAAGCCCTGACTCAGACAGTGTATTCTTCACCGGTGCCAGCATCAGCCGACAATAATGTGCTGTCAGAAAATTGGATTAGCCCTCAGACTAGGTGAAAAGAAAGGATTAAATGAAATCCACTGATAGTATTCCAGGCTCTGCAAATGTGAATGTGGAACAAAACATTGCATACTAACCTAAGAAAGAAGATAGAAAATGTAAGGAAGTGACAAGACACAGGAGCCTAAAGGAAAACTGTCAAGCATTGTAGAGCTCCTGACAGGGAGAGCTGTGGAAAAAAATTCATGGTGTTCTGTAGAAATGCAGCTCTAACATCTTAAACTCTCATTGTGCTCATGCAGGCAGCTGCTCACAGCCTTCCCTCTGTCAGTGCCTGGGTTGACTTACATGGGTGTTGCTGCCAGCTGCCAACCACGATCATGTACTGCTTGGCTTGGAGCTGTTCTGCCAGTTCAAAAGAGAGGTCTCCTGCAGCTCTCAGCCCTAGATAGCTCCATCCTGCTGCCTGCACGAGTCCCACCCAGGGATTCCAGGGCTTAGTTCACTGTGAATTAGAAGGAAAAGCTATTTGATTTTCTTTTGGATCCCTTACCATCAGCTTTAAAAAACAACCTGCCATTCAGCTCTTATCTGCCAAGCTCTGTATATGTGAATTTTGCTTCCTGTTATTGCAGCAACAGTAGGGATGGAGAAACACTCTTGATTTCCTTTTTCAGAAGAATTTTCTTTTCTAAACAATTGGTATTAAACAGAGCAAAACAACCGAGAAACAGCATGCTCGTTTCACAGATTTCCAGTAATGTTGGAGCTCTGTACATTGTTTCAGCTCTTGCTGAGATGAAGCTTGATTATGCTAATGTTAGCAAGCCATTTGATTTATTTAACTCAGGGACACTTTCACTAAAGGCTTCCTGAATATTGAGAAACTGGCTCTGCTTGCAACAGCAAGGGTGGGCAAAGAATGGCTGTAGGGTTTTTGCCTGACTTCTAGGAAAATAGCTGTGTATGGTCATGCATATTTTCGTATGGATGTGTGACTATTTGGCAGCAAACATATAGGTGGGTCCTCCCCTAGCAGTTTCTGAACCTATTGATCAATCTCAGCCAGCCTGAGGGAGGAGCATAGGTTACAAGAATAACTAAGGTCCTGCAAACATGACGGTCAAACACAAGAGACCCCTCAGAAAAGGGCCAGTCAAGGGAAAGGCTGCTGGGTGACCTTCCCAGAGAAGGCACCTGACAGAACAAGAAAAGTTTCATTTGGAGCCTGCTGCAAGTGGTCAGGAACCAAGGAGTTCACAAGCAGATCCTAACAAACCCATCAGGATTTCCAGCATGCCCATGCTCTGCTACAGCTTTGTTGAGCTGAGCAAACCAGTGGTACAACCAACAGGAATACAATCAGCATCATATGCTTGCTCACTTGTCCTGGTAGTCAGTACCTGGATTACCCAGGAGACCCTATAACCATACACCCCATATAATATCTGTGCCCATATGTAATATTGGTCAAATAACATAGGTCTGACTGAGGGAGTCACGCTAATCCAAGGGTCCTCAAAACTGGTATTTGTGAAGAAGGTCCCAGTCCTGTCTTAGATGAATACCTCTGTGCAGTGTACTGCATGACCATGGGTTCCTGGGTGAGCATGATGTGCTTGTTTACACACAAAAGCTTGAGGGCTCTTCCTTACCTTGTGCGTTTGTTTGTGACAGACAAGACAAGCAGAGCCAATAAAAAACCACCACCTCCTTGCACAGCAAACACTCCTTGGGCAGGCCCAGTCTTATGTGTATCTCAAGGCCTTGGGAGAGAGGAGTACAACCTCCATGTCTTTCCTATGATATCCTAATTGCAGCTCAGCTTTCTGGTGCACATTCTATTGCAGGAGTGGAGGATGAGAAGTGGAGATTAGATACAGACATGACCATTGACATTATGCACAAAGTGCCTAATCCAGCCCTTTTGTTCCATAAAGAAAACTGGATCAGGTTACATGTACCACTTTCTGCAACTACAGGTCAGTGAGGGACACAGGCTCTATAGCCAGGCTGCCCAGCAACAGCCCAATCTTTAAGGCAGAATTATTGGAGAGCCAACTGACATTGTGATGAAGTGACATAACCATTATCTATTCTCCAATAAAACAGCTTGCACTTCTCATGGAGAGCTCATCAGAACTGTAACTTTTCAGTTTAAATCTTATCATGCCGTACAAGCAGCTGGTTTACGTTTTGCATTGTCCATTTCAAGGAACTATTCTCCTCCATGTGTTTCTTAAAAATTAATATCTTTCATCTTGCCTTACTTTGATGGTTTGTTTTACATTTCAGGAATGCAAAACAATTGCACAATAAATCACTGGAGGAATGTACATGAGGGTTATTTGCCATGGTTATAAATAAATGAACTTTAGCAATAGTTGATAAACAGAAGATTATGGACAGGCAGGCTCTCAAAAAAACGAGAGCATGACTTTAGCCCTTCAGTAACAAGCATTATTTTATTGTCCCATAACCAACTAGAAACTCTGCATGAGTGGTGGCCAGCTGACTCTCCAAGCTGGCAGCTGATTTCCAGGAATAGGCTACTTGTTCTTCTATAGGGTGCCTTTGACACTCAGCATCTGTAAAAAACTTGACTATCTGCAAAAATTGTGAACGAAGTTCATCCTAAAGATGCTTAAGTTTTAGGAGCTTAGTTTTAACTTAATATTTTAAATAGATTAAATGAGAATAAAAATTTGGACTTATGCCCACTGGAAACAAGCATGAACGCAGTTCATTACAAAAGAGATTTCAAACTGCAAACCATAATGTCCTCCAGCTCTCAGATACATTCAGAGCCTCCATAGGGTAAAGCATTTCTTCATTTGCCGCTACTGAAATTAAATGCCCTGATGAATAGAAATTGGATTACCCATTTATGTAAATGTTCTCTGAACCAAGAACTGAGAGAGAGGATACATTCAGCTTTCAATTTGCCAGTGCAAGTATTGGAGGCTCCAGTTTTTACGGACTCTCATGGAGACTGCAGTTCACATATCTTCACAGGAACTGGCCGCTTCTATGGCAATCTCAGTGTCTCTATAAACCTAGGTAGACTTAGGTTCTCTGATAACTATAATCACATTTACTGCTACATTCACTTATAGAAATTTAGCTGAATCTTGCTTAAACCTGCAGCTTTGAAAGTCTAGATTTGGTCCAGCTCAGTGAGGAAGGAAGAGAGCAAAAGGATAATCTAAATTTTTACTAGGAAATCTTATTAAAAATAACTGTCTGGGAACATGTGCATCTTTCTGAATACAGGACCAAGGCTCAAGAATACAGCAATTACTCTGATTTTCAAACATAGTTTGAATACATACACACTTATTTCTGAAATGCAATGATGGAAGGAACAGTAATTGTAGCAGATGTGCCAATCTTTCAGAAGCATATTTCAAAAGGGTAATTACCAGCAGTTACTTACTAACTGCCTTTATGATAATAGGATGCAACTAATTCAGACAGTTCCCTATCCATCAAGGTAAAGTGCAACAGAAACCAAAGGGGGGGAACAGAAAGGCACTTAGATATACATGCCTCTGTGTCAGTGGGTTTGCAGTTACAGCCAGACTTGGCATTGCTCTTCAGACACCGATATCCGAATTGCTGTTATCTGCCAAAAATGCTTGTGTGCAGTACACAGCTCGTATTGTCTATTGTTATTATCTATCTAGACATCTATCTTGGGAATAGCTGAAGTGTCCTTTGCTTTTCTGTCTGAGGGTGTGGTGAGATGGCAGGGCTGGGCCGATACCGAGGCTCGCAGACGCCGCAGGAGGGGGGGATCCACCCCAGCCCACCTCCCCTCCCTGCTACCTCCTGTTGGCACTGGTGCACTGCTGACGGGCCAATAAACCAATTCAAACCAGTAATCGAGCAGGAAACCAACCTTGGGAGTGGGGGGAACAAGCCCCGTCCAGTCTAGTGGGCTGAATAAGTCTGTGCAGACAGACACGTGCCAAAGTTGGAGAAGGAAAAGAGTGAAATGGAATTGCTGGGAGGGGGAGGAATGGGGACACAGCCCCTGCACTGTTGTTGCATGATGTTGACCTTGCTCTGCTGTCTGACCTCACCTCAGCTTCTAGGAACAGTGATCTACAGTGTATCAGGAATGGAACACAGTGGCATACTGTGCATGGGGAAAGTATTAGGCTTGGAGCAGGAGATTAGGCATGAAGAAAGACAAGACATAGGATGAAATCTGTCAGAAGACAGGACTACTACAGCTATACAAACCAAATCCAGATAGCATCAACATCTTTCCTCATTCTTTCTTATCCATGTCCCAGCACCGACCAGCACCTTGGAGCAAAGAGAGCTGATGGGAGGTTTAACAGAAACAGGGACAGAAGGGGGAAAAAGATCTAAGAAAAGTGTGTCAAAAGTATTATAGGTTCTGGTAGACAGAAGTCAGTGCCAGAAAGAAAGGATACTTGAATTAAAAGATTAATTTTATGAATGTGAAGGACAGAGACAAATATGTTCCTGAACTGGAGTCATAGCCAATCCTCAAAGCCCAAGTGGTAGCACAAGCAGCAAGGCACTACACCCACAACAACCCCTCTGTGCTTGAGGAGACTCCCAAGCCAAAGCCTGCAGGCCCATTCCCCTCACATGCTCATCACACACACTGGCCTTGGAGCATGGAGCTTTCTGCAGGACAGATTAGACCAGGGCAAGGTACAGCAGGCACACACAGGTTTTTGAGGAGCTGGCCCAGCTCCAGCTTTGCTGAGTCCTAGAGGTACCAGGGAGTGCAGGGTGGGCAGGGGGAGCCCCGGCGAAACCTGACGAGGAGCACTCTCGCATTTGTACAAACAGGAAATATGACAACTATCTGCCCAAAGGGGTTTCTGGTTCCATGACAACATAGCAAACATGAAATGCTCCCACCTTCCTCGGGGGGAATTTGCAAGGCAAGAGGCAGGTCGATGGGGAGGAGAGCACTTCAGTGCCACTGAAGCAACACAGGCAGGTGCAGATCATGCTACTGCAAAACACCTGGTGATTGTCAAAACAACAGAAACTAGTCAACTGGTGTTGATACTTCATTACAGAGCATTTTTTCCTTTATGATTATTAAATCTTTAATCCTTTACTAGCACATTTTTTCCTCCCCTCGCATAAACAGCCTTTGGTTTCCTGGAATGAAGTGAGGCTCTTTGACACAGTCAGCCACAGCCCAGAAAAGCCACTGAAAGGAGACTAAGCACTGAGGCATCCTCTTTGCTTTGTTGTTCTCATTTCAACTTGATAGACCTTGCCTTTTCATTACTAGGAGGCTCCCAAAGCCTCCATGGACAGAAAGGGAAGAGCTTGGAGGCAGGGGGAATTCTCAGGGTGGGGTACGGGCTACGGGAGCTTTTACTCTCTAACCATCATTAGAGTCACGTCATGCTGGATAACCAGGGCCTTCCCTGGAGAAGCGTTGTTCACTGCAAATCCAGCTTCTTTCTCACACTACTCTTCAGCTGGACTGCACAGTGTTGTTGGGCTGTTCTGTGCAAGGAGCTGGTAATCCCAAGGTCAGTTTGTCCCCACTTGGTCAAATTTTAGCTACTTTGCTGGGCTGTTTGGCACAGAGAAAGGGCTGAGTCCTATCAGCAGTGCATTCCCACAGCAAAGCTTAGCAGCCAGCATGGATGGGCATAACAGTCACAAACATATGTAGGTTTGGAGTTGCACCCTGTGCATTTTCACACCCTCCTTCACACATTCATCAACCCTGTAATATGCTCTCTCATCTTCAGGGCCTGATGTGGAGCCATGAGACTACGTGCAGTGATGAGAAAGTAACCCTGTACCCGCAGCACCACTGAGGTGATTCTTCTAGTCATTGCTCCCAATCACGTCACATCCTTAACCTGCAGTGCCTTCCCAGACAGTGCAGTAATACAGAGCACCTGGAATGTTCAGGCACTGCAATTACAGTACATGTGTTCTGCTGCTGCATATATTGTTGTAGTGCATAGATAGCAGTCAGTGGTACATACCTTAAAAATGTCACTAAAAGCAGAGATGAAGGTTCATCCACTCCTGGATCCAGCCATGAAAGGGTGCCAGCATACAACTAATGCAGTGTCCTCTGTTTCCCCACAGTATCATTACCCATTTAGAGCTGTTCAGACCAGAATAATAAAATTTAGAAGAGGAAGGCAGACAGTTTGTACAAGAGGGCACAGTGAGAATCTTCTGTGGCCGACTTGTATTACTGGATAAGAACAGAGCAACCATTTCTACTGAAAACTATAAGTCAGACCCTCTGGGTGCATGAGGTACCTGCTTTGTATCATGCTGGAAACACAGTGGAGCTTCAAAATGTGACTAAATTATGTTGGTGTTCTACTGCTATGGGTTTCAAAAACACCACTAAAAACCCATACATAGCATTCTTACTCATGTGTTCTGCCTTTAAGCGGCCGGTCAGGCCCTCCGCAGCTCTCTGTGGCTGAAGATGCCAGAAACCAACCAGCTCATCAGTGCAGGTTTCTAGCCTCCTACGTTTGTGTATATTCAGTAAACAGCTATTTGGCTCTGACCAAGCCCTTGTGGTTTCTCCACACAGACTCTGTTGCCTAAAGAGCAAAAGACTTGAAATATGTAACTAATTATGATGTTTTACCCTGTTTACATGTGCAAGACTTGAAATGCTTTGCCGAACAGACAGGGATTCTCTTTCCCAGTCAAGCAAAGCACGAAGCTCAATGGGGACCTGAGGCAACTCATGAGAGCTCTGCTCCAGGAAGGACAACAGCCACAACCCACTGGTGGGGCAGTCTAACAAATATTGGCAAGCAGAGCTTACACGTCTTTAATCTAGGAGAGATCCTTGGGTTTGCTTCTGACTGGAAAGCTCAGCAGATAAGCTTATTCACCTGTTTGTTATTACTTTATCACTGTATAAAGGCTGATTTTTCTCTGCTCTGTCACACTTTGTGTGACATTGTTCTTGTTTTTTTCAGTGTGCAACAGTCACCTCAACTATGGGACTCACAAAGAAAATGCTTGCAGAATTCAGACTTAAAATGTATACGCTGTAAGCTTACCGTCCAGCATACTTTTTGAAAGCAAGCTTGAAAAAAATACAAGTTGGCTAGAACAGTATGTTTAAAGTCCAAATTCTAATGAGTACTCATAGAAAATATGTTGTAGTATACGCCCAGATTTTATGACACAACAATAATAATAGTAATACCACCTAACTTTCATCAGTAGATCTCGAAAGCACTCCACAAGATATTAAGCATCCTTAGAGCAGCTACTTGCAACAGGCACTTTTTCAGCTGCTGACAATATTTAAATTACTGAAACAGATTAAATGAGATTATTAACTAATCACCTGCCACGCCTTTTTACGTCAAGTTGCTACCTGGAGCAAAAGTATTATGCTTAATTTTGGAACAACTGACACCTATGGTTTATCAGGGCAGCTGTAAGCATAAACAATAAACCTAATAGCACAAAGGTTAGTTTGCATGGCCTAATTTTTTTTTGCCAGTTTTATACAGCATCATTTCAGCCATGCAGATGCTATTCTGCTGAAATCAGTTGATGTCAAGTGACTTGGGGAAAACAAAGCCTTAGCTTTCTAGAAATGATGCAAAGAATATCAGAATGGATCAGTCCAGGAATCACAAGTGTAATTCATCCAGAAGTGAACAGCTCAGACCTGGCAGGGCAAGCAGGACTTAAGTGGATCTGCCTGACAGAGAGGGGAGAGACCTAGGCCTACTCATGAGATGAGAAATTATTTTTCTTCTTCCAAACGGCTCGTTAAATTTTGTTATTGTGCAATATCAGGCTCTACTAGGTGGTAGATAGTGCATTAGATAGGCACAGTGGGTGGTAGATGTGTATTAAGATATTGCATGAAGCAATAACGTTTCCTAAACTTTCTCTTTCTTCTACCCAGCACACAATGCAAAAAGCAGGGAAACTACCCACAGGTTAGTGGTAGGTAGGTTTGGAGGGCCCATACTGCACTTGAAGATATTTTTACTGTGTTACAAATAGCCTGTCTCACAGGCTATGATGATCCTATGAAGTTACACAATGCTTGTGGAGTTATTTTTCATAAAAACTTGGGCTAAGGTGTTGTTTAGACAAAGCCCTCAGACACATGATGTGATTCCAGGAGTTGTCTTGCGCAGGGCCAAGAGTGGGACGTGATGACCCTTGTGAACCCCTTTCAACTCAGGATATTCTATGATGCTGTTTTCAAAGTGCTAATTGCACTTCAAAGCACATATTTTACCCTCATAATGAGGTACAAATCTTGAAAACACAACCAAGGGCTGAAATACTGAGAGACAAATGACACCTCAGGCAGCATTAAGGAAACAAGGTACCATTTGCAGAGGTGTTTTCAGTGCAGCACACCTACTTTTCATTTATCCCAGTTCGGAAAGTGAGAGAAAAGAGATTTTTTGATTTTCTGAGAAATAGGGGAATCCTCTACCGAGGCACCGAGAGGCAGTCTTTTGGGAGGATGGGTTACTCTAAGATCAACTCTCTATGTGGGCAGCAGGTAACACCTCAAGTATTGAATCTGAAGAAGGAAAACCAGGAATTCAGTAGAAATAAGGAAAAGACCCTGAAAAATGGATCTTCTAGGTTGTGCTTCTGTCACAAAATACTCTTTCAGTCAAGATGCTATGTGAAGTCAGGGTAGTGTTAATTTTGAAATAACTTTAGGTACCCCAAAATGAAAATATAGATTCGTCTTTGTGAGTGCTAAACAGACCTTGCAATATAGTATAATGCTCTCCCTATCTCTCTCATGCCTTTCCCTACATTGTTCCAAAAAAAAAAAAAAAAAGGCAAAAGACAAGGTTTTTCTATTCATACAGCTAATATTTTGCCAAAGCTTGCAAAATGGCAGAGGTACCATTTTCACATGAGTCCATTGCAATGGAATTAGGTTATACTTTATTTTGTCTCATACCTCAGCCCTAGGTGGGGCCTCTGTGTTGGTGCCAGGACAAGTCAAACAACAATTGTCAGGTAACCTCAGACTGCAACCAAAATGAACTCTGAAATAGAAATCAAGCACTTCTGAACAGAAAGCTGTAAAAGAGAGATGGGCAGGGGAGAAATGCCTGGATTTCAACAAAGGCAAATGCAGAGTCCTACACCACAGAAGAATAATTTCATGCACCAGTACAGGCTGGGGTCTGGGATGACTCTACTTGAGCAGGCAGGTTAGACCAGACGAACCCTCTGAGGTCCTTTCCAACCTGACTCATCCTATGATTCTGTGAAAAGTTAAACAGATGGTAGTTCCTAGGAACTATAACATGGGAATCAAAATCTCACCATGATACACAGTAAGATAATAAGATTCTAGAAGACAACTTGGAGATTAGCTGTGTCATGGAATATTAGGGGGATTTATTATTTTTAAGTTATAGTTGAATGAAACAGCTTTACCTCACGTGTTTAGTCAAACACATAAGTGATAGGAATTGGAAAGAAAAAAAGTCCCAATGTTAATTTAAGTACGAGTGAACCAGAGGAAAGGTCTAAAAAAAGTAGGAAAGGGTTTGAGCTAATGGTCTTTGTGCCATAGGGGTCTCTCACAGTCCTCACAACACACAGAAATTACAGTTTTGCTCAGTCAAAACCTGCATTTTCAGCTTAGCATGAGCCAAGTAATTGTATCAGTACTGTCTCCACAAATCAAAACTGACTGGGGTCATCAGCTCCAACATACAGATGCAGGCCTGCAGACAGGCAGGTGAAATGGCAAACTGAGCCATGCCATGTACAAGGCTTCCAGTGGTCATTTCCATTAGTATGACTCCCACCTTTACACCTCTCATCCACAGCACAAGAACAGTAATGTTGCCACCATCACCTCCGCCATCACAGCCTATGTCCACCAACATGCTCTGGTCAATAGAAATGCGCTATCAACCTTTCTGATTCTTTAGAGACCATGGCAAGGCTTTCATATACCTGAAAGCTGCAGTACACATCCCATCAGAGAGCTGAGGGGGCAGGAATTGCTTCTAAAATGTTCCACTTTTTAGGCAAAGCTGCTCTCCACAAACTTGACTAGTGGGTCTCCTACCAGCAGCCACACTTATCTGAAGACTTAATGTATCATGACATGAAGTGACTCACGTGATCTGGGTGCTGCTCAAACCCCACACATGGACTATATTTGCTGCTCTGTCACCATTATTTTGCATCTGTAGTTATGCATTTACCTAGTAATTAACAGCCTACTTAATTGATTTTTACCTTGTTATCTCCAGAATAGTTTGACGAGATTGCTGGATTCTGTAATGTGTTTCTTCTTTGAATTTTACTGGAGTTGTTTGCTTTGTAACTTCTCGGACTGCAGCTCATTTGAAAGTACTGATGGGCAGTATTTGATATTTAGCCATCAGAAGTATTTGATATTTAGCCATCAAAACATTTTTGTCTGAAACCTGGAACCAACAGCACGTTTTGTGTTTCCCGGGACACTGGCCCAAATCCTGCCTTCATTTTACACTATGATGATAATATCCTTTAGCATTTAGATACTTTTCTCCCCTCTAGCAGATTTCCACACTCTTTCTAGGAGGAGACAGTTTTATTGTATGCATTTTTGGTACAGGATTCCTGTTTGATGCACAGAAGTAGAATGACTTGCATTTATGTCAGGCTGAGAGCAGGGAAAAAAACTCTAATTCCCTCTTGCCAAGCCAGTATCCCAGTTATATTTACCATCAAATTCTTCCATCTTAAAATTTTGTGCATAATTATAAAATCTACTTTATTGGTTCCACTTTTCCAACAAAATCAAGATGAACAATTTATGGCTAGTGCATAGTACTCACTAAGGATCCACTGATTTGATGACCACATCTGCCTGTCGACTCAGTCTCAGAATAATTCCATATCCATTCCAGATGCATGGAAACAAATGACTCCAGTGAAAATTGCTTCTTTTCTAGATTGATCTGCTTTGCTAAGGAGCAGGCAGAGCTGGGAAGTGATCTGTCCTTCAAACTTCGTATTGCCACATGGTATCTGTAAGAAGAGAAAGAAGAACCCTCAGCAAAGCTCTCATTTTCAGTGCACTTTGCAGATGCCTCATATGCCTTACCTGCAGAGCTACTTCTGCCACACTGGCTCCACAGCTGGAGTTCCTGTATGCAAAACAAGCTAAGTGGAACAACTGATACTGATCGTGGCAGAAATTCTGTCCTCAGATCTAATCCTACGTTAACTCCTTTTTGGGGATTGCTCTAATGCTCCTATAAATATTTTTGTGTAGTTCTTCTCCAAAAAATGGCTAAGAATGGCCTCCAAGAGCAGAAACATCTCAGAAACTATAAGAAAGAAAAGAAGGAAACTCTCTGTGAAAGAAAAATCATCAGAGATTTCACTTTGATCTTACTCTATTGTTTTGGTTTTGCTTCTTTTCACAAAGTTCAAATATTTTCTCGCCTGTAGCAATGCTAACAAATGTAATGTGTTAACACACCCTCCTGCTTGTTGCTGATTACTATATTAAGATAGGTGTCAGATCAAAAAGCAGATGGAACAACAGAGGTCTAGTTTACAAACTTCATTTAAGCAGCCAAGGTCTTAAAGTAACTTAGAAATACCTTGCAGACTTTTATCGCTGCTGTTAATAATTAAAACATACAGACTAATTTGCATCTGCTACTGGAAGGACGATAGGGATAGCTCTGAAAAGCTTCAAAGACAGTGCCTGTGTACAAGTTTTGAGCACATCTGCCCTGGATAACTTGGTTTCTCTGTGCAGCAAAGATGCCCAGGGTGCAGCACCAAGCCAGGCTGAGTCTGCCTTTGCATGCAAGTGCAACCCAGACAGAAACAATTTTCACTGAGAGTGTTTCTTGCCCCTAAAATGCTAATTTGCTGGCATAAGCTTTAAATTGGAGCTGTACAAAATCCAAAGAGAATTGCCGCAAGGCAAATGACACAGGGAGGTGTGGGAGTAAATACCATGGCTGAATGTAGTTAAACACAGCCCATAGTATTTCCCTCTCCTGGCCTCCTCCTTTCAGGAGACAGTTGGAGAGTTTGCACTCCTCTATGACAAATCACATTCCAAAAAAGTTAATGACTACAAGCATTAATTGAATTATTAAAAATCATTATAAGTCATCTATAATTTCTTTGAACAAAACCGAACATACCCTCTCTGTGGTGCCTTCAGTGAGACGGCCAACCTGGCACTGCCTCTGGCCAACCCGTTCCGTTCTACCTTTGTTCCGTGGGCCTCTGGGACCACGAAGGGTTCCCGAGGATGGACTCCTGCAGTGGGAAGGACCACTAGAGGGCATTCAAAACACAAGTTTTCCAAATGGTTGGGTGCCCATAGCACCCAATAAAATCAGTTAACTAGTGTTATGTGAATGTGGTACATTGGAGAACACCTACACTTCTTGATTCATGTTTGTTCAAGACCTAATGGAGGTAATATTTGTCCTGACGCTACCACAAATGCTGTTCCTATGTAATTACAGCCAGAATTACACCACAGGAGGCTCAAATCCTATAGTAACAGGTTACTTCGGAGTATAGAAATTCAGATTTGCATCTCTTGTTTGTTTTGCTTTTTGTTCAGGCTTCCAGTAGACATCAAAGTAAATGGACCTCACCACCGTTCACATTACTCCTCCATATGTGTATGCAAACATGTACATCCAATTCTCCTAGCTCAAATATAGGCACTCACAGGTCTCTTTCTTTGGTTGACAGGGTATTATTTAGCAGGCACCTTTCCTTCTGCTACCTTTACCCTGTTATCACTTCTTTCTGCAGTTTGCCTTCTCAGTTAAAGAGAAGTAGCTTTATTTGGTCTGCCTATTTCTTAGGATAAAGGTTTCCATCGTCTATAATTTTCTTGCTCTTGAGCTGCGGCTGGATTTTTGAGCCTAATTCTCCTAAAACACAGGTTTTATATAAAATATAAGAGTATCTCACTGACTTGACAGATGTGAGGTCTGCCATCTTCAGATGAAAAATAACTAAAAAGTGGCTGGTAACACAATTCTGCTGTTAGAGGACATGATACAGAATTTCTTGATGGCCACAACAAATACAGTCCCTTTCTTTAGTGAGGTCAGTTGTGGCAATGCAGCCATCATCAGGACAGCATTTAAATGATCTGCTTTGAGTTCCCTCAGCCCCTGCTTCATTTGCTCAGAGTTGTAAATGCGTAGTGGCTGTGCATTGTGTCTGTGTCTCGTGCCTGTGCCTCCTGCTCACAGCAAGTGGTTATTGCCTGTCTTTTAATCATGAAACAGTAACGTCCTGCTGCAGGTTTTTAAGCCAAATTCTGAAGGAAAGAACACAACCATTGTTTGGACAAATACAGTCTATGATCATATTCATAAATCTTAAAGCAACAACATTATAATCACATTTTTGTTGTGGTAGGATTTCAGCCACTCATTTCCACATGAGTTTCTTTTTTTTTTTTCTGAGATTAACTGTTTTTCCTGGATAGGACTGCTCTTCTCCTTATGGCTAAAGAATTTTCTAGACATTGAGCGCAATGGTTAAATGGCTTAGTGGAAGTTGTTAGGGTTATCTGGCCAGGCCTCAGACTTCAGCTTTCCAGGAACAGCAATATATTTTGGGTTTCCTTGTCCTTCAGGATTGTAGCTCACTTGTGTGGTAAGTTTTCCATTTATTTGGAAATATGTGGGAGGGGAAACTAAGGGAAGAATTTTTATTCCACTACTTGCTCTTACTTTTTCCTATACATTTCAAGTTGTGAATTCTAATGCCTAAAAACTCACTAAATTCTGCAGCCTTATTCTTACAAATAAAAATTTTCCTGTTTCTTCTGTCTAAGCCTCCCTATCAGCATTAGCTGGGAGGAGGTAGGGCAATAAGGAGAAGAAGCAGGGGAGGCTAGAGGATACTGTCACTGTGAACCAATGGCACAGGCAATAAAACACTAATCCTCAAATGAACTTGTAGACTGCCTGCTCTATAAGCCTGCTGAAACCCTGAGAATAATTTACTTGCTGGTGTTCATGCTTTTGAGATAGGATATTTCAAGAGGTATCATCTTGAGGAAAGATTTGTGACTGAGGAATAAATTTGGTCTGTGTACCAGATTCTCTCCAAGACCAGGGATGCTCCTTGAGCTACTTCTAGTGCAAGGCACAGGACAGAGCCCTGGAGGCTGGAATTTTATTACACAAGCCCATTTAATTCTGTGCTTTTTCCAGTCCATCACAAATTGACCCTCAAGATATTAACCTCCCTTTTAGCCTCGTGTCCCCATCTGTAAATGCCAATAACAATTCCTTTCTCCTGTCCATTGTTTCTCTTGTGGTCATGCCATGAACTGCTTGGAGGATGGACTGTGCCCACGATGAATCCATTGGCCTAAATCATAACCAGTAGTAACATGGTACCAGTGAAAAGTATGGTTAATCCAATAAGTGAAGCTTGAGGAATTCCAAGAACATTTTATTGGGGTCATTTCCACTGACTGATGCAAATGGACAGTGATGGAATCTGCATTCCTTTCAGAGCAGCCCGAATAACTCATCTTAATTTTTTTTTCTTTCCTCAAGCACTGGAAAATGTAATTGCGAAGGTCAAGGATTGCTCATGGTGATATGGTTGGAGCTTTATATAGTTTCTGACTTGATTCAACACAGCAAGATTATACTACAGTGAAAAATTAGGGTGTGTGCTTAGTCATGTCAGGGACAGCAGGTCTGTATAGCAAAATCTCTACTCTAGGCTTCCTATAATATACCCAGTAAAAAAATAACAACTGACAAGGTTTTCCTATTTTATTTTTGGTTGTGAAGACTAATTTGAAGATAATTGCTGCTTCTGTATCAGCTGTTTAACTTTTACTTTTAAGAGGAAACTGTCAGTACAGGGATTAGAATGAAGTAATGTCCTTTAATCATTTACCATAATTAAGATAAGTGAACTTCAGACAAAGCACATCTTACCACTGACATCTCTACCCAACCCTGCCTCTTTTAGTTTGCTTGTCGAATTCCACCACCCCCACAACCCCTCACTTGGAAGAGCAAACCAAACATGATGTCAACTTCAGCAGCAAAAAAGTGTGGAATATTTTTACCTCATCAAAACATAAAGGGAATGGATAACTTGGACAAATGAATTTCAACTATTAAAAATGAAGAATCACTGTTTCTTCTGTGGCTATTTTACTTCGGTTTCTCTTTTAATTTCTGTACCACTTAACCCCTCAGATAGCATTATTGACTCTTGGATGAATCTTCTCATTCCCATAACAACATCAGCAGCTCGTCTGAGATAAAATGTATGCAGTCTCAGGGATAAAAATTCTCTGGTCACTGCTGAGTCAAAACTTCACCGAAAGATAATGTTCTTTCTGGGAGAGTAAGAATACCAGCAAGATTTGCCAGAGGGGGTAATATTTTTATCAGCCTAGCTGATACAGCTGAAAAAGCAAACAAGTGTCTGGGTACAAAAGTCCTTCTTCAAGGCAAAAATAGAAGCTGAAAAGATAAATACAAATTTGGAACAGTCCCTCTAATTTTAACCTGATTATGCTGTCTACTAAAGTGTGTGAGAAAGAAAAGATATTCCCAGCTGGTACCTACAAAGCAGAGAGATGAAGGTGCATGAGTCGTTCTCAGACAGTGTTGATGCTGACAACGTGAACTTTCAAACTGGGCCTGCTTTGAGCAAGGGACATGGCAGATGTCCCTTCCAACCTCAATTATTCTTGGAGATCTGTGATTTTCTGCTGCATCTTCTCCTATATCTTGCCTTTTAAATGACAAAGCTCTGTTGCTTAAGTAAGAACAGCACCCAGAGACCAGGGCAGCGGTCAGATCCTTTGTCCTCTTGTAGCACAGGCCTCGGGGTGACATGGGCCATTTTGCAAGTCTCCATTCAGGTATTGGCTGTTACAGATTAATTCCTGTTGCAGGGAAGACTGGACCCGAAGTGGAAGAGAGAAAAAAAAAAAAAAAAAACACAGGGCAAATGGGAGCAGAGGTCAGGGAGCCACAGTAAGAGGGGTGTAGGAGAGTGTTTTACACATCCTTACAAGAATAGTCATGCACACACATTCACTGAGACATTTGACATTGAGGTCAATCTCGTCTTTCAGCTATTTGGAGAACGACATTGCTGCAGGTTTCGAAAGGATGATCTGCAAGTGCAGCCAAAGCCACCTCATTAGAGCACCTGCCAGTCTTTATCAGTTGTCAAATAAAGCAGATGGATTTGGTCAGCAAACCTGCAGATAAAACATTAAAGGTTTTGTTGCGCTTTTTTCTTACTTTGGGCCCCACTTCAAAGCTAGTTTCTGCTTTAAAGTTCTGACTCAGTCTGATAAATAAAAGAAGTCTAAGTTTCCAGTTAACAATGTTTATTAACAAAAAAACAACACAGCTGACCCTTACAATTTTTAGCTTAGGCAGATTGCACCTCCATTTTTTTTTTTTTTTTGTAAATGGAGGGGAAATTTACCAGAAGTTACAGCAAAATAATTCTATTAATAAAATAGCAAGCCTTAATGATAATCATTCAGTAGCAAACATCCATTACCTCTTATCTTAGCAGTTTAAAACAATTACACCACACAGAACCTAAGACGAGATGACACAAGTTAAAGGACATAATTCCCACGCGACCATAAAATTAGGCTGCTGTCCTTAGCATGAAGTTCACAAGAATGGACACAGGAGTTAAAACAGGAGGGCTGCATCTCACCTTGAGCCTCACAGACTACTAGATTATACATAACTCACTGGTGTACCTTTTCTGGAGCTGGCACTTGCCACCACTATGGCTGAAAACCCACTGCACTCCAGCGGGGTAGATCACCAAGGGGCAGATAATTTTCCTGCCTCCCTTTCAGCCCCTTTGGACAGGAGGAGCAGTGCTGAGTCTGGTTCACCAAGCCTTGGGTTGTGTGGTTACAAAAATCCTTATCACTCAGATGTTTGTGCAACACAAACATTAGAAAGAAACATAGATACCATCAGAGGGAATTCATTAGGAAAATGCAAATTCTTCTCCTGGGCAAGATACTCACATTTTCCTTTCAGCTCTGATTATCATTACAAAAAGTACCTCTCCATATTCATCACTTTCCTAATCTATTTCACTGTTAATGGGATTGGATGTTGCTTTAGATTATTTCTGATGTTGGGATTAAGGAATAGGGCATCTTTCTGGAATTATCACCAAGGTCATAAATCTCAGAAGGATGTGATGAATGTAAAGGTTCAAGGGAGGCAATTGAGGAACAGACCTTATCTGGTGCCAAGGATTTCAGGGAGGTAGGGGTCTTTTGGAGAAGTAAAGACATTACAAGCACTTGTCAAAGATCATAGTAAGAGATTTGATGTAATTCAGCAAATGTTTTCTGGTGAAGTAAGCAGGAGTAAGAAAATACTGTTTCTTTCCTGGCAAAGCCCTCATTTATCACGTGGGAGCAAAACAAATTGAGTGATTCAAAGGAGAATTATGAAGTGATGCTTTTAATTATCTCTTCCGTGTAATCATTCTTTGTCATGCAGACATGCAAATGATTTGCAGTTCCCAAAAGATTGTGTTTGTGACTAAAGAGAACAGGCCAAATTTTACCTGCAGAAGCACAAGCTTACATCTACTGTAAAGTCATCAAAGGTGTTGGAATAACACGATTTAATACATAATTGAGAGCTATTCCAGCTTCAAATCATACTATTTTATCACTGTGTGCTGTTATTGATGCCTCAGGAGGAAAATGTGTTAAATCTTACAAAGAGAGGTTCCTGAGGAGCACCTGCAGCTGATACAGTGGCAAACTGGCATCATTTTAATATTCCAGGCAAATCCCTGTGGGTCAAAACAAACCATGGAGCTTGCAATCTCTTCATCTGGCATTTCAGCTGACATTTACCTGGTGGGGAGAGGGAGGAATGGTGGGAGGGACAGAGAGAGGGAGGAGCAGCACTGGCTTTCAGGTGGATTGTAGTAATTCCTTTATGGTACAGAGCCTGTGACAGTGAAATTAGCCCACCATTGTACAGGATAAACAGCGCCTTGGTTGAGACAACAAACCTGTTGATCTTATCTGTCGACACCTATATCATCATCTGGGCTCTGACTTATCATCTGCTCTGTCAACAGTTCCCCCATAGAGAAAAGAAATGGCAACAGCAAGAGTAAAAGCAGCCTCCAGCACAAGAGAAACTTTTTGCTTTAGCAAACTGCCAGGCCACAAAAACGTGCCATTTTAAAGAAGAAAGCACATTGTTACTGGATAAGACAGCCTCTAGGCAATGATCAACAATGGGCTTACGGTGAATTCCATCTTGGACAACAGCTTGGTGATGCAGATGGCATAGAGTTCAGTGTTGGCAATCGAACTTTCTCATCAGAAACCTCAGACTTTTAGTGATACATTGTCTTTAATTTTGCTTAGTCTTCCTTTGTGCATATGTCTCTGTATCTAAATTTAATGGAGAAATATAACAAAACAAGCAAACAGAACCCAAAGCACGATGCTTCCATTAATGGCATATTTTGGCAGAAAGCTGAATCAGCAAAACCAGGGAAATCAGCACTGTGTTTCCCTCCCTTGCAGCTCATTTTTCATCTTCAGTTTCCCTTTCCTTTTCTGTCAACTGCCATGAGAAGATGGCCTTTTGTTATGTGAGCAGTGGGAATTAGCCCTGGATGAGCACCAGCTCCTTATCCACCATGACCTGCAGCTGCATAATATTAACTTGGAGAAGTTCACAAAGATTTATCTGGGTGCCCATGTGCTGATAGAAGGTGGCCTACTTTCTTACCCTATTTGTATTTCGTTTACTGCTGAGCCACCATGGTGCATAGAAAGAGGCAAAGCAATGCCAGGAGTGTGAGGAAAGCCACACCTTGGGGAAGGAAGATCCACTGAGAGCTGACTGCCTAGCCACACTCTGCTCTCCGAAACATATTGTAAGGGTTCCAACTCTTATTAAAAGGATCAGCCTGCCCCTTTCTGAAACAATTTGTTCAACTGTGAAGTCTGTAACATCCTCGTGTCTTTAACAAGGAAAAGAAAAAACTACTTAAATTAAATGGCTTTGGTACAAAGAGGATCTAGCAGTGGGCAGCTTTATATTATTAACATTTCCCAGGAGTGATGTTCCACAGTGGCAGGCTGATGTAATTACCAGAAGTGAAGTTGTAAGTACTATTGAAAAGACCAAGAGATTTGCTAGCGACTTCAAAGACGTAAAGATTTGTGTGGATTTGCACAGGGATAGAAAATGCAATGGGTTAGAAAATCAGGTCCTCCAGTGTCTTTAATCTTTTGTGGGCTTTATCCAGACATTTTGGTCTACAGGGGATTTAAATTAAGTTGCAAAAGAGACTTCCTAAACTTTCTATCTGAATGTTATACTATGTGGGTTTTATACTATTAGCTTAAAAAAATTGACCTTTTCTAAGCTTTTTGGATTAATGGCTTGTGGACAACTAATGCTGGCTTAACACAGGCAAGTAATTTACTTTCATGATGTAGAGACAGATGATGATCTAATAGTGATTTGCTTTTATCCAGGAAATTCACATATATATTAAAAGATGAGAGAAATGTCTTGGGATGAACTAGTAAATTATCAAAAATGACAGGTCAGGATAAAGTACACTGGAAAGTATATTTGACAGAACTTGTAGTACAAAACATGCTACAGAGGGTCACTCTGAAAGTATATGATTGGATTTTAGACCTTTTTTGGTCCTGTTTTTGTTTGAAGAGTAATGGTTCTAAAGTTATTGTGAAGGTTTGTTCTGAGTTATTCATAACTGATCACGTGCCAAGTTTTGCACTGATTTAGTGGTGTTTTGTGTTTGTGTTTTTTTTTTTTTATGGAGGTCAGTCTAAAGTGTGAAAGAGCAGTTAACTAATGTAAAAAAAATCATACTCATGATTCAACATAATCTGGTGTCTATATCCCTTTGCTCCATAACCTTTTTTCAGACCATGCAGTGTGATAAGATGTCCCACAAGATCCAGTGTTCTGAGGATGCTGCCCATTGTTTTATAGCACAGGTGGGAACGTCACTTCTGTAGGGTAGTGAGACGCATTTTCAAAAACTCTCAGCATTGTGAAAGAACTATAAGTCGTTTGGACCAAAGATCACTGCAAAGATTCCTTCACAGACAAAAAAATCATCTTTTAAAAGACTTCCAGCTTCCCTTCAGACACTGCCACTGGTCAGCTTTTCCCTCTGGCCTCTAGATTTCAGCATACCTTGAAAATCTATCATTGTAAGAATTTTATGCAGGTCAAACAGGGAAAAAGTTAAGACATACTTCACTAGGCAAACAGCCTTCCATTGAGAGAAATGTCATATTATAGTTTTCACTGTGCCTTTGTTTCCCCCTGTGTTCAACTGGAATAAAGATATTTATTCCATAGCAACATTGCATGGTTAAAAACTGGCTTGCTTTTTAAAACCTCTGGAGAGGAGCTGACATGGCTCTCTGTTCACACCCCAAAAAGAAAAGTACTACTTGTGACTTTCTCCCATCTCAGGCGTTTTGGAGATAACACTGTAAAATTTCTGTTCTTTTTGATTATTCTTACAAAATCATGTATCAGCTCTGTGACTGTCTCAATTCCTCACAGATGTTGTATCAGTCAAAGGTGTGGATGGAGAAGAGGACTGTGGTTGGGCATGCAGCACATACTATTCCCTGGGTTAACTTATTCATGAGACCTGGCTGGCTGAGAAGGAGACAGAGCAGAGAAATATGGCAGATGGCACAGTAGTTATGGGAAGACCATCACCGTTATTTGCTTGTTCAAACACAAGATTGAGGAGAGCCTTGTAGGAATGCTGTTTTGGCCAACATGAAAGAGGTTCCTTATAAGCTGGAATTAGTCTGATAAGGAAATGACTCCTGCTGCACAGTGTGCAAGTGCCCTGCTGCTGTTCTGCAGTCAAGAGGAAAAGTATATGTACAGATGTACTAAACCATGTCCCAAAAAAAGAGTCTTTGGGCAGTGCTTTGTTGCAAGTCTCACCAGTTGCTAGACACTCTTTCAAAAGAAATAACAGGTTTTGCCAATGCCAGCTTGCGGAGACATTTGACACCTTTAATATTTAGGATGGTGAAATCAAGCCTGCAGTTGTCTCACAGCAAGATAATTTTATGGTACTTGGCTTCTCCCTTGCCTTGGTCTATTATATTGTACTTGCTGCCCTGCAAAATAATGCCAGCTGTTAATAAAGACACGCTGGCTCCACTCAAGGTAAATGACTGGGGAATTCTGATTCTGCCATATTTTCACTCTGTTTTGTTTTTACTACCCTATGTGTGGATTGCTCTGTCGTTTGCTCAGTTCAGGACAGAGACAGAATTTCACTGTGGTTAGCCTTGTGCTCTGCAGCAGCTGTAGCAATAAATGCTTTTGAGGAAAGTTAGAGCAGCCTCTGAACTGTTCATTTAACACTGACAACCCTGTATGGACGCACTGCACCACCCATGATTCTTCTCTGTCATAAGCAACAGCTCACAAATGACATAGTGATCCATTTTGCCTGTTAAAATGTCCAGATATGACTCTAGAGCTAACTATCCATAAAAAGTAAAGTGAGGTGTCTCACATTGGGCTATTTCTTGTCATGTGCACTAGCAATGGTTTGTGATGAAGCAGATGTGAAGTTTTCCCAGAGGCAAGTGACTGCAGAAGACACTGGACTGAGATGATTTAGTCTTGTTTATTCAATCACTATTTTAAGTAAGAAATTTAGTTAGGAGAGTCCTCAGCTAGAGGAATTACATGTCTTTCTGAGGACTGCATCTGTGATTAACTTGTATTTGCCACATGCTGCACAGCTTTGCATAATGGTTATACACACTAGACAAATCCAGTGGCCAATAACCTCACCAGTATCAGGTAGCAAACTTTCACACAGTGATTCTGCTCTAGAGTTAGAGAGCAAATTCTGTGACTGGGGGAAAAAAAAAACAAACCACCAAAAAAATACCATAGGGAAAATGTGAGAAAATATTCTGTTTTGCAAAATTTTTGCTCCAACTGAGGATGCATGAAGGTTTACTTCAAATTAAAATCTAGATTTTAATTCTGCATTTAAGAAAAAAGGAGTTTCTCAAACGGATGTATGCATGGTTAGCAAGGAAAATTTGTCTTAAAAGGCAAATGCCTGAAATTGCCTAAGTAAATCTATAAAATAATTTTGAATACTAATGAACTCCAGGTTTAATTGCAACTACAATGAAGACAGTCACCTGCCAGCTTGTAAGCTGTCATTGTTTTAAACTGATATACAGCAGGCATGAGCTAGCATAGCTGCCCTGACTTCAGCTTCATGGAAACACTTCATGGAAACAGCTTCAGTGAAGCAATCCCAGGAGGAGATGAAGATTCAACACTGCAGTCAAACTCATCAAACTCCTCCCAGAAGTCAGCTTCTACATATACTACTGATATGGCAGCATGTATTGCAAATCCTAGTAGCCTCAAAACTTGTAGAGCATGTTGTACATGATGTCTGGATTAAGCCAAATACTTGACTGGGGGCCAAGGAAGGCCATTCCAGGAGAGCAATATTGCTTTCTTCTGCAGTGTGTGAGATACAGCCTGCTTCCTAGAGCTATTTCAGACTTTTAAGTAACATTTTCCTACTGCATTATTGTTTCTGGACATGGTCTTCCCATGGGTCTCTTCTTCTCCCTTTACATACTACATTATTTGTATGGGTTCTCAGCCTTCACCATAGGTTTTAGTTTGTCAGAGGGTATTAGGAAGCAATTTTGAAGCCCCTAATAGTCAGTGGCATGTGGAGAGGATGCTCTAGGGCTCTGTTGAGATTAAACATTTACTGCTTGGCTTGTTTGTGATGACAGGGACCTGGCTGGTCTTCTCTTCCTATGCAAACTGGCAAAGCTCTGCATTTCAGCAGCCAGGAATCCCTGTCGGCACCAATCCTTTGTAGTGAGGAGCAGCTTAGCCTGAAAGCACAGTGTCTCAAAGCAGCCCTATCTGTCCTCCAGCACAAAACTCTTTGATGAGCTCTTCTACAGAAGATCCTGATAATACCAGTGAGAGGATTGCTGAGTGCAGTCTTTTCTTCACAGACCACGGAAATGGCATCCACTGAGCACTTCTTCCCTCTCACTGGAAAAGTAAGTGTTGCATAGGCAGCACAAATAAAAATATATCAATCTGGGCACTCAGAATATCTGACAAGATAGGAACATACAAATCAGCTGTCACCCACCACTCTTTCCCTAGCCCAGGTACATGAGGCACTGACAGCTACCAAAGTGAAAACAGGCAACATGCAAGTCATGAGTGCCATCACATTGGTTTTAATGATAATAATTGTCTCTTTGCCTGTGTGCTCAGGTCTCCTCAGCCTACTGTGAATACTTCTGCAGTGCTAGGCTTTCACTGGACTCACTGATCTAGCTGTCTTAAGATGCCAGTGTGTAACAATTAGTTGAACAGTCTCATGCTCTCTTTCGTATTTTGTAATTTTTGTTACCAACTATGATTAGATGGGTTCATCTGTCTTTTATTTGACAAGCTATCAGTCAAAGTGTTTAGTGGCTAGTGATGTCTGTGGACAAGGAATAATACTTTTTCAGAGCAGAGCACTCACCTCAGCAAACTTGTCCTTGCTCCCCTTTCCAAAATCTCCCAAGTGTGGGCTCTGTCCTATTTCTACCAAGCTGAAGTTTTAAGGCAAACAAAAGAAAGTATTTCTCTTGCACAAGCATAGCCAAGCTCTAGAGCTCCTTGCCACTCCAGAATTTGTGACAAAGGTAGAAAGTAGCTCTCACAAAAAAACCCAACCAACCAAAAAAACCACAAAAAAGCAAAACCCCAAAACAAAAAACCCCACAAAAACAAAACAAACAAAAAGAAAAAAAACACAACAAACAAACAACAACAACAACAGCAAAACAAAAACCAACAAAAAAACAACTTGGAACATGCATCCTGCTATGTAATCATAAGCTAAAAGGACAGATAGCTGTGTGCTTGCCTGGTTCTTCACTCTTTCCCTGAACATTTGTTGCTGGCCACGAGTGATTTGACTTAATGCATGAGACAATTTTATGTCCTTATTTTATAGCCATCTTTCAGGTAATATACAACCCAGAATGGATCCTGACTGCTTTTTTTTTGTTGCAGATGTCTCATTACTTGCCTTGAGGGTGATCTGTGTATGAAGCCAGCTGAAATGCTGGGTATTCAGGGATGCCCTATGGTTGTGTTGGGCTTTAAGCTAAATATCAAATCAACTCAAGCAATCGTGTTTTACCCATATATACCAAGTTTCCCTAAGTAACTTCAACTGGAAAAACTCCTTCACATTACTCTGTTAAGCAGACCTTACTGTAGCAGGTTAGCTCCCGTGTCCTGCTCAGAATAAGTCACCAGTCGCAATGACAGACAGTCGGTCCTGTACCCACATGTGTTATTTTGGAAGCAGCACAGAAAAAGACAGAAAAACAGAGACTGTTTTTTTGATGGATGTATGCAAAAAGGCTCACACTCAAATTCAGGCTGTCCCAGCTAATAACGTTTGTTCTCCATTGCTCTGGGGGTATCTATGTGCCTTTCTGGATTCAGCTTTCCAAGTGGAACTTGATCTGGGTGAGAGTAGGGAGGTGCAGGCACGCAGGATGCTTTCTGCTCCTCCCCAAGGCTGTTGCATCACAGCTTTTGAGTCAAACATTTCAGACCTCCCACAGAGAGAAGCACTGGCTCTTCACCTGTGCAAGCTTCAGCAAAATAACTTTGGGTAGCTTTCTGCAAAGTGTTTTGCTAAGGCCATACATGACAATCACAAATATCTCCCACATTACCAAATCATGTGTGTTGGACAAAGAATTTAAATTTTGTTTTTCTTTAAATTACTGTAAGGCAGAGGTTAGCTAAAAGACTAAAAATCATACAAATATATATCATACAAAGTGATACAAATAAAAATTACAAAAAAAAAAAAATCGTACAAAGTGATGCCTGAGTCACTTGACTGTGAATTCTTGCATTAAAAACTGAAAACACAGAAGAAGTATCCCAACTCTGCTTCTTCCTTTTTTTGTATCATAAGACTCTTCTTGCAAAACCAGCTCAAAAAGCAGTTTTCTGGGAACTTCCTGAAATGAGGAAATCCCTGAAGGAGGTGGTAGAAATTTGTGTGTTGTGAACCTTACACACTATGGAGAAGAAAGGAGGTTTTGTTGGAAGCATTAAACTACCTGGAAAAATAGTAACAGAGGGCTTGGCTAACTGGTGTAGTTTAGAATAGGACTGAGGATACCCTCGGGGGGGAAATAGAGAACTAGAAAACTTTGACTAGTTCCCTGATTGTATGTATAAACTTCCCACAAGGAAATTGAGGCTGACATTTCTTGGGAGGGACTGTTAGCTGGTGAAAAGTCTCAGTTTCTGGTGAAGTAGCAAAAAACTCCCAGTGCATGCGCTGCTTTCTTTCAGAAGACCACATACAGCAGCTATTTCAACCATGCAGGTGAGACTAACAAGGTAGCTGAGGTACATACTGACAGCTAACAGATTTCTCAGAAGCAGCACAGCAGATCAGAATGGCAGCAAAGCTCTGACGTTGTGCAAGGCTCTCGTATTTGCTGTTCGCACGGGATAACACTCCTGCCAACATTTGTTGAAACTTGTATCCTTGATCAGGAATGACATTTTGTCATTTCTGCAAAAGAGCAAAATTCCTCTGGTGAAGAATTTGAAGTTTAAGCAGAGCCAAAATTGCTCAATGTCATTAGTAGGGCCCAGGCTGAGCTTTCGTGCTTGAAATAGCAACAATTTAAGGGGGGAAAAAAATACGAGGTTAAGAAAGCAGTCAGGAGGCCCCAGAAGGTTGTAAACGATGCAAAGCTCTGCTCTCTCAGTCACAGCACCTTGTTTCAAGACTTTTCAATTTATTTTCTGCCTCCTTTTTCATGCACTTATTTTCTGTCAGGATAAACCCATTTCGGACACAGGAAAGTCAAAGTATTCTTACACTGTGGTGCAGAATACAAGTGACTCCTTTCAGAGTGTGGGACAGGTGTGTGGGTAGCTGATGCTGAAAGTATGCCAGGTTTTCTACAGAGCAGAAATAACTGGATAACTAAGCAAAGGTCCCTTCCTTTTGTTATTACATTATTGTTCCAGAAAAGCACCCACTGATTTCACCACAACTTTTGCTAAAGACTGAATCTATATAGACTGCAGAACAGGGCCTTCAAGAGGGGGAACAATTTGTGCTGGTGTTCCTAAGAAATAAGTGTAGCTATGATATTATCTTCTTGTAGAAGTTAACAAGTCTGGAATCATATTATTGAAGTGTCCTCATGTGAATGCCCATTGTTATTGTGTACAAACCAGGGAGAAATGTTGAATCCCTGGTAAACAGCAGACCTCCAAAACACATTTGTTGCTTTTGGGTTGATGGACAGGAATGGTAAAATATGTTTCTAGTGAAGAAGCCTTAATTTTCCTTCTATAAATGAACCTAATACTATGGATCCCAGCTTTCTGCACTTCAACTACTCTGTCTTAGCTATTTCATAAACCCTCTGGTCACTAGTAAGTGCATGCTACAGCCGGGCAAGTGCCTGAATCCTGGTCCAGCTGGAAGAAAACCTTCTAAGACATAGAACCTTTTTCCTTCAGTGCACTGATGATATAAATACATGCAAATGTCTTTATGCATGTGCTTGTGGTTAGGTACATGCTCTGCACATCATCTTGACAGTGCTGACTTCCACTTAAGGGCAGCATTTGAAAAAAATATAATTATTTTTTAATGGAGAATCAGGTCACATCTGAGTAATAAGGGAAATGAAACCAAAAGCTACTCCTTCTCACTTCCTGAGCAAGAAGATTTGGGGGTTTGAGGCTTCTGACAGGAGGAAGTTGTTAGGAGTTTTCTTCCCAGCAGATCTCAGATCTGTGCTCAGCTGTCCTGGCAGTAAGCAGGCTTGCAGCTCAACAGATTGGCACAGCCTCTCACTTCAGTCAGCAACAGGCAAGGAAACATCTGGGCCTTCAACCAGCACTAGTGTTTCACTAGAAACACATCTGGGACATGCCCAACAAGCATATCCTGGAGAAGCAGTGAAGAGAAACAGGTCTGAGTGTCTCTCAGGTTTTTATGTCATCATACATCTGAACCAGCTGTGTAGGAACTTGGGGCTGTATAAGAAAAGCTTTATTTTTTCACCCTGCTAGTGTCAGTTAGTACTGCAGCACTACATTAGCACATGATGTGTAAAACTAGAGTGTCATGGGGATCACAGTTCCAGCATACGCCCCTGTTTAAGGATTTTATCAACATAAAAGCATTCACTGCTAGAAACAAAACCATTTTAATTAACGTCTTGGTTTGTTTTGCTCAGTAACTACATGGGTGCTCTTTTGCCTCAGTGATTCTCTGGTTTCTGGTGTATAAAAATAGTATATTTCATTCTAGAAGAAGATCTTCCCTCCTATTTTTAGAGAGCTTTGGTTTTTTCTTGGTCAGTGCATGCCTTTCAGAAATGTAGTTAGTAGCATGAATGAATTCTCCTACCTGTGAACCTAGAACCTTTGCTCAGCTGTAGACTTGCACTGTAATAAAGCAATTTTGGTCTTTTGTTTCCTTCAGTTTTACATATAGGCGCCCTGGATTTAGTGATTTACCTAAAGGATCCATAGGCAAGCTTGTAGATCATCGAGTTACAGAACGGACAAGGTTGGAAGGGAAAACTGGAGGTCTTCTAGTCCAACCTTCCTGCTCAAGCAGAGTCCCCTAGATCATTTTACTCAGGATTGTGTCCAGAAGGCTTATGAGTATACCCAGGGAAGGAGACTAAAATTTTTTGCCAGTGAACAGTGGTGTGCTATTTTTAAAAAAAAAAAAACTGCTGATTTTTATAGAATAGTGTGTGCCTGTATATCCAGAACAGTCCTCTTTTGGCAAGAAAGAGTACAATGGAAACCCAACAGTGGCATTAGAAATAATTTGCCTGAATGATAGTATGTCAGGTCCAAGCTGAACTAAGAGTTAAACTGTTAGCCCAAGAGCTCTTCCCCTGACTGCATAGACTGGGTTGATGATCTCAGGCAAGGACTGACACTTTGTTTCCTACAGATTACAGAGTCACGTCTTAACCCTGAGTCAGTTCTAGTCCAAAAATTGTGGGTAGCCCTGCAGTAGCAGGCAACCTGCCACAGGGCTGCCAAAGGCTGGTCAGATTTTGAAGGGCACCCAACAGGGCCAGCAATCATCTGTGAGTCACAGTATTTTGTGGCTGGTGTCTGTAAAAGATAGCAACTTTTATTTCCCACCTTCTGGTCAGCTTTGGGTTTGGTGGGAGCCAGGAGCTGCTGCACACAGGCAGATAGTGCAATACTGCTGCTATACCTCAACCTGTGCTGTAGCTGATGGCATTTTTCCTCCAGGTAAGACAGCATCTCCCACTGCACACACAGTGTCTCTTGGTATGCCTGACTTCCAGCTGCGAATGAAATCTAGAGCCCTGAGTAACACTTTGCAGAAGCTGCTGATTTGTGTTCTTATCTCTTATCTCTCTTCATCATTTCCAGACTAAGCCATGAACAGACATCATGATTTATATAACTTTCTGGAATGAGTTACAGAAATTAAATGCTTTTTTATCCTTATTCCTTAATCATGTGCCATTCTGGTCATTCTTTAAGAGAAGAAATCTTCTAATATCTCTTCAATGATAAGTAAAGGCTCCTTGGTCTCTTTTTGTTGCTGACATGGACACATTCATTTGTCTGTTGCGCATCCACACAGTCATTTATCTCCTTTCTCTCTCACAAATGTTCTTGCACCCTCCTGGAGGTCCAGTTTTCTTACATGTACATTGGTACACAAAACACAACGAGGACAAAAGACTTGCACATCCTAATTAGCCTGGATGATTTTTACTTGGTGGTGAGAGCCTTAAAACCTGAAAAGGCATTGAATATCAACAGTGTGGCACTTTATCCAACAAGGGAATATTTGTTTTCACAAATGAGCTACTCAGTACCAGCAGTCCTGACCTGCCTGGCCATGGGGTGAATTGAGATGGAAGAAAACACTCTCCCAAGAATAAGCTTAGGTTATCTTTTCTTTAACCTTCTAGTTTGTTTCCCCTACTTGTTTGTTTGGGTTGTTTTACCCTCTACCCATTTGAGGTGTGTTTCTGGTTCAGTGCCCCTGTAAAGGCCAGAGGAATTAGCACTGTTGAAAGAAATTCAGTACTGATTTGCCCTTGTGTTGTCTGGACTTTGTTATGGCTTCAGTTCATTAAAACCAAGAGATGGACAGCTGGAAGAGAGAGAGAGACCAGCTAGAGGGGAACACTTGGGGCTGGATTGTGGTAAGTCTTCTTTGGGGGCCAGACCTGTTTTCTTTTGGAAAGAACACTATGAAAAAGTCACAGCTGGGAAATGGTAAGCTGAGCAGGAAATGACATATTCCAAGCAAGCTGGAGAAAGATGCTCTATACCCTAATTTTCCCAAGTGTCTCATGTCTGGTTCCTATCAGAGCTGCAACTCAGTCTGTAGATGAGTATGTTCCATCCCTGTCTCACTTCTTCAGTTCTCTGAGTTCTCTGTTGACTTATTCCTAAACACACCTCCCAGTCCTCTGATATCCTGAAGAGTGACCTGAGTAGGTCCCTTTGCTGGTGTGGTGGGCTGCCTGCCACTCCTGCCAGTTGTGGGCATCCCTGAGGACCTGTGGGCAAGAGCATTTCTCGATGTGGAATCCAGCTGTCATGTATTTGTTGACTCTATCCCAAACAGACGGACAAAGCCCAGGATGAAGACTGGAGCAGGGGAGTGATGGTACCTTCCAAGAGACTGAAAGAGAGAGATGCAGCCAATTGAGAAAAAGGGGAGGCAAGTTTGAACCCTTAGTTTGTCTCATTTTCTCCAAAAATTGAGATCTTCAGAAAGCTGCATTTTGCATAGCTATTCCAAATCAAACTTCCCAGGTCTCCCTTGCCTACTTAGGCAAAATTATCAAGACAACCTAAAATAGGAGTAGAGTCCTTGAGGCATGGTGGCAATAGAGTGACTTTTTCCTATCAGTTCTCTAAAAACTTGCTATTGCTACACCAGTAATTGCAACAAGGGAGATTATCATTGTAATGAGCTGGCCTATTTTTAACAACAAACCAGGACTGAAACTTTTCTCCCTTCTCTGTTCTCAAGTTTTATTCATGTTACCTTCCCCTCTTCCCCCAATTTAACCATTTAATTGCTGGAGAAAAAAGGAAAATGGTAGCAAAAGAATATAGAGGACACTAATGACATAGGAGAGTTCTGGAAGAAAAAGATCTGTATCTTTTGTTTCCTCAAAAAAAATTAAAAAAAAATGTTTCAACATCCAAACTTTGAGGCTTTTTTTTCCCCACAGAGAGTTAAATACTTTATAAAAAGTATTTTATTTGAAATCATGCACCAGGTCTGTCAAATAAACCTCTGAAAATGAGTTATCTACCTTGTGTGTCAATATCTGGTAAACAACATACATTATGAATAAATTATCTGACTGAATACTCCTGTATTTGGAGGGAAACATATATCAAAACTCTTTTGAAGTTATTTCTGTCTGATGTGTCAGAGTTTACTAAGCTGCTTCTTAGACCCTCTGTCAAAGAACAGCAGAAACCATATAAAATATGATTTAAAAATAGCTACTTATTAGGAAGAACAGATGGTGCATTCATATACCACAAAATTGCAAAATTTTAGCAACCTTGAATATCAAGTTCTTGAGTTGTAACTCAATTGCAATGGAAACTTAGTTAGCAAGTCAGAAAAAACACACTCAGAATACTGCGGAGCTGTAAAAGAAGCGGGTGCTGACACATTAAATAAAATGCGTCTATTTTTATGTCAAGTCCTGATAACAGTACATTTTTTCATTTTCAAACATAAAGAGAAAAAGAATTCAGTTCTTTCCAGAACTTGGCCAAGGCACCTGATTCACAACGGAAAATATTTTTATGTCTTATGTCAGCATTACTTTGTTCCAAATTAAGGGCTCCGGTACTGAAATCTTTCTTTTAAGACAGCATTCATTTCTCACCAGTTCTCTCTTTCCCATAATAGCACTGCACATTGGAGATGCAACACAGAAGCATTTCGGCTCACTCAGCTTTGCACATCAGTTTTCATTTATGTCTGAATGCAAAATTACATAATGAAATCTATCTTTTGTGATGCAACCCAGCAAAACTGTGCAGGAAGAATGAGAGCTTGAAACCAAATTTCCCAAACAAATTAGTGTGAATCAGACTTTAACTGAAATATTACCAGAAAAAAATGGTTATATACATCTAAGATGTCACTGCAATCATTTAAGGGCCAAGGCTGAAGACTCAAATCTCCCTTTCAATTTAACCAACTATCCCTGTCACTTGTAAGTCTCTGGAACTGAATGGCAGTTATGAGTGTGTTAGCAAAATTAAGTTCTTGAAAGATAAAACAATAAACTGGGAAAGAGAGATGTATCAACACTTTAAAAATGCTAACATTACTCAGACAAGTTTGGAAGGCTTCATATTAGCAACTGGAAAAAAGCTACATTAATTCTTGGCAATGGTGCATTTCACTGGGAGATATGAACAGGGGGGCTGAGTCTGTCTAGCTCTCCCCATGATTTAACACCCCAGTTCAATGAATTTTTGAAGCCCATAAGAAAAGTTGTCTCTGATATTATTTTGCAGAATTCAATGTCCCACTGAAGTCAATGGGGCTTGAAGAATACAACAGATACAGGGCTTGCTTAAGGGGCTTTAGTCCCATAATTTGCAGCCAGCCTCTATCTCTAGTACCTTGGACTTCTCGTGACACATCTGGAATCTTAGTGTGCCACTTCCATGCCATCCTTGTTTACCTTTCTTTTCTGCCCTTTCCCATAGTTGTAAACATTTCAGAAAGTGGATCCCTTGGACCATGTTTTTTAATCCCTCTAACCACTTTCCTCTACTTTTTATGCCAGTGCCACCATTTACCCAGGACGTGCTAGAAGACAATGCCTGACTGGAAAACTCACTTCTAGCAAGTGCTATTCTTACTGTTATTCTTCATTCAATACATTGCCTCAGTGTCTACAGACACTGCCTCAGCCTTTTCAATACAACCACCACCAATGAGTAACAGAGTTCCCTGTACCTCAGCAGAGCTCTTTGTGTCATTGCAATGCTGCAAAACACAAACATGAGTGAACTTGAGAGCAGCACCTCTACCAGGTAAACTGCTCATTAAACAGACAGGAGATAAGCTAAACTTGCTCCACCTTTGCAGCTGTATACAGATCCCTGAATTAAGAGACAAGACAACAAAACTTTATGTGCAGTTGTTCATAAGAGTACAAGAGATAGACTGTTGTCCTCTTCCTTGTTTTCATCTGCAGTGAAAGGTCAAAAGCAAATCAATTTAGAAGTTACCTGTACCTTGATCATCTCATCCAGTGAAGAGAAAAACGTATTTCAGCTTATCCAAAGGAATAAGAGACACACATCTCACATGGGATTGGGTGTGAATATTAGAGACCGGGGGAGAACATTTTTTGCCATTACAGTAGTTTTTTGAAGCAGCAGGCAGTACCCTCTGCTGTCAAACATTATTGAGAAATCAATGCAAGTCAAGGTGGCCCTATCTCACAACTTTGTTCTCTCTTTTCAGCACGGAAAGTCACTTAAGTAGGTTTCACTGAGTACCTATGTGGCTCAAAGCCAGCAGAACTGTTCACCGACATATTTCAGGGTAGAGCATAGTGGGCTTGGACCTGTTCTGTCTTATACATTTGTTACCACTCTGGACACTTCAGCTGACCCATCCTGACTCTCTCAACAGCCAAACTCACATTGAGAAATAGGCCAGTGCTGCCTAAGTAATTTGACCTTCTGATGGTAGTACACGTGGAATGCATTCACAAGGTTTCTTCAGACTGGGAGTGAGTACAGTGAGAACTGATCTACAGTGAGATCCTTGCATGTACTCTGATGCTGTTGAGATCTACAGGTCCAGCGCTAGTTCTGCATCTTTTTTAACCACAGTGAAATTACTATTTTCTGATAATTTTGTTCTTGACACTTGTCCTTGAGTTACCTTACTCTTCGCCTTTTTTTTTCCAAGAAGATTTCCCAATGAAAAAATGTCCTGGAAGTGTGAGATATAAATAACATCTGGGTGTTCTAAGTTCTTCAAATAGCTGACTAAGTCAGAAAAAAGCATGAAGAAATTTTCTTTCTTTTTTTTTTTTTTTTTCCTTCGTATGGTATTTGAAACTAGTAATCTGTTCCTCTTGAGTCAGCGCAGCAATGTGCGGGAGGTAGGTCAGGCTGCCTCATTCAACATTTCATGGAAATAAAATTCTCCTCAGGCTAGCTTCTCTCTTTTTTCTTTCTTCCCTCTGTTTTGTTGCCTCCCCAGGATGTTCTAGAGTTAATTCATGGTAATGACACCTATCCTAGAAACTCAGCTTAAGATGACAAGTTTCTCCTGCCAAAAGTTTCCTTTATGCTATTTCCTTCACCACACCTTCAGTTTATTGCATAGTTGTTATACAGAGCATCTTGTTCCAGCTTACCCCTAAAACATACCAGAAGGTTGTTATTTATCTGAGGGAAAACAACTGATAAATAGCTGTTCTGCTATTCTTCTGTGAGAATTTCATGTTTGCACTTAGAAACTTGGATACTGGATACATTTCCAGCTGACATCATGCCATATGTAAACAATAAAAGAGGTGGGTATGAGCCAGGAGGACAGGTTGATATGGAGAGGCCAGAAATAGGATGGCAGCAAAATATACAGGAAGGATCTACTGGTAAGGTGGAAACAGAGTGGGAAAAAATACCTGGTTTAATCCCACTTAATTTACATAGATCATTGATGCACCAGAACTGTGAGGATTTTTTCTCTGGAGACATCTGGCTTTCTTCTTCAACCTTGTGAAGGAGCCTATGGAGGAATATCCACCTTATCCTCATGGACTAGCATTCAAGGGATAAAACTCAGTTTGGAAGCATACTGGTACTTCAGTTGAATAGCATACTGAGAATAAATTACTCATTATTGAATTGCCACTAAATTAATACCAGGTTGGAAACTTTGAACTGATCACAAATCTCTGCTCATCTTGGTGCATTCTTGTTACCCTTTCTGTTTTGGAAGGCAGTTCTTTGTTCGTAGCTTCATGGGACCCTTAGGGTCAGAAAGTAACTCTCCACAAGAAGCTGTGCAGACTGAGTCTCTTCAGTCATTTCACTCTTGCATCATCCCCACCTCTGTCTTATTGCCTCTTTAAGATGTAGCTCCCCAGAGTTTATGGAGACTAGGGCTGTCCTCCAGATCAAGTTTCCCAGCCCTGAGGCCTTGTGGCCTGGAGAAAAAACTCCCCATGGATCACTTGCATACTACTGCAGGCTGAATGTCTGGAGAACTTCTAAGGCTGGTAGGAGAGCAAAGGATTCACATGGACAAGAGCAGGATTTCCCTGTAAAAGCCATGTGCATGTGCCATGTCCTTCTCTCAGTAACAGCTAGTTAAAGCTGATAAGGTCTCAGTTCTTCCTTTCTGTAGCAGATGCTGTGACTCTGTTCAAGTGTTCCTCAGTCTGGAGGACACCAGAGGGGAATTTCACCCTTAGGGAGCACCTCTTCTGCCTGTGGTGAGGACAAGCCTTGGTAGCCAAGCCCTAGATGACCTTGGAATAACCGCCTTGAACATCATTACAAAACCTCACATTTGTGTAGAAGTTTTTTAGGGGAGAACAGAAAGTGATGCTTCAGTCAACACTGCCTGTAGCTCCAGCCTCATGCACACACTTGGGTTGTGGTGTTTCATTTTTCTAACAAGTGCTGTCTCATCAGAGATAAAAAAGGAGCCACCAAATGACTGTGCAAGAGAAACATGACCTCTGGACTATCCTTACCACTCTGTAAAGAGTTCTGCTGTAAAAACACTAGCAATCTGCTTAAACAGCCCAAGGATAAGGTTCTATTGGGTTCTCCATCATATGGTTGTCATGACATGCTCTTGCAGGACAGGCCTAGGACCAAATTCTGTACATGAGATCTCTCCTATAGGTACCCTATTTGGCTAAATATTGGCTCATTCCTCCAGATGAGCAAAGCCATCTTTGCACTGAGCAAAGTACAGTCACTGCTGGGTAGGGTGGACTCTGGACACATAAGGCCACATGCAGGTGAGGCCATAGCAGAATTTTGTCACCCAGGTCTCTACTGTGCTGTAACAAGATGGCAACAGGTGAAGGAGATGTGTGCTGGAAGTCAGTCAGGAGCTCTGCCTCTGGGAGATGCAGCATGTCCTTGGAAACAGACCAGCTGGGCTCCCTGTAGGGGCTGGACATTGGGAGCCATAAGTAGGATTTCTATTCCACTGCCACCTTGAAGGTGCTGCTATTCTCCATGATGCTTCTTATCATCCAAAATTTCCCCTCCTTGCCTTACTGCACTGGTTTTTAACAGTTTCCTCCTCCTAGAGAGACTATCCCAAGGAGCTGAGGGTAAGACATGAGGACTGTCCTGCTTCCTATTTGACGTTTATCTAGACTGACCTGCTTCTCAGATGCTTTCTCTCTCTGCCCTTACCAAGCCTCACTCCTGCAGCAATGCCTTATGTTCTCTGGGCAAGGTGCTGGGAAGAGACGGAAATGAGCATTTACAGATACTTTGAACTGTCTCCTGAACAAATGGAAGAAAACTAAAGGATCCCCAGACCTCAAGGATTATTGATTTCATAGCTATTTCAACAGCTCCATCAGCAGTGGCATGAAAAAGGAGCTCATCATTTATAAATTGACTCTTCCAGGGATCAAAGGCCTGTCAGGGCAACAATTAGTTCTGGTAATTTATCAGTTGTTTGAGCTTGTCAGGTGGAGATAGAAGGGTAGTTCTGCTTCAGCTCCCCTGCAAAGTTGTGACTGTAGCCAGGGCTAGGTAGGATGTGCAGGTCACTCATTTGCTAAATATTTCATGGTCTCCAATGTTTCGTTAGTCCTGATACCTGATCCAATTTGATTAGGTTGTCAGGTGAAAAGGAGGCATCTCTTAGCACACTAATGTCACCCCAGCTACAGATTCTTTGTGTCCTTTACAATGTCCCTGTCAAATCCCTGCCGAGCAGCCAAACAAATTGGAATGCAGCAAAAAGAAGGGGAAAAAAAGGGGGAAAAAAAGCCACCACCAAAACCTGTGTTTTGTTTTGAATTAGCCTATAAACCATTCAGAGCTTCCCAACTGTGCTGTCCAGAGAGGGAAAAGTAAGGGCAAATATACTCTCTCCTTATAGACCTCATAGTAAAAAAACCCCAACCAAACAAAAAAACTAAACCAAAACAAACAAAAACCCACAAAAAAACAAACCAAAACAAAAAAACCCAAACATGTAAGCAACATGAACTGATTGAACAGAGAAGCCTGGGCAAAAGCAACCCTTCCGTTTAGCAGTGCCTGGGAAGGGTGCTAAGAAAAGCTGTGCCCTTTTACAAGACATCCTTTGCAAGGGCTCCTATGGAATTTTGCTATACTGACCAGAACTCTGCTAGGTTAAATAGGGATTAAAAAACCCCAGATTCTGAGGCAGAGAGCCCCTTGATTCTGGGGTTTTCTGACAGTGGGAAGTAGATCCAAAATGTGTTGTACAACATTGAAAAGACCTTCACTGCAATACATTACATAGCATGTGCACACATTTCCATGCTTATAAGTACACATGCAGGGTTGGTAAATGCCTCAAATTTCCCCTGATGCACTTGATTGCACACATACTTTGCAGTACCTGATATGTATTTATACAATCATATTTTTAGAATAAGAGTATCTTTCTTATTTGCTATGTGGCTGGACTCAATTCTGCACATTCCTATGCTTCATTTTGCAGCCTTTTTTCAAACCTACTTTACATGGAGAACCACAAGTTTAATTAATTTGTAATGTGGGCCACCAAAAAATTTCCAGTGGAAGTGGAAACTCTTCCAGGAATTTCACATATGCACGTTGTTGTAAAACACAGATGAACTTGCATCCCTTGATTACATCTCATGGTTCTTCAGGAGTTCACGGATCACAGGCTGAAGAAACAGCTACCATCACAGCTTCCTATAGAAGCAGCTCACAAAAGTTATCTTTGGCCACAAGGACAGCACAGAAATGCTTGTGTGAAAATAAAAAAATAAAGGAAAGACTGTAGTTTGCTTAGAAAGTTGACCCCTGTGCAAGTATAGGCATTTATAGAAATGTCTGTGGAGAAAAATAATTACTCAGCAGAAAGTGGTTAGTTCAAAGAATAAATTTTTACTGTATAGTAATACCCAGCCAACTTTCTGACTTGCCTAAAGGGTCAACACTGGAAACAGTAATCCATAATCTATTGCCAATTCAGGGCAAAGGACGACATTTGTGAGCACTTTGCTTTTCAGCCGGTTGAAAGGCATCCTTGTGCTTATTATGAAGCTGACTCAGGGTGAAGTAAAATTAAATTAATAGCCTTAATGTAAATTTGGAAGCCACTGGAAAGCACATGGCTGCAAAGTGTCCAGCTGAATGTGTACTGAGAATGACATAATGGTTAGCAGAGATCCAGAAGGAGAAAAAAGCAGGCCAAGTCCTCAGGAAAAGCCATAAGATTTTAGAAAGACAGAGGAGTCCAATTTCTGGGAAAATTTAAAAAAAATGTTCTTCTTGTGATTACATGAAAGAAACACAGACCTTTGCTGAGGTGTTTGTGGATTTCACAGTTGTAGGCTATTGCTGCATGACTGACACACTGTAAAACCACCAGGGTGGTGAAATAGGGGGTGTTCCTCCAAACTCACCTAAATAATGCCAGTTTAGTCCATCCACAGGGAAGCTGGGATGACTGGAGAGGCTTCCCAGCTGAGATGCTTTCTCAGAAAAGTCTGCTATAAGGTGGTGATAAACTCTGTGGGGTCATTTTGAGAAGATATGTATGGAAAGAGCAGCTGCCATCACAAAACCACCCACACGGCTTTACCCAGAGTGAACCCACAGCCACGTGGTGAGTGGTTTGCATTTCCAGGGGACTGATCAGGGCTGATGGTGTGGCTTGTGACTTGCAGGCACCCTGTCTCCCGTATCCCAGAGGGTATGCTGGCAGCTGCATCGATCATGGCAGGCTCAGTTCAGCCCATCGATGATCACTCTTTTCAGCAGCATGGGTTCTTTGATCTCTGCTTGCCTTGCCGCATAATTTAGTCAACTGCCTGATGGATGTGCTGGGCACCCCTTGTGTGTGGAAAGGTAGTCTCCTTTCAGGTCAGCTGAGAGGTACAGTCATGAGGGAAAAACCCACAGGGTACTCTAAAGACACTTCTCTAACATGTAATATCGAGATTCTTGTTCTGTGCTTGTTTATGCTACTCAAGGGAAATCCTCCCACAGGCAAATACACACCTTAAAGTCCTGCACATTTCTGATAAAATACAGCATGCACCATTTGTCCAATTTTTCTGTCAGCTTCAGTTTGCTGTCTAGTTTGTGAATAGCACTGCTTTAAACTTCTGTTAGAAAGAAGAGAAGATTAAAATACGAAGCAAAAGAAAAACAGATCTCTTGCAACAGTAGGACTGAAAGAAAAATGAGAAAGAAGTTCTGGTCCATCAAAACACTCAATGCATGTGGCTACCTTTGCACAAGAGCATTGCCTTTTTTTCATGACAAACACTTCACCAAGTCCTCAGTTGAATTGTGTTTGTGAAAAGAGGTGAAGAAAGCAGAGGAAAATGTAAATCCAATATATATGACCAAAATACAGTGCTGCTTTCTTCTTGCCAGACTAGAAGTTGGATTTGTTTCTAGTGGCTGGCACATAACACACATTTTTCCTTTACCTAGGAAAAAAGTTAGTTTCAGGGTTGTTTGTTTGTTTTTGTTTGTTTTTTTTTATTTCCTTGGAGGGAAAAACACAACAACAACAGTGTGGGCTTGAATTACAGCTGATGAACTCAAATAATTTCTGCAGTCCCCAAAATAGCTGGAAATGTCGATGAAACCGCAAACTCCACAGGGCTCATCCATTTCTGAATGCAGCTTTTTGAGCCAGAGGCAAACTGCCCCATTGCTTTCCAAAGTGATATTTATCTAATTTATTACTAGGAAACGTTTGCAGGGAGTAAAAATAACGAAACAACCAACAAAAGCACCCCAAATCCAGACCAAGAGCAGCAAGAGCCACTGAAGGCCTGCACTAGCATCAGCAAACCAGTGTCTGCTTGTCCCCAGCACAGTGATACCAGAAAGAAGGAAGCCTTTCTAGGTCAAATTCTGCTCTCGTTTGCACTGGCATAAATGATACCTCTAAAGCTGAGCGAGTTGTTGGCTGGCTGACTGGTTCAGTGGACTTTAGGCAGAATTCAGGTCTCCTTGACCTGATCAGAGCAGAGGAGCTTGTCTCCGGCACACCGCTAAGACATACCAGCTGATTGCTTAACCATATTGAGCAAAATAGGCTTCCCTATAATAACCTAGCCCAGGTTTAATCAAAGATATAAAATAAAGAAAGGCACGAGCACCCATTCTGGCTAAGTTTTTGAAATGTCGTTCGCGCGGTGTTTACCACGGGAAAAACGATCCTGCCACTATCTTTGTACTTTATCTGCAGCTTTCAGTCTCTTTGCATACTTACACTTAGCATCACAGCTTCCAAGCATTCTCCTCTAATTAATCAAAAAGTCTGTCCTTTTGTTTCCTAGGTCACGAAGGAAGAACAGTACATTAAATAAAGACATTGGCTGAGGATAGAAGCTGGATTTCTCCCCAAGGAACCTAATAATAGTGCCTTGATGCAGGCCAAGTCAAAATTGATACAGTTTTATATACACAGAGGCAAACAGTTGAGTGTGAAGAAAGTAAACATCAGATAGCATTCAAACAGTGGTTTATCCAGCTCATTCTGTGTTTGTAAATATAGAAGTGTGTTGCAGTGGCTAAATTTATCCTAATGTAAGGAAACACAAACAAAGAGGCTGGCATTTGGTAACTTCTATAGGCAACATTAGGACATCCTTCTTGAATTATTTAGGGGCAGTTTATGATAACATGGTGCAGATTAGAGTTGCCATTTCTGGAAAAATTAGGTCAGAATTATGTAGATAAGATGGAAAGAATTTCAGTAGCATTGTAGTATTTTCCTGACTTGAAGCCTGACTCACACGTCAAAGCTTTGTTTTATTGTATACCATGTTTTGATCTATAGTCAAAACAGCCTTTATCCAGCGAAAATGAAAATAAACCAGCTGAGAAAGAAAGAATTACACTCAGCACTGAATAAAAATAAGTACACCAAGCTTAATTTCGGTGAATAGTTGTCTTTTCCTGTGAAACTTTTTGCAACTTCAGAAATGACCATGCTGAACCCAGGAAAAATCAGAGGAGAGTGATACATTTTGGTAACAGCTAAGGAATGGAGCATTTCCTTGCTTCTGACCTGAGCTGGAATTTCAGTCATACTTCAGGTGTATTTTTTGCCACACTAGAACGTGGTGGCCCTCTTCTCTATACCCTTCCCTCTATCCTTCTCAAATTTCTTCCTGGATTATAAGAACCTCTTGCTTAAAAATGAGATAGATCACCGTCATGAAAGGTTCACTTTTTCAGAGAAGTGAGATTAGTTCTAGTTAGAAGAACGAGAGCCCTGACTCTGCAGCCTTGCCTTTGCAGTCAGCACAATGTTTCCATTGGCTTCAGGTAGGATATGTTTTCCTTCAGGTCATTTATTACAAGTAAGAATGTACTTTTACACCGCTCTGTGTTCGGTGCCATAAAACCCAGCACATACCATGCTTCTCTTTTTTCACTGGGGGCTCTAGCCTAAGTTACTGAATCTCTCTCTGCCATGGAGCTCACTTTGAGAAGGAGCAAACCTCTGGGACAGACTCTGGTACTTGTACATGAACCAGCCATAAGATAAAATGCTTCATGTTCCCTTTGGCTTATTCCGTGAGACAAACAGACTGTTAAATTCTGGCTTTTGGTCCAGCTCATTAATGCAAACCAGGGTAAGCTGCACTTTATGCTTCTATGCCAGAAGGCAAATAGTGAAGGTGGGGGCAGAAGCAGAGGTGCCTCCCCTTTCATCCTTGCTGCACACCAGCAGGCCACTGAAGCCAGCTGGGCAGAACAAAATAGTTTCTACCACTCTTCCCAAAGCGTCCAAGCCCCAGCCATCAGGGTATCTTACCCTCCTTGCTCTTTGTATTGCCACTCAGGCTCAGAGCTGTGTGGGGCTCTTACTTTACTTTGCATGATGCTGGAGACTGTGCCTAATCTGAAAGGCCACTGGGTGCCCATCAAGCTGCAGCATGAGCCAGCAGTGGACGCAGTTTCCTGGGAAGGAGAGGAGAATGGAAGCCAGCTTTTGAGTCCAAGCATGAGCAGAGTAAACCCTAGAAGGAACAGGTTTATTTGTAGGGTCATCTCTCAAGAATCTTTTAAGCAGCTAGCCAGGAATATGGGTTACTAAAGCCCACCCACGACATCATTTAACCCAGCCACCTACAAAATCTAAATAGCCAGCCATAATAACAGCACAGGCAGTGCTGCAGTGCTCCTCCACTCTCAGAACTGATCCTTTCCTCATCCTGGAAGACAAAACAGGAGCAACTAGGATGGGATGCTGTTCTTCCCCAGCAGGAACATCCCACATCACCTGCTTGCCTGTCACTTGGGCTGAGTGAAAGGTAGCGCCTTAACTACTTGCTTGTTTATTTTCCCTGCCAAAGGCAACCACTGGTAGAACAAAAAATGAAAAATCAGAGAGCATTAGTGAGGTCTCTTCACACCTGACAGAGGTCACTGATCCAGGCACATCCCAAGCAGTTAAGTGCGGGTGATGCAGAGATCAAAGGGCAGCTCCAGGGTCTGAATCCTGCCCTGCAGAAGCACAGGGGCTCCCCATTCCTTCCCTCTGCCTGGGCTAGGCACTCCTGTCAGACCAGGGCTGTCAGCAATGCCATTTCCCCGCTGAATTATGCTCCAATACATAGCAGAATAGTGTGAAGAAAACATGATATGGGCTTTATTCAGCCTTAGAGTGTTTGGGTGGGAAAATGCTGCAAATAAATTAATATTGACAAGAAATCCAGAACAATTTCAGACATTTTCAGTGGTGACTGCCAGTGCTCATGTCACACTCCTTGTGTTGTATTTAAAAGATTTTTAAAATTTTTAAAAAATCCCAGACCACTCAGTTTTATGCATGGATTAACTCTTGTACATTTCCCCCCCCCTCCCCCCCTGCCCCTAAGTGTCAGAGATTATTAAATCCAGTTATTTGCTTTAAGCATCTTTCTAGGTATAACTACTTTATGACAATGTTTGGAGATGCGTAAAAATTTAACAATTGCTCTAGCTCCTTCCTGGGCTTGGGCCCCACTGAAGATCCATTGAGGTCACCATCTTTAGCTTGCATGGGCTGGGCTGACCCTCTCAGGACATCATGATAACAAGCAACATAACACTACCTAGTCCAAGAGAGCCCACAGAGCATCCAGAGTGTTTATCTTCTCCTCCAGTTCATCTATCCCCAGATCCGTATTGCCCATATTTGAATGGTACAGTAAATCCAACATTTGATTTCGTATTATTGAGTGAAAAAGACATCAGCCATGTGAGCAGGATAAATTACTTTGGCCAATATAAAGTTTGCCATGAAGTGCTGATGAGCAAGCTTGAAGCTAGAACAAGTATTATCTGCTGTCTCACATCTGGCACAAACTTTATGTGCTGTGGTCTGGCTAATCTGACAGAAGGGCAATCATGTGCACACATTTCACCTAGGTCAGCTTTGTATGTGGGGCAATTTACCTCCATGATCACGGAGCCACAGCCTAAGGAAAAACAAGCAAATACAGTAATTAAAAATATTTATTTCCAAAGATATTTACCTTGATAGGCATAAAGCATTTCCCAATTTCATACAGAAATACATAAAACATGCATAGACCAATATGGCCTACTTCAATGTGTATTCAACATGGTAAATATAATGAAGAACTTGTGTGAATATAAATACAAGACACAAAAAATAAGCACATAAGATTCAACCTGTCAGCAAATTCAACAATGTGAATAAATTCACTGCTATAAACATTCACCCAATATTAGCCTTTTGACTTAATTCAAAACAACCCTTTGTTTCAATTTATTTCCACCAAACAAGGCCCTGAATAAATCTCACAATAGCTTTTGGTACAAACCCACTTCAGTGCATTTTTGGTGGCATGTAAGACACAACAGTCTCTATTATTAGAACTTCAGTTAGCCAAATATCCTTGTTATGGGAAACCTAGTAGTGTCCTCTAAGTTTTATTTTATGTTGAAGAATCCTTTGGTATCCAAAACCAAGGGACTTTGACTATGCAAACAACCAGAGTGTCTAACCCACATTCAGATAACTCTGGTTGTACAAGTAAACTCAACTTCTGAAAAAGGCAAAGGGTTGCAGCTGATTAGTAAAGGCAATAACAAGGTGTAAAAATACTCTAGCAGGAGTGCAACAAACAGTACGCGAGGTAGACATGTATATAAGCAGTGAGTCCTGATTAAAGTAGCACTGTGGCTTTCATTTTTGCATTTTAATCAAAAGGTAGAGTTCTTCTCTTTGAAGTTTGTACACTTAGATCTTGCTTTCTGACCTTGCTAAGCACATCTGTGAGGTCTTCCTTGCAAGAGGCTTTTGATGTAGACCCTGAAAGCTTCTCAACCGATGGGTAAGTTTCCAGAAGCAATATTCAAATGTTTCTTCAGACAGATGTCTTTTCATGTATGTGACTGTGGATTTCCCTTCAACCCATCCATCTGAATTCCAAAAATGATGAAATCCTTTGTTTTTATACCTCCAAACACAGGGCCTCCTTAGCATTTTGCTCCGCTGGGCAAACATTTGGACAGAGAGGCCCTTCACCATCTTGGAATGTTGGAATCAAGAGAGAGTTTTGGTGATGCTTTGTCAGCAAGCATTTTGGAGAAAGATTCAGGTGATCTTCCCACTAGGATGCTTTCAGGCTTTCCCAGATGCTTTGCCTCTTGTTCGCCCTGTTATGTTTGAGCTTCCGCCCTTTCTGGAGCTCAGCCTTCAGCTTTGCAACACTGAAGGAAGCTTTGATACTGTTACCAATGGCTTCCAGCCTGCAAAACCAAGAAATATACATTTATTGCTGTGACAATGAAGATGCTTCTCCAGTGTGCAAACATTCAGTTTTTGATCAAATAAACCTCAGTCTAGATTTCTGCCATGGGATCCTCCTAAAGTGTTGATTGCTTTACCTCTGTCAGAATCTGGCTAACTTAAGCCACTTGAAATATTGTATTCATAATTTCAATGCAAGCATTAATATAAGTTAAAATATTCACTCCAATAAAGATGCTCCAGACTTCCTTAAATAGCTTGTATGCAGTCAAGAGGTCCCCAGTGTTAATCTTTTTGGCTATTTTGTTTCTTTTAGGTAAACATGATCCTACTTGCAAGAAGGCGTGCATTTTTCAAGTAATTAAACAAGCAAGCCCCTTTTCACAAAATTATTTAAGACTTCCAGGGCTTAAGTTTCACTCAAAATCATCAGGCTGCCTGCTGCCACAAATCCTGTTCTGCTTGTGAAAGCAGAACTAAAGAGTCTTCTTCAGTAGTGGCAAACTTCTGTATGCCATGCTTTTACATGGGGATATGGCCGACCAGTGACTGCAAAGCAGAGGATGCTGGGCAGAGCTCAGCACCTTTTCCCTCACAAGCTAAAAGCCCAGTGCATGAAGGAAAGCTCTCAAGGTATCCCCACTAAGTCCTCTGTAACTCGCAAGCTGAAATCGCCAGCTAAGCCCACAATGGCCCGAAGGCAGGTGAACTGTGCTCTCTATTGCTGCCTCGGGGAACTACAATGGGATGAGACGAAACTCACCGCTTCATTTTCTTGCTGTCAACAAGCTGTCGGTTCATGCATTTGGGTGCAATGCACTTGCTGGCTTTGATGCGGCGATGTGAGGTTTTCTCCACGGTGGACTGAGCCCTGTTAAAAGGGAAAAGGTGCTGCTGTTAAAAAAACCCAACCAAGTCTGCAGTCCACAAGGTGAGACATCTCACCAACCACTTCTCAAGGCATGTAATAAGCGATCTTTCTGGGACAAACCATATTATGTATCATAGCAGTGTGAGCACTATGAGGTAGGAGGCAAGGCTTTGGGGAGATTATTCTCTCAGCAAGTGCCAAAAGGAGTAAGTGTACCACAATCCATCCCTTTTACATGCACTGCCTTTTAAAGAGTAGCAACAAGAGACATACCAGAGTTCTTTTCCTGTCTGGCAGAAGTTCAGACATTTCTTGTCCTTCTGGTTTGCACATCGGCATCTGCTGTTGGGTTCAGTGGGTATCTCTGGCACCATGTCCTTCAGTGATCTTCTGGATCGAGAAGGGCCTCCGAGACCATATGGAACAGTCTTTCTACAATCAAAGGGACAACATGAAAGTCATTCAAATAATTCTGTGCCTTCAAAGCACTCTGGGGTATTTTGGACAACCTTATCAATGGGACTGATTGCAGGAGTAAAGGTTGTGGGATTGGGAATGCCTCGTTAGTCACAATTACAATGCAAATGCTTGTGATGATCCTGCAACATACTCATTAGCACGGCTACTGACAAGGATAATGACCTTTTAATTGTGTTTTCACAAGGCTGCTGTGCCTCCCTGTGCAACAGAAAGCAATAAAACCTCATCTCTTTGAACTTTGGCAACTGCCAACACTGAAAGAAGCAATAAAAGTGAGGAACAGATCCTCTGCGTTCATAAGAAACCCAGAAGCAGAAGAAATCACCAGTGTTTGCAGCATTAGGTTAGGCTCTGGCTCACTACTTTTTGGTGAGGACAGAATAGAAATGGGTACTATGCATAATCTTGTCAATAAGTGGGATGTGTTAATTTGCAGCAGAGAGCAGCAAAAGGCAGCTAGGAGCCCCCCCGGTGTCAAGTATACCTTCCAGCCTCCTAACTGGTCGGAAAGAAAAGCGGTCAAATTCAGGCCGGTAAAATCATGCCTTTGGCATTTTGTCTGCTTCTGATTCATACTGAAAAGTATCCTGCAGCCTTTGCTGAGCAGCACCGAAAGGAAATACTACTGCCCAGATTTTAGGAAGGCAGGTGTGTTAGGGCTATTAGAAGCTATCTGCTAAGTGGTCAAATCCTGTTTGCTTTCTCCCGGTGAATAGTCTCGTTGCTAAACTCGGCAGAAAAGTGAGATCGGTGAGGGGGGAAAGCAATAGGAGAAACTGCAAAGAACTATTCCTTCCTCCCCTTCCCATTTTCTGCAGGAGGTTTATGGTTCCTAATTTTCCCCTTCACGCCCCCCCTCCCTTCCCTCTTTCCTAACCAAAGGGTGACCCAGCGCCGGGGAACTGCCGAAGCGCCTTTGCTCCACTTACTCGGGGGTGTTGATCCAGATGATGTCGAGGTGGCAGAAGTAGACGCACTCCTCGTCCAGAAGCGAGGAGCAGGAGCAGCGCCGGGCGCGGCGGTGCGCGGCGGCGGGGGGCGGCGGGGCGTCCACCTCGGCTCCGGGGGCTGCGGGAGGGAGCGGCAGAGCTCAGCACCCGCGGCAAGGCTAGGCGACCGCTCATCACCACCCGCAGCATCCCTCGGGCATCCCTCCCCGGAGCCCGGCTGCGGCCCCGCAGCATCCCCCACGGGCGGCAGCGGACGGGCACCTACCTGCCGGCGGCAGCCCCGGGCAGAGCACGAAGAGCAGCGAGACGATCATCTGGGAATAATCCATAGCGGGCGGCGGAGGGCGGACGGAAAAAAAAAGTCGGGGTGTGGAAAAGGGGGGAAAAAAATTTAATAAAAGTCGAGAAAAAAGCGCGGAAAGCGTCTGCCGGCGTGGGGACTGAGCGCCGTGGCGGGTGCCCTGCGTGGCGCGGCTCGGTGCGCCCCGGCGCGTCTGGCTGGCGCGGCGGTCCCCGGCGCCCTTTTATAGCGAACCCCCATGGAGCGGGTAAACAGCCCCGGCGCTATTTTATCCCGAGACAATGTTATTCTGCTATTAGTCACCGCGCGGCAACGTGCGGGCCGAGATAAGGCCGGGGCTGGAAAGGAAATCGCCTGCGAACTTCAAGAGCGGCGGCGGCGGGCGGGTAAGGGGGGGTGTGGGGGGGGGGGGGCCGGGGGCGCCCCGGGGGCGGGGAGGGGAGCGCCGGGGGCCGCCAGGGGGCGCCCCGCCCGCGCATCGCACCTGAGAGCGGCTCTGGGATCTGGGATCTGGGATCTGGGATCCCGGCCGCAGGGATTCGGGGCTGCGGTACTTCAGGGGCCCAGGTGTTCAGGGCTGCTGTACTTCAGGGATGTAGGGCTTCAGGAATTCAGGAGTTCAGGGCTCAGGACCTGATGCTCACTCTGCTCCTCTGGGGGACAACCCGGTCGTGGGACACGGGGGGTGGCTTCGGCGGGGATGAAGGATGTCTGACTGCGTGGGCAGTGTCTGACTGCCCTGCTGGGTGGGCTCTGGGGTCTCGAGTGGTTTGGGATTGGCAGCAGCAGTGGGGCACTGGGGTAAAATCCTCCTTTTCTGGTGTGGTAAGGCAAGATGCCGTGCCACAGAACGTGTTTTAGGTGTGAGCAGGTGTGCAAAGCCAGGGAAGGAGTGAAGACCTATGCCTATCCTTTGACTTTGTCTCTCACCGCTAACTCTGGCAAGGTCTCTTTTCTGGCTTATTTGTTTTTGCTGCCTTGTGTGCACTAGCTGCCAGTGTGGAAGCTGGACACTTGAGGAATGGCTGTGGCAGTGCCATCACAGATATATGCATGCATGGAATCCACTAAAGTTCTAACGGAGTAAGCCAGCCCCTGAATATAAACTTAAGTGAACTCAAACGCCTGTGATCCGCTGTGGAGCCGTCGTGCCGCAAAACGTGCCAATTTCACCTATGATAAATAGATAAGGCTCTCTTGGTATTTGTGGAATTTCCGTGCACTGTGCTGTAATAATAGAAATGACCTTGATTACCACAAAGACCGAGGCTGTTAAGCACAAGTTGCATTGTGATCTGTCAGGTGAATGGCCATATTTTTAAAGTATGAAATTATACTGTGCCACTGTATCATAGCGGACAGACTGTCTGCAGCCGTGCTGAGTCAGAATAAAGGTCCATTTAGCTGGTATCCTTTCTCCCACAATAGCTGTTAGCAGATGGTATGAGAAGGAGTACAAGAAAGGAATGCAAGTAGAGACTAATCCTTTCCTCGGTGTAACTTCCCTGCTTCTAACAGGATGAAGTGTAGGGGCTTTCCGAGCAATAATGAGCATTTAGACCATTATGCTGAATAAACACTAGTGGCCTCATCCGGAGATGGTCGTATCTCTTTATCAAAGATTCTCTAAAAACTGCCCTGTAAAACCTCTGTGAGTGGAGAAAGCTGGGTTATACAATATTTTTTTTTTTTCCACACCTTTCCAGCGTGGGAGTCTGTTTTTCAGAGCAGGGATTATATTGTCTTGTGTATTATGTCTCCTTGTGAATGTAGGGCAGGATTTACCGGAATGCCAATGTATTTGAATTGCTGCAGTCATGATAAGAATCTGCCAGCAGAGGTCACACAGCTACATACAAAAAGTAATCACAGCCCTCTGAAGTAAACTCTATTAGTGTCCAGAAGTTGGGAAAGAAACGAGATGATTTTTTTTTTTTTTTTTGGCATTAAAAAAAAAACAACCAACCAAAAAAAAAAAAAAAAAAAAAAAAGGAACCAAAACAAGCAAGCAAACAAAAAGAAAATAAAAAAAACACAAAGCATTTTTGAGAGTTGAAAGATAGGTATCATTCTGTATCGAGTACAAGTATGCATAGCCTTTCCAGGCCTGTCACTTGAAGGCTGTCTTTCATGCCAGCACTTACTTACATTTTTTTTCCTGAGATTCCTTTTTCCAAGATGTGCACTTGCAGCCAAAATGACTCACATCAGTGTAAGGTATTTTCAGGTTTGTCAAAATGCCTTGTTAGAAAGTATTTTGTCAGCTGACAAAAAAGACATGCATGTTTCCTATGAGTAACAGAGCACAAACATATCGCAGGCACCTCTGAAGGTGCTATTCTTTTCTACATAATTTTTTAAAGCAAAAACATCTGCAGCAATTTTTCATAAGAATTCACAAATATTATTGTTGTCAGAGATCCATTTCCTCTGATTCAGCGATTTCTGATAGCTCCACTTTAAGATCTTGAAACTAACCAGAATCAAGCTATTCCTGTGCTTGTTTGCATAATGCAAAAACAAATTTATGTTCAGTTACCAGTGGCCCAGATGGGTCATTTCAGGCTGCTGGGATTTCCAGACCAGGAGGTGGGTTTCCCCGGGAAGGGGTAACCCCAACCCTTTCTTGGACACTGGGGAGTACCGGGGGCAGGTTTGTGCCATGCAGAAATACCCTTTGAGAGTTTTGACAAAGAAGGGAGATTTACTTACTTTAAAGCTGTTTAAAGGAGGAGTCTGTAACAGTAGGGGTTCCAGCAGGGGTCTTATAAAATATGCATTAAAAACAGGACTAAATTTAGTCCAGCATACACGGTTTGCAGGATGGAAATAAAAAGTCAGGTACTCAACCCAGTGCATGTCATGTCAGCTTGCCCCAAGGGCTGGGAAGTTTGCACCATACTTGCACTGCTACCACTGTGGGTAAGAGAGGAAGCAGGAGCTGAAGCTGACTGCTCCCACAGCAGGCTTTGTCCCTTTCTAGCTGGAGCACCTTGGCCAGTCACAGCTGAGACATTGTGTTATAGGGTGAAAACTTAGCTGGCCAGCCAGGCTGTGGTTGTAACGTTCCAGCTGGAAAAGGCCATGGCACTGAGTTTTCTAAAGGACATTTTGTTTAGTGTCAGAAATGTGAAATGCCTGCTTATCAGCAAAACAATAAAAGGAGATTGTAAAACTGTGCCTTTCTGTCTAGGGAACAAGGGGAGCAACATGCTGTTTTCTGTAGATTTGAAACACAATTCTCAATTAAGTAAAAGTTGCATAACTTGTCCCTTTACTTCACTTGCTGCCCTTTTTGCACCTTAATTTCCTCTTAGGGGCTGTCCAGTCCCCCTGTGCCCCTTATTACATAAGAAACAATTTTTTTACATAACATGCAAGTTAAAGAGGTAACTATGACATCTGGAGGCACCTGGACAGGCTTGAGAGGTGAGCCCATGTGAACCTTGTGAAGTTCAGCAGGGCCAAGTGCAAGATCCTGCACCTGGGTCAGGGCAGTCTGAATCCCAGATACAAGCTGAAGTATGAAAGGATTGAGAGCAAGCCTGAGGATGCGGGCTTGCAGGTGTTGGTTGACAAGAAGCTTGACGTAAGCTCGCACTGTGTGCTTGCAGCCCAGAAAGCCAGTTGTATCCTGGGCTGCATCAAAAGCAGTGTGGCTGAGGGAGGTGATTCTGCCCCTCCACTCTGCTCTGATGAGACTTCACCTGGAATGCTGCATCCAGTTCTGGGGACCCCAATGTAAGAAGGACATGGACCTGTTGGACCAAGTACAGAGGAGGCCACAAAGATGCTCAGGGGGCTGGAGCACCTGTCCTATGAAGAGAGGCTGAGAGAGCTGAGGTTGTTCAGCCTAGAAATGCAAAAGCTCCAAAGAGACCTTTTAGCAGCCTTCCAGTACCTAAAGGGGGCCTGCAAGAGGGATGGGGAGGGAATTTTTACAGGGGTATGTGGTGATAGTACAAGGGGGAATGGTTTTAATCTAAAAGAGGGTGGGTTTAGAATAGGAAGAAATTTTTTACTGTGGGGATAGTGAGGCACTGGAACAGGTTGCCCAGAGAAGCTGTGGATGTCCCATCCACAAGGCCAGGTGGATGCAGCTTTGAGCATCCTTCTAGTCGACGGTGTCCCTGCCCTTGGCAGGGGTGCTGGAAGAGAATGATCTTGAAGGTCTCTTCTAATACAAAGCATTCTAGGATTCCATGATAATTTAGGCTTCTTGGAAATCACCTTATTCTGATCTGTCACTACCCAGCCTATAATGGATTTATTTCTCCTTAGAAATGTGAAGAGTCCTTGGGCAGAAGCCTAATTTCTTGTATAGCAACTTTCTTCATTTCTCCCCATCTCCATTTAGCAATGTTTGGCAAAGGACATAGGTGCTTGTCTCACAATACACTTGTGGACCTTTTAAAGTGCTGGGGAGAGGAGTAAGGTCAGCCACTACTTCAGGAACCTCAGCCCCACTGTTTGTTATGCACTGCCCAACTGGATCCTCTCCCCATCCCAATACCATCAGTGAACATTTTTTTTTCCAAATTCACTCCACATACAGAGTCCTATTTAAAATAAGGAGGAAAGTGGAAGCTATATTATGTTTGGTGCAGAGGAGCCATCATCAGATGAGAAAAGAAAGCTCTTCCAGATCATGTATGTCCTGGCACCAGGTAGCAGTGACCAGATACCATTTAAATACAGAAATCAAACTGAGCTTAGAGCTAAAACAGAGGAGAAAACCAACAATATTGAAAAAAGTTTCTCCCAGGACTAAAATTATTATTGCCAAAACCACAAGAAAATTGGTTTGCAGAGATCCAGGTTTCAGAGGTGCTCTTGTCAACCCTTCCTCCTGCTTATACTTTCCACAACAAAGAACTGGAAAGCAAAGTCAGCTTTTAATTGAGGGGAAACATCAGGTGGGAAAAAGTTTACACTCTGTGGGTGGAACACAGGGCAGGCCACCTGAGCTCTCTCTCCCAGGCCTTGTGTAGGTGGCAGTGGTGACCAATAATGCCGAGGGAGTGCCTGGTGTGGTACTGGGATGCCTTAGGTGGGTGATCATTTCTACTGGGGTACCTCAGGGACCTGCACAAGGAGACCCTGAAGGAACTCAATCCCTAGCCCTTCAGCATTAAAAAGAATTTGTGCTGTGGTGCTTTAAGTGGATTTAATTATTTAATTGACCCAGTTCTCATGTCACTGTCAACATTAATAGAAGTTATATGGCAAAGACCTTACTTCTGGTCCAGAAAATCTTGGATTCCAGAAAAGGAGCTCTCTGTCTTATCCCTGTGCTCTTGCAGACACATCCACCTTTAGCCATGTCAGTCACAAAATGTTGGGCTGGACAGTCTGATCCTATGGGACCGAAATATATTCTCATAGCTATGACTGAACTTTTAAGTTTGTTTTAGGAAAAAAAAAAAGTATTTCTGTGTGGTCTTCATCTCCATTCCTCAGTCAAGTTCAAAATACAAACAGCATGAACTGTCTTTTAGAAGTGTGAAAAGGTGGTAAAATGTTACGTGTGTCAATAAGCAGCCTCTAAAGAATGTGTTATAGAAGTAAGAGTTTAACTATATAAAGATTATCATCAATAAATACAAGAGACTGGTGAAAAGCCAACAACAGAAGGCTTTAGCAAAGAAAAGGAAAATACAAAACAAAAGGCGTCACTTGTAGAAAGCCAGATCTGGTTCCGTATACAAGCTCTTCAGTGAATACAGCAGCATATGACAGAGCACTTATTTGCAAATAACAGTTAGTGGAAAATGTGCTTTATCAGGTTTGTTTACTTACTTCTTGGCAAGGCTGGCTTGCATGGAAGTCAAGCCTGATGCTTCTAAGCAGAAAATCTTCCAAAGCAAATCGCTAAGAGTAGTGTGCAGTGGTCCAACTGATTTCTTGCTCCTATCAATAGTGCGTTTCAGTGTTTCATGTTCTTTAATAAGTGTCACTTTCCTGTGGTCTTGACAAAGAATCAGTGATGCCATCCCAGTGTCCAGAGCTTCAAGGGAGGAGGACAGTCCTCATCCTGTCTGACAGCTGATACTCTACTATGGTTTCTAAATTAGATGAATATCTCAGCTCACCTGGTGTTTGAATTGCCCTCTTGATTATGGAAAGCGGCCTAAGGTGGTGACAGTTCTAAATTTAGGCACCATCCTCTTCTTAACATCTGGAGTTAGCTGGTGATGAATCCAAGTTGGTGACTTGCCCATGGGCCCATGAGAAATTTCTGTGTGGGTTGAGAAGTGAGCTGAGTTCCTCAAGCTCACATCCTGTATCCTTCCCACTACATTATCAATCTCTCCCACTACACAGAGGTTTGCTTATCAAAACTGACTTTTTTTGCTGTTTTGATTTGTCCATCTCTTGGACTTTACGTTGCTTTTCTCAGAAAAAGTACTTGCGAGACCTTCATGGAGCTTGCTCACAGACATTTCTTTGAGTTAATTAATTTAATTGACTTTTCTTGCCTAGTTTTTCCACCTGTCATGTGGCCTGCTCCACCTCTGTATGAGTCTCCAAAGACTCAAATCAGTAGATTTCTGAGAGCTAGCTGGCTCTACCCTTTCCTGAGTGCATAGAAGCATTGATGAAATGAAGGTAATTAGAAAAATGCATTGTTCTGAGAACGGTGTTGAACTTTCTTTATAGCACAGCCCTTTGGCTACCAACATGCAGCCCCGCTGTGACTGTTTTGCCACCTCCTTTTTGGGCCTGGAGTTAGATGAGTTAGCTTGCTGCTTCCAATGTTTTTTTTGTGAGAGAAATGGGTATGAGTGAGGAAACACTGTAGGTTTTTTTAGGAAACACTGGGTTTAGATGCAGCCTGAGCCATAGGGGTATGGGTTTGTTTTTCTTTGGTTACTTGTTCCAGGTACTTGCTTTGCTCCCAGATCCCCTAGCACTATGCTTCTGTGCATGACTGCCTGGAAAATGGACAGGAAAGTAGCCTCATTCCAAACCAATTCTTCTAGCATCAAAGGTGTGTGTACTTGTTGTGCATTTAGGCATATGCTTGTGGGTTTGTTTTTTTTTGACCAGAGCATACTTTGACTGGAAAAGAAGTGCTGATTATCTCTCTCCAACTGCAGTTCCTAGTCTTTATCTGCCCTTGTTTCTCCCAGGAGAAGGCAGCTTTGTGAGGAAACACTGCACTAAACGTGGTCCAGCTGTTTTTGGCACCCAGTCTCAGCTTGAACAAGTTACACCAAAAGATGACAGAGGAGAGAAGCTGTAGATTCATTGCAGCTATCAAAAAAGAGGTAGAATTCAGAAATTCTCCTTCTTATTTATAACGGCACAATAAGAGGGACACACTTTTCTTTTTCAAGGGATATATACACATTAAAATATCTACTCTGTGTCTGAGGCAAAATATGGACCACACAGATCCAGAGGCTGTTATGGCAATTACTCCCCAGTGACACTGACAAGAAGGAGATTTCATGACATGTCAAGGCCAAGAAAACAGGAACAGCAGCCCGAGGATAGCTGATGCCCCAGCACTGAACTAACATTACCTTACACCCTCCCCCCTCCCCACCCTCAGCCTCAAGAATGAGCCTGTTCTGAAGTATGCATGTCTCCTGCAGCATCAGCACTGCCCCAGCACACCACAAAGTGCCTGGGAAATGTGAGGGGGTGAGACACCACTGGAAGAGAAGGGCCTATATATGACTCCAGGTTCCCACGAGCAGCTAAAAATCGAGATGCCTGACAGGGGTGTATGTCAATATTTGCCGTATGACACATATATGACAAATAGCATATAGGAATGAGGCCAGCATTTCTGGCTGCTTTAAGCATCCTTGAGGCATGTCTCTATAATGAATTTTTCACCACCATTTCCATTTTGACTGCTTGTCAGAGCCTGAATTGGTGCCCCTGGGAACTCCTGTGCAGTCTTGGTGCCTGCAGCCAGACCTTTCTGTTCTTGCTTTTTCGAGCAGGTTTACTCGCTACACCAAAAAGAGGCAATGTAAATTGCTCGGTTTCCTATAAGTGTTCAACATTATACTTGTATTCAGCTGAAGTGCTGGAAGCCTCAGTGGAAAAAGGTATCCCATGGGACCTTTGCTCTGGTGGTATAGCAGAGCACAGAGCAAATGACAGGCTGTGCTTTGGCATGGATGATGAAGACTTTTCCACCATTGCTACCAGTACTGTATATGCAGAAACCCATTCATCATCCTTTGGCTAAAATCATTTTCAGATTAGTTAACTGAGTTGTAGTTACCTTGTTACCATTGGCATAACTGTATGTGAGCCTTAAGAATTTCTTTGTAATGACAATTTTTTCCAACATTTATAATTTTTTCACAGTTTTTAATACCGTCTTCTTCTTATTTAAAGACAAACTTATTCCACCTTTCCTAACAGGATTATGCTGTAAAACTCTAGTATTGGTTTCAATTTTAACAAATAAAACCAGGAACAAACAGATTCTTGCACTGGGTCTAGGATGAGTCTGTTGAAAATAGGAACTGTATATATCACACAGGTTAGCTCAAACCATCACCTGACAGAATAACCCAGCTTTGTTCAAATTCTTGCAGATATATTTCCTTTCTCAAGTGGAAAGGCTCCTTCTGAAAAACTAAGCCGGCTTCAAACCATCTGAAACTGAACAAAAGTGGTTTCATTTTAGTTTAGGAAGGCAACCTGACCACATCGAGTTGGCAGCCGGTCACCAGTGGTGTCCCTCGGGGTTCAGTGTTGGGCCCAGTCCTGTTTAATATCTGGATATTAATTATCTGGATGAGGGGATCGAGTTTACCATTAGCAAATTTGCAGGTGACACCAAGTGGGTGGGCAGTGTTGGTCTGCTGCAGGGTGGGAGGTCCCTGCAGAGGGACCTGGACAGGCTGGAGAGATGGGCTGAATCCAATGGTATGGGGTTCAGTGAGAGCAAGTGTCAGGTCCTGCATTTTGGCCACAACAACCCCTGCAGCGCTACAGGCTGGGCACAGAGTGGCTGGAGAGCAGCCAGGCAGAAAGGGACCTGGGGGTGCTGATTGTCAGGAAGCTGAGCATGAGCCAGCAGTGTGCCCAGGTGGCCAAGAAGGCCAATGGCATCCTGGCCTGCATCAGAAATAGTATGGCCAGAAGGAGCAGGGAAGTGATTCTTCCTTCCCCTGTACTCAGCTCTGGGGAGGCCACAGCTCAAGTACTGTGTCCAGTTTTGGGCTCCTCCCTTCAAGAAAGTCACTGAGGTGCTGGAGTAGGTCCAGAGAAGGGCAATGAAGCTGGTAAAGAGTCTGGAGCAGAAGTCCTATGAGGAGCAGCTGAGCGAGCTGGGGGTGTTTAGCCTGGAGAAGAGGAGGCTCAAGGGAGACCTCATCACTCTCTACAACTCCCTGAAAGGAGGTTGTAGCCAAGTAGGGGTCGGCCTCTTCAGGCAACCAGCAACAGGACAAGAGGGCACAGTCTTAAGCTGCACTAAAGGAAGTTTAAGTTGGACATTAGGAAGAAGTTCTTTACAGAGGGAGTAATTGGGCACTGGAATGGTTTACCCAGGGAAGTGGTGGAGTCATTGTCCCTGAAGGTAGTTAAGAAAAGACTGGATGTGGCACTTACTGCCATAGTCTAGTTGACAAGGTGGTTTAGGTCAAAGGTTGGACTCAATGATCTCAAAGGTCTATTGCAACTGAGTTGATTCTGTAATTCTGACTGAAACAAAGTTCAGTATTGGGTTTTCAGCACATTTCAGCAGTGAGTTATCCATAAAGTTTTGTTCCTAGATTTTAAAACAACTTTTAAATCACACGTTTCTCTAGGACAAAGAAGCATAGTTAAGAGAAACTCCAGGTCAAACTCAAGGAAGAGCAAAGGCCTCATTTCTCAAGAATTTTGATCCTACCACCAAGTTTTTTAACTTTTCTTCAGCCATTGGTTACCAGAACTGTATTCTTTCCCAGAAGAAGAGGATCTGGCAGTAAATTTGAAAATGTTTTGTTTTGCATAATGGAAAACAGAAACAAAATGCCTTGCTTCCTTTGCTGCTTCAAAGAGTTTCCCTCATGGAATGGGACCATTACACAGCTCAAAGCTTTGTCTGTTTCTTTGCAGCTTGCTTGCTTCCCTGGTAAAGTGAAAGTCAAAAGCAACAAGGCAAAGTGACCCTCTCAAAACCCGCTTTCATCACAGTAAAATGATTTAGGATCAGGTAAACCAGAAGTCTCCACTTCCTTTTTCCACAGAAATTACACCATGTTCACTAGCAGGTGTCTCTTTCATTTTCATCCACTTACCCTTGTTATAAGAATAGGAAGAAGCAGGGCATGTAAGGCCACCTGCCTTTTGCTGCCATTACTGTTCATAGTTTTTCCACTCTTTCATTTAATATAAATATCAGTAATGACGCTTGAATGAAATAGCATCCTGTTTTCCTTGCAGTTTGCTTCAGATCGTGTAAGATATTCCTTACAATGAGAAGGTGAGATTTCCAACATTGGTAGAAAAGAGAGACTTTTACTGGAAATAATCATCTTTGAGTCTCTGAAAAAACCTCACAGTGTCCTTCCACTATTTATATTTATATGTCCTTTCTCGTAAGAAAGATGAAGAGAGGTTTTTTACAAAGGCCTGTAGTGACAGGAAAAAGGGCAACAGTTAAAAACTGGAAGGGAAGATTTAGATTGGACATAAGGAAGAAATGGTTTATGATGAGAGTGGTGAGGTATTGGAACGGGTTGCCTGGAGAAATGGTGGATGCCCCATCCCTGGAGGTGTTCAAGGCCAGGTTGGCTGGGACTTTGAACAGCCTGGTCTAGTGAAAGGTGTCCCTGCCCGTGACAGCGGGGGTGGAACTGGATGATCTTAAAGATCCCTTCCTTCCAACCCAAACCGCCCATGTTTCTTTGTCTTTCTGTCTTCAGGTAAGACCTTCCTTGCTGCACCCATACCCCACTGGCATGTGTGCTGTAGGGAACATAAATGGGTAGAACCGCAGCTGGATAAAAGGGCTGGCTTCTTGGACCTCGCAAATGGCACCGTGCTATGGGCAGTTCTGGGAAATCACCAAGTGGGGTCAGCATTGTCCATCTCCAAAGCCGCTGCTGGGAGGACAGGGAATGTGGTCCCATGGCTGGCCACAGTGTGAGACCTCCTCCAAAAAAGACCAGTTTGCAGGACCCGTGGAACTGGAGGTCTGTATCCCCGTCCTCCTGCTGAAGAACAGTTACAGTAGGTAAACTGCTTCTTTGTGATAGGGAACCCGCCTTACATTTCCTTGAAACAAAGTACACTGTAGCGAAAGAAGGCGCTGATTAGTGCATGCAATAGAAACTGCTGTGACAAAGCCTTTTTTATTTATTTTATTTTGCATTTCTTTTGTCTTATCAGCAAGGACGTGGTTTTCTCAAAGGTTATTTGACAGCCCATAGTCTTAAAGCAGACACATTGACCCACTGAATGAGAAATAGAGCTGAGCAATGAAGGAACTACAGAGTGCTGCATCCTTTATGCATTGACGTTTAACTCAGTCCCAGAGCAGCACAAACCATAAAAGAGGTATGAAAGATGAGAATCTCAGGAGATCAAGCCCTGAACCAGGCACCTGCACACATTGATGGGAGGCCATTCAAGGCACAGTTCCAACAGAGATCAGTGTAGCTGCTGAAATTGCAAGGTCTGCGCTGCTGTGCTCCTTTGAACAGGTAACTTGTGCTCTGTGGTGTTAACTGCATGACCAGCTACACTGGCTTTGAGGATATCTTTAAGCACATGCTCGAGTGAGAACGAGGGTCGGATGTGTGTCTTTTTGTGGAGTGCCAGTACATGGCAGAGTCCATGTGACAGAAGGATTTAAAACTCCTCTGAAGGCATTGCATTCTTGTGGATACTAAGAAAGGAAAGTTCCTGGGCTGATGGGTGCATATGGTCACCCTGCTGGGGTCACTTACCTCTTGTGGAGTGTACTCCTGTCATATAAAATCCAAAGATCAGGAGCTTCACTAAGCAGAGGAAATTTCTCTCTCTCTCACCACCAGGATTTAGTAACGTTTTTCACATGCCTGGGAATGGCATAAATATTAGACAGGATACCAATCTGGATCTTAAAAGTGGCCACTGACAATTCTTTGAAAGTTTCTCCCTGATCAGGGAGACCAAGTGTAGGAAAATAGCAACTTGGAGGCACAAACAGATCCAGGGCTACTCTTCAGTTGTGATACAATTACTACTATGGAGAGCTACTTCATTACAGTGACTAACTTCACTGATGCAATAAACTTCATGCCACATACCCTGTGGCATAAAACAAACAAACAAACAAACTGAACTCTTCCTTCTTAGACCTAGCAATTATTTTTTAAAAGTTCCTACTTGGGACAAGCCAGCAACAAGTTTATAGTGGAAAAAGAAGTTGCAATAATAAGGACAACTTGGAAGGAAGAAAATAAGAAGGTGGTGAAAATTTAAGGCATATGGATCTGCTTTCTCAAGGCACTAGTTTACCAGGTTCTTTAGAGCCGATCTGAATGCAAGGAGAGGAGCCCTGGTGCTTCCATCGAGGTCCTAAAGGAAGTGACTTCAGAAGAGAAAAGATGAATAGCTTTTTCCCTCAGTAGTGCTATAATCCTGGTCCATCCTGGAGAGGCCTGGAGAGGCCACTCAGTTATTCAAGACTAGAAAGCTGTGATGTTTTAAGTGACCACAACAACCAATTGCAGAAATCTGCTTTTGTTTAATAGCTAAAAATTGAGGCTGGGACTTTCACCAAAAAAGTGCCCAAATCAAATTACTGGTAAACTGAACACATCTTGCCTGGATTATGGAGCTACCCCAATTAAAGTGTCTCATGGGACTCTTTTCCATGGGCTGAATTTCCCCTCCCAAACCATCTGACTCAAAGCTGGCTCCTCAGAGGGCTTTCAGGTTTGCATTTTGTCAGTCAAACTAATCAACTTGTTCTCATAAAATAAGGAACAGGAAAGCGAGGCTTTTACTTTTTAGTGACTAGGCGTCGCGCTACATTCTTGCTGCGAAGGAAAAAAAAAAAAGCCGTAGCCTGGCCGCCCTTTCCCTCCAGCCTTGCTACAGCCCTCGTGCCTCTAGGTGGTGCCTGGATCTAGGGTTTGGTGCCAGGAGCAGGGGAGCAGCAGCCTCGGGCTGGGCTTGGCTCAGCGAGCGATGCCAGCGCTCACATCACACAGTGCCCTTCCCGGCGTGGCAGGGGCAGCAAAGACGAACCCTCTCACACAAGCGTTAGGCAAGGGAAGCACAGCCAGAACGAGAAGGATCCTCCTCCCGCAGCGACAGGAATGTCTGCGGTTCGTCCCCACATTGCAGACTGCATCCAGAGCTGACTGTGACACCTTCACTTAAAGCCATATCCCAAAGAAAATCGTCGGTTGTTTTGCTTTGAAGGAGCTGAAGAGCCCTGTCGTCTAGAGAACTGCTGTCTGTAAGGAGATGTAACCAAGTTTATACCTGTCAGAGTGAGGTGTTGGAAGAGAAAAATGAAGTGAGTAGGCTTGTGGGTCATCAGCAGGAGCAGGTGCCTATTTCTTTTATGCCGTGCAGCCTATTTTGCTAACCTGAACTGTGTGAAAAGTCTGGGGTGTGTGTGGCAGGAAAAACTCTTGGAAATACCTGTGGAGCAAAGGATGCAATAGATGGTGTAAAATTGTCTTCTGTCCCTGACTGTGAGGAAGGGATTGGAATTGAAAAGATAGACTGAGTTTATTAGGTGTGGAATAAGCAGTTCTTGATATTTTTCTTTACATCTTGGAGGTGACAGACATCCACCAGGGATGTTCACAGCCTTCAGATGATCACAGAACAACTCTTCATCCTGTCTCCTCCTTTTCCACTGTGCAGCTAGGAAGCAGAAGACACTTTCTGCTTTGAAACAAACTATTTGGCACACATAGCCACGACAAGTCCAATTCAGCCCTGACACTGCTGAGAGACCCCAACTCCCACCTACTCATGCTGTGTTCATTTATGTCCCCCTCATGCTGGAGTAACACAGCTCCCTGACTCCTACTTGGAGATGAGTGACCCTCCTTTTCAGATGAGTGATAGTGCCTGTATTTAGTTTAGGGAGGAAGAATTCACCCTTGGGCTTCCTGCTTGCCCCTACAGGTTTCCATGTACTTGCATTTCAGCAGGGAGCAAACCTGGGACAAAGGATGAGGTGGTGTCACAGCTGGATGGACATCGGAGAAGGGTCATCACACAAGTTCATCTAGATGCAGGACATGCCTAGCAGGAGGAGGGTGAACATCTTTGACATGCACTGCTCTCCTGAGGAGGCTGAAGGATTAGGCCCTGGATTTGTTTTTCAGACGATCCCATGCTAACAGCTTTGGGTGGATTTGGGCTGACTTCTCTACACTGAGTCCTTTGACCTTTTAATCCTTCTGAAATAACCTATTCCTTCCCCCCCTGACAACTCCCAATCCCACTAGATTGCCTTTTGTTGTTTCTCTCCTTAGATATGTTTTAGGAGCTTGTCACAGCTCTTCTAGGTTGGGTAATTAGCTGGCAGATCTGGCTCCTTCCTCCCACTGGACTGTACCCAGAAAAATTTTTCAGGGATAAATTCAAACTTTGGCTTTTATGATAAATAATAAGGAATATCTCTGACTTCTTTTCCCTTATTTTAACTTCTTCGTCCCTCACTGCAGCTGGCAGGTCCAAAGGGGAAGAAAATAAGCCTGTGAAACAAAGAAAATTACAGCTGGTAACTGAGGCCAGATATAGCTGTGGCGTGGATGGGAGAGGGAGGAAGAGAAGAAAGCTGGAGAGATGGCAGCAGAGGTGGTCACATAACTGAGAAGGTCCTGGAGTGTGGGGGAGAGGCAGACTCTCCTAAAACCACTGCATATACAGTCACTAGAAGCTGCTTGAGGATGTCTTTTTTAGGTCCTAATTCAGCTTGCATAATTTTGAGGCTTTGAAGGAAGCAACCCAACTAATGGCACATCCATAGGGAGGTTCTTTCAGCTTCAGCCAGAGGATGGGTGCATACTGTGTGTTTTTCCAATGACAGATAACGTGCTCTGTCTCCAGTTGTGTCCTGCTGTCTCCTCGGCTTCCTCTACCATTGGCAGCTGAAATAAGAGGATCACAAGTGGGTCTTACAAAGCATTTCACATGGGTGCAGGAGAAGAATAATTAGTCCATAGTTATTCTTCTGGGCTTTAAGCAGACAGATGGGATGTGATTTCTTCTTCAGTTAATCTTCAAACTCAGGTGTAGAAGAAATGCAGGGACTACTGAGAAAATTGTGTGGTGCCTTGCTTAAATTCATGCAAGGCTTATGGTTATCTGAGGTCCTTGGGACCTTTAGATGTTGCTTTTAAAGTTATGCATATAACTCAAGTTTTTCTCTCAAGAAAGGTGGCTTAAGCATTTTGGAATTGGAAAAGTCCTTTCTCCTCATCATCCACAATTGTTGTATAAAAAAAGCCAAATGTGTTCATGGTTAGCTGACTACTAGTGGCAAAATATTCAGAAGTGTTTCCTTGTCTCTGGATAAGAAAAGGGTGGCACTGTGGCAGAGTTTTGGGGACTCAGCTTTCTCCCATTGTCTTCTAGGGATAGTTTGTTGGAGCAGGAATGCACAGAAAGGACGTTGGGAAGCTGAGGACAACAGCTGCACAGTTCAGTGTGTGATAGCACAACAGCCAAATGCAGAGGAGGAGGATGGCAATGCCTGATCCAACTCAACACAGGGACATCCACCCAAGCGATCAGAGAGGAACACAGTTACCTCAGTAGCTCATCCCACACCCCTACACAAGGTTACCAGTTCTGGGCTTGAAAAGGCGTGGATGTTTCCCTGCACAGCCCAGCAAGTTTGTTCACTTCTGCAAATAAAACTTTGCCAGGGTCACAGTTTCTGAACAGTTTACACTCTCATGCAGTTGCTTTCTATGTGAGCAAAGGAACTAACCAGTTCTCACACTCCTTTGCACACCCTTGAAGGATGATGGTACACATCCATGGGCATTATACTGCAGACCTGCTGTAAGACCAAGGTTTTGGGCTTCATCACATGTGATATATAGGGAAATAAATTCCATCTGAATGTACAGTGTAAAGGAAATAGCTTTTTCACATCTGTCATGCCATCCAGTGACATGTTTATTTGAAAAACAAAACAAAGTACAACATGGAAAAATCTTCAGAAAAAGGTCCTAAGACAGGCTGCTTTTTTCTTTTTTCAAGCAGTAGGGAAAATAGTCTGATTAATTCTTAAGGGGTGTCTGTATGCAAAAAAACCTTCTACTATCTCTGCACCAAATACTGTTAAATTAAGCATGGTAAACATAATCCTGAGCACTGTTTGAATAAAACAAACAAACAAACAAACAAAGGAAATTTTGACAAGTCTTTGAAGTCAAAACCCAAGAAGGGCTGGGCTGCCCTTGGAGGTCTTCAGTGGGTTCCTGAAGTGTTTGTGTCAACCAGGAGTTGGAAAACGAGAAAGGTAAAAACGATTTTCGGTCAATCCTTCTTCAAAGAGTTGTCCCACCTTGCTCACCCTTTTCCCCAGCCTAGGTGCAACACTGCATAGCCTTCAAATCCCCTGTGCATCCATTCAAATCCCTTGTGCCTCCTGAATCTTTTGTTATGGGAAGGATGTCATGGTGCCATTCCATATGCAGGGATAGCTGTGCTGGGTCAGACCAAAAGCCTCCAACATCAGTCCAAGACAGATTGCTAGGAAGGAGCAGGAGAACAGAGAATGTAATAGTTTGAGACACCCTATGAGTCACAGAAGGCTTCCTGAGACAGAGGTGGTGCTTTCAAATATAGTGGCCCTCCATGGATTCCTAATCCACTGAGTTACACAGATTTCTGAAAACAGATGAGCTTTACTGTTCACAGCGTCTCACAGCTGATTGCTATGGCTCACTTGTATTTGGTGTGAAGAAAATATACCCTTTAGTTCATTTCAAATCTGCTGTCTGGTCGTTGCTTTATGATCCTTAGTTCTTGTCTTGGACAAACCTTATGTCCCTCCTTCCTTGTCATCACCCCACAGTCATCCCTGTGCTGGTGTAAGTCAGAAGTAGCTCAGTGAATCCTACAGGAGCTGTACAGGAAGCACAGAAGAGAATATGTCTGTGTAGTTTCTTAATGGAAACTCTGGTGTAAACCCTGCAATTTGGCCCTCAGTCTAACACAGGAGATTTCCTAATGTTACATCTAAAACTACTTGGTGCCATTAGTAACAGAGCAATAAACCAGTGCTCTTTTCTTTCCTGTCCAGAGGGAAAAGGAAACAGGGACTTCAATGCTAAATTCAGTTTTCAACTTCATCAAGGTATTGTTTCTGGTTTGGATGTTTTCAGAGTTTTTGTTTTAGAAGTGATCGAATTTATAACCCAAATGTCCACGCTCACCCAGAAATTCAATGAATTCGGGGGAAACAACTGGTCTCTAAACAGCTGTTAATTTGGTTTTGAGTGTTTCAGAGGATCTTATTAAAATAATAAATTTCAGTGGGAACTGCTACTGCAGCACTTTAATTTTTTTATTTTTTTCTTCAAGAGGAAAGTTATGCAAGGCCTGCTGGATGTAATGAACACATCTGGACAGCTCAGAGACTGGAGAGTTTTGCAGAAAGAAGAGAAAAACAGCAAAGAAACTCAGGGCTTTCTCAGCTCACTGCAGGGAGGGGGATACTGGAGAGAAAACTACAAATTCTGCCATCTTCAGGAAGGCTTTGCCTGGCTCTTTGCTATCCAAAAGGGCCCTCCATTTGATGGCCATCACAGATAGCAAATAGCTGCTGATTGCCACATCAGTGGGAAGTGCAAGGCCAAGTAAATTCGTTCTCGATTCCAGCACTAAATACTTACTCCACAGCTATGGCTTTTATTTTTGCTCTTGAGGAATCTGCAGAGGGAGGGTTTGTTCCCCCTCCTGCCTGACTAAGAAATATTGCACAGCAGACAGGTGCTGGATGTCTTGGAGCAACTTCAACTCAGTCGTGATGATAGGAAAGCCATGGGATGCTCATGCAGGTGGAGGGGAGCCTATTGCACCTCACAGCTACCACTATGCAATTGCATCCTTTCAGCACCTCCAGATGCAAGCCAGGGCAACAGCTACTTGAATTTTAGTTTGGACTCTCCTAGCACATAACCACAACACCCCTATCAGGTTCACAAGCCTCTTGGACCTGGCTGATGGTGCACTCACGAGCCCCCCTGGCCTGCTGGTAAAAGCAGATCTACTCTTTCAAGTGAAGGTTCCTGAAAGGGTTGTAGAGTTAAAAAAACAAATTGCTTTCGTTTAAGCTGCTGCACACATCTTCATGATATAACTGTTTTTCAACAGAGCCACATCTTAAAATCATAATTAGAGGTCAAATATTAATGGACAATCCATGTCTTCAAATGTAATTAAAAGCACTGATACCCGACTGCTTCTGTCCAGAAAGTTTCTGTACTTCACTAAACTTTCAGGGGCTGGTCATTACTCTCAGTGATAGAGCTGCCTAAATCATGTTGATTCATAATCCTCAGCAAGAGAAAAATCAATGCTGGAGTGCTTTGCTTATGTAACAACATATATTAGTGAGCCTGGAGTACCTCTTCAATGAGATAATACCAAGCAGATAAAGTATGTAGAGAGAGCCTCCTGAATTCATTATGAATCGATTTTTATCCTTTTAATATTCTTGCTTACAAAGGAGTTCCTGTGTAACACACTGGCCTATTTCTCTGGCAGTTCACTTCCTTCAGAGTTGTTCCCTGTACAGGCTGGAGGAGGGAATTATAGCAGGAACAGTCTGTTGACGAGCTCTGCATAAACTGAGTCATATAAACTCAATGCTAAGATAGCCACAGTTAGAAGAAGAAAGCAGAAGGAAATGGCTAATAGCCCCTGCAATGGTGAAAATAAGAACTTGTTATCAGTCTATCCCTTCCTTCTCCATGGCTTCAGGTGACCTGGCCTGCATGTAGTTGGCTTCTCCCCAGCCTGTGGACATGCTTGTTACAGGTCCTCTGTGGTTTTCCAGATAGTTTTCTGGGGATAAAGTGATTTGACAGGATTCGGTGAAACAAATAATTTCCCTTGCTACCTTGCAAGACATAAGGAGTTAAGGAGCAAGTGCTGATGAGTCATGGTCTCTCTTCAAAGGGTTAACTACATAACTTGGGCCATAGCAGAATGTGTTAGGTCTCCTCAGTCTGTACTATCTTTGCAAAAGGCTTTTAGCAGGGCACAGTTATTTTCTTTTGCCTTATCTCAGCAGATAAACCTGTACCTGTAGGCTGAGCCCATGCTCTACAGCTATGTCTATTCCAGGTAATTTTTCTAGTATGGCTGCATCATTCACCAGCAATATCTTCTTGCAAACTCTGTCTTTCACAATTCCATCAGGAAAAATAAATAATATGGGCCTGATTTCCTGTTCTGTTTTTCATAGGCTGCTGTAACTGTACTCTTCCTCAGCCCAGTTGCCTACCAACCAGGCTCAGGAAGAATTCTGCTCAATTTTTTTTGACAAATTGAGTGTGTTCTGAAAATTAGTACATGATGTACACCTGATGACTTGCATGTGTACTATCTGAATATGTGTTAGTTTGCTTATTTACAGATGATTAAATACAAAAATAGATTAAAGCATTTGTATACAACAAAATATGTTTTGGATGGGGCTGATAAGTGTATTTTTGTGTGTTACTTTAATAGCAGTAAATATCTAGAGATATGCAAAAACCAAGGTTCCAGTGGAACCCTTGTTTCAGCGACAGATGATGAATCCTGCTAAAGCAGGTTTTATGCTTAAAATCATAAATAAAATTATTTTAAGAAAAACTGCGAATATACTGGCAAAGCCACTATCCTTCCCTGAGACTTTTAGATGTTTTAGTGTCTCTTGAACTGCAACTGTGTCTCTTATTTTGATAAATACTTTGTTGTATTTTCTCCTATTCTCCCACTCTCCTCTTTACATCCAGCCATATCCTCGTTCTCCTTGACCTGGGCTATCAGCTTGTAGCTTTGCATTAAGACCATAGCTGCACAGAAACACCCCTCACTCTGAGCGGAATTGCTGAGAGTCCTACCAAAGGCTCTGCTTCTTCTCTGAGGGAAAGTGCTGCAGAGACACACATCCATCAATGTGCTGTCATAAGCAATGGTGTTAGATAAAGTTTCCAGCTGCAGAGGGAGGAATGCTGCTTTTTCCCAGCAGAAAATGCCTACCCACTCCAGGGGTTAAACTGTGTCTAAGGTCCATTTTCTGCCATATCACTGCTCTCTCAGGATGCAGGCGGAGGAAGCCTGTTGAGGTTTGGGGATGCCCTACACTCACAGGCAATTTTTGGAAAAGGCCCCAAGCCTTGGAAATTATACATGTGCTCCTCAAATGCATGAGCATCGATTCTTTGCACAGGAAACTACGTTCTTCTCTGCAGTTACCTCTATTTGAAAATTGTTACTTGTGCAGACATCTCCTTTTCTCACTCAACATAATGCAGCAGAAGTGACGACAACTTCTGCAAGTGGTCTTCCTGGCACATGAGATTTTTTTCTAAATAAGATACAGAGATGCATCATTTTTGGCCTCTGTTCTTTGGAAACTGCTCATGTACTCCATCCTTAAGTGAGCAGGCTAGGGAGGTTGTACCTACCTATATCTCGACATAAAGAAAATGTTTAAAACAGACTTTTTTTTCCCTAGCAATCCATAAAGAAACATATTTGCAAATTCATGCCCATGTCAGATTATTTTTATCATTACAATTGGTTCCCCCAGGGAATTAATTAACATGTTGGCTATTTTCATCCTCCACATGAAAATGTATCTACTGGGTACCACAAAGTTCAGTTATTACGAGGGTTTTTTTTGATGAAAGACTTACATTGCTTCTGAGAAATACGAATTACATGGCCTAATATGCCCCCAGAGATTTTAATTTAATACACAAAAGGAGCCAATCACTCCCTACTGAGGTCATTACACGGAAATATTTTTTCTAGTGAACAGAGTAATTGGGACCACTGGAGCCTGTCTCCTCCTTCCCCATCAAGAAAAAGGATGGGTCAATTTTGGTTGCTTCTGAAGGTTCATAAGTTTTGTGAGTGATCATGCCTAAGATGAATTTTGTTATTGTTTCTATAAGGAACAAGTAACTTGTGAGAGCCCCTACTCATGCACAGGTGTTGCTTGAGGTAGTAGCCTGTCCTCTAACCATTACAACATGGCACTGGAGGAAACCACTGATGTCTATGTCTCCATAAACCCCAGTACCCAAACCATGGTGCCAATCCTCTCTCCCTTCACCATGAAACTCCTTTGAAATGCAAAAAAACCCCTCAGAAAACGTATTGGGTCAGTGAGAGGGAGAGAGTACCCCCAGAGGTTGGCCATGTCCTAGGTGCCTGAAATGGTTTGTGGCCAAAGTAGCCTCTGGACAACATTACAGAGCTGATCCTGCCTATCTGCTTTTCCCTTGGGACTGCTCTGCAGAGATATGAACTTTAGGGATAGGCAGTCTAAGGCAGATCCAGCAAAGTCTCCATATACTCATTTAATTCCAGGATAAACAAACATGTGCTGAGGTCACCCCAAGTTATGGCAGCGTGGGAGCCAGAGGGATGTTGGCAGGCCAGGCCATGGGGTCAGGGAAGATCATCCCACCGCAGTCCCTGGTACAGTCCCATTAACCTCAGCAGCTCAGGGGCTGTTAAAATTTAAACCCTTGCATAAGTGGTTTGCTGAACTGGTGCCAGAAAGATCAGTGTCTTTCAGGATTGAGCCCATTAATTCTCAGTCTCTGAGAAGTAGCAGGGGGAACAGATGAGCCAGAAAACTAAACAACTTGAGACTGTTTGATCCAACAAGAAGGGCAAATTCCAAAGTTGAGGAAACCTCACATGCTTTGTAAGGAAAAAAAAAAAGACAAAGGGAGTTCAGGTTTTCCACACCACACCACAACCATGCTCGGGGCTGTGGTAACCATAACTTTGAAAGGATGCAGGATATTTTTGCACAGCAAAAAAAAAAAGCCGAGACATTATTCATCATGCCTATTTGTAGGCACAAATTACGTGTATGACTAGTGTGAAATTCAGCCTCTTATTTCTAAGTAGAGAAAAACTTCCCCAACACTCATTTTTTTCTTAATCTCCTATTGCAGAACAAAGCACCCAGGAGAACAGGCAGCCAGGAGACACGCTCAATCCCTGAATGCCACTAAACCCCTTTAACACATACAGATGATAACAAGTATACTAAAAACAGGAATAAAAATATGACTCAAACAAAAGCAATATACTTCCAAAACAAGGCTCTCAACCACACAGGTGCCTCCCAGTGGGGAGAGGCTGCGAGAACAAACAGGCGACACTTTTTAGTTGCATCACTTAAATGCACGCCTGGAAAGCACTCAGATCTGCTGGTGATGGGGATGACACCATAAGACCCTACAGAGAACATAAACACTGTGCTTCAGTAGAGGCTTTCACAATGGTGTAGATGGAACCATTATTTTTCCCCAGGGTTTTAGGCACTGAATTCTTTCAGGAGCCATTTAATTATTTCATTTTACTTCTGCTCAATCTGTATAGGAAAGCACAGTAAAAGGACTGTTCATTTTGACATGGTTCCTCAGGGAAACCTCAAGACAAAATAGCAGTAATTTCTTCCCCATATAACTCACCAAGAAAAATAGCAGTGGAAATAAAGTGGTAATAACAGAAATGGGAGGATTATCTTTTAAAAGAAATTGCTTGATACCAATACACAGTGACTGTATTTAGTGTCATAAACATAGGTTTACTTAGGGAAGATATGAGGACATGTCAGGAGCAAAGAGACTTACAGATAAAATGAAATTAAGACTGGCAAGTGTAAAAGGAGAGTGGAGGGAGGGGAAAGAATCCCATTAGTGAGGGTCCCATGGTCCTGATGAAGACTTGATAGCTGTATCCCAGCTGGCTGGGCTGCCAAAGCACCTGCTAAACTTGAAGCCTTACTGGCTTTCTTTTCCCTTATAGGAAGACAGTCGAGGCAGAGACCTTTACAGATAAATACACATATGTCTCTGGTGTGAACTTGCTTACAGGACAAGTTATAAAGTCCTGCTTCCTTGAACATGTGAGGAATTTATTTCCTGTGCTCTAAAATGTGCAAGGTTGATGACCCCCAAGCCCTTGACCCAGCCAGCCCTACCTTTCTTCCCATCCTCTGGCTACACTCTGATGACACTTTCTTTCTTTTTAGTCCTACCAGCAATGAGTTACCCATTTGACTTGATATACACCTGATTTTATGGTTTGTGGTTGATGTGGTGACCATTCCCCCAGTGTCTCTAAGGGGCTACTTACAGTATGTCAAGTACATAAGTCATGGCAGGTTTCAGGCTTGGACTTCTCACCCCTAGAAAATGTGTTGAAAATACTCAGTTAGGTCCAGCTCTCAGCTGAGGATACTGGTGACATTGAGTGCCTTGAGAGCAGTCATGGCTCAGAGTCCAGCACATATCCCTGCAGGTGATATGTCCTTCCCTCACACTAGGCAACCAGCCAGGCACTAGGACCTTAAAAGCAAACTTCATCCCCATAAATTCTTATGCTCATAAATTTTACAGCCATGGGGAGCATTAGGACTCTCTATGCTATCTTTTGTTTAATATGAGCCAAAGAGACTCATTCAACAAATTCTGTGTCAAGCTCAGAAGTTCTGATTGAGCCATGCAGAAAGTTATCCAAATGTTGATGTAAGGCTGAAAGGAACGGGGAACATCTCATATTAAACTATTCTTATTTTGGATATGTCCTCATTTGTCTTCTCTCTTTGTAACAACTCACATGTCTCACTTAAGCTTCCAGCTTTAGGTCTTTGCTTCTTCTTTATTTGCCAGCTTGAATAGCTCTTTCCATCGTCCCACCCTCAAAAAAAAAAAAAAAAGTATTAAATTACAGAGTTGGAATTACTTAGAGCAAATGCTGATCCCAGAGTTATACTGTACTGACTGGACTACAGGAGCTGTGTTTGGGCATTCAAGCATTAGATCTTCCTTATTTGATATTCATTCTCTTCATGGGATTTTTCTTTCTAATATTTTTCAAGGTAGAACTCTTGGGGAAGGAGAAAGCAATTACGAGAGAACCATACACTACAAAGAAAGCCTGGAGCATGATTGCTTTTACAGCAGGAAGATGCAGGATCCCATACATAGGCAATAGCAATATGAAGCTCCCTTCCTTGTGATACAGCAGGTGTGGTTAGCAAAGACGTTGAGGATGACTCAGAAACTTGGTGGGTATCAAACAGACCTGGGGATGTTTTTTATAGCTGTTGTGGCCATCTTCCTCAGGCTCGTGCTGGGTCAAGTACACACAAATTTCTGCTGGACAGAAGAGAGACAAGTGGAAGGAAAGAGAGAAACCAGGAGGAACTTGCCTTCCCCACCTCATACAATCACTGCATGAGAGAGGCCCATTTTAGAAGTATAGGAAAAGGGATAATGCTGGAAATGGGAAAAAGGAGGTAGGAGAGAGTCCTTGACAAAGTAAATTCAAATCAGGCAACTGCCACTTCCCAAACCAGCCGTAATCCTGGACCTGCCTGTCACCACATTGCTCAAGTGATGTCCAGGCACGGACAACTCTTTGTGAACCCAAACTGAATTGGATTGATAGTTCCACTTCTGGTGCTCAAATCACTAGCACAAGAATTAGAGATCTGACTTGATAATGATCATAAATATATATTAAATGTGAAACTGAGTGTAAATCAAGCAGCTAAAGTGAGGTTGAGCACAAGAAGAATTCTCGCTACACATTGTGGCAAAAAATCTGCTCACCTATGTGAGCCTCTGTCCTGCTCCTTCCACTGTGCTACTGAAAGGTTCCTCCATCCAAAGTAGGCTGCATTCTTACTCCCCTCTCTCCCTTCCATACTCTGCCTCTCTGCTTAATACTTCATCTCACAACCCACACAGTTCCTGGTCTCTAAGTCCAGTTTATATCTGACTTCCAGTCTATAAGCATTTTCACACTGATAGACATCTTCACCAGGCTTCTTGCCTTTCCTGGGCCTTCACCCATCAACATTAGGACAATTCTTCACCATGCTGTTCACACCTCCCATATAAGTAACTGCAAGCTCTTCCCCGGGACCAGGTGACAACTGTGTCCTCCTTCCCTTATTCTTTATCCTCCTCCTCCCCTTGCATCTTTCCTGACATAACTGGCTCTACGTGGTGCTTCTCAAACTGGAAATCTGGTTTCTTCAGTGTCTGAGATTATCCCTAAAATGACTGGAGACAAGGAGGTTGTACAGACTCTTTTTGGCTTCCATAAACCAAAAGGACAGCCTTTTCCTTTTTCTCCTGCTGATTTTTAAAATAGAGCTATCTGTTTTCTATATCGTTATCCTGCCTGACTTAATGAGCCATTCTCCTCAAACACTTCACATTAGCCTGTTTGTGTATTTGCTTGCCTGGCTGGGTTCTTTAATAGTGTGCCTTTGGTTCGGGTGCTCCCAGCAGACGGCTGCTCTGCCAGGCTGCAGGAAGCCCTCCATTCGCCGCAGCTGGGTCCCCAAATGATGCTCTGCAACCAACTGCTTTTGGGGCAGTAGCTCAATGGCAATAAGAAGGATTTAGACAAACTGGATGTTTTTATACAGAATCCATCAGCGCTGTGCCTTGGAGAGACTGGAATCAGTCTCAGGGGTTTTGTTTCCACGATATGAGCTGAAGATCCCAGCAGGAGGATTATTTAAGAGTAGAGTCTAGATTATTATCTCCTGCTAACCTAGAATGTGGCTAGTAAGGCTGATGCAGGGGGTACTGGGGGTACAGGTTTGGGGGGTAACCCTAAAAGAAATAACATTTTTATTTTAAACAAGGTTGGCAAGGCAACCTCATCCTTGCCAAAAAAGGCATGTCTGACTTGGCTTATTGACTCTTCGATGAAGCCTGTTTCCGATGTCAGGCTCACTTCTTTGACTGCTGCTAGAAGATTTATACCTGCAGGGATTTCTTCTCTCTTTTGGCCCTGTGCTGGGTAAACTTATGACTGAGATAAAAGCCACAAGAAAGAAGGCAGCAAAAGCAAGCCTTTCTACCATACCTACATTGTTGAAAGTTTCCTGTGAAACTGGATTAGTGCTTAAATGTTGTGTGACGGAGCTTTATGTTCCAGGTTTTGTAAATGTTCTCAAGGAAAAAGAAAAAAAAATCACTCCTGAAGCTCTGTATCATTTGGGGACAATTATAGTATTGCCAGATTAATTACAGTGTTTCTACATTGCTCTCCTCTGATTCTACTATTAGAACACAGCAGAAATCAGAGTCTGTCTTGACCTTTTTTCAGAGCCTCCTGTTAAAGTGACTTTCACAACAGAACTCAATTTGTCACATTTTATTTGTACTTTAATTTTATTATTAACAGATTAATGAAGCTGGTAATAGGTTTCCCGATGCTCCCTTTGGAAACTTGAACTGTGTCGCTTCCTTACATCAATCTGCTGTCAGCAGATGAAGTGCCTTTGCAAAATGCTATTAACTGTTACCAGAAGCAATTAGTCAAAATAGCAAGTCAGCTTCAAAAGGAAAGGCTCCAGATTCCCTCAGTGCGTTACGAAAAGCGCATTAGTAGGATTTAGTCTTTCCAGCAGACACAAGCTTTAGGCACTGCAGTAGGTGGCTGGGTTAATGACATGTAGAAATGCAAATGTATTCAGACTTTAATTTGCTTGAAGGAGCAATGCCGGGTTAAAAAAAAAATAATAAAAAAATCACTTTCTGGTGTCATTAAAAGCAATCCCCATTGTGCCAGAAATACCCATGCCCTGTTGTAACATACTCTGTGTGCGCCAGACTTAGGAAATCCGTGAGTGAAATCCTGGCCCTCCTGAAGGCAGCAGGAGACTGACTGCTCATGACATCAGCAACGTGGAGGCCAGGCTTGGCCTTCTTTGTCTTAATTTTCTGACCCAAACAAATATTATAAAAGTATATCCCATCACCCTCTAAAGCACCAAAGTCCACCCCCTTCTCAGACAGCTCTCTCTTTTATGCCTGTGCCAGAAACTCACAAGATAATTGCTAGCGAGACACACGCCAACCTAGCCCAGCTCCACTTCTCCCCTGGGCATTGATGGTTGGGCACCATCATTATCCAGATAGCTTTATCGTCTGGTCAGTACTCCTCACAGGGTGGCAGCCCTGGCTGTGGCAGGGGGGGGTTAGAATTAGATGATCTTTAAGGTTCCTTCCAACCCAAGTCACAAAATTGCATTATCATGCACATACAGAACACAAGATGTGCTCAGTAAATGGTCCCCAGTAGGATGAACCCTTTTGAGGCACCAGCTGGCACCTGGGTAAGAAGTCAGCAGTGCCCAGCCCTCTCATCACTGACCTGGATGAACAGACAGGGAGGAATCTGGGGGAGGTAAAGCATCTGGTATAATGCTCTACATGCCCAGTGAAGTTTCAAGCATATGCTGTGGTGTTCCTACCTGGCACCTACAGATTGCTTTCTAGATTGGACAGACCAGTAATTGCCCCTCTCCTCTTTCTAAAGTTGGAAAATGATGTTATCAGTCATTATTTCCAGTGCATTGCTAAGCACAGGTGTATTGTATACATGGGCCCAGTTAAAGGGGGAAGGTCATGAAAACAACAGAAATTCCACTTATTATGAAAACAAAAAAGATTATCCATTTGTCCTCAGGAGTGGGCAATGAGGTTTCTGTTTCTATGCAGAAGGTTATCTTTTTTGTGGTTTTTTGGCCCTCATTCCTTCAAACTCACTCCCAACTCCTTTGGATGCTTGCAGTGGCTCTGATGGCTGCCCCAGACAGGGAAGCTGCAGCAAGGGACAAACTTTGGGCTCAGTTCACATGCCTCTCAAACCCTGCCATATGCTGATACTCCCACACTGTGGGGTTTTTTTTCGAGGCAAAGAACAACTCAGCACCAGACCTTGAGGACATTTTTCCTCAAAGAAAACAGAAACAGCTGGACCCCACCCAGGGACTTGGACAAACTATCCTCTGGACAAAACCCACCACCATTTATTTTGCTAAAACCTCACTGATTAAGAATATGCAGATCTAATGATGTTTGCAGAGTGTATTCCTTCTGGGTATTCTTTTCTCCACAGCCGTTAAGTGAGTGTTCACAGTGCATAAGGTTAAAAGTGTTTCTTTTCCCCTCCAAGTGTAGAAGGTTAATAGAAGACTTAGAATTCTAGGACTAAAAGCCTGACACAGTGCACTCTAAGATGTAAGAGCATCACATTTTATCTTCCTTTGATACGACCTTAATGACAGCAAAAGGATTGTCCTTTAGTCCTTCATTCAGCACTTTTCTCTGACTGGAGGAACAGCTTCTTGAAAAAACACAATATATTGTTCAAACACTCCCATAAAAATGGTCTCTCTGACTGTCCAAACACATTGTATGTTGTCTTAGATCAAACATGGGTCTTACTCTTAAACATAAGGATTAAAAGGCATCCATTAAAAGGAGAGTTTAAAATTCTATTTTAAAAGAAGTGCAGAATCTTAAAAGACTAATTATTTGTGCAATCTTCAAGATCAAAAGGTACTGAAATCAAGACTTTAAACCCCTTATCAGATAAAACCTGTGTTCAAAAATTGCAAGGGGAGAAGAGACTATTAAGATAATCTAGTTTGACCTCACGACCTTAAGTTTTGGCATTTCACTGCTACAGGATCTTTTCAGTTGTTCATATGGCTAAATGAAAAATTGAATAAAACCACAGAGGACACAACAGACTACATAAACTTGAAAAAAACCAGACAACAGGTTTTCATGTTCCTTTAATTTGTGTGTTTGCAGGCAAGGCTCAATAATTAAACAGAAAGTACCAAGTCCTCTGCTGATGCAGTTACTGCAGCTCTTGCTGAAGCTTAGGGATGACAGGTTCCATCAGATGAGGATCTAGCCTGAGGAGTTTCCAACTGCAAGGGAGAACTAGGTAAGTACAACAGTGCAAATACCTAGAAAGGGCAATTTGTAGAAATCTCTGGGTAAACTATGTTTCCAAAGTCTCTCTCTTTTTTTCTTCCTTTTCTCTTTATACTTTTATAAAAAGTGCTTAGAATTGTGTTCACCGCGCCAGTTTTCAGCAGGACAGGAGGAAACAACTGGGATGCATTTCTTTGTGTGCGTCTTTTCTAATCTGTTTGAACTGTCTGATGTCTTCATATCTAATACATTCTGGATCTTTAATCTGAGTTGGAGGATGTCTCAAAAGGAAATGGTGATTCACAGGAAAACAGGATATCCACAGGGGAGCCAGTTACCCAGTCCAGCAGAATTAATCAGCATTAGCTGTGTGAGCTCTTGCTCTGAAACACTGTTAATAAGAAAGAGTCATGGGTGATTATAGGTATGGGAATAAACAAAGAGAGAAACAAAATTTAAACCTCTAAATGTCAAAAATGGTTTCTGAACCACCCACTTGATATTTTGTTGAAGCTAAATTGTCTGGTGTCCAGATGAAAACATGACTTCTGTTTTGCAAAGAGGCCCTGTTTCAACACTTGCCTCTGTTCTGGCACCTAAACTGTTTTTGCAAACCAGGGACACACCTAACATTGGGTAACAGGTCTGAAATACAAGAGCTGCCTTCCTGTGCCCAAACAACCTAACAGCCTGGCTACAGCACAGTGCTCTCCCTGGCTTGCTCTGTCTTGCAGCTCGGTTTCTCTTTCTTTCTTCTCTCGTGGCCTCGCTTCTGTCAGCAAGTGCCTGCAGCTGGTCTGGCTAGAGCACAGGGGCTTGGAGCAGCCTCCTGGGAGAGAGGAGTCACCAAATGAAGGTGCCCACCTCCCTCACTATGTAGTCCCTGGTCGATGAGGAGAGAGCTGGTGCAGCATCAGTGCCCTTCAGCCTCCCATGAGAGGATGGTGATGTACCTGTCCTTGCACCTCATGGACAGAATGGCAGAGGGTGCCACCACTGCAGTATTGGTGGCTGAGGGTGTAAGAAGTGGACATTACCATCTCCTTCTCCTCACGCTCATGTGTTCAGAATTAAGACCTTGTGACTGCTTTGTATAAGGGGTATGATCTCTCTGGACACAGTGTTCCTGAAGTTGCTTTGTTGCTTAATCCTGTGGAGAAGAGCTGGGTGCCAGATAGGCAGCAGCTCAGGCTGGGGAATTTTTGAGCATTAGCAGGAACAGGAACTATAGTAATTTTCTGTTCAAACAGGGAATTTTGGCTTCATGTCAAAATTCCTCCTGATTTGTCAAAAATTTCTGTCAAAAAGTGCCTTTTAATCCTTCATTTTGACTTGATATGCCTTGATCATAAGGGATGGAAAGGGTTAAGTCTCAAGATTGATGGCTTTCCACTTAGCTGCTTCGGGTCTGGTTAGGTCTTGTTCACAGAATCACGTTTGAGTTAACCTTTCAAAGGTTATCTATTCCAACACCCCTGCAGTGATGCCTCACTCCTTTTTCAAAATCTGCACCTGCACGAGGCCTGACACTGAGTAAAATCCTTACAGGTACTCTGTGGCCCTCTGCTCCTGGGAGGCGAGTGGATGTTCACAACGATGCTCCCTTTGTGCTGGGTCCCTCGCTGCACATCCTCGTCCAAGGATGGCTCCTGCCTGCTCCTGAAACCACCCCGGGGAAACACCCTCAAGACGGTGGGGCTGCTGTCGCTGCAATGGGGACGAGTCCCGTGCAAGCAAGGGCTGTGAACTCGCTTGCATGTCTGCATCTGGAGCAGGGAGCTGATGGGGTGTGGGGAACAACTCCTAGCAGTCAGTGATTTTATTAGAGAGCTGTTGTATAGGAGATCTAGCTGTCACCTATGTCAAATGCTTTGCTTCTCAGGAGGAATCCAAGGGTAAGGTATTTAGGTACCAACACCAAAGCACCTTAGACCTGAATGACCTGCAAATGGAACTTCTGAAGCCCAAAGGGGATGTTGTAACCGCCTTAAGTTAACAAAAAGAGGAAATGCTAGGGGCATTCTGCTTTACAAACAGCCTTCGGTTGGCCTGTTTCCAGCACAAATGCCTCATGCGTGGTAATGGATTTCAAATACACTAAAGAGTACAGCCACAAAACCAAACAAGCCTTAACATTTGACCTTATTGGGAAAAACAAGCCTACTATTACCAAAGAAAACTAAGCATGCCTAGCTAATTGACTCATCTTAGAACTCCAAGTTTTGTTTCCATGACTGAACTGGAGGAATGTAAAGCCTTGCCATCTTTCAGCTAGCATGGTTTCCTTAGATCTCATGGAATATCTGAAAATCACCAGTCACCCCATAACATTTTGACTAGTCAGGCCAGTATAGAGAGGAGAAGTGGATGGACAAACATAATGGCAACAACACCTTTGCCATAAAGATTTTTTTTTTTTTTTTTTTTCTGGAACAAAACATGAACATCCATTCAATGGATTGCACGCTGTTATATCCTTGCTGCTGTTTGGTCATCCACCCACAGTCACTTCACATAAAATTACCTAATAATCAATTTGAAGTACTTTAAAGTAGTTTATTTTCATCCTAAATCAGTTACAGAATTCACAATCCAAAGTCTAGACCTAAGACAGTGGCTTCACCTTCAAATATATAAGACATAAATGGTTTCTATGCAGTGTAAATCTTTGGTATTTTATGTATCATTAAAAAAAAGGCCATCTGTGTGTGCTGAGGCTCCTTACAAGGAAAGGTAATTTCCCTAAGACTTGGGAAGACACTTCTAGCCATGTTATTTTAAGTAATTCATTACTTGACATCCACAGCTAGACCTGACCACAAGTCACCCAAGACGGTGATACCTATTATTCGTATTATTAACCATAAAAGCAAGGAAAGGATTCCCTGCTATGAGATGATCATATTGATCTCAGAGGATCTCTCAAAAGCAACAGAAGCAGTGGCCTATCGGCTAAAACAGTTGAAGATTACCTTGGGGGAGCAATCTTGTAAATTGTTTGGTTTCCATGGCTTTTGGCAAGTCACTCATGCTAAAACTGAGGGTTTGTTTTTTTTTCTGTTTTGAGGAAACTGTCCCCACGTTAAAAACTTGTCTGAAGGGCAGTTTACACGTTTAAACTATAGTTTTATAAAGCCTTAGTGAGGATTATTTTGCAAAAAAAAGAAAGACTTTTGGAATAAAATGTAGAGTGACAAATTGATTTTATGTTCTGTTTAACATACATGTCAGTAAACTCAAAGCAAGATAAATCTGTTTAAGAAACCATACAAACCATTTAGCGAAGTGTAAAGCATGGTATGTCTTTGTGTTACGGTATATCTTTGGCTTTGAGGTGGGCCACAACTAAGTAGGTTGTCTGAGACTAAAGGCATGTGATGGGCACTTGAATGTGTTTGTATGCAAAACACTGCTGTCAGACTTTCTGGCAGGGGACTGGTGATATGGACCAACTGTGGGCTGGTGTAGCCTCAGGGCATAATTTACAGCAACATGAAGCTCAGCAAAGTACTTGAGAAAGGAAAGGAGCAAAAGTGTGAACAGCAGCAGTAATCAATGCAGGGCAGGGCAGGGCGTTTCTGAACGTCAGCCGTGGTCCAGGAGTTTGGAGTTGTGTCTGGGGATGTGATGCTACAGGTCAAAAGATCTGATGCCAGTTACATCAAAAGCATCTGCCTCTGGTTTAGTTTTTGTCCTAAGAAGTGACAAGTAGGTCATGCTGCAGCTTATTAAAGCCCAAAGGGGAAACATAGACACTTTTAATAGAGTTCATATTCCAAACCCATTATTATTGTATGGACAGGCCGCCTTCAAAATCAGGTACCCACATCACCAGCAGGCATCATGCAGTGCAATGAGAAATCAAGTGAGGTCTGAGTTGAAAGAGAAGAGCTACAGGCCACTGGTTGTTTCTTTTTCTAGTGAGGGCTTTTGGCAGGTCACAGGGAAGCATCAGCATGGGTCTCGCAGAAGCTGACCGTGCCATGTCTGTGCTGTAGCTGTGTTTGTACCCAGCCTTTAGCTAGCACCTGCTTGCCCTCTCCTGATGGGAAGAGGTTGTGTGAAGATGCCAGACTGTGCCTGGGTACACTGAGGAGCAACACTTCTTTCGGCCTTCTAATGTTTAAACAGCTGTGCTGGATTTGCCAGGGGACGTCTGACAGAGCCGTTAAAAGCTGATGGCTGAGTAAACAGCCCCGGTGATATTTACTCCAATTCAGCTGTGATAATTCACACCATCTGAAGAGCTGCCTAATCCTGCACTGGCAGATATCTGAGATGCTTGCTACTGCTTTGAACAGAATTCTTGTGGCAAGGGGAATGCTCTACCACTAATGACTCCAGACAAGAGAATAAGGATAGAACACAATTTAAAATAAAAGGAAGTAATCCAGAATGAAAACATAATTGCTAATGCAGTGGTCACAGGCTTGTGCCGATGCAGGACACCCATGTATGCTGACATAGAGTATAGATGTTGGTTATGAGGGTGATTAAAATTAACTGCTAGGCACTAACAGAGGAGAGGAACGGAATTTAACCTCCCAGGTCTGGTCACATCCCTACTTTGTTGGTTTTTTTCCTGTGTCACAAGTTGTAGAGGCATCTTAAGGAATATCCATTTGGAAACATGCTAGCAGGTAGTGAAACAGTATGTTTGGGACCACAAACATCTGTCTTCTAGAAAAGTGATTGCCTTCAACTTCCTTTTGAACAACATTACATACATCTGCAACTACCTCCTAATCTTTCATTGTTAGTGGAGGTACTGCTTCAAATATGGCTTGTCTGCTTTGCCTGGCTAAGTGTGATGATTCAGTATCTGTCTCCAGACTGCACCTCTACGTCCCCAGATGCAACTACCAACTTCTGGGCCGTGGCTGAATCAGTACCCATTCTCTTGGTCCTTTTTCTCTATTGTCCTGCTATTAACTTACCAAATGACACGTCTTAACATTCCTCTTTATGACATATCTGTTGTCATGCCATTTTTACTCTTCAAGCTACTGCTTTCATCTCTTGACCTTGATGTCTTCAAAACACCTAGAACAGAAAATACAGATGCAGATCACCTGGTTCACCAGGCTGAATTCTGTTACATTAGTGACTTCCTCTAATTAATCCTGAGCAGAACATCAGCACATCACAAATTGCTAGTCAAGTAAATATTTAAGATGTGTATACAGTAAATCTCTTGAGTTTAATAGAATCAGACTTCAGGGCATGTGGAACAGCAATTTCTTACCTACTGCTGCCTTAAAAACCTCAGAAAAATGATAATAACTTGTGATGGCATTCAAAATTTTGGAGATAGCTTTACTTTGTTGTAAATCTGATTCAGTCATCTTTTTTTTTAGTCATGCTGTAGACAAATATGCCCAAATTAATTAGCATAGTTCTAGTTTACTGCTAAGTGTAAGTGTCCATTTCAGAGATGCAAAATTTCCTGAGATCATTAACTACAAACCATCGCTTGATTCTAGTAGAAAAATCTTCAGGCTCTCAAAGCATATGTAACACAGCAGTGCTTTGTTTTCACCTTTGGCTTGTTCAGGTAATTTCACATAGGTATAAATGATAATGATTTAAGACACATTGACATCACTACTACATGTTTATAAAAAGAACATACAAATGCACAGTGACATTTTAAACAGTGGCTGCACATAAGACACTCACAAATTTGAAGTCCAATGCTGCGGGGTGCCGAGCACTCTTAATTCTCATTAAGTTCAATGTGAGTTCAGAGTACTTTGTGGTTCAGGTGCTTGGGCCCTCAGCGAGGCTCTGAACAGTAAGGAATTTTACCCACATTCAAGTCAGAAATGAGAGTAATTTCTCCTTTCTAGTATGTGCATTTCTAATTGCTAGATTAGTACAATTGGCTGATAATCATGAGTAATAAAAATGATTTTCTGGCACTGAAGCACTCTTTCTGAAAGTTAATAAAGCTCACTCAACATCGCCTACAGTTTTACAACACACCATAATGGAATAATGTAACGAGTGCAACAAGAGTACAGTACAAAAGCTGGTGTAAAGTTAAAAATGGATCTAGGATAGTGCTGTTCTTGAGTAAGAGCAGTACAAGGTATGAATTACTTCTTTGAGCCGGGTATGGGAGTTAATCTGTGAACAATGAAGCCCAGTTCACTTTTAGGTTCACTCCCAATATTTTTTCCAAATTTGCTTCCTACCCTTTTCTTCCAGTTGTTTTATATGCAATCATCCTTGTTATTTCCATAAAGGTGATCATGCTTTTAATTTATATCTTCCAGTTTTCTACTGGAATTTGTTGATAAAGTCATTATATAAACTTACGTAGGAATGTGATATAAGGATACAGCAGGAAACCAGCTCCAATGTCAATTTGAAACTTCTAGGAATGTTTAGACCTATAACTTGTGAGATGTGTCTCCTGCAGTAGTTGAACACCTCAAAAATGTAGTGGTAGACATGGTATACTTCACATTGTTTTCACTATGTGCAAAAATAGTGAAGAATTTTGTTAAATTTCATTATTCTGGGATCCATCCATGGTTTTTTGTATGTCCATGACAGGTTTGTTGATATAATGGCACATTAATTGTATGTGTAAGACCTCTAGTCCCTTCTTTTTGCCCTGCATGAATAAGACAAAGCCATATTTATGGAGGAAATGGCTTTGCCTACCTGTAAATGAAGATCACCTGAAAAGCAGTCTTGTAACATGCTGATGGTAATCAGTAATGCCAAATCGTCATTACAGCAGTGGCATTTTCACCAACTGTATGGTGGATTTTGCAATTAACACACAAAGAATTATTCCTTTCTTGTGTAACAATATTTTAATGTCCATAAAAAAGTGGGTTTATAGTTCAAGATTACATATAAAAAAATATTTCATCTTGACACTTTTGCTATTTTCCCTCAGGGAAGTCTTCAAATTTTAACTAGGAAAAAACACAGGGTGGATGGGTGCTCGCTCTACACAAAGCTGAAGGACTCCCTCCCCATTCTGCCATCACGGGATGTTTTGAAACAGAAGATTGCTCTCCAAGCAAGCCTGACGAGCATACTGTCTCTCTTTCTCTCTCTCTCTCTCTCTCTCTCTCTCTCTCTCTCTCGCTCTGCCATGGCAGGTGAAACCACAGGGGCATACACCACCACCAGATCCTTTCAAGCGGAACGCAGCTGGAAGGGTACTGAAAGGAATAAGTCAGGCGCCTCTCCAACTACCGGGCTGCATCAAGAAGGCACAACATAAGCAATGGTAAAGTCAGTAAACAAAATTTTACTGTAATATTTTGTAACACAGATACTGTATTTCTCTTTGAAGTGTAAAGCTACCGTCTTACACAAGAAAGATGGACAGACCCTTTTCCAAGACTAATATGGATACAATAAATATGGAGTTTTACATACTAGATCTGTACACAGAAACTTTGTCCCACAGCCATAAAAATTTACATTTAACAGTGCAACATATAATTTAATTCTTTATTTATCTGACATAGGATGTTTACTTACTAAACACAAGCAACTACCTGGTTTTAATATACATATTTTATATATATATATTTTATATATATATATTCAACAATCTGTACAGGTTTCTAAACATAAAACTCCAAAAAGGCACAATTGTCTATACAACATGTACAAAAATGGCTGGAGCTGACAAGGAACAACAATTATTGGTCAAGAGTTCATGATTGCACGAAGATTAGTAATGGGTTTGTGTCAGAAAAATGTGCTTTAAGGAAAGGAAGGTTTGCAAAGAAACCTGTAAGTGTTATAAAAAAAACCCCAAAACCCCCTAAAAATAAAAACACAATGAAAAACAAAAACTAGGTTGCTATTACAAGTCTATCCTCATCGTCACTGCTGCCATCGCTAAACTGCACCGTGTTTTGCTGCCGGGGCGGGGCGGCTGGCCTGTGTACCTGTCTGTCAGGGGTGACAGTTCGGTGGACTGGGGACTTGGTTAATGTGTTGGGATTCACCTTGGAGCGGGGCTCTGCCGGGGCAGCCCTCTTCACCTGCTGGGAAGGGAGGTCACGCTTTGGCTTGGTGGGGTTCGCGAGGTCAGTCTTTTCAGGATCCGCTTTCCCTGAACCAACGGGTTGCTCGAGGTTGGTCAGTGGGCCGGGCTCAGGATGGCTCTTCCCACCGTACTGCTGGCCACCAGACGCCATCTGAGGAGAAGCATCTCGGCTGGGCTGGCCGACCTCGGCCGCGGGGAAGCCAACAGGAGCTGGCTCCAGCTGGACCTCGCAGGGCTTGCTGCCCGTGGTGGGTGCCTCAGACACTCCATGTCCCTCGGTGCTGGCGGGGCTGACGGAGGGAATGAGGGTCGGCAGGGCGATGTTCAGTATCTGCAGGCCGGGAATGTGTGCCTGTGGGCTGGGGGTGCCCTGTGGGGCCGTGCCAGCCGTCAGCACCTGGAGGCCCACAGCGTTGAGGGTAATTCCTGAAGGGCGCATCTGTGGGGTGATGTTGGTGTTTGCCAGGCCTACTATGTTCACTGTCTCCATGCCCAGAGGTGGCAGAGGCTGCAGGTTCGGCGTGCCGAGACCCTGAATGCCCGGAACGCTCACCTGGCCGATGGGAACGCATGGCACCACACTGTTCACCTCGGCGACCCCCACGGGATTTGTGGTGGTGCCAGCGGCCGCGCTGCCTGCCTCACCAAGGGCGCTGGTAGTTCTGTGAATCACACTAACGGCTGGGATAGTGAGCTGCACCGGCCCAGCCTGGATGGGAACGAAGGTGGAGTAGGTGGCCAGGCCGGCGGGGACCACCTGGATGCCTCCGACGGGTACCATGCCGTAGGGTGCCTTGGCTTGCCGCTGCGAGTGCAGAGGGAGGTGGCTGAAGAGGTGAGTCTGGGGAGCCCTCAGCTCGGCAGCCTGCTGCGGGCACCCAGCCAGCTTCTCCTCGGGGATTTCGGTGCAGGGTGATGGCGCTGTCGTCTGCATGCTGTGGTCTGCCGGCGAGGAGGGGGAACTGATGGAGGGCACGCTCTGGGAGAGAACAACATAGGCGTGTTAATGCAGCAGTCACCACTACCCTCCAGTGAAATGAAAACACGAGGTAGCTGGAATGCTTCCCATACCCCCTTTTAAGAAAAAAATAATGAACTGGTTCATAGTATATGCTGCTCAACTTGAACAATGAACTGATTTCCTTCCTTTCTTTTTCCAGCTTCTTCCTCACCCACTAATTGAATTTTCCTCTCCTAATTAGCCTGCTTAATTTCTCTCTAACACTAGTACTCAAAAACATTGCTGAAAATCTTTTCTGTAAGTTTTTTAAGGAACAAGAAGGCTTTGGAGAACTGCTTTATGTGGAAATCACCTGACAACTGAAGGTTAAATAAGCATAAGCTGGCATTTTTGATGCACTGGGTTCCTCTCCTGAAGGCATTACAGCCTCTGGCAGACAGAGGCAGCATCATGGCACATTTGTCTGTAGGTGCTTTTAATGTGGCAGACAGGAGATATGCAATTACAAGAGAAGGATGACAACTACAGCTCCTGCACGGTAGAGGTGATAGGTGGATGCTGGAGTGAGATGTGGAACCCATATCCTGTTTCTGCCTCTGCTTGCTGAGATTTATTTGGTGCACACACACCTGGTCTGATAATACCTTTTCTTCTTGCATAGCCTTTTACTGACCAAGGCTGGCAATTCATTTCCTAAAACCTCCTAAACTGAGTAGTCCTAAAGTGCAATTGCAATGTCACAGTTATCTTTTAGTTTTAGGCATATTCATAACACACTAAGAGTAGTGCAACCTTACTTAGCTTATATAGCCCTAAACAGTAATTCTGTAGTTTTGACTAATCTCTCCAGAGATCTCCAGAGCAGGCACAAAATGGAAAAACAAACAGAAATGCTTTTGAAAACTGCTGGTAGGAAATGTATTGGCTAAGGGAGAATATGATTAACTGATTATGCAGTGACAACCAGTCTAAACGGGAAGATGGGTGTCAGAAAGTAGCCAGCAATAAATCCTGATAAACTGGTATGGATACTTTCAAAGGAACATACAGTAGCCTTCCAGAGCTGTGTTGGCTCCTTGTCTTGATTGCAAGAAGTGGGATCCACAACCACAAGAACAGACTGTAGATGAACCATCAGAGACTCAAGGCTGCCACTTCTTTTGGTCTGGGAAAGGAGTCTGGAAAGGAACTGCTGCCCTGTATTACTTACCTGCCTTCTGTTTTTTTTTTTGTGTGTTTTTTTTTTTTTTTTTTTTTTTTTTGTTTGTTGTTTTTTTAATTTTTAATATATTAATGTAGACAATTATTAGAGCTACTTAAATGAAGACCTTTCAACATTTTTAATTCTAAGAATATTTACTTGAGGTTTCTGTGGTTCTACTTAATATGAGAGTAAACTTAGTCAAATGTCTTTCTAGTATCCATTGGCAACAACTGGAAATCAAAATCCAAATTAAAGACCCTACCCCTTTTCTGAAAGGTATATACACTGATCAGAGACCACTTTGTTTCTGTCACACCAGAAACTTGCTCCAATTTACATCTGCCACATGAACTCACAGTTCTTACAAGCAGAAATGAATCTGTGTCAAACAGTGCAATGCAGCAATAATTTTACTGTTTCTCCTTGCCAACAGTTAGCTATCTTAAACTTTGTAAAAAATAAATCCAGTAGTACAGATTTCCAAAGAAAAAAACAGGTCAATAAGTACTTAAAGCAGAATTAAATTTTTACTTACTGTTTATGTTTTTGAAAATTTCCTGCTACTGGTTTTTCAATAACTGTATGCAAAGTTAGGTTTATGGCTGGACTCAATGATCTTAAGGGTCTTTTCCAACCTAGATGATATGATTCTATATAATGTTTCATTCATCATGGAGAAGGCAGGACTTTATTTACCCCTCTAATTAAACTATATTTTGCATCACATTTTTCTGAGCAGTATTCTGAAAAGCTCAAATGCCTTCATGGTTTTCAGTAAGAATTCAAATTTCAGGAGATAACCTTAGGGTCAGTCAGGTATGTGACTCGTACCATCCCCACCAGAGTGCATTAAAACTACCTCTGAATAGTAAAGAGGCTTAACACCTGCCAATTCCCTTCTGTGATTTCCTAGGCAGAGTTCTGAATGGTCCCACAGCCTTGCACACAGACTGACCTCATCTTTCTGCACACTGTTTGAAAAGCTGTGTGTCTAGCACATGCATGGGCAAAACTTATCCTTTTCTGATGAAAATATTCAGTTTGGAGAAAAACTGAGAGTATTGGGAACTCAGGTCTCAGTTCTGTGTTCATCTCTCCTTTTGCTATTGTGCAAAGGTAATCTACTAGTTTCCTTGAACATCTGGTGCTCTTTCTAATTCTGCTATTAAGCATATTTGAAGGAGATATAGGCAATTGCACAATTTTTTCATAGTGATAAGGCAAAAACCTTTGGGACTAGATTAATTTCCCTTGGGAATCACCAATTATTATATCATCATATTTCATAGTGAAAAGACTTCTGAATTCTATCACTTTTCTCTGAAAACTTCATAACCACCAATATATGTTTATTCCCCATATTGTGGACATATGTGGAATAATAAACATATAGTTTATGCCATATTTATTGTTTCCTTCTTATTTGTAATACAATCTACCAGCTCCAAACATCAGCTGAAATGACCATATTACAATTAATCCTTTCAGGAAGAATACAATCAAATCAAAGAATTTTAAAAGCGGTGCTCATCCTTGTTCCTGGAGTCCTACACATTTGTGCTTTGATTACTTTCAACTCTTTTGAAAGACTCACCATCCAGCAACTCTAAGAATGAAGGGAAAGGCCAACATTTTGATCTTTCAAAAATCTCTAAAAAGATCTTTAGAAAGAGGGTTTAAAATCCCTTTCTCTCCCCAGAGTCAGGCACTCCTACCTTTGTAAGAGTTGCAGTTGATATTAAGGAGTGGCCCAAGGCTGTTTCTGGATCGGGGTAATCCACAGACATCTGTCGACCTGGGGACGTAGGAGCGATGTCCGCCAGTGCCACACTAGCACTGTGGGGACCTGCTCCTCTCTCTTGGGCTTTATCCTCCTGTGCTTCCTGATGGGTGAACTCTGCTGGTGACCTGGAGGTCCTGCTAACTGACTGCACAGTGCTAAGGACAGTCATTTTCGTCAGCAGCGCTTTTGGCAGACCATCCATGGAGTCCGTGTGAACCCCAGCAAAACAGTCTGGAAGTCTGATGTCTTCATCGGTGCTGGCGACATCCTGCAGGCCGTGTCGAGAGGGGTGATGCTGGGGGCTGGCCGTCACCGAGGGGGTTGTGGATAGCACTGACTCAGCCTGGCTGTCTTCATCATCATCTTCATTCTCATTTTCATCTTCATCTCCACCATCAGACTCCTCCACATCATACCCTGACCGGTCATAGCCAATTCTTTGCTTCTCACCTGCAAAAGTGGGAATTAGAAGGTAAGACAATGACGGTCCTGGACTGATTGGGCAGGAGGAGGGAGAGAGAAACTAGAAACACCAAAAAAGTACATGGCACATGTATTTTTCAGTCACATCCCATTGCATCAAAAATTTTCCACCATACATATTTAACCATACAGCCACATAATATTTCATCTTCTGCTACTGTATTGTTTTCAAGCTTCTGGATTTGGCTGTTTTCTTTTAAGCCATTTATAACCATTTGATCAAAGTCACCCTTCACTCTTTCGCTTGGGGAGAAGTGAGCAGATTCCTGGTTCATTAGGTTTCCAGTGACAATATATGAAGCTGGTCTGTCAACCTTAGCAGTGGGATATTCTCTAGCTGGTTCTGACTCATAAGAGGGTGGTGGGTGTCCTTGTACCTAATCTGAATCACTGCTGCAAAGGTTTCTGAAGGATGCAAACAGAAAGACTGGAGGCTGTTAGTCAGGAATCTGTCTCGTTAACAAGCAAAAGAGAGCAAAATTAGACCTTACCAGAATTCTTCCCTTTGCTAATGTTTTGAAAGGTTTATGAACAAATCAGCCAAGATGTCCTAGGAGGAAAGAAAGCCCTAATCCGATCAAAATTTACCTATGCATGCATGAATCTTTGCTCACATGAAGAAGCCCTCCTGACTTCAAGTCTTAAAGCTAAACTGCTGTCTGGTGGTAAATTTCTCTATTAAATACAGTTCTACTGCAGCTTTTCACCTTCTTTTGCATCATCACTTGGAAAGAAAGAATCGTCTTTGTAAAGCGACAGAGAATCCCATCTGTTGTACTTGATTCCAAGCCAGACTGTCTGGGATCGTATTTTACAAAAGACAAAATGCTTTGAATGAACTAATATTTTGTATTTGATTAAAGGTCTGTCTGTTGAGCTGTCCAAAAAAAAAAATATCAGCACAAAAATAATTTGGCTCTGTAAAAGCCATGATGGCTGGTTAGTTAAAATCTCGGAGATCCTGTTCTAGGGAAATCTACACAGCAACTTAACATCAAAATAAACGATTCTGAAAAAAGTCAGACCCTTAAAAGAAGTCAGACTTACTACCTATACTTTAGTTGCTGTTACCAAATCAAAAATAAGTACCTGGAACTCCAGGTAAAATAGATAAGTTTAATTGAGCTACCTTTAAATAAGTTACACAGCATTATAAGCCTTTATGGTTTCAAATGAGCAGTGCAATTAGGAATGAAACTAATAGCTTCTTTGAAAAAATCCCTCTATAATGACTTTGCCCCTCTTTGCCTACACAGTAATTTGTACATATTTGTAACTAAATATGGAAACTGTAGATTTTCTCCACTTGCTATAGCAGATATGAACATGTCAGATGTTATTAAAAATACCCCAAATCCTCCAGGTCATTGGAATGATCCTAATAAAAATATTTTTTAGAATTTTAAATAGTCTGTTTATAATTCTCATTCACAGACAAAGCTGTTCGAAATAGAAAATACATTTTAGTAGAAGCATTGATTCTGTGAGGTCCAAAAATATGGCAAGTAGGATTGTTAAAAATACTATTAACAATAACACATGGACTTATTAAACTTTTTTTTTTTCTCATTGTACTTCCATCATTTCTATTCTTCACACAGATAGTGTTTCTTCACTATTAATTTGCAAAAATGTTAGAACCTCTACATATGTTTGATTTCTGAAAGGAAACAACTACCTCTGTCTTCAGCGCTGATGATGGGCTAGGTGGGGTCCCAGTGCCCTGAGCTGGAGGACCATGGCTGTATACATCACCAACCACATGAAGTTCAACAAGGACAAATGCCAGATTCTGCAGCTGGAATGGGGCAACCTTGGATGTACGGACAGACTGGGGAATGAGATGCTGGAAAGCAGTGCTGTGGAAAGGGACCTGGGAGTCCTGGTCAAAGGCAAATGTAATATGAGTCAGCAGTGCCCTGGCAGCCAGCAGGGCCGACCATGTCCTGGGGGCATCAGGCACAGCATCAGACATCAGCACAGGCTGTTGAGGGAGGGGAGTGTCCCGCTCTGCTCTGCAGCCTCACCTTGAATATTGTGTGCACTTTTGGGCACCACAATATGAGAAAGATAGTAAGCTATTAGAGAGTGTCCAAAGGAGGGCATCAAAGATGGGGAAGGGCCTTGAGGGGAAGCTGTATGAGGAGCAGCCGAGGGCACTTGGTCTGTTCAGCCTGGAGGAGACTGAGGGGAGACCTCATTGCAGTCTACAACTTTCTCATGAGGGAAAGAGGAGGGGCAGGCACTGATCTCTTTTCTGTGATAACCAGTGACAGGACCTGAGGGAATGGCATGAAACCATGTCAGGGGAGGTTTAGGTTGGATATTAGAAAAAGGTTCTTTACCAGAAGGTGGCTGGGCACTGGAACAGTCTCCCCAGGGAAGCAGTCACAGCACCAAGCCTGCCAGAGTTCAAGAAGTATTTGGACAATGCTCTCAGGCACAGAGAGCAAAAGATCTGTAACAGATCCCAATGACTTCTCTGTGTTACGTCTAAAGGGTGATCCACACGATTCCACAACTCCTTAAATAATGCACTTAAATAATTCACTCCAGACTCCCTCTTAACTTCAATCTTTTTACCAGCATCATGTAACTATTCTCTGGGAAATCCTACTGATTCTTTTCTTTTTTTTCTTGCTCTCTCCATGTGAATCACATTTTCTGTGAAAGCTGATGCCAATCACAAGACTGTTTCTACTGGCAAGCGGAACTACCTGAAGTGATTAGACTGACTTGTCACATTTGTAAAGCAAGGAAAACATATGTGCAAACAATGCCCTGATTTACAAGGAGAAACTATCTTTTTTCAAATCAACCCTTAAAATGCTATGGGATTTACTAGCAAACACTGCTTATGTAGGAATTTTGTGCATACATCTCAGCTTTCTAGAATAAAACCATGGAAAGAGAAAGGGGAACTGTGTGTGGAACACAGATTCCTTACATGCAGGACTCCATGGGATATCGTTTCCCTCTATTGTTTCCCTCTTTACCTCCACCCTTTGTGCATTTGCCAGCTTCTATTTGAGTGTGGTTACCTGGAGCCAGAGCCTGCAGTGTAGGCGAGGTGACAGCGATGAATGTGGTTCCCTTACTCCCACACTGCTTTGCAACATCAGATGAGAAAAAAAAATTCCTGACTTGCTTGTTCTGGCAATGAACAAAGGAACACTCTGCTCTGGCTTTTATACCTGCATGTGTGTTTGCTGAAACAAGAGGTGCCCAAGCTTTTGCAATTAGTGATCCCGTTAAGCATCGCTGTGGAGTTGTGAAAGGACCTGATGCTGCAGTTTTAGCAAGGTGGAAGACCCAGGCAGGTAATGGGTCTTCTCTGAAGTAGGCATCAGGCTGAGGCTGTGACCACTCCTTGTGGTGAACGACTCTTTTTCCAAGCAGTGTCTTATGAACCAAGTAGTACTGGCCCCAATCCATTCTGGTAATTGTACACTGCCTACTAAAGTTCCCTTGCAGTTTTAATGGGGGAAAAATTAATTCTTTGCTTCCTATCTTGAACTATGCACAATTATTACCATATGCTTATGTAGCATATATATATATGTATATATATACACACATATATGTTTATATATATATATATATAAAACTAGAACTGACTCAATTTCCAAAGGGAACAAAATTACTTCTGTGTTTAACTTTGTATGAGGTTGTAAAACAGTGTGCGATATTTTAGAATGAAGGATGTGTCATAAATTTAAAGGCCACTAACATATGGAGAAATGGCTTTTGGCATGAAAGTTCACAGTTTCTTTTTTTAAAAAAGAAAACAGGAAAAAAGTTTCACACTATTAAGTAAGGGCTTATGAAAGCTACTTCTCTTTCGAATTTGTAACTCAACTCTCACCATTTTAACAGAAAGACTGTTCAAGACAGCCTCATTTTTTTATAAATAGTCTTTTTGGAAGAGTAGCGAATGCCTCTCATTCTCTGTCAACTGCTGCAACCTCATCTTCTAAAACCCTAAGAAAGACTCTTTCTTCTTCCTGGACTTCACAGGAGAAAGTGCACTTTGTCTACAGACCTGAACTCTGCAAAAATTAGGAACAGATGGAAATCAAGGCATAACAGAAACATGGACAAAACTTTTGACTGGGAATTTTGCCTGCATGCCAGCTACAATTATTTTTAAGAAAACTGAATTTTTAATTTTATGTATTAAGTATAGAAATCATCGTCAAAATATCATCTTAGCCCTTCCTTTTTTTTGCTTTTGGTCCTTAGCTAGTGAGCTCCGTACTGTGCTTGTGGTGACGATGAGCTTGTTGGTTAAGGCTCTGTTATACTGGTATTTTACCCCAAAATGGAAAAGAAAAAGCTGGAAGTTCTTTAGCACGATAGCATTAGTTGGAATTATCAGCATCCTAGTATGTCCATTAGTGAAGTGCCTGGGGCTGATAAGTCCACATATTTTTCCAGTTGGGATGCTATGAATTAGGTAACTGAAATAGGTCTCCCTATGTACTTTTAAGTTCTTTATTTTATTACAAGTTTTTCCTATATGGATCCTAACTGTACATGGCTTTAACATCTAACTATCATCGTACTGTAAAGTACTAAAACAAAGGTTCTTCAGAATCTCAAATTTATAGCTTTTAATTTTAATTGCAATATTATTGCCACACAACCAGACTTACTGAGGACTTGCTAGAGACTTAGCAACTTCTCTACCAAATCCAGTGATAAAGTTAAACGACTTATAACTTAGTCATATTTGGTTATAACTTAATCATATTTAAGTAGGTTTTCACACAAAGAGCAAAATGTTCATTGTCATTCTTTCACTGGCAGGAAGGCAAGAAAGACCTGAAAATACAAGTCCAGACTGCTCAGTTTTACACATTCCTAAGAAAATGTACAGTTACGTAGATAATGGCAGGATTACTATTAACTCTACTTATGCAGATAAAATACATAGCTTACTAAGTATCTAATCACTATCTATTACCATGTACATTTAAATTTACTACATTTATTGTTTTTTAGAATCTGATTAATACAAAGCCTCCAAGTAATACAAATCACCTCAAATTCTGGAATTATCTTCAGTTAGGGATTAATAGCTACATAAAAGCATTTAAAAATAATCTGTTTTGTATTAGATATTCTCCATCAAACTCAAGAAAAAATGTAGACCACAGTAAGAAAGGCAGAAGTATTTTTCAGTATGTCATTATATGATCATAAATTGAAAGTAAGGTCTTGTATACCATCAATTCATTCTACTCTTCTAAGCAATTAGAGCTTAGACTTGCCTTTCACCTGTTGTGTTAGTTTTGTAATAGACTGATCCACAACCATTCAAACAAATTCTTATAAGGGTAAAAAGAAGTACAGTAAACAATGCATCTATATCCAACCTTGCTGGTTTTCTGTCATTCTAAATCTGTTCATAGGCTTTAATTAACTGATTTCAGTCTTGCTTCAGCTCCTGTCCACTGCTCACCACCTTCAAAAAGGACTCATAGTGACATCTACTGGGTTAAATTCAGACTGGTAATTGCCAGGGCTCCTCAGAAATGAGAAAAAAAAAATCTGTGGGCGTTTGACTTTCATTCCTAAGAGCATGAGAAGTAATGAAGTAAAGCAAACCAAAATAACAGCAGCCACTGCTTAAACAGATTATTTACACCTAAATCTTCCTAAGTAACTTGAATATTGTAAATCAAGCCTAGCACTAGGCAGTTTATTGCCAGGCTGTAGGTGTAGGGGTTCAGTTGAAGACTAGACACTGATATTAACAAAAAATAAATAATGTTTATTGTAAGCTATACAGAACCAGCCTTCCATTCTCTTTGTAAAAGGAGGATATTATTGCAAGGATTTTCATTTATTTTTACTCCTTAAATGTAGGTGAAGTGAAAACACAGACTGAGTCATGATTAAGCTAATGAAGAGCCATTGAAACTTACTTAATATCTACTGTAAGTAACACATAGCTAATTAACTTAAAACTATTGTATCTTCAGAAGAGCCTTTTCAATACTGCAGAAAATGAAAGTTTTTTTTTTAATGTCTGTGTGTATATATATGTATATAAAATATGTATATAAAACCTACAATTAGGTCTTTTAACTGGTAAAATAATAGATATTTTGGTATAAAAATTCTGTGCAGAGACCACTTTAATAAGTTCTGCCCATCTATTGATTTCATTATTAAATGATTATTTTGTGCAAGTTTACTCAGGCATACCATAGCACTCATACTTTAGCCTTCATATGAAATATTACAACTTTAAAGTTTGTAACTGTTTTAATTTGAACACAAATTACTGCTGTTTTTAAGACTGCATGGCAAAATGTTGGGTAAGCACAGCAAAAGAGGACATCCCCAGTTGTGGTCTGTCACACTAAACAGTTCACCTCCTCTGACAGTTTAATTCAGATATTAACATTCCTCACATTGTAACCCTGTATTTTGGTGACAAGAACATTCCACAGAGCAGAAGATGAAAGATAAACGGATGAGGGAATGGTTTTGCATACAAAAACCCAGGCCAGAAAGTATTTACTAATACCCAAATGATGACAAGTCCAAATACAAAGAATGCTATGTTAAAAGCTCTGATCACATACAGTCTCAGACAGCTAGAGAGCATCTTTCTTTATTCCCTAAATGCTACAGCACAACAAAATTTCAGCTTCTCAGATTACTGCAAAAAGGCTCTGTGTGTGTGTGTATGTGTTCAGAGTTGTGCACAATTTTGCACTCCTTCAATCTGCATGCATTTCATCTGTACTGCTGTCGGTTAAAGCTGGCTTCTCCTATGGATCTAAAAAATTATGTATTTAAATAATTGTGATTGCCTACTCTTTAAAAAAGACTACATAAAACTAGACCCAGCAAATTCCTTCACAAATAAAGGATTGGTGTTTTCGTTAAATTTCTGTGTATATTCTCTAATTCAAAGTTGAAAACATACAGCTTAGTTATTTTAAGCAAAGGTGCAGAATTTCAATTAACCTAAGAACAATCAGTATTCCAAATGTTAGGATAATGAATTAGGTGGAGACAGACAGACAGGCATTCTGCAGGTGAGGAAACAAGCCAATCTCACACAGTCTACAGGAAGAATTTTTTTTTCTGAGGTCATAATTATTTCTTATCAGATTTTCTGCACCTTCCTCTACCGCATCTCACATTGCCTTCTGTGTCTCACATAGCCTTCCAAGTGAGGAAAAGGATGGGATTAGGCAGACCACTTTGTAAGAGACAGAACTTCTTTATCAACCACACGACAAAAATGTATGCTTTTAAAGAGGTTTTTTAAAATACCCAAGGATATATGGCCCAAACCCGCCAGCAACACAGATCAGAGGGAGGGGGTGAAAGGGCCAAAGAGATAACACCACAAGTGCTGCTCAATACCCACAGCCCATCACGTTTTCCTTTGAGGGTGACGTGCTGCTGCACTGCTGTGGGGAAAGGGCAGCCAAAGAGCTGTTAACTGAGACGACTTGGACACCTCAAAAAAATATTCAATCACATTCAAATATAGCACAAATTAGCACATAAAGGGTATCAGAAAGGGCAACGGAACCACTTACACTTAGAAAAGCATGTATGCAAATATATCACACTTTCTTTCCCCTCCTGATTCTGCCTTAAAAATAGGCTGACAACCAAGATTCTGAATTATCATGAGAAATACCTTCATGCGTGTCTAGCTGAGCTAACAGATTAAATCACATTTTTGAAGTGTACGGTTACTCACAGAATTTACATGGATAATTGTAAATGCCCTGTGCATTGCAGGAACTGGAGAGGCTGGACTGGTTTGGCTGCAGCAAATAAATGTTTATCATAGGTTTAATTGCCCTGCCTCTTGGACAGGGCTCTACTGCTGAGCTTTGTGCTGCACAGCTGGTTTTACTACAGGTACTTGAGCCAGATCCTTTGGAGAAGGTAGGGATTTTATTACCAAGTTGTTTTTTGGTTTGGGGTTCCAGTTAAAGAAAGAAATGTTACCTCCTCTACTCTGGAGGAGGAGAAAAGAGGCATTGCAGTCATAAAATAAATTCCATGAAGAATTTCAAGGATTACATAGCAATTCCTAGTGAATGTCTGGCTTTCTTTTTTTTCCCCCAAATGGAATATTTAATTTATTAAGTAATTACTGTGCTGAAGCAAAGAACATATTTCAGGAAATGTATAATATATTTATACTATGGTTAAACATGCCTGTACATGATATGTAAAAAGAGAGAGGCTCTCTCTTTCTCAATTAAATAGTCATGAAGTCAAAGGAAAACATTCTTTCAACAAATGCTTGAAATGGCTTCCTTCTACCCAGGGTTATTAAAAATTCAGTCAAGATTTGAAACATTTCCCATTACATTATAACCACAAATGCAATTTTTAATGTATGCAATTGCGAATATCAATTTATCAATCAATGAAATGTTTTTAGTTCCTAATAAATGGAAATATCTGTTCAGCTGTAGTTTTTAAAACTAACAAAAATGTCAGAAGCTACAGAACATCACTTAAAAAAGTGACACATCTTCTGCCATTCGAAGGCTGAAAATGTTAATATAAACTGTTCCTCTGTAAGAAAAGGACAGTAATTTGTCCTGACACTTATCTTTTGTGTTATTTATTTGGTACTTTAAATTGCGAAGGGAGACGTATTTTGCTTACGAAAAAGGAGTGTGTCGAAGAATGCCAAAAAAGGGAAAATGCAGGTTTCTCTCTACCTAGCATACTACTGAATCATACCAGCTGAGTCATATTCCCAGCATTATTCAGAATTAGATTCAAACTGATTCGCTTATTCTGCTCGTAGTTGTCATATGGGAGCAAGTGCATTCATCTTTCTTTCCCTTTACTGTTTAAATAATGACCCCCACTGCTTTCGTTTCTCAAAACCTCATCCACAATCTAATAAACTATTCCACTGGAGGAAGAAAAATACACCAAGGCGAGGCAACACAACTCATCTCCCCACTGAGAAATGCGAGGAAGGGAAAAATGCCACCACTGCACTGAGACATGCTGAGATCCAAAACAGTCCTAATGCACAATCCTGTTTTCCATCTCACTGCATCTGGTGCAGGCACACCTTTCTTATTACTCTGAGCAAATCCCTCATGAACTTGGTTTGGCTCTGTTTGACTGTCCTTGATCTCATCTCCTCTTCAGTGGAAATCTCTTGGGATGCAGGAAGTGGAGAATTCCAAGTGTTAGCAAATACATTCATTCTGATAAAATTCTCATCAGTAACGAAGAACTAGAACAGGTCAAGATGAATAATGTTTTTAATTTCTAAGTGATCCCTATCTGTGGATTTATCCCACTTATTTGTGAAGGAGGACAGAACTCTACACTGGAAGATGACTAGCCCCCTTGCAAAGCACTCAGCAACATATTTGTGATTTGTGTTGCATGTTAGTGATATAACTTTAACGAAATATGCATCTCAAAACTTGGACCACTTCAAGCACAACTATTTTCAAAGAAGCATTACATTTGACTACATTTTTTCCTAGTCAAACAGCTGTTTTTCTGGTATTTTCAGTCTTGTCAAATTTATCTGTGAAAGTGATAAAGTTAAACTGCATAACACCTTGTGAAAAATTCAGCAGCAATTTATCCTTAGCATATGCTTGTCATTTCTTTTGCTGGAAGTTTTTCCAGTGTTTCTTGCTCCCTTGGACTAGCTCTTAAGATTTTTATCTCTGTATCTTTTCCCTGTACAAGAATGGAAAAGCTTTGGAAAAGAAAGGGTAAGAAATTGAGATGACAAAATAACCACAATAATTCAGTAAAGAAAGAAGACTTATTTCTTACCAAATTCTTCTTCCCCATCCTGGTCATCTATTAAGCCTACTGAGACTCCCAAATCCATGCATTTCTTGCTATGTGCCTTTGACTTCATATGTTTTGTTAAATTTCCTAAAGAAAAAAAACCAAACAACAAAAAACTACTCTGTTACTACAAATGTCTACAAATATACACTCAGCATGTTTATCTCTTCTTTGGGTACATTTATAACAACTTGTATGATTTGATTTCACACTTGCTAGAACCTTGTCCCTCAATGCAAACCCCCAAGGGCTGAGGTAAATTCACCATCCTGAATGCTACTAGCTAGGGTACATTTCAAGAATTTTTTTATTGAGATACAATAGAATGGGATGTAAATCCTAGATGATGATGTATTTTGCACTGCTGTAAGACATCCTTCCTTTGTGCATTGCAAAGTATAAAAAAGGCTGATTCAGTCCTCAAAGTCATGTTGCCAAAACTGTCACGTGAAACTAAAGTTCTTATCTTGCAGTTCTTTTAGTATTTGATGAATCCTATTTTTAGTGTAAACATTTTCACTGCCAACTTGAACAAACACATTCATTTTTTTCAATATCAGAACATGAACACTGATCTGAATCTCGAAAGTGAATGCGTAGCTGAGAGGCCCGACAGGCTGCTTCCCCCTTGTCCTTTGAAAAGAAAATATGGCATATACCATCAAGAAAAAGTTAGGAGTGGCTGAGATTTGTAAATGATGGTATTTATAAAATGCATGTTACTAGAAGTTACTGCTTACTTTACACTTAAACTTCCTATTGTCTCTCAAAAAAGTTTCTTTGAGATATTTAAATGGGAGAAATTACAGCGTAATGGTGACTTTTCTATGGTTATGGAGTATTTTGTTTCTGCTTTGAAATGAAGGTAGTAACTCACCCCAAATGTTGAAACAATTGTTATGAACATGTTGACTCACAAATAGCAAATTTTCCAGTTTTACATACTGCATGAAGTTGCTGACTACACTGTCCTGTTACGAAGGGTGGTTCACCAAACATCGAGCACTCAACTGTGTGACTGACTCTGCCAGCAGTGACGGCAACAGCTGGGCATACCAACTGCAGGAGAGGACTTGAATACAAGTATCTGCTACAACTGAAACTAGGGAGAACTTCACATGGGCAGAACCTAATTACTTGAACTTGGCTAGCACCCCTACTCTGCAAAAACCATAATGAGAATTTATTTGGTTTGCACTCCAGCATTTCATCGTATAGGGAATATGATGACCTAGTCTGTCAGGATGCAGTGATCAGTTTTGACACATCTAAAGCCTATTCATCCCACTTTGTGCAGCACTGGGTTATTTCTTGGAAGTTTTCCACCCAACTGCTGAATAGTATTGAACCCACTAAAAATACAAATGTTTCTGAGGTTACAGCTGGGGGGATTATTGCTAAATGATGTTCAAGGCCAAGAAAAATTTTACTGCTTAGAATTCTTTTGCTGAAAGTATTTTGGCTGTAAATTTCTCCTGCCTGGATATACCACTGTTTATTATACTGCCTGCTTAAACTCGGATGCATTTAAGTCTCTGTTGTAAACAGGCTTTAGAGAGTAGGGGTCCAACTCTGGGTCTTAAAAGGTCAAGTGGAAAGGGAACCTTGTCCTTCATGGATAAAAAAAATCATTTCAATACAGCAATCTAATAAAGGCTAATTTCTTTCTTAGAGCAATTGGTTGAGTGCTAATACGAGTACAATATATGTCCACCTTATAAGTCGAAAACATCAGTGCTTTAGACATGAAATTCTGTGTCCCATCCCTGTCTAGGACAAGTAGCTAACCATCTTACTTGTCTTCACCTAATTTTCATCATATTCCCAGGATTTCACTCTCCCACTTCAATTTCTTACCCACTGTTCATTCATATGTAGAGGTGATTATCTGAATAAACATACAGAGTAGGAAATCAGAAATTACAAATATTTGAAGCACTAAGACAATAAAACTCCACAGAGAGGCAACCTCTTTAGCTCATGAACAGCCAATTGTGAGAAGAATTCTACTTTCAAGCAGAAAGAAAAAAGGGGGAAAATGTACACAGTAAAGCGCACTTACCTTTAGTTTTGAAGGAAAAGTTGCAGTAATTGCAGTGGTAAGGACGGACATCTGTATGTGTGCGAATATGCTTCTTGAGCATGCTGGGCTTCTTGCAACGTATTCCACATTCTTCACAAATATACTTCCCTCTCCCTCTCCCTCGAACATACACATAGTCTTCATTTGACTTGTACCTAGTAACAGTACCACAAGAGTAAGGCAATCAGTTGTAATGGGAAAATGATTCTAGTTACAAACACTAATCTACTAGAATTTCTAAAATAACACATTAGATGAAAACGAATGACTGACAAAACCAAACATGATCTTTTTCTGCTCAGCTTCAGCATTTATTTGTTAAATTTATGTCTATATGTTTCTCTAGGTAATCAGATTTGTTTAGGAATAACAGCTTATCTTTTTTAATAAAGGTACCATTTATAGTAAGCATTTAAAGATTTCAAATTTCCTCTTTGCAACACAGGAACATACTTTTTAAAGGTGTCAGTTCTTGGAAGTAGGTTTGGGCACCATGAGGAAGCTTTAAAGAGCATCTTTGAGGCTCTGCATTGGATGCAGAAAAGGAACAACATTAGTTATGACAATGGGAAAGTCTTTAAAATTCCCTATCAATGTCTTCTGGACTCAGACTATGGGGAATGTCTCTAGATGAAAAAGTTATTCACATTCAATTACACCCTTCATATTTCCACTCAAGAATCCCAAAGGTTGAACTCAGCTTTTGTGACCTGGTCCCTGCAACATTTGGATCTGAGCAGAGACACAGCAGTGTTTTAACTGGGCAGCTAGTAGTAGCTTAACTGCTGGCCTAGATTAGATTCCAACTGGGAATCAATAAATGGAAAGCCCTAGAACCAATCACCAATTATGAGAAAAATAAAATATGCACCATTTTTGTGCTCCAAAATTTTAGAGGTGTCACTAGCATTTATCTATTTAAAAAATCTCTTTTCTAAGATGTTGTACATAGCACAACACTGTGGCTAAAGCAACTGTTAACTCATATCAGGCAACAGATTTAAAGTATAATGGTGCAGGGACTAGGGCTCTCGGTAAATATTTCCATGGCACTTTTCAAATCTCCAGCCTGTGTATGCCAACAGCAAACTGCCAGACTTGACCACAGGCTGCTGCTTAGCCCCTGGGCTATATCCTCTCCTGCTACAGTTATATGGCCCTACTGCAGAATAGGTGTTATTTATCATGTAAGAGAAATACAGGAAAAGAATTTACATCTCTGGCTGTATCTATTTGCCTTTACAGATGATTAATGCTTGTTCCTTGGAAAAAAAATGAATTGCGCTGCCTACTGTACTTTATTTTATTATTCCTTCTCGTAACTCTCATGGCTCCATGCTTCTAATGACTTTCCATTTTTCTTGGAAACATAAACCAACATCCACAGACCACAATATGGGAACTGTTGCTTAAAATAAATCAATCAGGAAGCAACATCTCTGTAAAGTCTAGAATCAAGGAAAAATAACTTTCTGATGATATCTAGTATACAAAGTACAATACTTGCCCTCCATCAAATATTTTAACTCTTCTTGGTACAGTTTTGATAAAGGAGTTTTCTTTATCATGCTCAGTGCTTGATTCAGAGTTTTCCTTATTGCTGAATTCAGTTGCAGTCAATTTTTTTCTATTTAATGCTCGCTGAAAGAAAATGAGATATGCTTATCATTAAAATTAGTGTCACTCATATGCTATTCAAACATTCAAGTTATGATGGATAAAAGCATCATAAAAGCCACAATTCTAATAACCGGTTTTTGAAACTGTTAAGATGCATGAAACAAAATATATCTTTTGCCAAACTTCTTCTGTAATATGCATTGTCTATTTGTGGACAGCTAAATCTGTATGGAGATTATGGCTCTGTAGGAAACCAGGGATGCTTTGAACCTGCAGTAGGACATGCCTCTTTTTAATTTTGGGAAGATGAAGGTGATGCTTTTTAGCTAAAGAAAGCTTTCTACAGAGAAAGATGTGTACATTCAAACCCAAGAGCTTCCTGAACAGCTACAGCATCCCTCCCCTGCACTTGATGTGGCAGTGGGACCAACTTGCCTGCCAACCAAGGAGCCGCCTTCCCATGGCAGAGTAAAGACGAGAAGGGTGGGAAGGAGAGGTGTACCAAGGGAAGATACTAACAGGTAACATTTCTGAGTGCTAATATTTTCTAAAAAATATACCTGTTTTGGTGTGGAAACTGACTGTTCCCAATTTGGAGAGGTTTCCCATTCCAAAGCAAGGCTCCACACTGCATTACTACTGCCAGACCAAAGTACAAGAAAAAGCATACCAGTTGCCTAGCGGAACAGAATTACATTTCTCCATTTTCCCAAATTATTAATAAAGGGAACTTTTTTTTTTTTTTCAAGGAGGATGAGTTCCCCCAACATTTCCCAATTAAAATCTACTCCTTCCAAATCTAGGGTATTTATAAAATGGGCAACAATGAAGAAACGATCCAATTAGCCAGCAATTATTACTGCTATATTTATAAACTGTTCTACCCACATAGTTGGCACATTTATCACATTTGCTCATATTGATAAGTGAATAAAATCATGAGAGGAAAAAAAAAGTCTGGCCTTATGTTTTTCACTCATTATAAAATTTAATGCTGTGAATTCTTGGCAAGAGGAATGACTTCACTGGTAGACTTAAAATGACTGATCAATTACGCTGTTCATTACATATATCGAAGGGTGACATCATTCTGGCACCCAGATGAAGGCCCATTGACCTTCACATAGCCTCAGACACTGCCTTTACTTCTACTTCTGACCTGGTAAGGAATTAACACAGATCAGAGGAAAAGTGTCTTCCTATTCAATTCAAAGCCCTAGGAATATGCACACGCACAAGCACTACTCCAATCCATCCGCCTTCATACAGACCTCTGGATTGATTTGGGCTGCATTTTCAAATATCTGAGCAGTTCTATCAAAGCACACATGACAACTCTGCCTGTGTGTAGGAAGAAAGAAATTTCACCCTGCATGTTTTAACAGCATCCATACAAGGTGGATGAGAAATATCAGAAGTGAAGCTTATTCCTGGCAACTCAAACATGCTGTAGTTCCTATACACTATCAGGCACATGAATTGCTTTTGTTTCCACTGCAAACAAAGAATAACAAGGTGAGATTTGTAGTTAAACAGGAAAAGAGCCATGGAAGATACAGAATACATACAATAAACCCAATACCAAATATTCCCAGCAGCTGGAATAATGCAATCTCTAAGTGCCTGATCTTTCAATACTAAATATTAAGTATTTTTTCCAGATTTAATTTTTAGGAATGAAAAGACAAACGAAAAAGAAAGATTCCAGAAGTATTTGGCCCACGTTGTTATCCAAACTATGATGAAACAGTGTTATAATAAATTGTATATTCACAAAAGCACCCAGAGTGCAAAAACTAACATGAGGCCAAATACTTCTGATTCTCTCACCACCCCTTCTTTTATTTTAAACACATGTGTTTATGCACAGGCATAAGATAGCCTAACACAGGTATTCAAATTACTATTCACCTCCCCTGATGTACTTCAGTTTACTGGTTATATGCTACTTTATAAATTGCTTCAGTGTCTTAAACATGCAAAATACTGCTGTCAAAGATGCTCTATCAGAAACACTGAGTTCTGGTCACAGAAATCTACAGAAATGATATCTGACAATATAACAAACCAGTCTGTTTAGCTTTCTGTGAAAAATTTGAACTGGATGATGACGATGATTTGGGCCTTCTGTACCTCTTCAAGAGCATCCATCTCTAAAGAGCACAGGTTTCTTGTGTGGAAATCCTTTAACATACCTCACCTAAAATCCATGAAACCCCCACACTTACTGGTGGAAAGAGCAGAAAAACTCTTTACCATTACTTATGCCTTCCATTTCTAACACAGTCTTGTCTCTCTTCTCCATAGAGACAAGGATCATGATTCATTTCTACTTCACTTATTTTGCTCCGATTTAAGTCCATTGTCCTCAATTATTGGTTTAAAACTGAAAAAAAAATTGCTCTTAGGGCTGCCCAGAGACCAGAGTTCAATAGACACTCCTGGTACTTTACAACATGCTTTGGAAAAAAAACATGCTCGCAGCCTGAATCTTCAATGTTATAAATTTCAGATTAGAATATTCATTAAACATTTTTCCCATTGGCACACAGCCACTTGGGGAAAATGTTTTTAATGTCTTTAAACTTTTATTAGTTTACACATAAAAATCTTCTGCATTTCCAGTAGTGAGCTGGACTGTTATGGCACATCATTCAAGAAGGGAAAGCTTTCCACAGTTAAGAGAAACTTTTCATTCCTCAGCCTATTCTTGCTCAAAAATCATCACCTTGGAATACCGCACACATTACTGATTCACTTCAGGAAGCAGAGCCAAGCTCAATACGGGGGCTTGAAGAAGTATGACTTCAGGTGAGAAAAACTGGTGAAAAATAATAATAATAGAAGGAACAATAAAATAAAAAGAGCAGGGAGATAAAATAAGCCTTTATGCAGGTGAAACCTCCTGTTACATTTTCACGTGCTGCACTCCTTCCAGGAGCGTCTTTTATAATAACATTTGTGGTTTGTTTTCTGAATCACTGGAACGTGGCAACTTCACCTATTGCCTCTGAGCAGTGAGTTGTGAAGAGCAAACAAAGTCCCAGGGTTCTTTATTGTTTGCATTTTGTTCACGTGTATCTTCGTTTCCCATGGTACCTATTTTTGAAAGAGTTACTTTTTTTGTGACAGTGATTAGTAGTGGTTATGCAGTAGCATGAAATCTCTGTAAACAAGACTTAGTTCTGGGGGCAAACCCAGAAACAGTTCAGCAAGTCGTTTTATCTCGATGAGAAGATCAGCAGTTAAAGCCCTATGAGCAGAATATGCCAAATCAGTCTGTGACAGAGGTGGTGCTACATTTTTATTATTTACAAATTGAATTATAGCAGCACTTAAAGCTCTCCATCAGGTCAGGGTTAAAATGTGCAAACCACTTGAAAAAACACAACCCCAGAGACCTGCAATCTAAACCGTGATTCCTGAAGGAACTCAGAACCCCCCCACCTTTTAAGCAGGAAATCAATCACATTTTTTTTAGAATTACTTAATAATTTGTTTGTTGGCTTTGTGCTTTTGTTTTTTTTTTTAATGGAATTGTAATTTCCAAAAGGACCTCCAACATTTTCCATCCTCAGTCTCAAATAAAAAAAATCAAAACAGTAGAGTTACTGGGCCTGAACTGAATGAGGAATTTCAGTTTTCACTTTTTTCAAACATGGCTTCTGTGAGGAAGTTTCCAAGACAGCATAAGCTATTCCATTACCAGCTCTGACTGGAGACTGGTAACACAGAAGTATATTCTCAGAACAGCAGCAGCATCATTCTGGAAAGCAGCTGAAATCCTGTTGCCTGAGTAATTAGAAAGGAAAGCAGAAAAACTCTGGAGGTGTTAGGTCAAAGTACCTATCAGGTCTTTGAAATTTTTAATTTCTGCCTTCCTATACCTCCTTCACACAATCTGAAGTGCCAATTAAACTTTTATTGGTGCTTTCTCACTGCATTTTCTTCCTTCACAATGGCTCTGAGCAAAGCCTGTAAATCAGCCACAAGCAGAGCTTAAGAACTCTTCATTTTAACCATGCTCATGAGCTTCATTCAAAACATCAGCAAGCAAGACTGAAGAAAGATTAGTAACTGTGGTTCTTTTGTGGCAGAAGCACTGTAAATGTACCTGACAGCTGCCTATTACAGCATTTAAGCACTCCTGGAGCGTTTAAAAGGGTGCTGTCAAAATATTTTTTTTTAAAGTTATTATCCATTATTTATAATCTAAACAGAGTTTGTTTGTAGACAAAATCTTTTCTTCAAGAGGCATGCAGCAGCTTTGCTATTAGCGAGTTTCTTCTCATAGACTGTTTTTTAAAAATAAAACAAACATGAGTCAATAACACAGCTGATGTGAGACTTGCCTTAGAAAGACTCATTCAACTACATACAGTGAAAAAGGCTAAACATTTGATTCCCCTTTTTCTTTTTTTTTTAATTTGGCACTATTAAGTACAATATCTCATAAAATGTATGAAGAAGTAGACCTAAAAAAAATGTAGTAAGGGTTTAAACCAAGGCAGCACGCTAACGTGGAACCAACAATTCAATTCAATTAAACCACTATAACAAAGCCAGCAGCCTGTATGCGTTTTCTGCATGAAATATTACGGATAAAGTTTTGAATCCCGACATAAATGTTAGCAAAGTCTCCCACTGATTTCAGAAGGACCGGGTTTAATTCTACTGCTCTTTTGGCCTTAAAGGTTTCAGTGTATCTTCTCAACTAGCCCTGTAATTCTAAAACTATTTCTTCCTCTCACACAGTTTCTCATTCTATTGCTTTTTTTCCCCACTGACAATTCTGTATCTCAGCAAAACATTTAGCAAACACAGAAACATTCCAGGGTGAGCTCCGACAGCAAGAGCCTCTGTCACTCAACACCCACAGAGATACAGGTCTTTTCCCGAGGCTGTGGCATGTCTCCTCCAGAGTGACCGCTGGCACACGGACCCTGAGTCCCATCCCAATGACCCTGCTGATGGCAGCCTGCAGTAGGACAAGTTTACAATTGCTTTTACGCCCCCATCAAAACGTTTCCACGCCCTGAAGGATCATGGAGAAAGGGAGGTCTGTGACTGATGCTGCGTTTTTGCCAGCTCAAAAGAAGAGTTTGGCACCAAAGACACGGCGTACATAGCAAAGAGGAAAGAAAAATGTGAAACTGCCACACATTTCAGAAGGCTTTAGGATTTCACTAGATGAGACAATAAAATGTGGTACTAGGTCCACTAAAGAGACACAGACAGCTGCTGCCATACTATCGGGCAAAGAGCCACCTTTACCCATTCACAGGAGTGGTTCAATCACTAAGAAACACCAAATCCAGTCCAAACCAGCACAGCTTTGGTCCTGTCTATAACAAAGCTGTTCAGCAAGTAAAATCCTGATCAAGACTGTGCAACCCTGAGACAGCTAAGCAAATAAAAAGTGAGTACTTTGCTCTGACATTTTGGACTCTGGAATGACGTAGTGTTTTATGTGGGTCACAACCTTTGCCTGGATTATATTCCTCAGCGCAAGATTTAACGTCATCTTTGGAGCCATATTGATCCTAGAAGGCGTTGGTGGTTTTACAGCAGTAGAAATTTTGTTTCAAACTTTGCTATTTCTGTCATTATTTCACACCACCGATTAACCTAGATGGGAGAAAGGGAAAGGGTATACTCCTCCTCTCGCAGTTTGATAATCAGCAATTGTGAAAACTGTTTTCACGGTGTATCCACAGACACATGTTCAAGCTGAGCCCTTTTTTGTAACAGAAAATACCACTGACTTTTAAGGCAAAACATACACTTATGATCTTAACCTGTTTTAAGTTAAAAGCATTTAAAAATATTTCTATCAGAGTTATTTTTGATCTACCTTTGCATGACAAAAAATAGTCAAACACATTCCTGCCACAATAAACACTCCATATACAGATTTAAACCCAGGAACTAATTTCCATTAAAAGTGATAAATCCTTATGAACAGGTTTCTTAATCAAATTACTTAAGATCTTTTTAGCAGTTTGATCCAGCATAACTGAAATAAATAAGCACATATACTGTATGTATCAGGCATATTACATTCTCTAAAATATGAGGAAGCACAATTTCCAAAGCAAATCCTCTGTGAATGATCAGTATACAACAAATCAAGCATTGCTTAAGTACCTTGGTTAAGCTGTTCTTCCACTTGCTTGAATAGACCAGTACATCAGATCTGGGATGAGTAGTTCTTGCTAGAGTGTACAGTGGTTTTTCAACTTTTTGTTTGGAATTGAGGAGGGAGAGAGCTACCTTTGTTGACAAACCAAGTGGATTGGGATTGCTGGGACTAATGGTCCATGTAGAATAGGCAGAGATTTTCTGATCATTTTGCAGCAGATGCAATGGTTTTCTCTTCATGAGATAACACCAGGTAAAATTCGTTGTGGTCTTGAGGCTTGGAAATGACAACCTCTGCATTTCTCCTGCATTCATGGCAGCCAGTGTTGTTACAGCCTTTGCTTGGCCCGGGCTGTTGATGTGCTTGCTCTCATTATTGTTACTTGGGGACCTTCTTTCTTGACTGTTACTTACAGCCTTGGGAAGAGAACTCTGGTTATTCACTGGAGACAATTCAGATGGTTTTCTAACTGCAAACACTGGTGATGTTGAAGACTTAACGTCTTCAGATTCTGGTGACTTCTTTAGGGTTTCCGAAACCCCAGTGTCAGATGAATGATGGTCAGGCAACGGCAGGTCTGAAGTACTGGCCTTGCTGCTTTTTTCATGCTGTGTAACACTATCAGGATCCAAGAGGTGATTTTCAAGAGGCTCCGTGGTGCAAACTTGTCTTACCAAAACTGGTTTCTTTTGTTTACTAGTAGGGTCACTGGATCTAACATTCACTGAATGTAATGGTCTAGCATCTGTCATACAAGCAGCTCCACTCTCATCTTTAACACGTTTTTGCTGCTTTTCCATGGCAATATCTAAACTGTTGGCTGGGGAAAGCATTCGTTTACTTGAAGCTGTAGCTTCTGGTTGAGGGAAGAGTCCACTAACTGGCACTTTCTGAATGATATTTGAAGAGCTTGACAAAGGTGAGTTTCTGTTTCCATTTTCTGGTTGTGAATTTTCAAATTCAAATGAATTTGGCGAAGTCCTCTGATAGTCTTTGTGAGATTTTGGCAGCTGAATTTTGCCTTCAAGAGTTGGCACTGTCACGACATTTGTTTTGCAGATGGACTGATTTACCTGATCCTGGGTCACTAAAATGTGAGGAAGGGGTGCAACAGTTGCAAAGCCATAGGATGGCATACTGCTGTGAATACGGACAGGAACCACAAAAGGAGGAATCTGACTGCTGCAGTTATTAGGGACAATTTGCTTTAGAGGAGGCACAGAGTATGGATTAGACATGTCAGACAGTTTAGTCTGCATTTCAAAGGAGGATGCGTTCTGATCCACCCCAACTTGACTTGGACCAGTCTGAGTTGATAAAGTATTTTTTAGCAATTTAGAAGAGTATGGCTGACCTATATGTAACGTTTTAACTTGCAGTTGATACTTTGGAGCAAAACAATCCTTTTTTTCATCAGGATGACAAGAAAGAGAGTCTGTGCTTGCTTGCTCCCCTGGGGCTGATGTTTTAGTAGATGGCTGAGAAGGCTGATGAGTCAAGGATGGCTGTCCTTGATTATTCAACACATGATCTAGAGGCTGCTGAACCGAAGACAGGCTAACAGAATTACAACTTTGTATTGCTGATTGAGGCCTGGAGTTAGTCTGTGAATACTGTGTACTTGAAGGAAACTCCACTGAAGATTTGCCAGAGGTCTGGAGCCTGTGTAATGGCATTGTGGGCACATCCGTAGCATGAGCTGTCTGCAAGGAAGAAGTTGATTTCACTTGAGGCTGTTGATTTTCTGGAGCAATATTTAAAGATATTTGTCTTACGAATGGCCCCCTCCTCCTTTCCAACAGAGGCACGTGCCCAGCAGCTCCATTTGCAGATGACACTTTCGGAGTGGCTACCTCTACAAGTGGGACAGGTTTTGACGGAGACATGCTTCCACAGTCAAAAGACTTACTTCTGTAGTCCACAACCTCCAATGAGGGTTGTGTGCAGCTGATTTGCTCTGAGGCAGCACGTCTCATTTCCCGGTAATGAGGTCCAGGCACAGACAGTGCGTGTGAACCAGCAGGAATCATAAGGAATTCTGATGACTTACTAGCAGGCTCTGCTTTGGAAGGGTTCTCAGCCTTTAAAGTTTCATCTTTATCAAGTGAAGTTGAGAAACTAGAGGCATGAGACAAGCTACTCTCCCGACTTAGGCTTCTAGAAAGTGTGGAGTCAACACTTGATTCAGCAGACGAATGCTCCATTTCAGCCAAGCGAATTCTTTTCTTCTTCGGTGGAAGCTTTTCTGTTGGTAATTTTGACAGTGTTTCACTGCGCTGTGGCCAGTTAAACCTTTCTGTCTTTTCCTGGTCGCTGCACTGGTTTTCTTGTTCTCTGTCTGGTTCTTCTGTGACCAGTATTTCAGGAACCTGGATGTTATGCTGTCGAACAAGTCTCGATGGCTGAAGCGGCATGCTTCTCTCGTTAGAAACCAGCTGGCTTCCCTGAACGTCCCTTCTAGGTGATTCTGACGACAAGGGTTGATGACGCTGGGGAGTATTTAGATAAGAGTGTCTGTCTTCTTGGATTGCAACAGTATTCAAAGAGCGGTGCTTCGCAACCTTGTTGGGTTCTTGAGAAGAAACTGGTGATAGTCTTTCAAACGACTCTGATTTCTCAAACGAGCTATTTCTGCTCAGTGAATTGGTGTGTTGTATTACTGAAATGCCAGTCCCTTGTCTTTTCAACTCCATCTTTTCTTGCGCAGCTGAACTGGCCTGCTTTTCAATAAGTGGAGCCATCTTTGGCTCCATAGTCTGATCTGTGCCTCGAGCCACAAGCTGAATTTGGGAACTCTGAAGCAGAAGTTTGCTTGGTTGTTGTGATCCTACCACTGTTGTTGCATTGTATTTTGACAGACTGGAAGAATTTGCTGGCTTGTTTTGGCCTTCTGTGTTCTTCGATGGTATGCTCGTATCATTTTGCTGTGGGTCATCATCATCACCAACACTTTTCATTTTCCTTCTTTTCCTTATCTGGGGTGTCTGCTCCCAGACGCCAGTTGAAGTAGTGACTCTGTAGTGTAGAATTTGAGGCTGTGTACTGTTTGTAACAGCTTTATGCTCAGGCTCCCGGATTGCTGCTTTAGTTTTAGGTCCATGCAACTCTGAACAATAAAATTTCTTGTGGTTTTCAAAATTTTCCAGTTTTCTATATCTGTTTCTGCAGGTTTCACATTCAAACATTGTTCCTCGCACCTGAGGGGACTTCTTTGTTTTTTCTAAATTTGATCCCTGTGCCAAGGATTTGCTCCTTTGCAATAAGGATTCATTTGATAAATTACACCCCAGATAACTTTCTTCTACAGATCGCACCAGTCCAAGACCTTGGCTTTCACTAGTAGAAGAATCTTCTATTGCTGCCTGTCTAACAAGGGTCCGAGGATGTCCGCCTTGGTTCAGTGGAGTAGCAGGTCCCGATACAAAAACATCATCATATAAAGAGCCAATCTTATCATCAAATGACTGGCTTCCTCGAAGGGGATGAGAGGGAGGTATTACATTTGGAGGTACTGCTGAGTAACTGGTGGTAGGCATGGAATTACTTCTTGTTATAGGTAAACAGTCAAGGGATGGTACAGAAAGAAGAAAAACTTGCTTTGATTTCTCAGTGGGTGTGAAAGGAGACTTTGGTATATCAGAGCTTGAGCTAGTTCTTCTTCCCATGGGCTTTAAATCAAACTGGAAAGAATCTTTAAATATGTAGGATTTTGGTGAATCTATGCTTCCTCTTCTTGAAAGAGATGTTCTTCTTGGTTTCACGCTATCTAACTGTTTGTCATCTACAACAGCTTCATTGTCAGAAATTAACTTTGAGATACGCTCCTCAAGAGTTTTTGTTGCCAAGGGAGGTCGCATTTGGCCAGAGAGAATCAGATTTTTTTCAGCACAAACAGTTTGTACTACTGATGCCACTACACCGCTTGTTCGTGGCACACAGGGTAGGTTTTTATTTGGATCTTTCTCAGAGGTCAACAATCCCCTTACAAAAGGAGCTGGAGGGCTCATTGTTTGATCGGCACTTTCAGAACGAGAAAAATAACCAGAATCTGTACTACCTAAACTTCTAGGGCTCAAAAGACATTTTCCTTGCTGATCTTGAGAACCATCAGTTGCCTGTTGTCTCTGGAGCTGGGCATGCACTGATCCTCCTGCAGATCCCAGCTGTTCCTCTAATAGGCCCGCTTCTACTTTCTGATGCTGCTTTATGTCATTCTCCTTGAATGAGCCTGCATGTGTTACATTTGACTGAAGAGCTGTCACTTTAGAATCTCCTTTTCTCTGCGCTGCAGCAAGCTCAGGTGCTGGTTCTGTTACTTTTGGGCTATCAGCCCTTAATGGAGAAACATTTACAGGATGAACGACTACTTTTGGTAAAGCTGCCCTTACTTGAGGTTCTGTATCATGTAACGAAGAGTCACCTGGTATACAATCTGGGTTGCTTACTGGAATAGGACTTCCTTTCTGCAATGTTTCTGCACTTGAAATGACTTTCACTAATTGTGCAGGTTCCAGTTCTTGATCATCTTGTCTTTCATCGGCAGTGCCTTCATCTTCACTTTCACCGCTTTCTTCCACATCTGAATGAATGCTAAGTGCTTTGTCTGAGTCATGAGACAAGAAGAGGCCACCTGAATCTGGTTGTAGAACAAGTCCAAGTTTGATAGCGTGTGCATGAGATTTTTTGTGCTTGTACAGATTGCTTTTGGTTTTAAATGAAAAGCCACAAGTCACACAAGGATATGGTCGCTCTCCAGTATGGGATCGGATGTGCTTTTGGAGAACACTGGGCTTGGCACAGGCCCGATTGCAATACTCACAGACGTATTTCCCTAGCTTTTTAGGCTTCTGGTCTTTTAAGAGGTTACATATTTGTTCTACACCATGGTTTACAACTGATGCTATCTGGGCTGAATTATACACGGGACCTATAGGCAAGTGTGTTGAACCTGATGTGCTAATTGACAGAGGTGAAGACGAACTAGCTACTAACTGGTTTTGAGAAAAAACCTGAGTTACAGTGGAAGATGAGGTGTGAACAACAGAGGAAGTTACTGCTATGCTGTATATCTGCTGGAGCTTGGGGTTTTCTTGACTCTGCTGTTGCACCAGCGACCTAGTTAAACTTGGACACATAACAACCTGATGATTTTGTTGACTGGTTTTAGTAATAAGGTCTTGTGAATGAGAAACTGATTGGCCTTGTGCTTGTCCAGTCTTGGCTGTTGTTGCTACATGCACACTGTTCAACGTACACGGGTAATAGTGAGGTCCAGCTGCAAACTCTTGCTGTGACAAAGCAGACTGATTTTGAACGCTTACTGTATTGGACGTGAGACTAGAAGAGGTGCTTACAGTTTTATTTGGTCTCAGTTTCTCTATTTGCATCCCATAAGGGGGGCACTCTTGTGCTAAGGTGTTCAGTTCAGGCTCCATAGCTTTTAATAAGACATCGAATGCAGTACGTGTACAGGGGGATGACGTACTGCAATCAACAAAATTAATACATTCATTACTGTCAGTCTTTGTTTTACTTGACGAGGAGTTTAAGGGAGGCTTCCTCTCTGCTGAGTTCAGTTGGTTTGCATCAGTATCCCCCGCTGCCTGTTTACACAAATCTAAGGACTGATGCGTCAGTGAAAGCTTTGTCTGCATTGATGCCTCAGATTTGGTTGTTTCAACACTTATCTCACTACTAAGTGCTCCCCCATTTTGTTTGGTACATTGATTTCCATTTTGCACGGGCAGGTGATCCTGTGCCATGGCGTGTTCCGAGGCATCTGGAGGAGCTTTTAGTGGTGAAGGCTCTACATTTTGCTTGACCTTGGCTTCAGCGGGGCTTCTCAAAGGCGATTTTGGTATTTTTTTAAGATGGTTTTCAGACACAATCTTTTTTCTTTTCACACCCTTAATTGTATCTTGGGTTCCTCTAGTACCAGCATCGGTGATTTCTGTTAAAACACAAAAAGAACAAAAAAGAATATTCAAACTGGATAATACAGTATTCTTTTTTTATTTATACCACTTTATCAGCTCCTAGTTTTAACAGTAAGCCTTGGGGCAACAGGACTGAAGTTTGTCTCTCCAGCCTCCAATACTTTCTTTTAACAGTAAAAGTATCTTCGTGAAGATCTATTTTGTTTTTATCTAAAATGAGCAATGCTTTCTAACTGATGCTCAAAGACATCACAAAAGTAATTCACTATAGGAAAAGCATCAAAGAAAATGTAAGAAAAGAAAGGTTACTGAAGGAATATTTTAGCAACTCCTTTTCAGATAAGTAAAAGAAGCCTCTCTCTTGCACTGCTTTAAAAATCCAAATCGTTACAGGAGGAAAATGAAGAACCAAGACACATATGTCATGTTTGTCACTTTTTCCATCTATATGTTCCCATAGTCAAGCAATGAACACAACTTCCTCATGGTTATATTTGTAAGTAGATTTATCATGGAAATGGCTCAACCACCCACACCATCTGTCAAATACTGTATTTCAGAGCTCCAATTACTGAACTTCAATAGCATTTCAGATGAGCAACTACTGCAGATGAATAAAATCAGTCACACTTAAATGACTTTCTATTTGTGCATCATGAAACAAAATAAACTAAATTTAAATTATTTCATAACTAGCTACACTTGTTGCTGATTATAAGCAGATATGCATACGAGTTTTAGGAAGCTGGTGAAGAGTAAACGAATTGGAGTATTATTCAGCAGAATAATTTTGCAGCAAGTACTTATATTTGTAGATAGTCCTATTTCCTCTATAATAAAAATACATATAGACTGAATTTGAGTATTGATACTTAAAAGCTTTTTTTTTATATAGATACTCGAGTTACACACCTTTGTCTACCTCAAATGAGTGATGTATAATCTATCAGCTTTTACTTTTTTTTTTACTTCTTTCCTAACATACATGCAGTCCTAGCCATTACCTCAGCTAGCATCACTGGTAGTGCAGAGGAATATTAAATGGATGTAAATTCATTTTCTTAAGCTTTAACATACTCCTTCATTAGGCTGTTAGCCAAAACCCTATTCGTCTGATTGCCAATATTAAAAGCAAAGGAAGAGTCCGACGTGACCGGAGGGCTGATGGCTCTGAGAATGTTCAGCTGCACACGCATTTTGGGAAGCAGCACCGAGTAACCCTATGCAGTACGTTTACCTGCACCCTCAGGAACAGAGGTTTATGTGCACTTCTAGGCAAAAAACAGCCTTAAGACAACATATACAGGGACAAAATTCTCACAGTCAACTTCACAAGCAGGCAAGCGGAGAAAGCTCCGGCACCCCAGTACCCACCAACCCTACAGTGCCCTCGGAGTGGCACAATGACTATCCCCTTGCAGAAACACCAGCTGGCTTCCGTACTGCGGTGGGAGGAAAGCCAACGCAGCGTGTGCATCTAACAAGAGATACTGCAGTTGATGAATCCAGGGTGGAATTCCTGCTCCATGCAGAGGAAATCCAGGCAATGCTTAAAGCTTGTCTAGCAGAAGAGAATGCAAAGTGACCAGCAGGAGAAAAAAAAAAAAAAAGTAAAAAGATGTTATGTTTTCTCCATGCCAGAGCACAACCCAATTGCCAGATTCTTGGAAATTCAAAATCCAATTTCCAACTCGATGCCAACTTAACTGTACACATATATTCACTTAGGGTGAATGGATATTCAGGAGATTACCTTGCAAACTGAAAGATTAAAGACTACACATCACACAGTGTGCTGGTTTTGGCTGGGGTAGAGTTAACTTTCTTCACAGTGGCTGGGAATTACGGAGTCGTGGCTGCATGGTGCTTGGTTGCCAGCCGGGGTGAAACCACAACACACATAATTTACAGCAAATGTGAAAGCTCTGCAGAACCCAACCTATTCCTCTCCCAATCCTACCACAGAAAGCATAACTATGAAGAGTAAGAGCCTCTTTTGTCACATTCAGCAGTCCTATGAAAAAGATGCTTGAATCACTGGTTCCAAATCCTACTTATGGGGGCTGTGTGCTCCCTTGTGAATCCAGAAAGAAATTTCTGCAGTAATTGTTCACTTACATGAACTTTAGATTTATTGCTTTATCATCAAAACATATTCCTATTAGACTGGATTTAACATACTCGAAACCAAGCAGTCTTCCATCACAGTGTTTTGTACTTTCCATTGCTTCACAATTAAACAGTGGCTTACAGTAATAAGTTATCATTGATATTATTAATGCTGAATTCTTTAAAATTCATAGTCTACTGCAACGGTTTTTTCTTCAATAACAACAAAAAACAGTTTTAGGCGAATCAAAGAGAAAATAACAAGGTAATTATATAAAAGAGTGCTTTTAGCCATGGTTTGGTGATCTCTCTGAAACATGGCCACGTTAATTGAGTGTAAGTAATTTGGTTCCTTTTATGCACACACTGTAGCTTTTATCCTGTCACAATCACGCCCCCACACCGATCATTTTGCCAGGGTTTGTACCGGAGCACTACGGGAAGAGCTGGGCAGATTACAACATAGCTAGGAAGGTAAGAGTGCCAGGAATTGCAAACATTCAAGCAAACGTGCACAAAAAAGTCTAAGGTGTTTCATACTGCAGCAATCGAGCAATCAAAGGATGTGCTGTTTCCTGATGCCTCAGAATATTCAATAATTACTGTTTCTGGGTTCCAACCATGTAGTGCAAAAGTACAAGCATACTCAATCTGCACTGGTGAAATGGAAACCAACACAGCTAAAAGATGTAATGTGACTTACAAAAGCCTTGAAGAAAGTAAAAATGTATCTCTAATCTACCAATCAAGCAATTAAAAAGATTAGTTCATTATGAATACAAGATCAGAATTTTGCATAATCTCTTTTCTGCTTTACTTTTAAAAAATGCTGTTCAACATATGCTAAAGCATAAGAATGGTTTGGGAAATGGAAAAGGAAAGAAAAAAGAGTAAACAAAGGCAAGTTATGCACTGCATTATGTACAGAAATAGTAATTTTTTTTCAGTCTTCATAACCCCTAATTGTGCTGCTTCTATACCAATAAAATTCTAGTTTACAGAAATCACGAGAACTAGTTTCTTGTTTGTATTTCTGACTCGATGTCTTTTGTGATCCCAGAGGCGGAGTCACAGATTTGCTTCAGTGCATCTGTCTATAAAATCTTGCACTTTCTTGACAATGGCTTAACAAAGCTTAACAATGTTTTAAGTCCTGTGCTCTACTCCTGGATAATTTAGAAATCCTTATTATTATTAATGGTAATATTCACCTCATGTTTGCTAACAACCAAATCTGTAGCATATTCTGGGGAAAAAACGAACTTCTGACAACTTTGTTTCACTTATTTTTAGCTTGTCATTCTTCTTGTATAAGTCTTAGCTTTGTATTCCCAGTTTATGTTGAAGATATTCCACCACACATTTCTTAATCTACAGCTACATGCTTGCACAAAGGTCAACTGCATCAATATTTCCAGAGGCATCAACAAAACTGGTGGAAAGTGCCAGTCCCAAAATGCTACACACTCCTCTGCCTTTCAGAGCTACCAACTTTCAGGAGTGTGATAACTTGTCAGGGCCATGTACCCCCATCAACAAACTGACACTGAACAAAGAGAATGTAAAAACATCCTCATGTGAAAAGAAAAAATAAGTTGATCTGCTTTTCTTTCTCTCCCTGACGCTCTGTGTGCTCTGCTCACCTCCCTCTGCAATCACCAAGCCCTTCTCATCGGTGGTAATTCCCCTTTTTCCCTGGTGGTGAAGTGGTGCTGTTGAGAAGTGCTGTTACCTCAGTCAGATGTCTAAAAAGAATCTTTCTCATAAGTTGTATTACATCAAATAGGATTAAGTTACCTAGCCCAGGAGAAGAGGGGACAATGCCACTTTTCTCAGCACCTTGCCTTTCACATCCCAGGGACACCAGAGCATCTCTTTTGTGCTTTGCCTGCTTGGCTTTGTTCTGTATGCTCTGTTTTGCTTTGGTATGAATTCTGCACTCAAAACATGACAAGAAAAAACTGGTATTTCTAAACATGACTTTGTTCACCTACCATTTCTCTGATGCACGTCACTCTATGTACAGAAGATGGAGCAGAAGAACCCAGGTGTGATGGTGTAGATAGCAATTTGGCAAAATAACTCACGCAGCAAATAAAGAGAGGTTATAAGTGATCTGATTTTTTTTCCTTCCAAAGCATTTACCAGTGAACTAGACAGCATCTTGACAAAATGATCTCAATGGCTTTGTTTAAGTAACTTCCAGAACTGCCTGTCTAAAAGCCTATATGTTATTACAACACCCACTCTTTCTCTCCCTTCTAATAGAGCTACATGCTTGCACTTACAAAAGAAGGAAGAGAGTAAGAGGGAACTGAAGCAGGGCACCAAGCTCCCTTCTCCCTCAGTGCTGCCCTGTGAGCACGGAGCAAGCAACCACTATCTGTCCCTGCAGCCCAATGAACAGCATAATTTCCATCTCATGCACTCATTTTATGCTGCAGAATTTTAAAAAAATCATTCATTTCTTCCATACAAGAGACCAGATTTTCAAATCCAAGTGTACTTCAGCTGCCAGGGCACTGCAAGTAAGGTCAAGTCTCTTCTGAAAGTGTTCAGCTACTAACTGGTGCCTTAAACATATCGCTAAGAGGTTCCTCTCACACCTGACAATGCTAGCAATCCAAAGATGGAAAGGTTTCCAAAAGAGAAAGACCAGTACTAAGGATCTCATTCTGATTAAAGCTAAGCTTCCTATGACTTAAGATAGTTCTTTTATTCTTATTCTTGACATTTTATACTTATTTAATTCTGATTTTGCTGAAACTATCAAAAGTAGTCATGAATCACCCCACTGGGTTTGTTTCCATGAATAAAGAACATTATTATGAGATAAAGAAATAAGTCTTGTTGGCAAATATAAAGCCACCAGAACTTACATTAAATGCAGCAAGGAATAACTAAACTTTCATTTTTTATTAAATGACTTCTTTAGCTTCATACTGCTTTCTATGTGTTAAGTACAGCCATAAATATTTTCCCCGAAATTATGGTTTTTCTGAAGTGTAAAACAAATCCCAAACAACAAAAACTCTATTACATAACTACACATACAACTATGAAAATGTTCACAGACAACAAGAGAACAGAAAGATTTGAACAAGATTAATACAAGCACCATGCTTAATTTTAAGTATAAATAGAATAGGATTTTAAAGCCAATCACCAACAATTTTAGAACTCTTATTTCAGGCGCATAATTTCAGATTTATTGAGATGGCCAGAGGGCGGTCACTCCCTGTTTTGGAAGTCAGGAGGCAAGTCAAACAACCTGAGGCACTCCAAGTTAGCAGTGGTATTTGAGAACTTATGTCAGCAGGGTTAATGTATGCTTAAGTTCTTTTACTACTGAGAACACCAGTCCTAACACATATAGACCAGATTCTTAAAAAAAAACCTTTATCTGTATGTAAAGCATTTTTCACATGAATTAATTGCAAAGAAAAGTAGGGAGGAGTTCAAAGGCTAAAGCCTTTGACAGTGATTGGATCAATTGTTCATCTGTGCCAATGTTTGTTCCTTTGTTCGTATCAGCAAATAGTGGACAATTCCATAAGGCAGGGATAAGGTGAATATGGCTTCATTATTTCACACTGCTTGCTAACACATGATTATTTTTCTTGGTGTTTTTAAGAGACAGCACTAAGCTCTGGGTTGATACGTGACCCATCAAAGGTATTATATTGGCAGTCAGGCAGACAGGGGTTCCCCAAGCCTCTTTAAAGGGTCATTTCACACCAGATTTTTCTACTGGAATGACTGTTTTATTAGCATAATGTCTCATTATTAACCAAACTAGCAAATATCCTACTAACACAAGCTCCAGAAAAGGTGCATCTCTGTTAATATGTTGTACCAGCACCCATCTGAGTAGTGCCATTAACCTCAATAACAGCACACATTTTCATAAAGTCAAATTAAATTTTATTGCTCCCTACTATCACATACTGGCAAGCCCATAAAATCAGTGCATGTCAAGCTTATATATTAAAATTAATTGTAGAGAAAATGTATATTGATATATACATCAAGAAATCATACACTGTATCTCTACCACTAAATAAATTTTCCAAATTTAAAAAATCCGTATTTCATACCATCACAAGACAATTCAGGTGGGAAGGGACCTCAGCAAATCTCTAGTCCAGCCTCCTGCTCAAATCAGGGCCAGCTATGGGATCAGACTAGGGTCTTTAGGGCTTTGTCCTATAAGATCTTGGAAACCTCCAAGGAGAGAGTCTACACAGCCTCTGTGAGCAGCATCTTCAGCTGCTTTACTGTCCTTTTGTTGGGAACAAGCCAGTCCATGCCACTCTTGTTTGAACTTGTTACTATTGCCTTTCATCCTCTCAACACGCTCCACTATGAAGAATATGACTCCATCTTCATGACAACCCCCTCCAAAACCACCTCTTCTCAATCTTGAACGAGCCCTAGTCCCTCAGCTTCTCCTCAGAGGACAAGTGCTCCAGGTCCTGATGGTTGTGGTCCCTCAACACTAAACTCACTCCAGGTTTCTGATGTTCAGCCTGCACTGGGAGCGGGGGCAAAACTGGAGTATCTAAAGGTGGTCTAAGGATTGCTGAGCAGGGGAAGATAATTCCTTTCCTTGGTCTTCTGGTTGTGCTTTCATTCACACAGCTCACAATGCTGTGGCCTCCCCTGCTGCCAGGTGTGCTGCTGGCTGGTGTCCAGCTTGCTGCCCACCACACCCCCAGGGCCTCTCCATGAAGCTGCTCCCTGGACTGCCAGTCCCCAGCCTGGGGATCCTGCTGCCTGGGTGCAGGGCTTTGCACTTGGACCTGTAAAACTCCTCCCCTGGTTGTCCACCTATCCAGACCTTACCACCCTAACCTGGATACAACAATCTTGTGGGAGACAGTGTCAAAAGCATTCTTAAAGTCAAGATAAAAAATGACATACAGTGTCCCCTTGTTCCCAAAACCTGTAACTTTATCATAGCAGTCTATTGACTATTTTATGATAATCATCACAGCTTTCATCGATTTCCACTGTTATGAGACTGGAATATATAAAGCTGAATGTCTAAAAGTAGTTTTGCTCATGTTTATACCCAATACACTGCTGCCATGCTACCATAGGTCTTCATCTTCTTCAAGTCATCAGGATCAGAATACACACCAATGACACGTTCTCTGGCTGCACCAGGAACAGCGTTCCCAGGAATCCTGCTTTTCTATTTTTCTTGTTGCTTAATTCCTTTTCCCACTTGCAACTTCCACCAAACAAATCACATCACTAAATTCTGGTCACATTTCATCTTGGTAATGGCAAAAGTAACAGGCACCTCAACAAAAAAAATGCAAAGTAAAAATATTCTGTTCATATGCAATTTTGGGGTTTTCAACTAAACATTTTGCAAGAAATACCCATATTGCTGGCTATCAAAAAGTAAGCAATAGTTAAGAACTGGCAAATATTTAACCACGTGTAGTACAAATGGTAAAGTCTAAACTATACAATCTACTGTTTCCCCTAATTCTATATTAAGTGAAGGGAACTAACACTTTGAAGGTAATATTGAGAAAATGAAGAAGTATTTATTGCCTTAGAGTAATGTTTCCCTGAAATAATAGGCCTGCCTGTATTTCAAACTAGCATGAGGGAGACAGGAGTTGGTGGCAGAGTGAGCAAGGGGCTCCTCAGTCCTCAGGTCTCAGCATCTCTCTCACCAGTGTTTGAATTGCAAAGTTACACTATGGCTGGAAGGGGAGGATAATGTTCTGGACTGACTGAAGGTAGGGTGAAGAGACACAGATATGATACAATCATTAATTCAAAACATAAAAGGTTCCTCCCCAAGAAACAAGAACACATATAACCTTGTAAGTGCAGCCACAAAGGCATCCTCTGGGCTAGTCCTCACACACTAGGTGAAATACTGTGGCACCGTAGGGAGGGCAGGGCAGATTAGCTTTATAAATTGAGCAATAACATTTTAGCATACAGAAAGGGAGACACCTTTGCCCAGAGGCACACAGCTTCGACTTATCAGGAACCTCCCGGTGATACAGTTTCATCCCAGGTGTGAGAGCCTGTCAACTCTTGTTTGGCCTTGGGACAGGTAAAGAGTAAATGATTAGCTGCAGTCTAGGGCTGTCTTCCTGGCAGCATCTTTTCAAGTCATGGATACTCACGCCAGGACAACACTGACGTCTGATGGGGCTTAAGGACATAATTGCCCTATGCTAAGAAGACCAAGAAATATCTTCTTTAGAAGAGTTTGGTCTCATTTTGTGCATTTAGCATGTTGACTTCAGTGAAGAAAGTAACAACCGGCAGATCTTTACCCATAAAATCAGCATGCTTGATGAGGAAGACCATGAAGATCAAACAGCAATAAACATCTGACAAGTGAGGTAACACGAGAGCCTCGGCTGAGAAATGCCAACATCCACATGTGATGTTGGAATCAAATGCAACATTTCAGCACATCTGAAAATCTCTGACCAAAGTGAAACAGGATTATTTTTTCCCCCAAAAGAATTAATTTCCTGCCCAGCATGAAACACATTAAATGAAACACGACATTTGATACTGATCAAGATTTCCCACCATCATGTGTGTAAAGAAACCAGCAGAGGCTGAACCATTGTGAAGTTTCACAGGATTTGACACTGAAAGACAGAGGAAAGGCAATGCAAGAACGGCAGACTCTGACCACACAGCCTATGGTTAATGCCTAACTCTGCACACAAAATGGCAATATATGAACATTCAGCAAGTGCATATATGACAGTATTTTAAACATGCTGAAAAAAATAAAAATATTTACCATATTAAGTAGCTCTATGGCATTTACGGACTAACTGCATTACAGCATTTTAACAGCTCCATATTCCAAATCTATACAGAACCGTTCATACTAATCTAAGAAAAGTAATCACATCTTAAGTGCTGTTAAAATAAAGCACATTGGCTAGGAGCAGGGGGAGAAACGACATTATGATAGATAGCTAACATCAGCAGCAATCCCAGCCTGAGAAGTTCTTCCTTGCTGGGCACTCCAAAGGCAAGAAAAAAGGCAGGATGTCTCCCTAGAGGCAAATTAATAAGTTCCCAGTCAAAGTCTAAGCAGAAACCAGTTCCACCTAGTTATCCAAGTATGAATAAAGCTGTTTAAATTAATTAAAATACCTCAGGGACATCTGGAAATTTTCTTTGAATGTCAGGGAATGTTATCAACAGTTTCATGACTAAAGTACCTGTTTGTAATTTTAGGATGTCCAGCTGTTACTGGAAAGTTAGGATTTGGCCAATGAATCATTAGAACAACTTCTACCTCCAACACACTGAAGAACAAAGGCCATGAAAACAGAATGACAGACAGGCTCATGAAACAGCAGCCAGTTTAAGAGTTATCAGCACAGAGCAACTGCTACATGGTCAGATGAGATACTGAATGTAAAATACCCAAACATGAGTCTGAGGGGAAAAAACAGAAATAAAAGGAACAAGATGTTAACTAAACCACCCTTGCACATAATGGTGTTCAAACAGAACAAGCTCCTTAGTCACATTCTCCTCATTTCTTTAACATAATCTCCCATTTGAAAAGCAGGGATCAAATGGAGCAATTTCCATACTGCCTGTTGCAGCCGAGGAAGAAAGAGATCACACCTAACAACCATACTGCTTAAAAATAGAGAAAGGAACAGGAGGTTTGGCAAAGACAGTAGGAAAACTCTTACACTGCAGGTCTTTCTTTTGGGACTAAATGGCGCTGTGAACATGACAAAAGCAGAAGAAGTTGATTTGATGGAAATCTAGACACAAAGAATATCCTAATCATGGAAGCTGGGTCTGGCATTCTAGAGGTGGGAAGGATGATCTCCCTGAGGGTAGGAAACATCCACACATGCACCATTTTAGGAGATTCCTAAGAAAGACTCCACCCATATCAACCTATAAGCTATAAGAGAGCTGTACACTATATCCGACTCACCATTCATTTATATGCTATATTTTCCCTTCAGAAGGAGACCAAAGAAGACCAACAACTCCCTGAGCTAAAGGAGTATCAGGAAAGTATGAAAAAAACATTCATTACTCATATGCAAGGCAGACTACAAGCTAAAAAGTAAAAAAAATCTTGCTTTTCCACAACTGGCTTGTTCCCAGCTAACATCAGCTAAAATTAGCACCCTATTGCATTTACTACACATGCGTAGGTATGTCTCTCTAATTAGCCAGTTTGTTAGCTCAGCATCCTCCCACCACAAAAAATGAGCTTGTTCTGGCCTCAGATTCTATAAAGTTGCAAGAAAGCCTTCTATTCATTAAAGTAGGACCAGGCTCAAAATGTTACTGTGTCTGAAAACATAGCCACTGATTTAACAACATACTGTACTGCGGATTTGGAATTGACACTTTCCATTTACTATCAAGAAGATGCTTTTTCAACAATTGTTTTATAATGTTAATCTGCAAAATGTCCCTTAGAAAATTATGCTTGCAGGTTGGAATCTCTTTTGCTGAACTGTCACTCAGGAAATTTGCTATACTTGTCAGGAAAGTCAAAATACTATTACTTTAACATTCCATTAATGTTTTAACCAAGTTCTCATAATAGCTCCAAAGGATGAAATGTTCAATTTAAAACTGTAAATCTGTTTGTCTGCCTGTCAAAACACCACCAGTTCTTGCTATGTCTAGCATCAGCAGTGGATTTACTGAGCAGATTTCAGCTGCTAGTAGTCTAAACTAAATGTACTAACCAAAAAAAATTAAAATAGAAATAACAGATACAGACATTGACTCACAACCCAGGAGGTTTACATGAGCTAGAAAACTTCCCTGCCTTAAGCCCTTATTCTAGCGTTGTCTCTCAGAGCAAAGAACATGTAAACATCCCCATTTTTATCAGTTTGCCCTCACTGGTAAAGTGAGGACATTAAAATGTACCTAAGTATTGAAGACAGGAGCAATAAAAAATGAGGTTAAATGTTATCAGAGAGTATTTCTCCTTCTAGGGAAGTTGGGAGAGTTTTCTCACTGTCCATCATGGGCACAAAACCCTGCACTGAATGTGCCTAAAGACAGAAATGACCTTTCAAGTCGTCACTGTTGTTATTAGCAGCATGCAATGTTCCTTCAGTGAGAAAGAGATTTTAAGAATAGATGTGACTTTATGAAAATGTGAGATCTTGTACAAGACAAATAGTTCCTGTATTAAGCCAATCACAGCTGTCTGAGCTGATGTAAATACTTTAGGAAGATAGTTCAGTCTTGAAATAAAGCCTTATAGTTTCACGCACACAGAACAATTTAAATAAACTCCCTTTCAGACAAGATATATTGACATATTTAAATGCAGATACAAACACTTGATGAAATCAGATATCAGGAAAATGCACAACTAAATTG